>OX459028.1:34122072-35466487 GCA_949775025.1 Tricholauxania praeusta
AACATGACCACTATTATCCTCTCTCATGTTTCTTTAATATTTTTTGTTTTTCATAATGCTAAGTTCTTGATCGATTTTCATTTGGAACATCGGTGAGCATGTGGTCAAACATAGCCTAGGTAGATAAGGCCATGTTATTGCTTAAAATTAATTTTGAGCTCTTGAGCGATTAGAATTTTTTCCCGAAATCGGGAGCCTTAAGTCCAGGAACGTCCAAAATCAATTTTTTAACTTTCTTCATCTATTGGCACTACAAAAATTTTCCCAAATTGAGAAAAAATTGCACCTGCACATTTCTAGTAATGTTTTAAATCAGTATCGATTGATGTTATTGATCGAAAAGAGAGAGAGAGGGAGAGAACAAAAATGAAGGTCATTTTTGATCTAAAAGACACAAATAAGCTTAGCATGATTTTTATTTAAAAAATTTTAGCCCGACAAGATTTATTTTGTGCTGATTATCTTTCTCCATTTACATACATATGTAAATGCATACCTCTACCAGTGATGGCATTTGGGATTATTGTAAGCTAGAGCTCCAAGGCCTTGCACGCGCACTCCATGTTTTTGCATAGTGAAATTAATCTCTTAGCAACTCATTTTATCTACTCTCTTCAAAAGTAACAAAAAAAACAACTGGATGAAAGTTTGTTCTTTGAACTTTGAACTTTGAAATATAAACATAGATTTTAAGAAGCAACGAAAAATCAAACGACTTTTTGCAAAAACTTAATCCTGAAAAAAGGATATTTCACTTTAAAAAATAAAGAAAAAAAGTATGCAATATCCTTCTTAAGCACAAATATATTGTTTTAAAAAAGAAATTATCGAAAGCGGTTCTGTATATTTTGGGCCAAAGCGTTACAAACTATTTGCATATAAGAAAATTTTATTTAAATAGTGAGATATGTACTAGACTTAAAGTCGAGAGGTATTTTTTTTTGGATAGCGTGTGCAATTTGGCGATATACCTAGACACAATTTTAGCATTTACTTAAAATCGCATGCTTAAAAAAAATGTATTTTTATAAATAGTTCCAATGTACTAAAAATGTTCTAATAATATACTAAAAATCTACCAATTGTACTGAAAATTCGTTCATCATTTTATCGAATGTACTAAAAATGAGTTGAATTTACTTATGTATATTATTCAGAACGCCAATGTACTAAAAACGATACAAATATACTAAAAATGCCATCACTGAAATTACCCATAAAGCAGGAAAAAGATCCAATTTTGTGCGTCAAAAAAAAAAAGATGAAATTAACGTAATAAAGATATACATTCTTGTAAAAGTTCATTAGCAAAGAATTGTTTTTTATGTATATTTCATCTCTGTTATTAACTATTTCTACTAATTTGAGAGTACCATCTATCGATCTAATATTCCAATATAATACTACTAGGGGACTTTTTATTATCCCTGAACAGTCCTCGGTGAATATTTCCTTCTTATTAATTGAATGTTTAATTGTTTATGGAAGATGGAACTCAAGCAAACTTATTTTTAGAGATACTGTCGAGACGAATATTCCCTGAGACTTTTGAATTTAAGAAAAAATAAAATAACCAAAACTAAACAATTGGTACCCAATCGTCTGATTTCTGATTTTTCACATTTCTGAGAAATTTTAACCAGAAAACTAGGGTCCCAAACATATTTAAATTCGAAAAAATTGTAGACTGAATACATAATTGTGAACAAGTACTATACAATAATAATTTTCAGAGTGGGAGCTTACACCCCTAAGGATTTTTTCAAGAATTGTACTTTTATTCTTTCCAATTGATTGGCATATACTGAATTCTTTGCTTTTGCCAATCGTTTGAAAAAAGCAGATATTATTATGGACATAATTCGACCCGTCGAAAATTTAAGAACTTTAGATGACAAGTAGATCTGACGCAAAAAATTTTGTGATATTCTTAGATCAGATGATGAAGTTTTGGCATAGATTCACTGCTACTAACAATAAATTTAGTTTTAAATATATTCTATTCAGAATATTGAAAGCCTTTTAACAGATAGGCTTCAATTTGCTTATTAATAACAAAAACACTTTTATTTCTTTTTCAAAATTTTGTCGCAAATATGCTAGAAATAAAATTAACTCTGATACAAGCCGAAAGAAGATCGTTGAGGAGATAGTTAAATGAAAAATGTAACTGAAATACACTTAAACACACACACAAACACGCATAAATACTAAATTAAACACATAAACAAAAAATTTTAACTACTTTGTACCTCAATTAGTACTTAAATTTGAAAAAAAAGACAATTAATTATTTACACATATTTCCACAAAAAAAAAAAAAAAAAAAAAAAATCCAAAAGATTAATGAAGTGCAAGAAAATGCGTCAACAGAGCCAAACAAACTCAACCGGTTCAACGAATTCGACGATCTCACAAGGTCCTGATAAAATTTCAATGAAAGAGCCAAAAGTTGAACAGCCAAATCCAAATGGCAACAAAAACAATACACGATTTTGAAAATAAAATTGTAAGTTTTTTTTTTCGAATTGAAAATTTTAGTGGTAATTTGTTGGGTAGAGGATATTAATAAATACTTGTAAAACCACTTAATATGATTGATCTTGGATTATGGTATATACATACTTGGATATATATAAAAATTATGTTTTTAATTCACCTTAAAATTGAACTATATTACTACTCAGCACTATATCTTAACTAACGTATAACATATTTACTAATATTGACCAGGCTAACCCGATTTAGAACTCTACTAAGCGTAGAGGCGGCTGTCGAAAAGTTGGTTATATGACATTTTCTGGCGAGATTATGCCACTTTTCCGCAACTGTCGCTTGAAGTACAAACTAACCTCAAATATTTTTAGATATCACAAACTTTTCCTTACGTTTTTTTTATCAAAACTAAATATACATACTACTAAAACTGCGTATTTTAATCAAAATTCAAAGTAAATATCGCATGATAATATAAAGTACCATTATATTGCTTATTTTGGCGGCAGGTGTATCGATAATTAAAATAAAATTTCCATTTCACATAACTAATATTTGTTGTCTCTCTCTACATAGAGTTTCATCAGTACGCAGCAGCAGTTTAGGTCAACGACAAAGTCAATACTCGACCAAAACCACCTCAAGTAGTGTTGCCAATTTAACAATGACAGAAAAGCCATTAATGATGGATAAACCAAATGGCTATCGAACTGAAGAATTTTAATTTTCAACAGCATCTATCGTATATTACTTATGTATATCACATACCAGCAGTTCTTATTTCGAATATATTATTGTAATATTAAAATGTGTGTTAATTTTTCCACAAAATCACTAATCTTTTAAATTCTAGGAAAGAAATGAACGTAAAAAAAGACATTAACTACGAGTACTTTTAGTTTAATTCTAAGAGATTCATATGAAACATTTAACTACATACACACACATATAAAAACAATTTCTTGTGATGATCCTGTACGCCTTTGAATACATTTCTAGCTTTAATTAAGTACATACTTTTGTAATTTCTTAAGTACTTAGCATTAGGATTATTTAAGGTTTTTATCATATTAGACACACACATAAATATGTACGATTGTTAACTATATTAATTTTTGCACAAAAATTGTATATGTTGTATATTTGTACTTAAAAATAATTGTAGCTTTAAAAGAGATTATGTTTATATTTAATTTAAAAAAATATATATATTACTTTTACTACAATAAAACCAAAGAAACAACACAAACGCATGCGCGTTATTATCTTATTGATGTTTTGCGTAGAAATACGCCCGATGTCAGAACTACATATATGTATGTTTATATTAGAAAGGGTCGATTTGTATGAAGCAAAATAAAGTCAGCCAGACACTGACTCAAAAGTTAGAAGGACCTTTAAAAACGAAATCTGCATCATTTTTTTTTTCGTTTCGAGAAAAACCAATGGTGTACTTTTGATTCTCCTGAAGGTTCTTTTTGGCTAAAAAAAAGACCTGTTTTTTGCTCGGAACTTTTATTTCTTCACAGAATGGATACCTGAATTCACTTGAAAACTAAAGATTGCGTTCTTGCAAACAATTTGACGTTAAAAAATTTAAAGTTTTTTTTTTTGCTATAGATAATATTTAGGCCCGAAATTCGATTTTTCCATATAAAAAATGTGAAAAAAATCAAATTTTTCTATTATCTATAATAGAAAAAAAATTTAAAATTTTTAACGTCAAGAACGAACTTTTTATTTTTCAAGTAATTTCGGGTATCAATTCTGTGAAGGAATAAAAGTTACGAGCAAAAAACACGTTTTTTTTAACCAAAAAGAACCTTCAGGAGAATCAAAAGTGCTCCATTGGTTTTACTCGGGTCCTTCTAACTTTTGAGTCTGTGTCGGGATACATCTAAATTTTGACCTGGTCTAATGTGTATTAATTAAACTCTATTCTAGTATACAGTCGTCCAAAAAAATCGAGATTTTCTTTGACTAACAGTGTGGTGCCCAATGATCTCTATGGTTTGATAGAATTCAAAGTAAATTATACTATATATGTATGTATAACTTTATATGATAATAATATAATAGTGTAGGGAACACACTCAGTCTGATATGTTCGAATTGAATAAGCTATGGAAAATACCGAGTGCTTGTATTTCGGTTCTGGTCCAGACGAGCATTTCCGGTACAAGATTTTACAACAGTTGGGAAATATTTTGTGCCAAAGTTTATATTCGAATCAAACATAAAATCATTAATTTTTTCCCTGAGTGCATCAATTAGATTAAAAAAAAAAATCTAAAAGATATTGAGCACTATTAATGGAAATTTTGGAACCCGCTTTATTTTCAGTATTGGCCAAAACTTAAGCAACCCCTTAGTATATATTTTTCAAATCATAAATTTTTTATGAAAACGACAGTTTTGAATTACATTAAATATTTGTTTTATTTATTTAGACCTTTATAATTGACAAACAAAAATAAAAAAAAATCTGCGTCTCATAAATAAAAAGTTAACATCAAAGGAACATTTTAAGTCCGAAAACTTAACGGACAAAACTAAAGCACCCCCTTTTTGTGGTATATAAAAACTATTAAAATTAGCACTTAGTTACGAACCCCTAATTCTTGACGACACGCGCACCTCTTAAAGACATAGAGGCTATTAAATTATTAATGATATATTGCGATATCCCTATCCAGGATATTTTTAAGGATTCAATAGATCTTCCGTGGTTTTGTATTTTTTTCTGTTGACAATATCCCACAAGATTTCAAAAGGATTCAGGTAAGGGCAGGCCAACCAAAAACTATCCTATTGTTCTGAAGCCAGGCCTTACATGTCTTAGAAGTATACTTTGGATGGTTGTCCTGATAAAACGTGGCATCTCTGAATCGGCATCACATCTTTTAGGATGTCAACGTACATGAAGAGATCCATAGTTGCTTAAATCCTATGAATTGTCTCAATATCTTTACCAGAGAAGCAAACCCAGGCCATTACACTGACTCCTCCGTACTTTACAGTGGCTTTGCAATACTTAGAATTCAGTCTTCCTTCTCTTTGTCTGCGTACTTGCTTATTTAAATATTTAGTACAATTTTTACTAAAATAATTAATCAATCATTTGAGTTATAAATGATATTTTGAACAATTGATGATGTGCAAAAATATTGCTAAAAATCTCTTTGTTTTCAATCTCTGGCTTCGACAAAAAAAATTATGAGTTATTAATATTTAAAAATTTTTAATATTTTTCAAAACATGACCTATGGAATATGCAGCGCACAAAAAAGCCACAAACGAAAATGGTTCATGGCAGCGATAAGGCCGAAAGCTTTTAGCATTAAGCTTTTATTGTGTACTGACACTTTTTTTTTAGCTTTTATATCTTTCATGTGTTAGCAGCATGTTCCAAACATTTTGCGTGGTTTAAAAAATAATAAATCACTGAGGATACAAGTGAAATAGAAAATGTTTTAAATTTTAAGTAAATATTCAAGCAACACTGCGAACACTTTGTCAAGTGTTACAAATTAATTGTTATTCCAATAAAATTAAAAAAAAAAAAAACAAAAAAATGTTTCGTTTTTGTGGTTAAAAATTAAGTGTTACAAATTAATTGTTATTCCAATAAAATTAAAAAAAAAAAACAAAAAAATGTTTCGTTTTTGTGGTTAAAAATTAAGATCTTATAGTAAAAATTTTAATATATATTACTATAAATCATTAAAAAGATACGATGATCCAAAGTGACCGTATTTTATGGTTTTTATCATATTGTTTGTACTAGGGAGTTCAATCCCAAGGAACTGCGTTGCGGTAAGTAGATTATACTTTAGCACATCAGCTATCAGTATCGCTTCAAAGTAGGATAAAAGAGCGTCTTGGAATGTGGTCAGATTAGTTTTTACAAGTGTTAGCTTTACGGTTAATCTTCCACTTGAAATATAGGAAAACACCCCAATGATGGTTTTGTCAAACAGTCACTTTCTCATCATGAATTATGTGAGGATTATCGGTGCCGCTGAAGCGACAATTTCATTTGTTGGTGGAGCCTGAGAGTATGAAATGAGCTTCGTCGATCATCAAAATTTAATCCCAAAATACCGGCTCAGCTTCAACCATTCGAATGATGATATTTTCGGGAGGTGCATTGGAAATGTAACCATCAGAGTTGCGCATACAACTTTCGTTCCGATTTTTAACATATCATTTTGATTTATTCGCCGCCACAAGATTTTCGGATTACCTCGGACGCAACACTTACGCTGGAGGTTCCATCAAAGCGCTGATCGAATTGTGCTTTTTCTGATCATATGGGCTGTCCATTGCCAACGTCTTTTCATAATCTGAGATGAGATAGAAGTATAATTGGTATCCAAATAAAATTCGTGATTTGAGATCGTGCGAGGTCACTTCATCTCAAATAAAAGTTTTCAAAAGTTGCACTCGCCATCATAATAAACTTGTAAGGCCCCACGAGTCCCAACAAAAGTCTTCATTTAAATATTCATAATCACAAAAATGATTGAAACGGCGGTGTCAATGGGAACCCAGTAGGCTTATGTGACGTATGGTATAGGTCCTCATTTTTCGTTTCGCATAAGACATTGTTGGAACCCCCTTGAGTTCGAGGCCCGGGGCTATAGCTCAACTTAGCCCGACCTTACTCCTACCTTAATATTCCTTTTCATAAATGTTCTTTCAAAAATTACAAAAATTTATAATGGCTCACCCCTTATTTTTTTTAAGGGTGCGAGGGGGTGAAGGTGGCTTCTAATACTATTGAAATTGAATAAATAATGTACTGAGTACACTCGCATAAAGATTTTGTCTAGTGTTGTGTGGCATAGTCTCATGTAAGGGGCCCTTCATTTAATTACTTGAGGTGTTTTTTTGAAACGGATCCAACAAAGCGGACGATCCTTCCGTTTTTTTTGAGAGGAGTTTCATACGAAACCGAGTTCGAAACAGATCCAAAACGGATTGTAAAAAAAAATTAGTTTTTTTCGACTTTTTGAACATTTCTAAGTCGATGAAGACACAAAATTTTTCCAAAAAAAATTTGAGTAAAAAATTTTAAAAGCAATTTAGAAACTTTTAAGCAATTTAAGTCGTTTAAAACATGATTTCGTTTTTTATTTACAAAAAAAGAGCTCAAAACGAATCCGTATATGAAGTCCGTTCCGAGTTCGAAACGGATCCGTTTTACTTACAAAAATGGAATGCGCTCTGACGGTTCCGCAACGAATTCGAAACGGATACCAAAAAACGACTTCGAAACGGATTCGTATATTAGGTCCGTTCCGAGTTCGAAACGAGTGCGTTTTACAAACAAAAATCCGTTTCAAATTCGCTTTCGTTCTTGTGCACATTGGGAAATAGCCGATATTTTCAACACCTACGCGAGATTGTTTTCCCTAATTGTAGGTGATATGAAATGTACGGCATCGACAACGCCGCAGTTTAGTTGGACGTGAACACGCGGTCGAGCAGGTTGCCTTGCATACTCCTCCAGGTAGCTACTAGTGGGAAGGTCAGAAATTGATTACTGCAATTTTTAACTCAAATCCATGCGCGCGTTATATCTGTGCTGTGCGCTATAACGTCATCGTTGGGAATTTAATTTTTGAAATATAAAAAAAAAACAACACATTTATTTTCAGCTTTCCATGTCAATACATACTATGTAGTTGGTGTTGTTGTTTATTGTAGTATAAACACGCACGCACACACACACCCACCAACGTGTACCGTCGAATGCCGAAAATCGAAACAGAAACAGATGAATTAAGTTTATTATGGATTTTGAAGTCAAACGGTTCGCAGGCAGTGAAAATCAAAGAAAATCGTGTGTTAATATTCATTTAGTGCTTGCATAATTAAATTAAATAGCGTTTTTTTCTTAAATTCTATTCAATAAACAAATGCTCGTATACGAAAAAAATTTTTAAAATAAACGATGACTACAATTTATCCGGGATTCTTCCGTTCATCATCATGGACAACTGTTGCTGTTGCCACGCTTTTTTATATTGCAGTATTCACGTTAACTTCCGTTCCTTGTGCGCGCGCTGAAAAATTATATCCTTGCGCCTTTCTTGACACAGTCAACATTACCGGCGATGATTTTCATTTCGATAGCAACGAGTCCCTCGTGTATGATGGCAACATTGTGCCGCGGTACCTTATCAGCGAATATGATTTTGTTATGCGCCAGAATGACCGCGTCCCGGTGCCGTTGCACTTTCGCGCCTGTGTTTGTCTGTTGAAACCGTGCGTACGATTTTGTTGCAATCCCGGTTACATTTACGATACGAAAAGTAAAAGTTGTTTTCTTGCCACCGACTCGTTGAATATCAGCGATACTTCTTTGGCTGTTAAATTGGAGAATGGCAGCATTACCAACGTTGAGACAACCAAGAATTTTATCTTGCAAATTGGCGCACCTTGTGATGGTATGCGGTTTGTTACCAAGGATAATAGGCTAATCAAGTGGCACTTACTTCCGGTAAATATTACTACAATATACTGAAAGCAATTTATAATAAGCGCTGTCAACTAATAGACAGAATATCATTACTAACAAGAAAGAAGTGCGATTTACAGAGTATGGCAATCAGAAATTGCGTTCATAAACTTTTTATCAAAATTTGAAAATCCCTGCTAAATCTCCTAAAATATCACTTGAAATATAGTTCAATTACCTTAAGCAATGTTAGATTAGCATGGGAGTTAATAATTATCATCATAACTTAGGCTGTAGTGTATACCCGGTTTATAACTTTAAGATTTCAAAATGTATTTTGGACACTTCTGAGCGATGTCTTCAAGAGAGCCGAAGAAGTGGTATTCGAATGCCTTGAAACACCGATCTATTAGCGCTGGGCAATGCGCAAATATAATGAAAGACAGACGTTTCGACGTCAGGATCATTACAGCTTCTACAAAGGTCTCTTACTTCAGAAAGCCATAATATTGATGCATGCTTGCCCGCAATAAAGTAACAAGTCAGAGGTCAAAATATGTAGTTATCGAACATTTGTTCAGTACTTAAATTCCTTAAAGTAATTTAGTCTGTGTGAAAAGTATTCAGAACTGTTAATTATGGCAAAACAAAATTACCGGTTCATCCAAATTTATTATGTTGCCTTCAAAGTAGACCTCAACGCTCACAATACAACTAAGCCAATAAGTCCTCCATACATTTTTCGTAGGCTGATTGAAGCATATCCATTCACTCCTTCAGCGTATTTGCTTTTATGAGTTCAACCGCCTTAAAAGCGCCTTCCTCGAAGAGGTAATTTTTGCTTCGGAAGCAGAAAAAAGCAGACGAGGTATCATATGGGGCTTAGTCGATGAAATTCGTTGAAATTTTGGCCAAAAAATCTTTCAAAATGAGGGAGGACCTTATACGATGATCTGCAGTCGTGGTGCAAAGTCCATGAGTTGTCATTCCGCAAATCTACCCGTTTTCAGCGGATAGTCTCACACTAGTGCTACGTGAAACTTAAATATTATTCCTTATTTCTCATTTGAAGGCCAAACAGATCCATTTCGAATTTGAAACAGACTCGCTTTTTCGTTTATTTTATCAGAAACAGATTCCGTTTCGGATCCGTCTTGAACTCGTTTTCGTATGAAATACCTCTCGGAATTCGGAAGGACCATCCGCTTTGTCGGCTCGGTCTCAAACTTGGAACGAACTTCAAATGCAGATCCATTCCGGATTCGTTTTTTATAAAGAAATCGGATTCGAAATGGACTCGTTTTATTTTAAATTAAACGGATTCGAGACGGAATCTTTTTTTTTTTTTAATAAAACGGATTCGAGACGTACTTGCTTCTTCGTATATTTTATCCGAAACGGAATCCGTTTTGAACTCGTTTTTGTATGAAATTCCTCCCCAAAAAGCAGAAGGATCATTCACTTTGTCGGATCCGTCTCAAACACGGAACGGACTTTATATGCGGATCCGTTCCGGATTCGTTTTTTGTAAATAAATCTTAAATCCGTTTTATTTAAAAAAAAAAACAGTCAGTAACGGATCCGTATATGAAGTCCGTTCCGAGTTCGAGACGGATCCGTCGAGGCATAAGAAAACGAAATCCATGCTGATGGATCCGTAACGGGTTCGAAGCGGACATTTTTGTGCACATTGAGATTTCACTATTTGGGCTGTTAGTATTTTTTATTTTGTCTCCGATTCGCAGGTATATAAGACTGCCTAAATTTTAGCAATAAGTTGCATTTACAGAAATATTAAAATTTTCATATCTTATGGGATAAATGATATGTTGAGTTAAACTTGGCCACAACGCAAATTTAGACATTTTTGTTAATTTTTACACTCAAGTGCCACGCGTATGGTGATGATGATGATCTACAAACAAAAATACACATCAATAAAGAATTTCTTTTAAGAAATCACAAAGGAAAAACTGACAAAATTGACAGCTGTGCTGTGAGGAACGCCATATTGTATTCCCAAATAAAAAAATAGCTATTAGTTATTTCAAAAATAGCAAATTGACATAAAAAACTTATACATTGATTTTAGCTCTATAATTTTAAACCGTCTGTCAACAATTTTTCTGTGATTGTTCAGTGAATTGAATAGTGAATTTCACTATAATTAAGACTAAACTTCCGAAGAGAATTTCCCCCGTCAACTCGAATGCTAATTTAAATGTTTAAATAAATCCAGAAAAAGTTTTACCAACCAGCTACGGACACCAAATCCTAAATATCCTGGGGGGCCACCATACACATACATATTTACACCCAAAAAATCAGGATAGGAATAATATAGAACTCCTAATCAAATTATCTCATACAAATTTTTTTAATTTTAATTTTAATTTTTGTTAATCGCTCTAGACTTCCCGAATAATCAGCATGTTTTCTGTTTCAGAAATTTTGTTTTTTGTTTTTGGATAGCTAAAAAAAAATATTATTATTATTATATTTATATTTTTATTTACTTTTTTACTTTTTATTGAAAATTTTAAAGAAAAAAATTAGAGCCCATCGTTTGCACATTTTTTGAGTAGACTTCAAATTTGGTAAGCAAGCAACAGTTTCTTACAAAAAGGTTATGAAGAAAATCGATCAGTAAGTACTGACATTGCTTAAAATTACGAGAAAAATTGAATATATAGTAATATCGTTTCAGAAAAATGTTTGATATTTTTATGAAAATTACGCTTAAAAACCAAAAATTTTGAACTAAGAAAACATTTTCTGATTATTCGCGGAGTTATGAGCATTTAAAAAATACAGGTTGGAAAACATTAGACTCTAAAAATTTATACCTCATAGATAGTTTGATATTTTTATCTAATTAAAAAAAAATATTAGGGAGAATACTTTCAATCAAAACATTAAAAAAAAAATCAAAGATGCAAAAGCAAAATAGTGTCCGCTTTAGCCCGATATATTAGAAGCAAAAAACAACAACCCCAAGTCATCGGACTTATCCTGAAAAAGATCTAAATTGTAATAAAATTTTTTTAAATCAATGTCAATTTGAAACTGTAGATTGTTATAATACTTTTTCAGTATTTTTTCATATCGCAATATGAATCAGAGTAGTACTACTAAGCAGGATGTCCTTATAAAGTCTAGTTTTAATAACGATTGATATAGACAAAAGGTTGGCAAACTTTTGGCAACAAGTGTCACTTTCAACAAAAGCAATAAAAACAACAAATACAATAACAGATAAAAGCCCCAGTATAATCTCGATTGCAAAAAAAAAAAAAAATCAGCAATAAATCAAAAGCCAATTCCAAGAACCAAGGAAGAACAACAATATGAGTGTAGAAATTAAAGTACACTGATCAAACGAAACGAGAGAAGCTGTCCACAATGTGCGCATTGTTGTTTTCTTGTTCGCTCGCTTCGGTTTTTTGATTTTTTTTGTCTGAATGATGCAACAAAAACAACAATCTCGTGCATAGTGCGTATAAAAAAAAAAAACCTAAAACGATTAAAATGTGAATATCAGCGGTGAGTGCATGTGCTTTGTTTTGGTAATTTTTTTTTTTTTGAGAAAAACGACATGTTCGTTGCCCTAAGTGGCTCTTTATTCATGTTTAGCCCTTCGCTGATATAGACAGCAACAATAAACAACATTTCAGTATGAAATTAATACAATGGACGACTTTTATAGAAAAAAAGGATCATTGTAACAAGGAAAATTTATAAGTTTTGCTTAAGGTGCATTGTACTTGTAGATCTAGATATATAATTTATAAATTTCAGTATTAAATGTAAATTATTTTGAAATCATTTTTGACCCAATTTAAAAAAAGTTTTGAGAAGGTTCATGGTGGCTTACCCAATAATTAATGTATGATTTGTAAGCTTCTATTTCATTTCTAATGATTTTGTTATAATTCGGGAAGATACATCCAGAAATACGCCTCAATAAACAATAGTTTTGGCTACAATGCCCGGTGTTATGAATATGTATATATATTTGAAGCTTCAGTATCACCGTATAAATCTGTTTTGTGATCTGATAGGAAGACACTTGATTTGTTGAAATTAATTCAGTTATAAAGGACTTAGCAGTTTTTATTTCTTTATATGAACCTTTATTTGCGTTTGACTTTTTTTCATTTCAAAAATTTCTAAGAAATTTACTTTTTCGTTTGTGACGTGTGATAATTATTATTATTTTTTTTTATCTTATGTTAATTTTCTTTGTTTTTTTATTAACAGAATGGCACAATATCTCGCAAAAGTTACACCTCATCCAAAAGTTACTGCCTTACGCCATATAAAGGTGGAAACTCGACTTGGGAATGGCAAGCATTAGGATGTCCCGCTGAAAAACTACGCTTCATATTGGGTCCACTGGAATGGACTTATTCAATATGTAAGTTTATTATATTAGTAATCAATACCTTTTGCTAATAACATTGTAATTGTGGTTCAAAAATTACAGCGTTATGAATTTTTGAAAATACGGAGTCGGACTCGTTTTTTTGGCACACTTTCCGACTTAAAAATAAATTTCTGAGAAATTTTTAAAAATTCACCATAACTACACTGTGCAAGTGTGTAGTTTTGAAAAAATTTTGATTTACATAAATATATAAAATATATATATTCTATTTGAGCTGATCAAAAAAGAACTTTGATAAAATTTTCGATTTGCTCTGTTGTTTAATTTTTGAGATAAAAGGTCTATAAAATACCAAACTCTGAGTGTATTGAAAAAAAAAAAATTAAAATGTTAGAGGTAAACATGGTTTGGGATAGCTGTTTACCGCAAAAATTATCTTTCAAAAAATATATATGAGTCATTCTATGTCGACCCGTTTATTGCTGTTTTGAAGATAAAAAGGTTTAAATTTCCGTCGAAATAATTACTTTACAATGCCGTCTACAACTGAAAAAGTCACGTAAAATATTTGTAAAATATTAAAAAAAAACTTCAAAAAAATAAAAAGTATTTTTCATGGATATTTTTGGATTTTAAAAACTTTCAGAAAACATTTAGTGTTCGTGCTAAAAACAGTTTTGGTCAAAATTTCATATTCAATTACTTTTTTTCTCCCAAAATATCAATTTTGAGTAAGAAACGCACGGAGTAAAAAGTTCTAAACATTGGTCAAAATATTCAGGAAAATATTTATTTTATTGAAAGATTTTTTTTTCTGTGACGTCATATATTTTTTCGTCTCTGATTTTTTTTTGTTTTGTGACTTTACACCAATTTTAAGAACTTTTTACTTTAAACAGTTTTTTACGAAAATTGCTCTTGTAGATGAAAACAGTTTATGACGTCATATTTATCTGTGACAATTTTTCTGTTGAACTGTATTATTAATAAATCCATATAGTTCATTGACACCAAAAAGGCTGCACATACTATAGACTTAAGAAAAAACTTGAGATGAAAAAAATCAATTTATTTGTTGCACTGTGTAGTTGTTTCATCACTGTGTGGTATTTATGGTGGAAACACACTGTTACTCGTATGTAGACCTATCTTATTTCTTGCATTTTATTAGGTGTGAAAGACAGATGTAGTTCTTTCTGGTTAAGCAATAAATTTATTAAGTAAACATAAGTTCTTTCAATGATTTCTTTATTGTTTCATCAGTCGTCAGTTTTATTTCGGAAACAAATAGTTTGCACCAATATCAAATAAATAAATCCATTGACAAGCAAAGCCATTTGAGAAAGTCAATGGTGTATTAAGCGCTGTGGTTATATTATTTAAAACTTAACATTTTGCGTATAAAAATAGATGTGCGTGGGTGGGGTTGATAAGTCAGTAATATTGAAATGAAAAACTTTTATTCAATTTGTGAGAAAAAGATGTGGAAAAACTTTAAAGGGGTAATTTTTCAACAGAGAAATATATCTTCGATTTTCTCAATGCTACTTGTTTCAATGTATCATCGATCTAGAGAAAAAAAAGGGGGTTCCATGTAAGAAACATTAGCAAAAAAACCCATGCAACGCCAAAAAAAGGTTAAAACTTTCAATTGAAATTTATATTAATATCGAATATTTACTTTTTACAGGTCTAATGTTAACTGCTGGATGCTATGTGATAATACTTCTCATGTACGTACTGTGCAAAGATTTGCAGAGCACTACTTATGGATGCGCAATACAGGGTCATGCAATATGTATGATCGTGGGTTATGGATTGCTTGCACATTTGACATTAACTGATCCAGCACACATGACAAAAGACTCTTGCTTATTTCAAGGTAAGTACATAGGAAATTAAAGAGTTATGGCACGAAAATTTCAACACTCAGTTATCTCGAATTAAATGATATATGGAATTTTAGACTAGCTAGACACTTAAAATTTGGAACAGATGTTTTCTAGGTCAAATTGACAAAAATTTGTGAATATGAAAAAAAAAAAATAGGCCCACGGACGCGCCTACCTCCCATACAAAGGTGGGGCATAGTAAAAGCTTATTCTTCAAAATAGGTATCAATTTCTAATTTGGCAATGCTGATTTCAAAAATTTTACAAATTGTGCGATATCTCTTATACTTTTCAAGATATCACAAAAAAAATCCAAAACGGAGACAATCTAAAGTAATTATAGAGGGCAATATGAGAAGTTAGTGATTACAATAACTTTAAATGCAACACTGATCCTGTCAACTATCATCTGTTAGTAGACTACTGTCAAAATGTCAGCTCACTGCGACTCTTAATTTTTGTTTCGCAGCCATTGACAGCAGATGATCTTGTGAATTTTTGCGAAAATGGAAAAAAAGTGAATTTCGTGTGCTCATCAAGCATTATTTTTTGCGCAAAAAAACCATCAGCCAAACCAAGGAAGAGCTTGATAAATATTATTGGGGCTCTGAACCATCGATTGGAATGATTCACAAGTGGTTTACTGAATTCCGATGCGGTCGTACAAGCACAAGTGATGCCAAACGTTCTGGACGCCCAAATGAGGTCATTACACCAGAAATGGTCACTAAAATTCATGATATCATGTTGGCCGATCGCAGAGTTAAAAGGAGCGAAATTGTTGAAATCGTAGACATCTAAGATGAACGGGTGTGGAAGATTTTGCGAAATCATTTGGATATGAAAAAATTATCCGCAAAATGGGTGCCGCGTTTGTTCACTCTCGACCATTAATGCGATCGTATGACTGATTCAAAGGTGTGTTTGGCGATGTTGAACAAATATAAGAAAGATTTTCCATCGGTTCGTAACCATGCACAAAAAATGAAGCTATCACTACACACCAAAGACAAAGAAACAGTCAAAACAGAGGACTTCACCTACCGAACGTGCTCCGAAGATGGCAAAGACGGAAAGGTTATGGCGACAGTATTTTGGGAATAACGCGGTATAATCTACATCGATTACCTTTTACCAAAAAGAACAATCAATAGCAAATACTATGCAGCCGAATTGGATCGTTTCAACGACGATTTGAAAGAGAAACGTCCTCATTTGGCGATGAAAAAAGTGCTCCTCCATCATGACAATGCGCGCGTTCACACATGCCCAGCTCCCATGGCAAAATTGCATGAATTGAAGTACGAATTGCTTCCTCATCCAGAATATTCTCCAGACTTGTCCCCCAGCGACTATTTTCTTGAAGAAATGGCTTGGCGGAAAGAGATTCACCACCAGAGGGGAGCTTATCACCGAAACAGAAGCCTATTTTGAGGATCTTTCGAAAACGTATTTTTCGGATGGGATCAAAAATTGGAGGAACGTTGGACGAAGTGTATCGACCTACTTCCCATACAAAGGTGGAATGTGGTTGACGCTTATCTTCAAATTGTGCATCAATTCCATTAATTCGGCTATGCTGATTCCAAAGATATTACAAATTATCATATATATCTTAATAGTTTTCAAGTTATTAGTGTTATTGTTTTTGAAAAGCATCCAGAAGTTACCATATTATTTATCCCAAGGGATAATATTAGCAGATTTTGTTCCAAACAAGTAAACTACAAGGTTCTATCCAAAAGTTTCTAATACTAAAATGTCGAAAGAACATTTTTGGTTTTCAAAGTTGAAGTTTGAGCCCACAGCGGATTTTGATCAGAACGATATAAGCTATATAAATTAAGTTTAAAATTTTTCAGAAAAAAGTGCTGGATATGAAAATAGTTCTGTCCAAAAGTTCATATGACGGAGATATTTCTTAAAGGTACAGAAGAAACATTGTTAGCAACAATGTTGCGCATAATATCACCAATTTTTTTAGAAATGCTCCGGCCATTTTTGGAACAAAAAAACCAAACCTTTTTTCATTTTAATGCAATCGTTCGAATAACTTAAATTTTGGTTGGAAATATGTCTACACACGAATAACATCATCTAATTACAATATATGTTCCCAACAAAGTGACCTTTTAGACTCTATATATATTATAAAACTGAATGAAAAAACAACTCGCAGTAATTTAATATTTTATAAATTATTTTCTTTTCTCGCTAGCCCGCTACATTCTCTTCTTTCTGCTGCTGGCACAATGTATACTCAGTTTCATAAGCTTCTCCACTTATATGAATTTCCTTGGCGTTATGTTGACGAAATTCTTATTTTGGCTATCATTTTCACCTCTACTGGGATTGAACATCGGTTGGACGATTTCCGTTAGCTTTGCTACATATAATCAGAAGCTTGTATTTAGCGGTGATCCATGCTGGTTTGACCGTGAGTTATTTTTCTTTTCATCTTTTTAACAACAGGCATCAGCAGTTTTCACAATTAATGTCAAAATCAACATCGATTTACATTTTCGATTTTTGTTTACAGCACGAAATTGGTCCATCATGGTCTATTTCTATACACCGATTTTAGTTTCATTCGCAATCAGTGGATTTTTCATTATTTTAACGTTAATACAACTCAACGAAATCAAAGAAGCAGAGTCGACCAATAAATTGCTGGCAGCCATTGAGGAGAATCGGTAGGTTATCTTTGACATGATGTTATTGAATGGATGTGTACTTTCTGTATTTTGTTGGATGATTTTACTACATTAATGCGTAGTGCAAAATTTCATTTATTTATTCACTGTTTATTTTCATAGTAATTATGAATTGTTTTTTTCGATGCCTTCGACATTTGTACAAACGTTTGTTTATTGCAGATTTAATTCTTTCACCAAATACTATTGCTATAATTTCTGTACGTGGCTGGGCTTTATTGCCGTTTTCATAGTAAATTATTGCTATCGTGAGAAAACTCATATCAGTTATGGCGCCTGCTTGTTAGTGGCGATGCAAGGTTGGGGCGTTTTGTATTCTTTAATGTTAAAGAATCGACAAATACAGAATTGGCTACGCAAATATCAAGATGATCCATAATTCAAAGGAGAAATTAAAAGGTTTTTTATGTAAGTTTCTTTATTATTATGGCCGGCATAAAAATCATTCAAAATAATTGCTTTTTTATTTCCAGCATACGCAGTAAAGAAAGAGTACTATACGTCCGCGTCTGCCTCAATGACAAACTTTTCAGTCGTTAAAGTAATGTTTATAGATTTACTTATTTTTAGAATAATATCTTTTTTTTTTGTATTGTGTGTTTATTTATTTTATTTATACGAATGTGGGTATATTCATTTTTGCACATATTGTATATTCAAGCATATTCATTTAACGTTTAAAATTCCTAGATATTTTGTTCTTATAATGTTTTGGAAAATTTACTCAGTCAAAACAGCTACAGTTTGAATATGATGTAGCTTATCTCATTTTTATCAAAATTTTATATGAAAAATTTTTCATATCACTAAAATACCTTTTGGTATAATATAGTTTATAGAGTAAAAATAATAATAGAGTTTAGCTACTACAGCTATTAGCCTTCTTAGCTATTAAGCTTGAAGCTATAAATCAATTAAAATGATCAATAGTCTCTAGGGACAAATTTGTACATGTAAATGGTGAACTGATTATTAACTTCTGCTCGCCTATAATTTCAAAACTTATGAGTCAATTAGTGAAAATAATGTGAAATAAAACGATTTCGATATTGATAAACTGTTGTTGGTTTTAATAAGATAAAATTGCGAAACCTTGCGACCTTGAAATGATTTTTTGATGAAATTTTTTATCACATTTTAGTATAAGTTTCGAAAAAGTCTACGAATAAAGTGACAGATCTCGTTCTTCAACGAATTGTTTTCAAGTTATTGATTTTACACATTCCATACGAGCCCTCCGAAACGAAGTTGAATGTGCTATATGGAAGCATCGTAAGAAATGTGTACTATCAAAAGAGTTACAAAAGTAATATGCATACAAGGGGGAAAAAGTGTAGAATTTTGGCGCACTTTGTTTATATTTTGCTGTGATTCTTAACTGGTTAATGCAAAAAGTAAAATATAGTATGATTAGAAATTCCTTAACTTCAGCTTACAAAGCTTATTGATGCTACTACGTGGTTGAAACTAGTATAAGCAGCTAGTTGCCCATTTTTTGTTCCTTGGTGCAAATTGCCCTTGCAATTTTTTTGGGTTTTTGCACTAAGTGTAGAAAACTAAGTAAAAAATATATTAAATTATGATCTGTTTCAAAAACGTGAAGAAAATAAATCGGAAACAGTTTGCATGGTCACCAAGGACAAACCCTGAATGAATTGGCGTACAATGCAACCTTTGTATACAAAGAATCCATAAGCTGTAATCCTGTGTTTCCCAAAGCTTCAGGGTCAGAAGTGAAAATTTTTTTGGTATATTGGGATCGAAAGAAGAAGTAACGAGCTTCAATTAAAGACATATTGGAAGTTTTTAGGATGCTGAATTTAGTAACCACGGCTATCTAAAAATGGCCAAAAACACCTTTTCTGGGGGTTTCAAACCCAATTTGTTCAAAATATATGTGATGTACAAATTATGAGTACAGGTTCTTATTTAGCGTATACAAATCTGTCAATCCTCATTAGCTTCCATTAGCACACTCCTTAAATACCAGTTTTAGGGGCCGTCCATAAATTACGTGAGTCAAAATAGGGGGGAGGGGGTCCGGCAAAATCTCATTAAGGGGGAGGCGGGGTCAACGAAAATCTCACGTTGACTTTTTAATGCAGAGAGTATACATGATTATAGCAGAATACATCTTAAAATCATAAGGAAAGTCTCATGGAAGGAAGGGGGAGTCCCGCCAGAACTCACCAAGCCTCACCAAGGGGAGGGGGGTCCAAATTTTCATAAAAAAAAACACCTCACGTAATCAAAATAGAGGGGGAGGTGGTCCGGCAAAATCTTACTAAATCCAACCAAGGGGAGGGAGGGTCAACGAAAATCTCACGTCTACTTTTTAATGCAGAGAGTACCCGCCAGAACTCACCAAACTTCACCAAGGGGAGGGAAAGGGGGGGCCCGAATATTCAAAAAAAAAGACCTCACGTAATTTATGGACGTCCCCTTACCTATTCTTCGATAATAGGAACTTTTTTTTTGGAAAATTGTGTTCTCTTTCTCATAGGCTTGGTCCAGTTCGTTGCGATAGTAAAGTATTCAGTACCATGTTATTCTTATGGAAAACTAAAGAGTTCAATGTGCCACCAGTAAGTATTGTTATTATAAGCTCTCCTTGAGCCAGAATGTTTCTTCTATGTACAAAAGGTGGGTCAATTTGTTCGGGTGGAAAAAAGTTGACATAGGGTATAGCAAAACTAAGTTCTACGTTCAATTCTAAGAAAATTCGCCTAAAGAGCCATGGGTCCAAAATCAAAATCAAACCGCCGGAAATTTCGTTAAAAATTTGAATGTCGGAAAAACTCTAAAAATAGTATTTCTTTTTTCCCCCTAAAACATCCGCCAGAGGACGCTACAATGAAAGTGTTTGTATAAGATTTTCAAAAAACTTAAAGACAGAAATCATTGTACATGCATCATGCATTGTACATGTTTGAAAAAATAAAAAAATTGATTCACCCTAATGTACTTATGTGTATATTATATACATTCATATGTGGTAATAGCTTAAACTTATGTGTATTACCAATCAGCAGGTTATACGTCATTAGACGGTCTTTAAATTTGCAAGAATATCGGTCTACGCAAATGACTTTAATGGAAATGAAATGCCCGGTATTGCTTTTTTAAAACGTTCACTGCGAAAAATACTATTTTTTCAAATCGTTTTTTCAGGCGTATTTTTAAAATTTTTAAGTGAAATATACTGTTGTGGTACGATAAAAAATATGAACTTAAGGCATAACATAAGCAATTTCGGCATCACTTATTGTTAGTACATATTTTACTCAGATTTGTTTATAAAATACTTTGATATAAAGTTTTTTTTTTTGGACAACGGTTCAGGATTAGTATCCCAAAATATATCCAAAACCAATTTTTGTAATTATTTCAAAATAATACCTTTCAAATGTCACCCATATTGTTGAAATCGGTAATTTCTTTTTAAAAAAATGTAAGCAAACTGATGTAAAAATCATTGTGAAGAATTTTTTATACAATTTTTTGATAAAAATTTATTGAGAATGAACTGGAACTTAATTTTCCGTCGAAAATACATTTTCAGTCCATTTCTAACCAATTTCTTCGACCTTCGTGTGAATTTGATATAAAGCAGTTTAGTAAAATCAAAACTAAGATTTTACTACTGAAAATTTTCTGTTTTAATTTGTAATGATGTAAATGATGAACTCCCGCCCAAAACTGGACACACACAGAATGAATGGAAAGTGTTATTTCAGAATGACGATGAGAAAAAACTAGGCCGACGAAATATCGCATGGTAAATTCCTTCAAATGAAAACACAAACCAACATACAAACGTACGAATGTAGGTATATTTACCCTGTATGACATCCTTCACAAGAGCCTTCATCATGTTAAGGCGTTTGACTGCCCTAAAAAAATAAATTAATGACCAAAATAAAAAACTCTTTGTTTTCATTTAAATTCACTGCAATGCCATCGTGACATAGAGTTTTGTAGTACAAATAAAGAAGGCCTGTTGCCATGAAGTTCACTTGTCATTGCTGCTTCCCTGTTCGTTTCACTGGTTTGATGGGTTTACGAGCTCCGCTTTCTTGACACTTTTATGAGCTCTTAATGATCACAGAGGATAACTGACACTAAAGAGTTTGCATTAAATGAGTTTTGCCGTACAAAACGTAAGCGCTAACGGTTTTTTATGATATCACGTAATGAAAGTGACGTTTTTATTATTACATGCATACATACATACAAACACACACATTTGTTTTTGGCGCATGTAACACAGCCAAAGTATATTTTGCTGCACGCCTGTTCGATAAACATTCAAACCACATCCGCATTCGCAATTTGTTGCGAAGTGTTTGTTTACAAATAAAAACACAATAAAAAACTAAGTTTTGCCCACAGCTTTATAGCATAACTACGGTGGAGTGGCAGGGATGACGAGAGCTTTTTTTTTTTTGGTATTTCTGGTTTATCTTTTTTATAAAAGTTATATAAGGCTCAATTCTTGTACAGATAGCTGGTTAAAAAATGATATAGTCTGAAGCAATATATGTTTCATTAACAGATTCTCATATATAAAATGCCAGCCTTAACACACTCATAAGTCTGTTATTGTGTGTTTAGCTAAACGCCTATACTGATTTTTATAATGGAAAAAAGTGTAAAAAATATATTTAAAATTTCCAATGAAACCTATTGTCTTAATAGCCTCTTAGAATACTGATATGTCAAAAACCTAGGCGTATGATTGGAATTAAAGACGTCAGTCAAATATTTGAAAACTTGCGTCGTTCCGGCCATCCTTCGACATCAAATTTCAAAGAAAATGTAAAAAAAAACTAAGAATATTGTGCTCTCAAACCATCCTGTTGGCATGACAGAAATTTTTAATATCTTTGACGGACTGCACTAGAACATTATGGTCGACATTCTATACACGAGATACGACGTATAACTGCTCGTTCCAAAAGACTATTCTTTTTTTCAAACTTTTGGCCAAATAAACAACAAGAATTTTTGAGTATGCACTATTCGAGTATTTCCATGATATGACAACGTGTGACCTATTTCTGTTTTATATATCAAAATTGCCGCCCCAGGCTACCCGTTAACAGTCCATAGATGATATTAGGAAAATTTCGTGATGGAACTGAAGGTTATGCCAGAAAATGCTTATGCAAGGTGCACATTTTGACGATTAAGTAACATGGCTTAAAGAACCAATTTTTGTCAAGAAAAAATAAATTGGGTTGATAAATAATACTGATGGGGTGTGCAGAATCGCTAACTGCTGGAACTAATTCAGAGCTGAATACTTCCACCAGTAGAAAAGTGTTAGGAGGCGCCTAGTATTATTGCTTGGTCGGACCTAGGTCTGAAAAATCGATGTATTGATTTTTGGGATAATGAAATAAGTAAAATTACCAAGTGTAAATTTTCAATTCCCAGTTTCGGTTTATTATATCACGTCTTACCATTAGTAGGTGATGTTACAAGAAGGGCAGAAAAACTAAGACTTCGATAGGAAGTCACTTATTTTAGTTAGCAAAGATAATTAAGTTTACATAGCTAAATATGGCGTATGACAAGAAGCGCCACACCATTTATGAAATATAAGATTATTATGTTTTAATGGTAAATTACATGATGGTAAAATGTTGGGGTAGACAAAAACTATATGTATTGTTCAGGTACTTTATGAAAACAATGTAAGTATGGATCTAGTTTCTACAATACCGTCACATTAGCATTGAAATATGGGAAATTCGACTAAAACGTAGGTGGGGCTGTACAACGGGCAGTGCGTGGGCCAGCTAGTAATAAATAAATAAATGTAAACGGAATAAACGATAAAACTTGACGAGACCAAAACGAGAATGATTCTTATCCTAAATTACTCATCAAAGTACAAGTACGAGACGATAAGCTAAGCACCACTACGAACAGGACCGATTAAATCTAAATTTTTCTACATGTCATCCCTGGTTTGCGTATGACCATAATTTTCCCTTTGTATTTAAATAACGGCAGCTGTTTGTGTTTATTGCGATTTTGTTGTTCTTGTAGTTATTGTTGATGGTCTTGCAACAACGTAAACACAAACAAAAACAATAACAACTTTTGAACAGGCGCACATAGAAAAATGAAAGTGTCGGCGGTTGATTCGACTGAAGAGAAAGGACCCCCATGTGTTGCCAAAAACTAAACAAAAATAAAGGGATGCATCCTTCGGTGCGGTGCGGTGCGGTGCTGTGCGGTGTGATGTGGCGCGATGTGACCTGTCAAAATAGAGATAAACACTGGGAAAACAACCCCAAGAAAAAAAATTTGTTTGTGAGTAAACAAACGAATAGTAGCACGCGACACGTGCTGGGGGTTGTTGTTTTTTTTTTTCCTCAAATGGTTGCAATTTTTTTCCCCAGCTACTACTGAATGGTAGTGGATTAGGGCCGGTTTTTTTTTTTGGGGGGGGGGGTTTATTTTGCTAAGTGGTGAAGGTCGTTATGTATGTCAATCATTTTGCGAAATATAAATGAGGTACGTACATTCATGTTGAGCTTTGGCTCGGTGTGATAGCAGAAGGTTTTTGTGGGGAGAAACATTTCAGTGATAAATAAGGAAATAATAAACACAATGTTAATGTGTTTGACTTTTTTTAAATATAATAGCTGCTTTCAATTAATTTATGTACTTGCATAATGCTTACATATCAGGTTTGTCTTATCAATATTAATTTTTCATAAGATCTAATATTGGGGAAGATGATGATAGAAATGTTTTCTAATAAGAAAATTAATGAAATTGTTATGAGCTTAATTTAAGAATATACATATTTTTCGAAATACAAGTCCAAAAATTAAATGACCTCCACACACTCACAAGAAAAAAAAAAAAAATTTTTCCCCCACAGACTGAATGGGATTAATTGTTGAAACTAAACTGACAACATCAATGACATTTTTTAAAGAAATGTTAAAAGACTAAGCATATGGAAACAAAGTGATACAAGCACATTCTGCAAGAAGGGTGTTTGGACAAGTGGTTTAGTTGCGAAGCTTTTAAGTAACCACATCAAGACTGTTTTCCAAGGTAATATAAAGAGCAAGGACATAAATTGACACGAGCATTGTTGAAACGAAGTACATGGGATTGAAAAAATCGAAGCGGCATCTTCATCTTTAACAATCAATTTTGATAAAATATATAATATATAATAATCAAATATTCAATTGTTAATATTTTTCATATAATAAATCAAATTTAGGGTGATTAAAAATAGAGCGTTTCGCAAAAGAACATGGCGCTTTCGTTGTTGAGCAATGCTCTAAAAATTATGAAATTTTGACAGCTACAGTTTGCAATTTTCGTACAGAATATGGTCGGAACAGTGATTTAGCTTCAGCAACTATGACGAAGATTAATTACAAGATTCAGGGAGACTGGATCAATAGTGTTCAGAGACACTCCGGCCGTTATTAAATTCAGGACAAAACATCGAAGCAGTTCGTGGGAATTTTGCTGAGAATCCAGGAAATTCAATCAATTCGTTATCGTGGTTAAAAATTAGAAATGTCAAGGAGCTCTCTACAGCGTATTTTCACGAAAGATATCCAACTGCAAGTCGATGCTGACTTTTCGAATAATATCATATTCGTTAATTGTCAAAATTGTCACATTTGGGGTAAAGAGTGATTGTTGAGAGACAAATCCATCTGAAACGAGTCACTGTCTGGTGCGGATTTTAGCCCATTCTTCTCTGAAAATGCAGCTAGTCTGGCAATAACAGTTAATAAATTTGCCGCCCAGATCATACGACTAAGCGCGTTGAACTTTTTCCTTTGAAAATTCTTTGATTCGAAGTCTTATGCCAACAATCCCACGACCACTTACTTACTTACTTGGGTGGCCATAACAACCCGTTACCGGGTTACGGCCGACCTCAAAAGCTCTCTCCAGGCGCCTCTGCTTCGCGCGCGCCTTCTCCAACGTTGAGGGGTTCTGTATCCGAGGCTTTTTTAGTCTTCATTGGAGTGTTTTTTTTACGTGGCGGGTACCAAACCCTGCGCACAACCCAGTTTACTTCCAGGGAGGACACGCTGCACACATTCGCTCACTATCTCAGCGGATGCGGAGATAGCTACCCAGATGGAGCCGCGGGGAGGCTGTGTGTCAACTTGCTAATGGTTGGCTCAGAGATCGCTCTGGCAATCCCCTGCTGGAAAGCAGTCAGAAACTTTACTCTGATCAACCAAAAGCCAATCCATCCAATCCAATCCCACGACCACCTACGTCTTGAGTAAGGAATTTGAAAATTTCAAGAAAGGAGTCCGTATGTGCCAGGAAAGTCGTGGGGGCCTTTTTAGCTGATATGTTGTTCCATAGATAACCCTATACTGCATACTAGTTCGGGAGGTAGCGTTGCATTTTTCATAGTCATTTCCTCCCACTTATTATTTTGTTGCAATAGATAGAGCCTGGCTGTGGGAGTCCGAAGAAAGAAATTTCGCTCAATACAGCTCAATGTTAAGACCAATGTTGTAGGGAACCAGAAAACACATCGATGTCATGTCCGAAAAAGTTCCGTATAACAAGATTTGATTCATATATCAATATTACAGTCAAGTGCATCTCCTCCGTTTAAGATATGCGATGAATTGAACGCACTACAGTCTGACTTTTAAGTTGAGAAGGAGAAAAATAGCCATGAATTAAGGCAGTAGTTTTCAATTTGAGCTCGAAGAGTACTGAAACAATAACTTCTTCCACTCCACACTGATGTACATAATTAAAAAAAAAATCTGTTCATCATAATTTGCGCTTTCTACTCCTTTAATCACATTTTCTCAAAAAGAAGAAGAAACCAACCCTTGTTTTGATAACCACATAATTATTAAGTTTGTTTGTTGTATTTGCACAACATACAAACAATGCGCATTTTTAAATATGCGGAACACAGAACAGCAGAACAAGGATATTTCTGCAAAATTTTGTTGAAAAGACGAATTCGCGTTTATTTCTGCATGAAATGTACAAGTTTTTGTAATCGCAAATAATAAAGGACTAAACCAAAACAAACAAACAAAGCATGCAAACAACAACAAATAAACTGCCCCATCAGCGAGGAGCCATTAAACATGGTGATAACAATAAATTCGGTCATTAAACTGTCAAATTCTGAGGCTCGTAAAAACATCAAACAAGTCAAAATGCCAGGATAACAGCAAAAAATATAGGAGACTAAATATAATGCAATACAAAAAGGATATGAGATTTTAAAGCTCAAGAGCTCAAGACAAGGGATAAGAACGTTTGGTTTACCTGCTATTAAACAACCCTTTAAAATTGCCGGATATGCACGAGTCATGGTGTATTGTTTTTTGTTCCGTCTTATTCATGTGGTTACTTAAAGTGTGCACTTAAGAGAACCTCTTTTCAAGGATTAATAAGAATCGCTTACATAAAATCTATTGGAGGAAATGTTTCAGTCGATTTATAATTGGTATAGTATGTAGAGATATTTTCCACGCAAAATCATAACTGTGTAAAATGAGACACAGCATATGTAGAGAATTGAAAATAAACTATAAATCATAGAAACCAAATTAAATAGCGTTTAGAAAAGTCGTAAATATATTTATAATTACCGTATCAAATGAAACAAGGATTATATGAGATAATGAATATTATTTGTGCAATAACCGCACTCGTAAATGATGAAAATACACAATATATGAAAGATGATTTAGTTAAAACTTTAAAGATTTTTATTTTACCCTTACTAAATTTTATTGTCCAACTGAACTTCGAGCTTTCGTGCAGTTAGTTCACTTAACAAAGACGTTGGCAAGAATAAAACTTTGTGGAAACTGTTGACTCTATGATGGGAAGCAAAAATGTTGCTTCAGTTACTTGTAGTAGTTTTTAACTGTTGCCATTTAATAAAGTCGAAAGCCATTCCGATTCACTTACTCGGAAAGCATACCTCAATTAGCTATAAATTGTAGATAGGCGGCCAGTCGACAAGTATTTTTTTTGAGAAGCTGTTCATTTGTACTTCATTAAAAAGCTCTTTCAGTTTCTTTATTCAAGGATTTCGGAATCATTTCCAAAAGACCAGAGAAAATTGCTCAAAAGCGAAAAAAATTATCATTTCAGGACAAACTAGTTGCTTCGAGGATTAAACACATTTTTAAAAATTAAATGTTTTCTAGTTGGAGTTCTGTCATCGAAAAAGTAGGGCTACAGTTAAGTTGGACGAAAAAAGTCGGATGACGAAAAAGTTGGACGACTGAAAACTAAACGTCGCCAAAGTTAGACAACAATACGTTTCACGACAGCTAAGTTGAACGAAAAAAAAAGTTGGGCGACAATAAGTTTGGCAAAAAAGTTGGACGACAATAAGTTTGGCGAAAAAGTTGGACGACATATGTTTGGCAATAGTTCAGTTGATCGAAAAAAAACGTTGAACCGCAATAAAAAAGTTGGACGACAATAAGTTGGAAAAAATAGTTGAACGACAGTAACGTTGATCGATAAAAAATTGAACGACAAAAAGTTGGACAGCAAAACATTTTCAGAACAAAATGTTAGACTACAAAAATAATGAACAACAAGTAGTGAGGCGAGAAAAAAAGTTGGAGAATGATAGTTTTTAATTTCAACTAAATTTTGTGTCAAAGGTTAGCCGCAGTTTGCTTAAAGAATTTTGGGAGAAAAAAAATTTTAGTCTGACATTTTTAGTTTCTTATTCTATTCCCCGTAGCTTTAGAGATATTTGCTTTCAAAAAATATTCAAAAAATTTTCATAAAAATCAAGTATGCATTCCTCCGAAGAATGACCAATATATGACTGTTCGTTATTGCTAAATATCCTTAATCGAAGAGCTCGTTACGCTATTGTGCTTTTTAAAATCAAAAGTTAAATTTAAACTTAAAAAACTGTGTATTTTAACTCAGCATAGTATGTCAGCGAGCACTTAAATTTTCTACAATATTTTTTTTTATTACTCGAAAACTAGCAGACTTACAGAAAAAATGATTTATGGACTTTGTGTTTATTGCTTGTTGAGGTTAAAAGAAACAAATTAAATTCACTTAAAAAAATTTTTTCACAAGATTGTTCGTTCATCCAAGTTTTTTTTTGGCGAGGAACACAGTGCCTCAATCTTTTACTCATACAAAAAAAAAAAAAAAACAATTTTAGCTCAGTATAGCGCACAATGCTTAAAAAATTAATATTAATTCGGTATTAATTATTTTAATCAAAAACACATGTAAAAACTTATTTTGCTGTATACCCAAGATGTTTGTTCATAAAAAACGTCCTCAAAATTTCTGAAATTTTAGCAATCCGTTGTCCATATTTGTTCAATTTTGCTACCTCCCTTATAAGACGTTCACGAATTATTATGTCCCCATCTTTTATTTTAATTTTTATTCGTTTCTTATGAGCAAAGAAACGAAAGAGAAAAGAAAAATTTCAAGAGCGACATTTAAAAGAATGGACATCTGAAAAGGTCTCGACATTCATACATGCTTGTCTGTTTTACGACCCCACTGTGTATGTCCTTCTAGACAATTTTGAAAACAATTTCGGCGGTTTTTCGATTTTTGACATCTCAATTCGAAATGCGCATAACTTCCTAAAAAATGGTTTTCATTCAAATCAGGGCATCACATGTCCTAATATATCCTCTGAAAAACAACATATTTTAGCGGCAATTCGAAGTCAGTCATGAAGTCAATTATTTTTCTTTTTTCTTTCACTCACTATAACAGCTGTCTGATGGTGATTTTTTTGTACACGGGTGAGAAAATTAAGTAGCCTTGACAATTAATTCACATTAGTATCCGATTTCGGACAAAACGAATAGATTTTAATGAAATCGACACTCGAAAGAATATGGTTTGAAGTTAGATTTGTAAGAAAACAAGAGCTAACTTCGTCTTGATTTTGGCTCCAAATCGATATAAATTAAAATCATGTCGATTTCGTTGCCAGTGTGAATCGCTTAGTACTCACTCATTTACGTTTTTTAATAACTCAGAAAATGTGTAATGAGATTCACACCATCAAATTTATCGTCAAACTGTTGATCAAACAATTTGACAAAAAAAAAAAAAAAAATATATGGATTTTAATCAGAATTTGAGCATGTAAACGCTCGTCAAATCTTCTGATGTTAAAGAGATAAAAATTTTATGATGTCAACACTTGCCAAATCTTCTAGTTCAGATTTAATCATACATAAATAGATTTCAACGGCAACACATTGCGCTGATAATAAAATTGTCGACGATTTATTTTGCGTAAAATATTGATGTTTTTCATTGTGAATTTATATACAGCCATGGCGATGTTATGTCTTCAGTGTTCAAAGCAAAACTAGAATTTTTCGAAAAATTTTTTCATGTAAATGTGATTTATGTATTGTTGGGCATAAATTTGATCGTGTATGGCATACATCCCCATTAGATTTTTTGAAGCAAAAATTTTTTGGTCGTCTTAACAAGTACAAAATATCTCTATTTAATTTTAAAAAATAAAACAAGTAAAATAAAATTTACTTAAAAAAGTTTTACTGAAAATTTGAAGCATTAAAGCTCAACATTTTGGATGGTTATTCAATATTTTTATTAATATATCATTATGGTTTTTTCTTTTATCTACTAACTATCAGAATCTTATCTCACAAGATCTATTTTTTGGTCAAAATTTGCTTTTACTTTTTGTTATAATTACTTAAGACCTTTTTATGTATCACGATTCGTCTCTAAATTGTAAGCCTAAAAATATGCTAGTACAATCCATATAAATGTAATAAATTATTTATTAAGCACAGGCCAGATATTTTTTGTTTTCATATGAATTATAATTGCATATTTTCAGGCTTAAAAATTACAGACGAAACGAGACAAATCGTGATACATAGAGGTTCTCAAGTCAAAATAAACCTTTACATACTGTTAAATTTCACAACTTCTTTCAGAGACAATTAATTCCCCATATTTTCGAGTAAGGCTTTTTATAGCAAACTACTTACAAAAACAGATTTCCAAAGCTTAAAAGCGTGCTACTCTCTTTTAGCAAATTTATGGTGGAAACTTTTCGCTCTTTTCAAAAGAATTTCCCTTTAAAAGCACTGCGCTTGAGTTTTATTTTCTCTCAAATCGAAATTAACGAACAGCTGAGTACGCGACATTCGAGCAAACACCGGTGCCAAAAAAGTTTAATAAAAAGTCAAACTTTTACACGCAAAACCCTATGCATAGAGCATCAATAACAGATTTTCAGTGAGCAGGCTTAGAACTCCAAGCCATTTGACTGAAATCAGCAGCAGACAGCCGTAGATTTATGTATCGTGTGGTATAGCCAATGGATGAACGTATCAGGGCTGTGGTATATCGCACAATGATATCTCACTCGAGAATGCGAAATTGAGGATGATGTGTTTTGTTTTTTTCCTTTTATTTTATTTAACATTTTTGATTTTTTTTTTTTTTTATTTTATTTTACTTTATTTTTTATTTTATTTTATTTAACTTTATTTTTATTTAATTTTTTCTTATTTTTTCATTGCATAAATTCCATTTGTTTGGCAAAACATGTGCGCAAGCCGCGAGCTTTGTGTGTTGCCGCTAAGCTGTGAGCTATTGGGTTCCTAGCACTGAGTTGCCATCATCCTAGCATTCTGTTGCCAATGTGCGCCGTCACATGGCAGCAATGTGCGGCGTTTTAGCTTCAGGAAATGGGGAAAACTCACTCAAGTGCGTTACTCTAATGATGTGGAAAATTTAAAAATATTGATATGCAATTTTTTATGAAACCATTTTTCGCTCGTTCTCTTTGCATAACGAATGTTTTTCTGATTTTTTTCATAGTTTTTACTTGATATGTTGCTCGCATATGCGCTTTGCTCACGTCTGGATATTTGGCTGTAATGCTGCAATTTTCATAATTGGACAACTCTATTAAAATCAAATTTATTTTCATCGAGATAAATATATGGGACTTAAAATGTGTGTTTAGGATTTACAATACACTTGGATGTATTTGACAAAAAAAATACGATTAATGCCTGAAGTATTCAAGGGAATGTCTTTATTGTCGTATGGTTCTTAAGAAAATATTGTGTTCAAAGAAAATTGGAGGGGACGATTATGTGAGGCATTGCAAGACAGAACGAACAAACTGCTTATTATTAAAATTGTGAAAAGTATAAAAGTAGTAGTCTCTTAGTTAACATTTAAGCTATTTATTTTAAATACATTTCAAATAAAAATTTAATACAATTCAAAATTTTAAGTGCCTTATTTTTCCAGTTTACTTTCCGAATAAATATTTGATAGCCCTGTATTATCAATATTAACAAAAATACAAGGATTTCTCTCACAGCTGAAACCTATTTTGAGCACTTTTGAGTTCCTCCCTCAAAGCCAACAAAAAACGTAGACCCAAAATATTTGGTTCGTCTCCTCATTAGCCCCGAGCATTCGCAAAGTAGATGCTTAACCGTCTCCTGCAGAAATATCTGAAAGGGGCAACATATTTGACGGCCAGAGGGCCAATAACACAGTGCCTCGTCAGCACTCCTACAACAGCTCTTAACTCTACTCTGCTGAATCTTAAGAGAGTTTGTGTTCTTCCTAGATTCAGTTTAGACCACGTGTTTCGAGACGTTCTGCATCCGACGGTAAGGTTCCACCTTCCGTTCGTTTGTTTCTTGGTCATGTTCTCTATCCGATAGTGTAGTTCCGCCAGCGGTATCCTAAGATCTACCACTTGTTGATTTTCTAGTTGTTATGATCCTATTTTGGACATTCATCAGATTCGAATAGTAGAAAACTGTTATTGTTAAATTATGTACAATAATGCGGAGCTAGTGACAGGAATCGAAATCAACTACGTACTTTTTTTAGAATTCACTGCTTGGTTATGGAGTAAAACAAAGGTGGGCAAAGTAGGAAAAATGAGCTAATTTTAGCTCATTACAGAAAAAAAAGGCATTTTTTCTTAAAAAAAATTACCAAAATACCAAAAATAGAATCCACGTTTAGGACAGCGTCTCTCGTTTTCTTTAATCAATGTACTTTTATTTCTACACTAATGTTGTTATTGTTTGATTCTTAATTTTTCTTTTGCAATAGACTTCGAATTCAAGGTGGGGTTTGTTTCTGTTATTGTAGTTCTTGTTTTTGTTGTAAATGGCTCCTGCTTCCAAAATGTTGCCCACCTATGGAGAAAAACACTATACAGTAGTGGCACTTCGTAGCACTTCTCTAGTTAGCTATATTTCTAAAGTCACTGCAACTGCTATCGAGTGTCACACAAAAATGACAGTTATAATGCTTTGACAATTTGCCGTTTCTTAAGTTTCAAAAATTGACAAAAAATCAATTGAATTCATTCGGGAAAAAAACATTTGTACATGATAAAAAACACGGAAACTAAATTTTAAAAGACAAAAAATGGAAGTTTATAACAGGCTGCCAACTCTTTATTGTGTTCTCTCTAGCAGCAAATGAGAAAAAAGTTTTCGGAAATAAATTATAAAACTTAATTATAATTTTTCAACAGAATATAAATTTAAAATTAACGTCGAACATAAAGCATATCATTGAAAATTTTAAGTAATAATGACATACAAAGTAATCATCCAATCACTTAATCCAATCAATAAATACATACATATGTACAGTGCTTATGTATGCACACCTAAATATATGTGGTCATTAATTTATGTATGAAAAACTTAGTGCAATAAATTTGAATCTTCAATGCCAGACTGAAAATATTACACCAGAAAGTTGTGCAAATAAATACGGGAACTAAAAATACATATAAAGTATAAATTAAATGCGGAAGTACATATAATGTTGAAAAGGAAAACGAAAAAACATCATAAAATGTCTTTACCTTTTACCAAACATTTTATGAGCGAAAACTTTGTTATACAAAAAAAAAAAAATAAATAAATAACTCGATAACATGAATATAATTTTTGTATTGACTTTTATGGGTTTCAACGTACTTTATTTTAATTTTAAATTGTAGACAACAATAATAGAAAAATTCTAAGAATAAAAAATAGGAATACATCGACAAAAAAAAACGTGAGTTTTTACCCTTTAGCAAAAAGATTTATGAAATAAAACTTTTGAAAAGTTAAAGGAAAATTTCAACTTTCGTGAGTTTTTTTTTTCAAAGAGAAGTTTTTTCTTTATGGTGTACAAAAATTTAAAAGATTAGAAACAAACTTTAAAAAGTGTCAGAAGCATTCAATGATAAACTACAGACAGCCTTGATTTAAAAGCTTCATATAATTCGCCAATACTTATGGAAGAACTAATAAGTGGCTGCCGAAGAATTATCAACTTATGTGGGGAAATCCACAAAAGATTTAACGTTGATGTGATACAGTATGTAATTTGTAAATGGTACTTACTTTTAATCGGACTAAATTGAAATTAATTTAAAGTATTGGTGTATAATACCCGAACCTATGCATTTCATCTATTTAAAGAAAATGATAGACGTTTTCGATGTTCGCGCATCACACAAAAATTGCTTGACCAATTTTGATAAAATTTGTTTAATGTTATTCTTTAGACGCTTGGTCTCAATCTTCAATTAAAATCATCACGATATTATTGTTGAATATCAAAATATTTAAGTTTTAAAATTTCTGTATGCAGTGTTTTGCATAGCCATTTTATGCTATTCATATCAATCGATTAGAATGTATACAAAAATTGTTCATTCGTTTTGTTCCCCGTTCCCTTAACTTTTTAGAGACTTACACTCTTCTACAGACTATTCACTTCAATATTCCCGTAGGATCTTTACGTTTTTGTATATGATAATTTTAGTTTAAATTGGACGAACTATGCATTAAATGTTCTCATTGTTAGAGCATTAACTGAATTCAATTCAATACATAATTCTATAGGTTTGGATTTTAATTTATTTTAAAATGTATTAAATCATTACTTAATTCTGTTTATAATGAAATAATGAATACACTTTGATTATTGATGTTATTATTGTTTATTAATCTGATCAGTAAGAAAATATTGTTCCTTTGAAATAAATAAATAAATTGAATTGAAATGAAATATTTAACATATTTTCATTATTTTTGCATAAAATTTAATACGAAACTCTTAACATTACATGTTCTCCGCAAGCATTAATAAGCTTTCAATAAAAGTAAATTTCAATAATACATTTTAAATTGTATACTCTATTGTATTTATACTCGTACCTTACTCAGAATACATTCACTTTGTAAGTCAATTTGATATTATGTCTGTAATGCGTAGAAAGGGGCGTGACATGTAGAGAAAAGTGTTTAAATTCTTCATCAGCGACGCCACTTGAGTCGATTTGGCGATGAGCGTCTGTCAGTCGATTTCGGAAAAATCAAAAAAGTTAATTCAATGAAATTCTGGTAATTAATATTGAGAATAAAATCCAACACATTCTTTAACAGGGTATTTAACTTGAAAACTTTTTTGAGGGCTTATTTCTCCCTACACACTGTGTCAACTACATCGGCACTATTTTAGATTGTTATGTATCTTAGATAGAACACAAAATTACTATTAAACACTACCTAAGTATAACTTAACGTCATATTTATCTGCTAAAAAATTTTTGCTCAAGCAAATTGTTTGGGTGGCACAAACAAAAACAGAATCCATCCTTTACTTATTGCCCAGAAACATTTAATTTGTAACAAAGTTATATTGGAAAGTAGTTTTAAACTTTGTCAACATCTTAGCATTTTGTCACTAAAGCAATTTTACTTCTATAAAGTTCTTAAGATATTTTTCAACGGTAAATGCTTAACAAACCAAAATATCACAGAGTTAATAAACTTAAGGAAACTTTGATATGCCGTTCAATAATGTAGCACCAGGACTTTATAATAGTTTGCCGAACAGCATGAGCAATTCACAAAATGAGCATATTTTTCTTAAAAAAGTAAAACAATGTATTTGCCTCTAGTTTTATGAACTACATAATTTAGAATTATTAAGTATTGAAACATGTATAAAAGTTAAGTTGTTTTCATGGGTTTAATAATAATACAAGACTGCAATTGTTTTCGCTACGAATACTAATTAGTAAATATATGAATACTAAACAATAAGCTGTTGTTAATTTTAAAAATTCTTTAATTTTTAAATAAGCTAAACTGAGTACATTAAAATTGCATTTATGAGTTCTTAAAAATATACACTTGTGGTGGTATGATATAAAAAACAAAAAAAAAACTTTTCGTACCAAACGAGGTCCTTTCTTTTTTTTTTTGCTTTTTAAAAATGTTTTATGGAAATCCAAAAATAAAAATAATTTTTCCAATAAATGAAGAAGTTTTGAGAAGGGGGGGGGGGGGCGATCATTTTTGTGACTGCCAGTCGCAACTGGTGGGAAATTTCTTAATCTGGGCCTGGGTACCAGTCAACCCTATTTTCTATAGACCTACTCGTGGTGTGGTAGAATTGGTAATGCTTTTGCTTATTACGTATTAAAGAGTGATTTCTTAAGCGTTTGGTTTTTGAAAATTAAAAAAAAGGAACAGAAAATTTTCAGCAGTGAACAAAATATTTCTTTGAACGATATATCAAATTCTGCCATTTACTTTTTAAAAGTTATTTCATGTAAATTTTACCCACAGTTGTGCCTGAGGTGGTCTGTCCGTAAGCTCTCATTTTGGCTTAATTTTTCCAGCATTATGGTCGGTATCTCACCAATAGTAGCTGTAGTATTGTAGTATTGTAGTATTGTCTTTAAGGGCTGCAATTGTAACTTGCTTGTCCCTGTACACGAGAGACTTCACTTAGTTTCACAAAAAATAGTCTAGTGGGTTCGAATCACATGATCTAGGTGGCCAATGGACTGCTCCAAAACGTGGTATTAATTTCTCACCAAACTCGCCTCTCAATAGGTCAAATGGTATCGCGTGCCGTGTAGCATATGGCACAGTCTTGTTGAAACCATATGTCAACCGAGTTCAATTCCTTCATGAGCAAAAAAAGTCAGTAATCATCGCACAGTCCCTTAATCTATTGTCTATAACGTTGCGATTTTCATTATTTTTGAATAACAACGGTCCAATGATGCGGCCGGTCCACAAACTGCATCAAACAGTGCACACTCCAAGGTGCATTGACAGCTCTTGGACCAAATTCAGACTAAATTCGGTAACTCTTTTTGTTGAGTCAAAAAATGAGCTTCGTCGCTACAGAAAATTTTTCGATATTTTTCGATATCCTCACAGAGCACGCATTTTGATAATAAAATTCAATGATTTGCAAGCGCTGTTCGTTTGTTAGTCTCTTCATGTCCATTCGGAAACGGCTACTGTCTAAGCAAATAACATTTTTAAAACGCTATGAAATACTTAAATTGATACAGAAAAGCTCTGGTTAAAAATTGCGTGAATTTCAATAAAAGATCGAGGCACCTCCAATTTTAACCAAACTTTCCGCTCTATTCGGACAGTTGTATAAGTTAACGCAACCATATTTCAGACACATACAAGTAATAGTTCGGATGAGTACTAGACAATTAATTGGACAACTCTACAAACAGGGCGTTGTGCTCCCCATACAAGCAAATATTTGAAAGCGCTATTATTAGGGAGTTAGTTAAGGTTGAAAAAATAAGTTTTCATTTTTATACGAACAATAGTTTAGGGGTGGTTTTATATAAATGTAGGTCTACCTTTTAACTTAGTTATATATGATTTTACAAATTGCTATAGATATTTCCGAAACTAGATCCGAACCACACATTTTGATGAAATATTCGCAGATCAAATAGTGAAATGAATGAAAAAATAAATGCACATATAGAAAATACATGGACCTCTTAATGCATTAAGTGCCCCCAAGACATTACGGGCTCCCAAGAAAAGTACGCAACCGGGAGTAAATGTTAGTTAAATATGAACTATATCGTATGCGAGTTTTACTATATAAAACATAACAGAATTGATACCAGAAAGTTTAGTTTAAAATTTCTTTGATTGATGAAAATTCTTTGCACTCTTATAATACTTATCTTCGAGTGTAGACACTCGTATCATGCGTTTTCATCAATTCAATCCAACGCACATGTCTATCATGTGCACATCTATCGACATGACAGTTATCCCATGTTCAAAGTTTCACTTAGTAAATTTTCAAAGTTGAATGAAGTTGATGATCCTTAAAAGTGCCAAGTGTTGATGGGAAAACTTCATGTGAGAATTGAAAAAAAGTTTTACTGCTTTTGTTACTGCATTGACGATTGACGATTGAGTTTTCTGCTGATTCATGATTTCTACCACCTTGTGATGAAGGTGTCAATTAATTAATTTAAAGCTGAATACTCACATTAATTGAAACTGCTTTCAATTTGGAGCGATTAAATCGCAATTGATTTAAAATCCAAGCGCTGGTATTTGAATAATCAAAAGCATATATGATGTATAGTATGCATGTAGTTGTTGCTATCTCTGTAAGCACTCGTGCATGTAGTGCAGGGAAAGTTCATGCACGACGGAAAAGAAGAGGAAAACAAAGTCATCAGTTTGACAAACTTCATCATTGATTTCATGTAAAGCCCTCAGCCGTTTATGGTATCACGAGTATTGAGGCCCCAGTTAAAGATTTGTAATCAATAGTTTGAAGCACTGTAGTAACTCAACAAGAATACCTCCAAGTTGCGAAGCAATTTTATAAGAAAAAAATAGTGTAGAATAAAAATAATAACCTTATCAATCGTTGATTAGGTTACCTATGGAATCACCGCTATATAAATTTGTGCCTCAGTACTAACACTCATGGTCAGCTCTCGTCTAACAATTTATAACCCTTAATTAGAGGCTCAATTGTTGCTATTGTTTTGTTGTTGTTGTTGTTGTCGATTTTGTTGTTATTGCATTGCTGCTGCTGCTTTTGTTGATGCAGTTGCAGCTGCAATATTGTATCAATGTCGCAAAGGACGCGTATTAAATTTTAATTGTTTGCATCCTGTAGCACACGGTGGTCTGTTGGAGGATTCAGGTTGAAGTAAATTGAGGACAAAATTAATTTAATAATCCGTATTCGGAATTATTTATGAGTTCTTATGCATCAAATAAGCAACCAAAACAGTTTTCGTGGCAAAAAAAAAGAACGAAAACCTTAAAAGTGAACTATGAGAAGGTTTTGAAGATTAACGTAGAAGGAATATGTATCTCATTTAAAAGATAATTTTTAATACTAAAACTTTTTCTCTAAGGTCTTTAAGGTCAAAATATGCATAATGAACTAGTCTTCTTCATCGATGACTCCGTGAATTTCCTGATTTTGCTTTGGAACAACTTGAAAATTTACATAGAACATGAACTTGTCTGTTGAGGCACATTTTCATCTCCTTGATTTGGCAAATAGGCGAAATTGTCTTTATTGATCTCAAGTCAATCCACAAAATACGAGTATTCACAAGGGACCTGAACATTCTGTTAAAGTAACCATTTAATATGGTTTGTTGGACGGTGGAATCATCGGACTTTCATTTTATGAAAATAAAGGAGTTGCCGTTACTGTCATTGTGGCAAATTCCTCGAACTATATATTGCGTAAGAAGCTAAGAGGGTCAATAATCTCAAGAAATTTAGATGTCGAGTGACCTCCAAGAAGTTGTGACTCAACACTTTTAAATTTTTTCTTGAGTGGTTATTTAAAATCATTGGTCTTTATGCATTAAAATTGATTATTACACTCCAAATCAGTCGAAAAATCAGGACTGCTTATTGAATAAAGTAATCGAAAAGTGAACTCATCGTTTTTGCCTCTGTAAGAGAAGCAGAGCCAAACATTTGAATAATATTATTTTAGGAATATAAATACAACGATTGTACTTCAAAATGAAATAAAAATTGTAGCTCTACCACATTTTGATTTCGTTTTAACCCTTAGCGGCACCACTTCAATTCTATAACAATCCGGCACATTGGGGTCTTTCATGACCCCTCGTTGAAAAAAAAAAATGTATAATATAAAAATCGAATTTTCAATTCCAGGATTCAAAGCTGTTAACGAAATTTATTAGTTCGAAAAATGATTTCAACATTTTCGTGGGGTCGTTCGCGGCCCCATGGTGCCTCTAAGGGTTAAACAAAAATAAAATAAATCACTCTTATTGGACTAGCTAAAAATTCTTCATACGCAGTTTTTGTGGTGAAACAAGTTCTTGTGGAAATCACCAACTGAAGCCTGGTGGCGGAGAGCACGGCCATCCTAAGTCATCAAGAAAACGATTGCTGTAACAGGAAGTACATGCATCGGAGAAATGCGTGAGAGAATTGAAGGCGCGTGAGAGAATTGAAGGCACTTGCCTTTTAGAGAAAAAAGTTGGGGATTTTAATAATTTTTTGTTTAATTCTATAAAAAACGCAATAAGGGGCCCTCATAAATTACGTAAGTCAAAATAGGAGGGGAAGGGATTCGGAAAAATCTCGCCAAATCTCACCAGGAGGGAGGGGGGGTCAACGAAAACCTCACGTCAACTTTTTAATGCGGAGAGTATACCTACATTATTAAAGCAGATTACATCTTAAAATTATAAGGCATGTCTCACAGAAGGGAGGCGGTCCCGCCAGAACTCACCAAGTCTCACCCAAGGGAGGTGGGTCCGAATTTTCAAAAAAAAAACACCTTACGTAATTTATGGAAGTCCTCTAACTTTCTCCATTTTCAACCCTTTTTAAAATTTGTTAAAGATTCTGAGAGAAAATAAAAAGTTCTTTAAGAGCCAAAAGAGCAAAGTGAATTATTTGGGCTTGGATGGAAATGCCGCTTTTTTGAAAAAGTTTTCAGCAGATTTTCGATTTTTGACACCTAAGATTAAAATGCGCATAGCTTCGTTAAAAATGTTTTCAATCATATTGGAAGAGAACGTGTCCTCTTAATGCCCTTGAAAAACATTACATTTTATCCGTATCCGATTCCGTAATTTCAAGTCTATCCGCCTGCATGATTTGAAATGGATTCGGTCTATAGAACAGTTCCAGAACCAATTGCGAAATAGAAACTTTAACAAAATTATTTGAAAATTGAATGAAATCTTTAACTTCCAACAGACCACCGTGTGCAATAAATGCAGAATAGAAAAAATTATTTCAATTGATGGTAGAAACAGCAAAAACAACAAAAAATGCGCCAATAAATTACGCTATTTTGTGTCATTTTTTCACCATTGTGGCCTCATAGCTGACGTAACAGTTGTTGCGCTAAACTGGCAAAATGAAATTGAAATAAATGAAAAATTACTTACAATTTGTTGTATGCAATTTGGTTACTATATATCGATTCTGGCAATGAGAATAGGTTTTTTATAAACCTACATAAATGAATATTGGGAAAATATAGCAAACAAAAATCTCTAATATTTGCAAATCAATTTAATACAACAATAGAAAAAATCGGCAATAATTTCAAAAAGTAAAAAAAAAATCCTTATATAATAAAGACCCTTCGAAAAGGGAAATCGAAGATAGCAAAAATATCTCTCGGGATTGATTGATCAAATCCTTTAAGTATAGGAAAAGCATAAGACAAACTATCGAACATAATCATAATCTTCTTTTGTTTGAAATTCAGATTTTGGAAATTATTCTGGGGCTCGATTTTTTATTCGGTCTTAAAAAGTAAATTGATCTACAACAATTCTGAAATGACCAGTGTAGATCTGGTACTAATGTAATGCACAATGTGACAGTTTTTGTTCCAATATTAGAATTTGACAAGTAACTGATAGTCATTCCGACAATTGTTAATAGGAAGTGCTTTAACATTTAAATTTTGCGCTGGCATATGTGCTACTGCTCGAACATTTTTTTTTTTTTTTTTTTGAAGACTATAAAATAAATTTATTTGATAATGCGTAAAATTTTCATCTCTTTGAATAAAATTCTTAGTATTTTTTGATAGTTTTGCCAAAATTAATACTTATATTATTTTATATGAATTCATAGTTAATAAATTGTTTGTATTATTTTGTCAAAGCAAACACATTGCACCTACTTGACTGCATATTTTTGGAATATTTTACATGAGCATGTGCATGCATTAAGATTTTATTTATACCCCCACTTAACTTCAGAATAAAAATAGCTAAGTAAGTAGTATGGAAAAACTTAAATGGGATTATAAGCATCAATGCAATTTACGTGCGATAAATTGAATTTACACATCTGGTTTGTGGGAATTTTTTTTAAATGGTATGGGTTATTGTTAGGCTTATTTTAAAAGTGAAATAAGTCACTCTTCCTTGAGAAGAAATATAAAGTAAATTGCAATCAACTGTATTTAAGAACTTAAAAATATCATACATAAAAATCTCTTACATAAGAAATTATTTGCAAATCATTTAAAAAAAATTATCTCTGGAAGTCTTTCAATGAAAATTGTGCTTAAGTGATGCAAAAAAATGTACTGCTTTCTATTAAAAGGAAATTAAGGACCTTTAATATATAATGCTTAGCAACTCCTTTAAAAAGCTGAAGTGAAGTTTCAAAAAATAGAGAAAATTAAGGACCCAGCGGCAAATATGTTATAAACAACATCAATGAATATATATACTCATTGTAGGCAGTAATGCTCACAACCCAAGGCACAACTGTAAATGCTTTTTACAAAGGGATGACCGCTTTGTTGGCAGCTTGCCTACATCTCTATATACAATGTGTAGTAAGGGAAAGGCAGATTGCCTTAAAACATCGCTTACTAGGTACCTGTATAATTTACCGATTTGCCTACATCTCCACATACAAAGTATTCGGCCAACAGGCAAGACCCCTTATATCTACATATACAAATCAGACAGCAAACAAACAGACTGTCTACAGCTCCATATACAAAGCAGGCAATCAGCAAGCAAATAAACAAAATATCACAGTAACAATTTCATCTGTGAAACATATAGTACAACACAAAGGGTATAGCTTTTCATACATGAAAATTCAGAGTACTTCATCGATTTGCCGCTGGAGATTACTTTTTCATTACTCTTTAAAATATTTGCTCAGCTGCACCTTCGAATTTGATTTGTATTGAATATTTTTAAGTATAGTCGCACCTGTTGGATTATTGCAAGGATTGTAAATATTCCAAGTTGAAAAATTAAATCGCTATTGTATTGATACTTTCTATATAGAAAGTAATATGAATGTATGTATGTTAGCTAATGTTACCGACATAGTGATATAAATGGCTTTCCAAAAGTATTGGTATTGCTGTGAAGACAACAATGAGTTGACTTTCGTTGGACTATAAATGCATCGTTGAATTTAAGTCTTCATTTTTCAATTCAAAAATGGAAGATGATTGAAATACCTGCTGTGTAGTGATTATGTATGCAAGAAAATAACGTATGTATGTGAAAAATTATTAATATTACTTTCTTTATTTGAGAATATATAAGAATGATGAAAATATGTTAAGAAATTATTCTAAGTATCATGCTTTTTTAAAGAAGAGTTTGGTTTGCGCATTGATTCTACTTCACTCTGAGCAAGAGGATTTCTTTGTAGAGATCTTTGAAGCTCGGAATATGTTGTGGCATTATTTCTAACTATGTTCTTAAGATTTAGCTCGAAATTTTTTTAGTTTTTATTTATCAACTTACTTTAAAAATAGTTTAAAACCTAAATTTTTGTAACTTGTTGTGAAGAAGTTAAAAAATTTAGAAGCAAAAAAAAAATTAAAAGAAATAGTGTGGTTTTAGAAAGATAGCGAAGTTAAATTAAAATATTTTCTAATAGTTTAGATCTCAAAAATCGTGGCATAACGAAATGTTTTTTCAACTGAATATAACGAAAAAACTTAGTTTCATTCCTACTTGTTCCAATCGATTAGAAAATAAAAAGTTTTCCTTACACTTTATTCAAAATATGACACTGCAATCTCGAAATTTTTTAGTAATACTTTGAATCCGACACTGCAATGACAAGAGGAGCATTTTTGAATCAAAAGAGCACTTGCGAGCCAAAGGAGCTCTCGCGAACCAAAGAAGCTCTCGCGAGCCAAAGGAGTTCTCGCGAGCCAAAGGAGCTCTCGCAAGCCAAAGATGCTCTCGCGAGCCAAAGGAGCCTATTCTTTAAAAAAAAAATCTTCAAAAAAAAATATTTGGTCTAACTGGAGAACTACTTCTGAGGCGGTTTCTTATTCGATAATGAAATTTTGCAGCAATCGATATGGATAGGCTAAAAATTTATTTTGATGCTCCCACGTACAAAATAGTTTTTCTATTATTTTGTATATCATAGATGCTCCCACGTACAAAATTGGTTTTCTATTATTTTGTATATCATTATTATCAAGTTTTTATTAATCTGAGAGTCCAAAATTTTACTGTTAAAATCCTGTCATGTTTGGTCTGCGAAATACCGCTGATCTATGTAGTGACAGTCAGGACCGCTGAAAGAGGGGGGGGGGCTGTAACGGAACGATTCCCCCCGGGCCCGCAGTTCTTCGAAGGGGCCCGTAAATTTTTTAAATCGCTATTCAACGGGTGCAAACATTGGCTCAGTCCCTTCGGATTTTTCCTACCTTATTTTCGCCGTATATAGTGAGTGAAAAGATTTTCTTGTCTTTTAATTAAGAGGTAATATCCCCTATCTACTGTCATACCGTCAAGTTTACAAATTAAACCAATTTTCAAAATACATAGTTACATGTATTAATTAAATACTATTATACATTTTTTGAAGTGAAACTTTTTTAGTGACGGGTGATTTGAAAAATTAGGCGTGTATAATAGAATATGCTACTTTTGCCATCCTACAACATTTTTAATTTTACAATTGTTAGGGTGAGGGGAAGGAGCGGCCCGTGCAAATACACTGCTGTCGATACACTGAAGTCGATATGTAATCACAAGGCAAAGCAACATAAATTTTCTGTATGAGCATGTAACTTATAGTGTTTTGCTTTGTTATCACATATCAACTTTGTAGCTGCTATTCCTTGTTGATACAGAGTTCCTCGGTTCTTTAGATAAATTATCATTAAGAATCTTAAGTTTATATTCATAAAAATATCAAAACAATTTAACTTAATTGAACGTCTATAAAGAAATTGGGTATACAAGGAGCCAGTCTATGGCCAAATTTATGATAAATTTATTTTAGTAATGTCAAATACATAGCACATATATACTTTCGATCTTTTTCTATCGATTGGCGCAATTTTTCGAATAATGATTCAAAAGAGGTCCTTAGAAGGCACATGCTAGCAGTTTATCTTCAACCTTTCTCCGTCAATTGATGAAGATTTTTTTTTTGCTTCGAAAAATGCACTTAAAACGACTCCTTATAAAAATTTTAAGATTTTTATTTCGAGAGCGCTCTTTTCGGACGCTAGTGCACGTTGTGACCTTCAAATTCGATATTTAAAAATATAATCTCGGGAGCGCTTGAAATTTTCAATACAAGAAAAAGTCATTTCACTTAAGTCTTGGAAATACCTATCGCTGTAAATATCTTCATGTTATAATAATAAAGTTTAGCTACTACAGCTATTAGGCTTCTTAGCTATTTAGTTTGAAAATGCCCACACATTTTCAAGATTTTTTGGTCAAACTCATAACAGTCAATGCAAATACATACAAGAAATTATATTTTAAATATTATTTTTCTTACTCGCAATATGTAGCTTTTTACCAACGATTTCGTAAATTTAATTTGTAGGATGCACAAAAAGCACTCTGCATTTTTTGGCTGCAACGGAAAACGGAAAACATTGCAATTTTGTAATTTTACATTACGCGCGCAAATGGCAAACAGAAATAGAATAACAATTTATTTATTTCTGAGCAATTTCTCTATAAATTTTCATCGATTCCTATGGAGACGACGCTGAAGAAAAAGACGACATTTGTATTTGGCACTTACTGGCTCCGAGTGCTGGCTACAAGGCGGAAAAACTACTTTTTTTTATTGCGTTATTTTATTTTATTTGTAGTGCTTCCTTGCACTGGAGCGTTAGAAGTTTTCTGTGACTTTTTATTGCAAATGTTTTGATATTATGCTCTTATTTTTGTTTACTTTTTTTTCGAGGAAGTTCTGAAAACCCCTTTAGGGATGCAAAAAATTAAATTTAAATATTGAAAAAAATTAAAAAAACATTTCCCTGTTTTTTATAAATTTTATAAATGTTCTTTAAAAAATTAACAGTACCTTACAACCATAAAGTATTAAATAAGTTTTTGGGATAAAAGTTAAAATTCAAACAATTTTCGTATTAAATTATTCCCTCACTTCAAGTTCATACACGACCTTTTTTTGAAACAATTTGTGTTTTTCAATACCCCCATAAAGATTGTAGTTTACGAGTGCATATAGCAATGTTTTTCATTTTATTTATAAACGCCCTTATGCGTGCACCGATTTTACAAGCTGTCGTCGTGTACTTTATTTAAAGTTTGACAGCCCAATGTTTGCGAACATCAACTTTCATCGCCGTTAACTTGGCAAGATGCCTATACCAGGTATTGCAAACGTTTCCTCAGATCCTACAATGAATGTCCTTCCAAAGATTTTGCAATTTCTGCGCACATGTGCTTTTGAGTGAAATAATGAGTTGGCGATAGGGAAGCAAGAAAAAGGTGCGATAAAACGACCTCGTCGTTGTCGTCTTAGTGCAAAAGTTTTCGTTTCTTTTTTTTTTAAGTTACCGGCGACAAAATTGGCAACACTGGCTGTAGTATGTGTGAGTATCTGTTTGTTTATGTTTGTGTTTTAATGCAACGGCTTGCTTGGCAACCAATAAGCTTTTGTTTATTTTTACATCAAATTATGTTTTCGATGTTTTTGACATTTTGGTATTCCTTGCAGTATATTTATCATTAGTTTCTTATGTGCCAGGGAGTTTGTCCCATATATATTCATTTATTATGATCATGTGACAGCAGAAAAATAATAATTTTATATATTTTTGTTATTAAATACTTCGATTTTCGAACTTTTTTGTTTATTTTTCCCTTCTTTTTAGAAAGAAATTATAATTTTATTTTTGTATGGTTCTAGTTACTATTATGTATGATACAAAATTATTCAAATTTCCACCACGAGACTTGTTGCAAAACTTAATTCTTATTTTAAAATTTTCCTCAACTTTTCTGTAAAGCTCGGGCTCTAACTCGGCTATAACTTGGAGACTGTTGATTTTGAATTGCTCTTGAGTTAGATGATAATGAACGCGTAAATATGATATATTATGTAGCGTTACAATAAAAAGTCCAACGACGTCATTTCGCACAATACTTCAGTCCAATCACCAAGTCTTGAAATTGCGTGATCTATGAAGTTTTCACGTAATGAAACAAAACTCTTCATTTTATATGGCTAGTCGTGCCGTCTTGTTAAAACTACATATAGTCTAGATCAGGCACGTCAGATCATGCCTAGCCCGAGTGGGTAGCTGATCAGTGGTAGGAGAGGGAGTGGAAGCGAAAGCAAAAAAGTATGTGATGGAGGGAGAAGGTCTGGAAGAGAATGTTTATGGACATTGGAATAACGTTATAAAATTGTTAAAATTTTCAAAATGGTTAACAAGATTGAGATTAAGTATGAGCATTGCAGTCCACAAATAATTTTCAAGGCTTTTCCTCGTGTATCCGCATCTGAAATCCTGAGGTTTTACTGGAAACATTGGATGCCCAATCGTAGCATTGGCCTCTGAGTTTTTTGAGATTCAATTTATTTACAACGAAAACTCCGTCCACGATAATAAAGTATCCGCTTGAGTGCGTGAAATTTTCTTTCGTAAATTGGAAACGATTCTGAAGCAGACAGAGACTTGCTCGATTCGAGAGACATCTGGAGTTTCATCTAATAAAATTAAAAACTATTCTGCACTTTTAATCTCGTTGACTATTTTTGACAAGATCGTGGTGGCCACCAGATCAAGTATTTCATTTTGACATTCGTGGTGGAACCATCTGTGTTCATCTCTCTGCAGCCAAGAACTCAGTTCTGAAACATCTTTCGAATGAGCCTTCAAAAAAGCCATGAAATTGGAATTCTCGTCGTTGCTGGTCCCTCGAAAAGGCGGAACTTTGAGTGAGCCGACTATATTTTTTGCATAATGTTCACTTTTACAAGGTTCGTCAATATTTCAACGCAATCGAGGTGTAGGAGACTCGTCGCATGAGTCTTTTGAGAGTTGGTATTTACCCACTCGGAATTTCTCGAGTGGTTAGTTCTACCCACTCCACTCACTATACCTGTCGGTCCTGGTCTAGATTGAAATCTTTAATTGCAGATCAAAGCAATTCGGTTCTCATACGGTTATATTAGTTAGCATTGACGGTTACGATCGCTCTCAAGAAATACTAGATAGTTACAATCACTAGACTATAATGCATACCAGGCAGTTACTTTTTACGGATACAGTGGCCTCTCAGTAGTTTTGCTTGTTCAAGTAACCACCGCTTAAGAGAATTTTATTCAAAATATTTTCATTTAATGCCTACTGTTTCAGTACCCAATCGCTTTAATTATTGCATTAATTGAACTTATGGATAAACATGTATGTACCTAAAGTGAGATAATTCCATATTGTGCCGTAACAATCCCAAGTATCAAATTTTTACTAATGACTCCGATATTGACAGTAAAACGTGAGTTATGTTGTAGTACAGTCCTTAACACATCCATGAAAAAAGTCCAGTTTCTTCAAATTTTCGAATTGTATTAGAAACTGTTCGCTCAGAAAGACGATTTTAACGACAATGGGCACTATTAAATATAAGTTCAAGTGAATTTTTCTGTACGTCTTAGAAGGATGTAATCTCATATTCTGACTGCTAAAAGTTATGAGATTTCCAAACTGTGCACCACAATGCAGTAGCATTGTGTGACAAAAAGTACACTTGCCCTCCAAAAAATATATTCCATGTCTGAACAGAAAAGTTCAGATTTCACCAAAATATACTGTGGACACTACTATTGTACATGAAATGTAATAAGCCTCAGGTACTAAGGCCTTCCAGTGACAATACAATGCGAACGATGAGATTGAAGACAGTTCTAACATCGCCTTCAGAGATCCCTAGAATATCCCCTCTCTCATAGTTGGCTACTATCTCACGTCTTAGTTGCCGAGTAAGAATTGACTGTATGTTTATAAAGCAGGGGTCGGCAAAATTTGATTTTTCATAGCTCAATTGAGCTGAAGTACATCACACACATTGTTTTTTGCCGACCCCTGTTATAAAGCCAAATCTTACTCGACTACTAAAATGGCGATATAGTAGCCAATAATAAAAGGGAGGTATGTAGTTAGATAGTGAAAGAAATCTCGTGCACGGTGAGAGAGTTTTGCGGGGAACAATGAGGAGATAAAGTATACAAGAGAGTTTTGCGGGGAACAATGAGGAGATAAAGTATACAAGAGAGTATACGAAAATAGTGTTAAATTGTAACCTCAAAAGCATCAAACTCATCATTTTCACAAGCAAAAGGAACATGGAACCCACTTAGTTTTACCAACGTACCATTTAATCCAAAGTCTCCATTGAACTTGACAACTGAACTGATTAAGCAGATCCCAAAACTATTCATTCTCCACTAGAAGAATACCATTTAATATGAAATTCTGTTGGGTAAAAGCTGCATCATGGCTTTGGCATACTTTAAACTCTGAGCTTTAGGTAGCAAAACTGAACTTATTTAACAACAACAACCTAGAACTTTTGATTTTTTTAAAACTTCACGATTTGTTCGCCTTATCCGTAATCCATGCGTAATAAGTATTGCCATTTCCCTACTTTTTCTATTTATAAAATTCACGATTACTTCGCCGCTGATATTGTTGCCCTCTAGCTAAAATCCCTGACTGAGAAATTATCTGCTCCATTAAACTTTGCTCAGGTTCAGATTAGTTATTTGACCAAACAAATGTTCAAATCAACATTAGAGACGTTTGTTTGACCTGCCTCATCATTACAAAGCAACAATTCGACCCCTTTTTTCTTCAGCTCGTAACGCACAAGCACGTTCTTTTTTTTTGCCCAGCTCGAGGGAAGTCAGTGCTGAGTTGAATATTATGAGATATGTCAGAGCAGGGTCAGTGGGTCATATGTTGTATCAACTTCTTCTACATCTTCTACTTCTAATTCACCTATTATTTGGCTATATTATTACAATATTCGTGTTGAGAAGCTTAACAAAGAAAATCAAGCAAACTACAAACAAATGAATGCGGTTTTGTGTGTATGAGTGTTGTGTGTGTGTGTTACTGTTGATATTAGCGTTTGCTGCGTATGTCTGTATGTGTGCATATGCATGAAGTCAATTTGCTAGTTGTTGGACGTCATTCCAACTTATTGACTGACTGACTGACTGACCGACAGACTAAGCAACTGTGTTAAGGCAGCTACAAATGTATGCGTTGTGTCCTTTCGTTATGTTGTGTTGTTGTTATTGTGATTGCGGCTTAGTGGTGGTAGTAGTTGCTGTCAATTGTTGTTGTTGTTGTTGTCGTTGGCATGACGGTTGAAATTGAAGCTCTGGCTGGGGCTACTGAAATGATGCTTCTCTCATATTTGCTTATGCGCTAAAAAGGTTCTTAAGTGAATTGAATGAATCTGATTTATGGCCACTCAACTTGTGTTAGTTTTGGTTGTGTATTAGTTAGATTGTGCATAAGCACATGTGTGTGTGTGCTTGTGTGTACATATTTGTAGAAGAATCAACGATTTTTTTTTTTAGGTTTTGCGGTTGCTAACTCATAGTGGCATGGTATCACGATTACTAAATTCTAGATATGTAAAACTGTTTGGTTCGAAGAAGTAAGTACTCATTACATTGTCAACAGAGATATCGATATCGAGATTGACATTTGCAGGGATTTTGTTCTACAAATGCAATGCGAAAAAAGAGGTGCTCAGCGGAGTGTGTTGTAAAAATGAACCCACATCTTTTAAAAATTGCATTAGACGAAATTGAGCTCACTCTTGAAAATCTTTAACAGCAATGAATTTGCAAAGCTTAAGAAAATTCTTCGTTTTTAAGGTTTTGTGTTACCTAAAGCTTAGAAAGATATATTTAAATTGTCAGGACTAATAATTTCAGACAATGCTTTGGAGTTATATTGTGCAAAATCTAATTTACTATAGAGTCAGCTCGGATATAATCTGTCTAAATTAATTGAAATCGAAATTGAAAAATATAATGTTACAACCATTTTGCTCCGAAATTTGAAAATTGTTTTGGGAAAGTTTCTGCAAAACGTTAGAAAGATCTCTATCCAAAAATGTTTCTTCTGGTAAGGCAGATATAGAGTTTAGCCCAGCAAAGAAAACCTCATGTTATCAGAATATTTAAAAAATTTTAATTCAAGTAGAATATTCCTTGACAAAAAGAGAATCAGAAATTTCATTCCTACCAATACGTTGCTATATCTCTTTCGCTAAGTCTATGTCCTTAAAAGAGGCTTGGCTGTCAAGAGAGATAAAGTCTAGCTTTGTTTGAATAATTTGATATACTCAATGATATTAAACTGATTGCACAGGATAACAACATCAATATTATCGCTTTCGATCTACGTAATGATTCGAATGTGACTTTAAAACTTATTCTTGAAAATATGTATTTTAAATTGCATTCTGTTATGTAGTTCGCAATAACTTTACAACAAGAAGATAATATATAAATACTTTTATAATAAAAAAAATTAGAGATATAGGACTGATTATGATGAAAAGAACGGCAAGGGCACGCAATGAAACGTGATTGCGAACAAATAAAGAATATAATGAAATGACTCGAAAAGAATCGCAAATGCTTTGAAATATGACTCGAAAAAGATTCGCATATGACTAGAAATATGATTCAAAAAAGACTTGCAAGTGGTAAGATATATGACTCGAAAAAGATTCGCAAATGATTAGAGATATGACTTGAAAATGAGTCGAAACTGATCAGAAAAACGGGTCATAAACGACTCTTCAAGAAGAGTCGCGGATAGGGTACCATTTTCTCCCTGTAAAAGTATCATTTATAATCAGAAAATGAGCGCATTTATAACCATTTTTATCATACAGAGGACTTGAAAAAGACTCGAAGAAGAATGTGATACGAAATTTCATAAAATGCTGGCTGGGTAGTATCAGTATGGTAGAAGGAATATTTATTCTTTTTTGAGTCCGTTTTGTGCTTTCAAAAGGTATGTAATTGAACGCTACTTTTATTTCAAGTACATACAAGTAAAATGATAAGGTAGATGATCTTATTGCCTTTGTAATGGGTTTCTGGTACACAAGATTGCTAAGCTAAGCTACTAAAAGAGCTTAAGGATAAATAGCCTTTCAAAGCAAACATTTTGATTTGTCAAAGAATTAGTTTCAATAATGTCAGCTAAACGCAAGACAGCAGCGACTGGTCTCGTACTTGCCTTCTATAACGGAGACAATGGCCGGAAAATCCCTTGAAAACAACAATGCAGCAGGCGCATGCCGTATATTTGCCGAAATGTTGAAAGCTGCTCCAGAGCTCACCGCTGACCTTATGTATCCTATTCTTACCCAAGCTTGGAAAGAAGGACGAACATTTGAAAACTGGCTCATAGGAGTCTTAGTCTAAGTCCCAAAGAAAGGGGACTTATCACTATGCCATAGTTACAGTAGCATCAGGATTCTATCAATTCTGTGGAAGGTCTTGACAAAAACCTTTCTCACCAGAGTCAGTGAAATGATAGAACCACCTATTCGGAAATAACAAGTAGGATTTCGCCAGAACAGATCGTGTATTGATGCCCTTCCCGAAATCGTGGAGTAAATCCGAAGTTGCATCCATTGAACGGACAAGGTGCAGTACCCTAGATCATTAATCTTATCAAGGCTCAATGCGAAGTTTTCAAAAGTAGAGTATTGAAAAACGGGTAACTTTTTAACACTTTTAAATTAATCTATATAAAATGTGCGCCAAGGTTACTTGCTTTCACCAATCTTGTTTCTGATAGTACTTGACGATATTCTTAGCTTAGCCCTAGACACTTCAACTAGAGGTCTTCAATGAACTTTCAGCGAACATCTCAAAGACCTCGCTTATGCCGAAAACATATTCCTCGTCTCTACCTGTCTTCGTCGAGTTCTGAAAATTTTATTGGACTTAACTCATTTCCAATGTCAAACTGCTCACCAGATGCTGTCAAATTCAATTCAAACGGCGAAAGTGGAAATGGGTCAGGCAGATGTTGCGAAAATTGCCAACTGAAGTCTGGCTGCAAGCATTGGAGTGGAACCATCAGGGTAGCAAAAGTCGCGGCAGTCTTAGATCATCGAGGAAACGTGTAGGAAATACGTGAATTAGGGAAATTGTGAAGAGAATTGAAGACACTCGCCACTCGTTGTGCACGTTGAAGGAGGCCCTATGCTCCGTGAGGAGATAAAGGACACAGGAAGGGCTAAATGTCACGATGGCTTAAACCGAATTCAAAAATTTCTCAGCATTCTGTGTACTTCAGAAACCGGTATTCCCCACGGAAGGCGTACCTTATGACTGCACGATATTCATTTGTCTGAAGTTTATTTGTTAAAACTGCTCAAAGTTCACACTTATTTGAACCCTTTTCTACTATATCTCGGCCTGGAAACTTAAAACTTTTACTGTATATTTCATTTGAAATAAAGTCTTATGATACGATATCTGTACTAACGCATTTTTGCGTTTCAATATTATGAGCTGCCTAGAAAAATTAAACATTTTGGCCTAGTATCATATACGGTATGGTATGTGTGTCTATATATGAAAATATATAACTTGTTGTTAGAAAGAAGTAACATATTTTTTTTTTGTATTGTTTCTTTCCATCTATTTGTTGTTGCCTTGTTACAGTAGTGCCTCTATTGTTGGCGAAATTTCGTGTGCGATAATTGTAATAAATGTCTTTAACACATGGTCAATGTAGCTTATGTTCGGCCTCCATTAGATTTAATGAAATTGCAAATGAGTCAAACTGAAAATGAAGGACAGCTGCGTGTACGTGTGCATAACAAACATACGTGGCAATAAGTGACTGCGATTTATCGATGTATTTTAATATTATATATACGTATTTGTAATGGGATTTTTTTTTAATTGAATGAATGAAAATCTTGTTATGATTACTCGAGTGCCCATTTATTTATATGTCAATCAGTCGTTTTTAGTCTTAAATTGCAGTCAGTTTGCAATTTTGAAAGAGATATGTAGCGAGACAGCGAACCATACATTGCAATATTAATATTAAGTATGCTTTAATGTTTCATCAAGTGGATATTTTTTCTATAGTTTTCTGGAAGTGATATGGTGAAAATCTTGAGAAATGAAATGCAACGCTGTATCAAAGATAAGCTCCGAAAGGAAGGACAACCATTTTTTTAGACTTCAGATAAGCTATTAAAATCTTGCCCATGCTTTAGGTTTCTGGCTCGTTGGAGTTCTTTAGTAGCACAGTATTTGTCAGAGTTCTACTCTCTTGAAACCTGTTCTTCTTCTAAAGGAGGCATCGCTTTTTCTTCACTCATTTATTAAAAATTCTTCATAAAACTTCTGATCTCGGGGTGTCAACACTCATAAGGTCTATCCATCTGTATATGTGCTTGTTATTTGGCAACTACCATTATTCTGATAAAAATTACTGAATGCTTTGGGAACTTATTTGTTTTTGTTTCACTACTTTATTTTTTTCAATTTCCTTGTCGCTTTCAAGGAAATTGAGCTTAGAAGAAAAGCAAAGAAAAGTTAAAACTTAATTTATTTTCTACATAAAAGAATGCAGCCAGAAAACAAACAGAGATGCAGCCAAGTGTCTGAAGCACTCCACCAAAAAACCAAAAGTTATATGAAAGTAGTTGTGTACATGTGCAAGTGTCTGGCTGCTGCGTAAAGTGAGCATGTGTGTTTGTAGTTCATGTGTGTTCATTGACAAGCCTTTGCAGCAGATATGACTGTTGGTGTGTGCACATTTGGAAAGTGTAAATAAAGTATAAATCACCAAAGTCAAGTATTGTGTAGTAAATTTTATAAAAGATATTTTTAGCACAAAACTTTATTGTAGTTAACATCATTGAAATTCAATATATATGTATAATCTTTTAGTTTTCTGCAAATATATGACTGAGGGTGGGCTTGTATTTACGTGAAGAGCAAATATGGTCCAGCGTAAAGAACCTTTCCAGATAATTCAGAATGTATAAAAATAAAAGAATATCCATAAAAAAATTCAAAACTATTGGAACATTTCTTAAAAATGTCGTTTTATTTTGAACGCAATTTTTTATGAAAATAAAAAACAAAAACAATCATTTTTCTTTTAGAAAAATCACATAAAACCTAAATAAAAAATTTTTTATTTTATTTTTGGTCGACTTTTAATTTTATTTTGCGACACCATTTGAAAAATCTCTCATTGTTCATTGATATACTAAGTATATAAAATTATCTTACAAACTTTTCTCGAAAATTGGAATTCCAATTAAATTCAAAAAATCCTGTCTAGGTTTCGGTTAATTCACGAAAAGATCAACAGTATAAAGCTATACAAATTATTTATTTTGATGTGGACGGTTTGTTGTTTTAAAATCGAAAAAGTTCAAAAATATTGAAAAATCAATGGCATCATAAAGCCTCGAAAAAGTCAATCATAATCGAAAATTGTCAAAAAATATCGAAATATGTCGAACAACATCAAAAGACTCGAAAAGTATCGAAAACTTAATTTCAAAAAATACTATGTTAAAAAGTCTTAAGTGTCGAATAGTTACGAAAAAAATCACTGAAGTCAAAATATATTTTAAAGCAGCGGTCGGCATAGAAATCTAACAAGAGAGCAAAACAACAACATCAAGCAACAACAAACGAAACTTTAAAGTTTTTTTTACTTTCATTTCCAAATTTGCTAATAGCACAAAAAAAACAAATTGCACTACAAACAAAAACAATTGCTACATTCGTCCAGACACAATGCAGCGCCGTCGTTTATGCCTTTGTGTTTTGTTTTTGTTTTCCTTTGAATTTAAGTCAACGCTGTGCCTCGATAGCGTTGAAATTCTGTGAATTTTTTTTTTCGCTTGCTTGTGCGTCGAATAACGGTGAGAGCAATGAGAGAAAATAGAGCCACTATGTGCCCATCACTGTTTCAAATTGCCAAAAAAAAGAAAATTTCGATTAAATCGAAAAAGGATATACATATATCAGTCGAAAAGAACAAGAAGAACGAAGAAAAAATAAATATGTAGATTCGAAAAATGTATCGAACGAACTTAAAAGTATAGACGAATAACATCGAATATGTTGATTTCAATATAGCGCGAAAAGTCGCCAAGCATCAAAAACATTGAAAAGTCGATTTATATAGGTCAAAAGGTAGGAAAAATGTTTTAAACAATTGGAAAGTATCGATGCACATAGGAAAAGTTGTAAACAGCAGTAAAATATCGAAAACAGGCTTACCAATTCGCACAAAAGTAATTCCCAACCTCCTCAAAAAATAAAAGTTTTTCTCTTTAACAATTTTTTTGGGAAAGATTTGATGCTCTTACTTTCTTATGTTGTTTTTTTTTGTGCTCGTTAAACAAAAATTTTAAGTTCATGTAACAAAAACCGTCCAATTCCCGCCTATTTCAGAAATTTTTGAATTGCTACCACGCCTCCGCCTTTGACATGAAATTTAGGGATCAATCCCGGTCACATGATAACGCTGATCGAAAATTATCGAAAAAGTCGACAATTATCGAATACTTGCGACAAATTTCAAATAACATGGAAAAAGTCAAAAATATATAGAAAGGGCTATACTGCCCTCAAAAGCACAAAAGACGTATCTCAAACAAATTACGCGTCTAATAAGCTGTCAAAAGCCGGTATCTTAATTCAAATATATGCATAAAAAACCTTCTAAGAAAATTTCCTCTCAATCTCAATTTTAGAGGCATTTCAAGAATGCAACCTTAACAAAACATCAATATTCTCGATAATTCCTCACTTCCACTGAGATGCGTCTTTTGCGCTTCTGAGGCAATATGACATAAAAAACATTTCGAATTTGAGCTGATAAACATAGTTCCGATAATCTGGAGGATTTCCTTCCCTTGTATGATCCTAAGCTAAACTTGGAATTTCAATTCCATTTCCGAAGCAAACCAAAATGGAATCAGAACTGACCTGATGATGACACTTTTAAGCACCAAAATAGCAACATTGGCGCTGAAAAATCGACAGCCAAATAATTAATATTTTGCTAAAAGCTCGCAAAACAAAAAATTTCTACAGCGTTTTTAACAACATTGCCATTTTATCACCAAGAATATATTTAGATGTTATCAATTCCTTTTAAAAAGAATAAAAAAGTGCAAATGTGCAGTTTTGATAGCCCACTCCATACATACTTGTCAAATAGGGTTTGTAGTTTACCATCTAAAATGTAGATTCCAGATCGATGGAAAAATCGTAAGCAAAAATTAAAATTGAAAATTAAAAATTTCGCACTTTTGTTTGTTTTTTACTTTGTTGGTAAACGTTTTTTCCATTTGATTTTTCCCAATATTTAAATGGATTATTGTTTTTCTTTAAATTCAAATACTTAAATCTCAAAACAAATTAAAAGTTGATAGCTTTAATTTGAAATTGAACAATAAAATTTGAAAAGTTCGCAACTATCGTAGTTGAAAGGTGATGAATAAATCATAAATTGTAAACAAGTATTGAAAAATATCAAAGTATTCAATAAGTATTGAATATTATCGAAAAAATATTATAAAATCAAAAGATGTAGAAACAAAAATGAATCACTTACCCCACGGTAGATTTTACGCCGTTATTACAAACGAAGTGGCCTGTGAGAAAAAACAACACCGGAGGTTGCAGTGCAGCAGCAACACTTACACTACCACTACTACATACATCTTTAACTTCAATGATTTACCGAATTGTCTTCGTACTTACGAATTTCAATGAACTTTATTTCAATAAATTAAACAAACACTCATCAAATTTTGGAAAAATGATAATTAATTTTAAGCACTTATTGCTTTTTTAAGCAACTGAAAAGCATTTCAGGAAAATATTTTTCATTTTCCAATATAAAATAAAACACTTCACTTGCAGCGGCAGTGCCAGCTCTGCCGCCGGCACTGCTTTCATTGAGATTTGCATTTTCATGCAATTTCACTAAACCATTTTACTGAAATTATATCACAAGACTCACGAATACACAAATTTCACTTTTCAAAGTACCTAAATATATAACTATCAATTAATAAAGAATACAAAACTGAATTGAAAAAATTCACGCTCACATTTCACACAAAAATAAAAATAACTGATGACAATTTATTAGTGTTGCCAACCGCTCAATCGGTCCAACGGCTGTAGGGATTTATTTATGCAAAGAGAACAGCGGGAATTTATGCAAAATAGGGCAATTTATTTTTTTCAGTTTCAATTGCTTTTTTTATTATTTTTGATAAGAAATATTATATTAATTATTGATGATTATTACTTTTGAATGAATTAATTTGCGAAAAATGTTTTTTTACGCTGTTTAGAAAAAATGTTCTTGGAGTCTCATTTTTGTAAGCTTTTTTGCACCAATCGATGGGAAGACGTGGTTGCTATGGCATCATCAGCGGTGGTCCTCGATTTCAAGAAGTGCACGATTTTGATCCGTTTCTGAAATATTTTTTCCACCAATCAATGGAAAGAGGTCTCTTATGGGTTTTGGGCATCACCAGAGATTATCCCGCGTCCCAAAAGTGCCCGATTTCGTTCCTCTTAAGAAAATTTTGCTTATCAATTTACATAAAGAATTCGAAAATCGATTTTTGAGATAACCAAAGGTGGTCCCGAGTTCAAAATGCGCCCGTTTTTGATCCATTTTCGATTTTTTTTGTACCGGAGGTCAAAAATGGATATTGACCATCATCAGAGGAAGTCCCGAGTTTTAAAAATGCCCGATTTGTGTCCATTTTCGAAAATTTTACAGTACCAATCGATGAAAAGAGGTTAAAAATCGATTTTGGCCATCACCAGAGGTGGTTCCGAGTTCCAAAAATGCACGATTTTGGTTTATTTTCGAAAATTTTTCTGCACCAATCAATGGAAAGAGACCAAAAATTAATATTGGTCATCAGCAAACATGGTCCCGAGATGCCCCCGAAATGTCTGATTTTGGTCAGTTTTTGAAAAAACGAAAGTTCATTTTTGAAAATCAGTGCTTTTTTATAAGCTCTTATGGCTCTAAATATTAGTTTGCTGATATTCAGAAGTGCTCTGTATACGTGATGGACCAAAATCAAACAAAAACAATTTCTGAAAATGGACCAATTTTTTGACCCCTTTCCATCGATTTGTACAAAAAAAAAATCTGCAAGTGAACCAAAATCAGGCATTTTTTAAATTCGGGACCACCTCTGCTGATGTCCAAAATCCATTGCTGACCTCTTTGAATCGATTAGTGCAAAAAAAAAATAAAAAATGGACCGAAATTGGGCACTTTTGGGACTCGTTATAACCTCTGATGATGGATAAAATCCAATAAAACCTCTTTGCATTGATTGTAGCAACAAAAAAAAAATGTCAGACGGATCTTTTTGCAATTTTTTTCAGTCACAAAAGACAAATAATAGTTATTTTCGGTTACTGAAAAAAATACTTGACCGGCTCCCAGCGAGCGTTTGAAACTTGCTTATATTGTTCCAGAATTAAAACAGATAAAAAAATCAATGTGACACGATTTCTAAAAATTTATAATAAAAACATTGAATTTTCAACAATAAAACTGAAAAAAATAAATTGCCCTATTTCGCATAAATTCCCGCTGTTCTCTTTTCATAAAGGAACCATTGCTGCTGTTGAACTGATTAAGCGGTTGGCAACACTAATAAATTGTCATCAGTTAGTTTTGTTTTTGTGTGAAATGTGAGCGTTAATTTTTTCAATTCAATTTTGTATTCTTTATTAATTGTTAATTATATATCTAGGTACTTTGAAAAAGTGAAATTTAAGTGCTTGTGAGTTTTGTAATATAATTTCAATAAAATGGTTAAGTGAAATTGCATGAAAATGCAAATCTAAATGAAAGCAGTGCCGGCGGCAGAGCTGGCACTGCCGCTGCAAGTGAAGTGTCTTATATTATATTGGAAAATTAAATATATTTTCATGAAATGCTTTGCAGTTGTTCAAAAAAGCAACAAGTGCTTAAAATTAATTATCATTTTTCTAAAATTTGATGAGTGTTCGTTTAATTTATTAAAATAAAATTCATTGCAAGTCGTAAATACGAAGACAACTCGGCAAGTCATTGAAGTTAAAGATGTAGTAGTGGTAGTGTAAGTGTTGCTGCTGCACTGCAACCATCGGTGTTGTTTTCTCTCACAGGCCACTTCGTTTGTAATAACGGCGTAAAATCAACCGTGGGGTAAGTGATTCATTTTTGTCTCTTGATTTTATATTTTTTCGATAATATTCGATACTTATTGAATTCTTCTACTTCTTGACAATTTGTGATTTTTTCATTACCTTTCAATTATTTTTGTTCAGTTTCAAATTGAAACTATTAACTTCAAATTTCATATGTGCTGTGTTTTATTCGTTTTGGTGTTAAATCAAAATTTCATACAATTGCGTGAACCAGCTCAATTTCTAGTTCAATTGATTGAACTTTTTTTGTCTTTGCTAAGTTTGAAGAATAGATGTCGCTCATTGCAAGTAGCTGTAGACACAAACCTAAAGTAATCATATATATATGGCAACTTTGGTTGAATTTTGCAGAAGCGGCTTTAGGCCACGCGAGGCCCAGAGCATCCAGAGGGTGCTAGGCACAAATATCAATGTTGAAACACTTAATAAAAACAAAAACAGTGATGAAACGGGAAACGAAAAAAAAAACTTTGGTATGTACTCGTATTACGGTCTGTGGTACTATAAAAATAGTTTATAATCATTAGACTGATAAGTGAGTCCCCTTACCGCGCTAGGCTCCATTCAGGCTAAGTTCACATGAGCGTTTTGGCAACGCGCGTTAGCTAGTGCGTTTTTTCAACGCAGGTTTTGGTACTTTTCATACGGCAGTCAACGCGCGTTATTTATTCGTACAATAATCGTCATTTCTCCAAAATTATTGGTAAAATTTCAAAATTTTGCGTACCATTATTGTAGACCATTAAATTCTTTTTCTTATGACACCCATAATTCTGATATCTATTCAGGAGCTTACAAACAAACAAAATACAGCTGAGAACCAACGCGCGTTTTAGCATAACAATGTCGTTGACAAAAACAACGCGCTTTCAACGCACGTTTCATCAACGCAACGTTGATGGTGTGGCTTGCTGCATAGAGTTGTGTGTTATGCTGAAACGTGCGTTGACAAAACGCTCGTGTGAATCGAGCCTCAACCGCACGATCATAAAGCCGTGTGAATAAATAGAATTTCTGTCAAACACTGTCATGCCTTCTATTGGTCAAAGGCAGAATTATAAAGGGTTAAACTCATGCGTTTTATTCACTTTTAGGTTTAACCAAAGCGAATAAAACGCGGCTATTGAGATTTATGTATTTGAATTAAAAGAAACAAAATTCGAAATAAAAATTCAAAAATATGAGTAAAACAAAGACTATATACCAACAATGAACACCAACACATTTTTCTTTTTATTGCAAAAAAAAAACACCATGTTCTAGGTTTGATATCTTAAATTCTAACCCAGTAAAAAGAGGCAGTCTGCAAAAATCCTTATAGAGCTGAAAATTCGTACGGGTATTAAGTACTTTATTTCAAATGAAATATCAAAAGTCCTCACTGATTCTGCTTCTGCTACAAATTTTATTCAAGATCGAAGGTCAAAAGTATTGTTTTTTATTTTTGTCTACGAACATTGTTCCGATACTTTTTCACTTTTCCTGAGATATTACGATTTAATAAGTTGAAAAAGTTGTATTTTGCATGATATGCTTGCATTTCCGCACTACTTATCACTCAGTGAACTTGCCGCATTTTGTTAATTGATTGAACTCTGATACTTTTCATACACCAAACTTTGCAGATATATTCCAAACATAAAAAAGAAATGCTTTAGCATAAATTCATTTACATAATTTTTTTCTAAAAACTTAAAATTATTTAAAACTCATAGAAACGTTTAACTTTTTAAAGAATATACAATACAATGAATTTTTTATACTTAAAATATTTTTTTTCATATTTCTTAAGTCTCTCTACACAAATCACATGCGAAAAAAAGTTCAGAACGTATTACATTCATTTTTATTCATGATAATGAACATCCACAATTATGTGCATCACTAAAATAGACTACAACATTAAGCGAGAAAACTCCTTTAAACAAATTTCTTAAACCATAATCTGCCATCATTATCACACATTTTAAAATGCTAATTAGTTACCTTATTTTTCACACCCATCAACTATGATGCTTGAAGTCATGCTGAGCAAAAATGCAAAGTCTCGGTGAAAGTTTGAAAGCACGGAACTTAATTACTAACAATAAGTTGAAATTAAAAAAAAATTATAGAGAAAGAAAAAAATCTCAAACAATTTCCATACCTTAAAAGAACGCGAATCAAAGTTTTAACTTTGATGTGCGTAATAATGGAAAATGCTGTAAACAATTCAGTAACAAAGGTAGGTACTAAATAAGTTTACTTAAGTGTTGGTAAGATTTTGTGAAAAAAAATGTGATTTTTTCTTGGGATTTCATGTAACGAGTGCCATAGTAAAGTTAGAACTTGCAAAAATCGACGAACTCAAGAAAAGTTGACTTTAACAAAACTTACGCTACAATGTTGAAGATGTTAAAGCTGTTAATTGATTTACTGACCAAGGTGTTACACTTAACCTAAATAAAACGTGCACAAAAATTTAATAGTTAATAAATTCAGAAAGGTAGACTTGGCCTTATCAAATGTGGGTGAAGAAATTCGACGATTGTTACGCTGCCAAGCTTCTATATACGTTTCTCTAGTCAGATCTATTCAAAAATATGATTCACTGGTATGAAATCCACAATACAATACAATATGGAGACCAATATGAGTCGGATTTAGTTTATAAACTAAAGAAAATGGGGTAATATGAATTCCGCCCATTTTTCAATTGATAGTATCTATATTTAGAACTTATGGCAGTTGAAATCTCAAAAAAAGTTCCAATGCACGTGAATGTAACACGCCTCTCCATCTCATCGAATCAACTTAAAATTTCGTACAAAACATTTTGATACTAAAAGAAACCTTTTTGGGGAGCAGCGTATAAAATATTTCACAATTTTATTCACCCACTTTTCACGAGAATAAATTCCAGTTAAATGTAATATATTTCATATTCATGTTAGCAAGAATTTTAACTCAAGCCATATAATGCAACATACTTGCAGCAACGCGGTAAATCCGCATTTTGATGGTAAGAAATTTTATTAAATATTTAACTAAAGAAAATTGTTGATAAAATGTTGTCGAACTAAAAAGAAAATGCGAAAAGTAGAAGTAGAACTTCTTCACAGAGGCATCGATGTTGAGAAAGCAAAGACTTTCCGACATTTTGACACTCGGCTGACAAGAACAATTCACTTCCTCAGCAGCTGTCAATACCTTAAGAAGGCATCTTCTTAACACTTTTGTGCACACACACACACACAAACACCCTTGCCTACGCACATATGTGTATGTGTGTGCATAAAAGAAATGGGTATATAGTATGCACACTCACATGCATTTTGTTGTTTCCTTTATGGAAACCGCAAGTGAAGTGGCAGCTACCGGCAGTAATGCTGCAAACCTACTACCAAAAACGACAAGAATAACAACAACAACAACGTATGTGTATGTTGTAACACCAACAACTGAAAACTAGTCAAGTGCAATGTGGCACAGTGGAATGATATTGCAAAAAATTTGGAATTAGATAGAACTGAAATTGATTTCATCTTAATGTGGAAGGAATCTTTTTGAAATTACAAATCTTTTTAATATCGCACTGCCCTTTTTAATTTATCCTGTTACTCATCGCTTTTCAAATTAGAATTTAATTTTTTTATACTTTTTACTTTTCGAATTTTGCTTTTCACATTGTTTCCTTAATATAGCTTTTTCATCAGTTTTGTTCGTCATTTATCAATTTAATTTTCACTTTCAAAAAGTTGCAATCATTGCGTTGTTGATACTTTTGTTTTAATTTATTTACAATTTTGCCCCACTGTGCCGTTGCAGTTTTGGTAGGGTGCACATAATGCTTGGAAGATTACAGATACTGAGATGCGGTCGCAGTTGATTTATACGCACCAACGGTGGCACTGCAGTGCACTCTAGTGTTCTGTAGTTGCTCCTTTTTTTTATAAACTACATACTACAATTTAAAAAAAAAAGTTTTTTTTTTTATATTTTTATTTTGTTTATCATGTGAAGCAGAACATGTAATTTAGTTTGACTTGTCTGTGTGAGTAGGTGTTATTTTCTTTTTGCCTTATACATGTGCTTGCTTCTATGTGCTGAAGTCATGTTTGTGTTTGTAGCTGGTTCAGTGGTACATGTTTTTTTTTTCATTAATTTAAGGAATTCAATTTTTAAAATAAGTAAATGAACTTTCAATAAAATTATTGAGAAATAACTTGTTAAATTTGGGAACTTTTTGGCTTAGGAAAGGCTTTAGGCTCTCAGAAAAAAAAAATAATTAAAATGATGGCAATTTGTAAAGAAAGTCAAAATACGGCCACCCCGCACATTTTGTGCTGTCAAATCGATATAAATTTGTTTCCACCACAAAAAAATCATTTTTTTTTTTGAAAAACTAAAATTCTAGGTGAAAATGATCTGAAATATGCACTTAAGCCATATGTTCCTTAAAATAAGTTGGTCCAACTCCCCAATACATTAAAAAGGACGGTAACAGATTTTCTTAAATAAAATTGGATTTTACAGTTCAAATTCTTATCGGATGGTTTTTGAGAGTAAAATTGCCTAGTTGGCGACACTTAAACAATTCATAACTTTTTTATTTATGAAACGTACTAAAATTTTTTTTTCCGAAAAATGTTGTGTAAACTTTACAGAACAATTCTGTGGAAAAATTTTGTTTCTGAACATATGAGAAGTTGGTTTAAATTCTATTTGTTTATTAAAAACTAAATTTTTTATAAATAATAAATAACATTGTTATAAAAACTTTATTTCATATAAATTGTAAAACGTTTCTTGTCCTATCACGAAAATTTCATTAACTTTTTCCGAATGTTTACTGATAAATCGCAATTTAAAAAAACACCCACATAAAAGTTCACTTGCTCATAACTTTTTAAAAAATCCAAATTTTGCAAAAATAAGTATAAGGCCTTAATATTGATCAATATATCTTCAAAGTTATGCAATAAAAAGTTTAAGTTCAATAATTTGGGTTATACTGTGTCCGGTTGAGAAAACTTTACTCATAACAATGGACATATTGTTTTTGTGCAAGGAAAAGGAACGAAGTAATTTAAATTCAATTGAAATTTTTTTTTTTACAGGAATAATTGGGATATTTCTACTATGACCCAGTAATTTTTGTATACTAAGGAATGTTTATTTGTTATAAAACTTACATGAACAAATTGAGAACTATAAAAAAGAAGCGAAGTTGCTCAAACAATCCTAATGTTTGAAAATTGCTTACATTGCTTTTCTGCTTGTGCAAAGATGAAAAAATGTTACAGAAAAATCAGATACGTACATGCAAGTCTTCTTTTAATTAAAAAAAAAAAAACGATTTTCTATAAAAAAATTTTCCTTGAGCGCCTTGAAGAAATTAAGAAATGGAACGTATAGATTAGTAAGAAAAGCTATGTTACTCAACAGATGCAGACAAGATCCGACTTCCGTTTAAAATTACCTAATGAATCACTCAGAGTAAAGGAAACTCGGATGTTGCTAGTCATCGTGGAGACGATCGATAGAGCGGGAAATATGAGAAACGGAGAAATGATGGAGAGAATCAAAGGCAACTGATCTTGCATAGCAAAACAATTTTGTGGAAACCAGAACCTTAGGTTGTTCCTTGCTCCAGATTTGCGAGATTTTGTTCCCAATTATTTTACTGAGATAATCTTTCAAGTTTCTAGCATCAAAATCATTTTTCATGGCTGCTGGATGTTGCTGTTCAAAATGCGTGGCTTCTACATCAAAAGGCTAGAAAGAAGTTGCTAACGTACTTTCAATGTCGGCGATGTATCGCCCAACATTATTGCCATACTGTTTCCCGAGTTCCAGAAGAAGACCGATATGATCGATTGGATCATTATACGACCAAAAGTACCAAGCGACGATGTACAATGCCACTCTGTTACAGTCAATCTTGCATAAAATGTGAGAAATGTGATGTTGCGTTGTGTGTTGAAAAAATATGCTTCCAAAACTATCATTCCTCGAAATGAAATCAATATTTTTTTAAACTATTTTCAATTCTAATTACTTTTTCTTATATTCCCATACATTTTTATTAATAAAATATTTGTTTTTAACAAAACCAAATTGGTATTTAAAAAACCATTTTTGACTTTATTGCAAAAACAAAAAAAAAAAAAATTACAGCGATTTTTACTTTAAACCTTTGTAACGTCGATGGTCGATGATGCCATATGGCATCACCTGCTTTTGGCCGACTTTGTGGACGGATTTAAAAATATGTTCCATATTCGTGATCAGGAGGTCATAATTAGACAATGTGTGCATTTTCATCACGAAATTCGAAAAAAGTTGTCCCGGCGTTAAAGGGTTAAAGAGTTTTTTCAAATGAAATAAAGTTCGTATGTGTATTTATGTCTTGAGTGACTGTCACTATGTCAAGAGTGTTATCTCATAATCTGTATAATGTTTAGATTCCGTCGATTTCTATTTTTTATATACATATTTTTTTTTTTTTATTCACTTGCTATTGATGTCACTGATACCTACCGATAATAGTACGCACTTAAATGTACGAGCGTGTGTTTTACCATAAACACGCTATTGTTATATTACTGCAAAGATAACTTATGTATTATAGCCCGATACCCAGTATCATCCCATCTATACGTTGGCGCATTGTTTGTGCAGCATAATACAAACGGGGGACGAACCACTTCTTAAAGAAGAATTACCAACATTATGAAGAAATTGATTATGAGTAGGAAGCAGCATGGTAGTTGATAGTTCGAAAGCGAACTGCAATAGAATTTGCAGTGATTTAGAGTGATTGATGAAACAACGAATGGGTGACGATAACAACCAGTGTTGCTGTTGTCAATGAAAGATACTCAAGCTGAGGCGTGACACAATCAAAAGAAATCCCATTGTTTTGCGCGAAAGTATAAGTCAAGTGCTATTCATCGCTATTGTTATGAATAACTATTATTATTACACTGTGCAACAAAGAAAACTATGATAAAATGTATTGTATGTTGACTGAGATGAAAAAAATGTTTATGAAAACAAATTCAATTTGAAAAAGTATTCGTGGGAGTTTTTGTTTCCATAAAAAGACAGTTTGAGTGGCAAACTTAATACGGACAAAGTATTAAAGATTTTTTTTTAATAAAATTTTCATGAAATTCAATGGTGATTTACAGATGTTGGAAATTCAACATTTTCATGCAGTGCACTTATATTAAAAATATTATAATTTGTACTTATAACTGAAACACATACATTTGACAAATTTTTGCATTATTTTTTATCTTAACGTTTCTCAGTTTGGAAAACTTTTTAACTGGGTTAATTTGATGAAGATACAAGTTGCAATTTCAATGCAATTCACACAAAGCAAAAATAAACAAAAAACATCTACTCGTAGACACGAAACAAATATCGTGCTTTTAAAAAATTTTAAAATTCCTTGAGAATTGATTTATTTGCAAACAAATCCTCGAACTTTTATTTTAGCTTTTCAGATGATTGCCACAGACTCTGGATACCAAAAATAAAAACTGTACAAGTGCAAAACTTTTCAAAGCCGCGTAGAGTTATACAGTCACGTATCCGTTTGTTTCATATTCAATTAAAAATTTATAAAAAGAAATGAATGCTGCCAACAAATCAGGATTTGAATGTATTAGCACTATTTCCATTCTCTTTTGTTTTTCAGAAGTTAAGTTTATGTAGATATCAAATTGTTGTGTATAAGAAATTATTTTTTTATAAATATACACTTTTCAGCGGAAAAGCGGAAATAAGAGAATTGTGCTTAAAAGTTCATTAAATGAATTTTTAGAATATTATAAAGCCGAAATTGTTGAAATAATGTCAAATGTTTGCCTCCGGTTTTTTAAGAAAAAAAAAATCATGTTTCGAATTGATTTCAAAATTGAAAAAAAACAGTAAATTTCCTATACAACCAAAATGTTATTGTAAATTTGTTCAATTCGAAAAACAGCTTCCGAAAAATCCGTTCATAATATTACTTCAATTTTGAAAAGTCCCTAACTTTACAAAAAAAAAAAGATGGTATTAACACCTTCTAGAGGTACAATTAGGCTGAATATGAACAAATTTCAGTATCTCATTTATTTTCGTCCGCTTCTCAAGGAAACATTTGGTAACACGAATACGCACTAAATAAAGTATGGGCGGAGATCTACAATTGAGCATTGCGCCTCTCATAAAAATAAGAATATTTAAGCGCATTGAGAAGAAAATCTGCACAACTTGTAGGGGTAAAGTATTTTGGTCAAATTGACTGTAGCTTTTATATGATGTAGCTGTGTTTATATAAGACAATCCCATGGCCAATATGGGAGTTATAGGGTGTCAAAAAATAACAAAACCCTAATAAGCTCTACGTAGATTAAATTTTAGATAATAAAAACCTTTGACACTGTCCTTAACTCAGACTTGTGACAATATAGACTTAAGTGATGAGATTTTGGGAACGTTTGGATACCATTCAAGGGATATAACTTTGCATTTAAGTTCCAATTAATATGACTGCGAAACCATTATTCATAATGAACATGATGGATTCTTTAAGTATGAGCAAAGTCTATATGATAAGATCTTTGACAAAATGCACAATTTAATAGAAATGAAGGATCAAATGTTGAATATACGATTAACCTTCTAATCCCTTATAAATTCTAGACTGACCATAGAATCCTTTTATGCTCTCATAGGCTAAAACTTCAGCTAATTTGTTTCAGGCCTTTATGCAATACAAATTGTACGGCGCTTATCCTTTCGAATAGTTTCCCTTGCATCGGGTTTCATGGTTTTTACTTTTATGTGAAGGTGTCACACCCACTTGTTAAGCCACACCAACATTTTCCCGAGTGCTTGCTTGTATTACCAAAAGTTCCCGTACCAAGTTTTCTTACATTCTCAGTGAAGCGATTTAAATTTTTCGTTTGCTAATTGTAATAGCACTACTTTAGATATTATTGTTTTGCAAGAGATGACGCTTTAAGCAAGTTGATATTTCAGCTAAGCCATCAACCACATAAGCGCTATCTATTGTTCATTAAAGCTTTTGCTTGTCCTTCGCAACATGGCGACAGCGGAATGAAAGAAATAAATTGTATTAGATTGCATGATGCAATAACTCACCCATCTTCAAAAAATTTCGTTTATGATGTGCGTCCAAAAATGGCGATTGACTTGACCAGAACAATTTCTATGTCTTCACTTACATTTTACTCACTTTTTTCACTTATTTTATTAATTACTTGACTTTTTGTTTCACATTTTGTTATTAGCACAACCGGCGGAAGTTCGTATTTATTACGACTTTTTTGGCTGAGTTCACTGTTACATATAAAACGTATTATTACCATTAGAAATGGAGTGTCAATATATCTAAGTTCTTTCATCATTTTTTACACTGCTATCCAAACTGACAAAAATTGACATAAATGTTGAATCAGTACATGATGCTAGCCGAAAATTTTTCATCCAACCATCTCACACGTGTTACCTACAGTTACACGGTACTATAGTTACAATGTTTGTATCTTAATTTTGATGCCTGATTCATATAGAACAACAGTGGCTCGTAAAATCTATAATAATTTTATTTCTAAGACAGAATTTTATATGAAAGTCAAAAACTGTTTATTGCAGCTTCCAAACAAAATATCCTCATTATTTTTTTGTTAAGCCAAACTAAAAAAAAAAACTCATTTGTGAAGAGTCTCAGAGCGATTCGTTAGAATCCAATGCATTCACGGAAATTTTTAAGCTAGTAGAGCGATTGGATCGTACTCTTTTGAAAATGCGCCTACAGTGAATTGCGTAATTGAACAATGGAAACTGTTTTTTTGTTTTGCCGGAATTCGCTTACATATTTGCATATTCGCTACGCGCACGATGCAACTGAGTTGCTGGGACAAAAATTTTCAGGTCGTTTAAACTTCAATGCCACCAAAATCGTTTTATTTGACACTGCGTGTAAGCCAATAAGCGATAAACAGTTCCTGATATTAAGGCCATACTAAAATTATACAATGCTGTCATCGAAAAATTCATGAAAAGAGTAAGAATTTGCCCCAACAGAGGCATGACCCATTTGTTCTTCTTACCTAATCACAATATTTTTACATTACAATCAATTAAAAATACTTTTAATTTCCAAATAAATTATGTATTTTATTCAAAAACTAAGTCCGGCACCTTAGTATCGCAATGGATCAACATTTGGTCTAAGTGTGTCGGTTTCGTAACTGACTGCCACTTCTACCTAACCTTACCTAAGTCCGACACCCTATACATACTTGTATATTAATTTGCGTATTTCGATTTTCTGATTTTTATAAGTACAAATCTTATACATATACTATAGATATAAATACAGAAAAGTAATTGTATAAAAAATCTAATAACACTGTCCTTCAAATTGGAATTTTTTTCTGTTTTAGACCTTTATGCTGCTTTATTAGGCTATGGGTTGCCCTGAAACTGAATCCGGGCTCAGAATTGCTCTAAAACTTAAGGTTTTTTAGACATCCTAACCTAAAACTTCAAAAAACACTGTTTTTTGACATATTTGAGGTTATGTAGCACCGTGAATTTTTTTTTTCAAAAAACTACGAATTGGATCTTAAAGTACAGTTCTTTTTCTTTAAAATGCCTTTTTTTCACCAAATTATCGCATTTTGAAATCTTTCGATATACAAATGTCCCTAATGACATTGCAGGTATAGGGAAAATCACAAACAATAAAATTTCAAAATGCGATAACTTAGTGACAAAAAAAGTTATTTAAAAAAACTCAAAAGCATTTGAAAGAAGAAGAATTGTTCTTTAAGATCTTACACATAGTTTTATGAAAAAAAGAAAATTCATGTTGCTACATAACCTCAAATATGTCAAACAACAAGGTTTTTTGCAATTTTAGGCTAGAATATCTTAAAAATCTCAAGTGATGAAATTTTTTGACAATTTTTTCCATAATTAGCACACAAAAATCTAATTGAAACACTACTCGAACTTTAAAAAGGGATTTTGCTGTAGGACTGTGTAATTTCCGCTCACTTTATGGGTCTTTTTTCAAAACACTTGCATCGTGAAAAATCATCGTATGTACATTCGACAAATTTTTAGTACATTCGGTACACTTGGTGCATTTTCAATACATTTTCTGTAAATTTTATAAACTATGCGTAGAAATATGGTTTGATAACCTTTTTTTAGTAAAAAAGTTAAAATTTTGTTTAAATTTTTGGAATTTGAAGTATTTTTTCAATGTCCATGACGAAAAGTTTCATTCGGCATCTTAAAAGTACATTTCGATTTCATTCATTTTCACAAAACCTCAATTTCATCACTGACTGGTCTACTCTAAAAAACTTTGTTTGTGCAAATACAAAATCTACTTTCTTAAAAGGTATCAAACGTTTTTAAACCGATGGCAACTCTCTTACTAAAAGTGAATCGTTTCCCATTTGGATCAGTCGTCATACATACGGACTTCTGTCGGTTACTGAATAATAAAAGTTAAATAAAAAGTGCTGTATATAATTGATAAAATCAGTGAAAAAAGTGATTAAAGTGTAAGTGAAGAGTTAGAAAATGTTTTGGTCAAGAAAATTATAGTGCATATCGCCATTTTTGGACGCACATCATAAACGAAATGGGTGAGTTATTGCAGCAGCATGCAATCAAATACAATTTATTTCTTTCATTCCGCTATCGCCATTTTGCAAAGGACAAGCAAAAGCTTTAATGAACAATAGATAGCGCTTATGTGGTTGATGGCTAAGATGAAATATCACATTTTCTAAAGCGTCATCTCTTGCAAAAACCAAAACTTCTTAGGTAGTGCCAAGGAGTACAAATCTGTAAGAAAAGGAGCATACTCTTAGGCAAATTGAATTTGTTTCATGATATGAAAAATACTTTTTTTATTTTTGACGACTGTCTTTAGCATTTGAAAAAATTAAAAGAATTTTTTTAGTGTACTGAATTATTTCATAATAATAAATCGAATAATAAATAAATAATCTACAGACGATTTATATGTACATATGTTTACCAGTTTACGAAAACTATATTTATTTTTAACAAAAACTTTGATCTTTCGATTAACCTATGTATTCTTCACTATTGTTTGAAATTATTCAAAATATTAAATATGAGTATTAACTCAGCAAACATTTTTAATCACGTAAAAGTCATATTTGAATCTCAGAGCCGATGGTTTTGATGGTCACAAGGAATAACAGCTAAAGTCGATCTGTGATCACAAGGCAAAGCAACATAAGTTCTATGTATAAGCATGTAACGTATGCTGCTTCGCTTTGTCTTCACAGATCGACTTTTCGACTTTTAAATCCCTGTTGCAATAGGTTTGTTCGGGAAAAACTGTCCGCGCGTAGCGACTAGCCAAAGCGACTCGCGTGTGAATGTTACAGAAGAGATTTTAACGACTGTTGACGAAGGAGAAATAAAAACATTTATTGCATCATATGGGCCTCGGAATAATTACTTTATTATTTCATTCTCTTTACTTGGGTGGGCTATTTGATTTAATTGAAAATTATTACACAACTAACTATACTTCATACATCAACCCTATGGTCACTAAATCAATGAATGCTGACTTATGAAAAAGTTTCACAAAGCAATAAATTATCTGAAATCTAGCACATACTGTAGTATTGCGTCTGAAAATTTCGCTGTGTTTCAGGAAAATGCTCTGATGCTCCTAAAGAGTTTTATATGCAAAAGGTTCATCGGACTTCAGCGGAAATCGGCCTTGGTTGGGTGTGAATATCCTTCTACATATATGTTTATACTAAAATATTAGATATCATGTGAATTTTTAATGTAAGAAAAATTTCCCAAAGAAATAAAAAACACCCTACTGCACGTTTGTTGCTTTATCTCGCAAGCAATCAGTTAGGTAGAAAATTCGCACTAACTACATTAAATTGCAACAATTTACAGCTTTGTACGGCAACTTTTTTGTTGTTGGCTGCAAACTTTTGGTAGTAGTTTTGTTTCCGGCTGAAAAATTTTCAAAAATATTTAGTCTTCCCCTCGTGTGAGTGAAAAAACTTTATTTTGGATTGAAATACTGACTGACGGACAGGTAGCTGGCTCTGCCATAATACATATGAGGCAAAATTTGTCAAAACGTAATCAGTGTAAATATACTTGAGTTCTTCGATTTTGTGAGTAAAATATGACTTTTTTATATCATACAAAAATAATTTTGGCATAAGTCCACCCATCGTATTCAATAAGTAAAACAATTTATAGTGCTGATACTTGAATTTTTTTTTGCTAATTTTCAAGTTTAACTCAAAATTTAGTTTTTCTTTAATTTTTAATAAAATGTAAAAAAATATAAAATTGTTAAATCATCAACTAGTCAAATAATACAAAAAAAAAAAACCAATAAAATCGAAGACCTTAAAGTTAAACTCCTCTCGTTTTGGCATAGAATGCCTCAAATACAGTGCGCACATACCTAAGCAAACTGTTTTAAAAGTTTCTCTCATGCTCGAGAAAACTTTTGAGTGGAATTTCTTCAAAAACTGAAGATTACATGTTTCAGACGTTATTGTGTATGAGACTATTTCTTAAATTTAGGACATACATAGCTATATAGAGCTGAGATGTTTTAAGTTTGAAGCGCTTTTTATTAATTCATTCATTGTTAACTTACTGCTAAGTTTATAAATGAACAATAATGTGTGGGGTTGTTTTGTAGGGTTTCACATATTTTAAGGTACTTAAAACTTTTCAATGCAAACATCTTGTAAACATTGTTGCAAGAGACATACAATCTTTCATTATATTGAAAACGGTTACATTTAAAGCCAGTCCCATATTGCTGTACCTTTTTCTAAAGAATTGTAATCTTTGAAGTTAGGAAGGGTATTCAAATTTTCATAAGATAATAATATACATATGTCTACCTTATTAATTAATTAAATTATTTATAACAAGAAGAGAATTTTTTCTAACTAATTGCCAAAACAAATAAAATACCCAGATATACAATGACGCCTTTCATCTTAACTTCGTTTATTAAATGCCAGACACTTAGGGGTATAATGTTGCAATATAAATATCTAGCTTTGTGCATTAATTCAAGGCTAAACGAGAAACACCTTGAGCAACTTTTTCGCTTCATTGGCAAAAAAAAGAAAAAAAAAAAATCTAAAAGAGAAAAACATGTTCCTTAATATCTCAGACTGATAGTCATTGGAGCAAAATAAACGTGTCGTCCACTTCAATAAATAAAATGAAGAAGAACACACGAGTAGTGGGTTTGCTTCTTTGTCGTATGTATGTGTGTGTGCAGGTTGTTTTACGTTGGTGTGAGTAAGTATTTAAAGCATACACATATATAAATTGATAGAGTTTTTTTACTCAATGGAAAATGTATGGTCCAAAGTAAATATCGTCTTAATGGCAATATAAGCTCTGAATCGCCCGAATGAACAACACCAGGCAATGATTGGATTCTGGCAAGCACTTTTCCAAAGATCTGCCACCATAAGAAATGCAGCTGCTTCTATATAGAAGAAATACCAGTGGTATTGCAAACAGTGTGTATAGCTTAAGGCACTCACGAAGGAAACATATATATAACCGAGCAGTGCAACGAAAAATAAAAGTTGCTCGAGAAGATTATAAAGCTAAAAAAAGTAGTAAAAATAAGCTCTGCGCAGGAAAAAATGCTATATTATTTAGAAATCCCAGATCGAGGGCATTGAAGGATATCATGAACGTGAAGTCGTTCGGAGATTTTGTAGAAAAAATATTTAATAAATAAATTATAAGATGAAAAATGAGAGAAAGTGCAGAAAACCTTGTACGTGTTTTTATATTAAGCCAAAAATCGATATAATTACTGATAGAATAATCCACTTAGAAGAAGAAGAAGCTAAAAAAATATCCCTATTTAATTTATCATAGAAATTATTGCCGACCATACTGTGTCATTTCTTCCGTTCTTACAGATCAACTACCACCAAATAAACCAAATAAATTATGTAAAAACCAAAAAATCTTACATTTACGCACCACTTTTTCATCGACTTTAAGACCGTTTCAAACGACTGGAGTTATACGAGTACAAGACGATGCAGTACTTTGAGATTCCGACGAAATTAATCCATTTATGTTGAGCAACGCTTAAAGAACTCAATTTAATCTTCAGTATGATAATAAGTCATCAGAATTATTCCCAATCTATGCCGAATTTCTTTAACCCATATCGTACCATGTTTGGACATTTTTTTTCATTATAATATAACAAAAAAACTCGAAGGTTTATATTTTTATATTAAAGTTTAATCTATTGCCTTTTCTTTAAAAATTTCCTTTCTCGTGCCACGCCCACTTTTTAGAATGAAGTATGAGTTTAAAAAAACAATTGTTTTGCATATTTCTTTGAAAATTCATCAAAAATATAAAAATTAATCAAATGTGAACAAAACCTACACAGAACCTTAGATTCCAAAGGACTAATGTTATTCTCCACAATAAAAATTATATATCCAGATTGTTTAGTTGAGCTATATATAGCACTCAGTTATGGTGATGCGTATACAATTCAATGGCCACTTCCCAGGGTAACTATTTTTTTCTTGAAGATGTCAAATTTTTTGAGTAGTCCAAGCGCTGAATAAATTCAAAATCTTGAAGAAATAACATTTTTCGACTAGGTCAAGCGCTGAATAAATTCAAAAAAATTTTGGCTAAAAATTTTTTCCGATCGACATCAAACTTATTTTCCGACATTTTTTCCACTCAATTTACCACCTCATTACAACTTTTTTTTAAAAAAAAGTATGCTGAATATTTTGCTACTACTTATATGGGTTAAGGTGATGACATCTTTATCTTACGCAGAAGCACATAGTGCATAAGCTAAGAATAAACCTTCATTCAGAAAAAGAATATCGTGAAACAAATGGGATTGGCAATGAACGAGAATAAAACCAAGTATATGCTGCATAGCTTCCAATCAACATCTATTCAATATTTTGCTCAAAATCTTATCATCAATACTTATAATATCGAGAAAGTTAAGTAAACTCTACTAACCTAAGGATGAACTTTAAATTCGAAGAAGGACAACCTAAGGCAATCGTTGTTGTTTTATACTTCAGAAAATTTTCCTTTGACACGTTCATCAAAGTCTTATAGGAAGCACTCTGGATTAGCTTAAAATCTTCAAGGCAAAATACCACATATCTAAAGCACTCTGGATTTTTTTTTCCATGGGGTAAGATAAAAATTTATTTTCCGATATCATTTAGAGTGGCACTTAGAGTGTCTCAATACCATGGACGAACCAGCAGTATCCAAACATAATTTTTGATCTTTCACCATCGATACGGTTCTTTTTCGAGCTTTCTCTATCGATTGAAGTAAAAAAAAATTTTCAGAAAATGGGTAAAACGGTTCTCTCCATGGTACCGTGACATTCCAAGTGACGTCGAAAGCCAATTTTCGAACTTTCCCCATCGATTGGAGGGAAAAAATAGGTTTTCATTGCTACATTTCAACATTAGTGTTTCGAGTCATTCATGCTGAATACATGTGAGTGTGAGCTTCACATGCATTCGCATTAATGAGACCCGAGCTACTTACACGCTTACATTCATGAACAGCGTGCTATCTTCGCACTCGCTATTAGTGAGAGCAACTCTGATTCGCGCTCATTACTGCATGCAATGTGCACACTAAAGTTTTATATTTTTGGTGGTGGCTCAAAACGCGTAGTGAGCCTCTCAGTGCTGTACTCTGGCTGGGACTACTCGCTGTTGCTGTTTTCTCATATCCTTTGTAGGCGATGTACTAGCGACATTTCGACTTTGCGACTGTTTAATTGTGCGTTATGTTCGTATATCGCTTCAAGATTATGTGGTGTGATGGAGTTACGCCAAATTGTTGCTGCGATATGATATTACTGATGTTTTCCACCTTTAAAAGAGCGAAGAGATTGGATCAGTCCTTCATTATTGGGCTTACATATGTTCAACAGAATAATGCTGATTAAATCTTAGTTTGTTTTTCGTAAAATTTATTTCATAAAGTACAATATTTTTCAAAATTCAAACGACTCATATTCTTTCCAACTGGGTAAATTTCCTTACCTTCTATCTACATTCTTGAATCAATGATTATCCTTTACTTCTACTTGTTCCAAATACAGGACATCTTTATAGCAATATCATGCGCCACCATCTACCTACCTACTGGCAGACTGGTCAATTTGTGTCTACTATGTCGCATTTATTGCTAGGTACGAACAAACTACGAATTTAACTCGAAATTGGACAGTATTTTTTCAAAGCATTGTGCATTGTTATTGTTGCGGTTGGATTTTTCAAATGCAATTGGATGGATAAAGCAATCTTTCGAATTCGTCGTCATGACTCTAAATTATGCCCGATGCAAGCCAAATAAAGAATGTCTCGGTGGAATTTGGCTACAGTAATAAAAGAAATGCAGCATAAAAGTGGAATTAAATAAAAAATTAAAAAAGGTCAGTTAGAACTCAACGAAGTAGCGTGTGCAATGAGAGCTTTTAAAATTCAAAATGTAAACCGTCCTTGATTTTTCTTTGAATTTTTCATGGCAAAACAAGAAAACATTTACATTTCTATGTATTTTTCGGATTAAAACATCAACGTTTAATGTTTATGTCAACATAAAGTCAACGAACGATCTATTGCAATGTCTAAAAATAGAAAATTTTGCTCCTTCTGCGATTAAAATGTTGCCACCTACCGAATTTAATGCAGGATACATTTTTTTTTTGCAGGAATTTCTTTTCAAATGGAAGCCGGAAGTTAAGCAAAACAATAAATTTAAGATAAACTTTCAATGTGTTGTTGTTGTTGCTGTCGCTGCTTTATATTGTCGTAGTTGTTGCTGGCCTACGGTACAAAAAGTTTGGTGCGACAATCACAACAATAATATGGGCAACAGCAAGCAGCACTGTTGTAACAAAAGTTTTCTGTTTTCAGCCTTGCTAGTAAAATTGTTGTTTTTTTTTTTTTGTTTTTTTTATTTTTTTGGATGTCGGCTATTGTTAACTTTATTGTTGTTGTTGTTGTTGCTACTGCTGCCTGTTCATCATTCTGTGACGCAAACGTGTCAATTTGTGAATTTTCACCCTGAATCATTTTTTGTTAATCCGCTCGATAGATATATAGTATTGCTTGGGGTGGAACTAATTTGAAGAATATTCTTAGCTTAAAAGGTCGTTCAACTTTAAAAGAACTGAGTAAAATATTTTAAGGATTTTATCAAAAATTGAGTATATTTTGGCATCTTGAACAGCTTAGTTACTCCGACTGTAAGTGCCAGTCAAAGGATCAGGGATCAGTCCCGATTGGGGCCATAAGCTCAGAGTGTGTAGGAAAGTTAGATGCGAAAGGACAACCTGTTATTCTCTAGCTCTTAAATTGCTGGTAATAACAAATCCTTTAAGTTGATATACAAACTTCAATGATATATTGAAAGATGGGCCAAAATTTTTTTTATTGCCTAAATTAGGTCTCTTTTTATTAATTTCACTTTTCATGAAGAAAACGAGGAGAGCTATTAAAAAATACACTCATTCGAAATTATAATACAATAAATTCATCATCTAATGCATAAAATTCTAACAAAGTTGTATATTCTTTCGAAAAATACGGTAACTCAGTTGACTTTCTTAGTAACGCAGATGCTTTTCATGTAAAATATTTCTGTCCTGAAGTATAAGTCTCATATTTTAGAGAGCTGTATTTTAAAATTTTTACTAGATGGCGCCTAAGCTGAATATCACAAAAAATTTTAAAAGTCTTAAGCTTTGTTATAGCCCCAATATATGCCATTTTCCTAAAACGTGTAAATAAAGACAATATATTTTACTCTGTATCCCCAACTATGAATAATATCTTAGCTACACTGAGTTACTATAGAGTCTCAACTTTAAAATAAAACAATTGATATTCTGTAAATCTAATTTCGATTGCTTTATCGTTACTTAAGATCGAAGAGTGACTACCGTGCGGGGGGAAAATAGCTGGCCGAATAATTCACCAGACTAATATCGTGAGAGGTGCGTGTGTTTATTGTGTGTTCGCTGAGTTACCGTTGGAGAAATGTAAGTAATGAGGATATTTGCATTATTATTATTCACAAACACAGATATTTAGGTATATATTTAGAATTGTGATAAGAATTTGCTAAATTATTTTTCATTTAGTACACGTTGGTGAAATTTTTATGTTTTTTCAACTGTGTTACTGCTACACTGCGTTACTATACAGGGTAACGCAGTTGATTTTTTGGTAACGCAGTTGCTTTGAGTGTACTTTTCTAAGTAAATTACATAACTGTAATAAAGATATCATTACACGAGTTGGTTTATTTAACGGAAAAATATTTATTTGTCAGAACTCTTCAGTAATTTTTAAGATGTTGAATTTTTTACTACCCATGCTGAAAAAAATATTTTAATGTTTGTCAGAAATGTTAAATTGAAGTTATTTTTGCAGTTCTTTATTGCATTAAGATCATCTTTTGTTAAGAATAATTATCTGTTAGATCTTCTTTAAAAAAGTACAAGGTGCAATGAATGAGCAACTACTGTGTTACTATCACTACCACTGCGTTACTTTTGTACCCAGTTTTTATACGAAATTAGAGTTATATTTAGTCTTCTAATTATTAAAAATACCTTGACTCCATATGTGTCTTGAAGTTCACAATAAGCCTAACCTTCTCTCACAAGTTTGTTTATTAATATATTGTAGCGAAATTTGGTTTATGCTAGAAGACTCTTGAAATAAATACCAACGAAAGAAACTAAACGATATTAGCACCATCTAGCGCAAAATGCTAAAAATAATAAACCGAACAGACGCTGCAGTAAACAATAAAAAGTCAACAACCGAGAGAAATTATCGCCGTCGTACAACGTACAACGCCATCTAACATCTAGCATAATAGCTAGCTCAACGTCAGTGCGCCATGCTGGTGTATTGTGGTGAAATGTGGATAGTAGTAGAATGCACGCTACAAAGTAGCACTGGTGGGTTGTAGATAATGGTAGAATATACGCCACTTAGAAGGTACTGGATTATTCGAGAGAGTGATGACTGCAGTATAAAAAGGGTTGTCATCTGAGCTGAACAGACAGTAGAATTAAACCAGCGAAGCAGAACAGTTGAGTTACAACAGCGAAGCAATACAGTGTGATCCATAGTAGAACAAAACAGTTTTCTATACAGTGTTAAATTAATATTAGAATTTGAACGTTAATAAAATAAACCATTTTATAACTAAATAAGTTTGTATGTTTTTAATTGTTACACAATCCAGTGATCGAACTCAGAAAAGTGTGAGAGATCGAAATTATCGTCAAAGAGACAGAAATTTCGTAACAATATGTATTAATTGGTTTTTTTAGAAACTTTTAAGATTTTTGTCAAAGATTTTGGTAACGCAGTGATCTAATTTCTTAAAAATACTTTACTAAACTGATTATTTCTGAAGTTTACCTTACCGCAAAAGAACGTCAAGCTGTTAAAAAGTGTTTTTTGTTTGCTCCTCTTAAACCTTAAATTTAAGTGTTTTAATTCAATCATTTTATTATTTAAAAGTGTTCAAAGTGAAAATTAAACAATCTTGTGTTTAAATATTGTGTCTGCTTGTGGATATTAAAATTGCATTGTGTTAAAATAATTAAATCAAATTTAATACTTTTATTCTCTTTTGCAGCAACAAATTCGATTTTTGTTTATATCCGAACATACATACATACACTGAGAGTATTTTTGCGCGTTTTTTGTTGTGCTTAATTTTTCAGTTTTTGCTTTTGCTCTTATTTTTTGACACTTAAGTAATACACTTGACGTTTTTGCTTTAAGAACCTGTTAGAAAAAAAAGAAAAATCTATAGCATACTTTTAGTTACATTCTGTTTTAGTACTGTGAATCGGTTAGAAAATCTATTGAAAAAGTGTAGCATACTTTTAGTTTACCTTTACTTTAACATTCTTTTTACCATGATCTGTAAACACCCTGTCTGCACTGTTAAAGACGCAAATGAGCGATTCGTAGTCTGCCATTTCTGCGATGATCTTTATCATGCGAAATGTGTTGGACTAAATGGTCGAATTGCTGATATCCTCGAGAAGGGTGAAGGTCTTCGGTGGTCATGCGCAAAATGCAAGGCAGCCGATAACTGCTTATACAACTTATATAAGCAATCTAAAAAATGTTTTGCTGAGATTGGCAAGGACCTGTCATCCCTTATGCAGAAATTTCAGCATTTTGAAAGTATTTTTAATGATTTTAGATGCTTAGAAGAGCAAAACTCAACACCTAAAAAATCGACTCCGATGACTCTTCGTGGGAAGCAGAAAAATGATAAAAAATCTGGAAGTACCATATCTAAATCTACAACGTTGGATAAACTACCTAAGCCTGTTCAGCCTCATATGCAAAGTACAACACCAGTACAATCCAATTTGCCATCTACCTCTCCTCAAAATGATAAAGATTTAAACTCAGTACCAGTCTCCGTTAGAAATGAGCCAAAAGAGCTTGTAGTTATATCTTTAAAAAAAACTGTTTTTGTGTCGCGTTTCGCTTCTGATACTTCGGTTGAGGACTTAAATTATTATATAAAAAATAAATTAAATGGCTTCAGTGATTTTTCTGTGCGTAAGCTAAATTTTTCATACCGGAGGAAAAAGTCTTCATTCAAAATTTTTGTGCCTGAAGAAGTTTTCGAAAGGGTAAATCACAAAGATTTTTGGCCGCTCAATACTCTAGTTCGTGAATTCGAGTATAGAAATAGCCCACACTCAGAAAATGTTGTTACCTTACCACAACGTTCTGTAGACCTAAATGTTTCAAAAAACTAATTCTTGACCGGCTTCAAACTTTAACCATCGCTTACCAAAACGTTAGAGGTTTAAATACGAAAATATCAGATTTATTCTTGAATAGTTTCGATTATGAATTTCATGTTATTGCATTCTCTGAAACGTGGCTTCGTGATAATATACTGAACTCTGAAATTTTTTGTAGCAATTACCAAATCTTCAGGAAAGACCGAAATTCGAAAATTGGTGGTGGAGTCCTTCTGGCAGTGCACATCTCTTTATCCTGTGAGGAATTAAAGTTTAACAACAATACTGACTTAGAACTTGTTGGGGTTGTTATTAAGCTTGGTAATAAATCAATATATTTAACTTGTTCCTACATTCCACCAAATGCTGATCACAATACCTATTTACGACATGCAGAAGAAATTAAAGGAATAAATAATCATCATACTGCAAATGATTCCATGATTGTACTAGGGGACTTCAATTTACCATACGTTTCATGGAATATAACGGACAATTGCTGTTTTCTTACACCCACTTCATGCAATTGTGTTATTACCGAATTTCTGGATATTCTTTCTGATTGCTGTCTTCATCAAATTAATAATATTCTTAATACAAACAATAGAAACCTTGATCTTGTATTTGTTGATGAATTAAACAACATAACTATAAGTCGCATTGACCCTCTAGTTATACCAGAGGATAAACATCATCCAACTCTTCAACTAAAGTATGTTTTAGCATGTAGCTTAGTGAAAACAAATCGTGTAAAATCTCAGAACTCATGTTTCAACTACAAAAAAACGAATTATGTCAGACTTAACTCCCTGTTAAACCATATCGACTGGTCAGTTATATTACCTGACAAACCATATTACTCTGTGGCTGATATTGAGAGTTATGTAAAATCATTTAATGAGCGCTTGCAAAATTGTATTTCTAAATCTGTGCCAAAATTTAATTCATCTGTATTGTCAAACGATCCTCCGTGGGTAACAAAAGAATTAAAATACCTTAAAAACATAAAAAATCGACGGTTTAAAAAATTCAAAATGTCAGGTAAATCCATTGATTATATAAGCTATTCCCGTGCTCGGTATAATTATCAAAATAATAATAAACGGTCATATTTAAACTACATTTCATATATAAAACTCAACATTAAGAAGAATCCTAAAATTTTTTACAAATTTATAAACATCAAGCGTAAATCTTCTGTGTATCCTCTTCAGATGTCCTATAATGGTATAACATCATCCGAAAAAAATGAAATATCCAATTTGTTTGCAAACTTCTTCAAGTCTACTTATTCATCTTCTACTTATGATTCTGACGTCAACTACCCATATAATCTTTCGCGTATAAATGAAATTCAACTTCCACAAATTGGTGCTGATTTAGTTAGCAATGAACTGAAAATTTTAAAATGCACTTATTCAACTGGACCAGATAATATTCCTACAAACATCCTAAAGTATTGCGCAAGTAGTCTTTGTTATCCTCTCTCAAAAATTTTTAATATTTCCTTGAATTTGGGCTATTTCCCAAAATTATGGAAAGAGTCTTACATTATTCCACTTCACAAATCCGGAAGTAAGGCTAATATTGAAAATTACAGAGGTATTGCTAAGCTCAGCGCAATCCCAAAACTTTTTGAAAAAATAATTAATGATCATCTTACAAACATCGTTTCATCCCTGATGACAGTATCTCAGCACGGCTTTCTAAAGGGTAAATCTACATCAACAAATCTTTTGGAGTTCACCACGCTTGTTATAAATGGATTTAAGCGAAAACAGCAAACGGATGTTATATACACTGATTTCAGCAAAGCTTTTGACTGCGTAAGTCATAGCCTACTTTTAAAAAAGTTATATTTAATAGGATTTCCTTCAACGATATTAAAGTGGATTAGATCGTATCTGACGAATAGGAAGCAACAAGTTTTATTCAACAACATGTTTTCTAAACATATAATGGTTTCATCTGGAGTTCCCCAGGGCAGCCATCTTGGCCCCACATTATTTCTATTATTTATAAATGACCTACCTTCTGCTACAAATTCGTCCCATATTCTAATGTATGCTGATGATGTAAAACTTTTTTACTCTTTTAATGATCACTTTAATCATAAAACTCTACAAAGAAACCTAAATGAACTTGTTAAATGGTGTGATGTAAACTTGATGACATTAAATCTCAAAAAGTGTAAGCAAATGACTTTTTCAAGAAGTAAAGAATTTGAGACTTCATATTCAATAAACGGTTTAAAACTGGAGAAGGTTGACAATTTTGTAGATTTAGGCGTCACTATGGATAAAAAACTTCGCTTCAACGTGCATATTGGTTTAATGGTAAACAAAGCAAAAGGCGTCCTTGGATTTATTAAACGATGGTCTAAAGAATTTGACGACCCCTATACGACGAAGTTGCTTTTCACTTCACTTGTTAGACCAATAATGGAATATGCGTCAGTGGTGTGGAACCCCCAATATAATATATACATTGATATGCTGGAGTCGGTGCAGAAACAATTTCTATTGTTTGCACTTCGTCGGCTACCTTGGAATCCGGACTCAAATTTACCTTCATATGAAAGCCGCCTCAAATTAATACGTTTACCAACACTGCGCAGCCGAAGAATTATGCTTAACGTAACTTTTTTAAATAAACTGTTCTCCGGCTCAATGAACTCTGAGTTGTTGCTAGGTATGGTCAACTTTAACAATCCTGGAAGGGATTTGAGACACTTTCGTTTCTTAAGACTTGATATATGTAATTCTAACTATGCTCATTTTTGTCCATTTCGGTGTATATGTAATGATTATAATAACCTTTGTCATATTATTTCCCCCATGGATTCTCACAATATTATAAAGCAAAAAATAATTATTTTCTTAAATACTTGAAACTGTACTTTTTCCTTTGTTTCTGCTGCATAGCCTATGGGCTTAGTAGAAATTGTGCTCAATCTGTGATCGGAAATTGCTCTACCCATCATTTCGTTCAGAGAAATAGTGCAGTCCCGGTCACCGATCCGTACGATAGACGGAAGTGCCTCACGTACGGTTTCGCCTAATGAACGCAGAGCAGTCCGGGCTGTTCGTAGTCGGTCACCGATCCGTACGATAGACGGATGCGCCTCTCGTGCGGTTAGGCGGGTAAGTGGGACCGCAGGGACCGATCGCAAAAAAAAAAAAAAAAAAAAAAAAAAAAAAATTAGAGAACAATATTAGCTCTATGGTTTAAAAGTGCCAAACAAGTTAGCTTAATTGAACATTCCAAAAAAGAAAATATCAAGTTTTAGTTGAGTAACGCAGTTGACTTTTTCTTCGACGACTTCCATTATAAATTGTCATAAATCACATAATTATCAACAAAAGTTCGATGCAGATATGAGTATCCTATAGAATACATTATAATGATTCTGAATTAGTACTAAAAACTAAAAAAAATTGATGTCTAATCAATTTTTTTTTTAAACTCATGTCGTTTTAGGCATTAAAAAGAATTTTGGCCCAGAAACCAATATTACGTTGCTAAGTTTTCAACATCACTGGTTTCAGAGCGATTGCCGGCATCATCAGAGCACAGTCCAGCATAGCTTCTACGGCAGATAATGCTGGAAGAGTTATTTTTAGGCACAAGCGATTTCCGTGGTCTGCTTCTTGCTCTAGAGATCACTACAATAGAGAATATCTCTACCTTTTACCCATTTCCAAAATGACTGCTCTCTCTCTCTCTGACTCTTTCCGAAAATTCTTCTTGTTTGTTGGAAAGAGAGGAAAAACGAAAGGGTGGTGTACAGAATTTGCCGTACTCAGAAATTCTCTTTCGTTCTGTTCGTTAGCTTATATTGTGCCCCTTGACTTTACGTTTGTTGTGATAATAGACAAGATTTGTTTCACAGAATTTCCTTGTGTAAACGCTGAGTTATAGATTATGTTCCACTCTTACATACCACGTAATAAATGTATGATTGTGTATCAGTGCTGAAAAGTTTTGCATTTCTTGTTCATTTTTTTTTTTTTTATTTTTGGCTGTTACTCTTGGCCTTTTCGAAGGAGACAATTTACGTTTGTCAATTTGACGTACACATTTATATTTCTCAGTCATTCGTCTCATTTTTTGTTTTTTTTTTTTTTGAAATGTCGAGTGTCAAATTTTCACTTGTTGGACTTTTGCGATTCCTTGAAGCGTATAATTTTTGTCATCCTTTTTCATCGGCATATTATTTTTTTTCTTTTTTTTTTCAAAATTCATCATCTTCTATGTTTATATTGGACATATCTTTTAAATTGCGCAATATTTAAATGAGTGTTTATTTAGGACAAACATAATAAAGTTGACTTTAATTCCGTGTGCAAACAATTTTAAATAAATAAAAATCACTTATGTATATGCGGGCCATTGGCATTTGGCTATCGGTACGAAATTGAGTAGTGATAGATTGCAGAATTAAATGGCCAACTTGGAATACCCAAAAAAACGTGTACTGAATTTAAATGAAATATTTATGAATTACGTTTAAAGTGGAAAATATGTTTGCATAACTATGACATCGTTTTCTTTCCGTTAAATTTGCTATGTTCTTTATTCACAGTTGGACAACTATTGGATGAGAGTTAAGTAGTTTCGTTGGCTTGCCAATTAAATAGTTGTATACCGATTGAAATAAATTGATGTTTTTTCATGCTTAAAATAAATAAATATTTCAAAAATTCTAAAATTTTTGCAATAAAAATGAGCGTTAAAAAAAGTATTCAATTGCATCCTGATGCACTATAAAAATATTTAATTATTATATTTCTAAGGTTGCGTCCTTCTCAACTGCTTTTAAATCACTGCTTTCAGACGATATATAATTAGTAATGGATTAGTTGTTGCTACATCATTTGGAACAACATAAAATTCTTTGATATTCTTGGTAGCGATAAATGATTGCTGTGAATCAATAGACAACGTTGTATCAGGTGATGATGGTGGCGACAAGGATTAGCAAGCAGACACCCGGTCAGACAGTTTCATTTCATGTAGTAAAATCCTTGCTACCAGCGAAACTTTTGTAAAATACGTTGCTCAGCGATTTTAATTTCTTTGAAATAAACTCACTGAACTAAACTAATGAATAGAATACGTGCAACATCAATGCTTTTTAATATCAATTGCTTTGATTCTTCTTCTATTGACTCTGCCAGTGTGTACGATGAATGTGGCGAAATTGGTGTTTCATTTTGTATTAAAATTCACATTTACAAAATGCACTCGTATGTGGTTTCATGGCATGAATATTGAATTGAAATTACTAAAAATAATAAAGTGCTTTAGTGATTAGTTGGTCGATCTTATGGTTGAGTAGTATTATTTGAATAACTTTACTTAAAATTTTAAATAAATATTTTAAGCAAGACTTTGTAATACTTAAAAATAAGTTTCACGGAAACATCGAACCCTTTTCTGTTATTTCAAACACGTACGATTTTGATTTAATTTTTGTGATGTCTGAGGTTTTCACGAAATGAACATTTTTATTGCAATTGCAGAGTCTCCTCAGCATATTGTCTCTAACAACACTGCCGTTAAAAATAAGGGGATAATTTTTTTCCGCTAAGAGGTCGCAAAAGGAGGAGTTAAAAGACGTCCGCAACAGTCGGTAGTCGTAAAAACTGTAAAAAGCGGACAAAGCATGAGGAGTAGTTGATGTCTTTTCGGAAGCCTATTCATTCAAATATCACTTGAATTTTTTGTTTGGTTTCTGAGGCACGAGAAGAAAAAGTCGGAGGGGTTGTAATCCACTCAGAACGTCATTTAAGAGCAGGGGGGGGGAGGAGGTAGTGGAATTAGATCAAAGTTGTCAACGTGTGAGAGGGGTCTAAGAACCCAGCATTTTTGCGGACGACCCCTTAGATGGCTTTAGTTTGATTTGGTCAACCATTGTCGCGCTAGATTTTAACTTTATATTTTTCTACATTTACATATGAATGTTGTTGAATGAGATAGAAAAGTCGAAAAAAGTTGAATGAGGTTGAAAAAGTCGAAAAAATATGGAACATGTTGAAAAAAGTTGAAAGAGGTTGAAAAATGTTGAAAGAGTTTGAATAACTCGAAAAAAGTTGAGAGTCTCGAAAAAAGTTGAATGAGGTTGAAAAAGTCGAAAAAGGTTGAATGAGGTTGAAAAAGTCGAAAAAATATGGAACATGTTGAAAAAAGTTGAAAGAGGTTGAAAAATGTTGAAAGAGTTTGAATAACTCGAAAAAAGTTGAGAGTCTCGAAAAAAGTTGAATGAGGTTGATGAAGTTTAAAATGTAAAAAAAATATCTAGAATGTTAAAAAAAGTTAAAAGAGGTTGAACCAGGTAAAAAAGGCTGATAAAGTTGAATATGTGAGCAGTGTTGAATAAGTTGATAGAGATTAATAAGCTCGAAAAAAGTTGAGAGTCCCGAAAGTTGTTGAATGAGGATGGAAAGTCGAAAAACGTTGAATGATGTTGAAAAAGTCAAAAAAATGCGGAAAATGTTGAAAAAATTTGAATAACTCGAAAAAGTTGAAAGAGGTTGAAAATTTCAAAAAAAATGTGAAGCATGTTGAAAAAAGTTGAAAGAGGTTGAAAAATTCTGAAACACTTGAAAGAGGTCGAAAAACGTTGAATGATGTTGAAAAAGTCGAAAAAATATGGAAATAATTAAAAAAATTTGAAAGAGGTTAAATAACTCGAAAAAGTTGAAAGAGGTTGAAAATATGAAAAAAAATGTGAAGTATGTTGGAAAAAGTTGAAAGAGGTTGAAAAATATTGAAACAGTTGAAGCAGGTTGAATAACTCGAAAAATGTTGATTGAGTTTGAAGAAGTCGAAATAAATTTTAAGAAGTTGAAAAAGTCCAAAAAACATGAAAAGTGCTAAAAATATTTTAAAAAGTTTGAAAACCTCGAAAATAGTTTAAAATCTCAAAAAAGTTGAATGAGGTTGAAAAATGTTGAAAAGTTGAAAGAGTTTACCAAATTTTGACAAAGTTTTATTTAACTCGAAAACAGTTAAATAAGGTTGAAAAATTCGAAAAAATAGGGAAAATGTTGGAAAAAGTTGAAAGAAGTTGAAAAATGTTGAAACAGTTGAAGGAGGTTGAATAACTCGAAAAAAGTTGAAAGAGTTTGAATAACTCGAAAAAAGTTGAAAGCGGTTGAAATATGTTGAAACAGTTGAAAAAGGTTGAGAAAGTCGAAGAAAGTTTGAATGAGGTTAAAAAAGTCGAAAAAATTTGTAAAAGTTGAAGAAGGTTCTAAAAGTGGAGTAACAGCCCAGGCGTTGTCGCTTTATAGCGGCACACGCTTCTCTCAGAAAAAGTTCAAGCCCTGCAATCGTATGGATTGAGTTACAGAGCACAACGCGTAGAAAGTCATAAAGCGTGTGACGCAAAAAGTTGAGAAACTTTCAACTTTTTCTACGCTTTCTCGCTTTATAAGCTTTTTCATTCATTAAACAAACTTTTCAGTTCATGAAACAAATTTTTTATTGTTTACAAATTTGTCAAATGTCAACTCTTCTAATAAAAACTTTGAAGCAAAGAAGCGTGATATGTAACTCCAAAAACAAAACGCGTAGAAAGCCGAAACGCGATAAAGCGACAAAGCGTGGTCTGTAACTCCACTTTAACTTGTTGAAAAAGTTGAAAGAGATTAAAAAACTCGATTGAATGTGGGTTTTTATGGTTGATCCAATAACTACAGCAGTACTATGGGTATCGTGGCTCAAAATCTTCAGATTTGCTTATATTTGGTTAATGTTATTTCTTGACCCGAAGTTGTGAGCATTTCTGTTGCTTAACTCGATGAAACTATTTCTGGTAATTTTAGCTCCACAAGTATAGATATGTTTGATAACGTGAGTCTGTGAATTACCATCACTGATAGTCTATCTTTTGCCAGAACAGAATAGTGATCACAACTAGAGTTTGCGCTTAACATTGAGTGAACCTCGAGTAGACTGTTTCGCCAGATTTTGCTAATGCAAAAATGATCGATTTGCGTCGCTGTACCATTGGATCAATGTCGTGTAACTTTATGTCTGAGTTTGTAAATTAAAAGAGGGCTTTCAACTACAAGTTCATGTACATCGAGAAAATAAAGCAAAAGGTTGTTATTTCCAAAAACTTTTCTCCTGTGGAACTGGTAGATATGTTCCGATAAATCCATCCAGTTGTCCAATTCGTGTAGGAATTTTTTCGATTTTTGGATTAATATGCTATATTCTTTAGTTCTGGTGTCTGTAACACAATTGATTCTTGAAAAAAATGGTGTTGGTCAAGGTCCCATAGTATGGTGATAGAGCTGATAAGTGAATTCAGTGTTAAGAGACCCACACACCCTGCGAGTGAAATTTTATAAAGTGATTATCGTTCTTGATTTAATAACAGCTCATTGTCGATCAGATGTTAATCAGAAAGTCACCCACTCTTAGTACCATCAGAAGAGATGCTCCTGCGAAATTTACTGTACGGATGCACAATTTCCAATTAATTACGTCTTGCATGACTTCTCGGAATTAAATGCTGCATAGTGAGGTGGTTCGGCAGCAAATCAAAGAAAGGACGCATGCAGCCCGCGAGACTGTGCAGGACTGTTTTACATCTTGTGAGTGGTAAATTTTGATTTTAATTTGTCACAACATCAGTGATGGTATTTAGATTGTTCGCTAATATACAAAATTGAGGGATGTCATGCACTTTTTGAAAGTTGACCGTAATTTTCCCTGAATATATCTGCGATTCAGATCAGTTGACAATATTCGGATTTTTCAAGTTCCTAAATTTTCTGCTTATGACTGCATGTCATATTGTCTCATATCCTTCCATTGTTATGCCCCATTTTGGCGTTGGAATAGACAATCAAATGAAAATAAATGTAACCCATCACTGGCATGAGGCAAGAAGCAAAACAAAGACGCATTGTCAAAGGACTCTTACATTTCTCATTCAACTTTATCTCATTCAATTGTGCAAAACTACCGACTGCCAAATTTCAAAACTAAGTTCATTTCAAAATGAAAGCTTTTACAAAATTTTAAAATCCTTTAGTCTTTTAATGCTTTACCACTACAACTTATCGATGGTCAAACGAAAGGATAACAATTGGTAACAACAATGAACGATTTAATTTCTCGCAATAACCTCAATAAAAATATTAAATCATCCGGATCAGACAAAAACTCAAAGGCTACCATAACAACAAAATTAAATGGCTCGCATGGAGAAAATAGAAAACTGTGAGATCAACAAAATAGAAATTGAAATAAGAAAAAAAATACAAAAAATTAAAAACTCCAAAACATGTAGAAAAAAAAAAACAGCACTACAAAGGACAATTCAATGTTTACAATGCGATAGTACGCAACATGGCACCCTTTTTGACACTCTTTGCCAAAATAAAAAACCGTCACATATTTCACAACAACAATGGTAATATTTAAGAAAAATATCGTTAAGGATATGAAGCAGATTGAAGGACCTTTAACAAGCAAGCAGCCACAAAAAGGATTCGTAAAAAAAAAGAAAACGAATTCTGCAAAATGCGCAAAAATCAGTGTGAAGCGTTCAAAAAAAAAAAACAAACAATAGAGGACGCAACTCATTGGATTGAATTCTTGATGCTGCAGGACTCAGCTCAACTGAGTTCAAGCTGATGTTGATGCTGAACCTGAAGCCAAACATTAGTATGTTATGTCACAGGAGGAGCAGAAGCTTGCGAATAAACGATTACCGTCAAACTGGGTTGATATAAATTTTTCATTTTGCTTGGCAGCGAAATGCCTTTTCAATCCTTGCAAGTTGTTGGTTTCTAAAAAGGATTTTAACTAAATATTTTCAAATGGATTCTCAAAGGAATATTACACCGAAGGACATTTTCACACACACATTACATGTATACACTGACACATGTTTACGAATACAAGTGAATATATTTACAGTCGCTCAACTAAATGTTTGGCCTGAAGAAAATTGCTCCGAATGACTTTTTCTAATTCTAGATAACAATTGAAATCTTTTTGTTAGAAATTGAATTAAAGTGATATGAATTTCACTTCAACTTTTAAAATGCAGAACAAGCTAATACCATTCTTTACTTAAATTTCCACCGTATACAAAAAAAGTAGTCATACGCCTCCGTGCACAAGCTTCTTTCACCTAAAAAAGTACCAACCAACAAGGAATTTTCAGTCAAAAATATTTTTGTGATCTTGGCTACTTCCTCAAAAAAGATTTGTCAACACTGGCTTTAAGCAAACACGCTCTCACCATAAGCATATGTTGATGATTCTATATATGTGTATGCTTTTTACGCTCTTAAACGATTTTTTACGCTCTTAAGCGCCTGCTCGTTCTAATTTTTACGCTCTTCGAGCTCCTGCTCGTCCCTGGGCCGCATTGCTTTAAATCAATCAATTGTACAATGAATGTTCATAGAATTAGAATTAATTTACTCAGTGCTGCAATCTTTTGAGCTGTTCCCCTTGTCTGCCTAAAAGCTCATAGCTTTAAGAGCAATATGAACTAAAGGTCCACATGAGTGCACTCGCAACTACCAACAAGCCACTCACCATCTTGCGAGTCCATCGAGCCATTGTGCACAAGAACCACAAATGAAATCAAAACAAATCGAAACAAGCAGAAGAGGTGAGTGCTGCACTTGCAAGTAAATTGTAAATAAAATATTCTACAAGTTCAAGCACTCGAAGTTTATTGCATTCGGAAGTTTATATGATGACCGTTACGAGTACACTCATGCAGACCAAACCTGTTCGCACAAATTATCCACTATTACTGATACAAGTGAAAACTCAAAGGGAGCTCACGTCAACACAGTTTAAGTGTAATTAGTTTTATCTAAAAAAAAAAAAAAATTTTAAAAAAGTTTTATCAAATCCCAGCGGCGAATATGTTATACACAACATCGATGAATAGCTATACTCATTGTAGGCAGTAATGCTCACAACCCCAGTTACAACTCTAAATGCTTTTTACAAAGGGATGGCCGCTTTGTAGGCAGCTTGCCTACATCTCTATATACAAAGTGTATCAAGGGAAAGGCAGATTGTCTTAAAACATCGCTTAATTAGTGCCAGTATAGTTTAGCGAGTTGCCTACATCTCCACCTACTAAGTATGCAGCCAACAGGCAAGATCCCTTATATCTACATATACAAATCAGGCAGCAAACAGACAGACTACGTACAACTCTATATACAAAGCAGGCAGCCAGCAAGCGGACTGCCTACAGCTCCATATACAAAGCAGGCAGCCAGCAAACAAATAAACAAAATATCACACTAACAATTTCATTTGTGAAACATACAACACAAAGGGTATAGCTTTTCATACATGAAAATTCAGAGTACTTCATCGATTTGCCGCTGGGATATTTTAATTTGATTAATTTATTGAGTAACTGTCGTTACATCGTTGTACGTTCACTTGCTAACGTTGCTACTTTACAATGAAAATATGGCATTTTTGGGGTGAGCTGAAAGCTTAAGACTGTGGGCGTCGCAAAACAATGTTTGCAAGTCAGCATCGAACCGAGCGCAGTACATCCTTTTGTACATACTATATATCCTTCTTTAGAATGGAATTTGTCATGGAAAAGTGAATCCTTTGCGCATTATGTTGATCGACATTTGGCGTTATTGACTTTGTTTTGCTTTCGATTTCTTTTTGTTTTTGTTCTTTCTTAACTTTTCAGCTTATTCTTTCTCTTCACATTTCTATATTTGTTTTTGTAATATTTTGCAGTATGTATTTTGGCATACATATATAAAAAAAATACTCTTTAAAATTAATGTTCAATGTTTAAATCGCTTGTTTTCGATGATGTTCTGTCGCTGTTAAGGAGTTAATTTGAAATTGATAGTAATAATAATGTTGCAACAAAGTATCAGTAATTTTTTACTTAAAATAAAATGATTATATTGCAAATTAAGAAAAAGAAGTAGAGTTATGACCTCATGTTTCAAGTGTAAGTTGTAGTATGACGTTTTATCATTAGCATCAAAATTTTGATAGCAATTTATATTTTCAAAATTTATTATGTGAAACTATATTATCACATTGGATCAACATTCGGTCTGAGTCGGTTAGCAACTGACTGCCACTCCTACCTCATGAGATAGGCTCTTTGATATGTTTTCTGGATATGTATTCTGTTTAGCATAAGTGAAATCACGGGTATAGTTATGTCCAGTAAAGTTTTTCCTAAAACGTTTACTGTTCTAACAATTTGATGGGATTTGAGTTTTTTGGAAATATATTGATTTTAGAATCGAATGTACTTATTGTCATATATCCCCAAAATTAATTGAAAACAAAATGACATTTCAAAAATTAATTAATTCTTAAATTATTATAAATGAATATATTAAAAATTTCTCCGTAGTAGTTGCATATTTTTCGTAGTGCATATTTTTTTTTGGTCACATAGGTAAAGGCGTTTTTTCAACATTTCTGTATAAATCAGGATGGTAATTTTATTTATGAGGATTCACATATTCTGACCTAATATTGATATACATAAATACTGTTGTTGAAAAGATCAAAATGTATTTGTGCTTGCCAGTCCTATTAAAATTTCGTGAATTATTGCATTCGGTACGCTTTTCACATTGTGTTTTCTAAAGGGTTTGAAACTGGTCCATCTTCTCTATAATTTAACGTTCGGCAAATTACATTAAACGTACACAATTACACTTGCAATGTCTTAAGTTTTGATCCTTAATAAAAGTATCGGGCTTCGCCAATGAGCGCGGCATGCGAGAGCCTTACCCGTGTGTCCATTGCATCCCATCGGTCCTGCATGAATGGTTATTTTAACATCAAATACACCACAAATGTTGGAGACTTGAACATATATGAAACGGGTAAATGTATTTAGAAAAGTATTATGATTACATATATTAGTTTACCCATATAAATCGATCTTCAGCCTGATTTTACTTTTATATTAAAATTTGAAGGATAATTTAACTTGGATTTCAATAATAATCGATTGAAATCGACCCGGCCTGGCCCGAAATTTCATGTCGAATCCTGGGGGCCCGGTTGGAATTTTAATTTATTTTGAGAATACCGGGAATTGCTTCTTTTCAACTTGGCAACCCCGTTACGCAAGACACTTGGTTCAATCTTAGTTATGTAGTATTTATGTATGTATATCAAACATTTTTGGAACTTTGTTTTGCACACAGAATTCAATCGCTGTGCTTCTTACACGAAGAAAACTGTGCCTCTATAAATTTGAATTTATGTACATAAATGTTCAGTATATTCATACAGTAAAATTATGTGATTGCGAAAAGTACGACAGAGGTTAATAGAATAGTTACCTTTACTTACGTCAAAATAAATAACTCCAGTTTTATCGAAGGGTTGAACATGTAGTTGGCAATACTTTTTGGCTCTGCTTAATAAATATTTGTTGTCCTCATTGAATTTCCCCATATTTTAGCGAATACTGAAGTCATCTGGCGGACAGCAGCAAAAACAGTTTAATTTTCTTTCCTATAAGTCGATAACAGAGTAGTGAAAATGTGCACTGCTTTGCTGACAAAGTAGACGTTGATGTTCTATTACATTTCTTCCGCCATTCAAAAAAAAAAAAAAAAACAACTAACATTTTCCAGTACTTTTATTGAATAACAGTTTTACTTTGACATATTTCTAGGATGTAAGTTAACATTTTCCAGCACTTTTACTGAATAACATTTTTTGCTTTGGCATAACTAAAGGATGTTTTAAAGGAATTTTACACAGCAGAAAGAAATTCGAAACTCTAAGCTTAACGAAGTATAACACATTTATAAAATGCTGGAACGAAATTCGTAAATTCTAAATTCAAACACAAGCAAAAATTAGCACATATGGAAAATTTGACTTCCGGTAGAGAAATAGACTATGAGATTCCTTGGAATGTGGAATTGATTGTTTTAGCAAAGATTTTTTATTACAACAAAATTAATATGTCGTCCTTTAAAAATGTGTATTACCAGAGTGGAGATTAGTGCGGTAAATTCAAAGCTCATGTGTTTTTAGTACCAATTTTAGTCACTATTTAAAGTGTGAGTTAAATATTCTGACTTTTTAATTTACAGTAGAGTCGCGGTAAATTGTACACGTTACAAACCATAACAGTTCAAGTTAACGAGTTATTGGATCAAAACTCACTCATACAAGTAATTTCTTACATTTAGCAGAAGAGAATCTATATAAATAAAATGATAGCCGTTTTCGATGAACGGGATTCACGCAAAATCTATTGAATCAATTTTGATCAAATTTTCTTAATCATCTTTCTAAGACGCTTGGTCCCAATATAGAATTAAAATTATCACGATATTCCTGTTAATTATCAAAATATTAAAGTTTTAAAATTGCTAAAAAAATTAATTTCACACATAGAAAGAAGCATATAAGCATAACAAATTGTTTAATGGCAAGTTACTGTGTTAGTTAGTGTGGGTGCGTTTTGTTTTTATATGGCAATGCAATGGAAGAGAATTTTCAAATATTACTCTCGCTTTCATTCTCAATTTATCAACGCAGAAACGCGGAATTTGTGAACAATGAAAAAAAAATTACAGTACATTCACATATAGAAAACACACATGCTGTCCTAAATGGCTTGACAACATATGTGACTGTCAATATTGCTTTGCGTTCACATTTTCGTGCATGCCATCAAACATAAATTGCAGAACAATTTATGAGCGTCCACATCGAAGTGAACTGCATGAAATCCTATTTAAAATGAAAAATAAAATTGTAAATTGTTTGCCTTCGCAGAAAAACAGGCTACGCGTACAAAGTCGCGGGCATCTGCTAGTTATTAATAAGTAAACATGACAAAGTAACATGTCTGAATTTGATGCTCGAGATACTATCTGAACACTTTTGGACCATCCCATATTCTTTATCACATGTTGTAACAATTAGTCAATTATAGAGACTTTTGACTTAATGTGAGCACGTTAAGCTTCTTTTCTTTAACAAGATCCATTTTGATGTTCGATAAACTGCTCCACTTACCCGCACCACTGGCACTTGAAAACTCCAGTTCTGCTTGTAGTCAATGAGCGACAAGTGTTATTGAAATGTTATTGAAACACAATTTAAATGGTATGGAATTCGCCAAATTCAATATGAAATGGTTGACACTCCCTGTTTCCTGAACTAACTGCAAAAATCTTAGTTTAAATGCTTTTGATAGATTGTTCAATGGCCTTTTGATTGGTTGTAGTTAATTTTCGAAAATTCTAAAATTTGACCTTGACGTTTCGAAATCAAAAAGAATTAAATTTTTTTTTTCGAACATGATATACGAGCATATATATATTTTTTTTTAGTATTTTACTAATAAAGCTGCGACTTTTTCACTTTAAATACTTAAAATTTTCTAGAGCGATTTTACACTTTTCGAGAAAAATCTAATTTAACATTTCAGCATTAATTTTTGATCCTCTTAAAGAATAGACCCCTCAAGATAAACCCATCCCTCTCACAAAATTTTTTACTCAAAATAAACCAGGGAATCTAATTTTTCCGGATGGCACATTGTAAGCGGATCATCCTGTATATATTATGATCATTGAAAATTGAATGGCTAGTTTCTCGAAGAAAGAGGAAGCTTCGGCTTTGAATCTTACGAAATTTTAATAGTCTTGAAAACATTTTAGCCGAACATTTGCTGTGTTCAGGCACAAGTATTATGTGTACGATTGTAATAATGCTTAGTTGCCGAATCATGGTAGATGTAACTGCAGCCCTTGGTTTTAAGTTTGGCCTTTCTCTTTTGACCATATAAATTGAGAAATATTGTTGCAAGCGAGACGCTTGTCTTATTCAGTTCCAACAATAAAACAAAGTCAATGAATTCATGATCAAAGACTATTATTACTTAGAAAAATCGTTTGATTTCTATACATAAGGCTCTAAACATAATTGGGACGAGAGCGATGGCTTATAAAAAAACAAGATGAGACAACATGATTTTTCCTATATGTTAGAGCAATATACGATACAGAGCTTTTTTGACCAGAAATGTCAAACTTATGTCAAACTCTTGCAAGTGACACTACAAAATTCATCGCTGAGCGAATAGAACAAATTCTATTTTTCGTGCGATTGGTTGGTTACATGGTTTGTAAGAAAAAGAAGACATCACAAAGAAATAAGGACCGTTTGTCAAAAAGCTCTTTTTCTTTTTCGTAACCATCGTACGTCCCAGTTGTGCTTAGGTATTGAGACCAAACGCGAGTAAACGAAGACTAAAAGCTTTATATTTTTTAGTCTAAAGCAGTAATTCTCAAAGGAGAAATTAAAGACCTTGTTCTCGAAAAATGAATGTTCTCGAAAAGCCCACATTATTACAAAAAATTGCAACTTCAACTGCCTCTCACATTTGATAAAAGCAAAGGTGAAAGCTCTAAAAAAGTTCCATCACTAGAAAATGAGCTGACCATCACTGGCCTAAAGTTTAAGTATCTAGGTGAAAAAGAAATTCAGCACTGTTCTATAGAGGTTTTTTATTGTTACTTTCCTGGGTGGAATTATAAAAGTGAGTCATGCCGTGTGTGGTGAAATCAAAGCCATTATGAAAGCGTGAGAATAAATCAATTTTCAATTAGTTATCATGCAATTTGCTTTGATTTTGACCAGTCCATACAAGGATTTTTCAAACACATGAAACTCAATGAAATATAATTCATAATAAATTTCAATGTTAATGTAGGAATTGCCACTCTCCAACGTTTGAGAGAGCAAATTGTCTAACGACTTCACCTTTCCATCATACTACTCACCATAAAATATAACCAGAAGGAATAAAAAGACAAAATTAAATTTTTTGACAATTAATAATGATTTTTATTTTTTTATTTACTTTTAAAATTGTTTTTCTCTCATTTTTACACACCTGCTTTAATTTTTGATTTAAATTAATTATAATAATTTCAATAATTATACATCGTAACTATTTTATTTATATAATTTATTTTTTTAGTATTTTGATTGTAAATTAATTATTATTTGTTGTTCTATAGTTTGAATACTTTCACGAATACTGTCTTTTCTTAAATGGATCATCTTTGGCAAAGTTTTCTTAAAAATGAAAATCTTCTTTTGCTATTTTTTGTTGGATTTCGTTATGTTGTTGTTGTTGTTGTTGTGTTTTGTATTTTAATTACATTTAAATTCGTACTCTTCGATGTTTAAATTAAATGCTATAAAATGCTATTTAAATATACAATTGTTCATGGGCATATGGAGTTTAAAGGTTTAAATGAAATAGGTTAACAACAATTGAAAAAGTTTGAAAAAATATTTGAAGTTTTTATAAATATGAGTAAAATAGTATAACGTATTCTTGACAGCAGTAATGGCAGAGAACTTTTTTTGTGCTTTCACACTTTTATTATTGAAAGCACAACACTGAAGCTTTCATGAGTAAGTGACTAGAGCTGAAACTTTATTGCGTGTTAGCGAGCTTCAACTTCTTGTCACTTCATTCTATGACTTGGATACTTTGTTTTTGTTGGATACTGAAATTATAGTTGTTTTTGAACTAAAGAAGTTTGTTGATTTTTTTTTAATTATGTACTTTAAATGGAAGAAAAGAGTGATTTTTATATTATATGCATAATTTACAATCATTGCTAAAAAACATTAATGAAACCATTCTAATTGTTTTATGATAAAATATACAAAACTATTTTTTTATTATTATTAAATTTTTTAGCATATAAAACAAAATTCATTTGTTTTTTTTTTTCTAAAATTTGACATTCATTCATAAATATAATGTACTTTTTAACTCTGTATGTGTTTTGGTGTCCCTAGAGCTATAAATTGTAGCGAACTTTCATTTGCCATATATAACTCGAGGGATAGGTGCCTGCATTTAAAATTGTGTTTGCCAAACACAAACTGTAAGCACTTAACAATATAAGCTAAGAGCTTTTCTTTGTCTGTGAGCTTTTCTTTGTATGTGAGATAATATTTGTGTTAAAGCACAAAAACCACTGGCAGTTTGCTTACAAATTTTTGAATGAATTTTTGTGAATTTGAAACAATTTATTTCAGTTACTCTATGTTTCGAAAAAAAAAATTTCTTTAGTTTCTTCATGATTTGACAATTTCAGTTGATACAGCTATTGAAATATTTTTGTTTTGTAACTTACGCTTTTTAATTACATACAAATATTACTTATTTTTTTGTATTTGATTTTGTTAATTTTGATTTGCTTTAAAAATCTTTTCAAAAAAGAATTATCATTTTTGTGTAAATTTGGTTTTTGTTCGAGTTTTGAGTTTTGTTTTTTTTATATATTTTTGGCACATGGTTCCGAAACGTGTAAAAATTTTGATTTTTTGTATTTCTTTTTATTTCTTTTTTGTTGCTAAATTTTAATGCTATTTTATTTGGTTACAATAATAATAATATTTTTGTTTGTTTTAGTATCCATTTAAAAAAAAATTGTATTAATTCTTTAAAATTTTTAAGTTACTTTCTACGAAATATTTTGACACTTTTAAAATTTGCTTGTTTTTTAGCATATCAATATTTTTAATTGTTTTTTTGATTATTGACTTTTTACTTGATTTTCGATTGGTTTTGAAAAATAAAAAATACATAATTTTTTTTTTTTCACTTAATTACCTATACAATAGAATTTTTTAACACTTGACTTTTTAATTATTTTGATTTTATTTCGTTTTTTTTTTTGCTTAAATTAGTAATTTTTGAATTTAAAAATTAACTAAAAATCATTTATATTAATACTAAAGATTTTAATAAGTTTCATATGTAATTATTTACAAAAATTTACACGAATTTTTTAAACTTTAAAACTAATTTAATTATCAAATCCCATACATAATATAACATCTTTATTTTTTTTTTTAAACTTATCATATCTACAATTTATAATAATATTTTTGCAACCTAAATTTAGTAAAAATTATGTTGCATAGTGTTGTATATAACTGTACGATTATTAGTTTACTATAATCAGTTCGTTTTGTTTTGGTGTGTAGTTTACTTACGTTTGTAAGTTTTTACCATTTTGTAATAGAACAAATATATATTTATGTATAAGCCTTGGCAGTTGGTACCTTAATCGATATTAGAAATAAAAATTTGAAGGAAAAATTTTTGTTCACAAAAAGCTCAGAAGTCTGAAATCCTGATTGTCACTAACACTTGTAAGACATGAAATAATGGCTTCCGTTTCGAACGCGTTACGAGTCCATCAGCGCGGATATAGCTCTTAATGTTTCGACGCACCCGTTTCGAATTCGTTACGAATCCGTCAAATCAATGCACAGAAAGTTAATATAAAAGGCAATTTTCAAGTTTTCATCAAATTTCTTATACAAAATACACTTCAGTACTTATTTTTAATTTAAATACCTTCCTTAAAAATGATAGTGCCAAGTGCTCCTGAAATTCACCTTCAAACTGAATAGAACTACTTGTCAGAATTTCTAAACAGTTCTGATGAAAAAACAAGCTACGTGTGACTATAGGATAGTAATGCTTGAAATATTTTCCTGAAAATATTTTTCATTATAGCAGGAAAAGTTATTGGGAAGTTTCAAGGAAACATAGTAATGATTGGTTTAAAGAAATAATTCGAAGTTATCCTTAAGCCCACCAACATTTTATTACATAAAAAAAAACACGTTTCAAATCCGTATTATTTTCACAAAAGACACCGAATCCGTATTATTTTGAAGAACTTGTCCGAAATGGACTCATATAAGAAGTCCATTTCGAGTTCGAGACGAATTCGATTAAGTCGAAAAAGCGATTCGCGTTTTTGAGAGAAATTTAATACAAAAATAGATCAGTTTCGGATCCTTATCGGAGTTTCATTACTCATAACTTCTTGTCACGTCTATTTTGGCTTAGGTTTAATGCGTGGACATTTTTTTTCTTTTTGGAAAAATTTTCTTTTAATTTTGTCAAAAAGTACAAATGTAGCCAGGTATATCAAATGGCGTGGAGATGTCAAAATTTTTGATATCCAAGAAGTTCTTAAAAGTGTAAAGTGACAACTCCTTCTAAAACGGACTATTGATAGTTCAGAAAAAGGTTTTTAATTAAAAATTGATTTCCTAAGGACTTTTTTAGCATAGAAAAAAAAAACAAAATTCGTGAATCCGAATGGATGCATTAGAAAAATGCATGGAAAAAAAAGGGAGAAGAGGAGTAACGACAACAAGCTGCCGAAAGTTCGAAGAACACAGATAGTTTAAGTGGCGAAGGCAGTAACGCGAGTAAAAACAACAACGATGAGGAAGACTTTCTCAATTCTATTACTCAGTCTAAGAGAAAACCTAAGAGCCACACATCTTTAAAGAGTAAGTCTCAAAATCTCGTCAAAATGTGGCTAGACATGAAATCAAAAGACTTGTTCAACGATGCGGCATTCCTGGTGGAACAGATATAAATCTTTTGAGTAAATATTATACTGCTATGCCCTCAAGCGCTGCAGTTGAAAATCTTTTTTCCACGTGCATAGATATCTTAACACCGAAACGAGCCTTGCACCCAAACGAGCACTTCAACATATTAATGTTTATGAAGGGGAATATCCATATTATGCCAGATGACTAAGTTACTCACTCCAATTATACATAACTTCTAGAACCCAAGCCAACAGCTTTTATAAGAAGATCACGATATAAAAAATGCAATTTTTATCACGTGCTAACGGATAAAAATCTATCTATATATTTTAAGTCTTCCGAAATGTAACGCTTTAACGTTAAACGAAGTTAGCTTTTGTAGTAACGGATTAGCGATTCACGAAGTTAACTATTTGATTAACGATGCCCAGCTATGGCCCTAGGTGGCAATTGCACATTTCCGACAAAATTCTTACCTTACGCGTTTCTTTTGAATGTAAGAATGTCAGTGAGGTATCATAAGGTCATTTTGCTAAGAATGTCAGTCAGGTATCATAAGGTCATGTTGCTTGAAAGTGCCAGAAAACGTTGGTTGACAATAGAAATCATCTCTGAAGAATTAGTCATTGTAACATACTTCAAAATCCGAGAATCTCAATAAATTTCAGAGAGTTTTAGATACTGAAGACAAAGCTTTGGATTTTTCCAGATATCAACAAAAAAACAAAATAATACAAAGATAAATAATAAATGATAAAAGTAATTTCATTTCGAGATTTTGAAACATCGTTACCAAGGCTTATGTTTTACAGATAATTGAACAGGACCATTTTTTACACATAATAAAAGTATAACAATTTTATGTACACATACGATATACACACAAATACATATTCATATTATATATGTATGATTTAAGAGTAAAGAAAATTGATTATGATATTTCTACGTTTCCAGTTTGTAGTGATAACTAGAATTGAGTACAGGAATTTCGATAGACTACGTGGAGTTTGACGGGGGTCGGGGGGAAGGGGTAATTCAATTGGATTTCATATAACATGCAAAAATTGGTGTCTTATAGTTAATATTTATTGAGTTGAGTTGAGGATTTCTTTTGATTTTGTTTGCTTGGAGTTCATTTTTTTTTTGTTTTTGTGTAGAAAATTTTGATTGATTGTCCGAAAGTTTAAATTCATAGTGTGGATTTTAGAGCGGATACAAAATATATAGATGGAAATAGAGAAGGAAGAACTCAAAACCAAATCACAAATGCTGCACAGCAGTACGCTAAAGCTACCCAAGTTCATTTGAAGGACAAATCATCCTCCCTGTTTTATAACTCTTGACTTTATATGCTACAAATATCTCAAACAGATATTGAATAATCAGACGGAAGTTTCTGAGGTGCTGGAGATAGTTGCTGTCGTTGTTGCTGTTGTTGAGATCCCTGTTGCTGTTGTTGACCCTGAGTCGTTGTTTTTGTAGTTGTAATTGTTGGCTTTAGCAGTTGAATTTGCCGATTTTCCTGTTGCTGCTGCTGCTGCTGTTGTAAGTGCGCCGTTGTTGATGCTGGCCGTGACCAAAGCGTTGAACGTAACCCCAATTTAAGTTTTTTTAAAGTATCAACATCACATTCGGCTTCGGAGAATTCGGTTCTCTCGTTTGTTGGCGTTGAACCCTCGAGTGGAATTTGGTGGAAACCGCTATTTGTGCCATCGGTTGTTTGCAGCTGAATTGGCAGCAAGGTGCGCATTGTGCCTGCCCTGTTTGAAGTTGGGAGGATATATAGTAGGTAGGTGATTGCTATCTTAGTTGATTTTGTTTGTAGATTGAGATATTTGTTGGAGTTTTTTTTTTTTTTGTTGGATTGGGAAGACAGCAACTATTCACTCATTATGGCTTCAACACTCACATTCAGAAAATCTTCTTCGCAACGGTTTTTGGAGTAGGATTTAGGTCAAGATTTTTAATAGCTTTATAGGTGTGTCGGTATGTCTGTGTTGAGATTGTGTGTCTGTGGTGTTTGTAAAATAATGACAAGGCGTGCGTATGGTATGATATTGACTAAGATTTTCATTTAAAATTAAGTTCATGTGTCGCTAGGGAGTGGAGATTCTAAGAGTAAAAATTATTACTTTAAACTTTGCGGTGGTTTTGAAGTATATACTTCTTTAGGCACGCTTGACTTGGGGGTAAACTGGTGAATGCGTTACGGAAATGAGCGAACGAAATATGTTACGCAAATGAGCGAACGAAATGCGTTACGAAAAGCGTGGCATACTTTTAGGCTATATAAAAATTGAGTACTTACGCATGAATTTAATTTCACTCAATGCTGCTTTACTCAGGGTGGCTGGACCCTGGAAAGGACCGTTTTTGACACATTTTCGGAAAATTTTTTTTTCTTGTAATTAATGGGGAAAGGTCGAAACTGGAGCTTGGACATCATTAGGGTGGCTCCGGACCCTGGAAAGGATCGATTTTGACAAATTTTCGAACATTTTTTTTTTTGTATTGAATGGGCAAAGGTCGAAAATGGATTTTGGACATCATTTAGGGTGGACAGTTTTTGACCCATTTTCGGAACATTTTTTTTTTTCTAAAATTAATGGAAAAAGGTCGAAAATGGATTTTGGACATCATTTAGGGTGGACAGTTTTTGACCGATTTTCGGAAAATTTTTTTTTTCTATAATTAATGAGGAAAGGTCGAAAATTGATTTTGAACATCATCTAAGGTGGCTCCGGACCCTGGAATCGACCGTTTTCGACCATTTTGGTCCTTTCAAGTTCCGGAGCCACTCTAAGTGATGAACAAAAGCCAATTTCGACCTTTCATAATCGATTGGAACAAAAAAAAATTTTTAGGGTGGATCAAAATAAAATTTTTTTTTGTTCCAATCAATAGATAAAGCTTGAAAATGTGTACATATATTATATATACATGCATATAGATGGAGCTAAAGAAGTATATACTTCAGTTGTGTGGTCTAAAGCACACTCGTTTTATTTTTTCAATAACGATTTGGATAAGCTGAAATATTCAGGCTGCTGACATCGAAGCTCTGTACGGCAGATACCGAAGCACAATCAGAAATTTCAAAGTATTTTGTTGAAAACCTGTTTTATCCCTTAACTTACAACAGGGATTAAATTGAGATATTAATTTTTCGTACCTTGACCTTATCCCAAAAAATTTGGAAAATTTTCTTTGAATTTTTTTTCTGATTTACTTTGCATCCTTATCCATGCTCTTAATTTCCCAATACTCCCCATTTGTAGCTACTTACTCAACACGATTTTCAACAGCTATACTCCCCTCACTCTTCCTCAGCTCCATTTTGCTACCGCTCATCATCACATTAATCACGTGTTTGATCTATCGGATCCATATATGTACAGGAAATCTCACCACCATCTAAAACAAAATTACCCAAACCCATTCCCACATTTATACCCATACCCACCTCTAAACTCCCCCCGTTGGCCGTATCCTATTTGGGCAGCGTTGTTGCTGAAAAAAATTTCGACGATAATGGTGCCGTCGAGGGATTCAACAGGGTTGACTCATTTGTGGCTGGACTCATTTTATTTGGTATTGGGCGAAATTGCGATTGCATGCAGGCAGGTGGGGGTGCTTGCTGGGAACTAACAACGGATGCCAGGGGACTACTTTCAAGTAATTCTGAGGTTACAGGGTGATGTGATGATGCCGCCAATTTTGGCGTTATCAATAGGGGTTGCTGTTGTAATTTTTTACTACTATTACTACTACTACTATTTAGTAAATTCATATGATGTGATGATGTTAATGATGCCGGTACCGATGGTGTTGTTGCATTTGAATGATGTTGTTGTTTTCCTGCTTGCATCTGTAGTTGTTGTTGGTGCTGATGATGTTTCTGTTGCTGTTGTTGTTGTTGTTGTGCTATCGATGGTGATTTCACCAACGTGGGTATATGACATTGTATGGAATCTTGTGATTTGAATGTATTCGAAATGGATTTTAAATTTCCAGAACGTGGTGATAACATTTTTATACAATGATTCGAATTATTAGCCGATGATGATGATGCATTTGTTGTTGTTGTTGTTGTTGTTGTGTTATTGGTGTTATTATTGTTTTTGTTGTTGTGGTGTCTGGGTGTAGTGTTGGTGGAAAATTGATATTGTTGATGATACCTTGAGCGACCGCGACGTGGTAATGATTTTTGTTCAGACATTGGTGATAAATCAGAGGAAGTGCTTGATTGTGCTCCATGGTAGATGATACCTGTTGAAGGGGAAGATGTTTTGGTTGGTTGGTTTTGCGTTTGATTTGATATGTTTTTTTTTTTTTTGATAAGAAAAAAACAAATACAAAATTAAATCTTAGAACTTAGTTAGCAATATATATAAAGTATCAAAATGCTATATAATATAGTTTTAATATAGTTTAGTAAAATAAGTAATACTTTTAATTATATATATATATATATAAATTTATATCAAAAAAATATCATATTTTTTCACAATTGTTATTGTTATCATATAATAATAGTAGTTATTAGTAAAAAAAAGTATTCATATTTTTGCAATAGAAATAGTAGTTCTGATAGTGTCTGTTTTTATTGAATTTTTGTATCAAATGTAATTTAAGTTTCTTTTTGTTGTTGTTACTTGTGTACTTGTTGTGTTTTTTGTTTGAAGTTGCAACATTTTCTACAAATAAGTTATCGACATGTTGTGATTAAGAAAATGTTGTACAATTCTAGAGTCTGTGAAGAGAATGTGGAAAAATAAATAGAGAAAAACTGTCATTATTGATTGAAATCTTTTTGAGTTGAATTTGACAGAATTGAAGTGAGATGGAGTAAACACCGGGGAAAATAGTTAGTTGGGGTACAAAAGTGAAATGAGAAAGTTGCTAACGTTTTAAAAATCTTCGTATCTGATTTGATATTTGTATATGTAGCTCCATAGGAAAAATGACCTTACCTTCAACTTGGACAAAACTGAAGTTATTGGTTTATCTTAAGTGTCAACAAAATCGAAATCCGCCAGTCTTAGAAAAAACTTTAAGTTACGATGGAACAGATAATTTTGCATATTACTAACACCTATGTATGTATTTTTTCTTATAAAGTGGTGTTTCTGAGTTTAAATACTTTTACCTCAATAATGACTTCATTGATTTTGATGAAACTCGTGTAGATTGCATATAAATTTAGTGAAAAATTGAGTTGAAAAATGTTTGCGAAAATTTTATTCAGAGAGTGCCATCAACTTAAGGTTCGAATTGGAGTGCTCAATATCTCGAGTGCTATAAAACATATTTTTACAAAATTTGATAGGTAAGAGGAAAAAATATTGTAAGTGGATGGTGAAAAAAGCTAAATTCGAAAGAGTGCTATTCTGGAACAGTGAGCTATTGAGATAGCTAAATCCTTAAAACCGGATTTTAGTCTACAATTAGAGATCCATCAAATATTGGAGATGTCATTCTCATTAATGTAATCTCATTCATTTTTGGTACAGTGTAAGACAAATGTAATCAAATGTTCTGAACTGAGTTTCAACACGATACCTTATGCGAGCTTCTTGATATGCTCAAGTATTTTTTAATGGACGAGAATACATCTCATTATAAGATCTTGCCTAGAAAACATCATTCCAATCTCTTTTAGAGACTCTAAGCGACTTTTATTTTAAATTTAAGAATAAGGTTCTAAAAAGTGTGATCCCATAAAAGTCCCACGTCTAATTGTTAAATGTTCATACTCTTACGCCTGCTACTCCTAATGGTATTTTCGATACCTCCAAACCAAATCTCGAGAAATTCAGATATTTTGGGCTGTGGCACGAATCTGCCAAACAATTTTCATAAAATATTTTTTCAAATCCAATTTGAAAATACGAGCAGTAAGCATTTAAGCTTAAAAACACTTCTTAATAAGGGGGTACATGTGTTAGTAATACGCAAAATTGATAGTTTACAGCGATATTTAATTGAATTTCTTAGAAAAAGAATACGAGGAACAAAAATAGAAGGAGCTTCTGTAAATTCATGAAATTTTGTGGGAATAAGTTTGTTAATCTAAGGATAACTCATACGAAATTTCATGAAAATCTGACTAAATCCACCCACCGCCCACCTCTCAACTCCCACTTCCCACCTCCGATGTAAAAAACTTCTATAAAACATATAAAAAGTATCGTAGAGTGCTTATATTTTGTATGCGGGCATCCTAGCTGTTTCTATTTTTAAGCGCTTTTAATGCAGATTCTAAATTTACAAAGTAAATAACTTCTTGTTATTGTCATAATTAATAAAATTGGAAGATAGAGTACTTGTACCTATTCGAAAATAATGATTTTGGTTCGACATTGTTGGTCATTTATATGAAAAACAATCCTTAGCTTCGCACATATAAAATCTATAGGGAATGTTAAGTTCCCTTAAGTTTCAATGCGTGACGATGTCAACTTGACGATGGCACTCGGTTCAAAACATCAAGCTAAATAGCTAAGTTGGCTAATAACTGCAGTAGCTAGACTTTTTCCTTTTCAAGAATATTCCCGAGCTGATCATATTTTTAATAAAGCGTTACAACTTGCAGAGAATATGTGGGCAGTGGTTCAACCAAAAACCTCAAAGCTTAGCCGAATAAGAGTTTAAGCACAAATGCGAAGGCTTGTCTATGAAGATAAAGTTCTTTTCCTATGGAGTATCACTTATGTACATCGATTCAAATATTTCTTTATAAAGTTATTGGCCATAAAATCTTTTTTTAATTGTTCTCAAGTACCTAGACAATAGTTCAGTGTAGACTCGGGAACGGATCGTACTAGAACAGAGCTGTGAATATGAGATGACTTAATTTAAAAATTAAGTAATCTATAGACATCAATGCCATAATCTTGCAGCCGTTTCTATCATAAAAGAATGCAATTATTTTGGTGGCGTCACGTTTTTGATTGGAATCATGATTGGAAGAATTTTGATTGCATTGAAGTCATATCAAATCATTTTTAATTCTTTGCAATCACTTGAAGTCGCTGCAATCACTTGAAGTCGCTGCAATCATTTGAAGTCAGTGAAGACACTTGAAGTCATTTGCTCTGAATTAACTCGAAAATCAATGCAATCAAAATTCTTCCAAACATGATTCCAATCAAAAACGTGACGTCACCAAAATAATTGCATTCTTTTGTGATAGAAACTGCTGCAAGATTATGGCATTGAAGTTTACATGTGACTTCATTTTTAAAAAGCTGCACTCTGAATGCTGTATTTTGTCAGTGACTTCAATGGATTTCAATTGCAAATGAATGCACTCTTTCACAGCTCTGTACTAGAAAATATTTTGAAAATAACTTATAACCAATAACTCATCGGAAAAAAATTTGAGTACGTGTACTTATATCTGAAAAATGTTGAGAAATGTGCAAGCATGCAGGACTTATGTTCAATTTTCTACAGAACACACGACGTGCTAATATAAAATGTACCGAAAACATTTGTCTTGCGAAGGAATTATTGACCTACTTAGTTCTATGTAAGAACCCTGCACTTTTTGCAAGGAATAAAGATTCAGTTTAGCTGACTGAAAATTCAGTATGCTGTAGTTTATATCATAATTTGATTGAAAGTAAAAATGAGCACAAGTCAGTCAGTTATATGACGTCATAAATTTTTTCTGTTAAAAAACTTTTTTTGAATAATGTTGAAACTTGAAAAAATTCCCCATCTTTTACAGATGATTTAAGTAACTGTACAGCTTTTAATTTTTCCAGAATAAATATATCTTACATTTTGTAATATTTACTTTAAAGAAAGTTTTTAACCCATAACGAAATTTCTCAACTCTAATTCGTTCCAATGTTTAATTGTAATTGGTAAAACAAATGAAATGCCCTCCGAGTGGTGAATGGTGAACTCTAAGTAACAACAATAACACTAATTGTATGTAATAAAGAGAAAAATAAAATAAAACTTCATACTTTGTGTAATGTATTTACAATAAACTTGAACGATGGAACACAGCACGGAACGGAAAAAAGTCTCTAATTATAAAGCGTACGTACTGTGTTTGATTTTGCCCTCATGCTGATTGGATGATTCGGTGCGGCTGGATGTTAGTTGATCCCCATCTGATTCGGACTCTTCACTCTCCGGTTCTGTTTTACGTGAATGACGGCGACGATTCTTCGATGACTAATTGGAAAAATAATAACAAAAAGCGAGAAAAAAAGAAGAGATGAAGAGAAAACAGAATGCAATCAACAATTAAAAAATGTCCTGCAGAGTAATGCAAAGTTTTTTTTTTCTATTTTCTTCAGTACAAAAGCAAAATTGCGCAAAAAGGACTAAATCAACTGAAGAAAAAAAAATAAAACAAAATACGCGTACCTCCTTGGAGGGAAAGAAGGATAATAATAAACATAAAATATCTACGAATATGGGACTATAGCATAATACTGATACGATACGATAATATCAAGCGTTATATTGTTAAGAGATTTGTTGATGCAGTTGATGATTATGGTGAGTGAGAGGCGAAGAGTTTGTTAGTGAGTTAGTACGTTAATTACTTTTTGTTCTTTAGCAAAAATACTATGTGAGTTGGAATTTTTTACACAAAATACAAAAAAAGCTGCCAATTAATACGACAGAAGTTCTATCTCGCATTGACAGACTTTGATCTGTTCTTCTATACAAAAAAGAGTTAGTAGTTATGTAAATGAAAAGTAAACAACGCACGATATTATAATATGGTGAGGAGTGATAGAGATTTGTTTGTTTTGATTTTGTTGGACGGGTTGTGGATTTCAGTACCGCAGCAGGTGGTGGCGATGAACAACCCTCGGTTAATGCCCGTTCATGATACATAAATGAATGCAGCAGCGTATTGGCAGGTCCCGCGTGATGTGGTTGTGCCAGCGTACTCGCCTCGGATAATTGAAATGTGGCATACGGTGAGATGTCCTCCGAAGTTTCTATGAAAATGGAACAAAGAGAGAGAACAAAGAAAGCAAAGCAATAAAAAAAAAATGTTGTTTTGATTTGTAAACAATTAGCGTTAAACAGCAGGTGGCTGAGAATCCTATATTTGCTGTTTAGTTAAAAGTTAAGTGATGGGACATTGATGTTTATGCTGTATCAAGGACTAAATGTATTTAGCGATTCTACTTTCCTATAAATGCGTAATGAAAAATATGTCTCTGTTTATATGAAAATTTAGTTTAGTAAGGGCAATTAAGGAATATCTAAAAAATGAACTATTGTTTTGCCGACTTTATGTTAAAGACAATATGATTCCGTGGGGAGCACAAAGCTTCCCAAAGCAATCCAGCATATTTGTAGGCACAAAATCTAAACGGATCACAGTAGGAGATTGTGGCCATAAATACAAAAAAGGAAGTGCTAGAGACTTAAAATGTTTCTAAGAAAATCGTCAGATAATACTTAGGAAAGGAAAAACAAAGCCAGAAAAATTTCTTGACAGAAAAAAATTATATGTCCCCCGATTTCGATAACTTTTTAATATATACAAGGTGCGCCATCTGTTCCTCCGATATGTAAACATTGAATAGCTTTGCCATTTGTTAACCAATTTGCTTTCTTAGACACGTTTTGGAAACGTCCAACTAGTACAATTTCAACCTTGTACCGCTCCACACCGAAAGAACCCGCCGATATGGTGACGATGTACATTGAAAATAGTCGTTTGATTGTGCTAACTCAATGTGCATATCGTACAAAATATCGTGACAAAAAAGCGCCTACCAACAAAACTATTAGGGCGCTGGCTAAAAATTTCTTTGAGCACGGAGCGTTGGGTAAACATACCTACAATCATCCACACCCAAGACGTTCCATTGAAATTACTCAAACCGTGATAGAGAGTGTTGCCGAGGACCCAAGTGTCTCGTATCGGCAGCGAGCTCAGCAGTTGAACTTCAATGGAACCACTTTATGGCGTATTTTGAAGGACGATCTCGATATCGTTGGATCTTTGCACATTTTGTGTGTCCGAAAATGCCTGAAAAGGTCTGAAAGACTTCTGGTTTCAACAAGACGAGGCTCAAACAATATGGTTTCGGCAACAAAAATTCCCTAGACGTGTGATATCGAAAAAAGGCGATATTGAGTGGTCACCAAGATCCCCAGACTTAACCTCCCCGAACTTTTTTTTGTGGGTCTAATTAAAAAGTAAAGCTTATGCCAGCAAGCCGAAGACCATTGACGAGCCCAAGACCAATGTTCGTGCCGAAATAACTGCCATACCGACCGAGATGCTCGAAAAAGTTATGGAAAATGCCCGAAAAAGAGCACAGTTTGCGATGGCCAACAAAGATGATCATTTGATCGATTTTTTTTTTTAGAAAGTAGTTCACATAAATTGTAAAGGATTGAACTTAATAAAAAAAACACAATTCTTCGCAATCTATTGTTTCTTCTAAAAGTTATTCAACATTCTCATACCGAAGGAAATAATATACGAAGTAGGCTATGCGAAGTCCCAAGTGGAAAACTTTAATACTGCCCGAAGTATCATTATTGATCACAGTCCTGACTTTGGTATAAATATTCCTCAATACAGCCATAAAACAATTGACTTCCAGAAATTTCTCCCAATAAAAGTTTATATCCCAAGCCATGATGATTTGATGGCTTTTAAACACTCACCGGGAATTTTTTCATTATTTTGAAGGGACACCTTATGAATGGTAGCATAATAACGTTCCCGTTGTGCAGCTTCATTGTTCTGGCGATTCTCTAGGGATTCCTTTTGAATGCGATTTCCTTGTTCTAAATCAATTGCAGTAGTTGTAGTAGTGATAAGCATTGGGCAGCAACGGGCAACAGCATCACCAGCAGCGGCACCAACAGTAAATGAAAATACAAAGAGATGGAAGAAAAAAACAAAAAGTCGTATGTATGTAATGAGCATGTATTATTTATGACAAACCATAATTTCAATTTCAATTAAAATTCAATTTGTTTTTGTTCGAAACTGGTGCTGCTGGAACTACAACTGCAACAGCAGGAGTTACAGCAGCAGCAATCGATTGCTTTGTTACGATACTCACTGTGTTTGTAGCACATGATTACCAACGCAATGGTGCATATCATGCCCGAAACGGTCGCTATACTGGGAATCAATAAATTCACATTGCCATAGAAAAGATTCGAGCCGCGCTGACCGCGTTGTACAATTTCTGGTGGTGGCGTATCACCATCCTTGGTGAGGGTGACAAATGTGAACTCCGCATTCGATACACCGGCCACGTTGTGTGCTTCCATTTTTAATTGATAGAGTGTCGATGGTTGCAGTCCCGAAATTGTGAAGCGACGTTGCGGTTTCAGTGCATTGGAAACTGTGGAACGAACGAGTGAACAAAACAATTAATAATAAGCGTGGCGGATATTGATGATGTGTGAGGGATAGTGCAGTGTTGGAAATTTATGCCCCCTATTGTTGAGTGAAATAATTTTTTATCAATTAAAAATTTCAACTATTTATTTGCTTTTGAAGAGATGCCTCAAAAATGTTGTAAAGGAAATTGTGTTGTTCAAACTCTGCTGTTGACAGTTTGAGGCTAACTGATTTAATTTAGTTCAAAATAGTGTTTCTGGGAACTAATTAAATGTTAATTCTGACAACTTGAGGAGAACTGTTTAATTATGAAGTGAAAATAGTCTGAGGAGCACTGTCTCAACTTTTCTTTACTAAGAGTTTGAAGTGCACTGCTGTTTAAAAACAGTTATAAAAGCGCTCCAGAGTTTGATGAAGATTTCTTACATCTGATCCTATAAAAACAGCTGTGGACAAAGATTAAGGAGCACTGTTTACTCCGGAAAGAGTTTGAGAAGAGATATTTCCTATCTGTTATTAAAAAGCTTGGGTGGTGCTCTTTCGATTAAATTTGTGGAGAACTGCTTTTTCTCAGTTGACGAAGGAGTATGTATATTACATAAAATAATGAAAACTTCAAAATCGACATCCCACAACTTACCCAAAATCCAATCTTTATCGACATTATCCGTCATTGGACGATACTGTAGCACAAAATACAACATGGGGCATCCATTGTCTGGCCATGTATGTAAACGTATCAACACTGAAGTGGAGTTAGGCGCAATCAAGTTAGTTGTCGAAGGTAAACCCGGCGACTGACCCTGTGTTCGCACATGTAACATTATACTCGCAGGCGAAGAGCCAACTTTATTATGTGCCGTCAAATGTATCTGATAGGTGCTGCCACAAACGAGACCCTTCAGCTCGTGACTGGAAGCATGTCGTGAAAGAAGCATCTCATCAATATTTCCCGAAGAACGTCGATAATACAGCGTATATCCTGTTATGGGCGCATTTCCATTAAAGCCACATTTCCAATGCATCAATATACTGCTCGATGTGGCACTTGTAACATAAAGTACCGGTGCCGCCGGCGGCACTTGTACCATCAGTATATGCGTTAAACGATCAGTGCCAATACCATTATCCACCTGACAGCTAAAGTTGCCACTGTCCGCAATTTGTAGACTAGAAATGATTAAATCTCCAGAATCCAATAGCTGCGTATTATGAAGACCACCCTGTCGCAGCGTTGTATCCGATTTGTACCATTCACGTTTTGGCTTCCCAACAGCAGTGCAAGGCAGCGTTACCGTCGAACGCCATGGACGCACAATTGGTCCCCCAAATGAGACAATACGTGCCGGTACACGATTCGTTGTTATCTGTGAGGCTACACGCGAACTTTTACCTTCGCCAACACGTGTGGATGCTGTTACCCAGAATTGATATTCGATATGTGGATGTAGATTTTTGGCCTCGTATGTGGCCTGTTGTGATGGAAGACTACGTTTTTCGTTGTTCAACTCTTCGCGTCCATTGACGACGCGCGTATAGAGATTATATTTGGTGATGACACCGTTTGGTTCCACTGGTGGCAACCAGGAAACATAAAGTGATTGCGGTGAACTTACAACTACCTTGATATCGGCAGGTGCCTCGGGTGCATCTTCTTCGGTATGGCAGTAGAGTGGATTCGAGAGTGCACCATCACCCATGCGTGTGTGTGCTAGCACTTGTATGCTATAGTTGGTATATTTGCGTAATCCTGTTAAGACGGTGGTTAAAGCTGTCGTTTTGCGTGATTCTACCTCGTCTTTGGAGGGTGAGAAATCATCAAGTATGGGTTCAAAAATGAGCTTGTAACCCTGTAGTAGACCGTTGGTGTGATAAATTGGTGGTGGTTGCCATGAAACTTGCAGTGACTGGGATGTTAGCGCTGCACAACGTATATCTTCGGGTGAACGACTTGGAACTGTAAAGAGATTTAAGTATTTAAATGATGGAGTTGCAATTACAATTGATGGCATTCAATGCAATTTTGTGAAGACCCTATACTTTTTTCGAAGAAATATATACAAAAGAAAGGTATTTAAAGTTAAACAAAGTCTTGATAGTTTTTCCAAAAAACCAATGAGTTTAATCCCGACTAAAAAGTTCTTAATACTCTTCTTTTCCGTTTTTTATAACGAAATTCTTCAATCTACTTGTTCGCAGATTTGCTTAAACTCTCTGAAGACTGACACTAAGGCGTAGGTCTTTGCTTTATTTTGATATACATATAAAGATCTCCTACACCTATCCTTATCGCGGTTCCAGATTCGCCAATACGTGCCATAATCATTTGTTACTTTCACTTTCTTCCGAAGTTTGTAGCTTCCTAACAACTCTGTTTCTCTAATCATTCCGGTGCTAGCCCGCAAGGAAAGTCTACATTTCCTTTACGCCGCAGGACATTATATGCCAATGTCGAATCTAGGCTAGTCCTACTCTAACTTTGGCTCAAAAATACTCTTTACCAATTTGATTTCTTTGAGAGACAAATTTTTTATCGAACTGTTACTTTAGATCTATCCAACAATATCAAATACGATTCTGATATCTACTACCAGATGTTAAAGTTCATCAAGGTTCAATACTACTAAATTTAACAACTCACCATCTTCCATTGTTTGTGCCGACGATGGTTCCGACAGTGGTCCAGGACCAACTTGATTAAATGCTTGCACCACAATATTATAACGTGCATATTTCTGCAAACCACTCAAAAGCAATTCACCTGTACCGCCTTCGCCATCACCAGATACCGAGGTGAAATTATAAGCGCTGTTACCGGAACTAGCCAACTTATAGCCAACATTATAGCCTTGAATATCACCATGACGTAGCTCCAATAATGGTGCTACCCAGCTGACCAGCAACTCCGTGGAAGATAAAGGACGTACTGAAAGATTTAATGGTGGTCCCGCTGGACGTTGTGGTTCTGTTTTAACCACCAGCTCTTGACTTGGTGCACTGCGTCCCGCCGTTCCTTCGGCAATAACACGAAAGGCATAACGTGTCGCTGGTTTCAAGTTCTCTACGAGGGCAGTGAATTGTGGTGGTTCGCTGATTTCAACATGTTTCCATTGTTCAATGAAGAGTGCTAAAAAAAAAATTATATTCTCAATTGGACTCTTCGCAGTTATTGGACATTTTTGCTACACTACAAGACTTACGATCCACTTCTTTATATTCTACAATATATTTGGATATTTCAGCAGAGTTCAATGTTTTGGGTTTCCATTTTAAGTTAACCGAACGGCTTGAAATCATTGCTGCTTCCAACACGGTTGGTGGCTGTGGTGGTTCCTGCACTTGCAACTGCACCAGCTGTTGATCATTGCCATACAAATTGCTTGCACGACAGAAATAGGGTCCACTATCGCTGGCATCGACTGTCCGTATCTGTAGTTCAGCTGAAACACCATCGGGTGTGGCTTCTTGTTTCACTGAAATTCTACAAAAAGTAAAACAGAAGACGGGAAGTTAAGGAATAAAAAAAAAAAACAGTAATTATGTTAAAGTTTTGCACTCCAGTGATTTTAATTTTGTTGGAGTTTGCGAATGCAGAGTTGCCATTTGGTAAAATTTTAGGAAAAATAATATTGAGAAAGAATCAAGAATTCAAGAATATTTTTGGAAGCTTTGGAAATTTTTAAATTTTTTATTTGACGTTTGAGAAAAGCTTTCACTGACGCTACTAAAAGAATAGAAGAACTAAAAAATACTATTAAATTTTGTCACCTTGGCAACCCCTTTTTACTTTCATATACCAAAAAGAACGAAGATAAAAACAAATGCTCTTAATTTTCCTCAACTTACTTGTAATTTGTCGATGGATTCAAAGTATTTTTGCCGGAACGCATCCAAATGATATTAATCGGTTTGTCCCCACTGACAGAGCACTGCAACAGAGCGGTGTCACCTTTCTTAACGGTGACCGAACGAGAAGTCGATGAGAAATATGGTGAAGCTGCAGAGTAGTGAGAAAAAGAGGCATTTTAAAATGAAATCATCAGCAAGCAGGTCCACATGGATGAATGAATGCCAATTAATATGCTGGCAAAAATTCCCAAGAGTAACAATTTATCATTTGGCTCATTATCGCTTTTATTCAACATCAGGTATATTTGCTGATTTGCTGTTACTGCTGTTTGCTGCTCCTGCTACTGCCGCAGTTGATGCGTTATAATAATGAGCGAAAGCAACAACAACAAAAACATACTGTTCTACAATCAAATTACTATAGCAACTTACAATTAACTTTCAGCTGAATGACCTTTCCGATACCAGTTCCGATGCCGTTGTTCGCTTGACACAAATAAAATCCCTCGCGGTCTTCTTTGACATGCTGCAACATCAATGAACCGTTGCCAAGTAATTTGGTAAAGGGGCGTTCACGCACCTCCTCGTATTCACCTGATTTGCTACCTATTTGCCAGAAATAAAATTAAGACGAAAGAAAGAAAAAAAAAAATCGAGGACATGAATTAAATTAATGAATAAATGAATCAGGTACATATTTGCTCTACAAAAAAGTTGAGAAATGATGATGCAACGAATTTTTAGAGGCATCAAGGGAGTTGTGAAACTTTGTAGGGAATCTTCTTAAGTTTTGTATTGTAAAATGCATTACTTGTTGTCAGAAAAAAATATCTCATAAGAAAATTGGAATTTGAACAACTTCTTCATAACTCGGAAATATTTTCATCATTCGATCTAATTAACCATTGATATTGAACTTTATTTTAAAATAATTTACTAAATTAAATGAGTTCATTCACGGGGCTTGAATTTGTTCAAAAGAACACTATCAAAATGGCAGATTAAAATTTGACAGCTACACTTCAACTGAGAAACGTAAAATATTCGGGCTTTTCACACTTAGTATTGTTAAATGGCTTAGTAAGTACAGCAACCACTTTACGAGTTGTGTTTAATGTGCAATTTAACACCAAGAAGTACAGTGAAAATCCTCTATATTTTTTGTTACATTGGGTGTTTTTTCTTAGACTGCTGTAGTTTGACATTGAAATGATTCAGAAAAAGTTCTCTAAATGACCAGATTTTTGGCTTTAGTAGATAATTTTAAGCTTTCGTTATTTAAACGAATATATTTTTTTTTTTTCAAAAAACATTATACATTTTATCAACGAAAAATATTTTCTTGTGTCCCTTTAAAACTTTTGTGCTAACCCAAATGTGCACAAAAACGGATGCAGATCCGTTTCGAACCCGTAACTGATCCGTCAGTGCAGATTCTGTTTCTTTAACATATGCTTCGACAGATCCGTCTGGAACTCGGAACGGACCTCATATAAGGATACGTTCCGGATTCGTTTTTTTTAAATAAAACGGATTCAAGACGGACTAGTTTTTTTAAAAAATACGGATTATAATCCGTTTGATTCTCAGTTGGAACTGGAAAATTTTTCAAAAAAGCGCCACAGCTCATCAATATAAAAGGAAGTTTCCAAGTTTTCATCAAAAGTTTTATATTATGTTATTTCCGGAACGAATCCGTTTTATTTACAAAAAACGAACCCGGAACGGTTCCATATATGAAGTCCGTTCCGAGTTCTAGACGGATCCTTCCGCTTTTTCGAGAGGAATTTCATACGAAAACGAGTTCGAAACAGATGCGAAGCGGAATCTGGAATGGATCTGTTTTATTTACAAAAAACCAATCCGTATAAGATGTCCGTTCCAAGTTCGACACCTATCCGAGACAGATGGCGATCCTTCCACTTTTTCGAGAGGAATTTCATACGGAAACGAGTTCGAAACGGATCGGAAATGGAATTCGTTTCGGATAAAATATACGAAAAAGCGAGTCCGTTTCGAATTCGTAACGAATCCGTTAGGCACACTGGGAAATTTCAAGATATTCAATGTATTGTACAAGCATTCAAATAGTCAATATGAGTCACTTAAAACTTATGGCATAAACTAAGAAATACCAACCCGTTGCTTTTTTCCACACAATACTGGGCGTTGGCACGCCTTGCGCCTGGCAATGCAATATAATGTGACGATTGCGCTCTACGCTGACATCAGTTGGTTCAACAATCCAACGTGGTGGAACTGCAATATGCCAGCCAACAAACAATATGTTTTCAAGGTGTATGGTGAAAGTGTAGCATAACATACATAAGGAATAAATAAGTTTTGAATTAATATTAAAATTAATGTTCCAATGCAAAATGAATAATTAAATTAAATAATTAATTTTGTGAATATCCAAGCAATTTTTATTTTTTCAATACTGAAGTATTCATACTGGTTTTTAAGACTAAACAGAAAAAAAAAACATAAGACTTAAACACATCTAGTTTAGAGTAAGAAGTTGGAATAAAGTTAAAAATTTTTTGCAAAGTACTCGTATTGAGGAAATAGTAAAAGTAAGTTGAGTTAAAGAGCGAAAAAGTTAAAAAAAATTAATAGTTTAGTGGAAAAATTAGGAAACAATTTTAAAGTTTTGATCGAATTTTGTTTTTTTTTTCTTTAATGTGAAGGATAAAATATTTGCAGTTTCCAAGGTTTCATTTATGCAACTAAATATACAAGAAAACAAATATCAATAATCAATAAATAAATAAATTGTCAACGGAAAAATCATTGCAAATAAAATTTTGCTTTTTTTTTTGTTTTGAATGCAAAAAGAATAAATGAATTAATTAATTTGTTTTAACGTTATTTACTCGGTCAAAATGCATTTTAATTTAATTTATGCACATTGTTTTTAATTTATTTTATATATGGTATATTCGATTGTGGTATCAAATTATTTACGCACTGTTTGTCAGTGAATATTGGGGTGGGGGTGTGACCTGTGTGTGCAATGATTATAACATATTTTCTGTTTTTAACTCCATTTTAATGTTACCTCTATTAAATTCAGTATTTATTCTCTTAAATAATATTTTTTAAAAACTAAAAAATCACTTAAAAATAATGACGCCTTATATATATTTATTTATGTGATTTTCAAAATTTTAAATATTATATTTATTTTTTATGATTTAACTCCCCCTTATATAATCTTTCAAGCATTACTTCTCGGACCTAGCTATAAACTTGCTTATTTAGCTTAGCTATGCTTCTTGCGGCTTCTCTCTGAGTGTTCTTAAGACTTTTGTATATAAGATTATTTTTGAGTGATCCATACCAGTCCTAAAATGGATTTTAGTTTTGTTTTGATTTTGGTTGACTATTAACTTTTTTAGGCCAAAATTTATATTTTGTCAAAAATCATTCGTAAAATTGTATATATATTTTATAAATGTCCTAGCAAAAATGACTTCGTCTAACTTATCGCATTTGCTTGAAGAACAATCATTGGATTTGATCCATAAAGTAAAACCTACGAAATTGTTCATCTCTATCAATTTTCAGAGTGAGTTACTAACTTTATTACTGAAAGATTACAACATTTTCATTGTGAACTGAATATTGTATATTAGACTAGTAGTTCCTAACCGATGGTGCTACGTTTTCATGATATCTTTCTTGATCTTCTACTATCCCATATCACAGAGGATATCACATGCTATAAAAATAACAAATGTATGCCCATTCACTCTCTCATTTTCCAAATGCATTAGGTTCTGGTCGCATGCCTTTTCTTTCTTACAAAAATTTGATTGTAGAAGATCAAGAAAGATAACATGAAAACGCAGCTTTATACTCTTTGAAAAGTGAACATTTCTTTCATTTTATTTATGGAAAATGAGCTTGACGCACAAGATGTTAAAGGCATTATTTTGAAATTAGAGCCTTCGGAAACGTTTTGGTGATGTGCGAACTAAAAGAGGAAATAAAATTGTTTTTGTCTTCTAAGGAGTTTCATGCAAAAAGTTTCAAAATTCTGAAGGTCACGGGTCTATTTTAAAGGATATACAGCGGGAACTTCGCCTCACGGCAAGTGATTACCGAGTACCAATACTTGACTTCAACATTGCCTACAGCATCAACTTTTCAACAAGAGAAGAGTGGAATCCTGGCATTGTTATGGAAGGAAGGGAGCTAACCATATTTACGGATGGTTCCAAGCTGGAATTTGACTTATGAGCGAGTGTATACTCGGAAAATATGGGCATGGGGTTGTCTTTCAGACTACCCAATTAATGTAGCATTTTTCAAGCTGAAATCTATGCTATAGACCAAGCCGCACAGGTAATACGGAATAGGGAGCTTAATCCCTTCATCATTACCATATGTGTGGATAGTCAGGCAGCGATTAAAGCACTTAACGCTAAGATTGTGAAGTCTAGGTGTGTAAAATACTACAAGAAGCCACTATGTTTAATCCGACTGCACATTATAGAGCTCTACTGGGTGTCCGGTCATAAGGATATTTCCGGAAATAAGAAAGTTGACGATTATGCCAAAATAGGATAAGAACAACCGGAGAATCAACAAGTGGTAGATCTTAGGATACCACTGGCAGAACTACACTATCGGATAGAGGACATAGCTAAGAAACAAACGAACAGATGGTGGAACCTTACCGCCGGATGCAGAACGTGCTGAAACACGTGGCCTAAGCTGAATCTAAGAAGGACGAAAACTCTTTTAAGGCTCTGCAGTGTAGAGTTAAGAACTGTTGTAGGAGTGCGGAAGGGGCACTGTGTTATTGGCCCTGTTAATGCAAAATATGGTACCCCTTTCAGAGATTTCTGCAGGAGTTGTGGAGACGAAGCAGAGGATGAAACGGTTAGGCATCTACACTGAGAATGCCCGGGGCTAATGAGGAAACGAACCAAATATTTTGGTTCTGCGTTCTTTGTTGGTTGAGGAACTAGCCTAGTTGGAGCTTACTAGCATCGTCAACTTCAGCAAGGCCTCTGGTTGGTTCACGCCCAGTCAATGAGATTTTCAAAGAGAAAGGAGGGGACTTTACATATGTATACATTTAAGGTATCACAATGGGCAAACTGTCTAACCTAATAAGTTTTATACCATATAATGCGTTGACCTGGACCATATCATTTTCTAGGTAAAAATATGTTAATACCTTTTTTTTTTTTTTTTTTTTTTTTTTCAAACTTTTATTTGCAATCAATCTTAAGATTATAAGCAAATTAGATAACAATAACTAATAACAGATACAGAGATATTATCCATTGATAATATCCATGATTAAGTTACTCAGAAGAAATAGTTGATTAACGCTGATGAAAATAATATGGCTAAAATGAGTTTTTAGCTACCTATTTGCTCTAGTAAGACCCCTCTCTTTCACATATTTTTTTATTTGAAATGAGCTAGGGTATCGAATTTCTCAGTATGCTATTCAAAACCGGGCCACCCTTATAATTCATTGCTTTATACTCGCATAGGAAAATAAGTTTAGTTTATGATAAATAATTTTCGTACGTATTTTGTGGATTTATTTTTTATAAATGTTATTGTAATAAGATAAAGTTTAAAGTTTTTATATAAAGTTTTTCAAAATTGATATAATTTATATTCACTCTTGTAAACAGATTCTTCTTTATGCCTAAAATCTAATAAAACTTATAGTTGGATTTTAAAAAAGTATGATAGCCTCATAAACAATACACTAAATTCTCTTAAGCATCCGTTTAAGTTTTGATGCCATTTACAGTAATGATGTGGCTCAACACGCAACTTCAGGGGAATTGTTCGATTAATTAATTTAATTAATTTTTTTTTGTTTCATTTCATGCAACAACAGTTTTACAGCATTTTAAAGCGGCGCAAATAAAAACTAAAATAATAACCAATGATGTAAAACATAAAGTCAGCAAAAACTATAAAAAATTTTTAATTAAACCACATTTAATGTCAACGAAAATGTTGTTAAATGACAACGAAAAAAATGAGAAAATGATATATGTATAAAAAAATAAACTACAAAACAAAAAAATTATGAAAAAACTCGTTAATTAATAAAAATCAATATCTGTTTAATAGTAACAAATGAAAAATATAATTTGCGGCAGGGTTGATCAAAAATGGGGAAGTAGCAAGATAGCGCAGTAGTTTGAGTAATGCATTTAAAGCCTTGGGGAAGCATTGATATTAAGTTTTTTTTTTTAATTAATTGCTACATATGTAAATTTGTTGTAAGTATTATGTGAATTAATAAATTTTAATGAATTCAAATTAAACATTTTTTGCGGTTACGTCTAGAATGATTGAAGTTAAGGTTTTGAAGAAAATGCAAATAAGTTTTTTTTTGTATAGGTACACTCAATTAAAATATTTTGATAGTAGGAAAGTCTATAGCAGAGCAAAGTTTTGTATATAAAATATATATTAGAATGGAAATTTCTAATTTATTTCACAACTTATGATGTTGTTTCGGCAAAATAGGCGCATGAAAAGTTAGCTTACAATATTATTACGGAAACAAATAAAATTATAGCATATTTCTGCATCTTTCATTTAAGTTTGTAAGTAAACATTGTATATAGCAAACATTTAAGTATATTTTCAAAATAAAAAAAAATTGTATTTAATGTAAACGAAAAAGTTGTGCCCATATTTTGCTCTCAGCATTACGTTATCTACGGATATTTTCAAACATATGACACTTTGTTTTGCACAATTTTTTTATTTTTTCAACAATATCATACTATATATTTTTATTGAGTGTACAAATATAGTCTGGCATAAATAAAACAATGAACCGAATCCTTATACAATTTCCATTAAAATTATCAAGTTATATTCGCAATGAAACTAATTCAATTATTTGTTATAACAAAAGCGAATTGCATTCATTGTTTTATTTATTCTATAGAATTTACGTGAATTTAATAGATACTTAATTATGTTTATTTTTTTGAAAAAAAAAAAACAGGAGAAGCACAAAAGCCAGGGGAAATACTTTGTTTTTCATATTTAATAATCCTTGCACACAGCAGCTGCATTCAATTTTAATGAATTAGAAATTTAAGGCCAATCGCAAAATAATTATTTATCAATTAAAACAATAAGATAAAAATAAAAATTAAGTACATTATGCCCTCGATATTTTAGACTTATAAAGATTTGAAATTTTTATTTCAAACTAATTCGATTTTTATAGCTAAGAATTCCTTCAAAATAATGTTAGTCTATCGAGGCCATACTGTACTTTTTTGTTTAGCAAAATTCAAATTAAAAATCAAATGTTCATGCCAAAAAGCCATGCACACAACATGCAAGCTCGAAAATACATAGCGATATGCAAAATTCTTGAGGACATGCAAAACTTATGCTTTAATTTAGGGAAAATTATCGTAAATTCATGCATTTTATTTACTCGTAAAGCTAATTAAAAAATAGTGTGTTTAGTTACACTGCATTTGAGTTGAAGAATTACGTAGCAGAAGCATTTTGAATTTTGGGTTTCAAGAGTGGGAGTTTAGGTTTCAAGCCAACATTTAGTTATTAATTGCGTTATTTTTTCAGTTATACTCAACTGCTTGATTGGGCATATTTGGATATCAGATTTTTTAAAAGCTCTGGATAAACTTGTCGAGACTGTAGTATAGTTATTTGATTTTTTTTTACTTTTTGACGTATAATATACAATATAAAAAGGAATCCAATTTTCTATTCTTTGAGAGGTATGACAGCACATATCTGTCTCTACCGACCTTTACTTCAACTTTGCCATTTAAGTTCGTTTAGATAGCAATTGACATTTTCAGAAAGCAGCAGCTCAACAAATTGAAGAAGTTTTCATTTAGGCTGTGCAACGAGCTGATCGAACATGTTCGAAGTGCTGCAATACGCAACGAGTCAAACTCACACAACTCAATTCGTTCGTCTCAACTCATGTTCAGTTCGTTCGTTGTCCGTATCATGCGATTGCAACTCATTAGTTTCGAGCTACTCGTTTGTTCGAGTTTTACGTTGGCATTGTTTTGCTGTATTCAAATTCATGTCATATAAAGAGGATTCCCGGACAGCAAATAATTAATACCAAATGCTACCAACAACAATTGATCGATTTGATTTGCTGCTCGAAAAACGATCAGAATGTCAAAAAAGGCAGCAAAATTCAATTTTTATTCATTACACAAACGGCAAAACCGGCTAGGAAGTCCTACCACATGTGGCTTAATCACCAGACTTGGCGCTTTTAATTACCTATTGTTTGCATCGATGGATGACGTATTTGCTGAGCAGCGCTTTGTTTCGTACGAAGATGTAAAAAAAATGGCTCGATGAATAGTTTCTGACTAAAAGGAAAGATTTTTGGAACGTCCTTTAAATAAAACATTTTTTGTCATTTTTCAGAATATAACATGTGTCATAATTAAGTATTCCATACTTTTACACCTCGTACATTGCAAAAGCCTATTGGGGACCTCTATCAGTATTTCAACGATTTTTGTGAGGGTTGCAGTTGTAGAAAATCATTTTGACCGACCTTTTTTTTCTTTTTTTTTGAAGTGAAAAAGTATTAACTCGCGACACCGACCGTCATCGGGATTCCCCGTCATGAATGCGATAGTAAAATTTGAATGTTCTATTGTTTCTTTTAAATAAATATTCCAAGTGGAAGACAAAAAGCAAAGCAGACACATTAACTGACACATTCCATTCTCATTGAACGATTGTTATGCTTACATGTATGTTTCTTTCAAATTCCGCGTTGTTGCGTTGACAAATTGAGAATGAGAGCGAGGGTAAAATTTGAATACATATTCCGTTTTTGTCTTCCATTGCATTGCCATATAAAAAGAAAACGCACACATACTAACTAACACACTAACTTGCCATTAAACGATTTGTTTTCACTTCTGTCGGCACTCCCGGAGTGCAGCCCGCCGATTTTTTTTTTTTTTTTTGGTCTTCATTATGAAATTTTATTTTATTATGCATTTTTATGAAATAAAATTTTTTTATCATAAAATTTTTTATATATACTCATTAAGTTTCCAGTTTTAAGTCCCGGGCCCCTGTAAAACCTCATTTTGGCGTTATACAGAGTTTTATCGTGTATTGTTAACAAATTTAGATGTAACAATTTTTTCTCGTGTTTTCAATGTTCAAATCAAATCTGCGACATTAAGTCATAGCTTTCAAAAAATAATCCAGTTGAAAAATGCAAGTTTTTTCCAAAGCTTTTAACAAATTGTATCCAATAAGTGGTTTATTTTATGTATAAAACAGCAAGCAATTTTTATCAAAAAAAGGAGTCATACAAATAAAAGCAGAAAACGTAGACGCAGTTTTGTTTTTTTTTTTGGTTTTTAAGCACATTAAACTTCACTTGAGCTGACGCAAGGATTCATTAATTTTTTTCGTTATTTTTTTTTCTTAGTAAGCAGGCTAAAGCAGGTAAAGTTGCAGCAGTAGAAAAGCATCGGTTTAGTTAAGGCCAGGAGTTTTTGCTTAAAATAAATTACAAGCTTAAAGCATTAAATACATAAATTAAAATTAAAAAAAAAAAACAATAATATAAAAAATAATTAAATAAAATAAATTAACAAATAAATTCGTCAAATACTCAAACCTAATTTTCTAGAAGCTTCAAAAAATTATGAAATTACACCGACTCTGACTCAGTTTATTGAATTCACAATTTCTTGAATACATTATTTTACTGAAAACATTAACTCCAGCAATTAAATCACATTATATTTCTGAGCTATTGTCTGCTATTTAAGCATTGCATTGTTTCTATTAGTACAATGGAGAAGCAATTTTTTTTTCTTGTTTTATGAAAATGTAACATTGAATTGAACTAATGGAAAAGTAATTAATAATGTGACAACTATTATGAATTATGCAGATGCATTGATGAAATCAACGATTATTTGAAATTTTGCTATCAGCAATTGTAATCTGTGAACATTTTAGTTGTCACTGGAATGGCAGTGGTCTAGGAGGTTTGAAATCATTTCAAATATTTTGATTTTGTTAAATTTATAAATTTAAGCTTTTTATGAAGCAAAATTTGCCAAATGAATCAAAAGGTCATTTAAAAAATCTGCCGAAAATACTTGGATTTTTATAGCCCACCCACTAAAGGCACTGTTCGATTTTTACATCGGACATTTGATATGAAACGCATAATATATATCGGATATTCTTTATCTATAAAAATGTTTCTCAAAATATCTTCGACATGTCGGGAGAAGATTCAAAAAAAAAAAAGATGTAATGTCGAAGATATTTTGAGAAACATTTTCATAGTTACTTAAAAAATGAATGTTTAAACAAATTGATCTTAATTTTTTTTATGAATTAAGTCTTAACAGAAATTGTGTTATATCTTCTGTATCATATTCCCCGTAATATATTTTAGATATTTCGTTTGAAAAATTTTCCAAAAAGACAAAAAAAAAACACATGTTCAATTATTTATAGAATGGCCGATATAAATCCTATAAGTCTTATTTGTTTTTAGTCGACTGATTATTATTAATTAGTTTAATATTTTGTTTCGGCTATTACCAACTATATACATTTTCATATACATATATACATAGGCTCATCAGACCAGTTTTGGTAAATCTCATTGGGAGATCCCCTCACGGTTCAAGTGTTAAGAGCGGCTGTCCACACATAATTCATGAAATGGTCGTAGCTAAAATCTCAGTACAAATTGACCAAAATTGAATTCACGTTTCCGGTCTATATAATTGCAGAATTTTGTCTCTATATTGTAAAGTCAAAGTTATAGATTTTAATATTTAAGTCTTCAAAGTATTTCGTTTTTTTTTATTATTTTTTTTGATAAATTTACAAAAATCAAAAAAAGAAAATTATTATATATAATAATAAAAAGTATAATTATAATAAATGAAATAAAATTTAATTATAATACAAAAAAGCAGTGCATTAAAAGGTTTACCTGGTGTTCTGGCATATGAAGCTCACAGCGTGCCGAAACGTTTCAAGTAGAGGTTGGGGGTAACTTATTATATTGATTTATTTTTTTTTTTTTTTAAATTTTTTTTATTAATTTACGCCTAGAACTCCTTAATGTATAATCGTCAACATCAATTTTTTGTATCTTGAGTAATTTTTTTTAAAAATTTGTTTTTATTTAACGTAATAAATAAAATTAAAAAATCAAATACTTTTAACATAAAAAACTAAAAATTATTAAGAAGCTGATTTTGGATATTTGAAATAAAATAAAAAATTGGTTCTCTTTATTCTTAGAAAATTTTAAATTTTATGTTTTTAAATTTTAAAGTGTTAGATGGATAAATGTGTATAAGTGCAAAGGTGTGTTGTGTGTTTCAAAATGTGTTATGTGTTGAGTATTTTATTATAGAGAATATATTAACGCTATTACTTTAGGTTTCTTCATATGTTTTTGAAATGCTCAGTATTGTGGGGGATAGAGTGAAAAAAGTTCACCAGATGAGAGTTTTTGCAAGCATATTGTCGCAAAAGGTTTTATATTCAAATATCAAACTCTGCAATTTTTGTATTAATTTATTGGAATTGAATTGACTTTTTCAATAATTTGCGATACTACTCGATACCATTGAAATTTTATCAACTTGGTCCTTTAATGGGGCGTAGTGCCACCCTTAAAGGGAAAAAACGCTATCTCGAATGAGCCGCATCACCGATTTGGTATGAAGTTTGATTGAATCCTGAGTAAAGATATTTGTTTTGAGTGGGCGGTGCCACGCCTCTAATAAGAAAAAATGTTATCACTAATAAACTGATTTTGATTTTTTACCTTTAAAGGGGGTACCACGCCCCATTAAAGAACTCAGAGCTTATAGTTACCTTTCTTATGATTCAGTCTATCACCAAACCAAATTTTATTAAAATCAATCCATTAGTTTAGCCGTGAAAGCGTATTTTCCCGTTAGGGGCGTGGCACCTCCTACTATTGAAAAAAAGGTATACATTGCACTTCCTCTCTTCACAACCTTTCCAATAAAAGAAAAAAAAATTAAGCGATTATGTTTATGGCTATTTAGCAACTGCCTTTTTATGCATAGATATCTATGTATGTGTACGCTCCGTTTTATGGTCGCCATTTTGTTAAAAAAGAAATTCGAAAAAATCTGTTCTCATATGAAAGCTCTTGAGAACACAAACATTTTGTGACCTTAAAAACGTTTTTCCGCTGTGCTCAATTTTGGGCAGACCTCTGTCCCGGCTGACCTGGAATGTCCCATATATATATCTTGGAATAAGAAATATATCAAATGAGTAAGTATTTTATCGATATATCTGAATTACCATTTAAAATTTTCATCCCACAGCAATATTTGGCAAATAAAATTTCTCTTGAGAAATTTAAGCCGTGAATTCTTTAAATAACATTCTGAGTTATTTCTTAAAAAAACAAACTGAAGCATTTCAAAACCTACATATGAAAGTGATACGTAATTGATTTTACTTTTTCAATTCGATTACAATTCAGTGCCCTAGCTTTTATACTATACCTTTGACCTGCAACACAGCCATATATTTTATTTCAGCCGCAGGATTTTTAGCCACACACGCGTATTCACCCGAATGTGAAGCTGATAGCGAAGGTATGCTGAGCAAAGAGGAATATTGATCTAACATGGTAACATTAGCACCCAATAGCTCAGGCAAAGGCTCACCGTCCTTGAGCCATGTTAGCTTAAGTGGAGGATCACCACGTGAAACACCACAAACGGTGCGAGTGCGCATACCCTCGGCCAAACCGTCTTGAAAGGCAAATGGTTCTATAATAGGTGGTACTGGAATTACAAAAAACAAGAAGAATTTACATAATAAAACAATGTATATCAAATGAAATATAATTAAGCATGGTGGAAGAAGACACATATGATGACGCTTTCAGTGATCCAACGTTGATTACTGCTGTTGCTGCTGATGCATAATGCATTAAACGCAATTGCTGAGCGAGGCTTTTGTTTTTAACGCAGAGAGTTTTAGGGAGTTTCAAATGCTTTTATTTTGGTCAATACAGTGTACTCATTTTTTTTTATTCAAATCTACATTTTTACAATCATTCAAAAATATATTTATATCTTATTTTATAATTTTTGGAAAAAAATTCTAATATAATTTGTACAGGAAAAAAGTCGAAGAAGTTTAGAAAAAAAGTTAAACTTCAGTAAATAAATTGGAAAAAATTAATAAAATAAAATACAAATAGTGAAAAAACTTAAGATTGAAATTTTTCTAAAAGTATAAAAAAGACTTAACAATAAGAAAGATTTGTGTGAAAAAATGCATTCCAGGTTGCAAAAATATTTCGAGTTAAATACAACAAAATTGTAAAAAAAACTATACCAGTAGTATACAGAGATTTATACTAGGGATTTTTTTTGAAACACAAAATATTTTTAAATTAAAGTTTTTTTCTTTCTAAAATATATTCATATTTTCAAGTGCTCTACACAAAAATCAAACTGAAAAAAAAATTTCTTAGCGCATAATACGCTTTAGTTTTTACCATTGACCAATAACGCTTGTGAGTTTTCCACCTCAGCCGCTGAATTGCGCACTACACAGGAGTAGTTTCCAGTGTGATCGGATCCTAAGTTCTCAATGACCAATATGCTATTATATTGATCGACCTGCTTCACTGACATATGTTGTGATGGATCTATGGGTCGATTATCCTTGCGCCAGTTTATTGTTAATGGTAGATCACCTTTTACCACCGAACACGTTAGGGAGGCACGATCGCCCATATTGAGTTGTAGTATTGACGTTAGAAAGGGACTCAATTTCGGTGGAACTGCGAACAAATTATTTGACTAAATATTAAATTTTGTTTTATATGAAATCGGGATATGTTATGGTTTATAAGAAATTACACATTTTAGAAAAGGTTTCTTTTTGTTGCGGTTAATTAGCTTAAGTTCAACATTTGATGTGACTTAATTTTTGTGATGGTTGTGGAAATTTTTGAAGTGATGTCCAAAAGCCATATTCAACCTTTCCTTATCAATTGGAGCAAAAAAAAATCTTAGGGTGGATCAAAAAATTATTTTTTTTGCTTTAATAAAGCTCAAAAATGGCTATTTTCAACATTTTCCTATCGATTGGAGCAAAAAAAAATTTATGGTGGATCAAAATATTATTTTCGACATTTCCCTTTCGATTGGAGCAAACAAAAATTTTGTTTTGATCCACCCTGAAAGAGTCGAAAACGGTTCTTTCCATGGTCCGGAGTCACCCTAACTGTTATGGCTATTTTCGACATTTCCCTACCGATTGAAGCAAAAAAAAAAATTTTAGGGTGGATCAAAATATTATTTTTGTTCACCAATAAAGCTCAAAATGGCTATTTTCGACATTTCCCTATCGATTGGAGCAAAAAAAAATTTTGTTTTGATCCACCCTGAAAAAGTCGAAATTGGTTCTTTTCATGATCCGGAGTCACCCTAAGCGTTGTTCAAAAGCCATTTCCACCATCGATTGCAGCAAAAAAAAAATTTCTGTAAATGGGTCAAAAACGGTCCTTTTCAGGAACACTCAACTACTCATACGAAAGGAATCGAAATGAAACAGCATTCACTAGAAATGATTGTGAAACACATTCGCAATCTCAGACTTCGCCATGAGACGCAATGGTAGCCCATTTCACAAAATTATATTTGAGCGGTGAATCTGTGTGAATGTGCTGAAATTTCAACAAATTCATGAGTGGCTCACTGCAGTTCTCTGGTGGTTAGCAATCAAAATAAAAATAAGACGTTGTTAACCTTTGCTAGATACTTAATTATATCGAGTACTATATTATGTACTCGATACTTTTATCATAAACAGAATTTGATTCATATATGGGCATTTCCACGAAAACGGAAGTTTTTGTCCCGTGCGATACCTTGGTTTTTTGCAATTATCGTGAAAATGAAAAATTGCCCAAATTCATCCTTAGCACCAATTATAAAGCTAATTAGAAGCTATAAGTTAAACCTATTGTCATAATAAAAATCCGTTTTATTTTGACTTTTTTTTTACTTTAAATGTGTTCGACGGTCGAACGGGACTCATGGAAATTCCTATTATGGCAAACGACCTATTTAGTGCACTTTGTATTGAGTTTCTGGTCAGCCTAAAACAGCAGCAGTGCTAGTGCATTTTAAGCAAACTCTTTATTTAATTGTGATTAAGTCAAAAAAGTACGCAGCTGCAAGGATGAAGGTATTTCTCTGCTACACGTAAACGAATTTAAAAAACAATAGCATGTAAAACTATTTAGAATTTTACTCGACCAACTGCAAAATTTTACGTTTCATATAAAAAACGTTTAAAAGTTACGCTGAAAAGTTGCTCCTACCAACATTTGTATTACAATTAATGTTTCCTGGTAAAACAAACAGTAAATTCATTAATTAAGGAAAACTTTATTATTTCGAAAAAATTTGCTATAAGGTAATGAACAAAAATTAGGAACAATTACGTTTTTTTTTTGTTTATTTTTTAAATTTCGACATTACTGACGAATTTCTGCTCACAGTTAAAGTGTAAGTAAATGCATAATTTAATTTTCGAATTTTTAGTGCAGCCAAGTTGAGTGAGAAGAAAACAGAAAGTTTACTATTAAACTTTTCGTTTACTCGTTCCTGAAAAAACGCAAGAATATTTTGCAATTTTGTAGCTCAGGTGCACAAAAGCAGCAGCGTAGGAAAAAACAAACACAAGGACATAGCTATCGTTATAGAAAAGATACACAGAGCGGCAACACTGCCAGATAAAGTAAAAGTTTTTTTTCACTCTTGACACAAAATGAAAACAAAAGATAATGATAATAAAAAAGAATGGATTATACATTATAAACGTTTTAAAAATTATTTAAACTGCTTTTCAGAAAGTAAGAAACGTTGTTGCAGTGTTTACATTGCGTACTAAAAAGGATATAAAGGGTATTAGGAACTAGAAAGCGCAGAATGAGAGAAAAAAAAACGTAGAAGAGTTGTGATGTGTGAATGATGTTTTATTATAGAAAAAAATCATGTAGTGTCGGAATGTCGAAAAATGTAGAAACATTTTAAAAAATGTTGAGAATGTATGGCGATTATATCTTGGGAAATATCGAACAATTTTGGAAAAGTACAGTTATGTTGATAAAGGCCAACATCCTTTGAAAATGTCAAAAATTGATGAGAAAGTCGAAAAATTTTGTAGATCGAATCAACGCTTTGCTGTATTGTGTCGCTTGGAAGTTTCGCAAGCGCGAAGTAAATTAATACATGGGGTATGACTGTTCGTATCAATCATTATATTGGCATTTCACTTGACCCGTCTTAAAAGTTTTACTTTGGAGCTTTTTACTAAAATTAACAAATAGTTTCTGATTGAATTTCTTTAGTTTATTAATTCTGGCAAAGAAACTCCTCCAATGAGCTGAGTATGTGAGGTGTTATGGGTTAATATATGTCATAACAATCACCTTTTTTCTTGTTTATTAGAGCATGATGCAATTTGAACTGCATTTTGTAAATCAATAATAAGCATCTTTTTTGAAAAATACCCAAATATAATCCAAACTTGAACATCAGCGTACTCTCCACTCATCATAGTTATCATATCCCCGAAATAATGACGAAAATAAATGCGCTCTTCAATTATCAACATTCACATTTCCTCCAACTTCCGCTGGAACCTCGATAAAACATCTCCATGAGTGATGGAATTTTGGGTAAATTTGTACTTTTTTCAGTAAAAATCGTCGTCAGTACGACAAGTTTTCAGCTTTTTCTGTACATTTTGACAATTTCTGAAAATTAACGTTTTTTTAGTAAATATATCGCCTTTTTTTTCGTTTTAGTAAAATAACTTTTTCATGTTCATGTCGAAAAAAAGTACATTCGGCATCTAAAAAGTACATTTCAACTCTCCATTCAGTAGATTTCCACAAAACCCAAATGCCATCACTCATCTCCATCTTATCCGATTCTGATATAATATTTAGAACTAATCTCTTTCACGTAGCGTTTTGTCAATCCCTTTTGCGGTCATCTTGAGGGTTCTTAATCGACATTACTTATTCGAGGGCTGTTAATTGTTTTCGCTGTATTCCCTGTACATAATGCTAACGAGATATGTGGAGTGGTACATAAGTTCAATAAGTTCAAATGAATCTACCTGTTAAGTAAAGTCGTTTTTAGAATTCTCAAGCTATTCTAAAGTACAGGGTGTTTTTTTTAGAGGTATAGAGCTTCGAATTGAAATAAAACACAAGAAAATCGTTTTAATGTCCATCAATTTGGCTTTATTGGAAGGATAATTTTATGCCATTAATGTTTAAATATGATTTCGGGCATGTGGCCGCCGTGGCTGGCTCGAATAAAGCCAATTCTACAGGTCCAATTTTGAACCACTTTTTCGAGCATATGGGGCCGTATGTCGGCAATAACGCCACAAATGTTGGCTTCCAAGTCCCCTAACGTTTCTGGTTTGTTGGCGTAGACGAGCGACTTCACATATCCCCAAAGAAAATAATCCAATGGTGTCAAATCACACGATCTTGGTGGCCAATTGACAGGTCCATTCCGCGAAATTATGCGCTCATCGAATGTTTCCTTCAATAAATTGATTGTGACGTGCGCTGTGTGGCATGTTCCAATTCGGGAACAAAATAGTCGGTTATCATGGCTCTATACCGGTCTCCATTAACGGTAACTGACTCTCCAGCATTATTTCGGAAGAAGTATGGCCCAATGACTCCACCAGCCCATAGAGCACACCAAACAGTCAGTTTTTGTGGAAGTAATGGCGTCTCAAGGGTCTCATGTGGATTCTCTTCACTCCAAATGCGGCAATTTTGCTTGTTGACGTAGTCATTCAACCAAAAATGAGCCTCATCACTGAACAAAGTTTTGCGATGAAAATCAGCATCGAGATCAATCTCATTTTCGGCCCATACACCAAAATCACGACGCATTGCATGGTCTCGCGGCTTTAATTCTTGCACAAGCTGGATCTTGTAAGGTTGCAAGCCAAGATCTTTGCGCAAAATCTTCCATAAAGTTGATGGACAAAGCTCCAATTGCTGTACTCGGTGGCGAATCGATTCATTCGGGTCCTCTTCAACATTTTGCTCTACAGCGGCAATTGTTTCTTCGGTGCGCACTGTTCGACGTCTCTGCGGATGCGTATTATCACATAGAGTAAACGTAGTGCGAAAACGACCCATGGTTAACCGAATTAATTGCTCTGATGGACGATTATGTCGACCATAAAATGGACGGAGCTTGCGATAAACTTCGCGAACTGAACCATTATTTTCGAAATAAATTTGCACGATTTGCAAGCGTTGTTCTTTTGTCAACCTGTTCATGATGAAATGGCAAACAAAACTGAACATAAATGACATTAGAGTTGCCAGATTTGACCATAAAATGCCAGTTTTATCTCTATTCGAAAAACAAACCTCTAAAAAAACACCCAGTATTTTCACCTCCTTTATTTTTTCTCAACAGTCGGTGGTTGCTGATGAAAATATTACATATAATTTAATACATCGTTTTAAAGCTTATAGTGCTGCTTGATGTGTTTTAGTTGCTATGTGTTTTTTTTTTCACTTCTTTAACTCCTTGAGGCCGATGTCTAAACTATTATAGTTATCAAAAAATGAATTCCGGCTTCAATTTTCTTGTAGTCAAATTAAGAAAAAATTCAGTCCGGAAAATTCCGAAATCATATTTGACCACATCGGTCTCAAGAAAACTTTTTCAAGGGTAGTATGTGTGGTGCTTAAAGATATTTTAAATCTAAAATTATGTGCAATTTATGTTTATGATTCATTTTATTTTAGGAATTGGAGACAAATAAATATAAGTATTTTGGGACACAAAAGTTTTAATATTCTTTATCAGCAACGTCCATTTTTAATGGTATTGGGTGAAACCATTGCCGAGAAATGATTTCAGTTCACTTATATTGATGAACCTTTTGCAAGACATAAAGTTCACTTTAGTCCTTTGTCAGAACCAATAGAGGTTCGAGCTGAGTGACATTTTCGAACACAAATATGTGTGTGACATTGCAGTTCTCTTCAGAGAGAATAATTTCCAAGTATGAAATCTTGAAATAAATCAAAATGTCCAGCAAAAGTCTCTAAGTCATTTAGCGACACAATGTTTAATGCCTTGGACAATGTTGATAGCTTATCCAGATCAGTTACCTTGCATTCCTCAATTAATGATTTTTGCACCAGGCTCAATGTTGTCAACATCGATTTTAAGAAAGGCTATATCTACTATTGTCTGCTTCTAAAATTTTGCATATTTTCCCGAAATAATTTTTTTATTTAATAATTAAATTTTAATTCGAACCTTTTCTGTATCATATTGTGTTAGAAAAATTGCAAAATCAAAAAAGTGATTGGGTCACACATGACCCAATTTAATTTTGTGAAATTTGGTGATACTACTGTACCTTAATTGGTGTTATCGATATTTTGAAGCAAAGGAATTCAATTGAAGATGGGGAGATGGGGGCCGACGTGAATAGTGTAGTCAAAATAAGAGTAGGTATGACAGAATGACAGAATATCGTACACTCTCCAGAATCCTTTTTTCGGAATGGACATTTTCCGGAACGACCAAAAACCCGAAATTTTTTTTTCGAAATGTTCATTTTCCAGATTTTATGTATACGAATTATTATCATTCCGTAAAATGTACGTACATTACAGAAAACCGATTCCGGAAAAAAAAATTTCGGACTTTTGGTAGTTCCGAAAAATGTCCATTCGGGAAAACGGATTCCGGAAAGTGAGTGGGAACCGAATTACATGATATGGAAGTATCATACTATCACCAAATCCTTAAAATTAACCTTTTGTACAAAATCGTTTCTCATTGGGCTCATTTTAAAGTATTGAACACAGCCTTTAATTTGGAATATCTCTAAAGCTTCTACCATGTCGAGTTGTTCTGTATTTTTTCTTGTCAAAATTTGCAAAATACTTTATTTTTAGAGGTTCCAAACTATGTAGCTTTTCTCAAAACGCGAGGTGTTTCTAAGCCCAGATCCAGTTCGAAAAAAACTCTTCGAACACACTATTTCACTTTCATTTAGCAGATTAAAAGTTAAAAGATGGCAGGGCTGCCTTATCAATAATATTGTCAAAATTGAAAAAGAACAGGTAGATCCTATTATTGAAATCTCGAAGTTTGGTGTTGTGAAGAATTGCTAAAACTTATAGCTCATCTGCGTAGTGCAACCTGGTTTTTATATATTATATGAAATAGTACTAAGTCGATTGAAAAAATATTTTTCCAGGATATAAGGTAATGTTCAGAAGGGTTTCCATATGGAAGCATATAGAAATTTGCGATTCATATTGAGCAAATTTCAGGGTTGACTGCATCTTATATTTATTTATTTTCTGAAAGATTTTGGCAGTGTTTACAGAGAGAGCCTATGAGATCCTTTGCGATGTTAAGACATTTCGGAGGTCATCGTAATAATAACATGTCATATTTTGCGCAAAGGAAAATTGTTTGAACTCTTCGAAGCTTACAGCCGTGTACTATCTCTGGAACTTTTCTTTAAGCAATCTTGAATATTCTTTTTATGGCACTACATTCAGTTTCTGATAAAGGTCTCAGATCGACGATCTCTAAGAAGTACACAGCAATACATAGATAATACTGAGAACAACATCTTAAATATAACAAAATTGTAAGTGTAATCGAAAAATTTACTTTGATAACGTAGTAAACTCGATAAAGTTATTCTCAAACGAAAGTTTTTAAGCTCAAAATATGAAATAAAGATCAAGATCAAAGTGCAACTAATAAAAGACTACTACAGAGCTCCAATAAACTTTATTTCAAAAAACGAAAAGTTAATATTTTTTTTCGAAATAACTCGACGGACCGTGCATTTCCATTTAAAATAAAACGTAAAGGTACGTAAAGAGCAAAAATCCAGAACGTTGTTATCTGCTTAATTTGATCCAATGCATGTGTTTGCTGCTGGATGATTGTTTGACAGAGCCAACACACACACACACACAGACACGCATACACTCAACGAGGAGTGTCAACTTGTGCAAATTAGCACGTGCTGTTTTGCATTTTAGGGTGGATGGTGTTAAGGATAAAAAGGAAAAAACAAACTTGAAATACCACTCTAAAACACCCAAAAGCTAATGAGGAACAAATTTTTTTTTTTAAATAAACAAAAATATAGACGCAGCGAACGAGGGACGCTCAAATGTAATTTTCTGCCTAAACCAAATATGGGGCCCATGGCGTAAAATGCCAGGAAATACAGGATGTTGGTAGCTAAAAACAATGAAATAAAAAAAAAGAAAAAAACGGTAGCACTAACACGCACACACAAGTGTAAATTATGCAAAACCATGTTGGGCTTAAATGTGCTTTTCGTCCTTTTTTTTGTTGTTTTGTAGTAGTTGTAAGTAGAGGAACAGTCAAAGGCATTTACACAAATACTATGCTCTAGGGTAAATCCTGTTGTTATTGTCCAGAGATTGACTAAAATGATATTGATGTTGATGAAGGAGTTATTTTTCATTTTATAAAGGAGATTTTTGAGCTGGCTGAGTTGCATGAATGGATCCATCCCGGTTGCATATAATGGAGCATTATAGCCGCATATTCATAGAGCTCCCGGAAAGACAGCGATGGTTGTCTACGGAACTGAAAATAATTTCTTTGAGTGTCAAAACTCAGAAGCTGACTGATGCTGCTCGACTGATGTCGCGCTAGCTTTTCCATTCGAGGAGCAATTGATAACTTGGTGTCTATATTGGCTAAAGGAGTCAAAACTTTGTTAAGCTAACAACTTCTTGAATGCTTGGGCTTACTGAAGAAGAGGACTCGATTGAACCCGAATAATCCAGACGATATTTCTGAATTCACGGATCAATCCATTAACCTATCTGATTGGATTTTCTAAAGCGCTTTACAAATGTTTTCCTAAAAGAAGCTTTTGCTACAAATATCCCTATTTCTGGACAGGTATCGATATATAAAAAAGATTTTCTTTTTTTTTTTACTGAGCCGGCTTTCATCTTTCCATATACCGTATATATAGCTATATGCTTGTGTTTGTCTTATTTATGTATGCTTCTTTATTTGATAGCACAAAAGTACATTCTTCAAAAACAAAACGAACAGAAAACACAACAAACCATCATCAGGATTTTTGGCCTTTATCCTGATCGTTGTTGGCAATAAATGAAAGACGTCGCATTTCCGTTTTTCATTTTGCTGATTGTCGCTGACTTGTTGTGTTTCCTCAATTTTCTTTTACCATATTTGTTGGTGTTGTTGTTATTTTGGTTTTCAATAAATATGAAATCATACTTGGTCCTCTTCAATCCCCCACTGCGCGCCCATTTTGTGGCATTAATTTTGGGGCATAATTTAAAATTTTTGTTAAAAAATAAAGCAAAATGAAAAATTATACAGTCAAAAAACTAAAGGACCAACAAAAGACGGATGTGTGGTCATCCCAGCGAGACACTATGTCATAAGTGACTACTGTCAATAAGTTATTTATTGCTGAGAAAAGTTTTGAATGGAAACATTTGCAGTCTTTAAAGACTAAATTGATTAGTCATGAATAGGGATTTTAGTGAGTAAAGTTTTCGGGTTGATGAGTCATTTATTAGCTTTTTTTGTTCTTTAAAAACGCTTTTACAGCTTGTGTCTAGCTTAATAATAGCATTGCTTCAAAATATTTTCTTAACCTGCTTTAGAAGAGTTTATACAGCCAAAATAGATGTTCAGAACTAGCACAACTTTGTTGTTATTTTCTTTAGCTATGAACTATACTTTAACGAAAAGATTACAGCTAAAAAAAGCAGCTATATTTATTGTTTTGATTTGGCATTTATAGCTAAAAGAAATCACAAAGCATAGCATAGAATTATGGCTCTTATTAAAGCGCATTTAAAGTTAATTCACAGTAAAAGCAATGGCTATATTTTATAGCTTTTATTTTGCATGCGTACTTCAAATTATTGCTAAAAAAAATCCACACACATTTCTTTTCTCTCTATACTGATGCACACTGCTCGAGAGAGCGCTGAGAGCACCAGCTCATAATGCTAGCTCTTGGCTATAAATTAGCTTTTAAAATCAAAAATTTTGCTGAAAAATAACAATGTAGTAAAACTTATGTTTCTGCAATTTATTAGCTAAGTATTTTTTGAAATTGAACACCAAATAAATGCTGCAGCGCTCTCGCTGTTAAATTCATATTTTTTGGTTAAGTTTTAGCTATTGATGCTTCCATGCAATTCACTTATCGAACCATTACGACGCCATTACCTGAGTGTTGTGCAAAAATTATTCGAATAAGGAAATTTATGCTTAGATTGATTTTCAAAATATGGATGTCATATGAGAGATAATCTAAAAAGGTTCAATATTGACATAAAAAAAGTTTAAAATCCATCAAATCACTTTCGACGGACTTTTCATTTAAAAAAATCGTTATTTGCTTTTGCTTAAAATGCCATGAACTATTACGTACAATAAATTTAGTTAGGTCCACCGAAACTCTATTTTCATGGAGATGAACCATGGCACTTTTTATTGCTGAATATTTCTGTGCGTGCTTGCCCTCCTCGTTACCTTGGTTTGATTAATAAAACTCAGTCATAACTTCGTTATTCGGTATCATCCACTAATGACATTTCTTCCTACAGGGATGCTTTACATAAACCCAAGTCATTCATGAAAACAAAACGTACACGCAGCACCCGTAGATATTTGAATGTTGGATGCCCTTTCGTATTTCTTTCACTCACTCGTAGCATGTCATTCATTGTTGTTGCTTCTTCTACTCCTCTTATGTCATTTTCTGCGGGTGATAATAAAAAAATGTTGGTAGTTTCATATGCACTGAAACTGAAAAACTTTTCTCATAAAACTTTAACTAATTTTGATTATGATTACGATTTACAATTTTAACTTTTTTGTCTGTTTCTGTTTCTGTTTCGGTTTTATCAAAAGAACAAATGTTTCAGCTTTTCATCCAACTACAATGACAGACGATGACAATCATTATCATAATCATATTTTATATCGTAAATTTTTTAATTATGTCAAGCAATTTTGATACTGTGACACTACTGGAAAAATAACCCTCAGTTTTTACCCTCTTCGCATGCTGTTTCAGTTTATGATGAAAATGATTTGCTTTTTTTTCAACTAAAACTTATTACAATAAAAAAAGAGATAAGCAGCCATTATTGGCATGCTGTGAAAACTTTTTAGCATGGCTGCTGCTTTATTGGCTATTTTTGCCACACTGTAACAAAGGCAATGGGATAAACGAGTGAGCAATGGTAGGTAATAAAGAAAGTATTTGAAGTGTTGTTTCGGCTTTGGATTATTTGGGGACACAACAATGTGTGCTGTTTTGGGGGTCTAAAATGAATTTTGAAATGTCAGAAATTAAAAATTTTAGGTCATATTCTTAAAGCATGGTACGTTTTTTTACCTTCGTGGATCGGTTTTTATTAATTTTTCTGGATATCTGGATTTCTTTTTCTTTTGAGTAAAGTTTCATAGTCGAATACAATCGACCGGGTGGATTTGCTCCGAAAGTAAGTTAACGCACTCCTAGCAGCGCCAAACATTCTTCTGAGAAATGGCTTGAAAATGAATGGATCAACTTTATTTGTCTTCGATTGAAAGTTTTTGCAAGCATATATTGTTCATGAGACTTATCACTATGAACTTCTGAATGTCCTTCATACTATCCTATAAAATGGAACAACATCTTATCGCCAGAATGTAGATGGAAGAGGATTTTCAATACATCCATTGTAAAGAAATTTACTAAACACTCGACCAATCACATTCTCTCCAGAATAAGCGTCAGAGAAAATAAATCATGCGTTGACCATCATAAGAGTCTACAAACATTCCTGTCGTGTAGCATTCGCTCATTTATCTTATCAAAATCTGGCTTCAAAATATCTATATCACATTAAGTTTTTGAGATATCCCGAAGAAACAAAGTGATAAACGTTCAGAGGGTCTTCATATTGATAAACGATATAAAAGATTAGCATATTATTTTGATCGGTCATAGGGTTGAATTTGAGATTGCAGCACTGCGATAGACATTCTGAAGCCAGATTTGAAATTTTGAAGCCTCTACCTGAAATTTCCAAAATTTTCTAGCAACGTGGTCAATGAGGTGGGGAGCTACATACCCCCGCAGTACTTACCACTATGTTTATACCCTACACCGGGGGTATATTGACTTTGTCCTACCATTTGTAACACATAGCAGAAGGCGTGGCTGGTATGGAAAAGTGTATATATTCTTGATCAGCGTCACCAACTGAATTGATTTAGCGATGTCCGTTTTTCTGTCTATTGAAATCAGGTTTACGGGAAAACAAAGAAAGCTAATTGAATGAACTTAGCACACTCAGGTCACACCTTCTTGCAGGCATCTTGCTACTGAAAATAGGTGAAATCGGTTCACGGACACGCCCACCGCCCATACTCTATGTATATTTACCCAGGCCAATTTTAAGAAAAGTTGCAGCGATTTTGATGAAACTTAGTGATTTGATGCACATGTGAACATGATTAGGATTAGGCTAGGTTTCAAGCTTTCTAAACTTTCTACAGGGGCGTGGCTTAGCCCCAAATTTCAAACTTTTATATCACCATATCTCGTAAGCGGTGCAAGATATTGTGATGCAATTTGGTAAACGGGAACATTTCAAATATATATCTTAAATTGCGATAAAAGTGGGTGAAATCGTAAAAGTAGGCGTGTCACTTTTCAAAAAAAAAAAAAAAAAAGCAGTCATCATTACAAGCTCAACCACTTTTCTGAAATAACTTGTTGAAGGGCGTGGCACAGCCTACAGTATTTTTAAACGTTATATTTAGAGAACTAACAACGTAATCGTTATGAAATTTAATAAGGCAGATATACTTACTAGAAGGTATATTTTTGCAAAAATTTGGCGCAATGGAGCATGTGGGCGTGGCACCTCCCATACAAGCAAAAACGTTTAATGTTATAGATAGTGTGCTATGGGAATAATCTTCATAAACTTTGGCTTGGAGGTGTCAACTGCAATGGGCTTTGAAATTAAATGAAAAATGACGGGATTGCAGTAGTGGGCGTGGCACCTCCTTTATTACCACACAATTTTAATCGCTGTATTAATTGAACTATTGTAACAATTGGTATGAAATTTAATTTTGGTGGCTTACTTGCTATAAGGTATTCCTGAATCAAAAGTGGGCAAAATAGCACCAGTGAGCGTGGCACTCCCCACACAAGTAAAATACCTTAAGTGGCATATCTATCAAAATATATGATCAATTATACCAAAATTTGGTGAAAGATTGTTGCTTATAGAAAGCTATTTCTGAATAAAAATCGGACCATATAGCACCAGTGGGTGTGTTACCGCCCTAAGTTTTAAGACTAATTATCGGCATATATCGGAAACTAAACAACCTATAGGGCTAAGATTTGGTATTTGAATATAATTTAGTTACACAAAAGTAGGCGGAGTTGGAGAAGTGGGCGTGGCACATTTAAATTTCTTAGTTTTTTTTCGATGTTTTTCAATATTTTCCATATTCTTTTGACTTTATCAACCATTTAACTTTTTCGAATATATCCCATATGTGTTTGTTTTACTTTTTCAACCTCTTTCATTTTTCTTCATTATTGTCTTTATTTTTAAGACTTTTTCAGCAATTTTAAATTGTTTCATAATTTCTTAATCTCTTTCAACTTTTTTGAACATTTTCATATTATTTCGACATTTTTAAGCTTTTTTCAACATTTTTCTTGAATGGTTTCCATATATTTTCAACTTTTTTAGTCTTTACAACTGTTTCAACATTTTTCAACCTCTTTCAACCTTTTTTACTCTTTTTTGAATTTTTTTTGAATTTTCTGATCAATCAAAATTGATTCCAGTCAGTTCTAAAGAAGATATTCTCCATAATTTTCTATTAAATATTAATTAAATTTTCATTTGTTTGAATTGACTAAAACATTGAATCAAATAATCCAAAACCTTGCACACCAAATGAGAAAAAACTCATTTTGCTGTTAAATTAATATAATTGAAATAATGTTCCAGAGACCGCTATATTTTTGTATTAAGTCCTATCAAATGTTGATGTTTTTTGTTGCTAATTAACCAACGATAATGGGGATTTTTTTTGTACTTAAGGAAGAAAAAGTGGTTAAAGGAAAGAATATTCATTAATTAAATCATTTCAACGTTGAACGGCAACTGAGTACACGGGAGGTAATATTTTCCAACTGTGTTTGTTGTTATTTTCAGTTCTCCCTTTGTTGTTGTTGTTGTAGTAAATGCTGTATTCGAGTCTTCACCATAATATAGAATATAGCCGGTCATCTGTCGAATCGAGAAAAAACATCCATAGTGCGAATGGAAAAAACAAAAGTTGTTCTAGGATATTAAATAAATGATGAATTTTCTTCCTTTCACGTTGGTCTCGTTTCTCGCTCTGCACATTCCTTTTGCCGTCACACTCCTATATTACCCTTTATATATTTAAGTATTTTTTTCTCCTTCTCCTTAATTTTGCTATAACCAAAAAACACATTTATTTAACGACGAAGCCAGCGAACCAAGCCAAGTCACTTCAAACCACTGTCCAGTGGAGGAAAAAAATTGTAATTAATTTTACTTTTCCAGCTTTCAGCTTTGTTTCTTTTGGAAAGAATATTTTTATATGGCGAATCAAACAAAAAAAAAATCACAAAGAATAACACACTCTCACAAACACTGAAATAAAAGTAAAAAATTGTGTTCTTCATACTGACCTATGACGGTTACTTCGCCACTACGACGTGCGCTGTGTCCTTGCTTGTTACGTGCCCAGCATGTGTAAACGCCGGAGTCGGTATTCTTTTGCACAGGACTTATGGTCAAGGAACCATCCGGCTGCACACGCTGTCGTATATCATCAGGTAATTCTCGGCCGCCACGCTCCCAGTGAATCTCTTCGATGGGATAACCGGCCACAGGACATTTCAAATTTAATGTTTCGCCTGAAACTGCAGTTACTTTTGGTATCAGTCGGATGTATGGTAACCCTGTAATGTAAGACGTTTTTTTTTTGTTTTTGCATTAAAAAGAAGAAACAACACAGACACTAAACGCAGAAGTGCAAGTTGCAAAGAGTAAGTGTAGCAGCTGTGAAAAAATGCCATAGATAAATTGAAATAACAAAAAAAAATTAAACAATGAAATTTATAACGAAAACAATGAAATTATGGTGGGTCAAGTTGAAGTTGATTGTGAGCTACACTCATGAATATGGGGATTATAAATATTGCATTTTTAATAAATAATGTTTCGCCAAAATTTCTTGCTTCGAACATAAGTTTGAATCAAATTTTTTCATTTACATGGTGCATTTACTTAGTACAAGGAAGCCGGTGGCCTAAATTGCTATATGATTCTATCGTGCAGCAGAGGTTGAACATTTTGAAGTCTACCATTGCATTGAGAATTCCTTGAAACTATCAAAAAAGGTACCATAAACAATTTTATCGCGTCTGCCTTGAAATTAGAAAATGTGTCTATACACTAAAACAGATAAATGCTAGAGGCAGACGTTGTTTTTTGCAGCGTTTTAGAGTGATTTTTTTTTTGTTCAAAATTTTGTGAATTTTTAAGCTTAAGAGATTTTATTGTCAGGCAGATTGCGATTATTACAGAGATTACGTCATAAGAATCGAAAAAAGCAACGTCTGCCACGTAGTTATTGTTGTATTTAAAAATTGCAATGTAACAAACATGTAAAAAATGGAGTACTAAATAATTTTTTTTGCGTCTGCCTCTTGGATGATTGGTTCCGTTACTTACGAAAAGTATAAAAATCTAAGAGGCAGACGATTACAGCTCTGATTTTTCATTTGACACAATATATCACACGCAGATGCAATAAAATAATTTAATATAGATTTTTTAAACAATTTCAAATTCATTCAATTTTATTGCGTCTGCTTTTTATATCTAGAAATGTGTCTATACGCTAAAACAGATAAATGCTAGAGGCAGACGTTTGTTTTTTGCAGCATTTAAGAGTAATTTAATTTTTTTTCAAAATTTTATGATATATATAAGACTAATTGACTTTAACGCCAGGCAGATTAAGATTATTATAGAGATTACGTCATAAGAATCGAGAAAAGCAACGTCTGTCACCTAGTTATTGTTGCATTTAAAAATTGCAATATTACAAACATGTAAAAAAATGAGTACTAAATCATTTTTTTTGCGTCTGCCTCTTGACTGATTGGTTCTATTACTTATGACAACATAAAAATATAAAAGACAGACGATTCCAGTTCTGATTTTTCCCTTAACACACTATATTAGAGGCAGATGCAATAAAATTATTTAATATAGATTTTTTAAACAATTTAAAATTCATTTTAAAAAAAAAGTGGCGCAATCTTCACTTAACTCTTAGTTTTTCTAATTTGCATAAATGTAAGCTACATTGCAGATCAATATCAATGACGATAAAATCATATACCCAAAAATGTTCACCAATTTCCTAGCTATGAGGCTCATTAAAACGAGAGAGTCTGTACAACAAAAAATTTGACTGTACCTAAACCAATTTGAAATACAACATTGTTATTTAAAATTTGGAACTCTAACAAAATGACTCAAAATCTCCTATCATTATAATTTACTAAAAAATACCAGAAGTGGATTTATTTTTTAAATGTTTACTATAAAAACTAAAACTTTTAAGTTAAAATATTTCAAAAATATTTTGTCGATCATGAAAATCATAAAATTTCCACTTTACAATTCCAAAGTTATTGTGCCCAGATATAGGGAAATTCTCGAGATACCAGAATCGCCACTTTTAACACCAACCCACTACCTGTAGGCTATGAAATTAATTCAAAAATAAATTAATAATATATTTTTAAAATGCTTTTGCAACGCATGAGCAAAATTTAATGAAACCTTCATAGTCGCAATATGGGATTAACTTCAAAAGCAAAAAAACATAAAGCAGCAGGCAGGCCGTCTGTCTGGTGGCAGTACATAATTGTAATACATACATATATACTTACAATTAAGACAGCCATGACTATACATAACTAAATGGTCGAGCCCGCAGGATATTATTTTAAATTCATAGCGAAAAATATGAAATCTTCATATTTTTTTTTCAATCAAAGGCAAAAAATTTTATATGAAGCATCCTATCGGATGTACAGACTTCCTTTTCGTTAAAAAAATATTCACAAATAAATAAACTCCCATTGAAAAAAAAGACACAAAAACGAAAATTCCAAACTACAGAAACCACCAACGGATGCCAAAAGGCATAAACAGCACAGCAACAGCAACAGCAATAGCAGCAATTTTTTTTAACGCTCCTGTAAACCGCAGTCGTATTACGAGTAAAGCAATCCTTGCCCTCAAGAAAAACAAACGCGCTGCATGGCTTCATTCGGGAAAAGGATTTAAGCTCATAAATATACAAACAAGCAACTAACTCTACTTTGGAGGCGCATCATGAAGAAGCGCTAGCTGGTTGGTTAGTATATCATCATCATAGTCATAATAGTTACCGGCGTCGTCGTCGTCGTCATCGTCGTCGACATCATCATCAGCAACATCATTCAGAGTAGCAGCAGCAAAAGCAGAGTGTTTTTCGCAATTTTTCTGCATTAAACGTATGTTGCACTGTGGTGTTGCATTTAATAAAATGTTGCACTTTTGAGTGACTGTCACAATCATGCAACGATACCAATGAAAATTTTATCAAAAGAGCAAGAATTTGCCAATATAATCGATGGACATATGGTTTCCTACTTGATCGCAATATAAGTAAAAATATTGCCACTTTTATTATTTGAACACCCTTTATCACTAATATTTATTCTCGATCTTGGTGGTATCCGGAATGGATCCGTTTTATTTACAAAAAACAAATTCGGAACGAATCCGTCCTAGTTCGAGACGGATGCGACAAAGCGGACTATCCTTCCGCTTTTTGGAGAGAAGTTTCATACGAAAACGAATTCCAAACGGATCCGAAATGGAATCCGGAACGTATTCGGTTTAATCTAATATACGCGTTTGGATATTTGCAATCCTGGCACACTGTGCATACAAAATGTGATGCAATCGCTTGAAAAAATAGTATCAAAAATAAATATTGACTAAGAATTTTTTTCTTTGGTTTTTTATCTAAAGATGTGGCAGAGTTCTCAAAGAACTATACAATAAATGCAAGACTGAAAAAATTATTAAAAAGCCATAAAAATATACGAATATTTTCTATATATAACAAAATCAATTGCACAAAAAGCACTTGAACTTAACGGAGATAGAAATAAAATTCGAAGCAATAAATATTGAATATTTTTGTAATATTACACCTTTCACTTAAAAAACTTTTAAAATTAATTTAACCCAATAGAATATACTAATTTAATACGAGTAAAGTGCTGAAATTTTATATTCACATTTGAATGTATATATTTTGCAAATTACTAACGTATGCATTGTAACAAATGTACTACTTTATTATTCAATGTTGATGGATGTTACTCAATATCATAAATTTGATAGCAGCTGTTAACCCATTTTGTTATAACGTTACACAGGGGAGAAAGTTTTTTGTAGATTAAATAAGAAAATTTATTGCTATGAGTCTTAAAAAAAATCAATAGTTTCAAAAGTATTTAATCATTTTATCAGCAATTTGGTATGATAGGCGTGGCATTCAGTATAAAAACTTATTAAAAAATCCCAAAGTTATTTTGGAAATATGTGCTAAACAACCCAATAACTTTTACAGAAGTCACATGAGCTAATTCTTAATCTTTCCGTTCTATCATTAAGTCGGTGGCCAGTTATCACTGCAACAATTGTCGAGCTTCTAAGTCTAGTGAGATATAGCACTGCTGAAGCACAAGTCATGATCTCAATGTTTCTATTGTTATATCGCACGGTGACCATATCTTGTGCAACCTTTTCTTACAAAATCGATTTTTGATTGGGTTTTGCATGTGGTGCTTTGCTTGTTGAGCTCTTCTGTTATTGCAATAAGCATTCATATCCATTAGCTCTGGAAGCCAAAATGACGTGAATACTTAAACGCTGCCACATATTATTAAGAGGTGTGCAGTATTTAAAGGCTATAGTCAATCGATAAGAACTGATTTTTGAGATATCAATACTTCCAATTTTAGATTTTGAGTTTCTCGATAGCATTAAAATGTTGCATTTCTGTTCAAAAGGACTTAGAAATTTTTAAAATAAAAACATATATATTTTTTTCTATTTCTGGTAGAAATGAAATCTTGTAAGAATGACGACCTTAGCTGTTTGAAATGTCTCCAGAAAAAAAAAAAAAAAATATATATATCCAGATTTTTGCAGAAAACCAAATGCTGAGCAAAGCAAAACCCCGTTTACACTCAGGGTATATTCACTTTGTTGTTTCGCTTGTAACGCATTAAAAGGGGCGTGGCACCTCCTATGCAAGAAAAAACTATAAAACGCTGTACTGAGAGAATTATTTAAAACATTCGAAGAAAGCTCTGTTGTAGCAGGTGAATGCTGTGCAAGTAGTTAACCCCTTAGTTAACACTTTGCTGAATACTACCGGCTACAATGTTGTATCAAGTTTTTATCCTTGCGAGGGATAACACTTTGTTACTGGTTGAAACTGCACCTGCAAGTAGAATTTTAGGAATTACTGTCGTGAGGGCTTTACTTACCTAGTGGTAGTAGCCGTCTCCAATCTAATTCACTTTAAAATAAAAAACTGGTGTTTCACTTTTCAAGTCAAGAAATCAACTGAACTTTATTTAAAAACTTAAATACCTTAACACTTCGAAAAATAAAAATTACAACAATAATTACGTACTAAAATATTTCAAGGTAACTACAATAACAAAAACACTTATTCTACATACCGTGTGAAAATTGGCTTGCAAAAATCAATGACCCGAAATGACATCCGGTTGCACAATATGGCTTTTACTTGGAGTTTTGTTGAAGTACGTGCTTTTAAATGCACAACGTGATCATTCTTGTTTCTGCTTAGCAAACAGAATTTTCCCAACAACCACATCATCAACAAAACGACAACAGCCCGCGAGTATGCTACACTTTCGCAACGATATTTAATCATATTAATTATCCGATAGTAAAATAATAATGCTACCAAATATGTTAACGAATGATGTTAAGCATCATCCTAAAAGTATGTGAAATATACTACTTATGTTAATAACATATATTGTGCGGTTAAAAACCCACAACATTCCTCCCCTCTTGGGATAAGAAAAAATTATGGTTAAGAAATAACAATAATTTTTTCTTAATACCACATAATTGTGCGTTATTTTTTTTTTCTCTTTTTCTTTTACTAATTCATAATATTGATTATTTTTACTTTAGGTTTATTGTGTTAAGTATGAAAAATGTGATAAAAATACTTATTATTTTTCTTGAAGATAATTTACTAAACAACCCTACCTAATTCATGGCCCTATTATTCTCCGTCACCGCTTGTCCCCCTTGGTCGGAACATCTTGGCTTCGAATAATTTGTATGAATTTGACTGTTTTGGTTGAACGATGACTCTAGGGGCGACGCTACTGATCTATCTGCTTTTGTAACCAGATTATCGGCTGTATAACGTCTTCAGCTTGTCCCCCTTGGTTGGAATCGGCATACTTTGTTTATTAGACTAACTCCTCCACCAGGTTAAATTGTGTGCTGAGTTCAGGGAAAATATCACTGTTTTATCGGCTTTATATGTCTAGAGGCAACATATGGTCGGTTGCCTGCAGTATTTGTGGCTATCTTCAATTCGGATTTTAGTTGATCTGGCTTATGCCACAGTTTTCGCTCGACAAGGGAGGCGTTATTTTGAAAGCTATTGCCCCCTCCCTTCCTTCCTTCTGCTTGGTTGTCTCCGGTAAAGATTGGCAACCACTTAATTTGTCATCATTGATTGATATTTCACTTATGTTGCATGAAATATCCCTCAGCTTAGCTTTACAAAGTTTATTGTGCGTCTTCCCAGTGATGTGATTGCTCATGTTGAATTAGGTTACTAAGCAAATAGTCAGTATGCGGTACTCGTCCCCTTGAATCAATAATTTATACTTGACATCCAACGTATCTGCCTCGTCTACTGCTATACTGCTACAGTATACGACCATGATAATAATGAAATTGTCTATTACATATTTTTGTGCAAAAAAATTTTTTACTGATTTGTTAAAACAAGATCAAAATCTATTTTTTAATTTAACATAATTTATTACGATACAAATCTCTATTTGTCAATGCATATCTTATTTATTACTTTAATTAATTGTAAATGATATGTATGTTTATGCATTTATTTATAATGCATAAAAATATATAAGCATACGGCATTTACTCCGTTTTATTTTAAATAATTGTTGCTGGCTTTGTTTGCCAATATTTAATGACATAATTATTATGCTACTGATTTTAAAATGTTCATGTCAGTGAACCGACTTGATTTCTAGCTTACGATGCATGCAAGGTGTCAATGCATCGCGTATAAAATATATGCGAAGTAATATATAATATATTTATTTTTCAAATTTTCTAATTAATTCAAATGTAAATATAAATGTTTTATATATATGTGTATGCATTTCTATCTATACATGCAAATATACTATACTTACATCGTATTTAGATTTAACAAGTTTTAATTACGTCTATAAATGTATGCACATACGTGTTAAAACGTATTTATACAAATATATATTTTCTCATTTTATAGAAATTACTAATTACTATCCTTATTTAAGGCCTTTTAATAGAACAAAAAGTTTTGCTCCATCTGTAAACAATTTTAATTGTACTTCGTTCCCAAATTGCTTACTTTCAAAATTTAGTTCCATCTTAATTAGAAACCAAAATTTATTTTTATATATGCTGTATATGTGTATACATTTTTATATGCATACAAATATATATTACGCATAGCTTGTAACGGGAATAAAAATTTGTTCCTCTAATATCTTTCAAATTAAGTTGTCTAGGTTATTTCTGTTTTATTTACTTCAGCTGAAGTTGCTGATATTTCTTTTTGTTTCATTTGATTTCGCAAAATGAAGCAATGTTATTATTCATAGATACAAAGCTGATTTCAGGTTGCATATATTTTTGGTTCGCATTTGCATTGTTAGAGTTTTTCCCTTAATTTATTTTTCAAATTTGCCTACTTGCACACTGTTGGGGTAGGTCAGTTCTACGCGATCGCGTGTGCTTTCTGCGGCACATTTTGGCTCAAATTGCTTCTATAATGAACATGTATTTCTAAGTTTTCAGAGCTTGTTATTTTTGTATTTTAGTTTTGCTCTGTTGGCTATTTTTTATTGTAAATTAAGTAGGTTCATTAAATAATTTAAGTAAATTATTGTGCAACCTCTTTTTCTTGCCTTTTATTACAACTTCTGTTGTAACAGGCCCCTTGACTCCTAAAACTTCAAATGGCCCTACCCATATGGGAGAAAATTTGTTTTTTCTAGTTTGATTTTTCATCAAAACTTTATCCCCTTGTTTAAATTTAACGGGGTTGATTGCACCGTCATATTGTTTTTTAGACAATTCTTTCGCCTTTTCTTGGTTTTTCCTAACTAACTCATGAGTTCTTTGAATTTGAAATTTTAATACTTTTGATTGGTCCTCGGCGTTATATAGCGGTGAACATTTTCGTTTCAAATTCGTAGGCAACTCAAAGTCGAAACCGTACAAAGTACGAAACGGGGTTTGCTTAGTAGAAGTATGTGTTGTATTATTATGCACATGCATGGCTGCTGTCAGCCATTGGTCCCAATTTGAACCATCTTCTTTAGCAAAACTCCGCAAGTACTCTGCAAGCGGTCTGTGGCTTCTTTCCAAAGAACCATTAGCCTGCGGATGATATGGTGTTATGTGCAACTTCTTAATTCCCAGCATCTTACAAGTGTCTGAAAACAATTTCGCAATAAAATTTGTACCATTGTCAGTAACTAATATCTTTGGAATATTGTACCTGGCAATGATTTCGTCATAAAATTTCTTCGAGACCGTACTTGCTTCTGCATCGGGCATTGCAACACACGCCATATATTTCGAAAAATCATCTTGAAATGTCAATATGTATTTGTTTCCTGATATAGTTTCTGGTAATGGGCCGACTATGTCCATGTAAACTTTATCAAAAGGTCGATTTGGTGTGTCAGTCAAAACCATAGGCATTTTTGTGAGTCTTGAACTCTTGTTGGTTTGACATTTTGTACATTTTTTAATGTACTCTTTAACATCTTTTTGCATTCCTGGCCATCTATACTGCTTCCTTATTCTTAGAAGCGTTTTTACTGCACCTTGATGCCCGCCTAATGGTGTACTATGAAAATCCCTTAATATTATTTCTATTTCCTTCGGGTCCTTTAATACAGTCACTTTTTCTTTTTGGCTGATGTCAATCGCCGTGTCTTTGTCCACCTCATTTGAAATATTCAATTTTTCATTTCCAGAATTTTTGGATTTTGATCTAGTTTGTACCACTGTTATTTGTTTATCTGTTTGTGGTAATCTACTCAAAGCGTCTGCATTTAAGTTTCTTTTCCCAGGCTTGTAAATTATTTCAAAATCATATTCTGACAGTTTGTGTCGGAAGCGTGCCAAGCGTGACGTTTGATCCTTAAGGTTGGATATACCGCGTAATGGTTGATGATCGGTATATATTTTGAAATGTCTTCCAAGCAAATATGCTCTAAAATTTTTCGTTGCCCACACTATAGCGAGAAATTCTTTTTCAATGGTTGAATACCTCTTCTCGGTATCGCTTAGTGCTCTACTGGCAAATGCTATTGGATTATCTTTACCGACTTCTCCTTGAGATATAATTGCACCAATTGCATCATTACTGGCATCCGTAGTTAACAAAAACTCTTTGGAAAAATCTGGATATATCAATATGGGAGGTGACATTATCGCCTTTTTTAAGTCCTCAAATGATTTTTGGCACTCATTTGACCAAATGAACTTTGCATCTTTTCTCAATAACTTGTTTATTGGTAATGCTAGTCGTGCCGTGTCCTTAATGAATTTTCGGTAATAGTTTACCAGACCTAGAAATGCCTGTACATCTTTTTTGTTTTTAGGCACTGGTATGTTTTTTACACATTTCACCTTATCTGGATCTGGTAGGGCTCCATGTTCTGAACATTTATGTCCTAAATAAACCACTTCGCGACGCAAAAAATTGCACTTTTTCGTGTTTAACTTTAGATTATGTTGTCTTAATATTGTGAACACTTTACGTAGCCTTTCTTCATGCTCACGTAAGTTTTTCCCGTATATGACAATGTCATCTAAATAGACAAAACATTCTAGACCTTGGAGTCCTGTTAAGATATGGTTCATAATTCGTTGAAAAGTTGCTGGAGCTCCGGTTAGACCAAATGGCATTCTGTTAAACTCAAAATGTCCTAACCCCGTACTAAATGCTGTTTTTTCCTTGTCATCGTCATTCACCATTACTTGGTGGTAACCACTCGCTAAATCCAAAGTGGAAAAATATCTACTGTGTCCTAATTGGTCTAAAATTTCATCAATTCGTGGAATGGGAAAAACTTGTTTAATAGTAGCTTCATTCAATTTTCTGAAGTCTATAACTAATCTCCATTTTTTCTCGCCATCTTTACCACTTTTCTTAGGAACAAGTAACAATGGTGAATTCCAAGGTGAGGTGCTAGGCGAAATTATCCCTTCATCCAACAGTTCTTCTACCTGCCTATTAATTTCCATTTTATGCGAATGGGGTAGTCTATACTGTTTTTGATTTATTGGAGGTTGCCCCGCCAAAGTAGGGATATCGTGCTTCAAAACTGGAGTATATGATAAGCAATCACCTTCCAACAAAAATATGTCATGGAAAGATGCACATATATTTTCCATAGAAGCCTTTTCTTCTTTGCTAATGTGTGGATCTAAATTAATAGATTCAAATAGCTTGCCTAATCTTTCCCTCACATTTTGTTCAGTTATACTGTTTATTCCGGTATTTGTATTTATTTTGAATTTATTGCAATTTGAAAATACCGGTCTGAAGTTTTTATCAATAATAAATTTGTCCTCTGACGAATTTAAGACTGGCACATAAACTATGCCAGCTTTCACTTTTGTTAGGGTTTCTCCCAAGTAAACCCCTTGTGAAAGTTCTTGTTTGTGTATAACAACTTCTTTTAATGTTGTTTTAACACATAATGGTACTATTTTTACAGTTCGAGCTTCGACTGCTGTTTCTGTATTGTATAGTACTTTATTAAAGTCATTCATCGGCTTTAGCGTGAATGCTATTATTTTCTGTCGTTCTTTGTTAAAAAACGTTAGATTTTTATCTATTGCATTTATGATAGTTTGGTTCCACAAATTGTCTCTACCAATTATTCCATCAGCTGGTATTCCATGATCTAGTGACACTATGTGTAACTTCAAACTAAGATCTTGGTACTGATTGCGCTGAATAGTGGTAGTACCTAATGTGGTAACCTGTCCACCGAATGCTCCACTTAAATCTTTTGTATTATTTGTATCTAATCCTGGGAAATGCAGCATTGCACTTTCTTTGACTAAACTTGTATCGGCACCGGAGTCTACCAACAAAATAAGTTTTCCATATTTAGCACCTTCACAGGGCACTTCTATGAACACATCATTTTGTTTTGCTTGGTAAAAATTCTCGTTATGCCTTCCATACAAGATATGTCTCCCAGTTTCGATATCGATATCATTTTTTACGCATTCTATGGCTTTTGCAAGGGGCGCCTCAACTACAGTTTTCTGCGTATGATTTGTTCCTGCTTTACATTGTTCTAAGTTGTTACTTAAAACTTTACTATTAATGCGTTTAGTAGTTAACGTATCAGTTACAATTTGTTGTGGCTGATTTGTAGTTATTTCTTCGTCAAATATATTCTTTGAAACTGTAATAGTTTCATTTCCAGTAGGTAACGTATCAACTGCACTTTGTTGTGGTTGATTTACTGTTACTACGTCATCAAAATTTTTTCCCAAAACTTTATTTGTGTTACATACTGTAGTTAACGTATCAACTGCACTTTGTTGTGGTTGATTTACAGTTACTACTTTAGTTGGCCCTAATTTACTAAGATTTTTGGGGTCCCAGACTATTGGCCGGTCTTGGGCCCCTCTTAGTTTTCCTGAGACGTCTCATAGTCTCTTTTGGCATAGCAATTTTCCATTGCATGCCCAATTCTTTTACACCAACAGCATGTAGGTGTATTTTCATCGACCTTATTTTGGATCTGTAATAATGTGTCTTTTGTTCTCTGTTTTTTGCTTTCTATGCTTTGTTGTTGATAGTTGAAATCAACTTCTGGTTTCCTTTTATTCTTCGTGCACCTTTTGTCGGTTTCTTGACCGTACGTGAGGCTATCTTGACACTCCCGCGAATTTTTACGATTCAAACATTCATCTCTAGTATGTTCTCTTACATTGCAAAATGAGCACTTGACTGAAAGCTTTCTGGCTAAAGATTCTTTTGTACTTCCCTGCTCTCTAAGTGGAAATATTACTGTTTCTAAGCTACTATTTGGTAATTTTTTAACGTTTGAATTCACTGGGAGGGGTTCTTCATAGCCAGATTGCACAGCGTTAATTCCAGAATTTAATTCTAAATCATATTGAATGAAATCTTCCATTTCGATTGCTTCCTCTAACAACTTGTTTAAGTTGTTTGTTTTCTGATTTATCAACAACATCTGTAACATCTGATTATGTACTCCTGTTTTAAATCTTTTTATCACTAACAAATTCAATTCTTCATTGTACATTTCATCCGATAAATTTCCATAAGTTGATTTCAGTATATCTAAGGCTTCGTTCCGTAGCGCATTTATTCGTCTCGCAAATGCACGCAGTTCTTCTTCAGGAAGTTGACGTGCGTTTTCTATCTGCTTTTGAATTAAATTAATAGATTTTGCTTTAATATATGTTATTTTTAATAGCTTGCGTAGCTCTTCCAATGATTCAAATTTATGCCACCTAATTAACTCAAATGCATCACCATGCAATTGAAGCCTAATGAGTGCTATGAGTTTTGGTTCTTCTTCATCCTTAATTTCATACCGCACTGTATCACAACCTTCTAAGAACCTATGTAGATCTGATTCTAACGTTGGTGAGCTAGCCCCTGAAAAATAGGGTACTACATTTTTCACCAACTTTGATATTTCTAGGAGTCCCATTATAAATATAAATAAAAACTTATTTAATTTTTTGTGTTGGTGTATTTAAATTACTTATAGTTGTTTAAAGCATAAAGCCTAACACATTTGAACCCCAGTCAGCAAAATTTACAAAGTCATATATTTAAAATCCGATTAATTCTCCTAACAATTTTTCATGGGTGTATTTAATGAACTGCAAGTCGTTCATTACTTAAATTCATTTAGCTTAACAAAAAAAACGTCGTCAGCAACTTTCAACGGTTGTTGACTTCAACAAAAAGCAAGCGTTTTAAGTTACGTGCTTTTTTGTTATTTTTGTTATTTATCTTTATTTTCAGGGTCTAATTTTTATTAGAGTGAATGAACTTTTCAGTAAATTTTTGCATTCAAATTGTTTTAGGATTCTAATACGCGACCTACCGCAAATAACGTTTGGATTTGTTGTGTACCAATAAATGAGTTATTGGTATGAAAAGAAATACCTAAACTTTTTAACTAGAAACAATTTTTGTTAAATTGATCGCGGACCTTTTCAGAACACGAATCCTTGGAATAGTTGAAAGTATTCCTTGGAACCCAAAAAATTCTGCAAGGTTTTTTATACGTGTTACGAGAAATCAAACTATTTTTAGCAATTAAACGCGAGTCTCTGTTTCATAAATTCAACAAGATTTGTACGAAGCAATAACAATTTAGAAAGAGTTGTTAATTTGTAAGACATTTAATTTGTTTAAAACATTGAAAAAGTGAGCCAACAGCACTTGAACTGTGACTCTTCGTAGTATAGAATTAAAACACGAAATTATTTCAAATAAATTAATGAAACCTAATTTCCCTATTAATTGATGCAGAAAATAGACTATGAGGATCTCTCATAGTTTATTTTCCCAAGTTCGTTAGGTTGACTGCCAAAATAAGGCTTTCCTAAGGAAATGGCTTAAGAGCCGCACTGTTTTGGAAGTTTATTGGTTAGTGATCAGTGTTTAGGATACTTACAAAATTTTCAAGTGTTGTATTTTTTCACTTGTGTTGTTAAATGTTGTATTGCTGTTGTTAAGACTTCTAAATTGGCTGGTTACCAATGTCCGTTCAAACGTTTAGACTTGATGTCTGTCCGAGTATTTTAGTTCCTTAAATTTGTGGTTCCGAGTGGTGGCTCGAAATACCGGCTGCGCCAAATGTTGTAGCAGGTGAATGCTGTGCAAGTAGTTAACCCCTTAGTTAACACTTTGCTGAATACTACCGGCTACAATGTTGTATCAAGTTTTTATCCTTGCGAGGGATAACACTTTGTTACTGGTTGAAACTGCACCTGCAAGTAGAATTTTAGGAATTACTGTCGTGAGGGCTTTACTTACCTAGTGGTAGTAGCCGTCTCCAATCTAATTCACTTTAAAATAAAAAACTGGTGTTTCACTTTTCAAGTCAAGAAATCAACTGAACTTTATTTAAAAACTTAAATACCTTAACACTTCGAAAAATAAAAATTACAACAATAATTACGTACTAAAATATTTCAAGGTAACTACAATAACAAAAACACTTATTCTACATACCGTGTGAAAATTGGCTTGCAAAAATCAATGACCCGAAATGACATCCGGTTGCACAATATGGCTTTTACTTGGAGTTTTGTTGAAGTACGTGCTTTTAAATGCACAACGTGATCATTCTTGTTTCTGCTTAGCAAACAGAATTTTCCCAACAACCACATCATCAACAAAACGACAACAGCCCGCGAGTATGCTACACTTTCGCAACGATATTTAATCATATTAATTATCCGATAGTAAAATAATAATGCTACCAAATATGTTAACGAATGATGTTAAGCATCATCCTAAAAGTATGTGAAATATACTACTTATGTTAATAACATATATTGTGCGGTTAAAAACCCACAACAGCTCTGTACAAGAACAATCCGTGTTACTGCAAATGCGCATCGCATCCCTCGAAGAAACAAAAACTTTAAAACCCAAACTCAGGGTACATTTACTTTGTTGTTCCGCTTGTAACGCATTAAAGTGGGCGTGTCACCTCATATGCAAGAAAAAACTATAAAACTCTGTACTGAGAGAATTATTTAAGATAATGAAACCAAATTTTAAACAAACAGAAAGAATGAGCCTCGCACCTCTTAAAGTAACAAAAACCTTAAAACCCAATACATAGAGATCTATTAAAAGCAATGCAATAAATTTAACACAAATGCTAGAAATACTTTGGCGTAGTGCCAAAAAAAAATTAATGCATTTAGTTAAGATAAGGTTGTGTTAACAAATTATTAACTTATACCAGGAGTATATTGGAAAAGCTCTAGATGAAAATAGGATTAACTTCGATTAAATAACGTGGCACCTACCATATGTGCAAGCAATTTAAAACGTTATTTCCACTAAAATATAAGGAAAAGTTCAGTTTTGCATCAGACAAAAAGTGGGCGTGCAGCTCCCCACACAAGAATTAGCTTCAAACTGGAACGAATACCCCTTTTAATAAAAATTTAAGACTTATGTGGTGTAGAGTATATAATTTTTGGCGAGGCCAAAGATATTATCCTTACCAGATATATATAAACAAGATTTACTTTCTTAGTGAAAGCTTTAAAAAAGCTAAAACTGCTAAGAATGGTTCCTTTGTTTTACCTTCAAATAATCATATCTCATCTCCAAGGTATATCTGAATATAAAGCATTAGCTTAAACATTTGTAAAGGACTATTTCTTTTACACTAAAAACTTTTGTGCAAGAAAAAAAATTCAAATCAAGTAATTCGTATTTTGAAATCATTCTTATAATCCGTTTCATAAGATTAGGTCGATTCATGTAACTTCAACATCAATATTTCTTAATTTGCCTAACATTTGCACATGAAAAACATGAAATTAATATGAAAACAGGTTAAAAATTGTATAACACATTACATAGCTTTGAAATAAATTTGTAGTTGCTACAGCTATGAACAATTCAAAAAAAAAAAAAAAAAAATTCATAAAATGATAAAAATTTCATAAATAATAAAAACTCAAGCATGACTGCCCGCCCTGCTCTGTTTGTGAAAATATTAAATTGCTAAATTGCCAACTATCTGCAGTTGCAATTGCAATTGCAATTGCACACAAAGTGCATACGAAAATAAAGATAAAAAACATCACTTCAAATACACACGTATGATTGGATATTAAATCTGTTGCCTATATCCAATATAATTGGTACTGTGTACGTGTGTATCTGGCTGCTTAATGCGTGGCCTAATTCCACAATATCTGAAAATGGCGTCCACAAATGCATACACACAACAAATACAAATACACATATGAAAACTTAAAATCTTTTCTATATGCAGTTTTCTATTAATATGAAATAAAGTAAAATTCGCTTTATCCAAGGACAATTCAGCAGCAATAGAATTCAATGCGTCCGTTTGTATGCAAATTGCATTTTCGAAAATAACATAGGAGTAATGATTATTAAAAAAATTTATTAAAATTGTATGTGTTTTGAAAATCGTTGACCTTGTTAGCAGATGCCATAAATAATAATGATGATTTAACTGATGATGATTTTGAGCTTTACAATTTCAATTTGAAACATATCATTTACATAAATGTTGGTCAAGGAGCATCAGTGTAGAAATTCTTTCAATGGGATATTCTTACAAATGATCAAAGTTCCCATGTGACCAACATTCCGTTGAAAAAAATTAGATGGAATACACTTATAAAATCCATACTCTTGGGTCGTGTTGGAGCTCAAAAAGTTTTTAGATCTATAATTTGTGTCGAAGAATATAGAAGCTCCGTATTGGCAGAGCTTTAATAGATAAATAACAACCTTTGATCAAACTTACAGCGCTACTTAGTAGATTCCAAAGACATAACTTTGTTCATAAGGACTGTGGAAAAAATAATCGGTTCTTTTATTTCTTAAGATTGTATTTAACTTCATTATTGCAAGTCTACCTGATTTTGTCCACTTTGATAGAAAAAGAAGGGTATTAAAATATTCAGATATAGCGAAAAAAATCGGTACAGCAAAAAAAAAAAAGTCTAAAGGGTTATTTCGAACTACAAAATGAGTCTACAAAAAATTATTCTGGCCGAAAACTCAAATTTCAGAGCCAATGTTAGTGACGAAAATGATGTAACTCTTCAAGCAGAATCATTACAACACTTCAGTACGAGATAAGGCAACTAGAAATGTTACCTCGATATGTTAGATAGATAGAAAAAAAGTAATTTGAAGTCGTACAGGACTCAAAAAATACCAGTTTCCGATGGCTGAATTTGAGGGTAACGTTATGGACGACGAAACATGCATTAAGGCAGATTTCAAAAAGCTACATACCTGGACATGAATCTTATACTTCAACGCAGAAGGACCATGTACTATACGAAGCAAATTCTAAGAAAAACAGAAAATTTTCGAAGCTGTAAATGGCTTTGCAGACAAAATGTCGTTCTTGGCTGAGAAACAGATTTTTTTGTTTTACAGTGTACAATAAATCGAAAAGTTTATGTTGACTAGTGCATCCGAAACGGCTTCTGCCATTTAATCAGACACATAATGGTACTGTGGTGTTCTGGTTCAATTTAGGAATATTTCATTACTCAATCATTCAGTGGTACAAAAGCAACAAAATCAATTTTGCACCAAAAACAGCGAATTTACCTAAATGTCCAGAGGCTCTGTGACAGAGATTTGACCAATTGATAGGTATGGGCTCAAAGAGATTTTCGAAAGAGTAATAAAACTGAAAAAAGTTTATAAGATTTTGTAAATAAATGAAGAAGATCGTGCGGTATTGTCGGTGAAACAACCGAAAAAAACCTAATGCAGAGTCTTAAGATGAAATTTTTTTTACAGAAAAGAAATATTTTTCAATAGTTCATAAACCAAAAATAGAAGAAAAATTACAAGTTATTTTTCATTACTGAAAAAAAAAACAAAGTTTTTGTTGAACTTAACTTAACCGAAAATGTCCTTTATGACTTGCATACTCGACTTTGTTCAAAGTTGAAATAACATACAGTGCAATCTCGATTATCCATGAGGCACGGAATTAGCGCCTAATAAATTTTTAATATCATGTTTGATTTGCTTGATATATTTTTATTAATAATAACATTTGTATTGTACATAGTCGAATAAATTTTCCTTACAAAAATTCAAGAATTATCTTTTGTTTCACTGCTTTTGGAGACTTCGAAACAGCGATATTTCAACAACAAACATTTGTACGACGTGCGAGTGACGATTGATCGGAGTGACAGATAATCAAGTGGCAGAAAATCGAGTTTCCAATAAATTTGAAACAATACATATGGATATTTACCTCATATATTGTGTTGATAAGGTAGCTAACGAGCTCTTGAGTCGCGTTATGTCCAGCTTAAGGATTGGTTTTTTTAAGTGAAAACTTCAAGCTTTGGAAAATGCTCATGTTGAAAAATCACGTTGAAGATATGTTTTATACAGTTTAATATAGTTCCATGTTTCTGGTCGCGGAATTATCCCATACGGAAAACTAATGGAACAATAATTCATTCGAAATTTTATTTTATTAGTTCTGTTGGTACTATTCTAAGCGCAGACTTCAGTAATAAGCTCCCCTGTAGCATTGATCACAGCTTTTCATTTTCATTAGTGGCCATAAGTGATGACAATCGACACTAACTATTGGTGGAAAGATTACCAGTAGGTACTAAGTATTAAACGATTTAGTGATCATTAGTCTTAAAAATACTTACTTATCGGCACTGTTCAACACTAATCAATTGCCATCAGTGTAAAAGTAGAAATATTTGTTTCTAATCAATCAAATTACTAATAAACACTAATGAAAAACTGATGAGCACTAATTAAATTTGATTTTGTGCTCATTAGTGTTTTTTGGGTTTGTTTTTTATTTTCAACTGCTTAACAAACATTGGTTGTAGTACATTTTACTAAGCTGGTGATATTTTGCAGAAAAAGCGCTCAGAAAGTAAAGATTTATTTTATATAGAGACATTAACTAGTCGGATGTATAAAGATATTTACTGAAGTGAATTGACGAAAAAGTTATGCTAAAACTCACACAAAATTAGTGTTACGTTTCCCAGTGTGCCAAACGAATATTTTTTTCGAAATCGAAACGAAGTCGTTTCTTCGTACTATTTATCTGAAACAGATTCCGTTACGAATTCGTTCCGAACTCGTTTTCGTATGAAATTCCTCTCGAAAAAACGGAAGGATCGACACATTGACGAATTCGTTTCGAAATCGTAACGGACTTCAAATATGAATCCGTTTCGAACTCGTTTTTTTTTTTCATAAAACAGATCCGTTTCGAATTCGTTTTTTGTTCATAAAACAGATCCGTTTTGAGTTCGTTTTTTGTTCATAAAACGCATACGTTTCGAATTGTAATTTCGGTGTTAAAAAAAATTAGTTTTTTTCGATTTTTTAAACATTTCTAAGTCGATTAAGAAACAAAATTTTTTTTGAAAATTTTACTTTGAAAATTTTTCCGGGACTTTGAAAATTTTCCAAAATTTTTAATTCGCTTCCGTTTTGTGCACATTGGGTTTTGACTTTTAACAACACTTATTTATGTACACAATTTTGTAAGATTCTTTTACTATTCGACTTCTTCAATATTTTTTGATTTACTGAAATTTTTTGGAATTTTGAACGTTTAGACATTTTTATACAATTTAACTGTCCAACCAACATTATTAATTTTTTTAAGATTTATCGACATCTTTTTATAATTTTTTCAATATCTTACGATACTTTCAGCTTTGTTTGATTTTTAAACTTTTTGACTTTGTCAACATTTTCTTAAGGATTTTTAAAATTTTCTTCTTTTACATCTTTATTAACATTTTGGAACTCATTCAACATTTTTCGAATTTTTAACATTTTTTGCGCTTTTTTTCGAATATTTAAACATATGTTGATTGATTTAAAATTTATCAAGTTATTTAACTTATGCAACACTTTAGCCCTTTTTCGAATCTCACAATTATTTTTCGACTTTTTCAATATTTTTCTAGTTTTTTAACATTTTCCGACTTCTTAACATTTTTTAAGTTTTTGAACACAATTTGACAACATCAATATTTTTTAGAGTACTTCAAAATTTTTCAACTTTTTTGATATATTATATCAACTCTTTCAAGATTTTTCAACTTACATTGTGAAAGGTACAGCTTAGGATTTACCTACTTTTGATTAAAACGAAAATCGAATATCATTCAGAAGTTACAATTTTCTTTATAAAAACAACTCCACTTCCAAACAGGAATAATTGCATCACTTTAAAATGAAATAATTTAAATTATCTCAAAATATAGCACAATTCTTCATATCAGCTTAAAATATTAAGTTTCTACAGGCAACATGATTATCTTCTTAAAAAAAAAAACCAAAGAGCTCGCACAGATACAACCAAAAGAAAAAAATGTTAAAAATTTCAAAAATGTCGCTGGTGAAAATTCTCTATTGACAAAACGGAAGTGAATCCTTGTACTCACTCGTCGTATGTACAATGTGATTCCTTCAGGCACTTCAAAAAAAAAAAAAATGTCAGTAAAAGAGAAAAATCGACAAAAAAAAAAGAAAAAAGAAAACAAACTTAAGCCCAAAAAGGCACAAAATCTGGATCATCACGAAAACGAATGAATGAAAAAAAAAAAAATAAAACTTTAAAGCTTTGCAAATTTTCCAACATACAGACAGACACGTAGTATGAAGAAATATTCTGCCGGAAAAACTGGACGACGACACCGACAAATGCAACGCTTATCAATGTAGGTCAGCATAGACTTTTGCAGCAGAGTAACGAAATAAACAACAAGCAAAAAAAAAACAAAATAACATGAAACATGATGGTACCATGTCGATGAGACAGTCAGGCAGCAGTGGTTAAGCATAACGTTGGACAGAGTGCAGAGGAAAGAACAGGAGTTGTAGTATGGGAAAAGTACAACGACTGCTGCTGCACGGTAAAAATAAAAACAAGATTTTTAAATACGTCATCTGCAGCTGTGTTTTGCTTGTAAAGTTGTGCGCACAATGTGACAAATTTTATTGTAAAATGGAATAATTGAATTTTTCATACCAGGATTTTTGTATATTTTTACTTTTTTTTATTGCCACACTTTTTGTATTCATTTTATTTTATTTTATATTTTTTTTTTTTTTTTGGATGTTTTGAGGCAAAAATTATAGAAAATTGCATAAAGCTTAAATGCTGCATTATGGTAATGCAATTTGTTGAAAATTTTGTTTCATGTTAGTCTTAAAATTAATTAAGTTCAGACCGAAATTGTTGGCACCAAAAACTTATTGACTTTTCAAGAATTAATGGTATCGAAAATAAAACTCTTTATCAGAATCAAAATTTTTTCTTTAAGTTCTTCTCTTTGATATTAATTTTTCAACTCAACCCATCTGCTCACATTACGATGAAAAACAAAATTTTTTCTGTTATGAACTTTAAAAATTCAATTACAAAAATCATTTCATTAAGCTGCAAATTTATAAGGGATTTTCAGCCTTTGGCACAGAATCAAAGTGCAAATACAGCGCTTAAAAAGTATGTTTCGCTTAGCCTTTGATATAACGAAAAAAGCAACCTAAAATCCCAACAATATTCAGTTTCAGTTAAACATGCAAATGTTTAAGTAGAATCTGCAATCAAACTGCTGAAGCGCCACCACCAACTCCCACTCCAATCTCAACGCCACGACACCTCTCAGGCAAAAACAGTTAATATGGTCCAAATAAAAAGTACACCACAAAAACGAAAAAAAAAAACACAAAGCAAAAAGTGTACAGCTGGCTAAGTCAAAGCCAAAAATAACATCCGCATCCGCCCATTTTTAATTTTTTTTTTTCCACACAATTTTTTTTCGTTTGCTGCGAACTGGACAAGCGAAAATTTGTACAAAAAAAAAAAAAACATTTCAGTTTTCATGTGAATGACCCATGTAGAAGATAAGCAACGCGACAAAAAAAACTACAACTACAACTACATGGGAATATAGTAATGTGCACGTACGAATACAACAAATCTGTTGTACCAACCAGCGCACACACTTGAAGTTGAGATTTTTTCGTGTACAGCGAAACGTAGGCGCCTCGCCAACAAAAAAACACAAAAAATGCCCACTGTTTTTGCTGCTGCAAAGTTTTTGCTATACTTCAAATGCATAAGAAAAAATTTTTTTAAATGTGAAAATACTTTAGGCGCAATGTATTCACAGGCTACACTTTACATGAACTTCTGCATTTACTATAAATTTTTTTTTTATTTTTTTCACTTTAACTAAATTCAAATGAATAAAATTACAACATACCATAAATATTCAAACGTGCCGCATGTTGTACCTTTCCAGCACGATTTTCCGCAACGCAAGAGTATTCGCCACCGTCCTCGACCATGACATGGCTAATGTTAACATGACTAATCACATCGCCATGGACAGTGATATACTGACCGATCATAAATCTGCATTAGAGAAAAGAAAAGAAAAAAAAAAGATAAAGGAGAATAAGAATAAGAAATACATCAAATTAGAAGAAGTGCATTAAATTTAGATGTACAAAAGAATTATTTGGTAGATATGATAGAATAAATGTACCAGCTTTACCAAATGTCCTGCGAAACGCGGGATTTTTATGACTAAGCTTGATATGGCATAATTTCACGATATTTTGAAGAAAATATGTTTTACACTCCGTAAGTTTTTCAACCCATTGCTTGTTATTCGGCTTTTTTATAATTTCAATTTTGTCAAACCAAAATTTTTAAATTTTAAATAAAAGACATAAATTTTGTAAAACCTTACTTCATTTTTATTGGAAATTGAAGTACAATTGGTTTCGAATAATACTGAGAGAGAATATTTTTCAAGTGACCTTCTCTGCTAGCTTGGCGGGCTGTCAATCTTTAACCAAAATTTTGAAATTAAAAAAAACAATTTAAGGTATTATCTTCGGCCAGGCCATACTACCTTTTCAACAAATGTTAAAAGACGTTGAAGAGGTTGAATAAGTCGAAAAAAATGTGAAATGTTAGAAAGATTGGCAGAGGTTGGAAAATGTCGTAAATACATGCAAAATGTTGAAAAAAGTTGAGAAAGGTTGAAAAACTCTAAAAAAGTTGAAAGAGGTTGAAAAAATTTTAAACTATTCAAAATTGATGAAATAGTCGAAAAAAATAAAGAAATGTTGGAAGAGGTTGAAAAAGTCGAACAAATACATATAGGATATATTGGAATAAGTTGAAGGGTTGAAAAAGTCGATAGAATATGGAAAATGTTGAAAAAATCGAATAAAAATGAAAAATTTGAAATATGCCACGCCCACTTCTCCAATTCCGCCCACTTTGGTTCAACAAATTATATTTGTGATCGACATCCTCATATTAAATTTTTGCGATATATGCCGCAGTTAAATTTAAAATTTAGGGCGGTGACACACCCACTGGTACAATCCAGCCCGGTTTTGATCCAGAAATAGCTTTTCATAAGCAAACTCGTAACACCAAATTTTAGTATGATTGCTCACATATTTCGATAAATATGCGTCTTACCGTATTCGGAAGTGCCACGCCCACTGGTGCTATTTTAGCCAAATTTGATTCATATATACTCTATAGCAATTGAACCACTTATATTTAATTTCATAGAAATCGCTGCTGTAGTTCACTTAAAACAGCGTTTACAAATTTATGTTAATATGGGAGGTGCCACGCCCACTGATGCAATCTCGTCAAAATCATATTTCTTTTAAAGCTTATAGTAACTCTCATAGCACACTATCTATAACAATAAACGATTTTTGCTTGCATATATGGGAAGTGCCACGCCCACAGGTACTATTGGACCAAATTTTTGTTATAAGAGACATTTTAGCAAGCATATCTACCTCACTAAATTTCATAACGATTACGTTGGCAGTTCTCTTAATATAATGTTTACAAATATTGTGGGCGGTGCCACGCCCTTCAACGAGTTTTTTCAGTAAAGTGGCTGAGCTGACTGCTTTCAGCGGCATTATCTACAAAATTTTTATGGAAATCGTTTATGCCAATTTTGAGATATACGGAATCAAAATTTTTAAATGTTGAAAAATGCCACGCCCACTTTTTAGATTCCGCACACTTTTTTCTCAATTCAAGATATATTTAATATGTATCCGTTTACCAAATTTCATCGCAATATCTTGAACGGCTTACAAGATATGGTAGTATAAATGATAAAATTTAGGGCTGTGCCACGCCCCTGAACGACCTTTTGGAAACTTATCCTAATTTGGTTCACATATGCACCAAATCACCAATTTTCATCAAAATCGCTGCAACTTTTTTCAAAGTTGGGCTGGGTATACATACATAGAGTATGGGCGGTAAGCGTGTCCGTCAACCGATTTTTCCCATTTTCAATAGCAAGATGCCTGCAAAAAGATGTGACCTGTGTGTGAAAGTTTCATTCAATTGGCTTTCTTGGTTTTCCTGTAAACCTGATTTCAACAGACGGACAGACAGACAGACAGACAACAGACAGACAGACAGATGGACATCGCTAAATCGACTTAGGTGGTGACGCTGATCAAGAATATATACACTTTTCCATACCTGCCACGCCTCCTTCTATGTGTTACAAACGGATGGACAAAGTGAATATACCCTCGGTGTAGGGTATAAAAAATTAATTTTGATAATGTATTGACCTAAAATTAACGCATACCGAAAACCATTAGAAAATCAAAGATTTGTCAACTGCATTTAATAAATATGGATAACGGGTCATATGAGTAACATCTTCCATATATTTTATCAGAAATTTATATTTCTCAAACAGCTATACTGCGCTCAAAAGCAAAATCGGCGTATCTCAAATAAATTTATGTTCGTGATTCTTATGGCATCGGATACCTTAAGAAATTACGCGTCTAATGAAATACTCGAAATGCTGGTATCTAAGTTCAAACATACAAAAAAATCTCCGAAGAGAACTTTCTCTATCTCTTCCTTCCTATACTTTTTCGCTTTTGAAGAAAAAGTATTGTAGCAATTGGTTTTTCAAAGTTAAAAGTAGCTGTGTTTTCGTTTCTAAAAAGTTTACATTCTTTTTTATTCCAATTAGGTTACGGGACTAATAAATCAAAGGAAAAATTAAAATATCCATATTGGTAGATTTATAAAATTGTTATAAAGTTATAAAGTTGCCAGATCTCGATTTGGTATAAGCAAACCTATTTGATATATCTTGCGTGATATAACTAATTCCTACTATTTTATAAAATGCAATTTACTTTTTGGAAAAACAAGTAATTTTGCATATATGATGATATTAACAGATATGACACGGTATTTTAAGGCCAAAAAATCATCGTTTTCATCATTTTATTCGCCATATTTTTTTATTATCTGCAACCTGTTTGAGGCATGTACATACAAAAATTAAGTTATATGCCTTTAATTTTTTCAGTGAATTTTTTCGATTTTTATCTTAGGTTTATAGTAGAAATTTGTCTTGAAATTTAAGAAATGACGTTTTAAAGAAAAATCCTAAAGCATACCTTTCTATGTCTTTCAGAATTACTTCGTTGCATTACAAACGGAAGCAAAAAATTAAAGCACCATGTATATTGAGGTAATTAAATTTTCTATGAATTTCAGATTTTGCTTCTCTGGACAAAATGAGAAAGATCACTGTAAAGTGATAAAAAGCCTCGAGAAAGATTTCTCCTTATATAACCACGATTGTCTTAAGCCGAAATACGAACTTTTAGCCAAATTTTTTATTCCATTTTATTTGATTCCTTTGCATACATACATATTTAATACTAAAGTTATCTTAAGATTAGCCAACCCTTAGAAAAATTGGTTGAGAACTCCGAATCCGTACTTAGACTTAAAACACAAAATTGAGAATAGCCATCGAAAGTCAAAACTACGATGTTTTACAAAGAAAATGACCTGAATAAAGAGTAACAATTTTTGCGTAAAAGTATTGTTTTCATTGTAGTTCTGGTAGAAAAACATAGAATTGTTACTAATGACAAGGGGTTAAGAATCACGGTTAATGTCGCCTTTGACAGATATTATCACTTACAGAGTAATTTTTGTGGTCACTAGCTCTTACCTCATGTGAGTGCTTAAAAGAAAGTTTAGAAAAAAAAATAAAAGTTGAAAAAAATTTCGATTTCCATCAAATCATCCAGTTTCAAGTCTAGAACGTTAAGTAAGTATTTTTCCTAAATTTTCTATATTTTTTGGGTTATTTAAGAATTTTTTTTTTAAATTATTGAGTCTAACAGCTATATGAAGGCCTCACAGCCTGAGTCTGAGTTCATTATGGCTTCTATTCAACTTAAAAAATATACAACAACAAAATTTCATATCGGCAAAAAAAAATTTTCAGAGCTCCTTAACTCATTAATAGCCACTGTGTTAGTGAAAGCGATGTAATATTTTTACTTTAATTTTTTCAAGCTCGAATAATTTAGATTTTTTTTTAAACTCGGGATGCCACAGTTTTAAAAGACAAGAAATACTTCTGAAAATACGAAAATAAGCTTAACCCATTAATAGCCACTGTATCTGCTTGGGTACAGAGTGTTTAAACAGCAGTAAATTCAAAATTTGAATTTGAAGCAGTGGCTATTAATGGGTTAAGCTTATTTTCGTATGTTCAGAAGTATTTCTTGTCTTTTAAAACTGTGGCATCCCGAGTTTAAAAAAAAAAATCTAAATTATTCGAGATTGAAAAAATTAAAGTGAAAATATTACATCGTTCACCTAACACAAGTTGAGGCAATCAAATGTTAATAATTTTTCACGTTAATACCTAAAGGGATTTAAAATTGTAGAGCTCATTCGATAAGATCCCTTTGATTGTGTTTATTTTATCACAGAAAAAAGTATCAATTTTGCAGACAAACTTTTAATGTAAGGGATAAATAAGTTAAATACAAACACAAAGTTTGTGAATCCCTGTTGACAGCTAAAGGTTTTCTCTTTTGTCTTCTGTTTTTTTTTTCTTTTCTACTTCTTATTGTTGTTGATGATGTTGTATATATAGTTGAACACGCACTGTATTATGTGCAAAGTAAAACAATTTTCCAATCAAAGTCTCAACGTTGTTGTTGTTGTTGTTTGTTGACTTGCAGAGCTTATCGAATAGAATGCCGCCAGAGCATCCTTGTTTAGCGAGCGCATAGTTACGTGTACACTGTTTTGCTTTACGTAGCGAGTTGAGTTTCTCAGGGCAAACGCCTAATGGAGCGCTTCCTTAAATACTCTACGATTTTTCTTATTTTTTTTAAAGCTTTGTTATTTTCAGAAAATTTGAACAATTTTTCTAAGGCAGGAATAGCTAGATAGATTCTTCGCACCGGGTGCCAAATTAGGTGATATTAAGGTATCAAAAACTGGTTCATGGGGCAGAATAAATTTCCATTCAATAACAACAAAAACCTCTCACCAAGGGACTGAGAGCTTGACTGCTCCAAGCACGCTTTCTTACAAAGGGACGCCACTATCACTGAAATCCGTCACGCACTAAAAAAAATGTTTGCTATTGAGTTACCACAATTTTTTAGAACCACCCACTATATCACACATCACTTTTCTGCTTGTATATCAACATACATCCTATGACATCATTCGTTAAGTTTCTGTGACAACAAATAGATGCAAAAATTTCTGTCAATTTATTTATTTGCATTTGCTTGGAAAATATTTGAAAAGTTTTTCATGTCGTCGTCATTCCGTTTTATTGTCCTAAACAGCATTGAAGGGACATTGCTGTCGATTGGCTGAACACCAAACGCTGTATTGCTTTGGTCATGATTACTTGCACAAATGGCAGCATTCAAAGAATTCAGGGCAGCTTTGGTTGGGAGTCCGGACGAAAAAGGAATTTTGCATGCAACTCCTTAATAAATGCAATGAATTGAAGCAGCCATCGACGTGCATTGGTAAGTGACAACCAAATCAAGTGTTGTTACATCAGTTACAAAATATCTGGAAAAGTTTGCTGCTGCAGGTTCTACTTTGTTGCATACAATCTAAATAGGTGCAACTTTTTGTTTTTGTTTTAATTTTAAAAGCTCTGTAGCTGCTCATAGTCATTCCCGTGGGTATTTATAAAGTTTGTAACGGACGTTATGAAGATATTTGATGCTGAACGTGGTGCTTAGAACTTTTTCTGATGGCAGGCCCATAATATACATAGCTTCAGTTCTATTAACAATAGATGACTCAGTTAACGCTCTCTGTGATTTCTAAAAAGTGAATTTATTTGCGTTTCATGACTTGTGTATTCTCATTTGTATGGTCGATTGGCTATCTATTTATCTCATGAGACTCATTGAAATTATACTATTATACTACGCTATGTATATATTTTTATCTCATGCGATTTTTATCTAGAAATTTTTATTTCATGCGATTTTTGCCTATTTAATTTGTTTCAAAGCTATTTAAAATAGACAAAAATCATAAAAAATCTCACAAATTCAGTGATCTAGTAATCAATTAAAGATCTATATATTGTTACGAAATTTCTGTCTCTTTGACGATAATTTCGATCTCTCACACTTTTCTGAGTTCGATCACTGGATTGTGTAACAATTAAAAACACACAAACTTATTTAGTTATAAAATGGTTTATTTTATTAACGTTCAAATTCTAATATTAATTTAACACTGTATAGAAAACTGTTTTACTTTACTACGGATAACACTGTATTCACTGTTTTAATTCTACTGTACTGCTTCGCTGTTTAGATACAACTGTGTCACTCAGCTCAGATGACAACCCTTTTATACTGCAGTCATCACTCTCTCGAATAATCCAGTACCTTCTAAGTGGCCATTATCTACAACCTACCAGTGCTTAGCGTGCATTCTACCACCAACCACAATCGATCACAATTCACCAGCATGGCGCACATGTTGCTATTATGCTAGATGGCGTTGTACGTTGGCGTGTACGACGGCGATAATTTCTCTCGGTTGTCGATTTTTTTATTGTGTACTGCAGCGTCTGTTCGGTTTATTATTTTTAGTTCAAAAACTTCACTTTGCGCTAGATGGTGCTAATATCGTTTAGTCTCTTTTGTTGGTATTTATTTCAAGAGTTTTCTAGCATAAACCAAATTTCGCTACAATATTATTTAAAATAATCATTCCAGATAAATTGTTCTGGAATAAAAATCTTATATAAAAAACTCTTCTAAGATGGTATAAGTATATGAGAAAGAATGTTTCATGGGATAAAAATAGCACAAGGTACAAATTACTTGTTTCAAAAATTGTGTGGGAGAATTGCTTGTATGAAGACTTATCGTTTTTTTAAGTATACTTTGCACGAAACTAAAACAGCTGTGAAATCGCATGACACTTTAATCAGTACAAAGGAAACGAGAGTATTTAAAAAGAAAAATTAAAAGATTTTGATGGAATTTGTTACATTGAAATTAAGTGATAAGTTTAGTTTGGTTTAAATTAATTTAATACTAAAAAAACAATTTTAAATGTCCAAAAGAATAAAAAAAACATGATTTTATAATATTAATACATACATCATTAGTTTATGTTCTAATATTTTCTCAAATTTTCAAATTGTAAAGAAAACTCGAGAGTTATAAGCAAAAATCAATTTAGTATAATTGGCATAAAACAAAATACTTCTTATCTCATGTGCTTTTTATCGCTTATATCATGAACAACAACTTTCACTTTATTTAGATTTCATGCGATTATAAGCTTTAATATTGGACACGTATTCATATTAACACATATTTATTTCTTACTATTTTTATCGCTTGAGATTTCTGTCTGGGATCTTACAGAAACTTTTGAAATTGCAAACAGTTGAGAAAAAAAATGTTTCTAAGATATTTCTGTAATTCATTTCTTAGGACCTATGGTTCTTTCACAATAGTGTCTCAGTCCAGTTGGTTTTAAAAATTTCTCTAATGATGTATATTCCCTGCAATTTTCTTTGAGCTTAGTATAAGACTTACTCATTCTGCAAAAATGCTGAAATTTTTTTTCTTACTATTTTTTTAACTACAATATTTTTCCGATTTTATGTCGAATAAATATCAGCATTGAAAAAAAAATTGCCAATAACCATCCAGCTGCAGCCACTGTCACTGTCATTCAATGTAGCAGTGCTGTCTTGCTACTTTATTTTGATACACAACGGGGAAGCAACAGTGAAACTTAATCCTATTTTAAATGCTAAATATTTAAATAATAAATAGAATTTCAAATAAATATCGCAGTATTTTCTTTCTACACAACGTAGTTTTAGTCTTGTCATGCCTTTCATTTTGCACAAACATTGACGAAGGAGCAAGGATAGTGCTGGCGTTGTTCGTTATGGCTTTGTGGATAAAATATCGATGTTTAGGAAAAATTAATTATATTAAAATTCACAACCTATGAAAACTAATTACATGACATTTTTCAATGGAACTCGAATTTATAGTTTAAATTTCTACTTAAAATACAATAGTATAATTTTAGCAAACTCAAATGGAATAATTTTGCACAGCTTCAATTTGTACCACCATTTCGTAAACTCTCATGAGATAAAAATTTCCGAAATAAATAATCTCATGAAATAAAATTGTACATAATTTAGTTTTGCGACAGATCTGTATCCACATATTTTTGTCTGCTGAATCATTGCAAAATTTCAATTTGTACCTCCATTTCGGTAAACTCTCATAAGACAAAAATTTCCGAAATAAATAATCTCATGAAATAAATTCGTATTGATTTGGTTATGCGACAGATCTGTTCACACATATGCATGGCTTCAGCCTTATATAAGATACATAAAAACTTGACGTTTAATTTCCTGATAAAAATCTCATGAGACAAAAATTTCACGTTAAAACAGTTAAAACAGTATTATTTCTTAAAAATAATTACATTTGAATCATTGAAAAAACTCTCAGATTGCGAAATCTGAGACTGAGTTAAAAAAAACATCTCATTTGAACGCCACACTTTGAGAGTTTCTTAATTTTATTTATTTTTTTTTCATACGAACATTGAATAATTTGAAATTTGAACGGAATCAGGATGCTGAAACTTTGGCAAGTGAGAACTTATGTATGAAGTTCTGATTTTGCAGTGTAAATAGTTCCTTTTTTCATATTGGAACCTAAGAAATCGGCTCAAACAATGCGCAAATCTAATTTTGCATTTCATAACATTTCAGAAAAGTTTCAGAAATGTTTCAGAAAAGTTTCAAAAATGTTTCAGAAATGTTATAAAATTCATGCTACAAAATTTATATTAATATATATGAGCAAAAACATTCTGAGAATTGAAAATTTACGTAACAGAAAACTAAAATTTTTATATTATATTTATAAACAGAGCTATTTTCTCTGACAACTGAAAGTTTATTCACAAACAGAAGTTTCCTTCAATGTTTTTACTACAGATTTTAAATGTCTTATAAATAAAATATCAGTACTTTCATTAATAGAGATAATAAAAAAATTTATCGATATTTTATTCCTCATGCTAAACAAAAGCTGTTTGGTATTTTCAGTATCTTTGTGTAGTTTTAAGCGTAAGGATACAAACTTAAGAAATGCAGCAAATATCCTGTTGGAACTTAGAAAAACAAACCGACAGGCAGACATGGCAAAACAAAACGACAGACAATTTGATAGACAGAATTTTCCCAATACAAAAAAAAAAAAAATAAAATAAAAGAATAAAACTGAAAAAAAAAGAAAACAAACTGTGACACACAACGAACAGGATATCAACATGCACAAGACGATATCATTTGTGGTTTCTAGGGAAAACCCCACCTCTCTCGCATCTACATTCTTGTTATCCTCTCTAAAATGTTTTTCCAATATTGGCAACAAGTGGTTGGTTGGCTGGGTGCTTAGTTGGTTGGTTGGTTGGCTGCAGTGGTTGTTATTTGTTGGGATGATGCAAAATTAATGCCATTAAATAAGGATAATATTTTGCTACAGAGTTTATGCAAATGTAAAACCAATATTATACATTTTCATTTTTGGTATTTTTGTTTCTGATTTTGTGCCGGAGCATATCATTAAACGATTTTGTTAAGAATATTTCTTGATCGCCTGAGATTATTGCAAATTTACTTATATTGATTCAATTTAGAAATCATCAATGAATTTCATATTCATTCACATCAATGTTGGTGCTGAGTGATGTCTGGCAACTGACATTTTGCAAAGATGAAATTTCTAACAAAGAGTACAGAAACAACAACAAAATTTTGCAAAAACCAAACTCACGTACACAAAGAGCCACTCATCATACAGAGCAGAGCGATGGATGAATGATATCCAAATAAAAGTAACGCCAAAATCAGACAAACAAGTGATGTAGAACAAACAATATTCATTTCTAAATAGAAAGTGAAATGACAGGGCTTGTAACGCTTTGGTTACACAAACAGTAGAAGATTAGTAGTGGAATTTAGAAATTTTAAGCAAAATGTAGAAAATATGAATTTAAAAAGGTTTTCATATTTTACAATTTTTCTTTAGAATATTTAATGATTTTAGAAATTCAATTGCGTTTTCATAAAGAACCAAAAATCCTTAAGATGATGCCAACTTTATAAAGTGAAAGTACGCGATTGATCAAGAACTTGGAGGCTATTGAAATTGCTAAAAGCATACATTTATACGCCAAACTTTAACTCATGATAATTGAAAAAATCACAAAAATCAGCTTAAGCTTTTTTATTTTGATTCATAAAAGATTTTATGTACAAATAAAATTAATGTGATTTTCAAACTTGAAATTTTTATCTCATGGGATTTTCGACACTTCAAGTTTAATGTCTTGAGAGACTAATATGTGAAAAATATGCAAATATTACGCTCATAAAAGATTGTTGCGATTTAAGATTTTAAAATTTTTGTCTCATGAGATTTTTGTTTAAGTGAGATATTTTTGTTTTATATCACGAAAGTTTTATCTCTTTTAAATTAGCAAATCATAGCGAGAAAAGACATTGAAGTGGCAGACTATAAAGTTGATCACTTTTTAAAAATAAATAAAACGAAAATATTTTTGTTCTAAAATTTAAGATAAAATGTGACATGATGTAGGCAAGTATTGCTTGGGAAAATTTCAGTAGTTTACTTTTATCATGTCATAAGTTTTTGATAAAATAGAAAAGAAAAAAATAGATGGCTCATTTATTTACATATCGAAAATTATTATCAAACGCCAATTCTTATAAGTCCTTATATCAAGATGTCTCGAAAAAATACCATTCACTGAAATTTTTCCACTATTTAAACCTACCTTTTTATGTAGAAATTTCAGTTATATTACCCATAATATATGTTAATGCCTTGAACGCAATATTTTTTGCTTCAAATGCACTGAAATTTTTATCTCAAATAAAAGAGTGTTTCATTTTCGACGCCACTACCTTACTTATCAAAGTTTGTTGCGTACTTAAGTAAAAGTGATAAGTTGTTATGGCAATTGTAGATATGAATCATACCTTAGACTGCAGAATCTTTGATTTAATTAAGTAATTACTTACTCCACTTTCAGCGGCATCAATACATCGATTCAATGAAAACATCTAATCGTGGTAGAATTATATACTGAAAAAATCTCAATTTTCTAAATTTGTCTAATTTTTAGAAGATTTACTTAGCTAACATACCAATTTTATCGCATGCTATTAATTCTAAATATTATATTAATATGTTATTTAAATTCTCGCCCACACTGTCCACCTTACAAGATTAATGTAATTTTTGAACTAATTTCATTATGTCATGAGTTATAATCAAATTAAATTTCTGTTTCGTGAGATTTTTATAAGAAAATAATTTTTCCTCATGATTTTTTTTTACTTTACCAAAATTCAATTTACTAATTTTTTCGAGGATTCCTGTCGTTTGAATTTTATTTTTGTCATAATCCCAAAGCTGAAAATACAATTTTTTTTGCAGATTTTTATCGCATGAAATTTTTGTATATAAGAATTATAATTAGCACATCAGACAGCTCAAGAAATTCCACCGGATGATCTTATGGGACTTATTCCTAAAAAGTCATATGTATATCATAAGATCTTTGTCACAAAATCATATATTCTAAAACATATGTTTTTATTTAACAACATTTTGTCTCATGAGATATTTGAGGCAAAATGTTTTTACATAATGTCCAATTTTTAGTTTATTTTTCGTTCATGTTTTTTTCCATAAAAATTGTATCTCAAGAGATTTTTTCAAAAAATATAGTTCTAAAAGTAAATTATTTATTTTAATTTTTAAAACGTTTTATATTTGATGCATTGCAAACTTGAAGTTTTTTTATGTGTCTAAGACATTTTGGATTAAATTTGAAAATCTTGAATTAAATTTTTAATCCCAAAATGTTTTCTATGGAAGCAAAATATGTCTCTGTAATGTTTTTTTTTTTCACAAATAATTTTTATCTCTTGCGATGTGCAGTTCTTTAGATTTTAATCAAATGAAATTTTGTTTGCCCAGCTAAGTTCTCGAAATGGGACGTTAAGTGGAATGTAATATGTTTTACAAAATCTTCTATAAATTAAGTGGATTGATAAAAATAATCAAGATGAGTGGTTTTTCTACAGTGCGTCAATCAATATAAAGTCAGGTAGTTTCAGATTATATTACTTAATATTTTTTTCCATAGGTTCTCTCTAAAGAACTATGATCTCTTTCTCTATAATACATTGTGCTTTTTCGAACGCTCATCTCTAAAAAGATAATATCCATTCCGTTCTTATTCTTTCTCAATGCAGGAATTTTTCAGTGTAATTTACAAATATTCCTTATAAAACTTTACCAATATTTTTCAGCGACAACTGCAATACAACCCCATGCACACAGTATGAATATCAATCCTTTTGTAGCTGACATACATACTTATGTATACGAACATTCACATACATATGCATACATGTTGTCATATGTGTGAGTTTCATTTCATATTCAGGTGACCTAAAACCCAGTTGCATTCATATTTGCCGGGTTGTTTGTAAAAAGGAGTGTCCTGTCCAAAAATCAATGCTGCTATGACATGACTGCTTGTCAAGTGTATAGTACTCGTATGTATGAGCCCCTACCACTCGGCACACCTTGCCTGAAAGGCTTATATTTGACTTTAAAGTAACATATCCATCTGTTGTGCAAGTACCAGTACAAACACTAGTGAGAATTCAATTGAAAACATTTGCTAGAATGACTTAAAATGAAAATGCCTTTACCCTTGAAAGCGCAATACTTCATGTGAATTGATTCTATGGCAAATTTACGAAAATACAACATAGGTTTTTTTTTTGGAAAAAAATGAAGAAACTCTTATTTTACAAAGGAAATAAAATTCTTAAAATTTCTTTCTTGCTGTATTAGTGTTTGAACAACAAGCTTTAGTTGTATGTGGTTTCAAAAATTTTGCATAAAAGAAAGTTTGCTACACTTCGATTACTGGTATTACTAAGAAAATACTAAAAAGTTTTATGTTGGTTGATGCAATTGGAGGTTACAACTTAAATATGAAATAAATACGCATTGAATTTTGAGAAGTTATTGATATTTTTATTATGATATGATGTTGAAATATTGATATTATATGCAGAAAATGATAACGAATATATAGTTGCCAACATGGCAACTTTATGTTCGCTTTTTTTATGCATGAGTTGAATGGAATACTGTTTCGTAAGTAAAAATGTTAATCTATATAAATATCAGTTGTCAAATATTAACTGCTTGCTTTTGGCATGGCTGCTTGCTTACAAAAACTCTTAAGTCCTCTTAATTGTCAGAACATTAAAGTGAAAAAATGCTTGGCGCTTACATATGAATCTTAATAGTTTATTAATTTTAAACTTCTCGACTAAGTTTATTTTACAAATTGTCATCTATTAATTTATGTTATTGAAATTTAAATTTCAAAATCTTTGAAGTAAATATTTTCATTTCTAAGGCGTTAAAAATAACAACATTTTACAATGCATGGGCAAAAACTCATACTCATTGCTACAACTGTAAATTCTTTTTAACAAAGGAATGGCCGCTTTGTAGGCAGCTTGGCTACATCTCCATATCCAATGTGTAACAAACGAAAGACAGATTGCCTTAAAACATCGCTTACTAAGTGCCTGTATAGTTTAGCGAGTTGCTTACAGCTCCACATACAAAGCATGCAGCCTACAGGCAAGACCCCTTACATCTCCATATACAAAGCAAGCAGACTGCCTACAGCTCCATATACAAAGCAAACTGCCAGCAAGCAGACTGCCTACAGCTCTATATACAAAGTAAGCAAATAAGCAAAATATTACAGTAAAAATTTCATTTGTGAAACATACAACATAAAGGGTATAGCTTTTCACACAGGAAAAATCAATGTACTTTATCGATTTGCCGCTGGAATATTAATTTTGAGAACAGAATTGTCAGCGGAATTGGCAGCAAAGTTGCTAGCAACTTCCTTAAATTATTCTGCAATAAGTTGAATTATGTTTAAGTCAATGACAAATTCCTAATTTGATTCTTTTTGTAAGCATTTCCTATCTAAACTTTTGTGGAGAAACCTTGATTGATACAGTAGTATCTACGACCCACATATTCCTTTGTGTTATCTGTCCTTTATAGCGTTATTTATGGTCTTTAGCTTAGAAGCTCAAACATGCTTAATATGGTAAAGATAAAGTATATCTCCACCAGTCTTAATGAAGACTGTACCCAATTCTAAGCATATCTGTTTTTCTATTATAAAAGATTGTTGGCTCCTGGCTCGTAGTTAAGACATATAAAAATCATAAGGTGTTTCAAAACTGTTAAAGCTGGCATTACGTCTTAGGGCATAGGCAAACAGCCTTCATCATTGTCCTCTCAAACTGTGTATTTTTTCAGAACATTTCCAGACGTTACTGAAGAAGTTCCCGAGGAACCTATAGCTAAATACCGTTGACATTTAGATAGCTAATTGCATCATTTCCTGATGAATAAAGCCATACATGTACTATATTTCGTTAATGCTACATATTCCTTTAAGAATCAGTTTGGTGCTTCCTTTTTATCTACAGTGCGGCCAATAATAACTGTCCGTAAAACAAAGTGTTATAAAAATCAAATTCGTTTACAATATTTTATTTTATTTATTTCAGACATTCGAACAACATTTCAAAATTTCTTAAATTAATGATGAAGTTCGAAACTATCACCTTTTTCTCTACTTACAAGACGTAAACCTTTGAAAAACGATTCACAGGCGGCACGCACCATTTTCTACTCCATTTCGTCCGAAGTCCTTGTCAAATGCTGCTTGAACCCATCAATTTTTAAGCCTTTTGTAGACCTTACTTAACTAAGCATATGGCAAAAATCCAAGGTATTGAGATCCGTTAATGATGATGCTAGCCATTCTTCCGCAGAGATGACATCAGGCAAATTTTTTGGCCCTTTCCCTATTTGTGATACTGCTCCCCACACTTTGATTTTGGTCACGTTTTGATATCGCTCAGTAGTCAATTCATCTCTTGGAGCATTCGCAAAACTTCTTACGTGCACACGGTTATTCTGCTGGTTGTGATTGTCTTCCCGGAAGTACAGTTTTTCATCCGAAAAGATTGTTTCAACTCCAGTGTGCCAGTCAAATAGCTCCTTAGTTTTTGCAACAGGTAATTGCTTTTGTTTATTTTTTAGCCCATGAAGGCGTTAGCTTTTATAGGCCTTGAGTCGTAGATCATTCTTGATAAGAAGCTGCTTGGAAGTTTTGTATATTTTCATATTTTTTGTTACAGAATAGGCTGATTGAGCAGGGTCTACATAAAACTCTTCAAACGTATACGAACAGTAGCGTACTGTACTGTACCGTAACGTACATTACCGAGTACCTTAAATTTTTACGTAAATTTCCTAGATTCACAAACTTCCTACTTCAATAAAAATAACCATACCCGAAGAATTTTTACATCTGATCTCTTCCGAGATATTGTACATTGAAACAAAGACATTTTAAATCTATATTTGAATTGAGAATATCTAAATTTTAAAGTGGCACATCTCAGAAAATAAGCATTCCATTGAAAACCTGGCGAAAGGTTATTGCTTGTCATACTGCATAAGTAAAACTTAAGATGATAATTTCCACTTAGTGTGATATATCATTATGGAAAATATGTTCAAAAGCAAAGTTATTCACATTTCATTAAGGGCAAACTAAAGAAATTTCAAATATCTTGTAAATATAATAATATCTCTAATATAAACTACTAGAGTAAACTAAAATAACACCAATATAACATTAGAACACAGAAACACGCCAGAACTGAGTAGGTGGTGGTATAAAAGCAAACCTTTTTAACGAGCGAGTGCAGTAAACTTTTATAAGATTAAGACCATTACTCCACTTCGTTCGGCTAATGTAACTGCAAATAAACAACTTTATAAGATGGTTAAACAGAACATCGATGACAAGAGCTCCAAGAGTTGGACGGTAACTTCTTGCAGCAGCTGAAGCACTTGGAAACGAAGCAGCAGCATAAAACTTATTTGTGATAATTACGACATTATGGCTAATTGAGTGTTTACCAACTGTTTGAAATATTGATTGGTTTTTGTTAACGCTACTGATGTTAAGGAGCTTGATGTTGATGATGATGCTGTTGGTAAACAAGATGACCGTAACTGGAATGAAGTGCTTAACCATAAAAAAAGTAATGTATCTCATAATACTTTGATTGCTGTAAGCGATAGAGTTTTAGGGAACTTTTCGGATATATATTGACATAAGATATGATAACATGAGTATTTGTGCGCTGTTGACTGTTGGGATATTAGAGTTGAATAGAAATTTAAGTTGTCCCTTAGAGTTTATGATTTCATACAAAATTAAAAAATTAAGTTATATTAATTTTTGTGAAAAAGTTTCAGAGATTATTTTAAACTATAAACTTCTTAAGCACCCTTTGTTTAAAGCTTCATGGCGCTTAAGCGAATATTTTAAAGATTTTTATCGCATGCAACATTTCATTGGTATTTTTGCATTTAAAGAAAATTCAATAAAATGTTTTTCGTCGCCAAATTTGCAATTTATTGCACTTGCCCCGGACACACCCTCCTGACATCGAATGACTTTGACATTTGCAAACAAACATGGAACAACATCAATGGTAACCAACCACACCGAAGCCACTCGAAGAAAAAGTAAACTAATTCAGTTATATGAACACATAATTGAGCTATCAGCCGAAAGTGGCAAAAGTTTTCACAAGAAGCAACACTGTTTTCTGGCGCAGAGCCGAATTGTTGCGCACCCACATTTGCACACACACAAATTGCACGCAGCTACAGAGCTACAGTCACAACTACAGTTGTACTCGTGCTGCTCGTACATGTGTATGTGTGTGTACATAGGACTATGATTCTGTTTCCTATTTGGAATTCAAGACGAGAGACACTAGCGAGAAAGCAACAAAGTAACACGTGCGCTGACTGTCTGCTGGCAACCAGTGGTCGGGTTGTTGTAGCGGGGTATGCAGCAACGCACGAGCAAAAAGCAATGATCTAGCGAATTGAGGTTTTTTTTTTGTGAACTGAATTTTGACCCAGTGAGAAAAGAGGCTTTAGGAAGCATAAAATGAAAAAGGAGAAAGGTCAGAGGGAAAGGAAATAGATGGAGTAGTGTTGGTGAACATTCGTCTGGAATCTACAGATGTCACAGTTGCCGGGGAAGTAGACTGTTCCACAACTTAATCTTGTGGTCAAAAAATAAATTATTTAGAAAGTAAAATGTCCTGATGCACCGGCGTGACGCAAGAGGGATGGGCCCGAAAATCTGGACTGGTGGAACAAGTTCACAAATCTCTCTAATCTATGGAAAAAGGTAGAGCGCCCCACGTTACTCCAGTGGTGATTGGAATCAATAGAGGAGACGACAGCTTTATCACCTATTAGTTTCATCACACGTCGCAGAACTCGATCTAGCAGTTCCAAAGTGGTTTCTGGACTCCCGGCACAAATATGTGAATTGTACTTTAAATATTCCATATACAACGATTTTGAGAAGTACATAAGAGTAAGGGTAAGTGGGCGCCCTTCGGCCGCGGCTCAGGACTTAAGACTTTCAAAAATCCAACACCGGCTTTGCGGCAGCCTTTCTGTATTGTAATGTGGATCAGTCTGTAATGTATCCAACACCTGGATTGCTAGCCACACTAAATCATCGTACACAAAACTTGAAATTTTCACAGAACTATGTTGTGTGCGATTGAGCGCAGAAATCGTAGGTCATCCCCGCGATCTGCATATTCCGCATAATTTTGAACGAGTGATCTGATTCTACGTATTCCGAAAAACCGTCGTTCCGGAAAACGTATATTCTGGAAAACTGATTCCGGAAAAAAAATGTCGGGTATTTGGTCGTTCCTGAAAATGTCCATTCCGAAAAACGGATTACGGAAAGTAGGTGGGTGCCAGTTAGCATAGTCCTTTAGGGAAGTTCTTTCAGTGGCAAGGTTGCCAAATCGGACAAAAGTGAATAATCAGGAGGGAGAAGGTTAAAATTCTAGGGTTTCTGCGGACGTCTTCTATGGACGACTCCACATATAGCTTTCAGAATGATAACGATATACACTGAAATACTTGAAAATCTAAAAATTATAAAAATATAAATTATAAGATTATAAAAGCCCAAATTTCTGGGCAGAATTTTTTGCCATTCTCGAAGCAAGTTATTGGGTAGTTTTAACTCAGAGAAGAAAGCAATTTTCTTCAATAACCTCGCCACAATCAAAATGTTAAGTTCGGTACAGTTAAAATCGAAGTCCGTAAAACAATGCAGGAATGAACTAGTCAGGGTAACAATTTGACATTACTTTCATGTGGGTTTCAGGGTTCAAGAACTTTGAGGGAAATGTAAGAGCTGATGAACTAGCACGGCGTGGTACCATTCTTTATGAAACAGTTCCACAACGTGTCGCTCGGTTTAGTTAAAAAGTAAAATTTTCTCGAATTTTCTATCTGATGCCAAAAAGCACTGGAAGTCTTTGAGAACCTGTAAAACATCCAGATCAATCTATTTTCTAGTTAGGGGCATGGCACTCCCCATCAAAACACGGTTGCTTTTTCTTAGGGTTCTCCAGAGCAAATTTCATCTAAGTCAGTCCTTTAGTTAAGCTGTGAAAGCTTATTTTTCTGTTTGGGGAGTGGCACCCCCAAATAACATTCCTTAAGGTTCAATCTATCTTCATACTAAATATCAGCTAATATGCTTTCTGAACATTTGCACCACAACCGATATCTCAAAGAAGAAAATATATCTTAAGACAAATCTAAATGGGGTTTTAAGGCAATGGGTGCTACTTTCAGATGTCCCGTTGAGTTATCTCGAAAAATGCTACCCTAAATTTAAACATAACCTCCAATATTTCAAAAACCAAAGCAGATGGGTAAAATCGAAAATCAACTACGGATTCTGCGCGTCAAAAATCATTCAAAAAAGTATTGCTTTGTTTCTGAATATGAAATTTTGTCAGCCTTTGTTATTGATTTGACCACACCTACTATTTAACTTAAAATTTTAAGAATTTTTTTCTCGCTGGGCTACTTCAAATACAATGTACATATATATTCTCCTCATGCAGTCGCATTTAAATGGTTGTTGCTCTTGTAAAATCCTAGCTAATGGTAAAAGTTTTGACCTCCGCCCCCCACCTTCATGCACCGTTTTACTTAACACTTTAGAGCTCCAACTTGTTTTAGGTAGATTTTATAGTTACCGACTGACTGTTTTTTTTTTTTCGTAGCACCAAAGTGTTGCAATAATGCAAGAAAAACGTTTTAGAAGTCCTGCAAATTGCAACAGCAGTAGAAGAAAAAGTGAATCGAGCACAATTTGCCGAATTTCATATTCATAACAAAATTTTGCAGCACAGGCAACATAATGCCGGATGTAATTTTCAATTTGTGCAGCAGTTCACAGAAATGAAATTTTGGTGATAGGGTGGGAGTGGAGAGTGCACAAAATGGCTTAAGCCTAATGCAGCAAAGTGACATTGCCAGATTGTGTGCTAACAAGTTGCAAGCAATTGAAATATTTTTTTTCTTTCTTTAAAATCCCATATGAAAATGTTTACATTTTCTTCAAAATTTAATTGTTAGTCAAGCGAGTAAGACCAACTTTTTAATATTGCCGTCCATTTGAAAGTTTTTCGATTTGACATTCCGTTTTCTCACACAATTTCCTCATATTAATTTCGCAACTCAATTGAAAAGTTGCATGAAACTTACGAGAGACAGACAAACAGACAGACAGACAAGAAAGTGTACAGCATCAGCAGCAGCATTGAGGTTGCTGCAATCTCTTGATGGGGTTTGTTTTTTTTCGTGATGACTTTGGGTATAACGTCAAGGCTACTCTGACTGCAACACAAAATGTGACGAGTTGACATCTCAAGTTGTATGTTGTCATTCCAAAGACTTAAGTGTCGTAGACACATTACATGTTTCTTGTCTTCAGTTGAATGTTTCGTTGTTGTTATTTGTTATTTTAAGAAAATGAGTTGATAATTGAAGTTGCAGAGAAACTTCAGTAGGGGCTAGTTACAGTTTTGTTATTACGGTAAAGTTATGTTTTTGGGAATTGGAATTTTGTCAGTTGTGCAGGAGTGTTTGCTTAGAGGCAGCTTGTACGGCATGATTTTAGATGATTAGTTCTTCTAGAGAAACACTTTGATCAAATGTATGTCTTACTTTCTTGTTTGATTATATTACACAATTCACGAGTGTTGTCGTCTGCAATATAAATTGAAAAATTAAGAATGAGAGCGAGAGAACATTACTTGCCATTAAACTATTTGTTAAGCTTGCTTCTATTTGCGTAATTAATTTTTTTAATCATTTTTAAGACTCTGATAACTTGATATTTAACAGCAATATCGTAATAATTTTTATTGAAGATTGAGACCAAGCGTTTTATAAATAAAACTAAATAAATTTGATCAAAATTGATCTAGTAGTTTTTGCGTGATGTGCGAACATCGAAAAAAGCTATTTTATTCATATAGTTGATCATAATTAATATACAAATTTGACTATGATTTCGTGTGATCAATAGAGACAAATTGCTATCCTGATTATATCCTATACTCTGGGTATATTTACTTCATAATTCCATTTGTTACTCCAAGATATATATAGAAATATATATATTCTTGATGTGTGCCTCCATTTAAGTCAATTCTGTCATGTCCATTCGTTAATAGGTACATCCTATTGTCTGCGGAAATCACTATTACGAGAAAACCAAACGGGATAATAGAATGAAAAACAGGCAATACTTTCGAACATAGCTCGTGTGATTGAAAATGAGCGAAATCGGTTTAAGTACATGCCTACCGCCCATGCAAATATAATATTGAAAACGCTTTATCTACTATTATTAAACGAGCTAAAATTGTATATTTATATATGGCTGAACTTTATTTCGAAAACGGCTGCAGCGATTTTGATAAAACTTCGGGATTACGTGCATATGTAAACAAAATTAAGATTGGACTAGGTTTTAAGTTTTTCAAGTTTCTCACAGGGGCGTGGCACAGCCCTAAACTTTGATTTTTATAACGTGATAGCTCGCAAACTATTTAAGGTATTGCAACGAAATTTGATAGACGGATGCAGATCATAAATATCTTAAATGCTTTCAAAAGTGGGCAGAATCGGAATAGTGGGCGTGGCATATTTCAATAATTGAAAATTTTGATTCAATATTACTCGAAAACGGCACCGACAATTTTCATAAAAGTCTTAAAGTTAATACCGCTGAATACAGTCATTATAACAAGTTATGCTGCCAAAACTCGTTGAAAGGCGTGGCACAGCCCACAACATTTATAAACGTTATAATTAGAGAACTAACAACGCCATCTTTATGAAATTTACCATGTTAAATATACTGGCTATTGAGTATCTTGTAACCAAAAGTGGGCGTAACGGCACATGTGGGCGTGGCACCTTCCATTCAAGTGAAAACAGTTATATGCTACATTTATTGTTCTATGAGAGTAATATTTTTTAAATTTGGTATAGAGATGTCGGTTGCTATAAGCTTTGAAACTAAATGGATTTCGATGGGATTGAATCAGTGGGCGTGGCACCTCCCCTGCATGGAAAAATTGTTAAGTGTTATATTTAGTGTGCTATTGGAGTATTTTTTTTAAAATTTGGTGTTGAGATGTCGGTTACCGTAAGCTTTGAAACTAAATAGATTTTGACGGGATTGCATTAGAGGGCGTGGCACCTCCCATACAAGCAAAAAATGTTTAAGGCTATATTTAGTGTGCTCTTGGTGTCAAATTTTTCAAATTTGGTGCAGAGGTGTCGGCTACTATAAGGTTTGAAATTATATGAATTTAGACGAGATTTCATTAGTGGGCGTGGCACTTTGCATACAAACTTATAACGCTAAATGCCATATTTAGCGTACTATAGGAGTGATCCTAATAAAATTTGGTAGAGATGTCGGTTACTATAATATATAACCTTTTAAATTAAATGAATATTGATGGGATTACATCAGTGGGCGTGGCACCTCCCATACATGCAAAAACGTTAAGAATTATATTTAGTGTGCTATTGGAGTAATATTCTTTAAATTTGGTGTAGAGGTGTCGGTTACTATAAGCTTTGAAATTTTATGAATTTTTATGGGATTTCATTTGTGGGCGTGGCACCTCCCATACAAACTTATAGCGTAAAATGCCATATTTAGCGAACTATAGGTGTGATCCTAATAAAATTTTGTTTCAATATATTCAGTCTTATTCAACTTAGTACGAGTTTTTCAACCTCTTTCAACTGCTTCATTATTTTTCAACCTCTTTCCAGTTTTCTCAACGGTTTTCTACATTTTTTCGGAATTTTCAACTTCATTCAATTGTTTTCGCGATTTTCTACCTTTTTCAAATATTTTTAACATTTTCAATATTTGTTTGACTTTTTCAACCTCATTCAACTTTTTTTCGAGTTTTTCAACTTCTTTCAACTGTTTCAAAATTTTTCAACCTCTTTCAACTTTTCTCAACATTTTCGGAACTTTTTCGACTTTTCCAACCTCATTCAACTTTTTCCGAGTTTTTCAACCTCTTTCAACTGTTTCAACATTTTTCAACCGCTTTCAACTTTTCTCAACATTTTTCATATTTTTTCGAATTTTTCAAGCTTATTTAACTTTTTCCGAATTATTCAAACTCTTTCAAATTTTTCAACATTTTTCAACCTTATCAACTTTTTTCAACACGTTCCATATTTTCTGGACTTTTTCAACCACATTCAACTTTTTTCGGCTTTTCAACCTCATTCAACTTTTCCGAGACTTTCAACTTTTTTCGAGCTTTTCAGTCTCCTTCAAATTTTTCAACACTTTAATATACCATCGAGTTTATCAAAGTTTTTCACCTGCTTCAACCTCTCTCAACGTTTTTCAACATTTTTCACATATAATCAACTTCTTTCAAATTTTTGTTAGCTTGTTTTCGGGTTTTCAACCCTATTTAATATTTTTTAAATATTTCCAACTTTTCATTCAATTGCATTACATTTTTTTTGACTTTTTCAACCTTAAATCGAAAAACCGAGCTAGGGTTGGTCTCCAGGTACTTGAGAGTTATTTGATGTAAAGCAACGAAATTAGTCACAAATATATCAGTCAAGTGCTGGAAAATGTTGGTTAATTTTAGCTAGAGAGCATTCCAGCTCGCATCAAGCATCAAAACGCTACACTGAGAGTGTTAACTAAGATGAAGATAACAAATTTCGCTGAAATTGTAAAAATGATTCGGTAAAGCCTCTCACTTATAATTCCACTTGAAATTAAGTTTTTAAACGCGCCATCAATGTTCAAATAAAGCAGAGTTTTATTTTTCGTGTATTTTTTCAAAGTATTTGTACTTACAAATGATGATAGCCTGATAGAGATGTTTTTGTACTATATAAAACTGATCATTACTTTATTCTATTATCCCTTCTGTGCGTGATAAAAAATACACCTTTCCCCAGGTGGCAGGGTACCCCTTCGCAAATTGTATGAAATTTTCAAATTTTTTAGCTCGAACTGTACAAAATAATGACATCTCTCGAATTGATCATGTGAAACCACTCATATGAAAACATAATATTGATATAATGTCAGGAGTTCTTGTAAAGTTTCAGAATTGTAAAGCATGTTAAAACGTAAAAAATTTTGTTTTGAAAATGAAATGGGTACCCCAAAACATACAGAATGGTTATTTAAGTACATGTTGCATTGCAACACAGCTCTTATCAATGACTTCCAATATCGAATGCAGGTGAAATCACCCCGATTATTTAAAAGAAGACAAAGAATTTGTTGTCCACTTGACTTTGTTGTACGTGTTACATGTTCTGGTTAATATTGATCTTGTTTGATATAGATTCGGCGCTTTTAGAAAATCAGAGTCAAAGGGAAATTTGAAAGGTTCAAACGCATCTTCAGTCAAGAAACTTTTACTTTTTTAAAGTAATCTTAGGTGAAAAACTCAATATTCAACATTTTTGTAGTCTGTTTGTTTTAATAACAAAACTTTCTTCGGGATGTTGGATTCGTTTTTCGAATATTTTTGTTTTTTTTTTTGTTGGAAATTTTAAGATGGTCTTCAAATATGAAAAATAAATTAAATAAAGCTTTTGCTGCCTTTTAGTTATTTTTCACATCTTAATTCCACCATGGTGGAATTCATGTTCTAAATAGAAGCCACGCTTTCTTCATTTTCAATTCGCCATATCAAGATCTGTCATTAGAAAATGAATGTTTGTGGCTCACAGAACATGGAGTGGACATGAAGGGAGTTAGGAGGTCGAAAATTTTTCGAACTTCTTTTTCTTATATGTCATTTTTGAAATTTTTTCAATAAATAAATCAATCAACAAAAAAATACCAAAATGTAATAAAATAAATTCCAGAACTTAACTCCTCTTAACTCGTAAAGCATAAATACCATTAAATTGTTGCTTTACAAAATCATTGACCCTTAAATGATGCACACACGTAAGTATTTGATAAATCGTGCAAAAACATTAGCGAAAATAGCGTTTGCCATTGTCAAAAGTTTACAATATGTATTCACAGAGCTCACACCAACTGGAATCTGGTTAAATTGCATCCATGCTCACACACACACACACACACACAAACAAAACTCAGTTCTAACCCAAAACAATTTTCAGCGCAATTAGTAACAAGTTATTGCAGTCTTTGCCGCACCAATCCACTATCCCCCCCTCCCCAAATACAGCGGTATACTCTTGGCAATTTGACAAACTTTGCACTGCAGTGTACTGCCACTGGCACCGTCAAATGAAAATCATTCGAGCAGAACTTTAAATACCATTGGTGCAGAGACATTTGGGACAATTTCGTTAGATTCGATGCGGAGGGTGTGCTACGAAAGACGTACAGACTTGTGTTTAAAGTACGTAAACATTTAATGTACAACAACAGCAACAATAGCTACAACAATGAAACTTTGTAAGCAGCAGACACAGGAAACTCGATGCAACATTTTGGTTAATAATGCAATAAAAACTTTCAACCTCAGACTTTGTGCAAAATGTAATTTGCGATTTGTGGTTTTTGGCCCAAAATGATTGTCACACTGCTGCTGTTGATGTCAGTCAAGTTGGTCAGCTGTGTTGCAATGGTCACACTATAAAATTCTAAGTACATGAGGTATTATTGTCCGATGAAAGTTGAATGAAAATCCTCTAAGTTTTTATGCTAAAAAGTCAACAAAGCTTTCGATATTGTTAACTCATCTTGTGTAAAGTGTTCTTCTTAGGGGACGTCCATAAAATACATGAGTCGAAATAGGAGAGGGGGGTCCGGGAAAATCTCACCAAGAGGGAGGGGGGGATGAATAAAAATTTCACGTCAACTTTTTAATGCAGAGCCTATACATTATAATAGCAGATTACATTTAAAAATTATAAGGAAAGTCTCACGGAAGGGAGGAGGGGAGATCCCCTCAGACCTCACCAAGGCGACGGGGGGTCCGAATTTTCAAAAAATCACCTCACGTAATTAATGAACGGTCCCTTACTGCCTCATGAGATGTGCTGTCAAAATTAGACTTTAGAAAGACTCAAGAGCCAAAAGAGCGCTCTGCGAGCAAAAGGAGCACTTTCGAGCAGAGAGACTGCACGCGATCCAAACAAGCGCTAAATGAAATTTCAAGGAACATTTTTTGCGTTGAATAAAAAATGTATTAAGAATTAAGGTTTTTCCGCGCAATCCCCGTTGTACAACCACGCCTTCACTTTACGCAGTCCAGTCGGCGTCTATAGAGACGAAATTTCACACCTTAGTTCCAAGAATAATAATTTAATTGTTTTCGTAGTATGGGAGCCACGCCTCATTGTTCGATCTCGTTAACAATTTGTTAGTAGCTATGGGTAAATAATCTGTATCATTAATCAAGTTGTACAAATGAAGCTGACAGAGTTGCCAAAATATAGCGTTTTTGTTCTATGGAAGGTACCACGCCCCATTGTCAAAAAAATTCAAACTATGTTCTTAACCTTTTCGACATTAAAGCAAATTTAGCCTGTAAATTTGAGCTCAATCGACTCAGTAGTCTCCAGGTCTGTAGATAACATACAGACAGGTATTCATTTTGATATCAAAAGAAAAATAATCGTACGATAAACACTACAGTGGCCAGATTTTTCTCCTTCTCGTCCTCAGTCATACGAAAATTATTTAATATCGGTATCGTTATCAGAACCGAGAACGTTGATGATGTTTATCGGTTCTCGATTAAGTACTATTGCAGGCGTGTTAAGGGACTGTTTTGAGCACTTTCAATAAAATTTTTTATAAATCGATGGAGAAAGGTTGGCAATGCATTTTTTAATAATATTAGTGGGGGGGGGGGGGGTACCACAAAAGTTTTCCCGATTTTTTTAACTTTGTGTGAAAAATCGATAATTCAATAACCGCTGGTGATATTTTATCGATATTAGTACCGTTCGCCCCCCCCCCCACCCCCCGGAAAGAGGGCTAAGCTGTTGATATAAATTTGGTAAAAAAGACATGTTTACATTTTTAGCTATAACTTTGTAACGACTGGGTCGGTTTGAAAAATGACGTCATCGTGGAGGTAGTAAAATGAGCTATCATAACGGCATGCAAAGTTTTGGCGTAAGTGTTGCCGTTTTTCAGTTTTTTTGAGATCGATGTGATTAATATTGTTGAATGCCCCGCACGTAATCCATGCGTCATGACCGCTCGAAATTTGGCGTAAGCGCTTACATCGTAAGCATTTTGTAAGCGAAAGTTTGAAAAAAAATTTCCGAAGTTTTGGACTTTGTGCGGAAAATCGATAGCTCGGTAACCACTAAAGATATTTTATCGATATTGACCTCGTTAGTTAGGTAATGTTTCATGGCAAAAAACGTTTTAAAAATTTGCTCCCCCCCTTATTTTTTTCTTGAATAATTTTTCAGCAAACGATTTGTTATTGTGGCAGTTTTGAGTTGATAGTGGAATCATGGACTCGGACATGGTAACGAAATTGTATTAAAGAATTTTGTCCTTTAAATCATAAGAAATACTTATACTTCATTCATCGTAGGTATTCACAGACTTATTATTTCAATACCATTCCGGGGAAGTTTATGTATTGAAAGTTATTTGTAAAAATTTCACCAGGGAGTGGGGATAGAAGGCAATACAAGGGTGGTTTAATTTTCAGCATATGCTGACTTTTTATTCAAAATTAATCAGAGTATTTTTAAAAAATTTTACATTTGATTTCTTTTTTTTTTTGTGGTATGAGTTGGAGCCAAAAAGCCAAGGGCCAATACAAAGACTTTTATAGAGCTCTGATCAAAATCTGTTTCCATATCGAAGAAGACACATATGGTTTTTTTTCGAAGACGATTGAATTGTCGTTTGATTTCTGCAATAGGCATTTGTTTAACCTCAAAAATAAATCATCATCAATAAAAAAAATATCTCCTTTATCTATATTTGATCTTTAATTTAATTTAATCAATTCCACTACTCAATACGAGCACTTCCACTTATGTGTGTTGCCTCGATATCGAAATCTCTCCATTGATTACAAAGCTCTTTTTGAAATATTTTTTTTTTTTTTTTTCGCATTTAATCACATAAACTCTTTATTTACTTTGCTTATTGATTTAAAGTACTCGTTCTGGTACGTTTTCATTATTAGTTTTTAATATTTTCTGTTTTGCGTTCTGCTCTCCAGCTATGGCTTCTCCGGCAGCGTTACATTTTCGAAAGTATACACTTTTTTCCATTACCGTTGCTACGGAAATTCAGTGAAAAAAAAGTTTTGTTGCACTTTGCAGAAATGCAGAGTGCGATAGAGTGGGATGAGCGGCGGTTCGTTGGCTTATTTACGTTTGGGATTTGCACATGGAACGCGTCCACTTGTGAAATCCTCTTCTCAGTTTAGTTTTCCACTTTTCTGCCTTTGCATTATGAGCTGAAGTTGCAGCAGAAGCCTTTTGTTTTTCAGTTTTTTTTTTTTTTTGATTCATAATGTTGACTGCCTTCAGTTTTTGAGTCTTTCTCCTCAAATGTGCTTGATTTTCTATTCATTTCATTCGGTGTTTTCTATTTTTCTTTGTATTTCATATAATTTTTTTCATTTTGAACTTTTGTAGTTTGTTATTTGTTTGCTTCAGCTTTTGAAGCAAAGTCCTTAAAACTCCAAACTATAAGATGTTTTATTGCTAGTGCTCTTACGTAATAAGGTTTAATAAAATGTGGGTTTTTTTCAAAATTTTGATAATTTTTTTTGGTTTTATACTTGAAGTAAATTATTTGAACGTTTGATAATGATTGGTAGTGTAAGTAGAAGGTTTTTTTTTCAAATATAAATGCAAAGTTTTTAAGTATCTGTGGTGGGTTTGCTCCTCTTCGCCAAAGCTGATGAAACTCGGCTAAAATTACACATGCTGAATATCGCAATATAAAGGAAACTTTTAAATGGCACTAGACCGGTGGTGGGCATGGAAATCTAACAAAAGGGCTGAACAACAACATCAAGTGGCTTTTTGCAACATCTTTTTATTTCAAACATGGGTTGGTTGAAAAGAAGTTCTGATTTAATGAAATGATGAATCCCGAAATGGAGAACTATTTTGTAAACTTAGAGAATTCTGACTTTTTTGAGGTTTTTGACTTTAAACTTTACTCTCTTAAATTTAAGTTAATATTTGCTTTTTCATATTGCTATTTCACGGAATGTCATTGATTTCCGCTAGGAACTATTAAAATGACTGTGAAAACTTTTGCTCAGTCAGCAATGTCTGGAACACAGACCAACGTAGTCAAATAAGCAGCAGCACCATGTCCGATAGAGTTTATTCGCCGCGCTTAGCCTCAAACTACAACATTGCTTGAAGCACTTATCACCAACATCATGAGTGTTGCCGCTACCGAGCTACGACCGCCATGTTTAATAATGGAAAATGAAGTAAAATACGCCAACACAACACAGATAACACTGCATTTGCACAAAGTTATGCAAATAGAGTGGACCTTAGAATAAAATTAAAATATAAAACACCCTTAATGATCATAGTGACGACGATGGTGATCTTGAGTAAGAGTTCATTTTTGGAAAATGGAGAAATTATCATAACAAAGGCATATATCATAAGAATATAAATGGGAAATTTTTCGATAGTAGCCAATACAACTTCACAAAAATAAAGAAATGAAAATCTATTACCTCACTAACTAAGTCTATTAAGTGTTACTTCATTGTTTGTTGTTTATTAAACTGATATTCATAAGCCGATACTTTGTATGCACCTTCTAAGTGGATATATTGTAGCCCCTCGGATTTGAGGTGAGGTTATAATGCTCTTTCTTGAGGCAGAAGTAAACGATTCTAGTCGAACTTAAAGCTTTTAAGCGTCATCCATCTAACTTGAGAGCCTGGAACGTATGGCTAAATCTCATGAGATAAAATGTGCTGGTTGAAAATCCCCATGATAATCGAAAACATTCTTCCATTAAAAAAGTAGGACAATACGCAATGTGTAGCAAGATACCATAAGACGGATTACTTCTTCATAATTTCGGGAATGAAGAATACTCATGAAGATTTTAAAAAATGGGCTTAACGACAGCCATACCAAAATGTGCTTCGTGAAAAACTGGAGAAGAAAACGACTTTGGACTTTATTTGGAGAGCAAAAACTGTAAGCACGAAATTCGTTTAATCACTTATCAGAAGAACAGCTCGCAGCCAATTTTATTTCCGAGTGCTGTGTTAAAGTGGTAGAAACTGAGCAACATTTTCTTTATTTTATGGGAACAAAGATTAGAACTCACGAATCTTGCTGTAATCTAGTTACAGGCAGACCAATTCATGTCAATGTGGGCATGAACTACACCAGGATTTGTTATGGAAGAACATAAAAAGCTTCTAACGTACAAAAAAAAAAAACAGTCGAACGTAATAGAGTCGTACGTCGTATACGTACACGAAGCCATTGCTTGAGTTCTGACGCAGTTGCCCGCGGGCGGAAAAATGCCTTAAACTGTTGTTATCGCACAAACACAGTAGCGAATAACACACAAACAGCGTGGAAACATCAATATAACATTGTGCAGTAATATGACACCATGTTTAATGCTGAACAGCCGATAAACGACCAAAACACCGTGTGTAACAAGCATGAAAATAAACTAAGTTTTGAAGTTGTGCAGAAAAAACCGCGATGAAAACAAATGAAAAGTCACCGATTATTAAAATAAGCCATTACCAGAAAAATGCGAAAGCTTGAATTTAGCGACGGACAAGCAAATTAATAAGAATGTGCGACGAGCTGATCGAACATGTTCGAACTTCTGCCATATGCAATGAGTCAAACTCGAACAACTCGATTCGTTTGACTCAACACATGATCAGTTCGCTTGTTGTTCGTGTCATACGATTGCAACTCACTAGTTTTACGAGTTTGACACAACTAAACCAACTGAGTTGAGTCGAGCTAAACGAACTTGGTTCGGTGCTGAAATTTTGTGAAAAGCTCGTGATTTTCAAGTTTGCTCGAACGAGCTCGAATTATTTCCATAAAAATTAAGTGCCGTCGGAGTAATATATTGAATGACAATGTTCAAAAGGGGCTAGCAATTGCTTAAACTTTTACTTCAAGGAGAAAAACTTTAAGTCTAATCAAAAAAGGTATTCAGCACTCTAACATTATTTGAAGAAATTCCTTAAGGGACTAGAGTTGTCATGCGAGTAATTTGTTGTTTAGGCTCACGACTCTGATTTTAGTTGAAGATATTACCTTATAAACAAAAGGGGTCGTCGTTTGTCTGAGGTTGTATACTTTAGCAAATCGAATGTTGGATATGTAGGAAAGTTTTTGGAAAATAATAAGTGATTGCTGAATTAAGTCTGGCTGAACTCTGAAGAGGTTATGGGAATATAATGGATAAAGAACTTTACTGGCAATTGATGCGTTGCATTGCTCAATGGTACGTCAATGAAGTGCAGCCTATAACCTGCATATTTTAATACTCGATAAAACCAAGAAGCTCAGAAATATCTGAGAAGTAAATCAAAAAAACTTAGAATCTAAACGCGTATACAGGGGATGAACGCTGGGGGTCATGACCAACCACGAGAATGGAAATTTTCTACACATCATTTAAGCAATTTGTGAAGAAAAGGACCAAAAGTCAGGGCATGACGACCACCGAGAAGAAATGAAATGATGTATCTTGAGTGTTTTCTACTCGGATCGATTCACAATGAAAGCAGAGTCTCTAGGTCGGAGTGAGTTCCCTGCTTTGTAAAGCATATAACTTTAGTAAGTTTACTAAGTACAATAAGCTTATTGGGGTCCACCCCAGTAGTTAACATAAAGACAGACACAAATGCAGAAAAACATACACAGATTTACCACACAAACACACACACACACAGTGGATGCGAGTAAAAGCGTGGAGAATGCAAAACGAACCAGCGAATGCGAACTGCAGAATGAAATGAAAGTACGTACTTACACTTTTTTAATTACCTCGTTTACTTCTTTGCTCAGTTGATGGAATAAGTTTTAATTAAAATAATTTTTTTTTTTTTTTTGGTTTTTTCACTTTTTTTTTTTTGCTTTGCATTCGTTCATTTTTGCCGTTTGTAGTGTAGTAGTTGATGTTGTTGATTTTTTTTGTTTGTTTCTCTCTCCTCTCTTTGCTGCTGCTTTTATTATTATTATTTTGCACAGTTTTTACTTTGGCGAACAGTAAATGTTTGCTGGTTAAAAAAAAGGGGCGCGGTTACTGCTTTTTGCATTGCGTAGCATTGACTTTAATTGCACCCTACAGCAGTCAATATGAAGTGTTGCTGAAATCATAGCGGTGGTGGTGGGTTTTGGGGGGATGTATGGGGTTAAGAGGGTTAAGTTCTTTTTTCGAGCTTAACTAGTTACAGTTCAAGTTAACTGATTGAGTTCACAATCAATACACTTCAAGTGCAGGAAATGTTTGAATTTAAAATAAAAAAAGAAATGTAAAGGAATTAAGTGAAATAATTTGTTTGAGGAATTTTCTTCAAATGTTTGTGTGATTTTATCGGATCAAATTAAGCTTAAACTAAAGCCTAAGCCAAAGAGAACAATTATCTCTTTTTTAGATAATTTCTGCAAAATTTACAAAGAAAATGTTGTCACTTTTTTTCGAAGAAACAAAGTCTTCCATTCAAAAACGATGCCCACATCGAAATCCCCCACATTTGCCATGTTGAGTTTGAGTAACCAATTTCAACCCATTAACTCACCCTGCTAAAAAACAACAACAACAATAATTTGCTGAACATAAGTTTCAAGCGAAATATTATAAGTTCAATTACCTTCCATTTGATGGAAGCGGAAATCCGTCCAATGTCCATGAAATTTGTGGTGTTGGATTTCCGGTAGCTGAACATTTTAAACTCACAGCCGGTCCAGGTTGTAATGTTTGTTCAATGAAGCTGTAGAGCAAAACAGGAGGCGCATCTGTAAGAGAAAAAAACAAAAATGAATGCAAACTGAGAATCAGAATGAAAATGGAAAATGGAAACAGGAAACTTGAATGAAATATATATATTATATACACCGATGTTGTTGCATAACAACTATATATTTAAATACACTACATAGTTTAGTACTCTGTATGTATGTACGTATCAATGCATGTCGGCATTGTTTATTTATTTTGCTTGAATTTCAAAAGCAAATGAACACAAATAATTGAAAACATAAATGCAAAAAACCATGAAAAGAAAAATAAAAAATGATTAAAGAAAAAAATCCGTACAAGGATTAAAAAAATCTATGTTTTCAGATTTTCCAGCTTTACTGTATAAAAAAAACATGGGAAATGACAAAAAACAAAAAAAATTAAAACACCAATATTTTACATTGAAATGACTAAAGAGCCAAGTTGTTTTTGAAATAACACCCGTACCGTTACCGTATGATGTTTTGACAAAGTGACTACCGACATTAAAAATAACAAACCAAAAAATACAAATAGCAATGGCCGGGACATTTTCAGGCTGCAAAATATGAATTGACCGCATAGACATTAGAACGGAAATATCACTAACTTATGAATATAAAAAGTTCAAATAAATTGTACGCTATTTAAATTACGTAAAAATTTATCTCAGAATTTTTCTTCAAAGATACTAAAGTTCACCAACTTCAATTTCGCATTACATTTACTGACAATACAAAACTGAGATTAAATGTCATGGCTCCCAAAAATAAAAATCATGGTATCATGCTGCGCTATCAATATCTTTATTCCTTCTTTAGGGTTCAATTTATTTCCATTACAATTTTCATCAAAATCAGTAGTTTAGCTATGAAAACCTATTTCACTTTTAGAGGCGTGGCACTGCCTACTTTAAAATAAACTTTTTCACAAGGTTCTATTCATCTCCATATCGAATTTCATCAAAATCAGTCCATTCGTATAGCTGTGAAAACATCTTTACAGGTCGGTCTGGCACCGTCCATATAAAACCATTATCATCAAATTCGATGTAGCGGCTCAGCTGTGACATTGTTTTTTTTAGGGACAGTGACACGCCTGCTAAAAGAACAGAGTTTTTATTACCCTTTCTAGGGCTCAATCTGTCTGAAAATCAAATTTCATCAAAAACAGCTTAGCTTAGCTGTGGAACATGTTTTTCTGTCAGAGCCGTAGCACCATCTACTATTGAAAAAAAAGTATGTAAAGGGTGTTTTTTTTTAGAGGTTTGTTTTTCGAATAGAGATAAAACTGGCATTTTATAGTCAAATCTGGCAACTCTAATGTCATTTATGTTCAGTTTGGTTTGCCATTTCATCATGAACAGGTTGACAAAAGAACAACGCTTGCAAATCGTGCAAATTTATTTCGAAAATAATGGTTCAGTTCGCGAAGTTTACCGCAAGCTCCGTCCATTTTATGGTCGACATAATCGTCCATCAGAGCAATTAATTCGGTTAACCATGGGTCGTTTTCGCACTACGTTTACTCTATGTGATAATACGCATCCGCAGAGACGTCGAACAGTGCGCACCGAAGAAACAATTGCCGCTGTAGAGCAAAATCTTGAAGAGGACCCGAATGAATCGATTCGCCACCGTGCACAGCAATTGGAGCTTTGTCCATCAACTTTATGGAAGATTTTGCGCAAAGATATTGGCTTGCGACCTTACAAGATCCAGCTTGTGCAAGAATTAAAGCCACGAGACCATGCAATGCGTCGTGATTTTGGTGTATGGGCCGAAAATTAGATTGATCTCGATGCTGATTTTCATCGCAAAGTTTTGTTCAGTGATGAGGCTCATTTTTGGTTGAATGGCTACGTCAACAAGCAAAATTGCCGCATTTGGAGTGAAGAGAATCCACATGAGACCCTTGAGACGCCATTACATCAACAAAAACTGACTGTTTGGCGTGCTCTATGGGCTGGTGGAGTCATTGGGCCATACTTCTTCCGAAATAATGCTGGAGAGTCAGTTACCGTTAATGGAGACCGGTATAGAGCCATGATAACCGACTATTTTGTTCCCGAATTGGATGGCATGAATGTGGATGAGTTGTGGTTCCAACAAGACGGCGCTACATGCCAAACAGCGCACGTCACAATCAATTTATTGAAGGAAACATTCGATGAGCGCATAATTTCGCGGAATGGACCTGTCAATTGGCCACCAAGATCGTGTGATTTGACTCCATTGGATTATTTTCTTTGGGGATATGTGAAGTCGCTCGTCTACGCCAACAAACCAGAAACGTTAGGGGACTTGGAAGCCAACATTCGTGGCGTTATTGCCCCATATGCTCGAAAAAGTGATTCAAAATTGGACCTGTAGAATTGGCTTTATTCGAGCCAGCCGCGGCGGCCACATGCCCGAAATCATATTTAAACATTAATGGCATAAAATTATCCTTCCAATAAAGCCAAATTGATGGACATTAAAACGATTTTCTTGTGTTTTATTTCAATTCAAAGCTCTATACCTCTAAAAAAAACACCCTATATATACCGCACTGCCCCTCTACACAACGTTTCCAACAAAAATAAAAACTCGAGCAATTATGTTGTATCATGACAATTAAAAAAAGGAATGGAACCATTTTTCCGTCACCGATCTATATATGGAGTGATAAATTGCGTCAAAAAAATTTCGAAGTATCAAAGATCTACCTATTGGAGACTCAACATATGAGGCGCCCAGTTGCAAACCGGCCAAGTCCCTTTTTCATACTTTTGGACAAACAACGAAAAACGTTTATCTTCATTTATGTTCATTGAAAAATTAAAAAGTATTTCCCACATAATAGCTTATAAAATTTCTTACTCAAAGCACGTCAGATCAGACTTTTCCAGTTTCAAATGTATATGGTTCTGAGAAAACAATTTTGGACTTGGTCGGTTTTGATACCAATGTACTGGACTTGGCCGCTTTTGATTCCAAGGCGTTGGACTGGTTTTGAAAGCAAGTTCATGAACTTGGCCGGTTTTGAAATCTATGCATCAAAAATAAATTAAAAAGTGCAATATTTCTGTCAAAAACACTTTTTTTTAATCTAAAACCATAAATCTCAAAATTTGATTTTTTTCGACTTGGTCGGTTTTGCAACTGGACGCCTCATATATCGAAAGACATGGAATAGTTTTGAAAAATATCGTAAATATTGAAAGCATCGAAAATGTTCAAAAGTACCGAATGCTATCGGATAATTATAATATTCGAAAATTAAACATGCAATTGAAAATATTGAAAAGGTGTCATAAAATTCATAATATGGCAATATATATTAAGGAGATTCCAAGAATATCGGTCGATGAGAGCTAACTAGTATCAAAAAGTAGCGACAAAGTTGTAATGTTTCCAAATCTCTTTAAAAGTGTCGAAAAATTCGAAATATTCTTCAAGTCAAATAGGATTGAACCATACGGAAAGTACCTAAGAAATAGAAATTTTTAGGGACTTCTTAAATTTTTTTCAAGTTTTTCATCCTTCAACTTTTTTTTGACTTATTCAACTTCTTCGATATTTCAGATTTTTTTTTCAATACCTTTCAACTTCTTTGACTTTTTCGTACTTTCAATATTTTTCAAACTTATTCGATCTGTTCCGACTTTTTAACTTTTTTGAACGTTGACAACCTTTTTGAACTTTTTTCAACTTTTTAACTCTTATTTACTATCTTATTTTTATCGACTTTTTCAAAGTATTTCAACTTTTTCGATATTTTTAACCTTAACCTTTATTCGATTAACATAATGCAATAACATTAAGTTTAAAGCTGACAACCGAAATGGAATCAAAAGTTGGTGAACGCATCTAGTTTCGGAGATATAGACATCGGAAGTCGAGGATATAGCCCTTAATAAAATCATTATAAGTTGAAAAGAGCAGAATCGATTTCAAAAATATGGATATCGTATGAAAGATAATTTAATATACTAAAATATTGCTTTCAATAATGTTCTAAACTTCAGATCAACTTTTTTTAAAACTATCATTATTATTGCAAAAATTTACTATCAAAAAACATATTTTTAATACATAAAAAATCACTTTTTATGTCCTTCCAAATGATGTGCTATTTTTGTTTGACTCAAATAAATATTTGATTCTCTATATCAAACATGAATTTGTTATATTTAAAAAATATTGTTTTCTCAGTGTATAATTGTACACATATCTTATTGAATAATTTCTAGCTTACAGTGATTTGAGTGGAGTACGAGGGAGTCTATGGCGTGAAAAAGTATGTAAGAATTTAAAAAGCCCTGCTGCGGAATTTTCATAAGATTCAAGACATATCATTTAATATTAAAATAGACAAAGCTTCAACCTCAAAACTAAAATCAAAATGTCCTTTTATTAAAATTGCTGCAGAAAACTTTGAAGTAATGCAACTTAGTCAGTATTTTGGTTCTGCCAGGACATAAGCACTTTAATTTTGAGGAACAATTGCGCGATGCTAATCTTCTCCTTGAATGAAATACATGCAAATAAACTATGTATTCGCAGAACACTTAGTACACTTCAGAAATGCGCACTTGCTAGCGACCGCAAAGGTTTGTGCAGTGCACCCTGTCATGCAATAAAACACATCCTTGTCCTCTGCAGGCTATTATCCTCTAACGGTCAAGCAATTTATACCGTCAACATATAAAAGCATAAACTGCTGAACGCCTGGTGCTGTAACCTGGCTTAATACTGTAAGCCTTTTATTTAATTTCAATGTTTGTTTTTTTAAATTATTTTATATACATACAAAATAAAATAGAAAGCATCAAGGGTCGGAAATACTATTTGAAAATTAATGTAAAACTTGAAAATTTTAATTACTTAATCGAAACACTCAAATACTTTTTAGCATTTCACAACAGTAGCATAAAACTTTAAGCCGAAAGAGCGAGAAACAAAAAGTTTTCCTTATACATCCCAAAATTAATTATTGCCAAATAACTAAGTAGTGGCATGAGAAAAATATCTATGTACCTTGTTTCCTAATCGATATTCAAATACAGACGACGTCGTTTATTTAAATTTGACTTTACCATCATCACCTTTGACCATTGCGAAGTATAGTGTTTTGCAAATTATTTTCTGTTTTCGAAACGAATAAGTTTTCTGCAACGGAAATGAAAACATTTTCAACGATAATGACAAAGTAAATTGCACAATTTCCGGTGAATTGCATATTTTCGTGAAATTTATTTGTAATTTAAATTTGGCGGAAATTAAACGACAATAACAACTGGTAATGACGCTTATTTAATAGTTTATCATTTACAAAAAAAAAGAGAGAAGCCAAACAGCTGAAATTGACTACAGAGTGGAAAGATCTAAATGAGGAATAAAGAAAAAAATACTAAAGTTTTGCGTATACTTTAGGTAAAAGCATATTTATAGAAAAAATTATGAAGGAAAACGTGTTATTCGAACATACAGCAAAAAGGAAACTTGATCTTAAGTTAAAATAAAACAATAAATTTAAGCTAAAAAAAAGTCGAGAGGCTATCGTGTAGTATTAAAAATTATCAAAAAAGTAGCTAAAAGTCTAAAAGTATTAAGTTCATCGAAGGAGTTGAAAAAACGTTGTATAATCAAAAAGCCTGGAAAAGTTGACATAAGCCGAAAAGTTTTGGATAGTATCCAGAAACATCGAAATATTCATTAAGTATCGAATACTAACAAAGTCATCAAAGAAGCCAGTAAAAGTCGGCAAGTATCAAACAACACAAAAATTCGAAAAATATGGAAAAAAATTGAATAAGTTATTAGAAGTCGAAAAATATCGAACAACATCGACAAAATCGATAAAAGTCGAAAATTATAGAATGGCATCGCAAATATTAAAAAATTTAATAAGAATCGGAAAATATCGAAAGAACATTAAAAATATCGTAATGCATCGAAAAAGTTCGGAATGTATCAAAAAACACGAAAGAAGTCGAACAGTATCGAATGGTATTGAGTAAACCGATAAAAAAAGTGTCGAAAAACATTGTAAAATTCAAAAGTTTCGTTCAGTGTCGAAAAATATTAGTGATAGGTTGAATCAGTGCTAATCGTGGTCTCCAAGACTGGTCATGATTGCTATTTTTTTGAGGTCATATTCCAATTTTTCAGGTGGCTATAGCTCCAAAATTTTATTTGAACGACACTTTTTATACTCTTTTATATTTTCTGTTATATTTTTCAATAAGCTAAGATCAAGATGCTGTGTGTTCTTAGGAACAAAGAAAATCCAATTAGAGTCTGAAATTATCGAATAGTATAGTCCATAAGAATCTGTAAGTATCGAATAAAATTCAAACAGAATCGATATACAGAATAAATAGAATAGCATAGATATAAGCGATGTAAGACAAAATGGATCGAATATTATCGAAGAAGTCGTTATAAGTCATTAGTTATCGAACAAATCTGAAAATATCGAAAAGTCAAAAGGAAGTCGATATATGGTAAAAATGAAAAGCATAGAAAAAGGCGATAATAGTCAAAAAGTATCGAAAATGTCGTTAAAAGTCAGTAAGTATCGAAAAACATGCGAAACCAAGAAAATATCAAAAGGTATTCAAAAAGCCGATAGAAGTAAAAAGTATCGAATTCTATGAAATAGTAATGTAGAACATCAAAATGGTCAAAAATATCAAATGTATCGGAAAAAATTTCGGAACTATCAAATGGTATCACAAAGAAAACAAGTTGAGAAATGTTTAAATGTATCGAACAGAAAAGAATAAATCGAAATCGGCTTTGTAGTTTGGCATCTATGAGTGTATTATGAGTAGTTGTTTTGCTAGAACGCTTCCTTTGAATAAATTGTCAAGATTTAATGTTTCAATCCTAGTGCCCATAAAAACAACAATGAATTTGCTAAAATCATTGCATTAGCTTAGGAGCTACAAGTAATTACTTTCTTATATTTCAACGGTTTTACTGATTGAACGATAATATCAGTTGATTTAGCATTTGTGCTGCTTATAATTTTAATCACTGAACTCACCTCCCAGCTGCAATTCGGCGGTAGCTTGAAATGTATCACCTTCTGGGCGCCGCACTACACACTGATACATGCCACGATTTTCACGACTAACACGTGTCACTATCAAGGTGTCTTCAATACGTCCCGAAGTGGGCAACTGACGTCCATCCTTATACCAAAGTATATTTTGCATACCCACTGGACTACCATTGCTGGTAACCATACAACGAAATTCCGCTGTACCACCCATATGCACACTCAGTGTATTCGGTGCGATTTCTACTTGTATGGGCGTGGCAACGGACAGTCTTAACTCAGCGCTCGCTTCACCGCCAACATTACTAGCTGTACATTTGTAGACACCAGAATCTTCGCCAGTCACAGCTTCAATTGCTAAGATGGGACCAAGAAGGCGTATACGTGGACCGCTTAGCACAGGTAGTGGGCCGGGACCATTATGTGTGTACCAACTGTAAATAGAGAGAAAGAGAAAACATTTTTAAATAAATTTATTTTGAATTTTTTTTATTTTTAAATTTCTTTCAAAATGTGCAAGTGTTTTATTGCATGTTTTCATATGACACTTGCAAGGATGTTGTGATCCTTTGCACAAGCAACAAAGTACAGTGTTTGGTTGCAGTAATTCAAAATGCGAATATATTGTGGCAGTATATTATTGTATTAAAATTTTCACTAGCATGGTGCTACAGTGACAACTTGTGGAAAAAATTCAGTTGGTCTTGAATTCGCAACTTTTAAATTATGATACTTGTAATTCGGGACCGAAATAGATATGTATTTAAACAGAGGTTTTTTTTAGTTTTTTTTTTTTTTTTGGAAGAAAAATGTCAGAAGAAGGTATTTTCTAAAAACTATAATTTATAAAATTTTAAAATTTATTTGAGCCCAAAAGATAATAAAGTCAATATATAATGGGGTAACATCGGAAAACCATTATGTATTTGCGAAAGTCTTTCGGAAGAAAGAAATGAATAATCGTCAGAAATTGAAAAGAAAAATTGCATTAAATATTGTCGTTAAATAAATACTTGATTTTTGACGTTTGTTTTAACAGAAAAATCAAATTTAAAAAATTTAGAAAAATTAATTTAATTATTAACATTTTTGTTATACTACTAAAAATTTGATCTAATAATACATACAAAAAATTACACAGGCCGATAATATTTAACCAACATTCAGACCCAGAAACCAAAATATATATTTCCGAAGGTTTTTGATGCGCCGAACCCAAATCTGGCCTCGGAAATGCTCTATCAGCTCTGGTTTTTGAGATATCTTAACCTTAAAGTGCGAAAAACACCGTTTTGCCCATATTTGAGGTTACGTAGCACCGTGAATTTTCTTTTTTTTTTTCAAATAACTATGTATAGGATCATAAAAGAAAGTTCTTCTTCTTTAAAATGCCGTTGAGTTTTCTGACATTTCAGAAAACTTAACAACATTAGAAAGAAGAAAAACCGTTCTTTAAGATCACGCAGATAGCTTTTTGGAGTAAAAGAAAATTCACGGTGCTACATAACCTCAAAAATGACCAAAAACGGTGTTTTTAGCACTTTTAAGTAAGAATATCTCAAAAACCAGAGCTGATAAAGCATTTCCAAGGCCAGATTTAGAGCATCAAAAACCTTCAGAAGTATATAGTCTGGTTTCTTGGTCTGAGATGCTGTCGGCCTGTGTTATCAACTATATATATGACACTATTCTTAATAGTAACCCAATTTTGGGAGAAATCGATAGAGTTATACCTTGAATTAAATGTAGGGATCATATTATACACTGGATCACGTTAGCCATAATAAGTCATATGAAATGGTATATAAAATAGTTACTTGTGCCTAAAATTTCTCTAAGGGACATATATTTTAAAAAGAGCTAAAAGTGGTACACAAAATATGTGATTGCATCAATATATCCTGAACGAATACCATGAGAAAATACACTCGCTTGTACTCAAGGGCTTTTAACCCTAGAAGTATGCACCAGGATTCATTTGTCGGCAAAAACTCCCGGCAAATTTTTCTGTAGCTAAACGCTCAACACTCCTTTGAAATTTTTTCAATTCTAGTACTATTTTATTACATAGGATCCTAAACAACACTGCCATATTCCAAGACCGATTTAACTAACGAAATGAAATATGATTTAAGTTTGAAGGGATCTCAGAAAAGTCCTATATTTTTCACATAATAAGCCCCATCAGTGCATTCGCTTTTGATATAATAGTACCATAGCTCTTCAAAAAAGTTAGCTTTTTGACTTTCATGATTTTTATTCAATTCTTCATAAATCTTCTTTATTGATAGCATAAATATCAACGATTAGAGCGTTCCCGACAGAGAATAACAAAACATAGAATTTGGCAATATAAAGAAACAGTCCATTAATATTTCAGCAATCCTGCATACCACCCAAGTCTCTTTGTAGTAGATGGCAGTTTTTAATTGAATCAATAATCCCGAATAACTTAAGATCATTTAGGCAAATTGTGAACCAAATATAGTTAGGTAGATCATTAATATAATGGATAAATAAAAAAAACCAAGGAGAACACCAGAAAAATTGTGTATTTGCATTTGGAGAAATTATTCCGTAGTTGTAGCGTACCTAGGAAAGGGGGAGCGAGGGGCCCCAGAACTTGGGGGTGGCAAAAATGACTTCGTATATATCTTATTTGGCTGAACCAAAAGTGAGGAGATTTTTTTTACTTAATTATAAAAGAGTAAGAATCTTAAATATCTCATTTTCTTAGCATTTTTGAAGAAAAAAGGTCATATTTTTTTTTTTGAACCATAAAAATTTTTTTCTTTAAATTAAAAAAAAAGTGTCTGTAGGGGGTGCCAACTGAACTATTCGACCGGGACGGAAAATATGCACGGTACGTCACACTTCCTTAGCCTTACTGAACGTCTACGATAGAATAAGGTAACCTCTCAACTAGGATAACAAAGAGGATCGAAAACCCCAAAACGCTGAGATTTTTTTAGTTAAACGGAATGCTGGATTCTATCAAAAGCTTTAGCAAAATCTGTGAAATTTGTATCAATTCGATGAATTGAGAATTCACCATTTCACAGGCTAAAAAGTGAGAAAAATGTTCGATCAAAGGAAGTAGACTTACCAGAAATAAGACCGTGCAGACATTCCCATATTATTTAATAGAGTAAATCACTATTTTTACAAGAGACTCAAATATTTTTGACATAAGTGACTACTTAGATATTGGTCGGTAACTGACAATATTTTGCCTTGATTTTCATTTGAATATAGGGACTATCACCGAAATCTACCAAGTATTTAAGAAATCATCTTTAGGAATTTTACTTTTTACGAAAACTTATAGAACAATTTTTGATTTTTGTGGAACTTTTCTGTTAAGAATAATAGATAAAAAACAAAATTTAAAAAATGACCCAGCAGACTTAAAAATTTAAAAAAAAATGCAGCCCATTTTCATGAAATGTAGTTGGTCAAAATTTATGTAGGACCATTCTTTTGAAAATAATTTCCATTTTATTTTTGTCGATTCATGCAGAATTTGTTATCGATTTTATTTTTTGCTTTCTTTAGTCTAAAGAAAATGTTTGGCTTTAGACAAAAATTCGTCAAATTGTCACTTGTTTGCTGGTATGAATAGTGTTAACTTGAACGATTTCTATCCTGTTCTATTCACTCCCTTATAACTATAAAAATAATAATTTCAATATTTTCCACAATTTATTTCACATTTGTGTTTCCACACCACTGTACCACCTATGCAAGAACTTCCCGTTCTGCCCTGTCACTTAAAAACGTCTGCTGCAATGGTGCCTGTCATCTGCAGTGTGCTATGCGAATACGTTGTCGTCGTTATTGTCGTCAACGATGACGGCACAACAACATGAGACTCCCAATACTCTCCCTCACATGCCCAGGCATTCTTACGTTTAAGCAGTGCTGCTGCTGCTGCTGCTGCGATTTTATTCAATAGCAACAATTTCCGCTGCTGCCGCTTTAAATTCTATCTCCCAGGCGCTCATCCTCCCTGGTGCATATTTGTGTCTATCGAAAGTTCAGCGCTACGAAAATAATCAATTTGTGTCAAAAGGATCCTCGACATTTCTGGCAACGACAACACAACAACAACAGCAACAGCAACAAGAACAACAATCGGTGTTTTTGTTTGCTTTGCAAATTTTGATTTCCAAAATAAATATTTGCGATTGTGTAGGTGCGAGTATATGCATAAGCGTGTATGTGTTGCGTTGGTTACATGAAGCATTTCAATATATCGGGTGTCATGTTATTCAAAGTGAAATATTTATTTAACCTTAAAGCACAGACAGACAGACAGCCAGCCAGATTTGTTCAATCAAATTGTCATGTTAAAAATAGACTGCTACAAGAATCCCAGTGTTTGAGAGATTCTATAAAATCTTTACAATGAGAATAAAAGAGGATATTAATTGTGCTTCCTGTGAACAAAACAGGTATTCTAATAAGATAATATATGTATAATATTTATAAATAAAATATATAATTTCAATATAAAGCTGGAATTGTTTTTAGAAAGGCACTTTGTTGTCACGCAAAACAAAAATAAAATCATACAATCATAAGGCTTAATATAGTGAGACGTTCAGACTTTTGTGTTAAGATGATCCAGAAACTAAATAAAGTCTAAATAAAACGAAAGAACATTCCACTCAAGAAACCAATTTTCTTATATAAATCTACGTATATAAGGACATACAATATACCATGCTGCCTTATGCCAAATTAGAGTTATTTACAGTTATTTCTACAACTACTGGACTGAATTCCAAAGTTTGGTATAATGAGAAAATAATTTTAGCTCAAATATAAAATGATGATTACTACAACATACCGTGTACAAGGGTATGAGACCTACTCTATAAGAAAAAACTTTGAAGAGCAAATACAACTTAACTTGGCATATATAAGTACTTGAAATAACTGTCAAAAAAGTAGATAGACTTAAGCAAGGAGGCGTGGTTACTTCCATACAAGCAAAGTCTTAAAAAAACTATACTGAGAGCTATGACGTACTTTGAACAAATTTCGCCCGTACTTAGAACAATCTGCTCTATTTTGACACCCAAAAAAAAAAAAAAAAAAAAAAATTCGAAAAAAAAGTTGAAATTTACTAAAAAGAAAGAAGACCATTCGGTCGAGATTTAATAAAATGTTGATTGAATTCAATAATTTTTGCAAATTTCATGGAATACCGAAAAATCGTTATGGCGAGTGAAGGTATTACTCTCCTCTTCAAAATCCACTTTAAATTATATCGGTATCTCTATTTTTTATCAGTGATATCGAAAATTGAAATTTATTACACAGGCTTTTATACCAGTGGTGGGCACGTAGTGTCCCTAGCCGCCCTCATTGTCCGCACCGTTATTCAACGCATAAGTAAGTTTGAAAAAAACTCACAGAATTTCAACGCTATGGAGGCACAGCGTTGACCTGAATTCGAACGAAAACAAAAAAAAAAAAAACACAAAGACATAAGCAATGGCGCCGCATTGTGTCTTGACGAATGTAACAATTGTTTTTGTTTGTAGTGCAATTTGAGTTTTTTTTTTGTACTGTTGGCGAATTTAGAAATGACAGCAAAAAAACTTTAAAATTTTGTTTGTTTTTGCTTGATGTTGTTGTTTAGCCCTTTTGTTAGACTTCCATGCCCACCACTGCTCTATACAAATATGCCTCAGTTTCAGTACGGCAGGATAGCTGAAGAAAAAAAGATATATATTACCACTTCTCATGCAAATACCCGTAAATGTACAGGACTCCAGCAAGACATCATCCGACCGTCCGAGGTAGCAGAAAATATATTTCCTTTTAATTATTCTTGTCTTTATTTTTTTGCCCTTATTTTTTTAATTGATACATAGCCAACAAAATTTAAGACAAAGTCAAAGAATCTCAGGTCACAAGCTCAATTGGAAATATATATTTATAAAACCATTGCAATCAGAAAATTTCTGTACAGAATCATCTGATCGAAGGAGGGTTAATTTTTTTATTTATAAAAATGTTTCACAAAATACTTTCGACAATATATCATTTTTGTTTTTTCATTTTTTTATGTTATTCTTCAATAAATCTCAAGAACGTACCTGCTTTCAATCGAAATTACCAACATGGCTTTGCAATGAGGAAGCTAAGGAAAGTACATTCTACAAATTTTTAGTACAGTCGGTATATTTGGTGCATTAGCAATACATTTGGATCACTTTTTAGTGAAAATCGTAAAAGAAATCGAATAACCTTTGTTTTTTTTATAAGTTCTAGAATATTCAAATATGTAAGTAAAAGTTACGGAATATATAGTTTAAAAAAAAATACTTTCGTCCTCTGAAAAGTACATTCCAAGTCTTGATTCAGTATATTTCCGCAAAACCTAAATGCTATCACTGATCTCTTCCCAAAACAACCTGCTTCTACATCTTTAAAAAGCCGAACAACTACAGAGTTTGTGCTCTATAGTGTTATCCTTAAGCTATGGTTGGCAGATTGGATCGGCGATGGCACCGATGTAAGTTCCAGGCGAAATAGCAACTGCGCTATATTCCTTGATGATCTTCTGCAATTTTGCAGGTATCAAGATCAAACAAACTCCATAAAGTCATTGATGCAACGTGCAATTTCCACGAAAGTGATGCCAATGAATGGCTCCAGACCCATTGCAGTGGCCGCGGAATTCCGGTTATTTCTAAATGTATCAGCTTAAATTGCTTTAACATCTAAATATTAATGTTTTCTCGCAATTTTATTAAAATCAATTCGATTGAGTAGTTCCAATAGCTTTTCAATCTTTATTATTTTAATTAGCAAAGTACTTGGTTTTTTTTTTCAAATATTTTTCTTAACATTCCTCCACTCTCACTAGAAATTGTTGCTATAACGAATAACAAAAATCAATGTCTGTGTAATTACTCAATGAAAGGAGATTTTAGTACAAAATGAAATTGCACCTCATAGCTGCTGCCTTCCCCCCCCCCCCCAACTCCTTGAGAATCCTATGATTTTATGTACGGCATCATAAAATAAAAACAGAACATGATGTTGGTGTTTTATTTTTTTCTCTGTTTTTGTTTTATCTTCGTGTATGCTGTTCTTCATGTTCATTATGTCTGTTTAATGTGATGTGACGCGGGACGATTTTTCTACATTTTTTTTTTTTGCAGTTGCTTCGCTATTTCATTGTTTTTGTTGGCAGCTGCAGACACGTTACACCGCCCCACTTTCAACATCTTAATACAAATAATATGTGGGTATATGCACACATGAGTAAATGTCTGTCTGTCTGTTTGTTATAAAGACAAATATTATTTTTCATCATCATCGTTTTTGTCATCATCACTTTGTATGATTATACGAATATGTTAAAAAAAAAATGCGAAAAATCTATGTGTAAGTAAATTTTTAGCGGTAAGTTATGTTAAATAACTAAAACTTCAGCAATGTGTACTTTTTTTCTAAGCTTTAATGTTGAAAAACAATTTCTTTTTTAAAATTATTGAAGAAATATTATGAAAACCTTACATTTTTTGTTTCGGTTGACGGTACGTATGAGTAACTTCTATTTTCTATTGTAGAAAAAATTAATTTTATTGTTTAAGAAAACTTTTACATATTAGCCGTGATTTATTGGGTTTGGTTAAACAAAAATTTCATACAAATGCGTGAACCAGCTCAATTTCCAGTTCAATTGGTGGAACTTTTTTGTCTTTGTTAAGGTTTGAAGCATCATAGACACAAACCTAAAATAATCGAAAATATATGGCAACTGTGCTGGAATTTTGAGGAAGCGTTCTAAAGTAACGCGAGGCCGTGCATCCAGTCATTGCTAGGCCGAAATATTAAAATAGAAACACATAATAAAAATACAAACAGTGATGAAACAACAGAGAACGAAAAGAAAACTTTGGTATTAGCGTCTGCGACACTATAAAAACAGTTTGAAATGATTTGACAGCAATAATTTGAAAAAAAAAATTATGTACTGATATATGAGGCCCCTTACCGCGCTAGGCCCCATTCAACCACACGACCATAAAGCCGGCTCTGGTTTTGAAATAGAATTTCTGTCAAATACTGTCATGCCACCTGTTGGGCAAATGCAGAATTATAACTAATAGGTTAAACTTATGCGTTTTATTCACTTTTAGGTTTAACCAAAGCGAATAAAACGCGGCTATTGATGCTAAACTTTAAATTTAATCGTTAAAATACTTTTGATCAATAAATATACTAAGATACTCTAGAGCTTCACCAATGCGTCATAAAAATAACTAATTAAAAAATACGTATTTGAAGGAATTATTCGAAGCTCTTTGTAAATTTGTAAACAAACAACTTTAGCCCACAAAACAAATAAGAAACAACGTGACAATTTTAAAAATCGATAAGTTTGTAGAAAACGCAGTAATCAAAAGATTCATCTATCAAATTTACAAATTTGCACGCACTAATAGTAAAATAAACACTAGATTGAATACAACTATTTAGCTTCACGGTGTGGTTACGAAATGGCAATTATCGAATGCCAATATAGCCAAAAAACTATGTTATAAACTAAATATTTCATTGTTTAATTGAAAAATCGGTTAATTTCAAGAATGCACGAGAGCTTGCAAGGGTTTTGTATAATTGCCTTTCTCACAAATCATGCCATAGGTATTTCAAAAGACAAATTATGATTTCTTGTTTAAGTTTTTGATACAAATAAACAATGAGGTTTGATGAAGCTTTCAATGATGGCAGTATTAAGTCTTCGAAAATCCTTTTATTTTTTAAATGAGTTCACTTATTTGGTGATAAAATGACATGGCTTGGGGGTATTGCCGCTCCAACAAATATGAGTTTTCTTTCAAATTTAATAGAAAATTATACATTTTATATTATAGAAATAATGTCTCACAAATCAATATATAAAATTAACCCAAAACTAATTAATTTGTCACTTTAACGTTTAGTGTAATGCAACTTTTAATGCTTAAAAAAAAATCACAGTAAGCATTGAACATTGGTGCACTGTCAGTTATAAAAGCTAACAGCTTAAAATAAACTTCAATGTTACTGATTTCGTGTAAGCAAGTGCTGCATTGTTGCAATATGCTTTAAGTTGCTGTCTTTCGACCACAGTCTTGTGTCCACTCCTTCGTGTGGATGTTTCTGCATTTATCGGTAAATGTGTTTATGTTTTTGTGTAAATAACATTACAAGCCTTGCGGTTGCAGAGAACATTTACCAAATTATTTTGAATTGTCTTAATAAGATCTACATGGCGCTTCATTCACTACATAACATTAGTTGCTGATTAAACACACAAATGCATGCATTCACTAGGGTGATACATTTCGAAATTATATTACCCAAATTGATATTAACGCGAGTAAAATTAAATGCTTTACCTGTTAGACCAATATCTTTAAGTCGGGAGCATACGTGGCTCTTCTAACGCTTTTTAACCCGCTAGGAGTTTAACTCATTTAAGACGGTCGCTAATTTTACTTGTAATACCTTAGGGCAGGCATGGCCAGTGGAGTTTAGTAAGAGAGCTGGAAATTAAAAAGCCAATGCGTAAATTTGCAAAACCAAATTGCAAGAACTGAAAAAAAAAAATTCCAAAAAAAAAAAAAAACAAAATGCAATGTGGGCGATCACAAAAACAATTGTCTTTCGATGTACAAGCCTGAAGTCAAATGTGTTGCGACATTTTTCGTTGCGAGCCTTGGCGCTAGTTCGTATTTTTCCGTATTGTTGTTATGTTGTTATATATTTTGGAAGGTAGAAAATTACAACAACAAATAAATGCTGAGAAGAAACACGAGTTACGGAAAATGTCACAATATTCAATTTTTGTGTTGTTTGCTTTTGTTGAGTATTTTGTATCTTGTGTGGAATCTAACATCTGACATTTTTGATCAAATTTATATGAGACCTCATCATATTTGTGTGGGAGCCTAAGTTATTAACTTTTTTTCGAATTGACCATCTCTGTCTTAGATTAAAGCGCTAAACACAAAAGGTACGAGAGCGATGATGTCAAAAAACAATACGAGACAATATGATTTTACGATGATACGACTTAGAGCTTTTAGACCAAAAATATCAAAATAAATTTTATTGTTCGTGCGAACATAGTTGGTAACATGGTTCGTAGAAAAAAAAAGACAACGCAAAGAAATGAGACTTTGCAAGATAAACAGTTTAAAAATCGTTTGTCAAAAAGCTCTTTATTTTTTTTAGAAATAAAAACACAAATGTCACGATTGATCTAGAGATTATCCTGATTTTGCGGTAACTACTCATATTCGAAAGCGGTCTTTTGAAAAACAGCAAACTTCTGCAAAAACTCCTTTCAGATTATGGAAATTTTATATTCATACATTTCAAATGATATTGAGAGCTGAGATTCCCTGAATTTCCTACAGTCTTGACGTTATTTAATAAAAACCAAATTTTATTGAAATTGTTTACTCATTATTGAGATATGAAATAAAATACTTTTTACGCCAATTGTGGACGCAATTTTACTGACATGAATGCTAACTTTTCAAAAATATTTGAGCAGACCTAAGTAATATTGACAGTTTACGATTGTTTGTTTAATTGAAGAAGACCTTTGTCATGTCTGATGTGACAATCCAGGCTACAATAAATCCAAAAGGCTTGGGAAATTCGTACAAAACCGATTTTTGATGAACATATTTTAAAACTATAGGTAACAATAAAATTTGTACTTGCTTAGTATTAAGGGGCTATATCTCCCTATTTTTTTTTTCATTTCTTCATTTTTTTTTTACTGACTTAAATCATGCCAAAATAATTCTAGAATCAAAATCTACAACGCCCAAGTACCGATTTGAGCTCAAAATTTTTTTAAATCAATTTTTTCCAAAAAACTTTGATGAAGATGTATAGCATTTTGAAACTTCAAACGCGTTTGTCTCGAAAACATGTTTTCAAAATCGGCAAGCAGTAGAACTCTAAAAGTTTACATCCGATTGACTTGAAACTTAAACAGTAGCTTCATTGCTTGATTATCTGTTGAAGGTCACACGATTTTAGCGATTAATTAGCAAGAAAAAACGTTATATGCAATTTAAGTTGATTTTTTTCGTCGAAAATACGATTTTTTGTTAAAACATTCACCATTTCGCGAAAAAAAATTCTAAAAATATTATCATGTGTACTTCACTAGTAAAACTCATGTAGATAATTGAAAACTTTTTTTTTTTGCTATAAGTGGAGTTGGACGAGACTTCTACTGCTCGCCGCGGAAGACCTTTTTGAAAAGCGGTTCACAGTAATCACTGCACAGCCGCCATTTTGTAAAAAAAAAATATTGTAGCTAAATTTGGTTTACGCCAGAAAATTTTAGAAATAAAAACCAACTAAACGATACTAGCTAGCATCACTGGCTGTATAAATAATTTTACACCATCTAGCGGCAAAGTGCAGTTTTTGTACTAAAAATAATAAACCGAAAAGACGCTGCAGTACACTATAAAAGTCGGTAACCGAGAGAAATTATCGCCGTCGTACAACGCCATCTAGAGGGTAGTAGTAACATTCTGGATAGTTGTGAACTCAACGTCGATACGCTATTTAGAAGGTACTGGTAAATTATGGATAATGGTAGATTCCACGCCACTTAGAAGGTACTGGATTATTCGAGAAGATGATGACTGTAGTATAAAAAGGTTGTCATCTGAGTTGAGTGACACAGTTGAATTAAAACAGTGAAGCAGAACAGTTAAATTTAAACAGTGAAACAGTTGAGTGATACAGTTGATTTTGAAAGTAAATTGTCTATACAGTGCCAGATTAATATTAGACTTTGTTAAAGAAATAAACAATTGTAACGTGTAAAAACTAACTTTTGTGATTTAAATAAACCATTTTATAATTAAATAAGCTTGTGTGTTTTTGATTGTTACACAATCCAGTGATCGAACTCAGAAAAGTGTAAGAGATAGAAATTATCGCCTAAGAGACAGGAATTTCATAGCAATATTAACAAACAAATTTTTTTCTCTTATTCAAAAGTTGCTTAATCCATTGTTATATTATTTGCATACCTTTATTCTCAAATGTCCTTTAAAAAAAATAGTTAAAACAGCCTTTTTTCTTAAAGCATAAGGGAGATATAACCCCTTAAGCCAACCCAAATGACTTATATTTGGTCCAATAGAGTTTTTGTATTTAGAGCAATTCAAAAGATCTACTGAAATCCCTAAATAACATAATTTGTTACATGTAATGTGTACTTAAAAGTTTTTAATAAAATTTATAGCTATAGAGACTTAATATTTCAAACATTTTTCATTAAATGTATGTGCTTAAAACTTCTGCAAACAATATTTTTAGTTGCTTATGTTTTTGCAGATTTTACTTAAAAACATAGGTTAGGCACGACGTTCTATTAGAACTTTAACATCGTTAAATACGTTTGAAAGATTGTTAAATTTTCGGTTTTCTAGGGGATGCATTTTATAACTCTTCTTGAAGTCTAAAATTGAAATTTATTGCATATTTTAGGCAGTTCTTAAATTTGACACGTCTTATTGCAATATAATTTAACAATACTATTTGCATTGTACAAATACGAAATGAAATGTTAGTGTAGGGTTAGAAGAAAATCCACAATTTCGGAATGGTCCTTTTTTTCAGATAATTTTTTAGTGAAATAAAAAACCCCAAGTAATAGCGAGCTCCTTACAAGCGTAACTAATTTTATAAGCAACACATCTCCAGAGATAGACAGAAACTAACATTCAATGGCTAAGGTTTTGCTCATAGAATAATATTTTAGAATTCCAACAAATTTAATGCAACGCATAATGATCATGGAACACCCTAGTATCTACATATACCAAACAAACATATTTTGATTGTATATTTGGTTTTCAGTGTTTATGTGTGTTGTGATGTGTTTTTATATGTTTGCGTAAGCTTAAATAATAATTTATTACATGCATGTAAGCATTACATTATGTCCAGGAAGGGGAGGAGGGAATTGGTACAGCGACATGTTCATGCCATTAACACGAACCAAACACACGCACACACATCCGCATATAGCACATATTTCAAAATGAAAATACAACACACACATTTTTTTAATGTATAAAAAATGTGCTAAATATTTTATATTTCGATCATCAATTCTTAAACAACCCCATCATTTTAAAGTAATTGGATACGGAAAATTAAAGGATCTACTTTTTTTTCACTTATTGATATAAATGTACTGCGAGGCGTAGTGAATGTCAATAATAAGAGCTCATATTTTTCACCAAAAATAATCTACGCAGTTGAGAATTTTAATTTAAAATCAGGGGGAAGATGGTTATGATTATATTACGGAAATTTAACTTCTGAGTTATATAGCTCTCAAGCAATTTTTCGGAAAGTTGAAACAAATTGTTGTTAGTAAAATTTTGTTTCAAATTTTTTTTTTTATGAAAACACTACCTGAGGAGGATTGGGTACATCCAAAATCCAAATGTTTCCAAAAATTAGTCGATTACGCTTCTAATAGGACCCGAGGATCCGGAAGTGACTTCCGAAACTGGTTTTCGGCCTTTTCCCATCGATTGGTGTGGCAAAACTTTTTTCAAAAATGGATTCAAAGCACATCTTTAGTAGGTTCGGAAACCTTCCTTGTGACTTCCATAATCCATTTCCGGCCTTTTCACATCGATTGGAAGGAATATATTTTTTCCAAATATGGGCTTAAGTCATCTACTTAGGATGATTTCGCCTTCGGAAATCCATTTTCTCTCCTTTTTCTATCGATTAGTGCAATAATATTTTGCTCAGCTATAAGGCTAAAACACCCCTTAAAGAGGGTCAAAGACCATACTCGTGACTTCGGAAATACATTTTCAGCCTTTTTCCATCGATTGATACAGTAAATATACAAACAATGACCCAAAAACACCACTTTTTGATCATGATCAGCGCAATACATTTTTGTAAAAATACACTCAGAAAAAAATGTCTAACCTGCGTCAGGTAACACATTAACCTGATAAATTTTTCTATGGAATTATGTTTAATAAAAAAAAACATTTCTTTCTTGCATGCAGTGGGGTTCGAACCTAGGCATTCTGTGTTGTTACATGCGCGGTACTTATATGCTTTTAGTTTCACGCAATATATTAATAAGAGTAGTTCGGTTGGTTGAGATGCGCGTGCCTCTGGACAGTAACATACGTAACGTAGGAGACCTAGGTTCGAATCTCATCGGTGACAAATAAAAATTTGAATTCTCTTTGAAGTTTTTAAAATAAAGTTTCATAAATAAATTAAGTTCCACTTACGAGTAATAAGCAAAGTAATAAAGGGGGAGGGGGAGAACGATATAAGTTGTTTTTTGAGAAAATTTTGTGGTTAACTAGATTCCCAAGTTAGTTAGACTCAACAACATGAGCAGTGGTGCCCACTACCACAAGCAACGATAATTATGTGTTGATAATTCTGTATACGTGCACGGTTTATTATGCTCTTTGATCCTATTTTTCGCTCTTTAAGTGTCTTATCGATCTCATTTTTACGCTCTTTGAGCGCCTGCTCGTTCTCTGGACAGCACCGAACATGAGTCACCAGGTTAGAAAATTCTAAGCTGAGATTTGGTAAAAATTTGGTTACATTTACCAAATTTATTTTCTTCATTTTGTGTTTTGGGAAAATTACCATTTTTATCGGATTTTATTATGGATAATCCAAAATGTCTTTCTCTCAAGCTCCGTCCATTTTATGGTCGACATAATCGTCCATCAGAGCAATTAATTCGGTTAACCATGGGTCGTTTTCGCACTACGTTTACTCTATGTGATAATACGCATTCGCAGAGACGTCGAACAGTGCGCACCGAAGAAACAATTGCCGCTGTAGAGCAAAATCTTGAAGAGGACCCGAATGAATCGATTCGCCACCGTGCACAGCAATTGGAGCTTTGTCCATCAACTTTATGGAAGATTTTGCGCAAAGATCTTGGCTTGCGACCTTACAAGATCCAGCTTGTGCAAGAATTAAAGCCGCGAGACCATGCAATGCGTCGTGATTTTGGTGTATGGGTCGAAAATGAGATTGATCTCGATGCTGATTTTCATCGCAAAATTTTGTTCAGTGATGAGGCTCATTTTTGGTTGAATGGCTACGTCAACAAGCAAAATTGCCGCATTTGGAGTGAAGAGAATCCACATGAGACCCTTGAGACGCCATTACATCCACAAAAACTGACTGTTTGGTGTGCTCTATGGGTTGGTGGAGTCATTGGGCCATACTTCTTCCGAAATAATGCTGGAGAGTCAGTTACCGTTAATGGAGACCGGTATAGAGCCATGATAACCGACTATTTTGTTCCCGAATTGGATGGCATGAATGTGGATGAGTTGTGGTTCCAACAAGACGGCGCTACATGCCACACAGCGCACGTCACAATCAATTTATGGAAGGAAACATTCGATGAGCGCATAATTTCGCGGAATGGACCTGTCAATTGGCCACCAAGATCGTGTGATTTGACACCATTGGATTATTTTCTTTGGGGATATGTGAAGTCGCTCGTCTACGCCAACAAACCAGAAACGTTAGGGGACTTGGAAGCCAACATTCGTGGCGTTATTGCCGACATACGGCCTCATATGCTCGAAAAAGTGGTTCAAAATTGGACCTGTAAAATTGGCTTTATTCGAGCCAGCCGCGGCGGCCACATGCCCGAAATCATATTTAAACATTAATGGCATAAAATTATCCTTCCAATAAAGCCAAATTGATGGACATTAAAACGATTTTCTTGTGTTTTATTTCAATTCAAAGCTCTATACCTCTAAAAAAACACCCTGTATATATTATTTTGTTTTGTTCATTAAAAAAAAACTTTTATCTAAAACTTTTATTTTCGACTTTTAAAAATAAAAGTTAAAAAAAAATTATTATCTGTGACTTTAAAAGTCAAAAATAAAAAATATAAAAAAGTTTTTTTTCGATAGCATTTTGAAAGTTCTCAACGAAGTTCTTATAAAGGGTGGCCCAAAATACATTTTTTATTTCTCGCAATTTATGCGGTAAGGTGTTGTTATTAAGAAAAAAAAAAAAATACAACAGCATTGGAGCTGACAGTTTAGTTCCATGTAGCGCTTCATTTTTACAACTCTGAATTCGCAGTCTTTTTTATTTCAATAACATTACTTTTCTACACAAAAAGCGAGAAATCCAAATCTTGAGTAAACTTTGGTACACCCTTTATAAGTACTTCGTAAGGAACTTCCAAAATGCTTACTTAACATATACTGCATCTCTAAGCAGTTGTCTGCACTGGATATATTCAACTACACCCACTATTTAAGTATCTTCATTTTGCCCATTTGTTAAATCACCCGCTGATTGTCAGGCCATAAATGCCATGTCATTGGCAATTCAATGCCTAAGCTTTGGCTAACACACATCATCGTTCGTGGCATCGTGAGTTAGTTGACGTTGAATCCACTACCAAAAAAGGCAATGACAGCATATCTGATGAATTTCAGTGCAGTGTGCTTACTCTCTGACGGTCTGAGTGACTGTATAGCTGGCAGTTTTACTGGCTGATGATGAGATACGACATGTCGCATTTTCAGCAGGAAGCAAATGGAGCAAAAGCATACAGGAATAGAACGCGTTGTTATCGCAGGCTCGACTGCCGACTGCTTATTGCGTGATTATCATTGCAATGGCAAGATTGGGGTGTTATGGTGCAACATAAAAATTATTTTTTAATGCCTCAGCAGTAGCAGCCAAAAAATGAGGAGTTGAAATTTTTTCTTAGATGCAGCACAGTGAGCTTTAACTAAAATAAACTGGCAATTTCGATAATTCCCCAAAATTCGACTTAGGGATGAAATCTTGTGAAATTTAAATCGTTTTTAGCGAAATTTGGAAAAAAAAAAATTTCAAAAAAGTACAAAAAAATCTTTAAAAAAATATTTTTATGTAATCTGCTTTTAGAATTTTTAAAAGAAAATAAATTCACACATGTGCTACTTTATTATGTCTAATTCAATTTTAATTTAAACTTTTTATTGACTATAAGGTACCCAAAAATAAAGGTAATCCAATACGAGGTCTCTTTTTTAACTGAGTTGTATTGATAGCTGTATTGTGTCAAATAGCTTAACTATATGACGTTTGTGTTCAGTATTCAATGCGACTCAATCATGAATAGACTTACTTCAGAACAACGTTTATTAATTGTGGAAACTTTCTACCAAAACCAGTCATCAGTTAGAGAATGTTATAGAGTTCTTCAAATTGTTATGAGCGTCCAAATGAGCGCACTATTCGTAACACCACATCACCGAATTTCGAACCAATTTTCACTATTGGACATTCATCATTCAGCCAGAGTGCATACAGCCCGTAATTTTGAGAATATTTCTGCAGTCGCAGAGAGTGTTCGTGAAAACCGTAAACAATCGATTCGTCGTCAGCTTTGGGCATCTCTTATGGATCATTGTGGCATATCTTGAGGAGTGATCTTGGTCTGAAGGCCTATAAAATACAGCTCGTACAAGAATTGAAGCCGGCGGATATTGGTGTACGGTGTAATTTCGGTTTATGGGCCTTACAAAAACTTCAAATTGACCCATTATTTTATCGAAATATTGTGTTTAGCGATGAAGTTCATTTCTGGTTGAACGGCAACGTTAACAAGCAAAATTGCCGTATTTGGGCCGATGAACAACCAGAAGTAATCCAAGAGCTTCCAATGTATCCCGATAAATGCACTGTTTGGTGTGGCTTATAAGCAGCAGGCATCATCGGACCGTATTTCTTCAAAAATGCGGATGGAGTCCGTGTTACGGTCAGTGTTGCTCGCTACAGAGCAATGATCAATGATTCTTTGTTGCCAAAAACTCAGGATGTTGGTTTAGCTGACCTCTGGTTTCAACAGGATGGTGCAACATGCAATACAGCTGGAGAAACAGTCGCTTTATTGAGGGAAACGTTCGATGAAAACATCATCTCTTAATTGGCCACCAAGATCATGTGGTTTCACGCCATTGGACTACTTTCTTTGGGGATATGTTAAGCCTCTTGTTTATGTCGACACACCCGAAACTATTGACGCTTTGGAAACCAACATAACTCGTGTTATTCAAGGAATACTGTCCGATATGCTCGAAAGAGTTGTCGAATATTAAACCCACAGAATGGACCATTTAAGAACTAGTCGTGGGCAACATTTGAACGAAATAATTGTTAAAATATTGAGATGTAGGAACCGAACTATCACTCCAAATAAAGATTTGTATCAATACATTGATTTTTATTTAAGTATTTTATTTAGAAAACGAAATAGGAATTATTGGATCACCATTTAAAAGCAAAATGTCAAAAAAATTTTATTAAGTACCAAAATGAGGCTCATAGTTTGATTTCTCATTTTGAGTTTAAAAAAATCAAAAAAATATGGAAATGTGGAAAAAGTTCAATGAGTTTGAATAAGTCGAAAAAATGTGGAAAATGTTGGTGAGTGTAAAAAAGGCTAAATAAGTTAAAAAAAAATATAAAAAATGTTGAAAAAACTGAAAAGTGTTGGCATCGGGAAATGTTGGAGAGACTGCTATATTGGAAGCGATATTTTCTGTGATAAAGATAAAGAACATATGAGAGAAGTGAAAAGAAGTCCAATGTATAATACTCAAAAGGTCGCAGTATACTTGGAATAAGTGGCTTGAGATTGTTTTGAAGTACCAAGTCAGAAGTATTTCATATAGAATTTGAAAGTTTATCTCAGTTTAGTTTATTTTTTATTAAAATATTTATTGAAAATAAAAATTTTTTGTTGATTGCAAGATGTCGAACAGTGATGGTCTCAAATATACCAGAAAAAAATAATACTTCTTAGAAAAATTTTTCTCTGGAAAGTGGTAACTGAATCAGTTAAACGAAATATTTGAGATATTCCATTGTCATTCGACGTGCCGAACTACTCGTTTTTACTGGATCCATCACCAGAAAAAGGCATTTTCCACTTTTTGAGTCAGTTACGTTCGCTTCCCACTGTAATCTTTCTGGAAACATCACAAGAAAGTTTTTTTTTTTTCTAGGAGCTCAGTAAAAGGCTGTTGTCACCTGTCGAAAAGTTAGCCCATATTTTTAGGCAAAGTGCTTAAAATGACCAGACACAATTCAATTCAAGGGAGAATTTCTACGTCTTTAGACATTCATATCAACTTTAGATATTCAAGTTTTTGACTCAACATGGCTAAAGTGAGTTCAATATTAAATTCTTTGCAATACTTCAAAATCGATTACGATTTTTCGTTTAATTCGTTACAACATTGCAAATGCCATCCATGAGGCATATGTATACATTTGCCCTAAGTTACACCCACATAAAATATGATCATAAAAATTCCAATAATCGCAATCAGTATAATGTGTCAGTGATTTTGTATCAAATTTCCAATATTTATTTTTTATTTTCATTGCAGTTGCAAAATATTTGAAAAAAAAAAATCATTTTATGCTCATTATCGCAAATTTTGTGATGACATGACAGAAAAAAATATGACAACTCATGGTATTGGAGCAGCGCAGGAGTGAGAAAAAACTGGGGGACAAAATGCGCAATGAGTAAAGTGCAAAATTGAAAATTTCCACAATTCATGCGAGTTGTCAATTGCAAAAATTTCACATTTTCTTGTTTTTTTTTTTTGGTTATTTATTATTGTTGTAGGTGGATGATATTTTTCAATCTATCATCGTCATAAAAATTATTTTTTTATATATATACCTACATTAGAGTGGACCACAGTAGGATGGAAAATTAAATCGCGAGCTATTCTACTCATTTAATAAAATTGACGAAATTTTTCAAAACTGTGAAAGCATAGTTAAAATCTTAGTAACGTAGAATGTCCTTTCAAACGATATACAAAGTATGGTATATATTAAGATTTTTCATTGATCGTTTGATACAAAGACTGGAACATTTTAATGGGGCTGCGTACCATAAATTCTCTAGACGATATTTAATGTGATCCACCCTAATCAACACGCATAAATAATAAAAAAAAAAAAGCAAAATAAACGATAGCTACTCGTATATATTTAGCACCCACAATTTCTATTTAACTTGTTGTTGTTATTGTTGTTGTCACTGTAACTTTCGTTGTTGTTTTTGTTGCAGTTGCTATCGGCCATGAAAGCAACATTCTATTTGTGTTGCCATGAATTTATGTAACCAATTTTTTCCCTATCATTTTTTACTGTTTATTTGTAGCCTCCTTGATTGATCCTTAAAATGATGATGATGTTGATGAAGAAGCAGCAACAGAAGCATCAGCAGCAGAAAATTCAGTAGAAGTAATCATATTCTATTTGCAAGAGGTTGATAGCAGAAAAACATGCCGCAATTTAATAATAGAGCTGTTACATATGAATTCACATTACGACATAAGCACTGAGCCCAGTTGGAATAAAAGTACGAGGTGTCACAAGAAAAATGATTTTCTTCAAATCGAATAGAAAGTGGAATATCGCTACAAAATTGAATCGAAAAAAAGCCACAAAAACCTTCAAATAACAAAAACATCCCGACAACTTTTTTCTAAATGATCGGCATCCCCCTATCAACTCAACTCAACTCAACTCAACTCAACTCAACTCAACTCAACTCAACTCAACTCAACTCAACTCAACTCAACTCAACTCAACTCAACTCAACTCAACTCAACTCAACTCAACTCAACTGAACTGAAACTAAACTAAACTAAACTAAACTAAACTAAACTGAACTAAACTAAACTAAACTGAACTGATTTAAAAGTTGAATTGAATTAGATTGTACTTTACTATATTACTGGTTATTTACGTACACATTTCAAATTAGCTTTGTTCACACACCCAAATTAAGCACATTTTATACAAGTTCACTCACATCAACATTTCCTACTAGGTCACACATATGCCTAACCCTCAAAACCCATATACATATGTAACAAATTACATAAAGTAACAGCAAAAAAAAAAAGAAATGATAGGCCACCCAAAATCTCCAACAGCCTGTTTCGTACTCAAAGTGTGCGGATCTCTATTGGTGGTGCGTGTGCACATGTGCGCCAAGGGTACGTACATATCTACCACATTAGGCCAAAGTATCAAATTTTCTTCCTAATAAATTGAATATTTTTATCAATAACATCTTCGTTGACAACAGCAACGAAAGCAACAACAATAACAACAACCATAGACATAACAAAAAACCATAGCAAGCGATAGACCCAACTTGAAATTTGTTCTATGGGTTTGGTTTCCTATTTCAATTTTTGCTTCTTTTTTTTTCTATTGCCAAATTGGTTTTCAGAGTGTTAAACAACAAAACTTTTTCTTTACTCGAAATTTGCTTTTTTTTTTATCATCGAATTAAGTTAAACTTTTCCGTATCCCATTGAGTTTAGAGGTGGCAAAAAAGGGACACGCACCCACACACTCACATTTGTATGTATGACTAGAACATATGAAAAGTTTTAGTTCTTCCAATTCTGTTCCGTACTCTCATATATTGATTCATTTAGCTGAAGAAATCATTGAGAATAAATTCCAAATCATTTAACAACAAAAATGTGATCAATCGAAGGCAAAATTATTTTGAAAAGTTCCTCCCCTTCCATCTCTATCCAAAAAGCATTATTGTCCTTTGTGAAAGCTTTCGCATCCTGGCGCTTAACGAGTAAATGTATTTCCGTGTGTTTGTGTGGATCTAGTGTAAGAACTCGAAACGTATGAATAATAAAATTGGTCTCGTAATTGCAATAGGTTTTTTTCTATTTCTACAGGCGTTTTTATTTCCAACTGAGTTGAGTGCAAAATGAGACAAATTATTTTTTATTTTTGTTTCATGTAACTTTTTAATAAAATGTCTTGATATTATTAATTTTCATTATGATGATTGCAAACAATAACCGCTTACTTTCAGTATGACAATTTTACTTCAAGTTGATTTGACTGAAATTCATCGTTATGTTGATAATGGTAGTGATCTATAGGTAAATATGGACATTTAATTTGCATAGTCTTCGAGGAGGAATTATGTTTGAACAAAAATTGTAGAGTGAAATAAAAATCTGAAACCGAAATGTTTGTAATTGAGGAAGATAAAGGTGCGTCGTAATAAAATTATCAAATTTAAGGAAATAACTTCCTTTATTTGACGAGGTATGCTCAGAAAATATGAGTGCTCTCGTGCTGTGGGGAAATTTTTTCTTAGCTTGGTAACACTGCGTAGTAGTGGGGGTTATACTTAACACAACAAGCACACGCGTTCCGCGTTAGTGTGATAACTTACCTTGTAGTGTCCGTTTGTATAAATTATCTCGATAAGAAATCCTATCAAGAGCGACCAAAATGGGATCATTTTTATTGAATTTCTGCCTAAGAAGGAGACAATTATTGTATTATGATACTGTGAGTCCCAAAAAATCCTAAAGAGAGCAATTCAAAACAAATGGAGAGGAGTGCTGACGGAAGGTGTGGCTTTGTTGTACGATAACGGTCAAAGCCATCGAGGCGCCTTTGAACTCATTCGGTTGTGAAATTTTAAACCACGCCCTGATTTGACACCTTCAGATTTTCATCTCTCTGAAAACTCACATTGGTGGAAAAATAATTTCAATTGACGAGAAGGTGAAATAAGAGGTCCTGAACAGAAAGAAGGTGTTGGCGGGAAAATTCTTTGAGGAGGGCATAAAAAAGCCTGTGCCACGGCTCATAATCTACATTCAACGGGAAGGTGACTACATGGAAAAATAACTGACAGGCTTATCAACAAAATTCTGAAGTCCTTGGATATACAATTTTTTTTAAAAACTTGAAAAATGGAGTGCTCATAGTTTCTGGACGTGCTAAAGTTTTTTTTTTTGAATAAATATTTTTTACTCATCTTATGAAATTTGTCTATATATTAAGTTCTTTCAAATGAGTTCACTAAAAGCTCTTCCTCAAATATAAGAATACGTTAAGCAATTTTTAAATTTTTCTAAGGCACAGACGATATATTGTACGAAGTTGCAAAAAAAAAACATTTCAAGGACTACGTTTTCCTTATTCGTGCAAATGTTTGCTTATATTACTCACATTATGTTATATATATTTTGTTAAAAGAAGATTTAACTTAAAGTCAGCTGGTTTAGTCAAGTGACCTGTTTTTTTGTAAACAATTTTACTACACCCAAAGAAATTTTTTCTTCTTTAAATAACGCAATGTTTGAGTCAGGTTTTTCTTGGCATATTTTTGTCTCATTTTGTAGAAGAACGAGTGCATTTATTGGAATATTCAAAATAACCGTCACTTACTACACTAATAATGGCTTATGTTAGTACAAGTAAATCAAAAAAAAAAAAAAAAAAAACTTAATCGGTAAAAGTTGTAGTGAATATAGTTCATACCAAACCAAATGAGTAGTGGTATTTTGAGCATTCGCTACATATGAGTACTTACATACTCGCTTATGTATTTGTTTAAACAAACAAAGCCTGTTCATATGCAAATCAACACAGAATTAAGAGAGAGATCAATATGAGTAGTACATATGTATATGATAACCAAATCAATACGTGAAGTACTGGTAAAGAGAAATGAGTAATAACCCCTTAGGCACTGCTGGAGGATAAAAAAAATATTTAAAGTTTTAAGAAAAATTTAGCATAAAATGTGCTACAATAACACTGAACAAAAAAAAATTGGCTTCTAAGAAATTCTCAAGAAATCTATGCAAAAGAGCTAAGAAATTCTTCAATACATCGTTTCAAAGGTCACTGGTGAAATCATTTAGCAGTGAATAAAATTAGTATGATTAGTTACGGTCGTATTTTTGTTCTGCACCAAGATGGTTTTTAAAGTACAATTGCACATTTTCGGTACACTTGATATTTGACAAAGTGAAATCATAAAAAGCATTGAATTTAAATACATTATAGCTTTTTTTTAGCACAATTCCAACATTTTTATTGTAATGAAACCTTTTTTTATATTAAGTTATATCTATCTTCTATATAAATAAAATGATAGCCGTTTTTGATGAACGAGATTCGCGCAAAATCTACTGAATCCATTTTGATCAAATTTTTTTAGTTATCTTTCTTAGGCGCTTGGTCTTAACATAGAATTAAAGTTATCACGATATTCCTGTTAAATATCAAAATATTAAAGTTTTAAAATTTCTAAAAAAATTAATTTCACACATAGAAAGAAGCATGTAAGCATAACAAATCGTTTAATGGCAAGTTAGTGTGTTAGTTAGTGTGTGTGCGTTTTGTTTTTATATGGCAATGCAATGGAAGAGAATATTCAAATTTTACTCTCGCTCTCATTCTTAATTTGTCAATGCAGCAACGCGGAATTTGTGAACAATAAAAAAAAAAATAAATAAAAATTACAGTACGTTCACACATAGAAAACACACACTCTGTCCTAAATGGCTTGACAACATGTGTGACTGTCAATATTGCTTTGCGTTCACATTTTCGTGCATGCCATCAAACATCAATTGCAGAACAATTTATGAGCGTCCACATCGAAGTGAACTGCATGAAATCCTATTTAAAATGAAAAATGTTCACTAGGCTTGACAGACAGTTCACACAGGTTGTATGGTTGGACAAGCCAGCAGGAAAATCAACAATTTTTGAAATCCATCCAACATGTGCGTTAAGCGGTCGTTCCTAGAGTTCACATTATCGAACATTGATGTTGGACAACATCTTTGATAATGTGTACCAGGCTAATTGAAAGTGTTAGTTTGTGTGTGTGCTTTGTTTTTGTCTTTCACATGGCAATGCAATGGAATATTTATGGAAGAGAAAACAACAAGAACTCTAGATCTGTGAAGAAGAATCCAAAATTGACTGGAGTTCTATTTAAAAAAAGTAAATTGTTTGCCTTCGCAGAAAAACAGGCTACGCGTACAAAGTTGCGGGCATCTGCTAGTGTCAAATAAATCACCAAATTGTGCAAAATCTCAGGTAATAAAACTGCTGTTTTATTGCACAAAAATTAAAATTCAATAAATATGCGCTATGAATTGTAAGTAACTCAACAGCAAATTTGCCTTAAAAATGATTTTTTGCCACTGTTAATAATCTACATACTTTTCAGTGGTAATGCAAACATTTTATGCATCGTGCACAATCCGCAAAGTTTTGCTTCAGTTCAGTTTTTTTCAAATATGTGGATTTTTGTTAATTCACAATTATGAAGCTACGTGATTTCATAAAATGTTTGTATAAAGTTCATTATTTTATTTAAATTTTGATTTGTCAAACTTCACTATTAGCGACACTCAGTTTTGATATGTGAACATTTTGAATTGGCGGAAAAGTAACGCTAAAGTATTGCTATTTTGTAAAATATAAGCAAAAGTCACATTATATATCCTTTTCTAAGCTAATTTTAAAAAAAAAAAAGAAAATCCGGAAAGAAGTACGCTCGATCTTAAAAAAATACAATTCAACTCTAAATTGAAAACGTTCGTAAAAAGTTCAAATGCCACCATAGTGTTGATCAATAATTTGCATAAATTTTTGGCATTTTTTGTTATAACTTAATGCACTGAACAGTACCCAAGCTAAGTAACATAAGTCTTTTTAAAAATTATTTCTTACATGAGGGGCGTTGTTGTCAAACCATTATTTTTGATAACCATCGAAAAACATATAATCAGACCTATTCTGTTTTCAAGTCCAAAGTTGAATATCAATATTTCTTCTAAGCCTAATAATGGTCAGAATTTGTTATGGAATTTTTTTTTTTTTTTTTGTGAACTTCGAACTAGAGCTGCTATAGTTCCGATAGTTTGCCGGATTTTAATTTTTTGAATGATTCTGAAATAAACTTAAAATTTTATTCCGTTTCCGACACACAATTAGAACAGCCCTCAATATGTTATTTTCAATTAAACGGCTCGAAAATACCAAGAAGTTAACAAAGAAAACCGTATTCTCTACAGGACCATTATTTTTGCTTTGCAGAGAAGAACAACTGCTAGAGACCTCTTCAAGTAAGCAAGGTCTATTAAATGTAAAATTTAAGTAAGGGGAGGAAGTCACACTTTAAAAAAAAAACAGCAAGCCGTCGAGAATTAGCAGACTGGACTAAAACTAAGTAAAATACAAGCAAAAAGAAGAAAGTTAAGTTCTAAAAAAAATCTTTCAAATGAGATAAATATCGTTTGACTAAAAGAATATTAAATTTCTAAGGACTGCAGATAGTATTATTTCAATAAAATATAACATTGACATAAGCAAACTACATTTTGTTGCTTAGCCTCTGAGGCAAAAGTTTAATCAGTTTCTAAAGACAAAAACAAAAATTTAAAGCTTTAAAGCCATGCTAATACCTGTGAATTTTAACTATGCATAAAAGTTAATTAAATATGTATGTAGGTACTACAACCCGACAGATAAATATGCAAGTTATTTCTGGATTCAATTTACGATTGTATTGTATTACGACCGTTGTTGTTGTTGTTTCTACAAATGAAATAAAATACAAAAAAGGTAAAAGTATTTGACTTGGGTACATCCCGACATAAAGCCATGTACTTGAAACCGCATAATTACTCCCATTTGAGTGTTGGGTTTTTTTTATTTTGATTTTTTTTTTTCATTTCTGAATGTGGCATAATAAAAATGAAGCTCATGTATTTACGAAGAAGATTCAATACAAGTGGGCACACACATACATACATACATATATGCAGGCATTACGAGTATAGGATGTTACATGTGGTACTCGTATGATATCGTCGTAACTACCACATGAGAAAAAAAAATTTTTATGATAAAAAAAAAATTAATTATGTGCGTGTTTATATAAATGCATAAGTTTGTATTTAAACATACTACATACGTATATACATATATATTTATTTATATACACTAATATAGTTACATAAATAATGGAGATATTCCAGAAATAATTAACTTTTATGTTGATGATATAAACAATGGTACGCAATGCCTTATATAAACGTCGAGTGCAAAGGATAAGGTTTGTTATGTGAACTTCAAGGAAAATGCTTCGCCAAATAGTTATTTTATAAAACATTGCATTAGAAATAGTGGCTTAGAAGTAGCCACCGACGAGTTACAGTTGAACTTCGATTGTCCGTGATGATTGGGACCGAGCTCATCCCGGATAATCGAAAATCCCGAAAACTGGAATAACTATTTTATATTATCCCTTACCAATTTTCAAAGTCGTTAATACATAATATGTGTGTGTAAATATGTATGCATAATATTTTATTGTTTACAGCACCGTTTTACAAAAGTATTCAGTTATAAAATTCATTTAATGTAGTTTAACGGGGATTCCCCGTATTATATCATCATTCTCGTTCTCCATTTTAATGTGCGTGTCGTATGAAAAACGAACCAAAACACAGAGAATGAATCAGTTAGACTTTTCTCATCACGGTTAATAGACTCAAAATAAACAAAGTTAAAGTTTTTGAAACTTCACGGATAATAGATGTTTCCGGATAATAGATTTACCGATAATCGAAGTTCAACTGTACTTTGCGGAACTGGGCGAAGCTTAGGGGACTTCCATAAATTACGTGAGTCAAAATTGAGGGGGAGAGGGTCCAAAAAAATCCCACCAAGGGGGAGAGGGGGTCAATAAAAAGCTCACGTCAACTTTTTAATGCAGAGACCATACATTATTATAGCAGCTTACATTTAAAAATTATAAGGCATGTCTCACGGAAGGGTGGGGGGGGTCCCGTCAGAACTCACTACGGGGGGGGTCCGAATTTTCAAAAAAACACCTCACGTAATTAATGGACGGCCCCTTATGTTGTCTCGGCAGGGACTTGTGCAAAACACTAGAAATTTTATGAATTGAACTCAGACCCTTATCGAGTCGACTTAAATGGAAACAAGAGCCAGTAATGCATGCCATCTCACAGAGCAGAGCTCTGTTTCCCCACTTTTCTTAATATGGCTGGTAAATATATTCCGAGAACAATTACTCTTAACGTACTGGGCATATCGTTTCAACCAGAACTGAGCTGGATATTTCATATGATTGCTATGTCAAAAGAAATGAAACATAACACTACTCTGCAAACATAAACTTTCGGTCTGCTAATGAAAAAAACCTGGTGATTTCGATATATTTTTTCACGCTGAATACAAAGCTGGGCTTAAAAGTGCTCGATCACTTACAGTTTTTGTGAATATGAGGGTTGAAGCCTCAAAAAAAAGACGTCTTTGGCTTTTTTCCAATAAGAATCTTTTAAAATACCTCAAATTGAAGCCTGATTTTTTTCCTTTTCACCTCAAAAAATTCAAATGTAGTCGGATCTGACCTTGAAGCCTTGTGCGCTTTTGAGCGTAGTCGTGTCAGTGGTTGCAATTGGAAGTTATTCTGAGTAAGGGAGAACAAGATACGTATTCGTTTTCAGTAATAAATTTAATTCTGGTCGAATTCAAAGGCATTCTGAACATTTCGTGATTAAAAATACACACATTGCACTCTCTAAAAATAACCCATACTTTTTTAAGATGGTCACAATCTTCGAAGAGTTTTTAGTCGGACACTTGCTCGGAAGTAGTTTGTATGGCCACCAACGAACAAACCCTGGATAGATCGGCAAATATTATACTCTACACTCTACCCTAGGGTGCTAAATCAATTCAACTTTCGACAAAACAGGGATTCACAAAAGATCAATTGCTACAGTGCTCAATAGAACATTGCACTACCATGACTATATGGTACAATGTATCCTTCACTTTTTCATCATGGATTTGCCCCTTATACAAACTTACATAAATGAGACAAATGAATATAAGTAATATGAATATGTTCAGATAAAACTGATTCCACATGGCCACATTTTATCAGCATCATTCTGATTATAAACACAAAACAGCAGTGGCAACACCAACAACCGTGACATGGTGGGGCAACCAACAACAAGGATACATAGTAGCGTGGAAGGATACTACACATAGAAAGAAGAAGAAAAAAAACACGAGGTGTGGATGATGGTGGAACGCAAATAAAAGAACCTAATGTGGCGATATTTCTTAATTAAAGCTTTGCTTGTTCTTCTTCGTGTCAATCCCTTGTTGTTTGGCTTTCCCTTTTTCATCCTAGTTTTTGTTGTTGCTGTTGTTGTTGTCGTGTTTTGTCTGGATTGCGCCACGGCAACTTGAGTACTTCATCATAGCAATGACAAAGAAAGAGGTTTTCGGTGGATTGTAGTTTCATATGAAACGTCAGAAATCGGTTGGTTAGTTCCTTGGTTATTTACTCTGGTTTTGGGTATTCCTTTGGTTTGTTGGTTCGTTTCACAAAACAAAATTTATGAAATTTTATTAAGAAAAATTCATTGGTTTAATTTGAGTTGATTTTTTTTTTTCTTCTTCTTCAACACAACCACTATTATGAACCACATGCTTCATGGCTCATAGCTCATGGCAGCCAGCAGTATCGTGTTAAGGAATTTGTCGCAATTTTACGACAAAGAGTGTGAAATAACAACAATGAAATGAATGAAATGTGGCAAACATTTGTCACTCACTCCACTCCATTCCACAAATAAAACAATAAAATACCGCAGAAAGAAGCAGTAAAAAGCATTTGGCACCATTTGGCTTAAAAAGGAGAAATAACAATAAAATTTTATATATTGGCAACAAATATTTGTGCGTGTTCTAACGCTGAGTACAGCAAGAAAGCAATCACATCATATGTTGGTAAACTTTAATGCTCAATTTTTCGGAAATACGCTGGAAAAAAGAAATTTTGAAAAGGGGTTTTTTATCGCAATCCAAAGTCTTTACACTTGGTTTTTAGAAAATTTGAATCTTTGAATCATGTCCAACCTTAAATTGCTGCAAACTTCGATGTAAACCGCTAATGGTACTTTTTGGGAATTATTTTTACTAGTGCACTTAAAAGATTATCTTCGAGAAAAAGGCTTCAAACGCGGAGCATTTGCAACGGTTTCTTTTGTTTGCATGCTTGTTTCAATTTGCGCAGTTAATATATGTAAGAAATTTTAAGACTTCAATTATAATATATTGATATATAATAGGAATATCGTAATAATTTTTATTGGAGATTGAGACCAATTATTTAAGATATGAAACTATAAAAATTTGATTGAAATCGATTTAGTAGTTGTTGCGTGATACGCGAACATTGATGGACATAGCTTTTATCTTAATCATATATGTAGATAACTAATTCAGGCGATACCTAATTTTGTTTTTCTTAATGACTTAACCTTAATGTTTTCTTACTTGAGAGTACAAAGAACGCTGTTTTGGAACTAAATTGCTAAAGTTTTTACATATTCACACAAGAATCACAAACTTGCAAATCTCTCTGAATGAAAATGGTAAAATTTTTTAGGAAAAATCAGAAACTATCTCGGCGATTTTTTTTTTTTTTTTTTTTTTGAGAGGACATCTGCTCACTTAATGTGTCGACGAAATATCACAACAATAACTCATAGATATTTAACAGAAAAAACGGGTATTATTTTGTCCTCTGTAAAAAGTTTTGAAATCTTCTGATTGCTCCATGACGTAAGAGAAATTGACAAAGAAGTAGTTTGCCGAGCAGCTTTTTTTGCCCTTTTTTGAATAATGCCGACATACCTCAATAAATGTAGCAAAAGACCTGCTTTGTATGATATCTACTAGAGGTCTGCACGGATACCAAAAATTTACTCGTTTCAGTACTCGTTCACTTTTCTGTTACTCCAATTACAAGTACACATTTCCTTTGAGTACCATAGCGTAAAGTAAAAAAAGTTGAATAAGCTTCGTGTATGTGTACGCACAACAAAACTGAAGGTAATGAATCGAACTGAATGACGCGCTAATTTATTCGATGAAAGTGAGGAAGAGAGAATTCATTTATGCACCAAGGCGTTGCCAGAAGGTTTAAATGCGCAACTTTTTTATTTATTTATCTGAAAACTAAAATAAAACGAATGTCCGGGATTATATTAATTTTTTACCATCATTGTGTTTAAAATACTTTTTGGTAGTTTTATCTTTAGAATGATGCTAGAAAAATGACTATAACTACTGCCCTATATTTACATTTACAAAGTCCAAAATTTTTTTAGAATAATTTATTAATCACAACGATAAAACAAAAATGTTAGTTCAGTCCATATAAAAGAAATAACAAAATATATAAATAAATATAATTCATAAATAAATCACATACGCTTTTTGTAACGAAATATCTCAAAAACTATAGGAAATAGAATAAAAAACCCGGAATCTTTTTCGTTTAAAAGTACTTATATTACATCACTTTTTATCAAAAACGATTCAATGTTTTTCATGCTATTTTCCATAGTTTTTCTGATTTTTTCGTTAAAAAAATGAGTGAAAAAGTAAAAAAAAGGTTTTATAGGTTGATCAAACGCCCCCTAACTATTTGCTTAGCCGAAAAAAAAGTTAATTTTCTTTTTTCGGATGAACCAGTCCAGTCTCCAGATATCTTGCTCACCGCAAATTTTGAGGTCGTTCATGGCATTGCACTTTTCTAACTTATTGATAAATATTTTTGGACCAAAATTTCAGAGATAAGTCTTGAATAGTTATACTTTAATAATGTAAAAAAAATTTGGTCTAAGATGAAATGCAGCTTAAAAAAAATTTAAAAAAATGTCTTTTTATTTTTCGAAAATCTCCCGAATGCCCTTAACAAATATTAAACAAAGATTTATATAGATTTTTGATATACATACATATGTAAGTATGTATGTATATGCAAAAAGCTCAAGCTTCACAAAGAAACACTTTATGAATAAATTTATAAATCACTTTAAAAGTCGAATTCCACTGTACTTATCACATTTTAAAAATATTTACCAATGCTGGACCAAATTAAAAAAAAAAAAATAATAAATAAATTAACAAAGCAACATTGCCAACAATATCAAAAGTTATAATAAAGGAGAAGCAAATAAAACATGTTCACTTTAATATAATATTTCACTTTGTGTACATATGTATAATCTTACATGGCTCATATTTGTTTTCAAAAACTGTTTTTATAATATAACATAAATTTATTTAGAAAACAAAGACCTCACTCGCCTGCACACATCAAATTTTCACTGATCCTCACTAAACATTCTTACGCATGTTAAAGTGCATTACTGCGTAGTACAAAATATCAAATGCGTAGTAATCGCGCAACTTGTTGTACTCGCAGCATACATGCATATTATCCGTACACATGACGCATTCATCTACGTACAGTTGGTTACGAGTAAGAAGAGAAATTTATAATGATGGTAACAGTAACACAAGCAAACGCTATGTATACGCATTCAAATCAATAAAATTGACTTCGGTAACAGTTTCGTAAGTTAACGATTATACTTATGCAGACCTCTAATATCTACTAATGACTATCCAGAAAAAAATCGTTGGTGATTCTGTTAGCGATCTTGTATCTTCTGAACGACTTAACCGATTGCGGCCATATCTATTTTTAAAGTGTTTCATATAGTCTGTGGAAGATTTTCAGCATAAATTGGCTTGGAAAAATTTCGGCGATGACACACCCTTCATATAAGAAAAAAATCATATCATATCTCATCAACTATTTGACGCAGATGAATGAGACTTGGTAGATATATATAAGGAACGAACAAAGGTAGATTTCAATAAAAAAAAATAGCGGGTGCCACACCTTCCACCGTTTGTCTGTCGCATATAAGCTCGCGAACTACTTAACCAATTTTCATAATTCATTTTTAAATGCATCTTATGGTCTGTGGAAAGTCTTGATTTAGAAAAATGGGCGATAACACGCCTCTCAAAATCAAATTCATCATATCTCATATGATATTCGACGCAAATGAATGAGACTTGGTATATATATATATGTATGTTTCAGGGATGATAAGTTGGAACAAGAAATTACCGGCCTTCCCAAGATAAAATAGTTTTTCCTGAAAATGGTTAAAAGTTAAGGTGTTTTTTACGAAAAAGTTCCATTTGTTTTTTATTTTGATAAATAACATTGAAAATGAAGAGGCCAAGTGAGGGTAGGGGAAAAATCTGCGTGATACAGCAATCCAAAAGCAGAAATTCGCTAACATTAGTCAAATTATTAAGAAAAACCAATACCGGAAACCTTCGCTGAAAAACTTTTAACTTAGAGCCCTGTTTCTTGATGAAAGAACTTTTTTTTTTTCCTTAAATGTCATACGATAATGATTTCTTTCTTTGTCCAACAGGCCCAACATTTCCTGATTCCAACCGTCAAAATACATACATTTCGGACCAATCCCAAAGGCATTTTTCGGTAAGTTTCTGCAAACATTAAGCTTTTTGTTGTCTTTTATTGTATTTTCCTAGTGAAAATTGGAATGTTATTTTTCGTTATTTCTTCGTAATAAGACTGAGATCTTATAAAAAATGGCTGCTTTTACTATGCCTGACATACCAAGATTTGCGCTTAACAAAGCTGTAGCTTCCAACGGAAAATGTAACTGAAAAAAGAGCACGCGGGAAATCAGCAGAATTGCATTTGCTCTCAAAATTCTTTAACTACAGTTCTTCACTATTAGATTCACATATGGGTACGGAGTCTCTCTCGCAGACTGATATAGGACTGTTTGTGGAAAACTGCTTCTGATGCAGATTCGCAATAGTTTCATACAGGGTTGCCAAGTTGAAATCAATGAATTAATGGTCTTTCCAAAATAAAATATTTTTTTGTGGAACTTTTTTTTTTGTCGCCAATCAAATATTTCGGTAAATAAACTGTGGTTTTTATGTGCTTTGTCCAATCCTGCTCGTAAAATTCAAAATTTAATTATTATTATAACATGGCAACTTATAATAAAAATTATTATAAAAATTTAAATTTTAACAAAAATTGGCAGAAACTAAAAAAAAAGTATAAAAGTGCACACAATACCCGAACTTACATCAAATGAAACCTTAAAAAATTCAGTGAAATAACTTTTCTCTAAGTGTACATATGATACGAACAAAAAAAAAATAATTTCGCGATAACTTTTACCCCAAGAAGGTAATAAAGTTATTTGCACAACTAACAACAGAGACAACAACAATGAAAAAAAAGAGGTGTCCACCACTGAGTCACTTAATGAATGAGTATAAATTTAAAGATCACATGTGGGCGCATCGATGTTGAACATTAGAAACAGCTGAAAGAAAAATGCACCACTCTATACGTAGTACGCTTAAGTGGGCCATCTGTATGCCAGCGACGTTTGTGCGTCCAACATAAAGTGCTTTCTTTTAACCAGAGTAGCAAATTCTGACAGCATAAAAATTGCTGAGACACTTTTGTGCACATGTTGCCAGCAACAGCAGCAACCAATTTTATGTTCTGACCAAATGACCAACACAGCAGCAGCAGCAGTGAATGTTGTGCTTATGAGTGTACTATGTGACGCTGTAATAATTGGTGCGTGTGTGTGTGTGTGCACTTGAGAGTGTATGTGTAAATGGGTCCTTTAGGAATTTTGTTGCCAGAGACCGCAGCAAGACAATTACAACTTTTGTACGCTTGACTCGTTTGCGCGTAGCACAATTGGAAATAGTAATTTGGACTTTTTTTTTTTATTTATTGCTTCAAATGTTGTATGCAGCAAACGCAGTTGGGTAACTATTCGGTAACTGATACACTAAAGTACACTGTGTAAGAAAATAAAAGTTACATTGTAAGGAAAAATACTTTACTCCCTATATACGATGACAGGTAAGAATTTGATACAATTTAAATGGAATAAAAACAACTACTCGCTTATGTGTGGAGAGTCAATATGGATGGACAATAAAAACATTTCAAGGGACTGTAAAATATAGTAACACAAAACATACAGCACACCGTTTACTGCTGCATACAGCACCAAGTGCAAAATAGTACAGCCGATAAGCAATAAAGTACCGTAATTATACGAGCTTTTGAATTGTTATGCATAAAAGAGCGTACAACAGCAGCAGTGAAATTATTTCTTATGAGAGCAGCAGATAAAAAGAGAAAGAATACCAAGTGAAAAACGCAATAAATAAAGATGTGTGTGAAACCAAATGATAAACAAAATAACTGTGCAAAGCAGCTGATTACCACTAATGTTATACCAGATAGAGTTAGTGGGTATTTTAACAAACTACACTGAATATAAAACTTTGATTGAATTTATACATTCTGACTTAACTGCTCTTACTAAGCTAAGCTCATGCTTCGGTCTTTGAGGATATGACCTACTACTTATATAGACCGTTTTCACTTTAACCGTCACACAAAGTTCGCGTGAATCAAGATTGGTCGCTTGCCAACATTTTAAACTTCATTTTAGCAAAATAATGACTGCCGAATTCATTGAGTGGAATCCTCTCAGATAGTGTGTTGATCAAATTAATACCCTTCGTTTTATCGTGGAGCAGATAAATGAGTAGTAAGCGTCGTCACACTTAACTTTTATCGACATAATCACTTTTGATAGCATCGACCGCAATTTCCTATGGGATGCATCGAACGGACGACGTGCTGTACCTCAGGGTATTAATTCATCAAGGCTTAAAACGAAGGTTTAAAATGTAGAATATTACACAGAAGGAGGCTTTCAGATTCTTTTGTGTCCAACTCTTGTGCGTGTGCCAAGATTATCTTTGCTATCACAAATCCTGTTACTCATAGTACTGGACGATGTACTAAGTAGAGCTCTAAACTCCACAAATCGTTGCATTCAATGAAATTTCAGCAAGCAACTGGAAGACCTCGATTATAACATATTCCTCATCGCCACCAACAGCATAGAAGAAATGGATCACTTTAGTTATTTATACTACTTTTACACATACGAGATTATCTCCATTAACGCGATTATCGCGATAATCTCGTTCGAAAATAAGCAATTATCCATATTAAGTTAATCTCGAAAAATGCGTGCTCGTTAATCTCGAAAATTTTTCCGGATCAACTCTGTTTTATTCGATTAGTTTCACCAACACTGAAAAAGAAACGTCAAATAAACAAAAAAAAATTGGATGGCAACAAAGGGAACAGGGAAAATATTTTTTTTTTGTTAAAACTATTGGTTAAAATTACACTTAATTTTCGTTAAAAAGGTTCCACTTCGACCTCAGATAAGGTGGGAGCTGTGACAGAACACTATACCAAAATTAAGCGACTTAAAAAAAATGCGCACATATCTTACTGTGTAAACGAGTATCGCGATTACGCTAATCTCGTTAAGATAATCTTCATATGCAAATGTAGTATTAGGCAACAACTGTCCGAATTTTAAACATTTAATGGCCTTAGACCATTTCTAATGTTCACTTGCTCACTAAATACCGTCTAGATCTAATTTTCACTTAAATAAAAAGGCGAAAATTGACCACCAACTGAAATAAAGCATTGGATTAGGACTATCAGCGTAGTAGAAAACGCGACCATTCTAAATCAGCTTGGTAACGATCACTCGAATAGGAAATACGTAAAGAAAGAAGAAGACACTCGCTACTGATCGTGAACATTGGAAGTTTTTTGTAGAGGCCCTATGCTCCTTGAGGAGAAAAAGGACACAAAATAGAACATTATGATAACCAAGCTCTTGTTGATATTTCTGGCATGTGGCTGTACCACTTCAGATCAGGCTATGCACTTCTATTATCTAAAAAAATCAGCCTCGATTTGAAAGATAAAAGAAGATTCTGTTTATGACTATGATATTACTTTGTTGGCACAACTTGACGGAATTTTGAAATGATCTACTTTCAACAAATTTATCGCATTGTATTCTTTCGTATACACCCAAAAACATACCAAAGAATTGCAAATCCAATTAATATTTTGTGCAGCAGTGTAACAACATTCTTACAAAGTATTTGTCGTATTGTTAAGCTGTTGCAAACGTAATAACTGAACGCGCAACAGCACAAGTAAAAATGTAATTTTCTTTAAGAAAATTACAAATTACGAACTGCAAAATGTGCAGAATGCGTAAAAATTGAAAAACAGAAAAATTAATGAATTTTATGGCGCAACGGTTGGAAAAAGTTATAAGCGGCCAACCAGGAGATTGTACTGCTACGACTGTTCATTTGCTTTGATGGCAGAAACGCGCCACACACTCTGCTCCTTTTTGCAGGAATTGCAGCCAAGCAATGTGTAGTATTTCAAAAGCAGCACACAAAGCAGTAGATTATTGTAAAAGGAATTATGGCGAAAGTCTTAAATGAATTTCTTTCAGTTTTCAATTTATGTTATTAATTTTTTTTTACTTTGCTCACTTACCTATATTCCGGCGAGGGACATCCCTGAGCTACACAAAGTAATACTGCGCCCTCGTCTTGTGATACCTGAACGTGTGAGGTGTGTTCTACAACGCTGGGTGATATGATTCCACGGTGGGCTAGGCAAGGATAATAAAATTTAATTCTTTTTTTATAATTTGCATTTGATTAATTTGAAAATGACCTTTATAAAATTAAAGGAGTTTAGTTCTCTACATAGAAATATTGCTTGAGTCCAAGCATGAATGTACTTACAATTAATCCTGAGTCTTGTGGGTGAACTAACAACAACCTGACGAGTTAGTCGATGCATGCTGCGGCAACGAAACGATTGCGATTCATCGCTGTCCTGCAAATTGTGAATGAGAAGCTCTCCGGTGGGTAATAAATGGAATTTTCCATCTAAAATAAGAAAAGCACACGCGTAAGCACATCAAATTGAATTTTTAACTATTTCTTTTAATTAAGTTAAAAACCACTCTCAGGGAATAGTTTTCTTTTTTTAAAGAATTTATAGTAAAAGTACAGAGAGCAGACAGAGGGAAGTTGAGTGTGGTGCGACAGAATATGGGAGTGATACTCGTATAAATTTTGCTAACAAAGTGACCATGTTGATTGTTTTTTTTTTTGTAGTTTATTAACAGAATTGACTAATATTTTTAATGAACAAATAGCAGAATATATTTTTATATATGTATGTTATCCGGCCAAACTAGTTTTAAGGATAAACTAGTTTTTCCTAGGCCAAACTAGTTAGCTAGTGGTGAGTGAAGCCGTTGTTGCACATATTATAGACTGAACTGCGAAGTATTTAACATATTGGAGGATGTAAATCCTGAGCCGCGGCCGAAGGCCACCCACTTACCCTCACTGAACACTTGACAAGTTTACAATAAAATTGATAACTTTTATTGTCTTACTTCGCTACTGCCTTAGTTTTCACTAGCCACAGTGCTTTTACGTTAAGATTTCATTGCATATCTTTAGGTTTAACGGTTTGGCCGGTAACATACGTATATGTCTCCGGCCAAACTAGTTTTTAGGACAAACTAGTTTATCCTAGGCCAAACTAGTTAATTTTAAGGCCTAAAAGTATGCAATTTGATTTTAATGCAAAAGCACTGTGAATAGTGAAGTCAGTGTTGCACATATTATAGACTGAACCGCGACCGAAGGCCGCCACAAAGCCGAAATTGGACATATTGGAGGATGTAAGTCCTGAGCCGCGGCTGAAGGCCCCCCAATTATCCCCACTTGTAACTTGCCAAGTATATACCCAAGTTGAAATTTCAGTTAGCGTTCCGTCACTGTGACCACACATTCGGTTTGTTTCGGTTAAGTATTTGTGTAGATAACTACTCAAACCTCGCTATGTTACGTAATCGTTACGTAACCGTTACCAAGTGGGGATATGGAAGACAAAGGGATATGTGTAGTTATTGTTACTGAATTTGTGACTGATTTGTGACCACAATTTGTAGTTATAGCGACCCACACGGAGACGTTTTTGTGTAAAAAATATTTTACTTTTAAGTTACTTTTATCATTGTAGTATACATACATACATAAATGAATACAATGGTAAGAAGTATTAATATGTATGCGTATTATTATGACTTATAATATTTACTTTTTATATGAACTAAATTCTGCATATTATGCGTAGAAATTCAAACGAAGCTCATTTTTATGGTAAATATTAATATTCTGTTGAACGAAAAACTTATGCGCTTAGTAAATATCGAATATTTAGTAATATATTAAAAATATAAAAAAAAAAATTTAGTAATCAAACGCTTTTTAAAATGCTGGAATGATCTTAAAACGTTTACTAGGTGTTTTAAATGTATGATTATAGTCTAATTGAGATAATTTGAGCCTTAAGTTTGCGTAATAACTTTTTTAGAAATTATTTACAATTATAAATCAAAATGGACGTCTTATGAAAAATGACGTCAGGCATACTTGTGACCGCATCATATGTTGTGACCGATTGTGTCCACACTGTTACCATTCAGTACAAAACTTATGTTCTGTTACCTACACAGTGTGGTTAACATGACTTAATCTACACAATTGTGCTCATACCTACACTGTGTAGTTCGTGTGTACCTTTAAGCGCGAAGCTCTTTAATCTTAAAAATTTCAACGTAACTCATTATTAATTAGAGTTATTCAAAAAAAAAAAATTGTGCTTTTTTTATGTGTAAGCGGATAGCATTACACATCTTGACAACGCTCCTCAAGAGATTTTCATCAATATTGAATACTGAATTAGCGCCGCCTGTTTGAATTTGTCAATTCAACCCCTATCTTGCTCGAAAATTCGATAACCTTTATAACTTAAGCAACTTTTAAAATCAATCTATTTCTTCAAAAGCTGACAACTTCAAACAGGCGGCTCAAATCCAGTATTCAATATGATTAGAATCCTATGAGGAGCATTTTCAAGATATGTAACGCTATAAATATCCGCTGACACATCGTAAAAAAAAACATTTTTTTGAACCACTCTACTTTCAAAATGTTATGTACACATATGTGACCGAAATGTGTCTCTAACTAAATTTGTGTGCGAAATGGTCACATTTTGAGTCACTTTTACCGATTTGTGCCTAAAATATTGTGGTTACCATTAGGTAACTTTTAAAAGGAACTGTGTTGTTATTGTTTCTAAGATTTGACCCAAATAGTATCAATTTGGTACACAAAAATTACTGAAACGTTACCATAAAGTCAAACTGACCTTTTAGGCATTTTTTCAGTTATTAATCGGTTAATGTGACTCAATGCAGTCAAAGTTATTTTATTTACACAAAATTTAGTCACAATAACCACACTGTGACTCGCAAGCGAATTTTGTGACCTTAAAAGTCACAAATTTCTACTTGGGTATTGAATTTGACAAATTTTGTTTTCTTACTTAGCTACTGTCGTAGTCTTCACTAATCACAGTGCTTTTGCATTAAAATGTCATTGCGCATCTTTAGGCTTAAGCTAACCAGTTTGACACTAGTTTGGCCGGTAACATATATATTTATTAAATATATGTAATTTGTGTAGTAATAATAATTTGTAATTTGCTGAGTGAAAGCTGTCAAATTACTAAGCTGATTTTACCAAAAGCACATAAGCGTATCCAGGGAGAGGGGCGGTCGTCCTGGCACGAAGCCTTTATGGTTATATTTTATAAAATGTTGTGGACGTTATTTTTCCATTTGCTAGGGATGTCAAAATTTAAGACCTTTTCTTTTCGTAAATAAAATTTTTTTGCGGGCTCGGAAAATTTTGTCTTTTCCCGGGTGCCTGATGTTCACTGTACGCCACTGAAAATTAGAGGCATACTTTTTTTTATTTTTAAGTAGAAAAATAATAAGATGCTAGCAAAACATCGTGCTAACATTAGACGCATTTGCTAAAATGGCTATGAATACAATACTAATCTCTCAAAAATTTTCAGTTCAAATTTTTGTATTATCCGATGGCATTCGATATTTTCCGATTTAAACTGCCTTTTTTATAGTACTTCTGGACTGATAAAATGCTGGTTTCTTACGAAATTCTTAGACTTTTACACTACGTATCGATACACATCGACTTTCCCAAAACTTTCCTCATTATATCGAATATCCGATATTTTTCGAACTTAATAATGGAACCGACATTTTTCAACTTCTTTGAAAGTCTTTGGCATACCATTCAATACATGACTGAATCCATCTCCAATAGGGCTGCGCTCAATACATTAGATTTTCGTAGAAACTTTAAACTGACATAACATTATGCTCGACGCAAGATAAGCGAACACGTATTTATTATATTTTTGGTTTGGCTGGAAAATACGACTTTTATACATCTTTTAAGTTTTAGCTGCAAATTGAATTTTAAAAAAATCTGAAACTAAAATTAAATTTTTCGGCCGTGATTCATCGTTTTCGTTTACTTCAAAGCTGTACATAACAGCTGTGAACATGAAAATAGCAGTACCTACCTTCATCTAAATTTTATAAAGTCTCATATTTTTTTTTCACACAAGCCCTGAATAAAACTTTGAGCACTAATTTATTACCAGGGGGTCTGGGCTTATGGAGGAGCTTAAGTCTCATAATAAAAAATCTCAACTCTTTAGATCAGTAGTGGGCACGTAGTGTCCCTATCTGCCCTCATTGCCCGAACCGTTGTTCGACGCACAAGGAAGCGAAAAAAAAGTTCGCAGAATTTCAACGCAATCGAGGCATAGCGTTGACCTGAGTTCAAATGAAAACAAAAACAACACACAAAGGCAGAAGCGACGGCGCCGCATTGTGTCTTGACGAATGTAGCAATTGCTTTTGTTTGTAGTGGAATTTGGTTTTTTTTTTTGTGCGGTTGGCGAATTTGGAAATGACATCAAAAAAACTTTAAAATTTCGTTTGTTGTTGCTTGATGTAGTTATTTCGACCTTTTGTTAGATTTCCATGCCCACCACTGCTGTAGATAAAGGGTTTTAAGGTATGCTACCACGTTTTTTCGTGCAGTGCGATTTCCTTTTTTGAGTTTTATTGAAAGAAGTGTATTTTTTTACAAAAATTTGAATGAAAGTATGTTGATTAGTCTTTATTTGTAATTTTTTTACAAATTACACTGAAAATGAATGCATTTATATTGACTTTTTTGGCCACAGTGGGGCGCACCAAACATTGTACTGTCAGTCTGCGAAAATTTATTTTATAGTTGAGAAAAGAAAGGAATTCTACTTTTAATGAAAACATTTCTGATAACCATAGTGACAATTGTGATAGATTTTTCTCCCTTAGCCGCATATTGTCTAAATAGCCTGATTAACCCAAATGTTAATTTTTGGATCAGTTGAAGCAACTTCATGAGGTGATAATTGCATAAGATTTTCAAGTATTTTGTTGCAAGCAATGCAATTCATCTCCTGAGAAATCGAAACCCCGAGAAAGGATAAAAACTTTATGAACCGATGAACCAAAAGCTAAAGTACCTTAAAATACCGCGCATATTAAATGCATTGCCATATTTTGCTGCATTACAGACACCTGCGCTTAAATTCCTTATAAAATCAATCTTTTTTTAAATTTTCAAAACTTTTTTCAATGCAATTGCTGCGCAGAACAAAAAAACAAAACGTAAAACCCTGAGAATAAAAATGCCAAAGGACAATGTTAATTATTTAAACGGATGTGCATCCATGATGATGACTCTGTGGTTGCAGGCGCATGCAGTAAATGCAGCAACATATAACAAATAAAATAGTTGCATGTGTGAGTGGTGTTTTGAGAAAGTTGGAGTGCATTACACACACACACACTCACACGCATACACAACAATATTATTAGTAGTAGTAGTACATACCTCCCTGCAGCGATGGGTAAATGTAGATAGCGGGTTCATGAACCCATGAGACCACTCGTACTAATTCCTTGACAAAGGTTGGTACCACACACCGCAATATGGCGGTGCAGCCTCTAGATGCCGACAGCACTTCGACGTCCACTTTGTAAGCTTGTGCAACCACTGCAGAAATAGTTGCATGCAACAGCAGCAGCAGCAGCAGGAGCAGTCAACAACCATTCAATGACGTAAACGGCGTTGATGATGATGATGATGATGACAGCAATAACCACACAGCCACATGAAGTACGAGCAGCAGCAGCAGCAGAGGATGCAAATTTGTTGTGCAAGAAAAGAAAAATAATGGCTTATGAATATTTTAAAAGGTTTAAGTATTTAGTTGCTTGAAATTTTTCTTAAATGCACTAAGCAGAAATTGATCAATTGTGAAAGAAGTTGTAGCTGCAACTTCAAACTTGCAAACTATCCAAGGAAATTGCTCAATTTCAGCTTTTATGCTTCTAAAAATAAAGTAGAGTTCTACTTACCCGCACGCACTTGTACATCTCTGGAGACGATTCGCCCTACGCTATTTGATGCAATGCAACGATAGATGGTGTTGTGTACATCTTGATGATAGGCTGCTGCTGGAAATGGCAGCAGCACTAATGTACCATTGCGTAGGACACGCCGTACGCCATGAATCTCTGAAACCGTTGAACCATCGGCATGCACCCATTCGATTGTCGGTTGTGGGCTACCCGATGCTGAACAATCCAGCCAGCCACCGGAGGAATTGGAAAATTCAACACGTCCTGGTGGCTCCATAACGAAGCCGGGACCGCGTACATGTGTCTCGAATACTTCCGATAAAATGAAATCTGTAAAAGAGGTGGAAGATATATTTTAGTAGTTGTCATGATATGCGTTAGAATAGTAGTAATATTAAGATATTGATGTTTTCATAAAAAGATCGTTCAAAAAGCAGACTACTCATAAGTTATAAAACTAAAATATCAGAAATACTAGAACACAATATAGCAAAAGAGCTACTTTACTTCAAATATTGGTTAAAATATGGTGGTTTCATATAACTCAAAAGATCGTTGAATATCAGTGAAATTTTGTAGAGCAATACTTATGGATATGATGATCAGTCGACATCTACTCAAAGAGATGGAGATTCTATTTGTCTACTCTATAAAAGAGAGTTATGGAATAGTCCAGCGGCAAATATGTTATACACAACATCGATGAATAGTTATACTCGTTGTAGGCAGTAATGCTCACAACTCCAGCCGCAACTGTAAATTAACAAGGAGATGGCCGCATTGTAGGCAGCTTGCCTACATCTCTATATACAATGTGTAGCAAGGGAAAGGCAGATTGCCTTCAAAAATGGCTTACTAAGTACATGCATAGATTGCCGAGTTGCCTACATCTCCACATACAAAGTATACAGCCAAGCTTTTCATACATGAAAAATCAAAGTACTTCATCAATTTGCCACTGGGAGGATTTATATTTCTCGCTATTGTCGTTATCAATAAAACAATGAACTATAAGTTGACAGATATATTAATGGAGTTTCTTGTCATACCAGCGAAGAAGATGCTTCAGAAGTTTAACAGTCCTTAGAAAAAGGTCAAAGGACCTTTAGACTAAAGCTATGCAAATTGCATTGATCAATATACCATTTTCTAAAAATGTTATGTCAGTCAATCGGATGAATCCATAAGGCAGAAAAATTTTGGCTAAGAGCATTTTATATCCTTTATATATGGTCGGAGCGTAGGGTCTTCACAAAATGTTCCCACTTTGCTCGTTCATTTGTAAGTTCTTTCAAATCTCTCAAACACTTCATTGACTTACGGATCAATTGCTGTTCAAATTTACTTTGCTTGGATTAGGTAGGAGTGGCAGACTGTTAAGGAACTGGATTTTTAACTATACCCTCTCATTGAACCAACCAAATTTCGTAATAAAATTAAGTAGCTGACCTGCTGCCATCTGCTTGCCTAGTAGGTTAAGAGGAACGAAATGAAAGAGAACCTTCGAGGCGTCAGTTGGTGTTGTCTTGAAAACACCACTTATGCTCAAAGAGCTGCCCTATGAACCTTTTGCAATTGTTTGATTAATCCCATCTTCCTCCAGTGGCTTTCTTAACTCCCTCTTAAACATTAATATTCCAACTCAGTTCCGTATCAAATAGCAGACAAAGTTCTCTTGCACTACCTTTTAAGACAAGCTTAGTACCTTTAAGCAAATGTGATTCAATAATGGGAAGTTTGCGGTTACTAGTAAGAAGAACTAGTGCAGTTTTGTTCGGATTTATACCTAAGCCAGCATCCTTTGTTTGTGAGAAAAGTTTGCTTAAAGCATCCTGAAGGATTCACATAGTGTGTTTGGGAATTTGCCACATGCAATTAGTGCTACATCAACCGTACAGACGATAGTTCTACAGCCATGCTTTTCAGTGACAAAAAGCTCTTATTTATGCACTGGCAAAAGAGAATGCTTCTTTCAAAAAAATGTATTTGGTTGAGAGATTTTTAAAATATTTATTAACTATCAACAAATTTTGGTAGATATTACTCTACCCTTAGTTGGAAGTTAAAGTGATTGAGCCAAACATTATGTCTAATTGTGTCTATTGAACAGATTCAATTGAACCGAATATCTATTTGTTAATCCTTTTTATATTCGATTGTACTTCACATTATCTCAGGTAATTGTTACCAAATATATAATTAATTCAATAATATTATTCGATTTGGTTGAATGCGTGGCATATTAACTTATATTAAATGTTTATTTCGCCTATACGAAATACATAATTTGTTAATTATTACCAAATCTTGATATATACAAATGAATCGTGTAGTCAAACTCCACAATAGACAGAATAGCACGTCAACCTGCGGCGCTCTTCTGCAAACAACTCAATTTTCCTAGGAGTTACCACGATCCGAAGTAATGTTTGTGTTTGTCAGTAAAGCTTTGCTTACGATGATCTGTTGCAGTAGATTAACTTTTTGGGTAACTGCAGGCCAACCATAACTTTGCCTGGATCGGCTTCTTCATTTATACCTAAGTGCCCACGTGCATCTAGGCAAAATTTGCCTTGATTTAAGCCAGTACCAGTGGGATGAGTATGATGCGAAAGTAGAAAGAAATTTTAACGTCCTGACTTCAATTCCTCTATGTTTGTGTGCTCAAAATGCTCTTAAGCTCGGATTTTGTAAATAATCGGAAAATAACAAAGATTCTTTCACAAACATAGATAAATATCCGGAACAGGCAAACCTGATATGGAACTGATCAGTGTGCCTGATGCGGTACTAATCAGACCGATTAAAAATTTTATTCCGTATCATATACGATTGGCTCTATTATAGATCCGTACCGGATTTGGATAATTATATCAGTCCCGCACTTGGGTAATCGGATCAGTCCCGGACAGAATGAATTGTACTTGATTTGGCAAAGCTGATCAGGATTGTATAAGTTTTTATAGGGCTTTCCTTAAAAGGGACTAATGAGGGTAGCCAATTCCGATCCGAACTAGAATCGTCCAAGTCCATTCATGATTCGGCAAAACTGATCAGAGCTGGACGAAGTTTCAGAGGGCTTTTCCTGGTAAGGCTAGTTTTTTCCAAACCAGATTCGAAATTCCGTTACGTTTCCACTTTGTAGATTCTGACAAGATTTACACATGGCTGTCCGTAATAGTGTTCGTCATTCCTAACCGGGTCTGTGGAAAGGCCTTCCTGATAGGAATTCCTACTTGGGTAAGAATTTCTCAAACGGGCCACTTCTCAACCCCAAATGCTAATTTTTTCACTAAACTTTGTTATTTAGATAGTGGTATATGCTAGAAATCGAACTGTGATATGATTTTATTTTTATTACTTTTTTTGTTGTTGTTATAGGCAATTGAAATTCGGGTACCAAATTTTTTCAAAAACTCATAACTTTTGAACGAGTTCGACGATTTTTATAAATTTAACTGTGTTCGACTTGTATTCAATTAGAGTACAAGTGAAATTGTTTTCAATTTTAAGTGATGTTTTTTTCAGTGTTTAAAGTACGTTTATTTATTAAAAGTTAATAAAAAACAGCCTTCCCTGTCCGATTGAAAACCAAAAAAAATATACAAATGTTTGAACAACAAAATAGTTTTTTTTATTTGTGTTTTTGGAACAAAATTTAATAATAACAATATTTTTGTACAGAGCTTCTTGTTCAGTACTTTTAGTGCAAAAACCACAAAAAAATTATAAGCGCAAAATGCATTAAAATGGGCAACGAGCTGCTTACACTAGCTTTGTTAGCCGAAGTATAGTAGTTCTACAAGCGTACTATGTAATGTTTCTTGCGTTGATCTGTTAAGAATCACAGCAGTAAACAAAACAAAAACTTCTACATCTTAATGCAATTGACCTTGTAATCTCTTTGATAAAAGCGGACAACGAAGCGCTCGTCAAGAAATGTGTGATATCAAAGAGATTACAAGGTCAATTGCATTAAGATGTAGAAGCTTTTGTTTTGTTTACTGCTGTGATTCTTAACAGATCAACGCAAGAAACATTACATAGTAGGCTTGTAGAACTACTATACTTCGGCTAACAAAGCTTACTGATGATATGACGTAGCGGTCATTGAAACTAGTATAAGCAGCTCGTTGCCCATTTTAATGCATTTTGCGCTTGTAATTTTTTTGTGGTTTTTGCACTTAAAGTACTGAACAAGAAGCTCTGTACAAAAATACAAAATAGTTCGTTACAGCAATCTGATAGCGGAATATTGTCGGGCGATCCATTTTTTTTCTCAACGGAATATTGTACCCAGGGCTGTCGCTGTCACTTCAATCGCAGTTTTTCACTGCGATTTAAAGTATGACACTGCGACACTGCATCTTTTTTGAAAACACTGCACTTTCAGAAAAAAGTGTCGCAAAAGTAATCTAGCAAAAAATTTTCAAATTATAAATTTTCAGTCATAAGCCATTTCCATTTATAAGCCATTGAGGGATGTATACCTTGGCCCGAGAGCTAATTCATTCATTCACGATGGTTTGTTAAGTGAGAAAGAAGCTACAGAAATCAAAAAGAAATGTCAACAATTTTATATGATTTTATGCTAAAAATAATTAATTTTAAAGATCCTGCTTTAAAAGCGTTTCAATCTGAAATCATGATGATAAATCATGATGACATAGATGATGTCGAAGTCAGAAGAAAAAAATTTGGAAGAATTTTGGCTCGCTATATTTCATTAAAAAAAGCCTAAGGCGAAACTACTGTATGTATCCTAGCTTATAGAAATTTGTTGGCGCACTATTATGCCTACCTCACAGTAGCGCATCCAAAGACCGCATTTTTTCACTTACAAATCAAATAAAAAATTCAACTTGGAATGGTTTAAAAGTGGAGACGGTTAATTCGATCATGCTCATTAAAGGAACATTTCCTAATGAAGATTTTAAAAATTGGGTGCCATCAAAACAATTACTAGCAAATTACAGAAAATAGTCGTACATAAATCGTATTTTTATATTTTTTTTTTTAAATAAAAACATTTTTTCTGGCTTTAGGTCAGTGTTTTATTTATAATTTTTCCCAATATTTCGAGGAAGATCCTTCCTTATCTTCAGAGGTGACTAAGAAATAATAATTAAAAGAATACACAATTCAATAAATTAACAAAACAAAACTTACGTTAAAATTATAGAAAAGCTAAACTTAAACTAACCTAATTGTCAACTAAATGTCTGTATATATGAGCACAATTTTCTGTGTCGCTCTTGAAATTTATTCTCTTGTCAGTGGGGGTGTTAATAATGTGGAGCATCTCTAATATGAATCTCTTCTCATGATTATTTTCTTCTTGTAAGATTTCCACAGCGTCAAAATTAGGAAAACGTCCAAGCTCAGCACAGTGGGCTCAATAGGCTGTCTTAGGGGCTTGTCCATTTCTGTTTTTTTGGTCCGATCAGTGTCCTGAGAGTCTTGTCCTTAATTTGTTTTTTATAGTACCAACATATACCTTTTGGCATACATTGGACCCGTCTCCGTCACAAAGAATTTTGTAAATAAGGCAGGATTTGTCAAGTTTTGATATTGCTGTAAAATTATCCAACTTTATTATCTGTCTTATTAGCAATTTTTATGTCCTTAAACGCACTTAATTTCGCGAATCTCTCAGTCAAACCTGGAATATATGTCATCGATTTATATATGACTGTACCCTTTTCCTGTCTTGGTCCCTTGTCCTTATAAAAATTGTCTTTTAATCTTTTTGTTGTGTGTTTTGGAAAACTGTTTTTCTTTTAGATTTTCTCAATTCTTTTTATGTTGTCCCTATGGAATACTTGGTCGCTAATTTTTTTTAGTTTATTTTGATGTACACAGTACATAGAATATATAAACTTTTATTATTATCTTTTTTTTATAAAATGTACTGATTTATGCTATGAAGGCACAAAATGGCAATGATATTTGTTTAATTTTAACTATTGATTACATTTTATTAAAAATGTACCGAAAAATATTGTAGAATGTATCTTTTTCTTATAACACTGCAAAATTCACTGCACTTTTGTTTTAGAAACACTGCGAACACTTCACTTTTCCTCAACTTTTCGGAATTTTCACTGCGGTCAAAAATTCCAAAACGACAGCCATGATTGTACCTTAATATTTGTTACATTTGTATAATTTTTTTTGGTTTTCAATCGGACAGGGAAGGCTGTTTTTGTGGCGCAGTGGTAGTGTACTGCGCTCACAACTCAGAGGTCCCGGGTTCGATTCCCGGTTCAGGCACTTTTCATATTCTATACTTTTTCTTTCTTTCCAATTACATATTTTCTTCTCCTATCCTTAATTTTCTGGAGGTTTTTTCGAGCTCTTACCAAATTAACACCACATTGAGCTTTTAAGCTGTGGTAGGAAAAGAACATTATGTCGGCAAAGCATCTGTTAACACAGTAACATTATTTTTAATTTTTTTATTTTGTTGCATTTTGTTGTTAAGTTCATTTACTTTTGGAGTTAACAACCGGAAGCCGAAATATAATATTTAATTAAAAATTGGACGGTTGATGTGCTTAATTGACAAAATGTACAGACGCACAGACAAGCATAGCAATGAACATGATACCTGCAATACAATTTTGAATGCATTTTTTTATGCTTTGCACTCAAAGTTCAGTAAACCAAAAGGTTTGATTTTTTGCTTGTCTTTGCGTTTATACTTGGGGCTCACTGTGCCGAGTAATTTGGTGTTTGTTGTTGTAATGTTTTTGCTTTAGTAAGTAATTTATTAGTATATAAGTCAGCCGTTACAAATTAATAAATCAATTATAATGTGGAAGTTAAACTAATTTCGTGTTTTAATTCTATACTACAAAGAGTCACAGTTCAAGTGCTGTTGGCTCACTTTTTCAATGTTTTAATTCATAGACAGCATCAATGAAGTGTAATAAAGTGAAAAAGCATATACGTAACACTTGCTTCTGATAACTTTCACATATTGTGAAAAAAAGCATAAATCTCAACCAAACTTACAAAAAAAAAGTTTAATATAGCCACTGCTTTTTAAGCATAAAGCACGAAATATAAAAAAAGGTCCACTGTGACTAAATTTATTTGCGGAAAATTATCCACAGTTTCCAATAGAATTTCATTCTTTTTAATTTTAGCAAATCAATTTGCCGTCACTCTTGCAAGTTAAAATAAAAGAAATATAATAAATAAATAATTGAAATCCATACCAAATATCTAAGCGCAACAACGAGCCAAACAAATAAGCAAACAACAGCGACAATGCCCAATGTAAACATTTTCTCTTAAAAATCTCTTCAAATGGTTTTCTAAATGGCCATAAAATTTCAGAGAAGACAAAAAACAAAAAAGTTGCCAAAAAACAAAAAAAAAAAAGGGGAAATCAACGACAAGAAAATTGCCGTAGAATATGAGAAAAGGAGTTGTGGAGGCAAGCGAATGCACGTAGCGAAAGGAAACAAGTGGCTGCCAAAGTGCAACAATAGCGGAAACGGAAATCGCCATAAAATACAGTATGGCTGCACTTTTAACAGAGCAAAGCGAAACGAAGCGATGCTGTGCTGTGCTGTGCTGTGCTGTGCGGCGCTCCAATATGCAATATCCTTCAATTTATGTCTGTATTTGTGCAATTTTATTGTGAACTCTTGGCGTTTGGCTGCTTTGCTTCAATGAAACTTTTAGTGAATATTTGGAAGAAGTTGCTTATTTTTTAGATGATTTTTTTTTTTTTGTAAAATTTCCTTTTTTTCTTTGTTCTAACATATTCAAGGATAACTAAAGGGCAAACATTTTATGATATGTTTGTGTGCATGCAAGTTACTGTGAAATATGTTATGGATAACACAAGGTCAAAAATGTTACAGAATTTATGAGAATGTATTTTTGAAAAAAAAACATAAAACTGTAGTGCACAATTTGAACTTGATCGTTGAGCATAAATTTTTAATTCATGATTATTGTCTTCAAAGATATTCAACAGAAAGTTTACTTTTTTGATAAATTTTTATGCTTGAGAATTTGATTTTAATCCTTTTTTTCCAAGAGTTATATTGCAATTACATTGAAGATTTCCTTTAATGTTTATCAACTAAGTAATTGGAGTCATAAAGTATAAAGGTTTCATCTAAACTGTCGTTAAATTGAACTTAAGTAAACATTTCTCCACTTTTTTTTATTATCTTGTGTTGGGAGTGCCATTGTATTGAGTTCTTATAGATTCTTCTTTGTTTGTAACACGAGAAATGTTTACTTTGTCTCTGCGCGTTTTTTTTCGTAAGCATTGCGAAGCTTAACAAAATCTGTTGAAGTCTATTCCCCTGTTATTTGTATTTGTGTCCAATAGTGCCAATGACATATATACTTTTTCAACATTTACAAAGGTAATATCCTTAGGGAATACCAATTATAGTCCTTAGAAAAATGAAAAAAAAGCTAAACATTAACAATTTGTGCTCAATGCTATTGGGTTACTTTCTTTGTGTAAAATGTAAATAAAATGTTTACTTTTCCTTTGTATTGTTACAAGGATTTAAGGAAATATGTGTATTTTTGGATTTTAAAATGAAATTCTGAAATAAAAATATTAAATACAATGATAAGGATCATTAAAACCAATTCTAAGTAAGAGTTTTTATGAATTATATATGATGCTATTTATAATTAGAAGAATCAATTTTATGTAAATTTTCCAAAATAATTTTATTTTTAAAATTTCGCTTTCCTTTTTCATAGCTAAAGAAAATTCATAATCAGAATAACTTTTGTTTAAGGAATATTTTGGTAGAATTCAGCCTGAAAGATGAGATTAGTGAAAAAACTTTTTCAAGGAAAAAAGTGTGGCATAACAAGTTCGATTTTAAAGATATTGAAAGTTCTTGCAGCATAAACGACGATCGGAGTACTTAAAAAAATTAAATAAAGTGGCATCTAAATCTAAAATAGCAAAGATATATTCTGAGAAAAGTAAAACATTTTCAAATATTTTTGCTGAGCTTATCGTTTAGTACAGTTTGTGATAAAACCAAAGAAATTACAACAACAACAAAAGAATACAGAAATTACGGCTTAAAATAGTTGTACTAGTTTCATTCATTGTCAAGTGGAATCATCAGTGACCTTTGAGCAGATGAGCGAGAATTTTTAAGCTTGATGTGTTTTGCTTTCAGCATCAGATTAGTTGCGAACCCAAAAAAAAAAGTAAAACAAAACAATGCTAATTTTTTGTTTTGACTTTGTTTTTGTCACTTATTTTGTTTCTTTGTTTTTGTAATGTGAAATATTTCTGTTTTTGTAACTTTTCGTACAAAATAGACACAGCAATCATGTGCCCAAAATCATTTCAAAAACTAATACTAAGCTTCAACAAACAAAATGTCACTTGGTACATGTCACTTGCGTTTTGTTTCAAATCAAAAATCTATTTAGGTAGAATTTGTATACCAATCAGTACACATGGTAATGCAATTTCTTAGACTGATACATATCAGATTTTTTTCTTATATTTTTGTGGTAAGAAATCAAAACTAGGAAATCATGAAATTTGAGAGAGTAAAAATTGAAATTCCTCTGAGCCAGTCGCATCACCACAAAATTCAAGAAATGCAAAGAAAGAGGCTTCTAAGCGTGTATTTTAACTAACAAAGCAATTTAACCAATCAATGTGGTGTTCAGAAAGTAAAACGTTGTGTGAAAGTTGTATAGCAGTTTGGGCAAGACCTTCTGAACGCATACCAAGTAAACCATTTTCGTAACTTCTTCACATCTTAGTGCTTAACCTTAGCAAGAGCGTTAGCGTAACATTGATTCTAAATGAGTGCAATGTCTGACTGAAATTACGGCACTCGAGTTGTTTGTCGAACTAAATAGAACAAAATTGACTGATAACAACCATATTCCTTTACTTCTAAGTTTAATTTTTAGCTAAGTCTTTAGTCATATAACATGATGGAATAGAAGTGAAATTGCGAAAAGTACGAGATTAAAAATTAGTTTAAAATTTCGCTGGCTGCATTTTATTAATTGCTGCAAAAACTCCCGAATCATTTCAAATATTCTTTTTTATTGTAACGAATTGTAAGCTTTGTAAATAATTTTTATAACATATTAAGTAGCCAATAAATCGATACCGATATGATTGAAATTCATTGAAATTTTGCAATTATTGCCAAAATTCTTTTTTCTTTTCACCATTTTTACCTAAAGCAATTATTTGGTTAGAGTTTGGTAAATTATTTTTGGATTGGAAGTGATCATCTGTTTTGCCCATTTTTTCATTAGCAATTGACTATGTTTTGGAATAAGGAAAATTATTAAGTAAATTTATGGCGGTATAATGTTCCTTAGAAGCTGATAACTTTCTTACTCTCTGTCAAACTTTAAAAATGATTTCTAAAACTACATCGGAAATAGCATTGCCATAATATGTGTGTCGCTACGTTGATTCCATTAAAATGATTATCATTTGTGAGGTAGATAATTTGTCTAAAAACTTTTTATTGAAAATCCATAATCGATTTAAGGATTTTCAAGATGTATAAATTTTTTTTAAATTAAACTTTGAAATTAAATAGCTTCATTAGTTCGAAATGTGTTTTATTACCAGTCGCGAAAAAAAGCTGAAACAGGAAACGTTCTTACATTTCAATTTAGAACTTTTTGTTACATTGTTTCTTCTGAACGCGACCTCAGCTGAATTGAAAAAAATTTATATTATTTAAAAGTATTTCATAAACAAAGAGAGACTATTGAGACTGGAACTTTTTTATATTATATTATTTTGTCTGTCACTAATAAAGTGTGTTAAGAGCATAGTATATATAATGCAAATTTAAAAGGCAGACGTCCACACTTTCGCTTTTTTAATAACAGCAATTTTTAAATGTGTAAAAAAAACTCTATCAAATAATTTTATCGTTTTCTTAGAAAATTTTATTGTCTTCATTATTGCCCCATAATCTGAGAATACAAAAGGCAGACGTCTAGGTCTTCGCTTTTTTAAAATATATGGGGCTGCACATGTCAAAATCGTCAATTATGGTCAAATTCATTTATTAATTCTGCGAACAACAGATTTTTCCGAATTTATTAAATTATAGTTGAAAAGCTAAATCTTTTCCCTTTCAAATTAGCTTTGAATAAAATCGATATCTTTATTTATCTCCGAGATATCGTTTAGTTAAAGTTTCCAGTTATACTACTGGAACTTATATAAATCTGTATGCAGAACTGTATAATAAATTTCAATTGAAAAATTGAGATGGTTGGCATTAACCAGTACTAAAAGAAAACAACTTTCATAAAAATCAGCGATGCAAAAACAAAATGGTATCCGATTTGGCGTGGAATGTCCCATGCACACAGCAAGAAAAATAAAAACAATAAAATAATATCAAAGTCCAGAAAAATAGAAAGTAAGTTTTGAATAAAAAAAAAAATGTTCACGGTATAAGCTTTATATAAATATATCCTTGATAATATGAGCCTGGAATCGTCTGCCTTCTCTATATTTTTGGTTTTTGTAAGTAAATAAGCCAGTCAACCAAGAGGCAGACGCGATAAAATGACCTAGTGCTCAATTTTTTTTTTAAATGTTGATAATATTGCAATTTTTAAACGTAGTAATAACTAAGTGGCAGAGGTTGTTTTTCTCGTTTCTTTTGAAATAATCTTTATAGTAATCGCAATCTGCCTGACGATAAAATCACTTAAGTTTATACATATTGTAGCGAAATTTGATTTATGCTAGAAAAACTCTTGAAATAAATACCAACAAAAGAAACTAAACGATACTAGCTAGCAAACACCATCTAGCGTAATGGTGTAAAAATAATAAACCGAGCAGACGCTGCAGTACACTATTAAAGTCAATAACCGAGAGACATCTAGATTGTGAAATTCAACGTCGTACAACGCCATCTAATACTAGCAACATTCTGGATAATTGTGAGCTCAACGTCAGTGCGCCATGCTGGTGAATTGTGGATAGTGGTAGAATGCACGCCACTTGGAAGCAGTGGTTGGTTGTAGATAATGGTAGAATATACGCCACTTCGAACGTACTGGATTATTCGAGAGAGTGATGACTGCAGTATAAAAGGGTTGTCATCTGAGCTGAGTGACACAGTTGTATTTAAACAGTGAAGTAGAACACTTGAATTTAAGCAATAAAGTGAATACAGTGTGATCCGTAGTAAAGTAAAACAGTTTTCTATACAGTGTTAAAATTAATATTAGAATTTGAACGTTAATAAAATAAACCATTTTATAACTAAATAAGTTTGTGTGTTTTGAATTGTTACACAATCCATTGATCGAACTCAGAAAAGTGTGAGAGATCGAAATTATCGTCAAAGAGACAGAAATTTCGTAACAATATCATAAAATTTTGAAAAAAAAAATACTCTTAAACGCTGTAACAAAAACGTCTGCTCTAAACAGTTTTTGTGTATGGACATATTTTTTTATATAAAAGGCAGACGTGATAAAATTATTTATGGTATCTTTTTTTACCTTTTGAACTTTTCGATAAGCTTATAGCAAAAATTCTGACGCTTAGGAAAAAATTTAAATTTTTATCACACCTAGATGTTATATTTTATTTTTAAAAACTGCATATTCAACAAAAAGTTTTAAAAAATACGAAAGCAAGTTAAAAAATATTTTAGTCTTTAATTGTGATTTGCTAAAACTTGGTGTATTTAGCTGCACCGATGGTTATGGTCCCCCCCCTCCCCTTCGCCAAAGTAATTATTTCGTTTATGCTCGCGCGGTCTGTCTGTTCGTCTGTCCGTCTGCTTGCAAGTTTTATGTCGCTGTATTGCGTTATCTGCTGCTGTTCTTTATGTTTCACCATTAACTAAGCTATTACTTTATCTCTTCTGCCCTTAGGAGTGGTGTCATCCTCAACAATCTACAAGAGTTGTAGATATTCATCCTACAAATCCATCCCAAAGTATTTGAATCCTCTACGAATTCAACTCTTTTTATTTTTCCCTGCAGTTCTGTGCTCTGCTTCTGTTTCTGTTTCTGTTGCTTATCTTTTAGGTTATGTTTTCATCCTTGCAATTATTAACGTTTTGTTTCTTTGTACACAATGAGTGGATTTTTATGCGAGTTTCTACTTTTTGCCCCTTTTTTTACATAAAACAGAAGAAAAAAAAATAACATAAAGTGAAATAATATGAAAAAAGTATCCAAACTTAACGAATGACTCGTAGCGCAACACAAAAGGCGAGCTCATAAAAATATTACAAACATTCCGACGCAAGCGAGGGTGAATTCACTGACTCCACCGCCACTGACTATGAACTTAGGGCAGTGTTGCCGGGTTGTGTCAAGGTTTTAGTTAAATAAAGTGTGGTGGAAAATTAATTTTTCATACACTTTTTAAGGGGTGTTTAAGACTGACCAAAAATTACAGCCAAATTTTGGTTGCTTTGTGGACAAAAAAAAATATTTTCACGCCAAAAATTTGAGACTTAAATAAAAAGAAAAATCATTCAAGGCCTAAAATGAACTTTAAAACGGAAGAATTGCTTGAAACTTGAAAGAGAATATGTACTACTAGATCCTATAATCCTAGGACACCAGTGCATTTTTGTGTTCTGGGATTCCGGGATAAAAGCTAGATGATACCCAAGTAGCTTTTTTGGCAGAGGAAACTCTTAAAGCACATCTACAGCTGTTTTAGGTGTATACAGCTGTAAAAGCGCTGTAATTGCGCATTAAAAGCTTCCTCGGTAAAAAATGCTACTTGGGTAACGATATCTAAACTTTAAAACTTTAAAAAAAAGATTATTTGAAATATAAAAAAAATATAATTGCAAATAAAAATTAACTACAGGATTGCCAAGTGGCCGGGATTAACCAGCCGAAATTTCGTATCATTTGAAAATTTCTGAAAGAGCTGGTAATTTCATGGTTTTTGTGACATGCACTTAACATTTTTCTTACACGAGCTAAAAAATAAATAGGTCATGAAATTTTTGTACACCACAACTGAAGTTGTTACCATTTTATGAAACAATTTTGAAATGTCGGTGATCAGGAAAACATCGTTTTTTTTTTTTTTGGGGGAAAAATTAATTTTTTTTTGGTTTTCAGAAGGCTGGGAATTTCTTCTTTTCAACTCGGCCACCCTTTTAATTTCTCAAGTCACACAGATATTTTTTGGCACATTGGGAAACTCGAGCTTATAACCTGGTCAAAAGTCATAGCCTCGAAATCACTGAAAATTATTACAGTTAAAATTTGCACTGAATTCTCATTTACCTGGCAACACTCATCTCAAGTCAACTTCTGTAAGTTGTACGTGTGTCTACTCTTGTACGTACGTATATTTTTGTATATGCATCAATGCATGTATGTATGTATGTGTGGCTCTGTGCTGGCGTGTATACACGGCTTCATAAGAAGTGCCTTAATACCCAGCGGCTTAAATACTATACAAACGTCTTAAATATATGTTTTAGCCCAAAGTGCTCGGGGAAGCAGCATTTTTCCTGACACATCCGTTTTTTTCTTTCAGTTTTTTGTTTTCCCTTTGCGTTTCACTCATTGCTTTTTTTTACTGCTATCCCTGCGCTGTGTCGCCCGCCAACATCCGCCAGTGTCCCTTTTTTATGCTACTACTTACTACTACTAGGGATTCTATGTTACTCCCTAAATTATTATTCCCTGCGGCTCATGTTCTAGCATTGCGCCGCCGACGTTTTTATATTAGCCCAGTAATATGAGTACACGAGTACAGCATTTTTACTCACATTTCCTCGTGAGTGGTTTAATGTTCTTTATGAGCGTGTGTGTGTGTACACACATATGTATGTAGTGTGTGTTACTCAGTATGGGTTTTATTTTTCTGGTAAATAATTTTAACATTGAATATTCTCAATGAGAAAATATTAGTGATAAAAATTTGTGGATTTTTTTAAATATTCAATTCAATTATGAAACGGAAATTGAACTTTTTTTACTAAATTTGATGGAAAATTGCATAGTTTAAGGGATGACTTTGATCTGTTAGTAATTTTCATTTCATTTGTAATTTGATATGTTTTGGGTTAGTGGTAATATGTTTCTGAGATTTTAGGTGGAGGGAGAAAAAAAATGGAAAAACAAATTAAGGAAATGACAAAAGCATGGCTAGACATGGTCTATTGGATTCAGTGGGTAATGGTGTTTAATATGTACATAATTTCAGCATTTTAATATAAAAAAAAAAAAAACTTTCTTTCATCTGTTTGTCAATTTTAATGCTTTTTCCTATGAAGAAGAAAAAAAAAACTCTCTTTTCAGTGTGCTAAAAATCAAAGTTTTGCCCATAACTGTGGGCTAGTTAAAAGTTGGAGGCATACTAACTAGTTGTACATTATTTAAAAGCTTTTGCAATTAATACCCAGCGGCTGATTTTGTAGTTAAACTAACTTTCATTCATAATCAAAGGAAAATATTTTATATTCTAAGCCGCTTGAGAAGATTTTTATGGTGCATTAGGACAGATGTTTGTGCTTATATAGCCCCTAATGACTATTGCGAAATCTGTTGCTTAAAAGTCTGAGTTATGACTTATAAAACATTTATTTTTTTCACAAAAAACTAAGTTTTTTTTTATAAAATGCAAAATTTCATAAAGATCCGAGCTCTCTAAATAAATTTTTCTCAACTTTGTATGAGAGCGCTCTCCGGCTTTCCGGTGCAATAAAAAAAACTTCTCCCGAAATCACTTTTTTTCATACGGTAACAATCTTTCTTCGAAGGTACTGAGCCGATCGTTATGAGCCTTATACCTCATATTGATCAAATGAATGGGAATTGCATGACCCAGAATCAAGTTAAAATATTGATTTTTTCTATTTTTTTTAACCGACAAATCACCCGAAAAATATAAATTTTTCGAACACTATTATGTACTTAAACAGCCACCATTTTGACATTTTTGCATTAAATTTAATAACCCTGGTACTGAACCTAATTTTTTTTTTTTTTTGGTTTTTGTGTTTCAGATGATTTTTTGCTACAAAAACAAAAACTTTTTCAAGAGTGTATTTATTGATCCTGAAAATAATTATAGTCATATCTACAACTGGAGGTGGCATAATTAATTTTGAAAAATAGCTTATTTTTCAGGCTGGAAAACTAATTTAGTTCCTTAAATATTTATTCTCCTAGATTATCCACTTGAAATGGTCAACAGTTCTGATTTGCTTATTTATTTCTGGAAAATTTTATTCTGGGAAGAGGGTTGAAAAATGGTAATGAAGATATAATGTCGAAGCTTAGAATCTCGACGATTCTACAGGGCATTTGTTAAATAAATGAAAGGAAAAAATCAAATAAAGTGACTTAATAAAATGAGGTCGAAAATTCCTATCTCTCGGCTTTCGATAATTCGGTTTCGACAAAGTGAAATTTTACTTGATGGTTTTTTTTTAGGAAAAAATTTTTTTGTATAGGATAAATTGAATGGTGAAATCCATAAAGAATTTAATCACTCTAATTGGCAGAAATCGAGCACTTCGGGTATCCCTGATGGAGTCCAAAATCCATTTTTGATCGCTAACATTCGTTTGATTCAAAAACTATTTTTACAAAATAGGTTGATATCGGGAAAGGAACAAATAGTTTATATGTATGTATGTATGTATGTATGTATGTATGTATGTATGTATGTATGTATGTATATCAGGGCGAATAAAATTTTTCAGTGGTCCGGAAACTCAATTTTTCTGAAAGTTTGTCAAGTTCTAAGAAAAAAAGTTCACTATACCATATGGCTACAATGAATTTCGAGCCTGCAAGTTTTAATTTGAAGTAGTCAAAACTATTCAAACTGCTTATAGCGCCATCTGGTGGCAGTTTTCTGGACTTCAAAGTTTTTTCATTCTCTTCTCAGTACTTTTTTTGTTCAACTTTGTAATTTTTTCTGCATAAATTTATCAGCTCTAGGCTAAAAAATCTATTTGTTGCGCAAATATACTATGTAGAGTAACTTCGGGTATTGTGATATTGGAATTTTTGAATTTTAACACGTAACTTTTACTTCTTTATGTATTATGGTTTGTTGATGCATTGTGCAGTATATTACGACTTCGGAGCTCTATAGCGTATGCCAATCTGAAGCTATTTCAACGAGATGGAAAAAAGCCAAGTGACACCTCTAAATTAAATTGGCGAGTAATGTGATATATAGCGTTCGGATAATGTGATATACAATCATAAAAAGTATAACAAGTATAAAACAGCAGGAACTAAAAATACAATAACGTAAAATCTTTTAATAGAATTTTCATAAAAAAGGAAACAAGTCTTAAACTGAATCAATAAGCGAAAAGTAGAACATATAAAAGTCAGATATATGACTCACATACACAAATTGCTTGCCGTCTTGAAAGGCAATCATTGTGAGCCCAAATTAAATCGCATTGCAGGCATTGAACTCAGGTCTTATTCTTTGTATCGCTATGGAAGAATTTGTCGCGGAAATCACAGGTAATGACCTTGCTGGGTGGAGCAAATTGGACTATATCGCATTACCCGAATTTCAGTTTAGATACACTCAGGTTATTTTTATTAAAACACATTTCAGCTAATAAACAACTCTTATTATTTATGACGAACTATATTCATCCACTAGCAAATTTAAGTACTTCGGCTATAATACCTACTTTTTTTTGGGCTTAATTCAAACATGAAATACACACAAATAAAATCTCGCCTTGTGGCTAAATCAATTTCACCACACTGGGACCAAAAACTGTGAGGGCGAATGCCCAAAACCTTGCAGCACATATCTTTTTCCGTTACTGCTATGTTGACAAAAAAATTTTTGTCGAGAGTGGTTTATTTAAGGAAATATGATGGCATATCACATTACCCGACCATATCATAATACCCGAAGTTGCTCTACTTTTAGCCTTGAGCATTGGCTCAAATTTGTAAAGAAATGTATGCTCTACAACCTTTCTATTGTCATTCAGAGCAAAGAAAACGAAATATTTACAGAAAACCGGTTTCCGCTACCTTTGACCTTGGATATATGTCTCGCTTATTCAATATTCTATGAGACTTTTGACCCAACTAACAAAATCGAAAAACAAAGCTTTTGCAAATTTATAGCTTATTATTTTCTATTCCAATGTTGAACACCTACTTGACTAGTACTCGTAAAAGCGGAGTTTTTATGGAGCATCAGTAAACGAAAATATTTCGACCTCAGAGAAAGTCTCGAACGAAGCACACGAAGCAAAAACTGTCCAGCTCACACTTTATTGTTGGATTACCGTTTTCAAAAAGTTGTAATTTAAGATCTGAAAACCCATTGATTCGATTGACTTATGTATGCTCGTGAAAAAAGTTAAGAGAGACTGACTGACTGAACCTTAACTTTACCGATATGAAACCTTATTGTCTCCAAAACTAGAAAACCCACAGTTGAGCTAGAGTTAGCTATTACCTCTGATTATATTATTATGTCTAACCAACTCATTAATCTTAAATAAAAATTCAACTTAAAAGTATAATCGACTTCATTTTTACCTATGCGATGAAATAGCTGTAATCCGATTTAACACGAAACAAAAAAAAAAAAAAACCAAAATTTATGCGGCACTTTCAGGAAAAACAAAATCAAAATCCGTTTAAAAGTGACAACGGAATAAGAAAGTTCCGCTGTTAAAACAAATAAAATAATACCGTAATTTCCAAAGTACCTTTTTATCATGATGCCGTTTTTTTTTTTTTTTCGCCTTCATTTACCAAACTTTTTATTCATTGGAAGAGTTTTTCGTAACGTAATAAAAACAAGATGAGGAGAAAGAAAAACAATGAACAACAGAAGAAGAAGAAGAAGTTGAATGAAAAAAGTCGTTGACTAAAGTTTGAAAAGTTGCGTGTTGTGGCAATAAAAAATTCACAATTTTCCGGCATTTTGAAGTTAAACCAAAACGAAAAGGGAAAACCTACGAGATATAAGTATATATATAAATATACAGATATACCTGTGCTCACACATTCAGCATAGACACACACACACACATATCAAATGAAGCAAGAGCAACATAAGAAAACACCGGATAAACAAGTGTCTACAGATTGTCTTTACTTTTTGCTGCCATTCCATTCGGTTCGTTTGTTCATTCGTTTTCATCTTGGCAGGTGTGGAAAGTTTACTCCAAAACTTCACCGCATGTGTTTTTGTTTTATTTTTTTTTTTTTTGCAGTTGTGGTTGTTATTGTTGTTGGTTTTGATTTTATTTTTGTTTTTTTTTTTCTCTAAAGCCAATATTGACTTTAGAAATTCACTTTCGAAGTTGATATTTCCGTTTAGTTGTAGCATTTTTTTGAGGAATTTGATTTTCTGGGATTTTCTATGTGGACAGTGGGATCAGTTTGAAATAATTTACTTTCCTTGAACAACAGGAAGTTATTACTACGTATATCACTAAAACAACAGTGAGAATAGTATGGTTTTCCATAGATTGTGAATTAAGGCGCTATTTAGTTGGGTCAAGCATGATATATATTTGATGGGATTGAATTGATAATGTTGGCTATATATTTGCTTATTAATAAATATCAAAAAACTTTTCAAAATTTTTCCTAAGTCGATATAAATAAATTACAAATAAGTTTATCGAAATAAGAAATGTTATTATAATTTTCCACAGGAGTGGTAAGACATCGCTATTTTGCGGCATCCAATAACATAATTCAAGACTATAAGCCACCTTTATGCACATACTATATAATTGGCTAAATATTTCATATTGACATAAATGCTGCAAGAACATCGAATTATGTCAACTTAGGGTTATTTGGGGTCGCTATTCTGAAAAAAATGTACATACGGCATATACAACAGAGAGTTTTTTCACACAGTCTTTGATTAAAATGCTCCTCAGGGGGTGCTGCAAATGGAAAAGATCTTTGTCTGAGGGACAACCAAGGCACCAAACCTCTTAGACTTGGAAAAAAAGTCGTAGAAAACCATTTGTAACTGTATCAAAACCAAGTTAATTTACCGTTATCGCAAAACACTGACGTCTAATCCAAAATTTATTGTCAGATTCAAACTCAGCAACCCCAAATTACCGTGCGTTGACTTCAATCGATGTTTCTCCTCTTGCACTGCACACAATAAAACCGACGATCTAAGCACACAATTTTGAAAGTGGTGCACACATTTTAATATTTTGGGTTGATAACAGATGTGAAATCATCAAATTCTTTCAGGAACTCGTTGAGCCGATAACGTTGTTGCCGTACATGAACGTGTGGCCGAGAGCTCAAGTATATCAACTCGTCATCGTACGCAGGAATTAAACTTCTCAAGAACCACATTGCATCGAATTGCAAAATCCAACTACAGTCAAACTTCTATATAACGAATACGCACAAGACCAGAAAAAAATTCGTTACATAGAAAATTTGTTATATAGATATAATTTTTTATAATATTTAATTAAAGAAGTCAGTAATTTTGGTTTGGACTACACTCTTCCATTTTTCTCCTTCAACAAAATCTCCTAATACATTAGGAGAAGCATACACATCAGTCGGTGCGTTGCTCCTTATCTCCAAAATGCTTCGAAATTCGTCGAATGTCACGCCTTTTTCAACTTTTTTTTACTATCAATAACTTTTTTTCGAGAGAAAGGCTACTTCGTTGCAAAATTTTCACTTCTATCACTGAACACTGACTGAACTATAGTCACCATTAATAGTGAAAGAACTTTTTCTTTGATTGTTGTTATTTTCATATTTTGGGGATCCCCTTAAAATGTTTTCTTTTTTGTCCGTATGTATGTAGTTTTATTGACATGCGTATCAGAAAATTTTTTTCAAAAAAATTCGCTTTAAACAGATCAGAAACGCATAAAAGTTTGATTTTCAGCAGCAAAACTTCTTCGTTTTAAAGAAAATCTCGCTATAAGGAAATTCGTTGTAAGAAGATCAAAATACAATGATAATAAAACGAGAAAGCTGTGTACTTGAACTCAGTTCGTAGTAGAGAGAGCTTCGTTCCATAGAAGTTCGTTATAAGGAAGTTTGACTGTAACACAGAAATCGAAACTTCTGGACCATTGCAAGCGCCGTAAGTTCACCGACAACTTGATAACGATTTTGCAAAGGAAATCATCTTCAGTTACGTGGTCCATTTTCATCTCAGCGTCTACGATTGTAAGCGAAATTGTCGCATTTGGGTCGATGTAAACTTAATTGAGATTGTCGAAAAACCGATGTATCCTCATGTATCCGGCATGTGGACGATATGTGGTTTTCAGAAGATAGTGCCACACTGCAGCTAATGCAACAATACCATTATTGTACGAAAAGAATGGAAAAGAAGATGAGAAGAGAATGGAAAAGAGATTAAATTATGCCAGGATGCCCTTCTTTACTTAAATTTCAGAAAACGGGATGAATACTTCTCCGATATTATTTTGCACACATAATTATTATCGTCCAATATTGAATTCAAAATCATTTCATTGCAATAATTTTTTATTTACTACAAGCAGATGCCCGCGACTTTGTACGCATAGCCTGTTTTTCTGCGAAGGCAAACAATTTACTTTTTTTAAATAGAACTACAGTCAATTTTGGATTCTTCTTCACAGATCTACAGTTCTTGTTGTTTTTTCTTCCATAAATATTCCATTGCATTGCCATGGGAAAGACAAAAACAAAGCACACACACAAACTAACACATTTATTTAGCCTAGTACACATTATCACAACATCAATGTTCGATAATGTGAACTCTAGGAACGACCGCTTGACACACATGTTGGATGGATTTCAAAAATTGTTGATTTTCCTGCTGGCTTGTCCAACCATACAACCTGTGTGAACTGACTGTCAAGCCTAGTGAACATTTTTCATTTTAAATAGGATTTCATGCAGTTTACTTCGATGTGGACGCTCATAAATTGTTCTGCAATTGATGTTTGATGGCATGCACGAAAATGTGAACGCAAAGCAATATTGACAGTCACACATGTTGTCAAGCCATTTACTGTAATTTTTTTTTTCATTGTTCACAATTTCCGCGTTGCTGCGTTGACAAATTGAGAATGAGAGCGAGAGTAAAATTTGAATATTCTCTTCCATTGCATTGCCATATAAAAACAAAACGCACACACACTAACTTGCCTTAAACGATTTGTTATGCTTACATGCTTCTTTCTATGTGTGAAATTAATTTTTTTAACAATTTTAAAACTTTAATATTTTGATATTTAACAGGAATATCGTGGTAATTTTAATTCTATGTTGGGACCAAGCGTCTAAGAAAGATGACTAAAAAAATTTGATCATAATTGATTCAGTAGATTTTGCGTGAGTCCCGTTCATCGAAAACGGCTATCATTTTATTTATATATATTCTCATGGAAAACTCTTATTGGCATAGCCTGAACAAAAACATTTTTCTCACATATACTTTTAAATGGGCGTGTATTAGACTGGGTCGAAACTTAGATTCATCCAGACACCAACTCAAAAGTTAGAAGGACTCTTAGAAACGATATCTGCGAAATTTTTTTTTCGTTCCGAGAAAAAACCACTGGAGCACTTTTGATTCCCCTGAAGGTCCTTTTTGGCCAAAAAATGTGTTTTTTGATCGTAACTTTTATTCCTTCACCGAATGGATACCCGGAGTTACTCGAAAAATAAAGATTGAGTTCTTGCAAAAAATGTGACTTTAAAAAATTTCAAATTTCTTTTTCTGTTATAGATAATATTTAGTCCCGAAATTCGATTTTTTCACTATTTTTGTATGGAAAAATCGAATTTTGGGACTTAACATTATCTATAACAGAAAAAAATTTTAAATTTTTTAACGTCAAGTTTTTTGCCATTAACTTTTAACCCAAAATTATCAACTTCATAAACCTGAAGGCAATAACCATCCAATCTCCTAAACTTTGGCTGGTGGACTCCATTTAGTGTTCTCAACGTTTTCTACCGATTTTCTGGGGGGCTCAATATAATACCACATTAGAAAAACAACTGTCGCATTGTCGCTTCTTATTAGGGCTGTTATTGCAATAAGTTATTTTTATGACTATTTTTAGAAATTCATAAATTTCATTATAATATTATTTAACTTCTACATGGAATGTTACATTAAAAATATCACTATGGACGACGCGTTACGAAGCCATTGCTTTTAGAAGATCAGAGATGTATTTAAGACCTCAAATGGAAGAATCATTGAACTAAATTATTTAACACCTAACTTGAAATTAAAATCTTTAAAGGACTTACTAAGAGTACTTAACATAATATTCAGTTGCCTTACTCCACTGTGTCATAAACAGACAGCACATCAGCTGGCGTACTTTTATCTTTACGAAACAGGTGAAAATAAAAATAAAACACCTCACGTACCGACGAATACACATTGTGTCCAAAAGAAGATTTTGTCGCAGTGGTCCAAAAACAAAAGCTGTACAAAAAAAACTGGGTCAAGCATATGACGGTAACATAGAAAATTAGATTAGGTGAGTGCGGAAGGGGGAGGGGCGTATGAAGTGTTGCTACATTTTTAATGAACACTTGTTGAATTGGAAATGTAAAGTCATGTAATGTGGCAAAACATTTGATAGCCGCATGTATGGTTTGTGGTGTTGTTCGTAAAAAAAAAAAAAAACAAATTACATTTAATATAAAATGTAATGTTTTAAATTAAATGATTATTCAATATTAAAAATTATCTCATTTCCGGTCATTAATTTTGCAAACAGAAATAATTTTAATTTCCGTTCAAAATTTGTCATGCACACGAAATTCGCTTAAATTTTAATTTAATGTGTAAATTAATGGCAAAGGTAAATTATGATTTATTGCCAACGATGTTCGGAATATTTATTTTGTAAAAAGGTAGCCACAAATTTCATATTTACAAGATGGCTTAAATTGTACAAAAGTTCACAACACTTAGGGTCTACTTTTAGTTACTTATTAAATAAGAATTTAAATCACGTTTTAAATTATGCTCCTTAAAGGTCAATTAATTGTCACGTTCTTATTCCATTTATCAGCACAAAACCATCAATTAAGGCCCTACAAGCAAAATTTTCCCTTTGTCATGTTCATAGAAAATATAAACATCATTTAAGGAAATGTGCCACCCAGTTTCAAAATACGCTATTTGTTTTAAGACATTGTAACTTAGGAACAATTACAAAAAGTGAATGAAGTATCTAAATGAATAGTTTTTACTACATTAAAATCAAAAATGTATACTTTGTCTCCAAAAGCAGAGTTTTAGTAAAAATTTCACGTCAATTCACTTTTTTTCTCCTAAGCTAACAATTTTCAGTAAAAATCTCACTGAGTAAAAAGTTTTTATAATTAGTTGAAATAATAAAAAAATTTATTTGTTTTCGATGACGTCATAAATTATTTTCACTAAGAGTAATTTTCATAAAAATTAATGTGGCAAAAAGTTCTCAAAAATGGTCAAAAAACACCAAAAAAAAATTTATTTTTATTTTATTGAAACATTTTCTTTTCTGGCGTCATGGAAAAACAATTTCTACAATTATAAAAAAAATATTTTATTGAATATATTTGACTAATTTTGAGAACTTTTTATTATGTACAATTTTTACTGAAAATTGATAGCTTAGGAGAAAAAAGTAATGATCGGTGTAAATTTTACCAAAACTAAAATTTTTTTCTTTCAAAAATATTTTCAGTCATCCAAACTATAAAAAAATTTTTAAATTTTTTTTGCATATTTATTTTCAATATTTTACAAGAGTTATTTTTAAAAAAAAATAGTGGTTTTCATCTAAACGCTCAAGTTTCCCATTTGGCATTTCAATTTCCAGTTGATGAGCATGTCATTTTTTTGTGAGAGAATCTTATGGGAAAAGAGAGTGAAAAATACAAAATGTGTAAACAATACATTTTTGCTGAGAGAATCGTATGGGAAAAGAGAGTGACAACAATTGCAAAAATTAGCAGTGCAAATTTGCGCGACCAACAACTTTTCTAGTTTGCTCAAAAAACTTTCCATACGCTTTTTGACAGTTCGTTTGCGACGGCGCAAAACTGCACAACTTGCACAGTTTGCGAGTGTTTTGCGCGCTTAGATGAATACCAATAATATTTTTTTGTTGGGTTTAACTTAAAATTACAAAAAAATAAAACGAAAATTTTTCTTTTTCTAACAAAATTTGGGCTTCGAAGATTTGCTTGCATTTAATCCGAATATATTTATTACCGAAAAAAATTTTTTGGCTTTTAATAAAAAACGAAAGCGAAAAAAAATTGTTAATTTTCGACAAAATTTGCGCTCTTCTGTTATTTTTGTCCCAATAAAGTTCTGTTGGTGTTCTTAGAAAATCAAATATTAATAAACGATTTCTTATAATCTTACGATATTACCCCCCTTCCCCCCATAAAAGCTAACACTTTAGCGAATAAACTTGCCGAAAAAGTATATTTTCTTACCACAAGTGAAAACTTCAGTGTGTTTCTAATTCTTATAATCAAAGAGAGGAGAAGTAACTAATTAGTCTAAGTTCCCATGCCTGAACTGGAATCGATCTCAAGAACCTCTGTGGTGTAAGCGCAGTATACTATCACTGTGGCACAAGCACGTCAAAATATTGAAAAGTTGGGAAACATCGTTGAGGATGGAGACGAAAAAGAATAAGATAAATGATGTTAGGTTGGGTTGGAGTGGAGGCTTAGCAATCAAGCTAGAAAGCCATTCAATAGCACTGATATGCCGTTTTAAAAGCACATAAGTGACCCTACAAAACTGGCAAGAAGATTGTTATAAAATTTTCCTAAGGACCATATTAAACACCAAAAGCTTTATCCAGTCCAGTTGAGGTACTTAAGCAGTGAACCGATTTTAGTTTCGGTCAATTCGCTGATTTGGTTAAAGAAGGCTTGTCCTAGATATTTGAGCCCGATTCTGGCAAGGACCGGAGAGATGCAGAGAAATTACTCAACAAATTCTTTCTCGCTTACATTCAGACAACTACGGTAGTAAGGGTTGAATGGGATACCTAATTTTTCAGCAAACTAGCCGATGTTTTTGCGGATATAGGACAATAGGTCCGTGATTTTTGCCTTGTTATATGATGTCCATATTGCTCTGGATGTCTTGCAGGTTTGCAGAGATCTCCAATTTATTGCTGCCTCGGAAAGAAAGAGCGATAAGGCTTTTTTCTTAACTATACTAATCGAAGTTTACACGGGCTCTCAGGCTTCGGTTTCATCAAGTGAGGAATCGTGCCTTTCTATTTCGTCAGCCTTTTCATTACCCTCAATGTTCTTATGGCCTGGAACCCATATTATGGTTATGTCAAGCTGACACCCCAGTCTAGCTAATTCCTTCCTACATAGTACTACTAATTTAGATTTTATCAACTGCGAGTTTAGAGCCTTGATGTCAGCCTGGCTATCGGAGAAGATTGCTAGCTTTCCCATATTAGCAATGCCCACTAGTCTGCAGGCTGTTGGTAGGCAAATAATTAGAAGGTCATTCTCTAAATACTTCTACGACAGCTTAATCTAAAGCAAGTTTCTCACGAAATCTAAAGTGTTAACAAGGAGAAAGCAAAAACTTTTGTTGTGACTATTCATAACTAGTTTCAAAGATTCCAGGACAGCTACTTATTTTTCTAGAGCAAATCTTGTGAAGCCTGTCTAAAATATTTGAGCAACGATAGAAATGTAACCCTTATGAAAGCTTAAGTTGACGTAAATATAATATTTTCGCCAAATAAATTTGCTGAGGATCAAGACTTGAATTCTTGTGATGCACGAAAAGGTGACAAGGTTTAAATGACGATCAAAATGACTCACGTATTCGATTTTCCAAGCTTTTTTCACGACATTTGAAATCAAAAAGTAAAGCAGATTCAAGTACCATAAATTGTAAGAGCTGATTGTATGAGAACTTATTTCTAATATAATGATCTGGAACCCAATTCTATGGAATGAAGTCCAAAATGTACAAGACTATCCGTTGGAGTACGATAAAAAAAATAGAGCAGAAATTTTAGCAGCTATTACCCTAAATACTGAACAAACAGTAATTGCTCAGAGATGTATGGACCACAAGTTTTTATAAATTTTTTGAAAAATCAGAAAATATGGACTGACAACTTAAAAGCAAACAAAATACAAAATAAGTAATACAAACTTAAACTCTTCTAAAAACCAAGTACAAACCTAACATTTATTATTTTTCGAAAAATAGAGAAAAATATCTTTGACATAAATATCAAAGAGAATTGAAGAGAATAAGTTTAAAATGTTCAGATCAAACAGATCAAAAGTATTTATAGAAAATAACCCAAAGCATTCCTCTAAAGACTTTCCATTTTGGACATTTTTTTTGTTGAGTAATACACCTATCATAATAACACTGTAGGCCTGAACTCAAATACTCTCAGTATGAAGGAACAAACCCAGGAAAAACCAATCCCAAAATGCACTATCCTCTTTCAAAATTAATATGCCCGCAATTTATTCATTTTATTTATGAAAGAAACAACTTAAAAAATGTTGATTTATTACCTAATGTCCGTCTATTGGTTTTAAATTGTTGTAAACACTTCCAAGAAGTTGAAATTTGCAAAATGAAAGTGAAATTTCTTGTTTTAAAACCGCATCTTATGTGATTTCCCTTGTGAACGATTCAAGTGTTGCAAAAGAGTTTCGTTTCTGTTTTAACGCAGTAAAGTTTTCCTAGTTCGTGCTCAAGTGCGGTATCTCATAACGATCAGAGTTTTATGCTGTTTTTCTTATCATTCAATTGCACATATGGATAAATTGCAAGTGCTACCCAATAGGGAAAATAATACACAGACGAATAATTTATGAAACAATGCTCCTATGCAGCGGCGTAGCCAAACTTTTGGCATAGGAAGGGTCAGTTTTTTTTTTTCAGTTATAAGAAAATCACTACTTTTCTCCCAGTGGCTTATTTTTTGTTATCTTTTGGCTCAGACCCAACAACAGCATTTTGGAAAATTTAAATAAAAAGCTCTTTATGTAAATGTCTTTTTTAATTTTAAATTCTCAGCGTTAAATATGTTATACACAATATCGATGAATAGTTATAATCATTGTAGGTAGTAATGCTCACAACTCCAGCCACAAGTGTAATTTCATTTACAAAGGGTTGGCCGCTTTGTAGGCAGCTTGCCTACATCTCCATATACAATGTGTAACAAACTAAAGGTAGATTGCCTTAAAACATCGCTTACTAAGTGCCTGTATAGTTTAGCGAGTTGCCTACATCCCCACATACAAAGCAAGCAGCCAACAGGCAAGACCCCTTACATCACCATATACAGAGCAAGCAAACTGCCTACATCTCCACATAAAAAGCATGCAGCCAGCAAGCAGACTGCCTACAGCTCCATACACAAAGTAGCCAGCCAGCAAGCAAATAAACAAAATATCCCAATAACAATTTCATTTGTGAAACATACAACACAAAAGGTATAGCTTTTAATACACAAAAAAATCAAAGTATTTCATCGATTTGCCGCTGGGTAAATAAAATATAAATTTTTAAATCAACACTCGTAGATTAACCAGAATGTTGAAACAATTTCTCATTGGGTTGTCAAAAGTACTTAAGACGTTTCATAAAAACTGCCACGCTACTATTGTGCCACTTACAAGTGTTGCCAACTAGCTAAAAATAACAATATACAACGAAAGAGCAGGATAAATTTTAAAGAAAACAAAATAGCAAAAAATACCATTGAATGTCAATTGAAATTTTGTGTAAAACCATTGATTTAATATGTGCCGCCCTGACAAAAAAGGAAAAAAAAACGACCGTAATTTGACGCAGAATTTTGACGCAGTCTTCACACCATTTGCTGATGTTCGTATGTAAAATATCTTTATTCCATCTTCCACGCTGTATTTTATGGGTTTCCCCTTTTTCTACACTCCATCACTGTGCTAACATTTTTATACTCTAAATAATCTTGGGTTATGCTGCATAATAATTTTACCACACATGTAATGGAAATATGCAAATTTAATGTGTTAAAAATGTGAATATGAGTTGAAATTCAATGCTCTGCTGCTGAAAAAACAGCAAAGAAACGAAACATTCACATTATTACCAGCAATTTATATGCTAACGAAAACTATAAACGGAAATGGTGCTGTAAAGAATTTGTCACCATCAAATTGTGTATGTGACACTTTTGGATACGTTACGGAAATTACATTTTCTTGGAGACTTTTTTTTTGTTTTGCATACGAACGAACGAACCTACTAAGTTATTTAAGGGTGAGCTGATTTTTTTTAATGGAGTGTGTTTTGTTGTATTTAAAATTTAAGGATGTGCTAAGGACATGCTGTATGATATACAGAAAACTTGAAAGCTATTTTGCTGACTTGGAGGTTTTCTGAAGGCCTATGCCAAATATTTACTTCAAAGGCAATAAATTAATTGAAACCACAATCTTTTAGCATCAATTTTAATTAAAATTAATCTCGTGCAACAAATTATATCCACTGTGTAAATGGTTAGCTTGTTATGCCAGCAAAACTAAAACAAATTTTTTTTTTTCTTTTCTTTTATTAAAAAGAACAATTTCGCACATTATTTTATTACGCAGCCACAGTATCTACAGATATTGCAAAATGAAATCGTAACTTTGAAACAAGGCAACAACCCACTATCTATGCGCTAACATTCTGACACTACACCCGTTTAGGGTCACCAACTAATACCCATTATTCATGTTGTACCCCATTATTACACAAATTGTGGCTTGTTTTCGGTCAAAAACTTTTATTTTTCTCTCGAACAGCAAAAGTTTGTGCGAAAACTTTGCTACTCGTACAACTAATGCTTGTACTCGTACTATTGACTTGGAGCACTCCGCCAAGGCATAGCGAATATTGCAGCGTTCCCTTTCTCAACTTTTTGATTTCAGACAGTTGCAGTCAGTCAGTTGGTTGGTTGGTTAGTTTCTCCTTCATCATTTTACTCCATCATTTCTTTGAAAAGTTTTGCTACTTGCTGATGGCAAGCGATAAAAAGTCATAAAAATCGTCACGAGTTGTAGAACAAACGGCACAAAATCAAAAATGAGAAAAAAAATTAAATCCCAAAATTATCAGAATGATGAAAAAATGTCACAAGTTATTAAATAAAAGAAATATTAAAACAGTCTACATGACTTGCGTCAACTGTCAAGAAATTTTTACAAGAAATCAATCAATTGCTGACATGCAGCAGACTTTCGTGATAATTTTTCTTGGGGCCTAAATGGTTAGTGTTGACTGTGAAAGTTTATTTTAAGATATGTTTGCAGTTATTAGTCCTCACAATAAGCAAAAATTCAAAAAATTTTCTTTTAAATATGAAAATAACCCTCAACCAGTTTCAACGAGTAGATTTCGAAATCCAAACAGTGCTGGGTGGGAATCACAACCACACGAAATGAAATCCTGGAATATTACGATACCAGGATCCAATTTAGAATTTCGTTATTTATAATTCTATTTCAAGGTATGGGGAATAAGAATACGGTTTTTTAATTTCATGGTTAAAGGAATGTTTTTTGTTCCAGAAGCCTCAATTTCAAGAAATCTTATAAAAAAAGATTAAATTTTGATTCTCCACAGAATAACCAATGTAAAATATCTCCACAAAGTCTTATAAAGTAGATTGTGCTTCAGTTTTCTTTACATCCAAATTACGGAGGTCTAAAGATAGGTACCTCGCCTCGGCACGAAATATCTACCGAGTAGTTTCTTGCAATATCTCGACTGTGTTTAAAATGCAAATAAAATATTAGACAGGTCGCTCAAACGTCGCTACTCGAAAAATATTTGAGAATATCAACGAAACGTTAATGAATATTCAAAGAAAGTCTGTGAACATATCAATCGGGTTGAAAAAAAAATGTTGAACAATCATTTGGATGTAACCAAACATTTGCTAATAACATAAGATTTTATTTGATAAAACAACCTGACCTGTTCCCTAATCTGGCTAACTGCATGTATTTATTTCTGATAAACCAACTATTAAATATGTAATCACAAATGGGTATATCAGTAATGGCATTTGGGCTTTGTCAAATTGTACTAAATCGAAACTTTAAATGTACTTTTTAGTTGCCAAATGTACTTTTTCGTCATGAACAATAAACATTTACTTAAAATTTTAAAAAATTCGAACAAAATTTTAACTTTTTAATTAAGAAAAAGGTCAGCCATTACGGCAGGCTTATACGCATATTTCAGCAAAATTTCCAAAAAAATTGTAATATTTAGAAATAATCCAAACGTACAAAAAAAGTACTAAAAATGCGCTAACTTTACCGAATGTACTAAAAACTTGTCGAATGTAGTGACGACGATTTTTCATGACGTAAATGTACAAATGTACCGCAAAAGCCATCACTGTTGGCAGACTTCATTGCAATATTTTTAAAAATCAAATATTATTACAGATTCCAACCGCCGCACAGTGGATGTGTTTGTATAGAATAGTGGACATATATAGTAGTAATTGCGAAAGGCTCGTGAAATTTGGCGCAGATGGTTTTTTGGTCAAAATGAACAAATTTTTTGATATGAAAAAAAAAAAACCGACCACACCCACCTCCCGTTTTGTAGGCTTATCTCTGCTGTTTTTGAAAAACATTCCATGCTACATCTCTTATGTCAATGGAGGTGAAAAGTAGAAAAATACCCCTTTAAGAGAAAGGAACACGTAGATCTTTCTCTCGGACTGTAATCTTTTGCAATTGATAATATTATTTAAGCAATTCACAGTTTATAGTGAAATTGTAATTTGACAAAATTACCACCTGTCAAGTCATAATTATGTTTTTGTCACTCTCGTTTCCCATACGATTCTCTCACAAAAATAGCAAAAATTTATTGTTTACAAATTATGGTTCTTGTCACTATATTTTTCCTATACGATTCTCTCACCAACATTGAGAACGAATGCAACTTTCAAAATACATGCTTAAACACATGTTCAAATTTATTGACTAGTGGTAATTTGCATTTATATGGGAAACAATAACAACACAAGTTACCACCTCGTAAAATATTGTAAAATTAGAAGTTTTTAATTTTACCAGCTAATTTAGAATGAACTGTAAATTGCGTAATTGTAAAGCGTTGTAAAATGTGACGATAAAAAATATTATTTGTACAAATATTGCAATAGAACAAATTTTTCAGAAAATATATACGAAATCCTAACGCTAAAACTTTAGATTTTAATTAATCATACTTTCTTACATAATAAATAAAAAAAAACCAGCAGGTTGCACTCCGGGAGTGCTGACAGAAGTGAAAACTTGAAACAAAAAATTAATTTCACACGTAGAAAGAAGTATGCAAGCATAACAAATCGTTTAATGGCAAGTTAGTGTGTTAGTTGGTATGTGTGCGTTTTCTTTTTATATGGCAATGCAATGGAAGACAAAAACGGAATATGTATTCAAATTTTACTCGCTCTCATTCTCAATTTGTCAACGCAACAACGCGGAATTTGAAAGAAACAAACATGTAAGCATAACAATCGTTGAATGAGAATGGAATGTGTCAGTTAGTGTGTCTGCTTTGCTTTTTGTCTTTCACTTGGAATATTTATTTAAGAGAAACAATAGAACATTCAAATTTTACTATCGCTCTCATTCATGACGGGGAATCCCGATGACGGTTGGTGTAGCGAGTTTATACTTTTTTTCACAGCCGCGAATGCTTTCTTACGGAGGTGCACAACGTGCCATAAGAAGTTTTCACTTCAAAAATTATAAAAATGTATATATGTATTTTTTTAGTGGTAAAGTTAGCAAGTTGATCACTTTTTCCAATTTTCATTCTAGTTTTTGACAAAATCCGCGTAATTCATATAAAAGCGATAAAAGAAAATAAAACCAAATTTTGTAAAGCGGAAAAATGTACTTTTTGTCGATATGCTGCACTAAAGCATTTTGCTTCAAACGAGTCAACTTGATCGTTTTATGCAATAGTTGCTAGTATTTAAGTTTTCATAGAACTTCTTTGGAGTTTAAATTTCAAAAAAAAATTTAGAAAATATTATGGATTTTTTTACTGCCCTAAAACTGTCGATTATTTCATATCACACTGGAACAACTAAGAATGGGTTTAAATATAATGAGTAGTTTACAGTCAAAAATACTTTGAAAAAAATAAGTGCTCCTGAACTAAATACATGAAATCAACCAAAAATTGTTTTTGTGACATGTTTGATCTTAAATATCTCGAAAACAAGAGCCAGCATATTTAGGTAATATTTGGAAAGACCGAGACAAAACATTTCGTCACGATCAGACAAGTTGTTCAAAACTTATAACATTTTAAAAAAAGGTTAATGAAAACTTTGACTGGCAATAATTATTGCAACAACAATTTTTTTAAAAAAGTTTTTCGTACACTAATTTCTATCACTTGCAGCTACTGGTATATATAAAAAAACTTTGAAAAACATTTCAGACATGTCGTTTTCACGTATTCTGACCCTATTTTCTAAATTTTCATGTTACTCTTAACCGGAATAACATTTTTTGAAAATTTAGACCTAAGGAATGGTACTGAGAAACCATTTCGTTTTGATATATGTTTGACTTCCTTGCGCAAATCAAAAATAAAATGTTATAAGCAAAATATTAAAAATATTGATATTTATATTTAGAGCAATTTTTAAGTTTGCCTCAAAATATGATAAATTTGAATATTTTTTTTTATTTTTTTTAAACCAACTATTCTCTAACATTTTCTGTCGGGGAATTTATACTCAAAGAGATATTTAAAAAAAAAATTCTTCAATTCTTCATAAATTTTAAAAATTCAGCAAAATTTGGAATGAATCTTAAGACACAGATTAACCACTACTTTTTGTTTCTTGTAAGGTAAATGAGTTTTTTGAACTAAGCTTGATAATTGTTCAAACCTAGTCACGTACTCCATTTTAGCTTTATTTTAGCAAAGAATGTCCTCATGCTGTACTTAGATACAAATATTCGAATATTACATAATTTAAAAATAATATCGAAATTTCTTTGTTCATATTCTCTACATAAATAAATGATTTCTTGGGTAACGCGCATAAAAAAAGGGTCTAAGCAGCGTGAAGATAATCTTGTAAGCCTACTTAGTACCAAATTAATTTCCTCAACATGTTATTGAGGCTAAAAGGATGTCTAAGCCTAATAATTTGCACTAAAACCACAGCATTTATAAAAAAACAACACAAACACAATCTTACAAACACAACAATTTTTTAAATTGTTACACCTACCGATATTTGATAGAATCAGGATGGCAATGAAATGACAACTAATCCACATGGTTTCTAATTTTTGTTGTTATTTCGGTGTCTGCTGTTTTTTTACGATATCTAGTAGTAAGTCTTTTATTGTTGTAGTTGTTGTTTTTGTTTTCGCTTAGTTGATATGGCAAAGAAATGGTTTATTAGTTGATTAGGATGATTATCAAAATGTTTAAGAAATGCAGGAGCGAAGTGTTGAATTTGGTGTCTTTTTTTTTAGATTTTATTTTGATTATAATTTTTTTTGGTTTTTTTTTTAATTTGGCACATGAAATTTTCTAAATAAAATTTAGTATTTTTTCATTGTCTTGATTTAGCTCACATTTTGCTCTGTGATTATTTGCGCTTTGCTTTAACACTTTGTCAATGAATTTTGTTGATTATTCACTTTGGCACAGTGAGGCGGCACTAAATAAAAATAGTTTTATGAATTTTCACAGATATCTGAAATATTTAATTATAATAGTTTATTTGATTTAAATTATGCCGATCTACTAATTACAACTTTCAAATCAGTCATTAAGTTCGGATGTACTCAGAATCGCATCGTGTACTGAGGCATTTGCATTTTTAATTTTTAATAAATTCACAAAAATCAGAAAGAGAATGATGGGAAACAATTTTGTAGCAAAAATAGGGCACTAAGCTGAATTTCTGTTTTTGAATGGCAATACATCTGAAAATTAATCTCAAAGTCAAAAGAGAAATTCTTTTTTCTTTTCCATATCTTATAAAAGTAAGCAAAATTTAAAGCAAATTGTAAGATTTCTTTATTTATTCATTAATCATACGAGGGAGTTTAGAAATTTCGTGAAATGAAGGGCAAGGATGAAGGTGTGTCTACTTATTTAGTGCTATGATAATATAAGACTAATTACGAGTAAATAGTTTGAATACTCTGACATTCTTTAATATTCTATCGTCCCTTAGAGAACTCCTTGAAATCAATAACCTCATCAAAATAACTCGAAATATATTGGTTTCGAAAAGAGCTAGCCATCTGTCACAGCACAAATTTGAACAAAATGTATAGCACTTGACAGATAATTAAATAAGCTTTCAGTTTGGCACTCAAAAAATTTTAAATTTAAGCAGTTGCTATGAAGTTGTATTGAATTCTAGTTACCCTGACCTTAGTCTATCTTTTCTTAAAAATTCAGGGTAGTGAAACTTGCTAAAACTATTTTTTTTTTCTGAATCATATCGAAATAACCTACTCTATACTTTCATGAAATACTCCACATCAATTTTAATTAATAAATAATCTCTACGAAGAGTTTTCCCCAACACTTTTTCTGGAATTATGACACGTAAAATTCCAAAATCGGCTGTAATTCGCTCGATTTCTTTTTAAAAATCCTAAAGAAATTGTTTGAGACTAATTGAAAACGCTGAATATTTTCACTGCTGTAGGGTTATAGATATAGTCGTTATTAGTCGTGTTTTATTCGCTTTGGTTAAATCTAAAAGTGAATAAAACGCATAAGTTTAACCTTTTATAATTCTGCATTTGACCAATAGGTGGCATGACAGTGTTTGACAGAAATTCTATTTAAAAATCAGAGCCGGATTTATGGTCATGTGGTTGAACAGGGCCTAGCACAGTAAGGGACCTCACGTAACAGTACATATTTGGCAAAGTTGCCATATATTTTAGATTATTTTAGGTTTGTGTCTATGATGCTTCAAACTTTAGCAAAGACAAAAAAAGCTGAATCAATTGAACCAGAAATTGAGCTGGTTCATACATTTGTATGAGATTTTGGTTTAAGCAAAGCGAATAAAACACGGCTATTATCATCTTAAAAATGTGTCGTTCATAAAAACACCAGAATATCCTCACTAATATTATTATATTTAAGTCCTATATAGTGTCTTATGTAAGGTATTATACGAAAAATATCCCAAAACCTTAGGTCAAGTCTATAGACTGATTTTATTTTTATAGAATATGTTATCGTATAAGAAACATTTTTAGATTGATCTATAGAATGAAAGTCATCCACTTTTGAAGCGAGTTCATAACATCTGATATATTCTGAAATATTTCAAAAATTGTTAAAAAAAAAAGTTCCACGAAAAGTTTACATTTTAAATTAAAATCTTAAATTATTTTCATTATAAGCTAAAAAAAAAATAATAATTGTTTGTCCAAAATAACTGTATACAATTTTTAGCTAAAATTAGTCATATTTTAGTTCGTGCACTTATCGCTTTAAGCATGATCGAATTTTAATTAACCAAAATTTAGAAATGGTTGTCAAAGTCTCAATAAAACATGCTATTATGTACTGGAAATTTAAAGTGAATTCTGAAATCCATAGTAGAAATTACTTTGTGATTTAAAGAGTGGCAGAAATTGGTTTTAATTTTGAAAAATACTTTGTTAAACAAAAAACCAAGAACTATTATATATTTCTAAGCTGAATGTCACCTGAAGCATGTGGCATGACACTCCGAATTTCGTTATTCTATATTGCCCTCAGAAGCGAAAAGGACGTGTCTCAAAAAAATTCATATTCAAGATTCGATAGCTTAAAAAGTTACTATTTCAAATGCCAGTGTCTTAATTGAATACATAGATTATAGTTTTGATTTCGATGGACACTTTTTCTATACTCTGAAGACTTTTTGACGGTCGTTGGACACTAAGAGTTATTTTCCTTTGCCAAAAACTTGACTTCGATATAATGCGAACTTGCAAAATAATTTATAGAAATTTTCGAACAAAAAAAGTAAAACTTCAAGAACAAATATAAGCCTTAAAAGAAAACTATTTGCCAAAAAACAAACAATAGTTTTTTTTACATTTAATGAAAGAAATACTTTCCAGTATAAGAGAGTTTCTGGAGAGTTCCTGGACAATACATCCATATAAAAATATATTTCTTTTTTCAGAAGATTTTTTATTAAAATTTAAATCTTATTTTATTTTATTATCGCTCATTTATATTATAGTGATTCATTTGCTATTTATTTTTTGGAGTTTTAAAGAAGTGAGTCCAGTTGCAAATGAGATTGTCAAGTGATTTTTAAGACACAGTACAAACGCTAAGGTGAGCCTTGTGCCGTACTTTGCAAATGAAATTTCGTACAAAATTCTGCATAACCCAATTTTTCAGATTAAGCAAAAAAAATTTCTAGCGATAGATAGCGAAAAAAAATTATTTATAAAGAGTAAGCTTTAGTTTTTATCAAGCGCAACATCCACTTTGGATTTGTATTTTAAAAAAAAATGTTTCTTAAATTTTGCCTTTGTAATGAAAGGAATCTACATATATATTAAATTTCATAATCTTGAAATAAATTGTGTGCTGTGAGATGGTTCTTAGTTAGACAGCACATAAAGCTTTATGTATCGAGATATAAAGAAATGTAAGCGTTTTAGATCAAATGCCTTTAAGACAAATTTATTTAAAGTAATATTTCGGTAAATGCTACTTTTAAAAAATCCACGATGATTAATGAACATATTTTGGTCTTTAATTTAAAAGGTTGAAAGAAATGTCCTTCAATTTCTCTGCATACTTTTTGGCGCGTAAGATAAGAAAACATACAATTCAACTTGTACAACTTATACTTAACCAACACAGTTGAACTAAAAAAAAAAGAAAAAGCTGCATACTTTTTGGCGCTTGTAACAAGAATACCATAATAAATATGAAAAACACGAACACAAAAACATAAATGAAAAATTTAAAAGGAAATTCAAGTGAAATTTGTCTACTAAAAAACTTTTCAAATTAAATTCTGTAACTTTGCATAATTTTTTTCTTCTTTTTTCCTATTCCCTTTTGATTTGTAAAGCAAACAAACAGATTTCAACACCTCTTCGGCGCTGCCCGCACTATGCGTCTCTCTTTTTTTGCAGTCAGTTTGACACACGCACACGGTATTCACGAGCACAACAACGTTTTTGCTCTTCCGGCCGACTCAAATGTAAATGCACCTACACATAGGCGCTAACGCACACACACACACACACACACAGGCAATTGCACTCCCTCGCTGTAAAGGCAGCAGCTGCATGCAATTCCTGTTGTTTGTTGCTATTGTTGTTGTTGTATTGGTTGTACAAACCCCATGTAGTTGTAAATAATATTTTTGTTATTGTGACATTACACTTGACATTTACAACGCTCTCGCGTTTTTACTCGTATTCGCGCGCGCGCTCGCTCACACACATGCACACTTAAGTACAGCTTTCGCTCTCTCTTGCTTTGCCTGCTTGCTCTCAGCATAAATTTTAATGATTTTCTTTTAACAACAATTTGTCTCCTTTTTAAATTTGCCGGTCCGCCGGTACCGTTTTCACATTTCCGCCACAACGACCGAATCCCACGAAGTACAAACACCAACTGAATTCAAGTTGATGTGCTACACCGAATTTTAGTTGCAGCAGCCTCGGCTCTTTTTCGTTTCTGCTTTGATATGGTGTTTTATTGCAGCATCTGAAGTGCGCTCAAGTTGGCAGCCATGTTTAAATGTCACAAGTGTGCGCATGCTCAACAACGCTCCGTATGAGTTTGCGAATGCATCGCAGTGGGTGGTGGCGCGAGTTGTTCGGCAGTGGTACGGCCGAAGGGAGTTGTTGCATTATTTGTTGTCTGTGGTAAGGAAACTCGCCGCATCGCATCGTTTTTGACGCGCGCGCTCTTTTTTTGCCCTCACATTCTCAAACTCTCATTTTTATTTGCAAATTTCACGGTACGCTCTCATCAACCCCCAAGGGTAAAAACGGTAGACGACAGCAAGCGTACTTTAAGTGTCAAAGTAAGCGCTACATTTTTTTTTTGCAATTTTTTTCCCCCGTTTTTCGTTTACTTTTATTGCAATTTTGACAACACTTGGTCGCGTGTTTGACGCACGTCATATTTTTTGTGAGTTTCGTTCCTTAATAGAATAGGAGCGTGGGGGGGGGGCTCTACTGTTTAGGCAGTGCCAGAAACATCGGAGAAAGCAATTTCTGTTGTGAACAACAGAGATGACAATTTAATGTTTCAATTAGAGCGTTGGGTTGACGTTTGTGGGCGGCAAAGGGATTGTAAGGTACCTTTACTTAAAATTACACTTTGTAAAAATTTGTAGTTGGCTTTGCAAAGTAAGAAAGATGCAAATCAGTGCTTTAAAAGGAAGCAATAAAAAAAAGGGTACTGACAAGCTGTGAGCCTATCGATTTTCGGGTATAGAATAATGTGTCGCGTTGAATAACCAAGATGATGTGCTCAGTAGAAAGTTTTCCTTTAATGAAAGTTACAGCATTTTTGTGAAATATTTAGTAAGTCAAGATTGAAAATTACTAAAAATTCGTAGTGTCGATTTAAAAATATCTCTTGAAAAATATGAACCAAATATGAACCTTTTTGTTACTGCATTGTTTTCATAAAAAAAAATACTGTGTAGGTCAAAGCAATCATGACGTTTTATTACATGCACTTCGATGAGCCGGATATGTCACTATACTGAATGGTATAAAGACACACACGAGACATACCACCATATGCCTTTATACTGTACATAATGAAATGCTGAAGACTTGAGGCAGTACGTCTCGTATGTGTCTTTATACTGTGAAAATAAAAGTCACTTGAAAGACATGTGGCCTCATAATTTCATAAAAAAGCTAAAAATGGGAAAATAGCGAATATTTTTTAATTATCGAATAATATTATCAATGCAATAAAAGTTGAACAGTTTCAAAATGAATATCGGACAGCATAAAGTAGTTCATAATGTCGACGCTTAATCAAGGGTATTGAAAACTTTAAACATGGAAACTAAAAACTTACCATAACTTGAAAAAAATAGCACTTTAAGACATCTTCCCATCGACAAAAGTTTTCATACATGTAGGTCAAAGGGTTTGATGCTGTAGTTAACAAGTGCAAAATCCCTATATCTTCAGATCTTAATATATCGTAGGTAACATTTTCTGTTCTTCGTAGGACTCCCGACAATTTCAAACACCTTGGCTTGAACCCAAATATTTACTCAAACGAATTTCGACAACATTGACCACATATGCTTACAGACCAAGTGTCACTTTTCAAAATGAGAATATGCCACTGAAAAGATGTTATATGCTCACATGCAAAAAGTGAACAGAGTACACATTAAGTGTCGTCGAAAGGAAGTTAAAAATTAATCAGTTCTAGTGATTAATAACTTTCAACTTGCTCTCCTGAAAAGCAACAAAATAACTCCTAAGAGTTACTAACTTAAAGTCAGTGAAAACGAATTACCGATTATACATAATTATACTTCGCCCATCGTTTACATAAATCTGAGTCCACCTAGATGAGGCGTATATCTCACTATACTGTACTGAGACATGCCATCTTATGCCTTCACACTATACATAATAAAATGCTGAATACTTGAATCAGTATGTCTCGTATGTGTCTTTATACTGTGAAAATAAAAGTCACTTTAAAGACATGTTGCCTCATATTTTCATAAACATTTAATTATGTAGGTACAATATAAAGAGACACATGAGACATGCCATCCCATGTTTCGTTTGTGTCTTTAGACGAGGGCAAATTTTTGTCCATTTTTCATGTTTTTAAGGCTCTTTCCCAAGATTATTTGAGAAAGATATGATTCGTCTTTCACGTTAAATATAATATATAAAATATAGCCTAGTGAGTAGCGTAGCGGCATGAGTTCGAGACCGGCGTACACATTGCAAGCAAAATTGAATTTGATAATAAAATAAAATTAAATATAAGAAAGGTCTTATAAGCCACTATAAAGAATTTATAATACCTGTTTTTGCTACTAGGACCGATGGCTGAAATACCTAGTCATGCAGAGCTTTCAACCATTGTTTTGACATAAGGTCTTATTTTAGCACTGAAAGCTTTACTGTCCAATACGTTCTAAGTTCGGAATTTTGTTCTACCTATCGGGATCTAGACTCTCATGTTACAGCGGGCAACTGTAAATTAGAAGTTGTCAAGGAATTCATTTACCTTGGCACTGCCGTAACCGGCTATAACGATGTCAGTCTGGAGATTAAGCGGAGAATAACAATTGCTAATAGGTGCTACTACGGTCTCAGTAAGCAATTACGTTGCAGAGCTCTCTCTCGATCGACAAAGCTAACACTCTACAAGACGCTCATTCTACCTGTGCTTCTTTATGGCGCTGAGGCATGGGTGGTTTCGACAACAGACGCAGCCGCTCTTGGGGTGTTCGAGAGGAAAGTTCTCCGCAAAATCTTTGGTCCTGTTCGAGTTGGTGACGACTATCGCATTCGAATGAACCACGAGCTGTATGAGCTCTACGTCGACATTGACATAGTTAAGCGTATAACAATACAGCGACTACGTTGGCTGGGTCATGTCCATCGTATGGATAAAGAAGCTCCAGCGAAAAAGGTATTCGAAGGGAAGGTCCCCGGTCAACGACGAAGAGGGAGACCATGCCTCCGGTGGATAGACCAAGCTGAGGAAGCCCTAACCGCGCTTGGCATTAACGATTGGAGAAGGCGCGCGCAAAACAGAGGCGCCTGGCGAGAGCTAATGAGGTCGGCCGTAACCTGACAACGGGTTGTTATGGCCATCTAAGTAAGTAAGTAAGTATCTGCTTCTTTGAAAAATGTACCAAAAGTCTTTATAATTTTTATTATTTTTCTGGCAAATTTTCAGAGTATTAAGTATATGAACATGTATGGTATGGAAGTATGACTCACATAAGAGGCCGTTCATAAATTACGTGTTTTTTTGAAAATTCGGACCCCCCCCCCCCCTCCCCTTGGTGAGATTTGGTGAACTCTCATGGGACCCCTCCTCCCTTCCTTGGGACATGCCTTATAATTTTTAAATGTAATCAGCTATAATAATGTATAATCTCTGGATTAAAAAGTTGACATGAGATTTTAATTCAACCCCCAATCCTCCTTGGTGAAATTTTGTGAGATTTGTCCAGACCCCTTCCCCTGCTATTTTGTCTCACGTAATTTATGGATGTCCATAACGTTATAGTCTTAGGAAGATACAGACATATTTAAAAATAGCTCTAACTTGGGAACCTCTAAAATAGCACAATTATCATCACCTGAATGCTTATTCAAAAGGTTATAAAAATCTTTATTATCAATAAAATGATAGCTATTTTCTATGTTCGCGCATCAAGCAAAAACTACTCAACCAATATCGATTAAATTTGCTAAGTTTTATTCCTTAGACGCTTGGTCTCAATCTCCAATTAAAATTATCACAATATTCCTGTTAAATATCAAAATATTAAACTTTGAAAATTGCTTAAAAAATTAATAACACACAAAGAAACTAGCATAAAAAATCGTTTAATGGGACGCTAATGAGTTTGTGTGTGTTTAATTTTTGTCTTTCTATGGAAATACATTGCAATATTTATGGAAGAGAAATAACAGAATATTCAAATCTTACTCTCTCTCTTATTATCAATTTGTCAATTTACATTGCAAACAACAACAACGCGAGATTTGTGAAGAACGATCAAACATTACAGTGGGTCTACTAAAAAAATTTGATTGGTTTGCCTTCGCAGAACAAACTAAAACAAGCTATGCGTACAAAGTCCCGGATATCAGCTAGTAATAAATGAAAATTAAAAATTTGTCCATTAGTTGCAAGTTACCATATCACTGTTAATTGCGATTGCAGTGCTTTTTGAGCAGTTTGTAGACTTAGATAGTGTTCTGGTCTAGAAATGGGTATATGTTGAAACTTCAAATTTGGATGGAATTCTATTCTTAATTGAGAGTTTTCAAAAGAATTTTTCTTAGCCTGATAATTCCTCTTTTGCTTAGATTTGTTGTACCTATGTTATTCATATTTGTTTGCACTGAAAACTTGCAACACTTTTCCACATCTAACAACTTTAGATGGAGTTTCATGAATCCAATCTTTTAAGAAATTAAAATCGTAAAACAAAACTACATCATCAGTCTAAAATATTATTGACGATTACATTGAACGACCTCTTAGCAGATTAAAATTGCTAGGTAATTTATGTTGCAAGCAAATTGCTAGATATATCAACTTCAGTCTCAAATATTCAATTAAATATTTACATGGTGTTGCGACTTGATTAAAAATTCAATTTGTACACGAAACAAAAGTTTAATCATAATTCCACACCACCAATCTCAAGGTAGAGGAGCAAAAGATGATGACAGTGCTAGTACGAGTGGAGGCAAAATTATGGAATCATATTAACTTTTATAATATAACCCATATATCCTCTGACATATCCTACGTAACTTTATCATCAAGTGCTACGCATTTTTAATGTGAGTACTACCGAACAAAAATGTAGGTACTCCCGTAGTAGAAGGCAAAGAATTCAATTTGCTTATTTACTCGTAACAACGACAATCACATGGGAAATGAATGAGTGCTCTGGCTGTGTGTGTGTGTGATTTTCTGTGCCTATCACTCGTACCGAAACGCTAGAAAAATATTTTTGGTTACACCGTTGATGTTGTTGATGTTGATGCCGATGCTGATGCCGCCGCTGTTGACACACTTATCATCACACAAAAGGAAACGTGTTCGTTCGCAAAAACTTTTATTTTATGCTTTGTTGTTGTTTTTTTTTTTTTCGATGTAACTTAATATTTCTGCTCTGTTGTTGTTGTTGTTGTTGTTGCTTTAGTTGTTGTTGATAAAAGAGAACATCACCGACACCAAAAAGTCATTGACTCGTTGAGTTATGGTAATAGCGTTGAGTAAACGAGCGAGCGAGCGAGCGAACGAATGAACAAACAAATGAGAATCACACAGAAACATCAACCGCCGCGCGTTGTCGAAACATCACGGCATCCTTTCCCAAGTCCAAGTCCTTTGTGAATGAGGCTCACTGCAAACGCACATAAATAAACGCAGGCGATAGGCGATGATGGAGAGCCGGGTGAATGAAGTGAAGCGGGATAGATGGATGATGCTTGTGGAATGTGATGAGTGGCATTGACGTGAGGCAACATAAGTATTAGGGTGTTTCAAAAATTACTATGGGTTCTATGCTTGTTCAATAACTTCAGTAAACAGTGGGTAAAGTTTCATGTGATATTTATTTTTTATCTGTGGTCTAAAGTCTCTTCTTAAGAGGAGGAAAAATGTGTGAATAGACAATTCTTCAATTGAAGGAAGTATAAGCAAAATTACCATAAAATTTAACTCAAAACTTGGTGAAAAAATCGCTTAAAAATTAGCACTTAATGAAAATGATAAATTATTCAAATAGTTTAAATTAATTCAATAGAAAATTACAAAAAGAAAAATCGCCCAAAAATATTTCGTGAGAGGGATTGAGATTTTTATCAATTATTTTCCACTAGGCTTTTCTTTGAGAATAGTGCCCAAATGTAATATCTCGCTTTGAGAAAAAATTTTTAAGACAATTTTTTGATGAGGGTGGCACTAAGAAAGCCAACAGAAAAAAACTAAAAATTTCGAGTTCTAGATATCACTACATTCGGGTCAATTGCAGCGCTCAAATTCAAATAATAAATGGCATAAAATTGTCTAATGCATCAAGCCGAAATTCAAGTCATTTTCATAGCAAAAAGTGAAATTGCAGTAGATACCCTTGGGACAAAAAGAAAAGCCTTCTTTTGAAAACCGTTTAAAGACAAGTCAAAAGACAACATATTATATTTATAAATTCTTCAAAGCGGCTTGTAAAAGATATTTGGCTTATGAAGTATAAAGAATTATATATGTTATCTTGAAGAGACTCGTTAAAGTATATTTTTAAGGTTTTTAAAAGACAACAAAGACTGCGTTCTCAGACAAGTAAAGTTCTTTCAGACTTAGAGACTTTGAGATTTTTTTTAAAGATCTTTAAATAAAACAAAGATTAATTAATTTTATTTTATTATCGAATACTAAATTCGAATTTTACTTAAGTTTTGTACACTGGTATCGGACCTATGTTCCAACCATCCATAGTCCTACACGCTATCTACTTGGATATTATATTATACATTAAAGACGTATCAAATTTTATTTGTCTTGGTAAAGCGCCTTAAAAAGTTGGAAAAATTGTTGAGTAACATATAAAGACATTAGCATAATCATGTCTTTCAAGTGACTTTAATGTCTACAGTATAAAGACAAACACGAGACATGTCACCTCATGCCTTTATAAGGATTTTATTATGTACAGTATAAAAATACACACGAGTCATTCCACCTAATGCCTTTGCAATTACACTATTATGAGCTTTAAAAATACATATTATAGACATTTTACATCTCTTTTTATTATTCTCTTATATCTTGCTCTAGCAAGATGTTATAAAGCAAAAATTTAACTACAAAGGCAAAGCATGATTTAATTACAATAACAAGCTTTTTTAAAGACGATACTGCGTTGTTAGCTAAATTCTTCTCATGATAACTTCGCCATTTGCTGCTAGAGTATTGATAACATATCTAAAATCCAACTCAAATCAGGCAGCTCTTCACAAAATTTACTTTAAAGAAACTTTCCCAGCTAACTGGATTAAGGGAATGAATTTAAACTTTCAAAAAAGTTGATTTTGAAACTTGAATGTGATTTCTGATTAAGATTTTTAAATGGAATTATTCCTTATTTTTGAAATGAATGACTTAATTATAAAACAAAGCGGCAAAACATTCTATTTGTCGTTATAAAGACAAAACAGTCCACACTTAGATCTGATATATCAATCTATTCTATTCTTCTGTTTTTTCCAGCCACTTTTGAATTGTGTTGAAATTTTATTTAAGTCCTTAATGAAACTACAACCATTATTCGAAGCAATAAAGTGAATTTTGAGTGTTTCACTCTATACTGTGATAAGATGTCCGAATCTTTCAACACAATTTAAAGCGTATCGTTCATGTGATCTTTAAATAACGAATACATGTTTTTGTGAACTGTTACCTTTGAATTATCTTTCGAGCATCATAACGAATGAAATTCTATGCAGTTCAGCTAACCAGAAAGATATAAATTTGCAGATAAGGAGAAAAAAAACCGTTTAGTCATAGCACACTCTTTGAAAAAAGCCGAGCCAGAAGCTCGAAAGTCTTCAGAGGTCTTCAAGGTTTTATCTTCGAACACCTTCTTTCTCAATGATTTCGCTAGCAATCGGTTATTTAAATTCTACAATTTTTCAAAACACCCCATTCACCAGAGATTTTGAATGGATTGTACAACGTCGAGCAGTTACGCACTGGCAACCAAATACCCATTTATCTACTTTCCACACCCCCACTGCTGCACAACAATTGTGTGTAGCTATTTTACATACTTTTACACAACACAAACAACAACAAACAACAACAACAACAAGCACAGCAACACGACAATACAACACAACAAAAATAACGCAAGGACTTGTCGTCGGCACGAACGTTCGGAATGTTTTAAATTAGGGTGCAATCAAATTCATGCCAAAAAAAAAGGGACACTTCTGCCACTTTGAGATATGAATTCATGTTATTTGCAGCTGGAATCTGTAGTGCGTTTTTGTATTTGACAGTGTGGCTGTGTGTGTGTGTGTTTGTGTGCGTTCATTTTTGGGCATTGTAACTTGGTCCAAATGGGTCACTATTGTCGACAGCCTGCTTACCTCTTTGTTGCTGTTGCTGTTGTTGTTTTTGCTCTATGATGTTCATGCCAGTGGTGATGGCGACGAGAGTATCAAAACCTGTTGACCTCAATGATAAATTTGAAATACAAATTACGTTATTTTTGTGTACACAGGGGAGATTTTGTGTGGAATTAGTGTGTCAATAAAACATGACCTATGTTAAGTTGAGCCCCAGTGCAATAGCAGATGGAGCAAAGGAAATGACTCGGTTTTCATTACACATTCAAATTTTTTCTTTTTAGGTCTATTATTAAGGGATATTATTTATGTTTTGTTTTGTTATGTTTTTTTCTTTTATTTTATTTTAAATAAAATGTAATGTTTTATTGAGACTTTCGGAGAATGGAAGAAAGGTGGATTGTATGTACTTAATTTTGTTTACAAAATATTTTACAATAAATTATACAATATATATGCTGAAAAATCTGAATATTTCACCTACCTCAGATGGGGTTTTCTAAGGACTAAACATTTGGAAGATTTATTTTTCAATAACCGTGTGACGTTGCTGTATCAAAAACTTGTCAAAAAACTCATAATTTTTGTCACTTTTAGAGATAAAACTAGTAAACTGAGCTTGAAAAATATATGTACGTTGTAAGTTCGTTGAATATTGTTCTCACATTGAAACAATCCCAATAGCAGCTGGGTATCAGAAACAAAGCCAACACGATCTTATAGTGGGTGATTTTTTTGCTATTTGTTTTTTCAATGTAAAGTTTTTGACATTTTATGCAAAATTTGTGACATTTTTCAAAACTAAAAATGCTCAATAAAGTTTGCCATTTTACTATAATTAGACTAACAAACGAAAAACACTTGCAAGCTATTGAATTTTTATAATCAAAATTCGTACTCTGTGAGAAATGTGTAAAATTTGAAGAATTTTCTTCAGCGACGATGCTCATTTTTGGCTCAATATATACGTCAGCAAACAGAATTGCCGAATGTAGTCTAAAGAGCAGCCAGAGGTAATTCAATAGCTGCCAATGCACCCTGAAAAATTATCTGTTTGGTGTGGCTTGTGTGCCGACACCATCATTGGACCGTACTTTTTTAAAAATACTGAAAGTGACAATGTTACAGTCAATGGGACAAGGTACCGTGCAATGATTACCGACATTTTTTTGGAAGAATTGGACTTGGTTGACATGTGGTTTCAACAAGACAGTGGTTCATGCCGCATGGCACGCGATACCATGCACCTATTGAGAGGCGAGTTTGGTGAACAATTAATCTAACGTTTTGGAGCAGCCCATTGGCCGCCAATATAATGTGATTTGACCCTACTAGACCATTGTTGTGAGGCTACGTAAAGCTTCTTGTGTACATGGAAAAACCAGTCACAATCGCAGCACTGGAAGACAACATTACAGCTGCCATTGGTGAGATTCCGGCCGAAATGCTGGAAAAAGTATTCCAAAATTAGAGCTTATGGATGCACAACCTCGGGTGTAGCCGCGGGCAACATTTACATGAAGTAATCTTAAAAAAAAAATAGCAGAGATTGATATATTGTTTTAAATAAATATTTCAATCATTTTTGTAAATTTGCTATTCTTTTTTTAATTTTTAAAAACCAAACGCATAAAAAATCATCCTTTACTTGTGTCGGCTTTTGTGTGCCTGAGCATAAACGTATCGAGCAAATCTGCATATGTATGGTAATTCTGAGCATGGGTACTCTGAAATTGAAATAACAAACACAAGTTTTCGTATGTCGCTGCCCTTGCGTATAACTTTGTAGCTAATGGTCACATCCTAAAATGTGCTAACTAATGGAGCGAGCCAGAGCAATATGAAATGAAGCTTGGAAGAATTGAATTCATTTGATTGGACATTAGGGTGTTTTTTTTGAAAATTTTCTAGATGAATTTTATTTTAATTTTTTGTCTATATTTTAGCTTGAGGAATAGCTCAAACCTGTAAACGGCGCGGCCAGAGCTTATGTCCAATTTCGTTGAAATTAAAAAACCGACTTACTATAACGTAGAAAAAGTCCGCCTTAGATTTCAAGATATAAGTGGTATTCATCTAAACGCGCAAGTTTCCCATTTGCGCAAATAGGCAATTTTGCGCGATGTGTTTCATGAAGGCCTCTTCGAATTTTTTGTGCAATTTGTGACAGTTGATGAGCATGTCAAATTGTTATTGTCAAAATATAAAAGATAAAATGCCGAGAGAAAGCGAAAAACATAAATTAGTTAATTAAATTGTTTAAAGAAAGCACTGTAGCCGATTTATTAATACTGAAATTCTTCGGAAAACACGATGGTAAAAGCCTTATTGAGTTGTAGAATTAGCAGCGCAAACTTTTCTTATTCATTCAAAAAACTCTCCATACGATTTTTGACAGTTCGTTTGCGAGAGTGCTAAAATGCATACTTTGCGAGGGTTTTGCGAGCTTAGATGAATACCCATATTATATTTTAGCTATTTTGGTATATATAGGTATATGATTCCAATTTTAGAAGCTTAGAGTAAAAAATGTTAAATAAACCCATGGCTTTTATGACAAAATACAGAACCAAAAAGAAAGCTTAACACTTATTGTCAGCAAACAATTAAATTATCAATGTTGTAGTGCATTAACTTTACAAGAAATGTAATAAGTGCTTACTTAAAGTGCTCAGAAAGTGCGTAATTTTTCACACATGAACACAAAGTTTTTGCAAATTTAACAATGCGTCTTCCGCTGGTAGAAGTTAAGAAAACTTTTTAAAGAGTTTTTTTGTTGTAGCAATGACTGCTCGGTAAGGACTTGTGTGCTGCTTTAGATTCTGAAGTTTTATCAAGAAATTTGTCAACTAAGAAAGTTGATAATGTTTTGCTATCAAACACTTAAATGTTTACAAAAAACAGTTGAACCAATTTTCGAAATGGCTTAAAAAAGGATTTACAAAAAAATTATTTATATTTGTATGAGATATTCCCCAATGCCAAGATTATAAACTTTTTTACTGAAAGAACTTAAGAAAGAGAAAATGCTGCTCAAACTTTTACTACTCATCCAAAGATTCCCATGCAAATCAGAAATATTCTACTCAAAACTCTACGCTGTTGCTTTACATTTTCTAAGCTTCATATAACATATAATGTTTTTTTGCAATCAAACTGATTGCATACATAGAATACAATTAAATATTTATTAAAAAAAGTGATTTTTTTTTATCACAAACACCAACAAAATGCAACTAACAAACCACAGCAGCAACACCACCAGCAGCAGCAAGTAATGCATTTTGCATTTGCATAATTTAAGTGAAATTCAAACATGACTTCCGCCAACGGATACGGATGCGTTAGTTGTGCAGCTTTACATTGCAACTCTTCGTTGGATTGTGAACTGCATTTTGTAACGCTCGGCACGGATATGCATTGTAATTTGTATGGTATTTAGCGGATGCGTCGCATTGAAATTCGATGCACACCAATACACACACTCCACTCTACGTATGCACGTGCATACACTCATGGACGACGACAACACATACGACAAAAGGATTTACCACAATCATATTTTGAAATGCAAATGCATTTGCAATGCAATACTTTGCAACAAACAACAAAACGTAAACTCAATTAACCAAGAAACAATTGTTGCAACACATGAGCGACATTGTTGTAAATATATGCAAGTATGTACATGCAGGATCAAAAGGAACATGCAACTATGCAAATCAAGAGATATATCTAGGTAGGAAAGGAATGTATAAGAAAAGGAAAATCTGCCCGAAAGTAGAGAGCTAAATCTGTGTAAAAGGTTTTCTTTAAAACAGATTTAGATTTTCTTTACAAAAAAATGCTTAAAACCTGGTCATCAATATTTTAAAATTTTTCTCGATTTTTTTCTTTTTAGAAAAATTTTTTGGTAATTTTACTTGAAGTTTAATTTTGACTATAAATAGAATAAAATATTTATTTCTTTCCAAATTTCATTGGGCGACTCAAAAAAAATTTTTTTTGTTATTTTTGCGTACACTGAAACTAAAGTTGGCGAGAATATTTCTTTTCGCTTGGACTGAGATAAGTTTCTTAATATACCTAATGCATTCAATAAGTTTTTTTTAGCAAAAACAGAGACACAACAGTATTAATTTTGGCCCAAATTTGCCTGGTGTATTATAAGACAGAGCTAAGAAATGATATTACAGTTTTGTCCAAAAAAGTTTAGTTTCGATAATATTGGCAAATGAACTATTTCTCAAAATGGCATTATTCGAAAAAATAACAATTACATTGACAGCAATTTTTATAAAAAAAAACTTATAGCATTAAAAAGTGTTACACAATATGTAAATGAAAGTCACTTAATTTCAGTCTTTCATTTAGCAGAAAGGGGCTTAAGCCCCAAACACTGAATATATCTGCAAATCTATTTGGGCAGACACACGTCTAGAAGTTGGCCAATTTTTGACGAGATATTGAACCCTATTAAAAATAGCTGCTTAGTTTTTTAATTATAAGGAAATCACAAGATGTTGGCTATGAACATTAGGGTGGTTCTTAGGAAAAAAAAAATTGAGGACGTCCCCCCAATTGTTTCGAAATAGGAAAAAAAAGTTTTAGGAATTTTTTTCATTGAACATACAATGCTTTTTAATTTACTTCTCTTCTTTATTCAAAAATTATTCATTATTTGGATAGTATTTAAAACGTAAAAAAAAATATTTAATTGTGATTCAATAGTTGTCCAACTTTTTAGTCATATGTATTCGCAGACCCGAATAAGCTGATTATAAGCAGCATACTGATTCAACATTAAAAGTAGATGTGACGTTCAGTTCAAGAACTCACTCACTTAGACCAAATGATGAACTGCAATGATATCACGGGATATTTAATTAAAAGCTTTCATAGAACCAACTAGATTTTGTAATGTGGCTAAAAAGCTGACCTATATTAACATAGCTATGGACATACAGACTATTAAGAGTAAGAAAAAACCAATTTTCGCATAGCAGTGCTCTGTTACTACATCAATAGCTGACAATACATTAAATTTCACACGTAATAGAAAGCTCATAGCACTCTATTATTGCTATATCTGCCTTTAAATATTATTGATAATTGGATCCATTTAATGTTGACTTTTTTTACCCTTTCAGTTCTCAACATCATCTTGGAAGTATCATCAATAATTGTGTTATCAGCCACCTAAATGCGGTAAGTCCATAATATGTACCTATTTTATTAAGATTCAGAAAAACTAATTCCAGAGTCTTCATAGTTAATCTGATAATTCGAGTAAATGTTTATTTCCTTTTGGATACAACACTACTACTCAGCTAAGATGCTTTTACGAATATTTCTATAGTAACCTTTATGAAAAATGATATAATGTTATTATGATAAATTCCACAACCCACTTGGTTATTTAGTTCGGAACTATCTATGTTGAAGCTTAGACCGTCACTTTTATTCGGAAATTCTCACTTTCAGTCATGTCTTGATGACTAGAATATAAATCTCATATTTCTTTGTGAATGAAATAACTATAACATTATTGTACCAATTTGAAGAAACAATGATCAGTCTTTTCAGGATCGTCGAATGGCCTTTTCTTCCCACTGACGCACATGAATCATTGGCTCTTTTTGTATTGTGTTATGGCTTATAGTGGGTAACATTGTCTAAAGCAGCTCAATATATAAAACAGAACTCTGTTCGCATTAATTCAGTATGGTTCGGCACTTGAAAGTTTAGGACTTATTAAGTTCTATTTGGACTTACAACCATTCTCCTTCAGTCACATTATCATCCAAATTCTACAATAAGTCGAATGATACACCATTCTGCGGCATTGCGCTGGGAGCAAACCTACTTGCGTTGTAATTATCAAGCTGAAAAGTTATACATTGTTCTGTTCGTCAGTAGCTTTTGGATTTGTACAACGATGGACCTACCAATTCTTGATAACATCTCTGCTGAAATAATTCAGTAAGACTCAAACATTTCGCTCCAAAACAACAATCAATTATTCAGAATATTTAGATGAAATATGTAATACAAAATGATTTAAAACCATAATATCAAACCCTTAAAACACACATCACATCGCAATTTAAAAAGTATTAGCTTTCATGATTCTTGGCCTGATAACTTCTAATCCCAACTCTCTACTTCGATAAAAACTGAAGGAATTTAGATAAACATGTTAGTTTAACATAACTCTACTTGAGCAATCAGCGGAACGGATGACTTACTGATGGATTTCTGATTAATTCACTATCGAATTATTTCCTACAGAGTTCATACAATACCGTGGCTTATAGTATAAGTTTATCAGATTTGTTATAAGGAAAACAAGCACTTGTTCTTGTTGCATTAGCAAGAAACATGTTATTGAAGGATTAAGACTAATGTTTTGAAATGAGATTAAATTGAGTTACAAGACTAACAAAGCATAGTAAAAAATTTGACAAAGTAAGCTCGGCTATTAGCACAAGCCGAAAAAAATTCTTTTTTCAATTTGAAGTATCGACGGAAAGCTTATATTTCTTAAAGATAATGATACCAACTCTGTCTGAGCAAAATCTGTTATAAATATAGATGCTGAAATCCAGTATAATACTGTAGATAAGTCTTACAGTAAAAATTTATTAACTTTATTAAACAAAAAGAGAAAATTCATATCGAAATCAAAGTCTCAAAGGATTGAAAGCGCTAAATTTCCTTCAATCGGAGTCAAAACATTAATCGAAACATTTCACATCAAGACTGTTGAAGTTTTAAGGAATTCAAAGAAATCAATACAATTCCAAACTATGTTGCAATTAATTTTCAAAATTGAATTAACAATGAAGTTAAGTAGCTCGAACGGCTGCTGCCAAGAATTGAGAACATGAATTTTCGAGTTCAAATGGCGGAATTTGAAGGCATTGTTTATGTTTAGAAACATGAAAGTCCAGTATATAATTTCAATCAGAGTCCCAAATTCAGTATGCCCTTAGATTATACAATGTGGGATAATCGAGTATCATTATAAATAAGCAAAAGAGTTCCATTCCTCTTTAACTTACATAAAACAACATAATCGCTCAATTTTTTTTATTTTTATTTTTTTTTGCTTTAAGGTTGGGAAGAGTGGTTGTACTGATTGTAAATTTTTCCTGTAGTAGGCGGTGTTACGCCCCAAATACGAAAATACGTTCTCATTGTTAAGCTTATGAACCGATTTTGATGAAATCTTGTACAGAGATAGATTGAAACTTCATTAAAGCTATTTATTTTTCAATGTGGGGTGTCAACCCCCATTCCAGAAAATATGTTTTCACAACTAAGCTACTAAACCGATTTTGATAAAATTTCGTATGGAGATAGACTAAGCCCTATAGATGGTATAGAGATAGGGCCACATGATACAATGATTATTAATTTTAGGGGCAATGATAGATAAAAGCTCCATTTTGATGTCAGTTTTTTAGTAACAATAAGTAAATTTTGTTTGTCACTGTAATGGTTGAAATTCAACCACTGGGCGAACTCTAGTATAGTTTTTAAATATATTTACAGAGCTGAGTTACTCAAAAAACTTTGCGCTTTGCTATTAAAATTTTTTTTAATGTTGACTTTTAAGTACTTACTTTCCAGCATAACTTTATAAGGGGGTCTCTTATTTTTTTATTGTTCAAAAATTATTTCATGGAATGCCTTAGAAAAGCAACTATAAATTATAAATACTTATGTAACTATAAGCATAATTGGATTTTAATTTTTCTACAAAAAAAAAAACAACTTATTCTTAAATTCCATATAATGAGGATTTGAGTACGCAATTCAAATGTCAAAAAAAAAATTAATTGGGATAATTTTCAATATTCTAATACTTCATGAGTGTATAAAACATTTAAAAAATTTAAGCAAATTAAAAAATTATACTTAACTAATTATTCTGCTTCAGCTTATGCAGAAAAAAAGTTTAAAACTTCTCATTCAATTAAACTTTAAGCCATGTATTTATTAAATTTAATTTAAGGAAAAAAAAAAGACATTTTATTTTATTTTGACCCAGAAATCGATGGTAAAAGTAGCCAACGCCCAAAAAATGTTCACGTACAGATAAATGCATTTTAAAGTTATATATGAATATGCATATATGCGAGTACAAAAAAAATATATACACACACATAATAGTGCATATACGTATACATATGTACAACTACAACCGTATTGAGCAGAAAAATAAAAATTCCAAGAACAACAATTGACACAACACGGAAAAATAACTGAATATTAATATTTTATGCGTAAAAATGCAATCGAATGAACGATGAATTTTTGTGCAGTCGAATGATTGGGCCGTGTCTATATCTCCATGTTGAATGTGTCGATTGCATGTGCTGTGCGCGGTGTAGGGATGGAAGGTGAAGGCGGATGCAACCTGCATATTTCAGCTCTTTTTTACATAAATTTTTAATACAACGTGAGCGCAAACATAGCAAATTATTGTCACTATAAATTAGGCGAATTGCATACTTTGCGTTATTCGGTTAATTGTAACGATAAAATTGTGCATCAAGAAAGAGTTAAATTACTTATATTTAAATTATAAGGATTACCCTCAACATCAGATTCATCATTCACAGCTATGAGCTATAAACTTTAACTAAAAGATAACAGCTTAACAAAAGCAACTATATCTATTGCTTTGATTTGGCATTTATAGCTAAAAGAAATCACAGAGCATAGCGCAGATTCATGGCTCTTATTAAAGCGCATTTAAAGTTAATTAACAGTAAAAGCAATGGCTACATTTTATAGCTTTTATTTTGCATGCGTACTTCAAATTATTGCTAAAAAAATTCACACACATTTCTTTGCTCTATACTGATGTGCACTGCTTGAGAACGCCAGCTCGTTATGCTATTTTTTGGCTATAAATTAGCTTTTAAAGTCAAAAATATTGCTGAAAAATACCAATGCATTAAAACTTATGTTTCTGCAATTTATTAGCTATTTTTTGAAATACTTCTGCCAATTGAACTTAAAATAAAGCTGCAGCGCTCTCGCTGTTAAATTCATATTTTTTTGGCTATTGATGCTTTCATGCATTTCAACTATCGAATTCTGAAGACGCCATTACATGAGAGTTGTGCAAAAATTATTCGAATAAAATTATTTCAACAATCAAATAATTTTGCAAAATTAAATATTATTAAAGCTCATGATATAAATTACCATAGAAAAGATGGGAAACATGTATTCTAATAAGTTTTTTTGAAATAATTTTTTTTTTTGTTGCTTAAAAACTTATAAGTATTTATCTAAGAGTCGAAAAATTTTATTTGTTCACAGTTTGTAGTTCTGGAAGAATACGTTTGATTGAAGTTCATGTTATTGATATTATAGTAAAACAATCTCATATTTTTCAGAAAATAAAAGAGATGTAGTAAATTCTTTCAAACAAATGCTAATAAATAGCACAAACGTAAATACTTGTTATACATATTTACTTAATTAACAAACACAATCATATTAACACCAATACAATTTTTTAAAGCGTATTTATTGCTAGGAATGGCAAAAAATAGCGCTTTAATTATACTTCTATAAAATTTTCATAACTAAATTTTGTAAAAAAGAGACATTTCGTGGCATAGCTATGGGGCTATTTTTTGCATTGTAAAGATATGTGAAATGCTCGATTATGATTCCCAAAGAGGCATTTTATAAGCTATGCCAGTGCATTCGTGATCAATTCCTAGTAGCACGAAAAGCAATGCAGCAATTATTTTTGCTATAAATGCGCTGTTGTAGCCAAAAACTTGCTACGTGTGCTAATTGGGTAGCTGCTGATCTAACAAAGACTTTGATTTTTCCATTGCATCCGAATACAACAACTACCGATACAATAAACCAAATACTGACAATGAGCAAAACTACTGAAATATTACACTAAAAATTCTCACGATTCGTTTGTGGCGCTTTAGCACCCCCCGTTTTTACTTTGTATCCGAACGTTATTTACTCAGCGAGAATGACATTGCCAACATTTTCAGAGGCCCACCGCATACGTCCAGTGTGTCGACGACGACGACGAATGCAGTGAACGGCAGGAGCACAACAACAACAACAAAATGCACAGCGTCACATGCAAAAATTCTGCAATTCCAGGGTTGTACGCGTACGTACTACGTTGTCGCCCGCCGTCAATAGCAATTGTCGTTGGATGATATGTCGGTCGCTTTGGCTGCTGTATGGTCAGCTGTTACACATGAGTGGGCCGAATTGGGTTGGGCAAATGAAGAACGAGTTGTGCGTTATCATTTAAGGCCTACATATTTTTCATACGCACAGCATGTGTACACAAGTGTTGGTATGGGTATGAGGGTATGGTGGGCAAGAGAGCGTACACGAGAGCTACATGCGGTAATGGTATAGAGATAAAGAGAACCCAATAGCAAGTGCGTCAATGATACAAAATTTGGACCAGAAGGGGGTCAAAATGAGGTGAAATGCGATATACAATACGATATAGCGATGCGTTACGGTGCTGCTGCCTGCATTTTTTTTTTTTTTGCAAACATCAAAGCCTATTGTTGTTGCTGTTGTTGGTGAAGTTTACGCATGTAGGTCAATATTGATTCCTTACTCGAATGCATACAACACATTTGCATATAACTCTGATGTGCATATGTATTAATCATACTGAATATACGTATATCAGTGTGTAGGTAAGTGTGTGACTACGCTCTACAATACATGCAGCTACAATATATCGTGCAGATGTGTATGTATGTATGTAGGTTTGTATTTTCACACAAAAACAATTCATATTTTTGTATTCGGTTACGCTCCGTTACTCTTCGGTCACTCACTTAGTCACAAAGTTTTGTGAATGCGTACGTGCGTTTTACGTTAAGGTGACCAGCAGCTTAAATCAATTTTATTGGGACTATGTAAAAGGCAAGGTTCACTCGCATTTGTTGCAATTTTCCGCATAACATTAAATTTTTCTTAAATTTCAAAGTCTCTTTTTGTTTTGTTTATTATAATTTTTACAGAAGTTACAGCCATTTTGAAAATATCTTCTATTGAAATTGGTTTTTTGATATGAAGTCAAATCTACTCATATGACATATTCTTTATATAATAATTAGAAAATGATTTTGAAATGTCTGTAACTTATGTAAAAATAATGAAATGTAAATAATTAACTTTAAAACTCAAATCACTGAGTCAACTACTTGCACAGAGTTTTTCCAAAATCCCAATCAAAAAAAAATATTTTTCGGAATGTCCTTTTATTCCCAACTTTATTTCTATAAAAAATTTAACTTGAAAGGAAAAACAATGGTATGCCTAAATACATACAAAAATACAAATAATTTATTCCCCACAATTTAACCCTAGTGGGACGGATGGTGGCACAGGTGTACCCCCTTGATATTTGAAATTAAAATATCTCAGAATTTTTTTAAGTTAGAGGTCTGGTTCTTTCTGACAACTTGGGCCCATCATTTCTACGCATTATTAAGCTATTTGTATTATTTTACCTTTTGTAGGGTTAACTTGCGGCATTAAACGCAGTATACATCAAAGTTTTTTCCGAAAAAAAAAAAATCGAAAATTTAAGAGATGGGTTTTTGGAAAAAGTTCAAAAATTCATTTCAATTTACTAAATTTTAGCTCTTTTATTTTCTTTTAAATTAAAAAAATAATAAAATTATTTTTTTCCTATAAAAAATTTTATTGCATTAAGCGCAGAATAAATCAAAGTTTTTTTTTAAATAAAAAAAAAATTTTAGATATGGTTTTTCAAAAAAAAATGCAAAAATATTTCTCAATTCGCCAAATTTCTGCGAAAATTTTTTTTTTTCAAAAGCAATATTTTTTTTTCGAAAAGTATAAGTAAAACCCTAAAATCGTAGGTGTACCAATTATTAATTGCTAAAGTTTGCTGTAAGCTATGAATTTTCAAAAAAAAACACTTATTCTGGAGAAGTACAAAAATTGTGAATACCCATACCCGCGTATCTCAACAAAAAATAATACTAGGGCAAAATCTTGAACCCACTTTTATTGCAAGACATTGATACTACAATAATGCTAAATTTCAGCCAAATCGGAGCCAAAAATTTTTTAGGTGGCGTTTTTGTGTGTTTTACCCCATGCATAAGAACCAATATTGTAGAGGACTTAAAGGCATATCGATTTCATACCCGAAAATCTCTCAAATATGTAGTGTTCTTTTGAAAAAATTACTCACAACCAGCCCCAGTACGATTGTGGCGAATGATGCTAATTTTTATTATTTATTATATTCAAACTATCAATTACAAAAAAAAAATAAGAAATTAAGTGGGATGGAGTATGTGAGATGGATCGTGGGAGATAGTATGTTTTGAAAAATAAGTTTTGATTTTTCAAAATTTTTACTCACCAAGGATCAGGAATTTTTGAAAATTTAATGTATTGAGATTATAATAAACTTTATGTAGAAAAATATAATAAAAAATTTCAAATCAGACCGTTTTTTCTGAGTAAATTTAGTTTTATAAAAGGCCAATTTTTAAATAATATATGAATATTATTAAACAAATTATATCAGGCTATTTGGTACCACGCTATTTTAAGCGAATTCATCATTTTCTTTTTTAGCATCAATGCATTTTGACATGCAAAATAAACTAGACGACTTGGTTTTAGAGTCCAAAAAGGCCGCCTTAAAAATTAATACATTCAAAACGAGAAGCATGAGACTAAATCTAACCAAAAATGACATCACATTTAGTGTTGGCAACAATGATATCGAAAATGCCGACAGCTTTATGTACTCGGGAAATATCATTTCTGCGAAAGGTCGGGAAATAGAAAATATTTTGTCAAAAATAGCAAAAGCCAAAGGCGCGTTCGCCCAACTAAACCGAATTTGGAACTCTTCGCTTATTTTCATTAACCCTTAAATGCAAGTGGTCAGCCCCCAATATGAAGACCAAGCTCCTTTTATGTAAAAACAGACGCTGACCACGAAATGGGCATTCATTTTCTTGCGAAATGCACCGTTTTCCCGGAAGAGCTCAAAAAGTGTGATTTGTGCAGTGTTCCAAATATGGTACACGGTGCATTAAGCCTATATATTTGAACTGAACTATTTTTTAGAAACTTTTTTTTTATTAGAAATTAATTAAAAATTAGTAATAATGAAATATGGAAATGAATAATGAAAACAACTAATATTTAATTCACTGATGAGGGTCACTTTTAAAATTATTTGTAAACACAACGTTCGACCACTTTGACAGCTTACTGGGAACTGAAAGTGTACACCGGAAAGCTGAAGAGACATTTATGTGAAAGCTGGTAATGCCTGCTACAAGTTGAGGCAAAACTTAACGCGATGCAGGTTGTTTGGGTAGACTTGGCTATGGTTTTAGGCACGTACCATACGTGGTACGCTATGCATTTAAGGGCTAAGACGAAAATCTGCATTTTTGACTCCAATGTGAAATCAGTGAGACATGGCTTGTCAACGAAAAATTTCACGGACAATCTACAAGTTTTTGTAAACAAATGCTTGCGATTCATCCTAAAAATCTGGCTTAATACCATCTCAAACACTGACTACATCAAAAATGCAACCATATGTCTGTAGCAAATGAGATCAAGTTACGCAAATGAAGCCGGATTGGACACACTCGACGAAATCTATCGCCAAGTAGCAGAGCACGTGGCAGGCCAAAAGCCACGTGGAAAAGGAAATTCGAGATTCGAAACATTCGTGGAAGCAGATAAAATTCATCGCTAAAGATCGCAATCGTTGGAGAGTATTGATTTTTGCCCTATGCTCTTCCTAGGAGTCTCAGGACACAAGAAGAAGAATTTTTTTTTTATAGTACATGGATTTTCAATTTTCAACGAAATTGTGAAGTAACAAGAATAGCAAAAATATAACCTTAAAAACATCATGCCTCGGAATAGTCAGTGCGTGATAGGGGACTTATACCGTTTCTTGGAAAAGAAAAACAAAAATTTTCGAAAAGGTGATAGTCCACTCTTCGCAAAACAGTTGCTCGATTTCCTGTTTAAGTGAAATATATCTAGAACACTTATTAAAAAACTTTTAAGGAAAGTTCACCCCACGACTACTAAGCAAGTTGTAAATCCATCAACAATATTTCATATTATATGAACACATATTTTTATTTTTCCAATCTGGTAACCCTTAAGTCTTTTAAATGTTTGCTCTTGTAGACTTTTTTGCACATACCATATAATATATATTGTAGATTGGTACTTGTAGTTGAAAATTGTTCGTTTCTGAAATGTGGTAAAAGTTTGAATCTCTGATATTTGATGGCTGGTTAGGTTTAAGCGTCTGTTCTTTAATGACTTGGATGTATACGATAAATGTGCAATGGACAACACAGTACTGACCCGTACACCTTAATTGGTTAATTGCATATTTGAGGCACCTTTTCACATTTGATAGAGATTCAATTAAGCTCAATGGATGCAAATTTTGCTTGCCAATGTTTTGAGAGATACTGAAGCGTGCTGTTTGATTCATTTGCATACGTAAAATATAAAATCAAACATAAGCTCAAAGTCATATTGTTCGCATTAAAAGAAATTAAAATTAAATCTCTCAGAGAATTTCTTTGAAGAAGAAATGAACACTTTATGTATTTTAAGTAAATTAAATACTTTTCTTGTGAAAATAAAAATTTAATCTCTAAAGAGTAACAAAATTTCCATACGTTATACGAAAAGCCACTAACTACCGCAAATATTTTGTATACGTCACATTCAAACGATAATCTGCCTCCAACAAACAAAACCAAACAATTTAAAACTCTTTAAATTCACTTCCTGCCATTAGTTAAACATAAAAAGAAATCCGTTGCGTTACGTCGCGTCACGTCACGCTTGACTTTACGTATTAATATTCTTTTGCCAGCAGCACAATAACAACACAGAAATGACAAAAACGATGCCTGCAGTGGGCGAAAAAACAAGATGAAAACAAAAAAAAAACAAAAAGGCGGTTTGGTGCGAGCGATTGAATTAACGCAAATCTCAAAAATTATTTTTACAATTTACGAAAATTGCTCCGTTTACCCAGGAGATCATCCACGTCTGCGTTTATCATTAAAACAACTCCAGAAGGCAATCAAAGTCGCGCGAAAACGGCACCAAAAGTTGAAGGAAAGTACACACAATACACTGTGAAAAATTTTCGAAAGTAAAGTGTTGTTCAGTCATGCTCCAGGTGAAGGTCTACTTTTGACGATGCTTTGCTAACGCTGCCACTTAAACATTCAATTCCAGACCTTTGAAATATAATTATTCTAAAGTAATAAAATCAGATTTTGACACTATCTGATTGAAAAAAAACTTTTTTCGTATAAGTTTTTAATACTTCCAAAATCTCGGGACCTTGAAGAGCCTTTTAGCATTTGATAGAAGGCTAAGAAAAATTTTTGAAAATAACACACTTTTTTTTACATTATCATAGTTAATAAGCTTTTTACTTGATTGAAAGCTTCAAGCGAAATAGCTGAGAAGGTTAATAGCTGTAGTAGCTAAACTCTTTTATTGATAGACAATCAATCTTAGTTTTTTTTGTAATAACTAAGCATGAACTACATTAAAATTTTCAAAATAATAAATAGAAACCATAATGGTTTAATATAAAATTTAAATTCAATCAATACACTTAAATTTTGTCAGTGTAAAATTCCACAAACGTTCAGTTGTTGCAAAGTAAACATTTAACTTTGGGTACATGTTTACATTGCCTGGCAGCAGAATTCTGCTGAAGATGTAGATGTTTCTTGTTGTTGGTGGCTGCCGACAGACGCCATTATTTTGAAGCTAAACAAAAAAGACAGTAGCGGCACTAAAGCAAGAAATTCAGAAAGAAAAAAAAAACTAAAAAGCACAACGACTTATGAGAAAAACGACGGAAATCTTGCATGGGAAGCAATTTTTTCACACAATTGCTGTGAAAGAAGTTGGTCCTTTGGCATCTTTGGCGGATTTACTTATTGTGGGGTTGTTCGAATACATAAAACTAGTCGAATGGCAAAGAAGTTGTTAAAAGTTAAGTGAACATTTGATACGAAACTCTTGAGCATTTTGGATGAGCTCAATTTAAAGAAACATTGTTCATGAATACACTGTCCACTTTTTCACAAATTTTTATATATTTCAGAAAAAAAAAATTTTTAGTGTATGTATATTATATTTTGCTTATAAGCTCATATGAAAAAAGTCCAAAAATGTTTTGAGCATTTTTCTGCGAGTCAAAAAATAATATACATATAAATAAAATCTTTAAGTTATATTATATTATTATAAATAATCGAAATTTTATATTTCTATTCTTTCCGATCAAAAGTAGTCGCAAATAACAATTACTTTTAATTGAGAAAAATAAAAATCCAAAATAACGATTATTTTTGATCGAAAAAAAATAGAAATCCAAAATAACGATTATTTTTGATCGAAAAATAATAGAAATCCAAAATAACGATTATTTTTGAACGAAAAAAAAATTAAGCCCATTATAACGATTATTTTTGATCGAAAAGAATAGAAATCCAAAATAACGATTATTTTTGATCGAAAAATAATAGAAATCCAAAATAACGATTATCTTTGATCGAAAAAAATAGAAATCCAAAATGACGATTATTTTTGATCGAACAGAAAAGAAATCCAAAATAACGATTATTTTTGATCCAAAAGAATAGAAATCCAAAATATGATTTTATATGATCGAAAAAAAATAGAAATCTAATGTGACGATAACTTTTGATGGAAATGAATAGAAATCCGAAATAACGATTACTTCGGATGGAAAAACATTTGAGTCCATTTATAACGATTAAGCAGTTTTTTCTGTCATAGTTCATAATCGTTACGGTCCCTGGTAACTTAAACTCAATTGATATGATTAAAAATCGAAAAATGGGTTATCGAAAATTCAAAATAGAATTATATTTTGGTTAGCATTCAATCAGAGTGCTTATGTACATATATCCGATTTTGATGTTAGCTAAGTATGTTATAATGCTCATCAAACTGATCAATTTTATTTGTGGTATCACTGGCAGGACAGATATAGATTTTCCAAGTGTTCGAAACCACTGAACTTTACTTCCTAGTTTGTGATGTGTAATTTCGATATTTTTGTGTCTGTTCAATAAGCAAACACATTTCTCAAAAGCATTTTTTTACCTAAAACATTAAAAACTAAATGCATCTAAGTAAAACTTAACCCTCAGTTATTTGCAAATAACTTAGCTACCAAAAGTTCCCTATTCGAACAACCCTAATCTCTAAAATAAAAGAAACTAAGTGAATAAAATAAAAATAAATAAAAACAAAGCGTCAAAAAAAAATAACAAACGATAAAAAAGAAACTCCTTATGCTCGCATTTTTGCGCGCGTTCGCATCGTGTGTGTGTCGGTTGCTTCATTTAAATGAAAAGAAAATCAGGAAAATGTAAAAGAAAATGAAGAAAATGATTATCGCACAAATTTGTTTGAATTACAGTTAAGCCGCGCAACGTCTGCTACCGCTGCTAACAAATTTCGCCTGAGCGATTTCACACGTTAAATTAACCTTGATTCGTTCGCTTGTGCTCTTCGCGCGCGCGTTTCTTCTGATTTAGCAAAGCAGCAACTTGCTGCGGTTTCATTTCGATTTGTCGCCAAGTTTCATGCGGTGTGTCGCGGAATTTGTTTGCATCTCGTGGGGGTTTTGACGACGACGGCGACAAAGGTGATTGCGATGTGGATTTATAAATGAAATAAAGTTTTTTATTTTTTGGTTTTTTCTTATTCTTTTATTTTATTTCTTGAAAAATTCGCATTTTTTATGAGCTTAGCAAATATGAAAGTAACGTTTATCTGATATTTTGAAATTAATTAACATAATTAAGAATTATACGGGTCGACAGTGGTAGGAAAAATGTGTTTTTTAAGTATTTAAGCCAAAAAATCACAATTTTATTTTTTTGATTTATAACTTTGGCAGGAATTCAATTGTTTTTTCATACTTTTTGAGCGTGAAACACAAGGTGGCATTTTTAAAGCAGTCATTAATGACTTAATATACATCAAAACAAACAAATATCTCATGCTTTGCTCAATTTCAAATGCATTAAAGCCAGTTAAATCATTTTGTTTAACATGACGTATGAGCAACATTTAGTTTTACTTTGTGCGAGAATTTCATAGGTTGCAATTATTTTTAATTAAATAGTTTTTAAACGCTTCAATATTTTTTAATAAATTTCTGCTATAATTCACACACAAAAAAATGCATTTATTTTGTTTCCTTTGATATACTTAATAGCTTACACATACACAAACGTCAAGTACATGACAAACAATTCAAATGAAATCGACCCTGCAATGAGGCAAGAAATTCTCTTAGCTCTTCTCTTAGTACAAGCTTGTTACTTCAAGTTAAAGTATTATAACTACATTTAACTAATGAACTTTGTAGTTCTTATGCTATTGCTGTCCTTAAGCAATATCATAGGTGGCGTAACTTTTGTAATTTGGGCGTTTAGTATCGACAAATTGAGATGGAACTCAAACATCCTTTAATGGAAGTAAAACAACAGCATTGGCTTGTACATTCATGCTTCAATATTAATTAAAATAATTCAATGGCTTTGCTCTTTTAAATGAAAAATAAATCATAATTATGTACACATAAATACTATGTACGTGTTTTCTAAATAAACTTCAACCTACATTATAGCAATATTTTCGCAAATGTGGTCAGCTATATTTGTCTGTTTGATCAGAAGTTTCTATGTCTAGCAGCGCTTTTGATACCCTCATTGCTTTCTTAAAAGCATACTTTTGTGTAAGTGATTTTACCCAGCGAGAAATGAGTTGTATCATTAATACATAGCAACGCATTTCTGATTGTTATCAAAGAGTATTAGCAAAATTTGTGCGAGTCCTTCAGTTCATTAAAACATATGGCTTAATTCACTTTAACCTTCTGGACTCGTGTAAATTGTGTCTAATTTTTGAAAAACTTTCACTACAGTCTCATTGTATGATCGTTTTTGAAGTTTAATATTCTTAAATGACTTCTCCAACCCATTTGATCATACGACGATAAGAAGATTTTTGTCGCTTTTTCCACCAATCAGAATTATGGTATGATGTTACCTTATCCCTATCTCTATCGCTATTCCTTTCTTAGATCCATTAGCTTAGCTATAAAAACATATTTTCTTGTGAGAGTCGTGGCACCACCAAATTCGAGCTTAAAAAGTCAAACAATTCAAGGTGGAAAAGGTCAAAAAACTTTGAAAAATGTCAAAAAAAATCTTAAAAGACGAAAATATTTGGAAATTTCCACCAATTGAAATGAAAGTTTCTTCCTTTTTTTAATAATCATTTATTTTAAATTGGACTATATCTCTATGAATGGAATAATAGTTCAATTTCCCGCTGGGATGCAACGTTGTGCTTTGCAATCAAGCAGCTAAAAGTTTGCTTGTATTTGTATGCAGTTATTTGCTTGTTTACTTGTTGGTGCATTTACTTGATTGTGTGTGAATGTATTGTGTGTGCTGACAGCATTGCTAGTGACCCTCTAAGTGTTGCCGCCATATGCAGTGATATGCACTTTATTGTGTTCCAACACGCACTTAAAATCCAACAATAGTTCCAATTTACTTTATAGAAAATTTGGTGCAAACGAAATTATGAACTTGAAAGCAGCAAAAAGATAAAATAAAAAATTAATAATAATGTAAATACAGGGTGTTTAAGGAGAAGAAAAAAAGGCAACCACATTATAATTTCAGAGGTACTGCGAATGTTTTTAGCATCCAAATATGTTGTGTTGAGAGCTATTTCATGGCATATAATACGCTCAAAAAATGGTTTCAGTATATAAGCCGTAAAGTCAATAGTTTACATAGATTATGCTGCTACTGGAGACTGAGCCCTTATTAGTAACTTATGGTTCATGAAATTCGAACTCCAAACAATTTACTTGACTCTGTGAAACATATTCTCAGCTCGTTTTAGATGTGGGTCTGAAGTATGTAGCTACAAAAACTGCCTCTGACAACCGTCCAAAAACTTTAAGTCACGATTGCAATACGTTCGATTTAAGATTTTGCCTAAATCTGCTTGAACTTTCGAAGAAACTTATGCACTTCCTTTAACGCAATATTGCGTGTTGCTCAAGGATATGCGCAGTGGTTGCTCTTGTTTTTTTACAATTATTGATGTTACTCATAACCTTACAGATGACATCAAAATCTACAGGTTTGTGTAGGGGATTGGCAATACTTTTCCACTTCATTCAGGCTTGAAATCTTTTTAAATTTGTTGTTTTCAAAGAATCTGGCATTTTATAACTAATAAATGCCAAACTATGATTTTTTCCCAGACGAAAAGTATTGTGAAGTTGCATTACAAATTTCAAAATTAACATATCAACTCATTCAAGGTCCATTCTGGCGATCAATTGACTTCTAATGTGAATTTTAAAAAGACCAAAAATAGTGTCTGGATAGTCGTAGACGTTCTCAAAATATTTTCATTAGAAAAATTAACGAAAAGTTGAAAATAGTTAGGAAAAGAAAACTGTACTCTTTATAATGTGATAACGATGATGTTGGTATGCTTTCCAGTTACTTATCACATGCTTTCAGAAATGTTGGTAATGCGAATAAGTTCTACTCTACTAAATATTTTCCCGAAAATTGAAATGATGAAACATTTTGTTGGGATCTGAAGTATGAAACTTTTTATTTCATGTGAACTTCAACAAGAATTACCCCTATCATGAATATCCGGAGGAAAACGATTCTCTCGGATTTTTTTTTCTCGATAATAGTATTTTGCGATCATATCCAGTCAGTGCTGTCAAAATATTTCAAATTTCTTCCAATCAGCCAAAAAATCACAGTTGCATTTTTCATATTTGGCATTAGCTTATCTGTAATTTTGCATATTTGACATTAGCTTATCTGTCAGCAGAACAATTTTATAAATAAAAATTAAGTGCATTTATCTATAATACAAAAATAAATTACCTAAAATGGAGTATGTATATCATAGCTTGATTGTTTGCCATCTAGTGGTTTTCATAAAGCCTTTTACTTTTTCCAAATTGGATTCCATGTACTGAACCAATATCAATAATTTCTAAATATATATATAATAATCTTGTAAATATGTTACATAAATCTTTTTATCAAATAAAATTACAAAATATTGCTAGCATTGACTCTTTCCTCATTGAATTCCTCACCAAAAAGTTAGGGAACAAAATTTGAGTGAAACTTAGAAAAAATGTTCCCCAAAAAAGTACTGCCGATAATCTCATTTTACAGGGAATTTTTTCCCATTCCTCAAAAATCTTTCACGATCACAAAACAGAGGATTAGAGAAAAAATCCGAAGGAATGTTTATTCATGATAGGGGTGAATATGTTGTGCTGCAGATGAAACTGTAAAGATCTCAAAATGGGTGATGAGATAAGGGTGCAGCGTAGCCTTTTAACTTACTAATACAGTGCTAGAAAACGTTGATTTCACGTAAAAAATAATACAAATTTTCTATTAAAAGTTCAACAATCGAAAAACTTTATAAAAATTTAGTAAAAAAAGACTTTATTTAGCATTTACCTGCGACAATTCGTCTGCGGCGTAATATTTAATCAGAACCAATTGCGAATTATGTTGGCTACTTTCAACTGAAATGATACCATAAAAGAGCTATAACTTATCCAAATTTGATAAGAATTAAGTTCGCCAGGAAGTTTCCGATGTGTTCTGTGTTGAATCACAAATTTTCTACAGCATTTTAGGAATAAATCTCAAATACAGTTTAGACCCCCCGAAATAGCAAAAAATTGAATACCTCTTTTTTGGGAAAAAAAAAACAGCAGGTTGCACTCCGGGAGTGCCGACAGAAGTGAAAACAAATCGTTTAATGGCAAGTTAGTGTGTTAGTTGGTATGTGTGCGTTTTCTTTTTATATGGCAATGCAATGGAAGACAAAAACGGAATATGTATTCAAATTTTACTCTCGCTCTCATTCTCAATTTGTCAACGCAACAACGCGGAATTTGAAAGAAACAAACATGTAAGCATAACAATCGTTGAATGAGAATGGAATGTGTCAGTTAGTGTGTCTGCTTTGCTTTTTGTCTTCCACTTGGAATATTTATTTAAAAGAAACAATAGAACTTTCAAATTTTACTATCGCATTCATGACGGGGAATCCCGATGACGGTCGGTGTCGCGAGTTTATACTTTTTTCCTCAGCCGCACAACATGCCATAAGAAGTTTTCACTTCAAAAATTTTCTATTTCCAATTTTAACTCATTTTTCTTAAGAAAATTACTTATATTTTTCATAAAGGCTAGGATTCATGCGGCAAAATTTTTAATTGTTAATGCATCCTATGACAAAATTAAACAATTTCTAACACTCAATACCCTGTACGACGCACTACTGCATCAATGCTTTCTATGCTTAGACGCATTCTTGAAATTCTACAAAACACATTACGTGTCATGGTCATATATGCGCTAAAAAACATATAAATATCGTGCTTTGTAAGTGTAAGTTCAGATTTCAGATTTAAACTGAACCGTTTGTTATTTTCGTTTTTGGTATCCACCCATGTTTCAGTCTTCTGTGAAAGTTCATTTTAGTTCAATTGTAGCGCCAATAGCAACGCAATTTCTTGCTAACACTTTAACAAAGAAGCAAAGAATTCCAAATATTGAGAGAGAAAAAAATAATACGGACAATTCCACGTCGAAAAAAGAAAAAGGATTGGATCAAATTTATCATTGAAAAAAAAAGTTATTGTTATGTGCTGTGAAAATGCTTTGTGTATTAAGTTTCCATTAGCTTTAAAAACACTTTTCTGGAAATTCTACAGAGCGGTAAAGCTTTAATGCCGAAATGGAAAATGAAAAAGTTTCTTAAAAGAATCAAAAGACTTCAAAACTTAAAGTAAAATTCCTATATGTAAGATAGAAAGTGTTAAAGACAGCAATGCTCTCTTCAAAAATGAGTCCTTTTGGAAAATAAAAGTTCTTGCTCAAGCAGTAGCTTGAGACCAGAACTTTCAAAACCGAGTGCCGGCTTTTCTTTTTGGTAGAGCCGAAATCGGTTTAAAACCCTTGAGAAAAGGCTTTCAAAAGCTTGAGTCCTCATCTATCATTTGAGCAAAAACATTATTTGAATGCACCCTATTTCGGAGAAAGCCCTCCGCCATCTATCCCACATATAAGTTATTTATGAACTTGTCCCCAAACAAAAGAATGCCATGAAAAATGCTGGCGTGTGTGTGCGTATAAAAATCTCAAACTTCAAAAAAATAAAGAAGAAGAGTTGTAAAAAGCAAAATAAGTACGAAAAAATCCTGCACAAAATAATAATCCATGTCCGCCAACTGAATAAGAATGAAGTCGAACAAAATCAGTTGAACGAAGGAAGCAAGCGACTACGCTAAACTTCGACATGCAGTCGAAGATGTTGATGATGCAAGAGGGGGGAAAAAAAACATCGAAGCACAAGTCAAAAGCAAGCAAAGTTGTAACACCGGAAATCGTGGCTGAAGCTGGCAGGAAGTTGCTGCTTTGCACACACACACACACAGACACACACACATACGTATGAAGGGTGGACTAAACACAAGCAAATCAAATGATGAGTGTGAGCGAACACGTTGTTGGCATGTCTTAAGAATTTCTATTTCTGCTTTTTTAAAGAATCGCACAATTGAAGACCTTACTACGAGTCAAAAGCTCCACCGACATCGTTAAGAATTCAGAGGAGCAATGCAGAGCGCGCGCGACTTATTCAATGATGCGAATTATTCAAGTGGCTAAGATACAGGTGGTGCTGTTGCTGGTGCTGCTGCCGGTGGTGTCGTTACATTAGTTGGGTGACATGTCGTGCGAACAATAGTTTATTAGGGGATCATAACTAAGAATTGTGTTGAATTTCATAAAGATGTCTGCATCATAATTTAGCATACTACTCGTAATATTTAGTTAATGCAATGTAAATGAGTTTTAAATTGAATTAAATGGTGGGCTTCGAGATTTAAGGGTATGGCTATCATGATAATAAGAATAACGCTGTTCGAGTTCAATCTCAGTGATTCATCGGGGTTATAATCAGTAGCGCTGTATTGTTTATTTTTATACCCTACACACATAAGGAATTTTCTCAAGAATTACTGGCAAACTTTCAACGGTCTGAAATAACTTTAGAAGGTGTATTTGACAAGAAAAGACAGCATGATATTAAGTCGGCATGTCAGTTTAGTAATCGCTTAAAGGCATACATGCTAAGTTATAGTATAGTTTCTTTTCTGAAAGATTTTAGTTAGTTTTCCTCTATTAAAGGCATACTATATTATTCAATCTACCTATTTAGTAGTGGAACATATAAAGTATTCTGTTAGGGGCACGGTGATTATTTATCCTAACATTTTAGTGGTAGAATAGTTCTCATAAGTTATCCCAACGGTTAGAGAGTGTGACCTTATTGTGGGAAAGGATTTCAGTAAAAATCCATGTTGAGTTACATGGGGAGTGAGTACATCCAAGATTATACCTCGTACTATATTATTTTTATTTTTTCCATCGAAATTTTTTCATTTACTACAAATTTAATAAAAATTGCCCTCAATATACATAGCAAAATTTTTGGTCTAAATGATTGTACAGTAGAACCTCTGTAAGTCGAACTTGAAGGGAAACGCCAAAAAATGCGAGTTATAGAGTTTTCGACTTATGGAGGACGTCGACTTAAGCGAATTTTGTCAGGAAATGTTCGACTTGTAGAGGTTAAGATTTATTCCAACTAAGTAATTTAAAGTTAGACAGTTGAAATAAATAAATATCTTAGTTATGGAGGCATTAAACATTGGTGTGTATTGAAGTAGAACCAAACTATTTCTGATAATTTTTCAATCGACAACAATTAAGTAACTTCGCTAAAGTTCAAATGAAATCACGGGCTTACGTCACTCATAAATTCCTTTATCATTTCATTGAATTGATTTATTGTATAAGTAGGCTTTTATATTGTTTTCTAAGAAACAATGATGTGCATTGTCGGCATATTCTTAAAAACGGTATCTTATTTTTCTTCGAGCTATAGAGTTAACTCGTTTCAAATATTCGAGTTGTAAGGGTTGCAAAATCAAACACTGCTATGTTTGGCCAAATTTATTTTTTCGATTTATAGAGGGAAAATATGTACTGAATTTACTTGTATTGTCAGATTTCGAGCAGTGGAAGTTTTGGGACATGAAGGCAAGGGGAACACAACATTTTTTCGAGCTTGGGAGGTTTTTGAAGTTTGACTTAAAGAGGTTTCACTGTGTATATGAACACTTCACTTCTGAACTTCGCAATCTATACTATTTATATAAAATAACTTACTTGAAAATGGTTTGTAACGCTTTGGCAAAAAGTATACGGAACCAATTTTAATAAAATATTTTTTAAATCAACATATTTGTGCTAAAGTAGGGAATTGCATACTTATTTTTTTATTTATTTTAATATCCGCATATTATGAGTATTACACGTATGTTTCGTTAAACGAAATAGATTATATGGTCTATATTAACTTGTTCAAATTTTCGATACTGTTCTCAACCTCTGCAGAGTTCAATAGGATACAAATCAAAAATGGAAATGTCCAGTTTTGTTTGTGATTTTGTAACAGGCTATAATTTAATATATTTTTTGCTGAGCTGTTTGTTAAGTACTTTTTATTGCAAATATTTACATTTAACACTTGCAACTTCGTTCGTATCGCCAAAAAAAAAGTTTTCAACGAATTCTCGCAAGAAATGTGTAATATCAAAAGAGTTACGAAAGCAATTACATTAAAGGGGGAAAATGTAGAATTTTGGTGCACAGTGTTTATATTTTACTATGATTCTTAACTGGTCAATGTAAAATGTAAAACAGAGTATGCTCGAAAGTTCTTGTACGTCGGTTAGAAAAGCTTACTGATGATACCCTGTAGCAGCGGTTGAAACTAATGTTAGCAGCTAGTTGGCCTTTTTTGTCTTTTATGCGTTTGGGCATTTCCACGAAAAATTAAGTTTTTGTCCCGTGCGACACCTTGGTTTTTTGCAATTATCTTGAAAACGAAAAATTGTTCAAACTCAACCTTAGCATCAGTTATAAAGCTAATTAGGAGCTATAAGTTAAACCTATTGTCGAAATAAAAATCAGTTTTATTTTGACTTTTTTTTTACCTTAAATGTGTTGGACCGTCGAACGGGACCCATGGAGATGTCCATATTGTAATTGTAATTTTTTTATGCCTTTTACATTAAAAAATATCGAACAGGAAATTAAGCAAAAAATATATAGAGAAGTACTGCAGTTTTCTTGTACGAACGCTGAAGTTTCCATGACAGCATGAAGGTATTCAAAGGTCAAGGACAAAAGATGCGAGTCGGTATTGAAATATAATTAAAATGAAAACATTTTTATTTATGTAGTATTCAGAATAGCTAAGTGGCCGGGACTTTCTAGGAGTTTCATGTCAAAGCCGGAGGCCAGGTAGGAATTCAAAAATTTCTGAATTAGCCGGGAAGTGGATAATTTTTATGGCATGGAAGCAGAAAAAAATTAAGTTTTTCACAGAGAGTAACTTAACTTTTCACCATTTTTATGAATGAATATTTTATCTTTGTTGACCAAAAAAGAAAGTTCAACTTTATCCAAAAAAAAAAAGTTTGTGTTTGTATCATTAGAGGGAAAAAATTTATTTTTTTAAGAAGGCCGGGAATTCCTTCTTTTCAACTTGACAATTTGGGTTTTCCATAAATTTCTGGGATTGTAAATTTTTCTCATGTTTTCAAAATTGTGTAATCCAGTTTAGTTTAGTTTACTTTAAGAGATATTTCCATTAATTTACTATATTGCTTAAATGTACCAGAATTATTTGATTGATGAATAAGTGGTTTCCTAATCCACGCTTTTTTCGTAAAATACTTCAACTTGAAAACATAAATTTTCCAAAAATATATTTAAATCGTCCTGTCATGATAGAATACATTACATTAGAAATCAATTGATAAGTGCAACCTAACGAACTACTCACAAGTGGCGCTGAAAGAGTACTAAAGGTATTTTCTTAAATAAAGCCGATAACAGAGAGCCATCACACATTTCTGAAGTCCGCTAATGACATTTGGTCAGATATTCACCACATTGTCGGCCATGTTTTGCACGTGTATGCGATGCTGCAATGAGCGCAAACTCAACACTTCGGCGGAAAGAGCAGAGAATAAAAGAAACACCAAAATGTGAAACAAAGTTAATGTTTACATTCTGAAATGCATAAGGCGAAAGAGTAGGCAAAAGAAAATACGAAAAGAAAAAATCAAATGAAAAGTAGAGCAAAAAAGGAAGCTATCACATGCACTGATTTCGCCGTGCATTTCATTTTTTATTTCCGTTTTTTTTTTTTTTTGTCGAACCGGCGAGAACGAGGCAAGACGTCGAAAACTTTAGAGGGCAATATGAATATTTTGTTTACGTCCGACAGATGGACGCACAGACAAGGGATAGCTGCTGCCAGGATGGCAAAATAGATGGATGGATGGATGGATGGTTGCTTGAAAGGATGCTTGCTTGCCGAGATGGATGGTTGACGGTGGGCGTTCTGGTATATAATGTCTCAATTATGTTGAACTGCTATGGAAAATGAAATACAAAAAATGCTGAAGTTTTTCGGTTTTGGTTTTTCGCCGACTTTTTGTGTGATGTTTTGAAATGAGAGCCTTGTGCCAAATTTCTCAATATTTTCTGTTTCATTTCATTTTTTTTGTTTTCATTATTCTGTGTTTTCTTTTCACACACTGCTTTTGGGTTTTTGTGTTATGTTTTGTTTGTTTTGTTTTATTCTCTTGATTTTTCCTTTTTCCCATTTCTTTACAGAGTAAAATTTACACCCTTTTAAAGGCTATAAATTTCAAGTATTTCATGTTGGTATCTTTGTTGTGTTTGTATTTGTGCGTCGTTGTTTTTTCTTTTTTCTGTTGCGCTTGTATACGTGAAAATGACAGTCGTTTTTACAGTACGTGGTAGTAGGTAGCACACGTTGTCTGAGGTAGTGTATGCATGTGACTGTGACTGTGTCTGCTTGGTGGTGTGCGTGCCTGTATTTGCATACGAATTAAACTCTCCGAGGCAACGCAAATCCCATGGATTAATTTATCATCTCACATTGCATGGCGGTGCTAATGTTGTTGCGAGTGGAATGAACTTTCAAGAACCTTTCGGTTTGTTGCTGCTTACAAAGTTTTTGTTGGTTTTTTTCGCTGTGATGCTTTCAATCGCAGTACGTGTATCCGTAGAGGGCGCCCGCCACGCTCTGTTATGAAAACTGAAAATACGATTGAATTACATTTTAATTTATTGTTTTCGTTTTTTTCAATTTTAGGTGCATAAAAAATTTACAACTCGATTACAGCATAGGGCGGATGAGATTATCCGGAAGATTTCATGCAATAAGGGAAAATTAATTTTATTTGAGAAATTTGAGTAAACTCAACTGTTGGGGCTCTATATGGAAGTAGTTTATGATCAGACATGTGTTTGTAAGCTTATGCTTATAAGGCAGATACCACGCCCATTTTTGGTTTGATACTAAACCGAACAATTTTTTTATATTTGTGCGCAAATTCATTTCATAGCTTCTTATCAGAACATTTTGAATCATTTTCTTATATGGGAGGTGCCACGCCCTCTGCCATCTTGTTGAAATTCATTTAATCTTTTATAAAGCTCGTCTAAACCATTCCTACCTTAATTGTGGAATTTGGTTGTACTTCCGTAAATAGCCTCTACAGTATTACATTTTAAAATTTACAGTTTTTTCCATAAAGCAGATGCCACGCCCTCTATTCAAAATGCTTTCACTTTTTTCTGGTGCTAGGCCAAAGTGCTTCTAGTATTTGTGTGAAGTTTGATTAAATTACATTAAATTATTCTTTGAGTATAGAATTTTAGAGCCTAGATTTTTTTTTTTTTTTTTTTTTTTGGGAGGTGCCACGCCTGCTTGACTAATCTTTTTCTTTTCAACAGCTTTCGAGAATCATTCTTAATGTTTGTGTAAAATTTGGTTACAGTTTAAATAATTTTTTTACTTCATTGTTTTGAAGCTTTTTCGTAAATGGGAAGTGCCACGCCTACTTTCCGAAATTCTCAAAATTTATGTCTGATATCAGACTGAAATATTTTTTCTATTTGTATGAAAATTGTTTCCGAAACCTTAAATAATTCTCTCAGTATAGCGTTTTGAATTTTTTGCTTGTATAGGAGGTGCCACGCCTCCGCCGTCGTATTTTGCTAAATTTTTACGTAGAGCTTCCTCAATTTATTCCTAGTACTTGTGTGAAATTTGGTAAGTCTCTGAATTTTTTTTTTATTTTATTTTTATTTGTAGCCTGTACCGATTTTGCCCATTTTCAATCCCAAGAATATTTTTTGAAAGTATAAATATTGATTGGTTTTCCCGTAATCGTAATTTTGACAGACTAACTGACACACAAAAACTCAGACAAACAAATGGACATGACTAATTCAAGTGGTGACGATGATCAAGAATACACATATCTATATCTGCCACGCCTTTTATTATGCGTTACAAACGGAATGGCAAAGTGAACACGCACTGAGCGCAGAGTATAAAAAGATATCAACAGACTTTTGTCTCATAAGCTTCGACCGAGTTACTTTGTTCTTAAATTACCCAAAAATTAATAGAAAAAAAATTGAGAACAAACAAAAATTTTACGTATAATATAAAGTAACAATATGTGAGTATTATCAGCCTCTTTCAGTCCTTGCAACCACCATGACTGAGTCAATTGTATTTTATGAACTTATTAACTGTTGGCGCGTAAGCTATTTTTAGTTATCTTTAGTTACATGGAGCTTATAATCTGGGAAAAAACGACAGTTTGTTTTACTTAGTGTTAATATGCTTTTAATTCAATGGGACATTCGTTGCCAGAACGAAAGGAGGTTTGCTTTTTTTTTTTGTTGCGTATAACTTTTTATTAATGAATAAAAATTAATTTCGGTCTTAGTCGAATCGTTGTTGCACTGCAAGGTTGCTTAATATATGAAACGTTAAAGAATGATATCTTAAGAAAAAATTTTTTTTCCGTAATTTTTAAAATATTGAGCATTTCCTTGAGTAATACATCATAAGTCTGTTTTCGTTTTGCAGAAGGTTAGCGATGATGTTTTGGTTAGTATGCTCAAATTGGTATGTAGCCATTTTGAGAGGCGGTGGAGTAGAGCAACTTCGGCAGCGATAAGTTAACCCTTTTAGGAAATTCATTCTTCACATGTCAAAATCACTTTATGTTATTTTGTGCCGATTTGTTATGCTTTTGTCTTATCGGATGTTCTATTTTCAGTAAAGAAGAACCGGGATACGTAGGACATTGAAATTAATATCAGTTATCCTATGTAATCATATTAATAAAAGTATGAATTCAAATACTCTTAAGTCCTCCCACTTTAATTTGGTCCCGAAAGGGTTAATATGTTGTCTAGGAAGTAATATGTTTATTGGCTCTCTTTCAAAATGAACCATCATGTCCGCTTGTTCTTCGACTACTTTATTGCCTTCAACTTAACGATAACCAAGCATCTCGAAAAGAAATAATTCAAATTTAGTTTTGACTATTTTTGAGACAATTATGAACTGATTTGAACTTGAACGTACAGCTGTCGAATCTATCACTATTGTGGCTATTTTTTCCACTCAAATGTCAACCAAACAACGGTTTACACAGCGAATTTTGCTTAAAGACCACAAACTGTTCCCCTTCAAAGTATATCAGCTATCGCCAGTAGACTAACAGCTGCATGAAAATTATAGCCAATCATATGATTTTTCATTAATAATCATTATGAGCGACGAAGCACATTTCCACGAGGAGCAATTACATCCTCTCAAAGTCAATGTTTGTCTGATTTTTACGTAGAATGCCACACAATATCCCAGCATAACTGTTACCGTGGCAAGTGACTACTAAGAATTATGGTAAGCGACTTCTTGTTGCCGAATTTGACGTTTGAAAGTTTGAAGAACATGTGGTCCAGCAGGACGTTGCAACCACGTGCATAGCACAACAGACAGCAAAAACTCCAAAGCAAGCGTTCTTCGGCCTCATAATGTCTCGATTTGGCGATTTGCAGTGACACTCTTACTCACACAATTTGATTATTGCAGACTTTTTTGTTTGGGGTTTTTTGAAGTACAGATCAATATGTGCAAACCACTGACCTTGTTGGCATTGAAGGAGAACATTCATTAAGCCAAAAGTTTTGAGACAATCAAGAAAAATGCTATGAAACAAACTCGATTGTGCATCAATACCGGTGGCGGCAATTATCCGATATTGTCTTTGCAACTTAATCCAACCACGATTTCGTATTGGAAAATCCGAAAGTGAAAGTGAGTGAGAGCCGTAGGCATATCAATTCGGTCAATAGTTTCAATTTTATATGAATATTTGGGTATGAGAAAGCTGATTGCAAGATGGGTGCCGCGTTCGTTAACAATCAATCAAAAACATGAATGTGTTCGCATTTCCCAAGAATGTTTGTACATGTGTAAATAAAATCCGACTAATTTTCTGCATAAAATAGTGACCATGAATGAAAAATGGATCCACCACTATACACCGGAATCGAAAGAATCAGCAAAAAAAGGAAAGGTCCCAGTGGAAGTGCGCCAAAGTGACAGAAGACACAACAAACGGCCGGAAAGGTGTTAGCGTCTGTTTTTTGGGGATTTAAGTGGCATTTTGTTCATCGACTATTTGAGAAAAGGAAAAGCAATCAACATCGACTATTGCTGTAAATTATTGAAGCAATTGAAGAACGAAATCGAAAAAAAACGGCCCCATTTATCGAAGAAAAAAATCACCATTTTGCAAGACAATGCTCCAGCTCACAAATTAATCGATACCATGGCCAATTTGCACGAGCTACGCTTCGAACAGCTTTCTCATTCCCCATATTCTCCAGATTTGGCCTCCAGCGACAATTACCTGTTTCCAAATCTAAAAAAGTGGAAGAAGAATTGCGATGAATGAAGAGGTTGAATTGGAAACTGAAGCGTATTTTGGAGCTCTTGAGAAATCTTACTATTCAAAGGGCATCGCAATGTTAGAACATTGTTGGAATAAGTGTATCGAACTGAAAGGGGGCTATCTGAAAGAATTAAAGCTAATTTTGGTGAAAATCGCGAAAAATCGTTTTCTTTGTAAGGCAACATCTTAAATGCTCTAGTACATTACTCTTTTTATTTACAAACCTAGTTACTGCCTTAGGAAATCGAGTGAGAACTTTTGTAATAATTTATTGTTTACGATATGAAAGTACAGTTTAAGCTCCGACCAAAGTTTTGCTACGTAAGAGTCACAAAAATCTTGATATACCACACGCGTAATACATTAAAGTTCTCATTTAACATCTACAAAGTAATATATCTCCTAATTTCTAGCGTAGCGCAAACAAAAAATATTGAAAATAATTAAACAGTAAGTGTTCACGGCCTGATAAAGTTACCACTGTGTCGTTTTAATTAAGAGAGTGAAAGCAAAGCGTTTACTTAAGAAAACCTTTGCATACAAAGGTAGACACACATAATTAAAGTAGATGTGAACATAAAAAGGAATCGCAAGGAATCCTTACACCCATATTCCAACATTAGCTACTTTTTAGCTTTTTACAACAGCAAGCTGTTAATGGTGTTTACATTGTGAATTCATTTAACACTTAATAATCGTATTTTATAAATGTTAATAAGCATTTTAATTAGCTGTTAAGCTACTAGAAATCTAAAACTCATAACCGCAGGAACAGTGAGTAGGCCATACACATATACTATATGGGACTGTGTACGTATAACTCTGCACCCATGTTTCTTATTTTATACATTTACTATACTAGGAAATTTTGCGTAATTTGAGGCGAAACTGATGAAACTTTTATGCCAAGGCACATAGTACGTACACATTTTCACTTTAAATGTTAAATACAAAATAGTTTGGGCGGTAAGGTAAGTGGATTGGTAGATACGAGTATGTTAGTTAGAAAGTCGAATGAGATGATTACCCTTAAGTCAGCCTCAAGGTGTTGTTGAAGTTAATAATGCATTGTAATAAATCTTCATAAATTTTATAATTTCTGTGTACTGAAGTAATTAAATGTGCTAAAATGTGGTTGCTTGCAGCTGTGTGAACAAAGTATTAAATTTAACTTTCATATATCTACAAAAACTTATTGCTGTAAATTAAAATTCGATACAAAATTTTGCATTACACAAATGGGAAAAGTTAAGAATTCGTTTTAAATTACAACATGAACAGTTTAACGTGAACTACAAAAAAGTCAAGGTATTTAACTGCAATTGTTTTAATATTTGTTCTATATAAATATATTCAGTAGAATAAGACTTAAAGTTCTTAATAGTTCTTTCAATTATACTCTGATTAAGTTTCCTCCATTTTCAATTTCATTTGCTGTTGATCTACTCAGCTTGTAAGGACGAAAGCAATTGTGTATCGAAGCTCACTTACACTGTTTTAAAGTAGTGCACATATCCTCGTGGAAGACAATTATTTTTACACGCTTATGCAACTTATAACCTTACACTTTCCGCATATGTTTTGAATTTAGTTTCAAATGTTCTTTTAAAAGGTCGAACGCACTTTTTAAATAAAAAATAAAATGAAGTTTTCAAAACTTAAAACAAAGTAGAGAAATTAAGAACTTCGCGCGACATGGCATTGACTGCGAAACTCATGAAAATAAGATTATGATTACAGATAACTGAAAGAAGGGTATTCCACTTAACTTGACTCATTTCTCAATAAAAAGCACCACAGCGGCATAAGTGGATAGTAAGAGAATGATTTTTTTAAATATATACATATACCTGAGCCTTTCACATAAAACTAGCGCTTTCTCAAAATTTTAAGAACGTTTTTAACCTCTTATTGTACCAAGAGTTGCAAATATTAAAGACAAAAAAGTCAGAAGAGCACCTTTAAAACAAATATAGCAAGTATTACCCTAAACTACATTCCCTCTAGCTGGAGGAAAGTCAAAGTAAGTTACACACCAAAGGTGGACAGAAGTGGTCATGAATCTGTTAAAGACTTCAGACTAATGGTATGTCCTCGTTTGTGCTAAAAATAAAAAGTGATTTTTTAAGAATTTGGTTTTTAAAAAATAAAAATAGAATAACAAAATTCCAAAAGTGAATAAAATATTTATTTAAAGCAATTTATCAGTTTTTGCCATTTAATTTTTTAAAGATTATTTTATGTAAATTTTGCCCGCGACTATGACTGAGTTCGTCCATCCGTAAGCTCCAATTTCGGAATACTTTTTGCAGCATTTCGGTCGGTATCTCACCAATTGCAGCTATAATGTTGTCTTCCAGAGCTGAAATTGTGGCTGTCTTGTCCCTGTATACGAAAGACTTCATGTTACTCCACAATAATAGTCTACTGGGGTTAAATCGCTTGATCTTGGCGGCCAATGAACTGCTCCAAAATGTGAGATTAATTGCTCACCAAACTCGTCACTCAAAAGGTCCATGGTATCGTGTGGCATGTGGCACAGTCTTGTTGAAACTACATGGCAACCAAGTCCAATTCTTTGATTTTGGGCAAAAAAAAGTCGGCAGTATTCGCACGATACTTTGCTTCATTGACAGAAACGTAGCGATTTTCATTATTTTTGAAAAAGTACGGTTCAATGATGCTGCCGACCCATAAGCCGCATCAAAAAGTGCATTTTCAAGGTGCATTAGCAGCTCTTAAACTGCCTCTGGCTGCTCTTCAGACCAAATTCGACAATTCTGTTTATTGACGTAACCATTGAGCAAAAAATGAGCTTCGTTACTGAAGAAAATTTTTCATATTTCTCACAGAGCACGAATTTTGATAATAAAATTTAATAATTTGCAAACGCTGTTCGTTTGTTAATCCATTTATGGTGAAATGGCAAACCTTATTGAGCTTTTTTGGCGTTGACACATGTTACGAATCACGCGTGAGGTGCCAAAAAATCACTCTGAAAAACAAGTAGCAAAAAAAACACCCATTACTAGAAAGAATAACAAACGTAACCAAAACTGCTCTCCATGAGATTGTTGGAACGATTGAGAGGTTATTACTTTTTTGAAGGAAATTTTAACTGTTTTGGAACCATTGGCCTTTTTTATTTAAGAACGCTCCTGAACTGTATATTTATTTAATTTGCTATTTACACTCTACTTTACTCTAAACGTAGCAATGTCAAGGCTACGATATTTATGTATATGCTTAACATCTCTTCTTTAATGCTTAAACCTGTTTTAACAAGTTGCTGTTATTTTGTGCAACATACGTATGTAAATTCCTTACTGTTTTTTCGATCATGCAATTTTTGTTCTGTATACTATTGTCATTGCAATTTGGACATCATAAAGACAACAAGTAATAAATTTCTTTCGTGTTAATACAGTCCACACGCGTTTTCAATTTAATATAACTTAATTTAGTTTTATAAGTCAGATTACAAAACATTTAACAATGTTCGTACCAAAGCTATCCAGGACGCCATCGCACAGTGGATGGGTTTGTATGGAACGGTGGCCCTAAATAGTAATAATAGCGCTAGACTCTTGAAATTCAGTAGATACAGATGTTTTTTAGGTAAAAATAAAAAAAAATAAACAAAACGGCTCCCGAATACGCCTACCTCGCATACAAAAGGTGAGCTGTGATTGAGACGTTATCTTAAAATGGGTATCAAACTCCATTAACTTGGCAATGCTTATTTCAAAAATGCTAAAAATCGAGCAATATCTTTTATAGTTTTCAAGTTATTAGAGAAAATCCATTTTGAAGGCTTATCTCGTCAGTTTTTCAAAAGCATTCGAATTTATATCTTTTAGCCCAAAAAAATTCATTAGAAAAGTGGTTGAATTTTGATCAACCATACTTTTAAAAATTAAGGAGAACCGGTGATACATATTTTTTGTTTTTGCTATTTATGGCCACGAACTCCTACCGTGTAACGTATGAAGATGTGCTTAATAAAAGCGTGGAAATTTCAATTACTGCACATCCTACAGTTTTTGATAAAACTTAATAAGATGCCATACTAGAAGTACTATTTAAAGCGACTGTATTTCATGCAAATTTCCATCCATTCTAAGATACTGCATACTTCCACCTGTATCGTTTGATTTTATCTCATATGTTGGTTACATATCTAATAATGGTTTTTCTTACTCGGGACTATAATTATTTAAAAAAGGTGTCTCTTCACTTCAATATAATGGATAACAATGACCATTTCACTCTTTACGTATTATCTTTTGTGTTTGTATTCAACGTACTTCTAGTCATCAGGCTTCATTTTTAATTAAAACAAAACCTTTTCTCCTTTTTTTTTCGTACTGTACCTTGGGTGTGAGCCTTGAAAAAATGTAAAATTAATTGATTCTGTGCATCATAATTATCACTTTTTCCTTGGTGTTTTGTATTGACATTGCATTGATTTATTATAGACATCGCTGAGGTATAAACAATAGCAACAACAATAACAACAACATCGAAAACAATAACAAAAAAAAAACAACCACGTTATTCTTTACCATATATTCATTAAAAGTGTCACATACGCTTTGATGCCTCTTGAAATCTGAGTACTTGGTGCCATTGCATGAATAAATGAGCAGAAGGTACCATTGTGCAAAGTCAGACTTGCAAATTGGGGGGATCTGAATAATGTTTGCATAAATGAAATACTCGCTTGTAACTTGATACACTTAGTATTTAGTATTTGTACTTAACCCTTTAAGATCTAAAGGTACAACTTTTCAAAATTTTGGACATAAGACATAATAAAATTTTTTACGTGACATTAAAATTTCTATATAAGAAAAACTACTAAGTTTTTTCAATTTAATCCTTGAAGAAATAGGTCTTCATATATGTCATTCCATTCAAGTGTTTAACGATCTGAAGAATTGCTGGAAAAACAATTATTTTCTCGCCTGTTTCGGCAACTATATTGTTTTTGCTTTATTTTATTTGTATTTTGTTCGATGAAGTAGGCTTGCAGCAAAATTTTGAAAAAAATTAAAAAAATTTTTTTCGAGCTTTTAAAATTGTTTCACCTTTAGAATGGCCATTCGTTGAGTTACTTAAAGTTTAGTTTGACCAATTTCTACATATTTATATCTATCCCATTCCCAGTTCTGTCGGAAGTTAGCTTGCAACAAATTGTAAATTTCAAATATAAGTTAAAACTTTTAAAGAATAGTTAAGTCTTTCTTTTATCTCGAAAATCGTATAACAATGGGTTAAATTAGAAACTCAACCTTCAAATCACTTTTGGCGAAAACATTCACATTACAAACAGTAACAGCTACATAAATAAATAATATTCATAATTATTTTTCAAAGCGCGTAAAAAATATGATGAATTACAAAGCGAGTAACGTGCAAAAAAAAAAGCCACAAAACAAAGCGCCTAAGGACAGTAAGTCAAATCATTTACATCAAAACGACATGTCGCATCTCACACCAGCGTCGTTGGTTTTAAGAATTCGTATTTAGGATGCGATTTAGCATTAAAAAGCCTTAGCACGCTTCTGTTCAAGCAGCAATAAATAAAAGAAAAGATAAAAACTCATATCACATAAATAAATCTCACATTTTTATGGGTTGAAGTTTAAGTTAGAAAACAAATTTTTTGCAAATACACCCAATTCTGTTTTTACACGGTCTTTTTTTACACGGTTTTGATTTAACACGGTCAAGATTCTTCGATTTAGCATGACTAAAAAAAGCTATTTGATTGAAAATTTAAAGAAAAATATTTTTATCAACCGTAATCTTTTAGAAATTTAGTTAGGGAATTTTGGGTTAGAAGGTTAATAGGGTTGAAGGATATGAAACTCGTCCCTTTTTTCATTGGATGTACATACATATTTCATGTCTTTTTACACGGTTTTTTCTTACACGGTTTTTTCTGGAACGTATCTACCGTGTAGAAATAGAATTAAATGTACTGATATATTTATTTTTGAAATTTCGAAATAAGGAGATTTTCACTTGAGGAAAACTGTTTCAAAATATGTTCCTGCAAAGTAAGCAAAAGCGGAAATATATCATCATATCACATGTCATTTGAAGGTTTTGAGTAAAGCAAAAACAACTCCGGTTTTTAAACCACAAAAAACCGAAATTTCGTTGACTTTTAATGAATTTTTGAAAAAAAACATTTAAAAAACTGCTGAGAAATTTATTTTTTCTTATCATTAAAGATTTCATACCTTTGCTTTATCTGGGACTTTAATTTGAGTAGTACATAAACATATATTTTTCTCGAATAATGTAAGCATTCATGATGGAATATGTGAACTTAATTATATTTCGTTCATATAGCAAACGTTGGAAAATAGTTGAAAAATATGGAAAATGTTGCAAAAATCGAAAATAGTTGAAAAATGTTGATGAACTGAAAAAAGATTGAATAAGTTGAAAAAATGTTGAGATAGTCGAAAAATGTTGAGAGAGTCGAAAAATGTTGAGAGAGTCGAAAAATATTGGGAGAGTCGAAAAATGTTGAGTGAGTCAAAAAATGTTGAGAGAGTCGGCAAATGTTGAAAAAGTCGAAAAATGTTAAGAGAGTCGAAAAATGTTGAAAGAGTCCAAAAATGTTGAGAAACTCAGAAAAATGTAGAGTGAGTCGAAAAATGTTGAGAGAGTCAAAAAATGTTGAGAAAATCGAAAAGGGTTGAGTGAGTCGAGAAATGTTGAGTGAGTCAAAAAATGTTGAGAGTGTCGAAAAATGTTGAGAGAGTCGAACAGTGTTGAGAGAGTGGAAAAATATTGAGTGAGTCGAAAAATGTTGAGAGAGTCGAAAAATGTTGAGTGAGTTAAAAATGTTGAGAGAGTCGACAAATGTTGAAAAAGTCGAAAAATGTTAAGAGAGTCGAAAAATGTTGAAAGAGTCCAAAAATGTTGAGAAACTCGAAAAATGTAGAGTGAGTCGAAAAATGTTGAGAGAGTCGAAAAATATTGAGTGAGTCGAAAAATGTTGAGAGAGTCGAAAAATGTTGAGTGAGTCAAAAAATGTTGAGAGTGTCAAAAAATGTTGAGAGAGTCGACAAATGTTGAAAAAGTCGAAAAATGTTAAGAGAGTCGAAAAATGTTGAGAGAATCGAAAAATGTTGAGAGAATCGAAAAATGTTGAAAGAGTCGAAAAATGTTGAGAGAACCAGTTTAACTGAGCAGACGTTTTTTTGCAGGCTCCAGAATTTTATTTAAAAACTATATTTAACACATCTTATAAATTGAACAATTTAAGTGTAATAAATAATTAAAAGTGCGTTGATTAATTTAATAATATTTGCGCGATAAATCAACATATATTTGATTTAAAAATAAAAATTTTAATTACCATAAACAAATACTTTTCTCTCGATCGTTTCTACTTGAACAATTTGTACAAAAAACATAAGAACGAAGTTCGCAAATAAAGCAAAAATAAACAAAATATACCAACAACATGGCAAATAATGTAACATCGCATACCAAGCGTACGTTCTCGGCTCGTGACAGTGACAACGAAACTTCCACTTCTACACAAAAAACACCGAAAATCTCCGATGATGAATTGTTTTCGCGCCTCTCGCAACTGATAGATCAGCGGTTTGTGAAACAAAATGAATTTATGGAACAGCGACTCGCAAAGCAAACTGAGACAATTAACGAGACGATCAAACAGTGTGAGAACAGAATGATGGTTGAACTTGGTCTAAGAGTGGCTGAGATAAAAAGTGAACTAGACACTCTGACAACAAGAGTGAACAGTTTGGAGTCAGTGGCGTGTGTAATTAATAGCTTAAAAGCTGACATTATTTCTTTGAAGTCGCAGATTGCTCGACAGGAAAACTCTGCTGTAGCATGTGATCTTCGGATCAATGGAGTTCCATACTCCGTCAACGAAAACCTTCATGAACTATTTAACAATTTTTGCCGCGCTATTCAAATTTCACCGCTAACAATAAAAAATATCTTCCGATTTAAAAATAAGAAAAATGAAAATCCTGATGCTCCAATTTTGGTTAAACTTACTTCACCGAGTGATAAAAATTTTTTAATGAAATCGATAGCCGGTTTTAAACGTGCTAATAACGATATCTTGCGCATAAATCTTCTTGGTTTTCACTCAAAAGTGCCGTTTTATGTAAATGAAAGCCTCACGGCAACCAATTTAAAGATTTTTCAAACTGCGCTACGTTTAAAAAAACAAAAATCATTTTTCGCAGCATTTGTAATGCGTGGAATAGTTCACGTTAAAAAGAAAAGTGGCGATGCAGCTGTTCGTATTGAGACTACTGAGCAACTGGAGCAGTTCGTTAAAGAACAACAGCTACAAACAGAACAGCTTAGTCTTTTTCGTGAGTCCTAAAGCGAAGAACGTAAAAGTGTATTCCGTGATGTTGTCACCATTTAAAACTTTATTATATGTTATTTATTTATTATTTTTAATCCATTCTTTATACCAGCTAATTTTTTACTTAATTAAAATACTACTTTTGAGAAACCATATTAAAATTGCAATTTATGCACAAAATTGTTTCAATCCTTGTGTTGCAAATACGCCTTTTCACAACTTTAAATTTTTAAATAATCATTATATTAGATAAAAGTCTATGCGGTTCCAAAGACAATATATATGCTCTGATTCGGATATTATGCAAGCAAAAGAAAGGATTGAAGGTGTGTCACATAAACGCGCAGAGCTTAAATAAAAAAATTGATGAGTTTCGTTACATTTTTGAAAACTCAGGAATCGATGTAATTTGCGTCTCTGAAACCTGGTTTCTGCCCGACGTTCAAGATAGTGTTTTTAGAGTAAATGGCTTCAAAATTTTTCGCGCTGATCGAGAATCTCATGCTGGTGGTGTTGCAATTTTTGTGAGGGAGGGTATTGCATGTAATTTGAAAAGCAAATCTAACGCAAATGATAAAATTGAATACCTTTTTATTGAATTGATATATGATTCGAAAAAACTGCTCGTTGGTAATGTTTACAGGCCGAACCGTAATATTAATACAACTAACTTGATACAAAAAATTGAATCGTTTGCAAATTCTTACACTGATGTAATCATATCTGGCGATTTTAACAGCAACTTGCTAGTTGAGAGTCATTTAAATGAAGACATGTGCACGCTTGGTCTTACATCAGTAAATTATACTACACCTACTCATTTTACAAAGCATCGAAATACGTTGCTAGACCTTTTTTTCGTAGGTGATATTAAAAAAGTTCTACTTTATGATCAATTATCTGCTTGTGTTTTCTCTAAGCATGACTTGATTTTTATTAGCTACGATTTTCAAATGCAAATGTCAGAGCAAAAAATAAAATATCGCGATTTTAAAAACATCGATTACAGCTGCCTTCAAATTGAGATTGATAGGGTTGACTGGGCTGAAATTTTCCTTATACTGTCTGCAAATGATCAATTGTCTTTTCTACAAAAAAAATTGAATTTTTTATTCAATAAATACGTTCCACTTAAGACCAAAATTATTAATCATAATCAACCGCCATGGTTTTCATTCAATATAAAAACTCTTATTAGGAAACGAAATGTGGCATACAGTCGATGGAAGCGTTTTAAAACACCGGAACTTTACAGCAGTTTTCAAACAAGCAGAAAAGATGTAGTCAGGGCTGTGAAGGCTGCAAAAATGGCACACTACGAAAACAAATTTAGCTTAGCTATTGATAGCAAACAGAAATGGAGTATCATTCGGCAAATCGGAGTAGGGAGGAAAGTTCCGACAGTAAGTGCATGTGCTGATATTGATGCATTAAACAAAAAATTTGTTGATATTCCTATGCCAACTGCCGATGAAAATATTTACACAAACTCCTCTAGTTCCTTAAGCTTGAACACTGCTTTTAGTTTCAAATGTGTAGACCCTTCTGAAGTACTGCGATGTTTCCTAGAAATTAAATCTAATGCGGTCGGTTTCGATGAAATTCATCCCAAATTCATCAAGGTTTTGCTCCCTGCATTGCTTCCTTTCATCACACATATTTTCAATACAATTCTAACAAAATCAGAATATCCCGCGCTATGGAAAAAAGCCAAAATTATTCCGATTCCCAAAACAGGCAACGATTATCGCCCAATTGCTATTTTGCCATTTTTATCAAAGGTTTTTGAATCGCTGATGTACAAGCAAATAAATAAATTTTTTCTTGAAAACGCCTTGCTCACCGACAAACAATCGGGGTTTAGGCCAAAACGTGGTTGTGTAACAGCGTTATTAGACGTTACTGATGAAATCCGAAATAATTTTGATCGCAACGAAATTACTTTTCTGGTCCTGTTAGACCATTCAAAAGCATTTGACACAGTCGATCATAGAATCCTTTGCACTAAATTGTCTAAAATGTTCAATTTTTCGCTTAATGCAACTCGTTTGATGTACTCGTATCTTAATGATAGATCACAAGCAGTTAATATTGGTTGTGCTGTGTCGAGCTTTTTGCCTGTGGTGCGCGGAGTTCCCCAGGGATCTATACTGGGACCACTTCTGTTCTCAGCATATATCAATGACTTGCCTAGTGTTTTACAAAACTGTAGTATTCATATGTATGCAGACGATGTACAACTTTACGTTAGCTGTTCCAAAAATGATCTTGAAAACTGTATCGTCAATTTGAACGAAGATTTAAGAAGAATCAACGATTGGGCAACTGCAAATGGCCTTTGCCTTAATCCAAATAAGTCAAAATGTTTAGTTGTTAGCAAAAAACTTAATAAAATTTCAACAATACCTAATATTATTCTAAATGGATTAAATATTGAAGTTGTAACCTCAGCAAAAAATCTTGGAATTACGTTCAACAGCTCGTTGGATTGGTCAAATCATGTTAATATTACGGTAGGAAAAATGTGCGGCATGTTACGAAACTTATGGGCTACCCAATACTTCACTCCTATCAAAATTAGAATGCTGCTGGCCAAAACTTATCTTGTACCAACCTTACTGTATGGTTGCGAAATTTTTGCATACTGTGATGCTGCAAGCAAACACAAACTTAATGTAGCGTATAACAATATTGCTCGCTACGTCTTTGGACTAAAACGTAATGATCATGTATCACATTATGCAAAAGACATTTTTGGCTTAACTTTTGAAAATTTGTTAAATTTTAAAGCGCTGGGTACATTGCATAAAATAATCTTCACAAAGGAGCCAATATATTTATACAATAAACTTAAATTTTTAAAGTCTAGGCGTGGAAATAATTTAATTCAACCGAAACATGCTAGTCTATCATCCGAAAGGCAGTTCTTTGTCAATTCCATACGTCTTTGGAACACACTACCATCCGACTTTCAGCGTATATGCAATGCAACAGAATTTAAATCTAAGCTATATACATTTCTTTCTTCAGAGTAATTTGTGCTTTTTAGTTTTAATTTCACTCTTTTTGGTTTCCAAATTTATGTGCATAATCTTAATTTCATTCATAATTTATTTATAGTTTTTAATTTTTTTCATGTAAGTGTGATTTCATTACTCTAATTTTATTAAAATTTTTCACAAACATACCTAATGTGTGTCACTGCAGCTGGGCTGCAGACGAACTTTCAAATGTCTTCGATTCTTTTAAGATTTCGTTAAATGATGGTCACACATTATATTTGCTATTTTGTTTTTTGTTTTTTCTTTTCTGTTTTATTTTTATTTTTTACCATCAGTCTACTATGATACTTACGTTAATACTTTTACTTTATTTAATTTTAATTTTTAATATTTAATTTTTATTTTAATGTTACCTACTATTTTATTTAATATACTTTGTACACATAGTTCACTTTGTAATTAGTGCTTAATTATAAGTTAATTCTTGTAAGTGCTAAATTTAAATAAATAAACAATACAATAAACAATACAATGTTGAGAGAGTCGAAAAAATTTGAAAGAGTCGAAAAATGTTGAGAGAGTCGAAAAATGTTGAGATAGTCAAAAAATGTTGAGAAAATCGAAAAATGTTGAGTAAGTCAAAAAATATTGAGTGAGTCGAAAAATGTTGAGTGAGTCAAAAAATGTTGAGAGTGTCGAAAAATGTTGAGAGAGTCGAACAGTGTTGAGAGAGTCGAAAAATGTTGAAAGAGTCGAAAAATGTTGAGAGAATCGAAAAATGTTGAGAGAGTCGAAAAATGTTGAGAGAGTCGAAAAAATTTGAAAGAGTCGAAAAATGTTGAGAGAATCGGAATATGTTGAGAGAATGTTGAATAATTCAAAAGTTTTAATCAAGTCAAAAAGATTCAAAAAAAAGAAAAGCTGGAACTCTAAAATGTAACACAGTACTATGAGCGTAAGTGTAAGTGTTACATGTTGTAACTTACATTGCAGCCAATTCGATCTAATATAGATTTATTTTTATAATAATAATTCTATATATATATAAATTTTTATAATGAAGAAATCGCACCACTTACACTATGTGCTGCCAATTCCGTCCGCTGCTATGGTTCCAAATTTAAAATCTAATACGACAATATCTAAATAAAATGTTCAACACATTTTTGAAAGTTAAATAATATTGTTTATTCATACATATCTACACTAACACGCATACAGACAGTTGAAGAGACAGCACTTATACATTCATACGAACAAGTTCGTTTTAATTATAAAAGAAACCTTTAAGTACATGTGTAATTCATGTGTAAAAAATGACAGTCCTCTAATGTTATAGCGTAATGTTGGAATATTTAAGTGAGAAAACCGATTGATTTCATTTTAGCTTTTTTTATGATTCGAGCCCAATATCGAAGAGTTTAAAGCAAATATCTATTAATCAGCTTTAAGTACCATTCAAAAGGATCGTCTTATAGTTCAAGCCAGTTCAACCAAGTTTCACTACATTCCCTTGAAAAACTTTTTTTTTTAATTTCTTTTTAAAAATATTTTTTCGGTACAAAGGTCACCTGCCATATCCTACTATTCGCTATTTTAGTTTAAAGCGGTTTTGTTGATATTTTCTGGAACATTCTAAAAATATCGTACACATGATTGCTACGCCCTTCTTAAAACCGTGAAGATTAATTTTTCATAGATTAAGTTCATAGCAAGTCATCCACCAGCTGGATCTAAACACATCCGATGTGAGAAACCTTTACCAAATGATCTTTCGAAAATCACTTTTATGGAAACATGTGATGTACTGTCACAGTTTTCTCCGCGCTTATTTTCGTATTTCAATCTTTTCTCCGTTTAAACAAAGTAATCACATTAAGCACAAAGCGCAAACATTTTTTTGATTACCTGAAATCCCATACATCACTAGTCTCATAGTCCCCTAAGAATGTCGCCTGGTGAATTGTTTTTGAAATATTTCAACATCCTTCAAAGTCGTCGTGTCGTGTCTTGCTTTGCCAAAGGCATTAGCAAGGATATCATATACGTACTAACCGTACGTACGTTAAGAGTATCATCCCTGCCATGGGCCAGCGCAGCACACACGAGTCGCACATGAGTCGCATGACAAGGCAAACAAATTATGCAAAAAGGAGTTACAGATGTGAAGGAAAAAATTCACTTAAGATGGCAAAGAATAGATTTGAAGGATATCACTTGCAGATGTGTATTTATATACAATTTTTCTTCATGTGTTTTTTTTTTTTTTTTTCATAAACACAAAAGTAATTTTTTTGAAAGTTTTTTTTTTTCATTTATTTTGTCATGTTATACATTTGCAATTGAATTCGTGTTTTTTTTTTTGCTCACCAAAATAACGAAAGGATTTCGTTTGGCGAAGACAAAATTTGATGGTGGGTGGGTTTATCAAAATAAAATGTTACCCTTTTCAAAGCTTTTCCCTCTTACGGGATTTGTGGAGTTGGAATTATTATTTTTATTTTTTAGCAAAATAATTTCGTGTTGTGCTTGTAATCCAAAATGTTAAAAATTAAGTAAATAATTTTGTTGTTTTTTACCAATTATTCTTGAAGCAATTTTTCCCACACCTAAACTCTTAGATCCCAAATTTAATAATCAAAAATTCTTCCATTCTGACAGCTGATTTCTTAAGTAAATGTCTATAGTTAAATTCTTTTCAAGTTTAAATCTCGAAGAGAAAAACCAAAAACCCTTCTACTCTATCCCCGTTGTGTATTTGCGTGAAAAATTTCTAGCACTTAAACTAACTCACCATTCATTGAAATGTTTTGCTTAATAAATTTTCTCCATTTCCCTGACATTCCATGCATTACATTGCATTGCATTACATTCAAAAGCTGCCACTGCTCCTACTATCACACCACCCCACCACTCAGTCCAATAACAAAGTCTGTCACATTTTTTATGCGAACATAATAAATTGCAATGCAACGGCGGTCAAAGTAGGTGCAGGGCAGTGCAGTGCAGGACATGGCAGTACAAAGCGCAGGATGACAAAGATTCCATTTCGCACTTGTAGACATTTTTCACATTTTGAATGTGCCGTGGTTCATAATTTTCAACGCTGCTGCTGCGCTACTGCAACAATAGCGGAATGGCGAAAGAAAAATGCTGCCATATTTCTTAAAAGTACAAGCACTAGGGAAAACTTTCATGTCGACAGCGGTGGCGGCAACGACGACGGTCTTACAACTTGTTGCATTTATTATGTGGTAAATGTAGTGCCACACTCGTGGCGGATGAGTGGGAGCTTCTTCTGTGCGCTATGCTATGCTACTCTATACTACTTATTGTCAGTCCCTGGAGAAAAATGCTGAACTTAATTTATTTAAAATTTATTATGATGTTGATTTATTTATGCATATTTACGCAGACTGTAATTATGATGTAAATATGGTAGATGCTATTCCAGTGAATAGGGTTGTGGGATTAGTTAAAAAGTGATGGTTCTAGGAATTACTTGAAATCTATGGTATTAGTTTGATACTGCTCTCGAAATGAATATCAAATTTATGAAATATGATATTTCAAGGAAATCGAGTTAAAATTTTTTAAATGTACGAGACATAAGTCGAATCAAACATTATTAATTTTGACATTGAGTGATATTTTTCTCTCGTCCGAATATTTAACTCTTTCAAGGTACCCCATTCTTCAAATCAAATCACATTCGTTCTTTTTTTAATTCAAAATGTTTCATCGTGATTTAGTTAGAGTACCCGCCTTCTCGAGAATAACGCTTTCATAACTTACATAGATGATTAAAACATTTATTTCCAAGCTAGAGTTGTCAGGTATTGTGGAATAATAATAAATTCCCTTGTGTTCCGCTGCGAGCCGCAGTGAGTTTCTAAATTTGAAAAGTTAAACTACTTCCTTTTTTATAACTTTTTTTATGATCTTTTTTCTATTGTAATATTTGAAGAAAAAACTATTTTTATTTCTTCACATTTTGCAATCCTTTTCAATAATTGTATCAGCTCTAAGGGGTGAGGGGAGGTGCTTAAATTCAGAAGAGAGATTTTTTTTGTTTTTCCATTCCCCTTCGGATAAAAGATATAAATTTGAATACTTTTCAAAAAAAGAAGGAATAAACTTTCGAAACCGTTTTTTATCATTTTTGAAAACAGCATTGCCAACTTAAAGGAAATTGATACCCATTTTAACCCTTAGCGGCACCATGGGGTCGTTTTTCATTTTTCGAACTAATAAATACTCAAGTTTAGTCTCATGTAGCACAAACATTTTTTGAAAAATATCACTAATAATCATTGAATTTCATAAAGTAGAGTCATCTCAACACTCGTTTATAGCTCTGAAGCTTGGAATTGAAAATTCGGTTTTTTGCACACTTTTTTTTTTCAATGTGCCGGATTTTTCTGAAATTGAATTGGTGTCGCTAAGGGTTAAAGAAAAGGTTTCAACCACATTCCACTTTTGTATGGGAGGTAGGCGTGTCCGTGGACCGATTCTTTTTCATATTCACAAGTTTTTGTTGTTTTAACTTAAAAATCGTCTGTGGCAAATTTCAAAACTCTAGTGCTATTATTACTGTTTATGACCACCGATTTTTGTTTTTCTCTAATAATTTGAAAACTATAAAAGACATCGCACACTTTAAAGCATTTATGAAATCAGCATTGCCAAATTAATGGAAATTGATACCCATTTTGAAGAAAAAGTGTCAGCCACAGCCCACCTTTGTAGGTAAAAAAAAATATAAAATATCCATTTTCAAAAAAATGTTTAGTTAATCTCTGATTTTGGAAATTCAAGGGTGGCAAAAAATGATCTTAAACAGATCTGGTCAACAGAATTCATAAAAATCAAAATACGATATTTTTGGAGGATCAAATTATTAAATTAGACCGATTAGAGTCGAAAAATTTCAAGTTATATCGAAAAGTCGGTTGGAATCGAACAGTATCGCAAAATGTCTTATCAATATTAAAAGTATCGGAAAATTTTATTACAGTGTGAAAATTTCAAAGTAACGTATTAAGTATTATCAACAGAGTTGACTTAAAAACCAAATTTCATATATGAATCCGTTTCGGACTCATTTTTTTTTTAAGTAATTCGGATTCGAGATGCAATATATTTTTTTTAAAATAGAACGGATGCGAGACAAGGTACACAAAATAAATGCAATTAAAAAAGTTTCTGGAATATATCTTATATACGGCTATCCTATATTCACACGTAACTTGTTCACTCGTCAGAATTATTTGAAAATTCTATTCAGTTTGAAGATGAGCTTCAGGTACACGTGGCTAATGATATAAGAAAAGCATTTAAATTTAAAATAAGTTCAGAACTGTATTTCATATCCCTGATACATTGAAAATAAAATAAAAGTTTTGATGACAACTTGATCATTTGTGTTTTGGTCTGTGCATGGTTTTAACGGATTCCTAACGGGTTGGAAACGGCTTCGTCGAAGAATAAGAAGTTGAGTCCGCTAACAGACTCGAAACGGATGTGCACATTGGGTTAGTTCCAATTAATTGTTGTCTTTGTGTAGGATGCTGTAATGAATTCCGCATCACTCATTACGCTATCGTAACAGAATATATCAATTCACTATGCTATAGATCAGTGGTGGGCACGTAGTGTCCCTATTCACCCTCATTACCCGATCCGTTATTCGACGCACAAGCAAGCGAAAAAAAACTGTCAGAATTTCAACGCTATCGAGGCACAGCGTTGAGTTGTGTTCAAATGAAAACAAAAACTACACACAAAGGGATTAGCGCAGCGCCGCATTGTGTCTTAAGTCTCTCAACTCTTGACGAATGTAGCATTTGTTTTTGCTTGTAATGCAATTTGGGTTTTTTTTCGTGCTGTTGTCGAATTTGGAAATGAAAGTAAAAAAACTTTAAGACTTCTTTGCTGTTGTTTCACCCTTTTGTTAGATTTCCATGCCCACCACTGCTATAGATTTTCTCTCTCATAAATGAAATTATTTAAGCCCGCCAGGTGTTCACATAAAAAATAGTGGACACATGTCCTCGATTCAATTTCGCCGCATAAATAATATATTTTAAGAGCCATGAAGCTATCTGCATTATTGTTACCCGCCAAACCAAACAAGTTAAACAATTCTCAAAATAACTTGAATCAAAGTATTATTTCAATATGCTGAAAACTAAATATTTGATAAAATGCAATTGAAAGTTAAAACCAAGAAACCAAATCGTCTTTTTCAAAACTTCTAACTTTCTGTTGGACTTTAGCATCCTTTACGTAATTACATAATTATGCTGGAACGAAAAAAAAAATGTTACTTTGTGGACAAGACATATTCTCCGACATAAACAAAATGTTCACACTAAAAAAAAAAAAAATAAATTAAAAAAATAATTCGGAAAAATTTATTTATTCAAAATCCTTTTGAAAAAAGACCCGAGTATAACACAAAATTATGAAGAAAAAAAAAATGCAAATATTTCCTTATGCATCTCCTTACAAAGGAGATTTGAATAAATTGAAATTTTCATACTGCGGAAAACTTGCACTGAAAAATTTTTGCACTGCAAGAAAAAAAGAACGCAAAGCAAAAAAAAAAAAAGAAGTTATAAAATGCAGTAGAACAAGTAATATGGAAAATTTATTCATATTTAAAACTTTGCATTAGCTGCGACGGCGATGGCGATGGCGATGGCGGCAGCGACAAACGGTGACGAAGCTGCAAGAAAACTTTGCCACCTCGTACATTTAAGAGATGCGCTGTTGCAACCACAGTGACTGTTGCTGGTCGTTGTTGTTGTTGATGTTTTGCTTGCAATGCCGTCGTCGTTTTTTGTTGCTACTTCCGTTGTTGCTACTGCAAATCAACAAAGCAACAACAACAACAACAACGGCGACAGCAACAAAAACGCAACCAATAATTTAATTTGCAATTCGCTGGCAAAACAGCTTTTTAGGGTTTCCTGCTTCCGGCTAGAGGAGGTTTTTCTGTTTTTTTTTTTTTGTTTTTGGCGTCATTTTTTTTTTTTTTTTTAACAGTCGCGTTTTGTTGTCTTTGAACGGATACAAAAATATATGTATATATTTACAGATATATACGGAAGTATACTGTGCAGTTGCCTTGTTAGCTGATCTTTAAAAACAAAAAATAAATTATTGAAAAAATTACATATTTGAGAAAAATTACAAAAGGATCACCCTGTAAGCAAATGAGTTCCTGCTAACTTTCGTTGAATTTCTTTATTCCGTTCTAAGGAAACCTGGCAATTTCCAAGGCACCCGAAGTTAACTTTCACGTATTCAACCCGATTCCTTGAGTAATTCAAACTCGAAGTGGATTAAGGATTTTTTTTTGAAATAAAGAGTTTTCCATAATTCTGAAAAAAAAAAAATAAAAAAAAAAAATAAAAAAAAAGTTGCATCAGCGGAGAATCGAACCAGTGACCCCCAGAATCATACGCTAACTCGTTAACCACTACGCTACTCTGCTAGACGAACGAATGTAAACTTTTTAGATATAAGACAGCTATTGGAAAACTTTGAACGCGATTTTCTCGCTTTTCCTTGAGCATTGATAAAAAACGGTAATATATGGGTTTTCTTATTTCACGTGAACTACCATCTGGAAAAATTTGAGCCAAATCGGTGAGGGCACAGGGTGGTGGTCTCCTTGTTAGTTTACATCACATAATTTTTTATTACATTATTTTGAAGAAATTTCCACCGTGCAGCATGAACAAACACAACAGCAAACACAATTGATTGCGTTAGATGCTGCAGGGATGCGCAACATCGATAACAAGGACGATGACATTTACGATGGCAAGGAATTCATGCGGTGGCACCGGCTGTGTCGTCGAGTGCCGCCGCAAATGAATTAAGGAAGCAATAATTTTATGCTCGTTGCAGTGTAAACAAATCTGTGAGTCAAGTCAACGAGAAAACTACTGTAGCAGCGGGAACAACAACAACAGCATTAACAACAATCACTACAAAAACAAGTGTTAAAAGTCACTTACAACTAAAATTCATTGTCATGTTTTACGAAATTAAGTTAAATATTTTCTTTGCAATTCTTGTGTTTTTCGAAGACCGCATTTTTTTGTTGTTGCTCTTTTTTCGCAAACTCTGAGGATTTACTTGTGAATAGAAGAATTTGAGATCGACAATGAAAATGTGGATGTTACTTCACTTCACTTAAAAAATTAACATATATTGTGAATAGAATTATATTTAAATACGCTTTTTCATCCTGATGTTATCATTACTATTATGCTGAAAAAGAGAGTGTAGCTGGTTATTCAATGAATGACAAAATCGGCTCACTTTCATTACCATAATGTTTAAAATAATATATCTCAAAACTTACGAGCTTCAAACTAAAATCAAAAGTTTCCCTTATATCAGAGTTTAACAGCTGGTGGGGCAAAGAGGGACATAGTCGATTATAGCTAAATAGCTTCAGTTTATTGAAGACTTTTGAAAAACTGAACTCGACAGAAAATTTTATTTACAGACAGCTTGAAGAAAAGACATATCGACAATATTAGGAACATTTACAAACTCAAGTAGTAGTTTGACTGATGTGGAAAATTGCTTCCAACTTCCAAGATGCGCACGTAACATGTATCAAAAATGCCTATTAAATTCAGCGCTGAATTAAAGTAAAGCTAGAGGGGACTATCGCCCCTGGCTTCGAGCTAAAGGGGGCCCCCAACCAATGCTACATGAAGGCATTTCTTAAAGGTATAGGTATGGCTAGGGCCCCCAGATATATCAAGAAGTTGTTTGGATATTCTGTGGTAATCGAAACTGGAGCACTTTTTTTCTTTTCTTTTTTTTCTTTATAGGAAAAAAGTTATCTCTTTCTATACACATTCCAATATTTGAGTACGAATATTTACCGAACATCAGACATCAGAAATATTTTGTTTCTATTCACAAATACTCAAAGTTGTTTAATTATTATAAAGCTGCAATTATTTGATCTGTGAGCGACATGTCCCAAAACACTAACCGCAATGATGGTTTACGTGTGAATTCTATCGTGTAGCACATAAAACCATAAGCCATAAGGGTGGTATCTATGGCATTGTCATAAACTAAATACTGTGCACTGCATTAAAATGTGCGAATAGTTCAAAATATACCTCAGTTTTATAAAGTTTTGTTATGTTGCAAAATTTTGTTTCTTTGCCTTAAATAATTCTGATAGTGTAGCTTTTGCTTATAAAGGGTGATTTCTTAAGCGTTTGGTTTTTAAAAATTAAAAAAAGACCAGAAAATTTACAATAGTGAATGAAATATTTATTTGGAGCGATACATCAATTCTTGCCATTTGTTTTTTAAAGATTATTTTATGTAAATGTTGCCCACTGCAATTTTGTCATGCTTTTTCCAACATTTCGGCCAATTTTGTTGACGTACCCATTGAGTTAAAAATGAGTTTTATCGCTGAAAAAAACTTTTCAATTTAAAACAAAAAACACATTTCTCGCAGAACACGAATTTTGATAACAAAATTCAATAATTTGCAAGCACTGTTCGTTTATTTATGGTAATATGGCAAGTTTTACTGAGCATTTTTGGCGTTGATTTATGTTACAAGTCACGCGTAAAGTGAAATTATTGACACACTAAAATAACAAATAGCAAAAAAATTACCCGATATAAGAGATACTACGCCCTCCTATCGAAATTACAAAAAGTTGTGTCCAGAGTCTTGTTATAATTTTAGTCTTAGTTTACCTTAAATAACTCTCTCAAAACAGCGTTTTGAAGTTTTTGCTTAAAGACCTTGTTGCGAAAATTCACCCTCTTTTTGTCTAGTGATAGTTCAAACCATTCATAGTATTCATTTTAAATTTGAATGTATTGTCTTAATTATAGCGCTTTAAATCATTTATTTATATAGGCGGTAGGCGTGTTCATGTATCCAGTTTGGCCATTTTCAACCCAATGAATTATAGCTTAAAATGTAGGCAGTACACCAAATTTAAAATTATCATATCAGGTATCCACAGGCAGACAGATCTGATTAAGACGACTTAGGTGGGACTCCATCAAATCGCACCCTTGAATATCATATCGGTAAACACCATAGCTAATGATGATGATTGTGTTGAAGTTAAAAAGCTCTATGAGGCATGTTTGACTGAAATACACCCAGGGAAAAAATCAATATGGGTATTCATCAAAGCGCGCAAAACCCTCGCAAACTGTGTATTTTTGCGCTCTCGCAAACGATTTGATTTTATATATGATTCAACTTATGATTCAGCGCCAAAGCCGAAAGTGCTTAAGTTGAAGAGAAATATTTTTGATTTGGATTCAAATAGAATCGACATTGATACAAAAAGACAAAGTCCCATATTCATTGTCGCAAAATAAAGTTAAAACCTGGTTCTTACCCAAAGTCGAAGATACAGACTGGTCCCATAAAAAAAAGAAAAACTTGCATTAAATTATGAGAAAATTTTAAAAAAACTTGCATTAAATTATGAGAAAATTTTAAGAAATAGATTACCCTGCGTTATTAACACAAAATATTGTAGACACAGTGAACAAAAGGAATAATAAAAAAATCGAATTTATGAGGCAGCGTGGCGTAATGGTTAGGACTGTGAACTCATAGCCCTCATGATGTGGGTTCGATTCTCGTAAATGTAAATGTTTTTTTTATTGATATCAATGAAAATAAATGATACTTTAAAGCCTGGTTGGAAATATTTAAAAGCACTTTTCCTGCTTTTAAACTTAAAACGTGCTTATATAGAAAAAAAGCATCTTTTCTGAGGAGATTCGAACCCACGTCCTGCTGCCACGCCACGCTGCCTCATAAATTCGACTTTTTTATTATTCCTTTTGTTCACTGTGTCTACAATATTTTGTGTTAATAACGCAGGGTAATCTATTTCTTAAAATTTTCTCATAATTTAATGCAAGTTTTTCTTTTTTTTCACAATGAATTAAAGTTAAAAAATGTTATTTTCAATACTTTTCAAATTCAAAATGAATTTAAAATTAAATGTGTGTTAAAAATAAAGTAAAAAATTGTTATTTTTTTTACTATTTTCAACTTTAAAATTTGTGGCTTCAAATCATAAATGAAATGTTCAATTTTTGGAAAGCTATTTTTATCTGAGTGTAAAGTCAGAAAAAGTACATAAGTAATGTAACGTCTCGTAAATTTTTCGTACTTTGTATGATGAGTACAAGTCAGATTACTGCGTATCCTATAAGCAATGATAGAATCTCTAAAGGGCTTAAGTCAGCCATCATAATAGGGAGCACTTCGGATTTCAAAGGGATTCATAAGCAACAAATTATTGGCTGCTTGAATGTTTCGTGAGGACAAGTCAGTGTTATTTCTTTCGTTTAAGTCTTCAATAAGTACAATAAATTGAGAAAAGTAAATATGCAAATTTGTGAATTTGACTCTAATGTCCTTAACACTGGAACTATAATCTTCGTCGAATCGACGAACACAGTTTTTTCTAAGTGTTTACTATTTTCTTACAATTCATAATAAGCTTTCATTTCGTAAGTGTAATTTTTCAGTTCAACCTGCTTAAAATCGGTCTTCGTCATTTCTACGAAGATTATACTTAACGCTTAAATGGGATCAGAAGCAGAACATCGTGGTGAAATTCTTCATTTAAGGAAATGAAGATTTTCTATAAAATTGAACAGTTGCTATGGTATTACTCATATCACGTGGAGCCGTGGTGCAATGACCGTGCACGATGGAAGAGTGTTGCGATTGTCCTATGCTCCGGAGGTAAAGGACACAAGTAGACTGCCTAAAAAACGTAAGCATTAGCACAGACCAACCGACAGACAGACACGGCGACAAAATCTTATGAATATGCATGTGCTCTAATGGAGAATAACAGTAATTACAACAAATAAAAAAAAGAGTACACGTAACAACCGCAATAACTGTAAATATGTGCAATAACAACAGCAACAACTGCAGCTGCAAATGTTTCGTTCGTCGTTTGCCGCAAAATAACCGACAGTCAACACGAACACCGTGGAACCCGCTGCTCACCTACAGTGTTGCCGCTGTATGGAAAAGATGCTGTTTACTGTCAGGTGCAGTCAAATGTCGTAGGTTAAGAGTTTTATATATTTTAACGTTTGTTTTTACGCTTGCTGTTGTTGCTATTTATGCAAATTTGCCGTATGTGTGTGGTGTTTGTGTGAGTCTGCATACATAAGTTACATGATGTTCCACAACAATACCTGTTACACTGACTTATGTTTTTCTTTTTCTCGTTTACTCCCTTTTTTTTGCTACTTTTTGTGTTGTGAACTTTTTTCACTCTGCTAGACATTCATTTTTAAAATTTATGCAAATTTTATTTCATATAATTTGTTTTGCATGAGCAAAAAAAAAATAAAACTGAAACAAAAAAACGTTGCAGAAATAGTAGTAGTAAGCAGTAAAATTAAAGAATCGGCAAAGTTATTTTGTGTGACATTCATTGTTTGCATTTCAACGTAGGATTATTATTTTCATTTTTCTGAGTTTTTTCAGCGCCTTCTTGGCGACATTAGTACCTACTATTTTAAAGTACACTGTGTTGGAATATTACCTTTTAAATTTACTAGACTTAATAGATTTTTTTAAAGTAAACATATTTTATAAGGGGTACTCTCGCGAGTAATATCCCAGTGGCAAATAAGCAGAGTACTCCGAAAATTCATCGATGAAAAGTGCCTTATTTGTATAGTGCGTTTCATCGATGCGGTTTATTTTTATTTTAATCTATTTCCCTGTTTCATTTTAACTGTTAAATTTTTTCTTCAACTAAACGGCAACACTCTGTAGCCGAGCTAAGGAACGGAGTCGCACTCGAACTATTCTAGAAACGAAGCAGGTTCGAATCTCTGTCAAATCAAATTTTGTTATTCAAATCATTTTATAAATAAAAATTGTTGCCAGAATTTGAACCCGCGCTTTCTGCGTCCCAAGCAAAGTCTCTAATAACCGACATAAATAGGGTTACCAGATGACTTACTTTAGTAGTAAATGTACTACTTTTGCCCAGCAAAAATACTTTACTACTTTTAACTTGAAATGAACTACTTTTGGGTGAAATGTAATACTTTTGACTACTTTTTAATTTTTCATTCTAAAATATTTTTTATGCAGAGAATGTAAGGACCTTTTTTTTATTAGTTTTTGCTCAACAAAAATATTTCAAATGGGAAAAGTTATCAAAGTCTTGTTTTTTATAACAAAATTTCAAATTTTTCAGGTGAACTACTTTTGTAGACAGGTCATCTGGTAACCCTAGACATATATATACATTTTTTTTTAATATCGTCAAAATTAAATATAAATTCTATTTGAATTTTTTAATTTTTGTAATTGAATTTTTTGTCTGCCTAACATTTCGCATACTTTGCATGTAGCAATGTAGGCAGAGTGTCTGTCGACAGCTAACTTTGTATATGGAGATGTAAGAGGTGTTGCCTATTGGCTGCATGCTTTGTATGTGGAGATGTAGGCAACACAGTAAACAATACAAGCACTTAGTAAGTGGTGTTTTAAGGCAATGTGCCTTTCATTTGTTGCACATTGTATATAAAGATGATGTAGGCAAACTATGGCTGGAGTTGTGAGCATTGCTGCCTACAAAGATTGTAACTATTCATGAGGGATCATATTCTTATGCTGAGCTCGGAGAGCGTTAATTACACGCACATACAAAGCTAACGAAAATTTCGAAAATAAGTTGAGAACTCATCGTTTCATTAAAAAATGGTATCATCTAATTTACAGAACTATACAAATGTTATGTTAAGCTTTAGAATTGAATTCGTAGATTTGGAGTCATAACAGATTCATAAAATTTTCAACTCTCTTTTTGAAATAAATTTTACTTTTAATAACAAATTTATAAAGCCTTATTTATTATCTCTAAAATATTGTGGAGTGTCATATGCTTTTTATGCAAATATCTTATAATATATAGATAGTTTTGTCGATATGCGAACAAATTTTCCATATAAAAAAAACCCAATTTGAAGTTATTATATTGACTTTTAGATCTTTCCTCCACATGTCACACTATATAACAAAAGATGGGAAATAGTGTAATGTAATATATCACACATATTGGTTGTGTAGAAGTCAGACTTCTTAAGGCATGAATATCAAAAAATTGTGAATAATCCATAGATAGTTTGTCTGGTTTGTCTGGGCGTCGATTTTCATTTAGATGACATGAAGCATGCGTAAAGAAAATGCCTTTGATTTTTGATTTATAACAAGTTTTTCACTGCGCAATAAATGTGTCACTCAACCTCAGGCACCAATAACCCCAGCTCCGCCACTGTATACATGTGTCACCAATTATCAGCCTAATTTGATGCATCTGATTTCATGTCATGTTGCTTTAAGAAAATTAAATTTACATACATATTGGTGATTGTTAATGACTGTGAGTTCGATGAAATAATGTTCAATTGTAAAACAAAATTAAAGAAACATAAATCTTTAGAAAATTGAAGTGTATCTAATTAATTAGCTTTTATTTGCTTTAGCGGTATTTTAGACTTAATGCCAGGTTAAGTTTAAAATTCAACCATAATTAAGAGGCAATTTATCGTATTAAACATGCATTTATATGCCGCACATGAGCTTGGAATAAAAAAAAAAACCTTGAAAATCCAATTTGCGACGTGGGATTTTCGAAAGTTTTTTTTTGTTTTGACATGAAATTTCAGGCTTGCGCGATCGATCCCGGCCACTTGGCAACCCTGTATACCATATAATTTATCCTTTTGATGTGTTTTTAAGTCACTACTTAAACTGTTAATATTTATACTTTTTCTATTGAAAATAAATCATTTCGCTACAAAATCAGATATACAAATCTCTGAGCTCAGTTAACAGTCAAATTCTAAGTTTCTAAATTTATAGTTTTTTTAAGTCCGCTGAAAACTTTTTAAAGCGTAAACTTTTTTTTCATCTTTTCTGAAAGAAATACCATGCTTACTTTATACTTTTAAGCTTGAAATTTTTCTATTAATTTTTTTGTATGCACTATTTGCGATAAGAACCGTAACCGTTTCATTTAAAAGTCATTATAAGGCTGTGTGGGATCAAATTAAATGTAAATACATCAATTATTTCATATTTTAAGTCGTGCATCTCCAATGATGTTCTGACAGAACGACTATGACATGATACTCCACAGGGGTATCTTTTGTGGATGGATTTGATGAGGCTTACGACCACACGGACCACAATCAACCCAGGAAGTATCTGACTCTGACTGGGTGGCTTCCTAGTCAACAGTACTTTTATTATATCTACAAGAATGATTACCTTGCTATACTTGCATCGTGGTCAATATTGACACCTGGAATATTTGGAAAACTGAATCAGTTAACCATTTCTAAATCAAATTCATAGTAAAAACATAAATAATCATGACACCGCTCTGGAAATTTCAACTTTCGGTCTACTAATGGGAAGTAACTAGATGTTTTCGATAGAATTTCTCTCTCTCTCTCTCTCTCTCTCTCCCTCTCTCTCTCTCTCCCTCTCTCTCTCTCTCTCTCTCTCTCTCTCTCTCTCTCTCTCTCTCTCTCTCTCTCAAATAGCTTTTGAGAAAACTTCAGCTGAAAAATTCTAAAAAAAAGGCATTTTCGGCCATTTTTTGAATAACCAAGGTCAGATGCGATTAAATTCTAGAATATTGGGGTCGAAAAGGGAAATGTCAAGACATTGAATTGAGAATTATAAAACAAAATCGTAGCAATATGAATTTGAGACGTTTTAGCGCTACGATTACCCAAAAACATATTTTTTTTTTTGGGGTTTCAACCCCCATTTTCTCAAAAACTATGCGTGATGGACAACTTTTGAGCCCAAATAAATGTGTACGAATTTGAAAATGTTTCAGTCGTCAATAATTTCAGTGTTAATTCCTAAATAACGTGTATCCTATCATGCTTTCTATTCAGTTTTCGCAAACTTCACAGGATGTGTTGTGTTATTAAGTAGAAATGTAAGACTGCACATCTATATATTTAAACTTTCTAGTGCGAAAATTGAAAATCAATTCGTGTCAAAAATACAATTTCAATTTTTGTGCATCATAAGTCAGACATAAATTATTAAGAATGGCACTATGACGGTTTCAAAAATAAATAAATATTAGTTATATATTTCCTGCTGGACCATTTATTTTAATTCATTGCATTAAGACTTGGTATAAAAACAAAAACTACGAGTTTTGAGCTCAGATTGCTTTGAAAAATGAAAGCAGCGGTTATAATATGCATTCTCTTGGGGTGCGCCTTTGTATACTCTAGTAAGTAGGAAGTCAACCATACTATAAAAATAATATATATTATATTTAGAAAATGATGACAGTCATTCTGGTGATGCCTTCGTTGGAACCAATACTGCCAAAAAAGTTGACGACTCGGAGGACCCAGTGGTGTTCCTGGTATTTGGCAATGGTGGTGACAAATCTGTTGGTGCAAGTGAACCAAGTAAAAATGATAACGACAATCATAATGAATATAAAATTATCATCGGCCGCGATTCAATTACCATCGAAAAAGATGGCTTAACTAGTCGTATAAATAGTGGCGAAAGCGGAAGTTACGACGCTGGAACAGATGTTAAATATCGCATTACTACAGAAAATGGAAGTAGTAACTATAAAAATGGTAAAAGTAGCGCAAGCCGTAGAAAGAAAAGTACCAGTGTCCCAAAAGGCGGTAAAATGAACGGAGGCGATGGTCACAGTGCTCCAACTGACGACGGTACCAGTCCACCAGGGGGTGGTTCTAGCGGCAGTGGCCCTGGTAGTGACGGTAATGGTAGTAACAATGGCACCAGTGGAACCGAAATTGTCCCAGGTGGTAGCAATGGCACCAATGGCACAAGTACTGATGGCGGTGGACCAGGCGGTAGTCCAGATGGTAGCAATGGCAAAGAAGGCGGTAAAATGGACGGTGGTGATGGGCACGGCTCTCCAACCGACGACGGTACCAGTCCACCAGGGGTTGGTCCTAGCGGCAGTGGCCCTGGTAGTGGCGGTAATGGTAGTAACAATGGCACCAGTGGAACCGAAACTGTCCCAGGTGGTAGCAATGGCACCAATGGTACAGGTACTGATGGCCGTGAACCAGGTGGTCGTCCAGATGGTAGCAATGGCACAGAAGGCGGTAAAATGGACGGTGGTGATGGGCACGGCTCTTCAACTGACGACGGTACCAGTCCACCAGGGGGTGGTCCTAGCGGCAATGGCCCTGGTAGTGGCGGTAATGGTAGTAACAATGGCACCAGTGGAACCGAAACTGTCCCAGGTGGTAGCAATGGCACCAATGGTACAGGTACTGATGGCCGTGAACCAGGTGGTCGTCCAGATGGTAGCAATGGCACAGAAGGCGGTAAAATGGACGGTGGTGATGGGCACGGCTCTTCAACTGACGACGGTACCAGTCCACCAGGGGGCGGTCCTAGCGGCAGTGGTCCTGGTAGTGACGGTAATGGTAGTAACAATGGCACCAGTGGAACCGAAACTGTCCCAGGTGGTAGCAATGGCACTAATGGTACAGGTACTGATGGCCGTGAACCAGGTGGTCGTCCAGATGGTAGCAATGGCACAGAAGGAGGTAAAATGGACGGTGGTGATGGGCACGGCTCTCCAACTGACGACGGTACCAGTCCACCAGGAGGTGGTCCTAGCGGCAGTGGTCCTGGTAGTGACGGTAATGGTAGTAACAATGGCTCCAGTGGAACCGAAATTGTCCCAGGTGGTAGCAATGGCAGCAATGGTACAGGTACTGATGGCGGTGGACCAGGCGGTAGTCCAGATGGTAGCAATGGCACAGAAGGCAGTAAAATGGACGGTAGTGATGGGCACGGCTCTCCAACTGATGACGGTACCAGTCCACCAGGAGGTGGTCCTAGCGGCAGTGGTCCTGGTAGTGACGGTAATGGTAGTAACAATGGCACCAGTGGAACCGAAACTGTCCCAGGTGGTAGCAATGGCACGAATGGTACAGGTACTGATGGCCGTGAACCAGATGGTCGTCCAGATGGTAGCAATGGCACAGAAGGCGGTAAAATGGACGGTGGTGATGGGCACGGCTCCCCAACTGACGACGGTACCAGTCCACCAGGGAGTGGTCCTAGCGGCAGTGGCCCTGATAGTGGCGGTAATGGTAGTAACAATGGCACCAGTGGAACCGAAACTGTCCCAGGTGGTAGCAATGGCACCAATGGTACAGGTACTGATGGCCGTGAACCAGGTGGTCGTCCAGATGGTGGCAATGGCACAGAAGGCGGTAAAATGGACGGTGGTGATGGGCACGGCTCTCCAACTGACGACGGTACCAGTCCACCAGGAGGTGGTCCTAGCGGCAGTGGCCCTGGTAGTGACGGTAATGGTAATAACAATGGCACCAGTGGAACCGAAATTGTCCCAGGTGGTAGCAATGGCACCAAAGGTACAGGTACTGATGGCGGTGGACCAGGCGGAAGTCCAGATGGTAGCAATGGCAAAGAAGGCGGTAAAATGGACGGTGGTGATGGGCACGGCTCTCCAACTGACGACGGTACCAGTCCACCAGGAGGTGGTCCTAGCGGCAGTGGCCCTGGTAGTGACGGTAATGGTAGTAACAATGGCACCAGTGAAACCGAAACTGTCCCAGGTGGTAGCAATGGCACCAATGGTACAGGTACTGATGGCGGTGGACCAGGCGGTAGTCCAGATGGTAGCGATGGCACAGAAGGCGGTAAAATGGACGGCAGTGATGGGCACGGCTCTCCAACTGATGACGGTACCAGTCCACCAGGGGGTGGTCCTAGCGGCAGTGGTCCTGGTAGTGACGGTAATGGTAGTAAAAATGGCACCAGTGGAACCGAAACTGTCCCAGCTGGTAGCAATGGCACCAATGGTACAGGTACTGATGGCGGTGGACCAGGCGGTAGTCCAGATGGTAGCGATGGCACAGAAGGCGGTAAAATGGACGGTAGTGATGGGCACGGCTCTCCAACTGATGACGGTACCAGTCCACCAGGAGGTGGTCCTAGCGGCAGTGGCCCTGGTAGTGACGGTAATGGTAGTAACAATGGCACCAGTGGAACCGAAACTGTCCCAGCTGGTAGCAATGGCACCAATGGTACAGGTACTGATGGCGGTGGACCAGGCGGTAGTCCAGATGGTAGCGATGGCACAGAAGGCGGTAAAATGGACGGTAGTGATGGGCACGGCTCTCCAACTGACGACGGTACCAGTCCACCAGGAGGTGGTCCTAGCGGCAGTGGTCCTGGTAGTGACGGTAATGGTAGTAACAATGGCACCAGTGGAACCGAAATTGTCCCAGGTAGTAGCAATGGCACCAATGGTACAGGTACTGATGGCGGTGGACCAGGCGGTAGTCCAGATGGTAGCAATGGCACAGAAGGCGGTAAAATGGACGGTAGTGATGGGCACGGCTCTCCAACTGATGACGGTACCAGTCCACCAGGAGGTGGCCCTAGCGGCAGTGGTCCTGGTAGTGACGGTAATGGTAGTAACAATGGCACCAGTGGAACCGAAATTGTCCCAGGTGGTAGCAATGGCACCAATGGTACAGGTACTGATGGCGGTGGACCAGGCGGTAGTCCAGATGGTAGCAATGGCACAGAAGGCGGTAAAATGGACGGTAGTGATGGGCACGGCTCTCCAACTGATGACGGTACCAGTCCACCAGGGGGTGGTCCTAGCGGTAGTGGCCCTGGTAGTGACGGTAATGGAAGTAACAATGGCACCAGTGGAACCGAAATTGTCCCAGGTGGTAGCAATGGCACCAATGGTACAGGTACTGATGGCGGTAGACCAGGCGGTAGTCCAGATGGTAGCAATGGCACAGAAGGCGGTAAAATGGACGGTAGTGATGGGCACGGCTCTCCAACTGATGACGGTACCAGTCCACCAGGAGGTGGTCCTAGCGGCAGTGGTCCTAGCGGCAGTGGTCCTGGAAGTGACGGTAATGGTAGTAACAATGGCACCAGTGGAACCGAAATTGTCCCAGGTGGTAGCAATGGCACCAATGGTACAGGTACTGATGGCGGTGGACCAGGCGGTAGTCCAGATGGTAGCAATGGCACAGAAGGCGGTAAAATGGACGGTAGTGATGGGCACGGCTCTCCAACTGATGACGGTACCAGTCCACCAGGAGGTGGTCCTAGCGGCAGTGGTCCTGGTAGTGACGGTAATGGTAGTAACAATGGCACCAGTGGAACCGAAATTGTCCCAGGTGGTAGCAATGGCACCAATGGTACAGGTACTGATGGCGGTGGACCAGGCGGTAGTCCAGATGGTAGCAATGGCACAGAAGGCGGTAAAATGGACGGTGGTGATGGGCACGGCTCTCCAACTGACGACGGTACCAGTCCACCAGGAGGTGGTCCTAGCGGCAGTGGCCCTGGTAGTGACGGTAATGGTAATAACAATTGCACCAGTGGAACCGAAATTGTCCCAGGTGGTAGCAATGGCACCAATGGTACAGGTACTGATGGCGGTGGACCAGGCGGAAGTCCAGATGGTAGCAATGGCAAAGAAGGCGGTAAAATGGACGGTGGTGATGGGCACGGCTCTCCAACTGACGACGGTACCAGTCCACCAGGGGGTGGTCCTAGCGGCAGTGGCCCTGGTAGTGACGGTAATGGTAGTAACAATGGCACCAGTGGAACCGAAATTGTCCCAGGTGGTAGCAATGGCACCAATGGTACAGGTACTGATGGCGGTGGACCAGGCGGTAGTCCAGATGGTAGCAATGGCACAGAAGGCGGTAAAATGGACGGTAGTGATGGGCACGGCTCTCCAACTGATGACGGTACCAGTCCAACAGGAGGTGGTCCTAGCGGCAGTGGTCCTAGCGGCAGTGGTCCTAGCGGCAGTGGTCCTAGCGGCAGTGGTCCTGGAAGTGACGGTAATGGTAGTAACAATGGCACCAGTGGAACCGAAATTGTCCCAGGTGGTAGCAATGGCACCAATGGTACAGGTACTGATGGCGGTGGACCAGGCGGTAGTCCAGATGGTAGCAATGGCACAGAAGGCGGTAAAATGGACGGTAGTGATGGGCACGGCTCTCCAACTGATGACGGTACCAGTCCACCAGGAGGTGGTCCTAGCGGCAGTGGTCCTGGTAGTGACGGTAATGGTAGTAACAATGGCACCAGTGGAACCGAAATTGTCCCAGGTGGTAGCAATGGCACCAATGGTACAGGTACTGATGGCGGCGGACCAGGCGGTAGTCCAGATGGTAGCGATGGCACAGAAGGCGGTAAAATGGACGGTAGTGATGGGCACGGCTCTCCAACTGATGACGGTACCAGTCCACCAGGAGGTGGTCCTAGCGGCAGTGGTCCTGGTAGTGACGGTAATGGTAGTAACAATGGCACCAGTGGAACCGAAACTGTCCCAGGTGGTAGCAATGGCACCAATGGTACAGGTACTGATGGCCGTGAGCCAGGTGGTCGTCCAGATGGTAGCAATGGCACAGAAGGCGGTAAAATGGACGGTGGTGATGGGCACGGCTCTCCAACTGACGACGGTACCAGTCCACCAGGAGGTGGTCCTAGCGGCAGTGGCCCTGGTAGTGACGGTAATGGTAATAACAATGGCACCAGTGGAACCGAAATTGTCCCAGGTGGTAGCAATGGCACCAATGGTACAGGTACTGATGGCGGTGGACCAGGCGGAAGTCCAGATGGTAGCAATGGCAAAGAAGGCGGTAAAATGGACGGTGGTGATGGGCACGGCTCTCCAACTGACGACGGTACCAGTCCACCAGGGGGTGGTCCTAGCGGCAGTGGCCCTGGTAGTGACGGTAATGGTAGTAACAATGGCACCAGTGGAACCGAAACTGTCCCAGGTGGTAGCAATGGCACTAATGGTACAGGTACTGATGGCGGTGGACCAGGCGGTAGTCCAGATGGTAGCAATGGCACAGAAGGCGGTAAAATGGACGGTAGTGATGGGCACGGCTCTCCAACTGATGACGGTACCAGTCCAACAGGAGGTGGTCCTAGCGGCAGTGGTCCTAGCGGCAGTGGTCCTAGCGGCAGTGGTCCTAGCGGCAGTGGTCCTAGCGGCAGTGGTCCTGGAAGCGACGGTAATGGTAGTAACAATGGCACCAGTGGAACCGAAATTGTCCCAGGTGGTAGCAATGGCACCAATGGTACAGGTACTGATGGCGGTGGACCAGGCGGTAGTCCAGATGGTACCAGTCCACCAGGAGGTGGTCCTAGCGGCAGTGGTCCTGGTAGTGACGGTAATGGTTGTAACAATGGCACCAGTGGAACCGAAATTGTCCCAGGTGGTAGCAATGGCAGCAATGGTACAGTTACTGATGGCGGTGGACCAGGCGGTAGTCCAGATGGTAGCGATGGCACAGAAGGCGGTAAAATGGACGGTAGTGATGGGCACGGCTCTCCAACTGACGATGGTACCAGTCCACCAGGAGGTGGTCCTAGCGGCAGTGGTCCTGGTAGTGACGGTAATGGTAGTAACAATGGCACCAGTGTAACCGAAATTGTCCCAGGTGGTAGCAATGGCACCAATGGTACAGGTACTGATGGCGGTGGACCAGGCGGTAGTCCAGATGGTAGCAATGGCACAGAAGGCGGTAAAATGGACGGTGGTGATGGGCACGGCTCTCCAACTGACGACGGTACCAGTCCACCAGGGGGTCATACTAGCGTCAGTTGTACCTGTGGTCCTGCTAGTGATGGTAATGGTGGTAACAATGGCACTATTCAAAGCGAAAGTGCTCTAGGTGGTTCGGGTTATGGTGGTAACAATGACACAAATTTAAGCGAAAATGATACAGGTACCGATGGCGGTGAACGAGGCGGTAGTCCAGATGGTAGCGATGGCCTAAAAGGCGGTACAGTGGACGGTGGTTATGGGCGCAGCGCTCCAACTGTCGATGGTACCAGTCCACCAAAGGGTGGTTATAACAGCAATGGTACTAATGGAAAGGAAAGCGGATTAAATGAAAGTCATGGCCTAGATGGAGGTGATGGTCATAATGTCACCACAAGTGCCAAACCAGACAGAAACGGTGGCGTTGGTCCAGTTGGTGGAGATGGTCACAGTATCGCTACAGGTGCTGATGGTCATATTAACATATCTGGCGGTGGTAACCAAACTGTTACAAATAAAGGCGAAAGCGGTGATATATTAAAAGCAGTGGTTGGGAAAAATATTTGAGACGTAGGCGTGGACCAGCTAGGAGGTGATGGAATTATAGGAGACATGATCTTTTCATGGATATTTAATTTTTCTCTGTAAAATAAATGAAACTTTTTGAACAATTTCAATCTTATCTAACGTATACTCTGATTCTTTATATTGAAATTTATTAAACGTTTACTGATGATGAAGCTTGTATTTCTTTTCTTAGCGTTTGGGAATTTTAAAACTGACGCTCTCAAAAATGGCTTCGAGTACAAATCGATATAGTTTTTTTGAATAATTTTTTTTGGTTCCCGTTTTTTTATCCATGTTAAATTAAGTTGGAAAATAGGATCAACGATCTGTTCGAGCGGAAATCTGTTTGTCTATTTTCTGCTTAGTCTGTTGAGGAGGATTTTTTCCAAGATCTTGAACGATTAGTCTATTTTAGATGGGTTGGAGAATTAGCTTATTCTTTTTTACTATTTCATGCAGAGTTCGTAACCTTCTGGACGAATCTGGTGGGTGTCGCAACCTTTACTGTCCAAATGCACACATCCCGGAAATATCGAGTAATAAAGAAGTATGCGTGAATAAAATGTCAACCAAACCAAACTTTTGACTTAAATTTAGTCATTGCAAATATTGCCGAGGCAGAGGTTTTCTGAACGAAGCGATTAGGGTATGCAGCCCCCGTAGTTATGAATAAAATAAAATATTTTTCAAAGTTTAAAAGTTAGAGTTGATAAAACTCTTCAATATCACGGAAAAACGAACGCGTGCTATATTGCTCGAGATGCTTTCAAAATTACGGAATCTTTGCTCAAAAGCTGATTACTATCATGTCGATTCTACCGGTCAGAATAATGTTGTTCTTTTATTAATATCTGCTTTAAGGTTACAACTTGTATCACATATAAATATACAGTACCAGGAGGCTGACAATTGTTCGATTTTTTGCTATTATCCTATGAATAAGATTGGAATTCATACGGTCAACCAAAAAATAAGGTTAATATTACCAAAACTTCACTAAATCTCAGGTAAAAATTTTCTAACTTGATGCTTTATTATTCAGAATATGGAAGCTAATTACTTTTCCCTTGAGTGGCACAATAAGTTTGATTTGCTTAAAGTCCATGGATAGGAAACTTTTGACAGAATATAGAGGCAGTTGGTGCGCTTGCAGTATAGGCAAGGAGACCGAAAAATTGCCGCGCAGAAAAATGCAGGTTATTTGAATGAATAAATTAAATTATCCGCGCTTGGTACGATTGATTGGAGAAGTCGCGCACAAACCAAAGGCTTCTTCAAGGAACTGGTTCGGTCTGCCGTATCCCAGTAACGGCTTGTTATACTCACCTAAGTGTGTAAGTAAGAAAATGACAATTCATAGGTAAAGTCCGAACATTGAAGTTTGAAAATAAAATTCTGAAAACTGACAAACCAACCAAAACGCGATTTTTATATATATAGATATAGATTACATTAAATTTCTTCCAAGACAACAAGGATAAGCAAGCGCTTAATTGTGTTAAGGTGTATATTTGAAATAGGGAATGCCGAAATACGCAACCTTAGCGGAATTTTTACTACATTCGAAGCCTTAGTTTCGGCATTGGAAAATTACACAAATACAAAGTAGCAATTTTTAGTACTCGTACATGAGTGCAATTTTTAGTACATTCGGAATATTTTCAATAATATATCTTTTTTCAAAAACTGATTCACATATATAGTTAGCGGAATAAGGCAAAGTAAAATTTTGGTTAAAACCCTATGAGAAATACAATCGTACCGCACAATTATGAACGCCGTGAAAGCTTGGCTTTGTCGGAAAAAAAGCCAATGCCTCAAAAAGTTGTTTATAGATAAGAAAAAAATACATCGAAAGAAGAAATAAATTTTTTTGGAAATCTCAAAATGTTCTCTTTTCTTAATATCAGAAAAAAACAGCATTTTAATTTTTATTGAATGAGAACTGCTTCATACTGCGTAAATTGGTTCTGAATTAATTTATTGTTCGTTTCTTGCAGATCATTTGCTTTACAGAAAAATATTCTCTATTAAGTTTTATTGCTGAAAAAAACTTCACGCATTTTCTATTCGACTTCAAAAGCATTAGCTATTTACCGCGATAAGCCCATTAGTGCTAGCCATCCATACTTTCATTGAAGAAAACACGGCTTATTTCAAATATAATTCACGATTAGTTACGTGATAAATGCCAAATGTTACAATTAACGCTACATGCGAAACACAAATAGGCCGACCGACTACTTAGCGCCTTTGATGGGCTGTGTGGAAAAAGAATCGAACAACATATCTGTATTCGTTTATTCTATCAAATGCTAAAAGTATTAAATCTTGAATAAAACCACGTTTTTCGAAATGGATTAAGTGCTGAAACATGTCGAAATTATTTTAGTCTTAGGCTCAGCCGACTAGAAATTACTTCAGGCTTAGATCCGATCAGACTTATCTGAATTATGAACAGAAACTGGTCAAAGTTTCGGATCCGTTTAATACAATAAACGAGGCTGGATAGAACAATGAAAGGAAAGTGTCTACGAAGGAGCTGTATACCATACCGAAAAGTTAATTCCTGCTACAAGTAGATTATTACGATTAAAGACAAAATTAATTCAAAAAAGATTCTTTAAGAAAAACGAAAATTCTTGATATTTTTTTATCCAACCAATGTTTCACGAGTGTATATCTCGAGAGCTATTGGTCCTTTTGCAATAAAACCGACCCTTGAATAATGAGGAGTTTTTATATATATTTATTATGTTGTTAAACTAAACAAACAGCTTGTTCGAACATTTTTCGCAGATATCTCCTAATTTTCGTGGGCTTAAATGAAAAACTTGTGAAGTGTTGGTAAACTATTTTAGATAAGATTTTTGACTACATATAATTGATTTTCGCTTTTGATTGGGCAGATCATTTTTAGAATTTGTTGATGAAAAGTTTTTCGCTGTTTTTATTTTTCCTGCCGGACAGTTAATTTTCAATTATTTCTTCAGAACTTGGTATAAAAACGCAAACGGCATCATTTATGCTCAAATTGTTTTTTAGAAATGAAGGCAGCAATTTTTCTGTGCATTTCCTTGGGGTGCATTTTTATCATCTCTGGTAAGTAGGAGGCCTCATCTCATCTATTAGAAATTGATGCATAGCAATCCCGATTTTTCGTCTATTCTTTAAGCTAACACAAGCACCCTCGGCAGAGTAGGAGGAGGACTTACTTATAAAGGCAGCGGACATAAGCAAGGCGGTCAAGGTGGCCCAGGTATTGGAGGTCAAGGTGGTCCAGGCGGTAAGAAAGGTGGTGCAGGTGGTCGTGGTGAAGGAGGAACTGGTGGTGACGGTTCTAAAAAAGGCGGTCAAGGAGGTGGTGGTAAAGGAGGCGAAGGTGGTGAAGGTGGTATAGAAGGCGGCGAAGGTGGTGAAGGTAAAGGAGGTGGCGGTGGATCTGGTGGTGATACCGGTGGTAAAGGTGGCTTAGGTGAAGGAGGTAATGCTGGTGTGGGTAAAGTCATCTGCGGTGCAGGTGGTGTAGGTAGTGGAGGAGGCGGAGGTTATGGCAATAACACCGGTGGTGAAGGTGGTGAAGGTAAAGGAGGCAGCCTTAGTAATTGCTTAGTAGACACATCTGGTAAAGGCAAGCAAAAACCAAAACCCAAACCAAAGCCCAAGCCCAAGCCCAAACCCACTAAAAAGCCACCTCGCATTACTACTGAAGAGCCACCTCGCAGTACTACTAAAAAGCCACCTCGCAAAACTACTAAAAAGCCTCGCCCTACTACTAAAAAACCAAGCCCTACTCGCGAATCAACTGAAGATCTCGAAACTACGACTAAGAAATCAAAATCCAATAAAAATGGAGTTGTAGTAAAGATCGTTATTTAGATGACAATGGTGGTGATCATCAACGGCTATGGCAATGTCTGTTTGCCTCACTCGATACATAATGAAAATTTCAGTAAAAATATAAAAGATAATTTATTTGTATGTACCTACCACATTTGTATTTCGTGTTTGGAATGTATTAAAAACTGACTAGAACTTATTTGTTTTAAATTATACTACGTATATATAGTATACCTAGTTCAATGAGAAATGCTTCTCAACGATTTCAAGAGAAAGACCTTTAAAGAAAACTAGATGTGACAGACTTTAAGGCTTTTAAATTATAGCAGACTGAAGTTTTAATCTACAGGTGAGCAAAAATAGCTATGTCGGTGTATACTTGGGCCTCAGTTGACTGGTAAGCTAAACGCTTGAATATGTGTGGTACTTGAATTAAATTCGAGATTTTAAAAATCTAAGTTCAAAACAATGTTATTAGAAAATTCCGAAAAAAAAACAAAAATCTTTTATTGTATGAAAATAAAACTCGCTTGGGGTTCACAAAACCCCATTTTTAGAGGTTCTAATATATTTGAAATATTGCCCAAAAGAAATCCCTTCATTTATACACAGGAAGAACTAAGAATCAAGAACATAAAAGCATTTCCGGACCTCTTATTTGTGACTCTACTTCAAAGTTTTTTTTTTTATTAAACTTCACTGCCTTAAATAACTCCCTCCGTTTTGGCTGGCGTTTCTTGTCGAAATACGCCAACTTTTTGTCTGGTACTGCGCCAAAACATTTCTTGTATTTGTGTGAGGTTTGATTCTATTACCTTGTTTTTGTTTGTATCAAAGGTGCCATGACCATACCTGTCACGTTACAAACGAAAAGACAAAGTGAATATTCCCACTGTGAATAGATGGGCATTAGCTCGTTAATCCGTTAATCGTTAATTAACGAAGTTAACATTTCGCCTAACGGATTAACTTTAAAAAGTGTTAACGGACTCATTAACTTCCGTTAAATTTCCTCAAGTCCGGTAATCGTTAATCCAGTACTATTTACCAAAAATATACCTCACACTTCGCGCCGCGACAAACACGTTCTGACAACAAATACGTTCCGATTCATATGGCTGAAAACGCATGACAGTAGTCGAGTGGATACAGTAAAAAAATGCATTAAAAAAAGGTAGAAGAGGCGTTACGACAAGAAGCTGCCAAAAGTTCGCAGAACAGAGATAGTTTAAGTGGCGGAGGCAGCAACGAGAGTAACAACGACAATGATGAGGAAGACTTTTACAATTCTTTCACTCAGCCTAAGGAAAAACCTAACACCCACAAATCTTTAAAGGCTAAAGCTCAAAATCTCGTCAAAATGTGGCTAGACATAAATCAAAAGTCTTGTTCACCGACGCGGCATTCCTCAGGGAACAGATATTCAGAAAGCTGTTTATTAAATATAATACTACTATACCCTCAAGAGCTGCAGTTTAAAATCTTTTTTCCACGGGCAAAGATATATTAATGCCGAAACGAGCCTAGCCTTCAGACAAGAACTTCAACATATTAATGTTCATGAAGGGGAATATCCACACAGTGGCATACCGTGCATATTTTTGGCATTGGAATAGTTCATTTGCTCAACATACACATTTCTTCTATTTAATTTCAAGGAAAAAATGCCTCTCCAAAAACGGTAGCAAAATGAGATATATTCCACACTGAATTACAAAATCATCACACAACCCTCTAGTAAAAAAAGTTTCCTCACTTTTAGTTAAACAAAAACCATAGCAAAATAAGATATATACGAGGACCGCCCTCCCTTAGGTACGCTACTGTATCCACATTATGCCAGAGGACTAAATTATTTTTTTTTTTTTTGTTCCTAACCTATTAACTTCTAGAACCCAAAGCAACAGTTTTTATAAGAAGATCAATAACGCAACGTTATAAAAAATGCAATTTCTATCACGTGATAACGGATTAACGGTTAACTTGCGTTAAGTCTTCCGAAATGTAACGCATTAACGTTTAACGAAGTTAACTTTTTTAGTTACGGATTAGCGATTAACGAAGTTAACTATTTGATTAACGGTGCCCAGCTATGCCACTGTGTAGGAAATAAAAATTCTAGTTCTTCTCTTTCAAAATCCAGGCTTGTTTTTTTAATCGCACGAGAATTTGTATAAGTTTTTATTTCTAAAAGATTATCTAAATATTCAAATATTTTCGAAGTTGGACCGCGATCAGTACTGCTGCAGCCTAGGGGTGCACGCGAAAATTGGAGGCCCGCACCACAATATTGATGACGTTCTATTTTTGCTCAGCAATCTTATATTTAATATTTATAATCGTAAAAATTTAAGTTTTTTCTTGTGCATAAAAAAAATTTCGTTGCAACTTTTGAAAACAACCTCTTCCGGTAGGTCCCGCACCAAATGTTCAGCCTAAGGGCACGCACACACCAAGACACGGCCTTGTCTGAATCTAAGAAAATATTTGGTTAAAGTTCACAAAATTTTTTTAATATATTCTTTTATTATTTATTAAAATTTTTCTAATAAAATTAAGTTTTAAATAAAAAAGTGCATGAAACAAATCAATTTTTTTTTTTAACAATATAAGCAAAAAATTCTTAGACACAGTTTGTAGTAACTGCTACTCATGTATCATATTAACATTAAAAATAGTTCAAAAGATATAACAGCGGTGTGTAATTGTTAACGTCTATTTTTTGCTAAAAAAAAATTTAATATTAAAAATACATTTTCATACAGTTGATGCAGCATTTCATTAAAGAGGTGTAGAGTGAAAAACAGCGTGTAAATAACGCACAGCAGGATACAGCCAAGTCATAAAGTTACTGGACTGCTGCTACTAATACTTTGAATTGTAAGCGAGCCAACGCCCAAATGATACATGGATTCAAACACATAAACGTGAATTCACAAACTGAAAACACGCAGCAGGCAATAATATCCATAAGAGCAACAACAATACCAACAAACACAACTGCATTTAACTGCATACAGATGCAGAATTGCATACGCAAATGCACGCAGACGAAATGCATACGCACAAATGTAAATAATGACCACGAACTAAGCACGCACGCATAAATGTACACTGAAAGAAAAAATTCAAATCGAATCAAAAATGACATACTTACATATAATTGCGAAACACAAAATTATACACCCAAAAAAAAAATGCAAGAAAGAAAATAAAATTTGTCGTTCGAAAGACTAAATAAAAATTTATTTTATATTGTAATAATATTGTAATTGGTGAAGTTCGCAGCTTAGAGTAAGAAAATAGAAAAAGTACTAATTTCCATCGTACTTGATACTTTTGCTGATAATCAGCGCATATTTCCGTCATTTGCTGGCACCTAAAGCACAATAAAACCAAAACTGACTACCGGCGACTGTTTGCATTGTAAACAAATAGATTTTTTAAGGATTCAGAGAACGGACAAACGATTACAACAGAAACTGCTTCGAACATGAAATGTAGAAACTAACATTGAAGCAATTGAAAGAAAGCATTATATGATTTTAAATTTTTAAATGCTCTTGGCTGAGGATAGACTGAAAAAAATCTCATAAATGCTAAAAAATTCGGCATCGCTCAAGCCTTTTATTTTGATTAAATTCAAATTAAACAAATTTTCTTATTTCATTTGAGTCAAACAATGTAGAGTAACTTCGGGTATTGTGGTATAGGTATTTTTGTATTTTAATTGCACGTAACTTTTATAGCATAGCTTCTACTTCCTTATGTAATATGTTAAACTCAGATAGATGACTCACATACAAAAATTTGAAGACAATCATTGTGAGATCAAATTAAATCGCATTGCAGGCATTGAACTCAGGTTTGAACCTTTGTATCGCTCTGGAAGGATTTGTTGCAAAAAGCACATATAATATATTTGATGGGTGGAGCAAATTGGACTATATCACATCACCCAAATTTCAGTTTTAGTACACTCAGTTTATTTTATTAAAACACGCTTCACATTATTATTATATAATACTAACTTTACTTTGGGCCAAATTGCAAGCAAATAAAATTTCGACTGCACCGCTAAGTCAATTTCACCACACTGAAACCAAAAACAGTTAATACGAACGCACAAAGCCTTGCAGCACGTATCTTTTTCCGTTAGTGCTTTGTTGAGAAAAACAAATTTGTCGAGAGTTGTTTATTTCAGGAAATATAATGGCATATCACATTAGCCGACCATATCACAATACCCGAAGTTACTCTAATTGCAGATTAACAAATTTGCTTGGTTATCATATTTTTATTGGCTTTTACATCATAATAATATTAATATTATAAAATTCTCAGCTTATAAAACATTACTCATATATCTACAATTCAGGTAGTTGTGACAGTTTGTATCATAGATGGGCAAAATTTTGGAAACAGGAGCTACAAACGCAACAAAAACAACAGAAAAATACCCCAGTATTAATACGACGTCGATTGCAAAAAAAAATTCTGCAGTAAACCAAAAGCCAATTCCAAGAATCAAGCACATGAGTGTAAAAATAAAAGTACACTGATCAAAAGAAAAAAGAAAAGCTGTCCTCAATGTGCGTATTGCTTTTTCCGGTTCTTTTCTTTTTTTCTGAATGATGCAAAAATAACAACAATACAAGTCCTTTGATAAAAATGTGCTTAGAAATGGTTAGTGCACGTGTTTGTTGTTTTGGTTATTTTTCTGTAAAAAGAAACGACGTATTTGTTGTAAAGAGCTAAAATTGACTCATTTTTCCTATTTTGCCCATTTTTTGTTTACGTATCGCTGAATTAAAGGATGCCACATTATTGAAATATAGTTTTTACCTTAATCTATATAGTTAAATTTATATGTTTTTGACAAAGGAATAATTCTTCCACTACATAATCCGATATTTCTTTCTACGAATTTGATTTGGTTTGATTTTGAATATATGTTTGATCAAGTTGATTATTGTTCCAATCCAATAATGTTGAAATCCCAATTAGAACCGATTTCTTTAATTCTAAGGAAAATGCGATTGATTCAATTTCGATTGCACTAAAAAAGAATTTAATTCGATTTTAAAGAATTAAATACATTTTTGATTCCATTCCCATGCCTTCCTTAAGAAAGAAATTTCACATTTGAGGGAAAAGCACCCTCGAAGAGTTCAACTTCAGCTCACTTTTGGAGAAATAATTTTTTGTAGATTGAAAATAGACTTCTATGTCATTGGGATAGGCTTATATCCATACCGATTGCAGAAAGAAAAAGTTTCAAAAATAGAACCTTAGTTCGGAATGTCCTTGATGATGTTCAAAATTAATATTCAACCTTTTCGCATCGAGCGGTTAAAACTAACCTATGGTAATGGACAACATTCATATTAGACTATTCCCCAACGAATACGGCAAGCATTTTTTTTTAGAAAAATGCGCAATTAAAATCGTTCTAATTTTTGAAATGAAATGGTTCAATTCATATTCGGATTGCTTGCATGGATACTCTGATATGCCTTTAACATTTCTTGCGGAAGCCTTTTTGAGTAGCAAATACCTTATTGTATTTATAGATGGATAGAAATCTGGCAGAACATATAACTGATATTATATACCTCAGTATTATTTTCAAAGTTTCTTTGTTTATTTTTTGGGAAATTTTTTGTTTGTGATTAAAGCGAATCAAAATATTTTTTGTGTACTTAAATGATTTAATCATGAATTCATCAAGCGTTTTGTTAATGTTCTTGATATATGAATTAATGTGATAGTCACAAATACTTATGCACTTGCAACAGCATACGTATGTATGATGTAATGTGCATGCATTAAATATGTGTTCAAATGTCTTTGTGTAATATTCATGATGACGTAAATTGGTTATGTCAGCATTATACATATATTTATCGAATATATAGGTCAGCATATTTATGGGCATTAAAATTTTGTTTACACATGCGAAAACATTTTTCATTAAACGAACGATATGACATATTTCGACCATATTTTTAGGGAGGTTCTTCATTAAAGCTAAAAGTTTATCAAATACAATTTTTATCCGACTAAATTATGGTATCAAAGGCTTGCCATGCAGTTAGTTCGTGAGACATGATATGATATATGAAGCCGAAACAACAACTTTCTACCCACTTACTCGACAAGTAAGTCTTAACTTGTAAGGCTGATATTTTTGGTTTTGCGAAAAATGAAGTACCCTACACACCACATTAACAGTAGCAGTAAGTCTTAAATTTTTCTTAAAAGTTTCCAATATTGAATTTGACAAAACCCAGTGTGCCAAACGAATTTATTTCAAATTCGAAACGGACTCGTTTCTTCATACATTTTATTCGAAACGGATTCCGTTTCAAATCCGAAACGGATCTGATTTATTTACAAAAAACGAATCCGGAATGGATCTGTTTTACTTACAAAAAACGAATCTGAAACGGATGCGTATATGAGGAATCCGCACTAACAGATCCGCATCCGTTTTTGTGCACATTGGCCACTTACTTAAACCCTCAATACAACGATATTAAGATTTTGATAGTAAGGGAGGTGCAACGCCCGCTTGTCAAAATCAGCCCACTTATTGTCTAGTGCTTGTTCCAGCAACTTTTTTAGTATATACCTCTGTGAAATTTGGGTGTGTTATCTTTAATAACACTTTAAGAATTTAGCTTTTAATTTGTTTCTTTAATAGGAGATGCCACACCCTTTTTTCACAATAAGCCAATCTTTGCTTATCCCAATCATTCATAGTTTTTTCATTATACAATCCTTTGAACTGTGTGAATTTTTCGCTTGCATGGGAAAAATACACTACTGATATCAGCTGAGCACGCCGGCTCTTGACGAGAGGACTTTTAATGAGCAGAGAAAAAGAGTATGAAGTCTTTAGTGTGTAAAACAGCTTTTCCGAGCAGCTACTAAAATCAAGAGCAAACATCGGAATACTAAAGTGCGTAACTCTCAAATTATAAATAATCTGAGCTTAAAATTTGGGGTGTAGTGGCAACTTGCGGGGAAATAATTGCACACACACAGCATACGTGCGGTTAATTTTTTATGATTTGTTTGTTTTTTGAGAGATATTTATTATTATTTTTTATAAAAAAACTCATTGTTTCATACATAAATTTGCTAGAAAAATAAGGTTTTCTTCTCTCATATTAATTTCATGTTCTCTATTTTTTGTATGTGTTCTGTAAGTGACCTATGATACTTATCAGCCCCTCTCACGTTTTATTTGAAAAAAACCCATTGACATACACCCTTTGGCTCCCAAGTATCAGTTTGTGCGGTTAAGCTGGACATCGCTATTTAACTAATTCTCTCATCGTTTTGAAGTTTTTGCTTTGACGGTAGCTGCCACGCCCTGCTACACAAATTCTTTAAGTCTTTATCTTAAGATTTTCTGAACTATTCTTAGTATTTTTGTTAAATTTGGTTGCATTACATAAGAAACTCTAATAATATAGGGCTTTAAATGTATTATTTATATGTGCTGTATGCGTGTCCATTAACCGATTGTGTTCGTTTTCAATTCAACAAACTATGTATGTAGGTGTAGCATGTGTGCCAAATTTCATCAAATTCTCTCACATTTTTTCGCTTGATTTACATAGCTAAATCGAGTCAAGAGATTACCAAGAAAATGTGAAATTGTCTATGTCTGTGGCGCCTGAATATACCTTAAGTTTTGAGTGTAAAGTAAAAAATTTTAATCCAGATAGAAATTCATAATTTCTGGTACAAAAAACAATAAATTTTTTGTCATCACTAGGATCACCGACTCTTTGGAATAAAGAAGTAGATGGTGGAATTAATTAAAGCTCAGTTCAGCTCAGAATTTTCACAATATCTGAATCAATACATAGCACCATCCTAACCTCTCATCACGCCACAACTACCCGGATCATCAATTATTTGTAATGTATAACTCAAATATCATGGTAAGGCAATGTTGGCATACATCAAGAAAAAGCAAATTCAAGAGCCGAATTAAAAATTTTTTAATAATAAATTAATTTACAAAATTTAATACACGCACGTATATTCAAAACCTTACATATCTGATCTTTGAAAATTCAGGAAAAGTTTATCAGTCACGTCTCAAGCAAAGTTGCTGTACGTACGTAAGTACATGCAGTAAAAATTGTGTTATTGCAATAAATTTGCCTGTTAAATATTGCTAATTAGACATCGCATTTTACCACTTTACAAGTAGAACCGTTTCGCACACATACACAAATGTATGTGTGTTTGTTTGTGCTTACAGTAAAGTACCCAAGCACGTATGTAAATATGTTTAGCATGTAACAGCACGTGAGTCCCTACGTCTGTTATCGCGTCTGTAGCCATGCATCTTTTGTGCTACGCCAAAAGTTGAACAACAATGAAACGCTAATGAGTGAAATTTCAACGCAATTATGTACTACAGACTGACTGCAAGTGCACAAAATGCCGAACAACAACGTGGAGAGTAGCTACACTTAAATTCACATCATTCCACTGTGCGCTAATCTACCCCCCTTCTATATGCTACGCTACCACGGCTTGAAAGTAAAGCAGTTTAAAAAGTTTTGTAGCTTATTACACTGCAAAAAACTTCAGTAAATACTAAATATGCGTAAAATATTAACAATAAACTTTAAGTACCTTTTGACCTTGAATGTCATGAAAACGATTGAACTAAGATGAACAGCGATCAGAAGTGGAAAAATGTTTGCTTATAACTTTTGTGCGAGTTGAATTTCTGTTAGGCTAATGCGAAGCCAGCTATTAGTGAAAAGTTATTTCCATTACCTAAAATATTTTGCTTTGTGTGTTAGATATAACGCATACTTGTTAACAAATAAAATAGTTTCAATCCTGAAAAATTTGTGAAATTCCCGGGAATCGGACGATTTTTGTGACATGGACTTCAAATTAAAGAGCAACTTTTTACCAAAATCTAAATTTTACTTTTTACCATATAAGGAAAAATTTTTTTCTTATTATTTTGGAAAAATAAAATCGGTTTTATAGTTTAGTAGCTATGAGTTATTGTTTATAAGTAATATTAACCCTCATCAATGTAAGTATTTCCGTTTTACTGTTTCCTGTTTAACATTTTTTCATTTTTTCCTGTTTCACTTTTTCCGTTTCAAATATAACAGAAAAAACTTCGATTAAGTGCATCAAAGGATTTCAAAAAAAAAAACATAAAACCATGCATACTCCTAGGCCGATCTAACAAACATTGAATAGTGGTTTGTGTATAAAATAGAACAAACTTTTTATCACAGTTCGATGTTGAGTGCAACAAACAGTTTGAGGTTAATGAAATAACGATAAGTCAGCCATTTTGAGAAGGAAGTTTTATTTCTTTTTATATGTAAATGGAAAAACTTACATTAGTGGCCTTTTTATGTTAGCTGCTAATGCATTTGGCATCATTTGGTTTTTTGAGATTAAGACTGGTTTGTTTTATTACTATTGATTTCGATATTTGCAAGAAAATATTATGTAATTTAAACTAATGTAAGAACTTGCGTAAGTCTTGTAAGAAAAGTTACTTTCCACTCTTACACCAAACATTTATTTTATTGTTATTTATCACTTCATACACTTCAACTTTCACACTCAACACTTCCTTTTCATTTAGCACTTTATACGCTCAAGGACAATCACGATACATTTTCTAAATTAATTTTATTATAATTAATAGAAATAATTTTAAGCGACTTGAATAGAAACGACCGACACATGCACTTAAATACCGAAAACTGACGAGTCATAAGCAGTGCTGCCAATCTGTTTGGTATTCTATTCCACTAGTTTACAAATTTGGGATTCATCTCGAGATTTGGTTTCTCTTAGACTTTTTTCTATGTATATTGGAGCGTAGATTCCAAAAATGGCAACCATTTTTTTCTTAAGAATCGTTTTCGAGACATCCCCAAAAAATCCTATATCTCCATAAATATTTTTTTGACTGAAAAACGCTTTTCAGCATTCAAAACATGTTTTTATTTCCTTTCTAACAATATGCTGTTTGTGTCAATCAGATAAGATTTGATGGAGTTACAAACGCTCAAATTCCAAAAAAAAAACTGACTTTTTTGGTCTTTTTTAAAAATCACTAGAATTTCAATTGTTCCATTTGAATGAAAAAATCTTTCTTATTCATATTTTTTAAGATTAAAAATGAAAGACTATTCTTTTGGAAATATTTTAAGTATAATTTTGCAGAAATCGGACAAAAAATGTAGAAGTTATTCAAAAAAACAGTAAAAAAACTTGGAATAAAATTAAACGAAAATAAAGCAGGCCATACATTATGCTAACGATCGTACGACAAAACGTTATTTGTCGGCTTGTACTACCCGACTTGACAGTGTATGATGCTGTCGTACTACAGCAGCCAAACTGTCGATTGAAAATTAAAATATTTTGATTTTCTGTCGTTTTTTGTTCTGAATTTTATAGTGTATGGGGTTGTTTGACAGACTTCGCTTTGTACGCTGTAACATATAATGATCTCTGTGAGAGAAGAACATAAGCGGACATTCAGAAGAATCTTAAAACGCTACAATGAGTCAAGATGAAGAAAAATTACCATGTATAAATCGGATATAGGCCCATGGGCTGATATAGACCCTTCTGTGGCCTAAGTTATGATAACACGTCAGCTCCCGGAAATAACCTAACCTAAGTTTAATTTTCTAAAAGAATCTCTTCTTTTTTCCAAATTTTAAAATTGAGCAAACCAAAAAGTCCCCACGTTTTAAAGTCTGTTTATGTTCACAGTACTTTGAACTGAAGGAGAAAGACATAACGCAATACATGTGGGACCTGAAGCAATCCGCCATGCTGAGCCCGCCTGTGATTTCAGCAAATGGAGGCATTGCTCGAGGAAGTTTTGAGCTTATAATTTTCCATAGCAATTGTAAAAAAAAAGTTAAAATTAATATTTTATTTTATATGAAAAAGTTAAGGAAGTTCATGAGAAATAAATAATAACAATAAAAACATCCAATTTATGGGTTAGCGTTTAAAGAAATTAAATTTTTGTTGTTAGGAAACTGTTATTCAAACTTTTTTTTTTGTCGGAACTCAAAATAGACCAATGGCCTAAGGACAGGTTTTGTGGCTCAATGTGTGCGCTACAGTAACTTAAAGTTGTTGTCAAACTTGGCCAACGCACGGGTAACATTGACATAGCATTTTGACAACTGTGGTTCCAACAGAGTACCCAGTATTTGAGTCTAATTCCAAACAGATTGGCAACGCTGCTTATCACTCGTCAGTTTCCGGTGTTTAAGCGCAGGTGTCAGTCGTATCTACTCAAGTCGCTTCAAATTTTTACTATTAAATTCAATAATATTAATTAAGAAATTGTGTTGTGATTGTCCTTAAGTGTATAAAGTGATAAATGAAAACAAAATGTTTAGTGTGAAAGTTCAAATCAAAAATTCGCAAGTTCCTGGCTATGTTGCTATTTCACTTTATTTTCACTTAAAATCAAGCTACGATAAAAAAGCTTGTTTTATTCTATACACAAACCACTTTTCTTCCGTTAAATGTATGTGTGATCGGCCTAAGAGTATGCATGCATTTTTTTTAAATTCTTTGACTCTAAATAGAAAGAAACAAGGTTTTACAACCGTTGCATTTCTTACAGCATCAGAATTCATAATAAACTAAAATCTTTAACCTTTCTATGACCCTCCAAAAATCTCCACTCAATTTTTGAGTGGGGGGCTCGGTCGAGTTGTCACGAAATGCTTCACAAATATAAGTACCATATGAGCAGTTCCAGAAGGTGGATTTTATTTTCTTAATAAATCAGCATGAGTTTTTTTTTTGTATTTACCAAAAATCCCTATAATTATTATACTCATTAGCAATTAACTTAGTATGTACCACCTTTTCGTAGACAATTTCTTTGGCATTCCTTATGTAAGTCATTAAACAAATTTACTTATTCAAACGTCAATGATTACGCAATAAAATGAGCCACATTTAAATAAGCTTACCGAAATACCACACAATAATTACCGTAACCTCACACCCAACCACCACAACGAAGACAGCCTGAAAACTGAAGCGCCACCTACCAAGCACAAGCAAACTGGATGGTATTCTTTGCAGCATGATGTTAAACTTACATCACTGGCAGTATGGAACCAAACATCACAGAGCTCATCATGTCGAAAATCTTCAACGAATTAAGCACTAGTCAAAGTCACCGTTCAGATGACTTCGTTATCATGGCAAGTCGCCATCGTCGTCTACGTTGTCAGCATCTTCTTCCTTCTAGGAAATTGGCGTTGGTTGTGCCTGGGTGTTGCGTGCAAGTTGGCATTCATGTTCTTAATACCAATTGGAGGAGGAGTAGGATGGAATCAAAGGATGCTACTCCCCGTTAGTTGCATGCTGAATACCTAATGATCTCTGACAACTAAATCCGTATTCCTGACTTGGCTGTCAATATCGTGTTCACGTTCGTTCGTGTTGGTATTTGGATTCGTGTTTGTGCAGGAACTTTGAAGAATGACTGCATGACTGCGTGGCTGCGCGCTTACGTTTGTTGTTATGTTGGACGCGTTGTAATGTTGAAAAGTGATTTTCTAGCTGCCTGCACGCCAGTATGTGACTTTAGCATAAAATGCAGCTTTAACTTATTAAACATTAAAATCACTACATACTTTGTATAAAACGGAACTTGGAAAAATGATTCCATGAAGAAAAAAAATTTACTTCTTCGAACGCTGGTAGCTTAAAAATATTAATAAATAAAGGTTGCTATTCATTTTGGCAATACCATCATTTTTAATTTATTTATCGATTGCAATTATGTTTCGCCTACAAATTGATCCAATAAACTTGCTCCCGGTGGACATTTGGCATATAATTTAAAACAGTCGACACCAGATTTTCCAGCTGAATGTGCATCGGTATAAAGTTCATCTTCATTTACTTTTCCAGGCCTAGAAATTAAAGATCGTTATTTATTATGCATCAAAGGGTCCTTATATAACTTTACTTACGTTAACAAAATGTTTGCCAATTCAGCAAATAATCCAATATGTTCATCGGTTTGCGCATTCTCACATATTGAACGCAGCAGACATTCCTGGCCATTGATATTCTTTGCATTCATATAGGCTTCCATTGCTTTGTACGCAAAAAGTCTCGAATCATCGACTTTGTATTTTCCTGTGCGATCGAATTCTTCACGTTGTCGCTGTAAGGAGCGTGCAAACGTATCTTCCCATAAATCCCAGGGATATATTGGTACTGTTGGCAGTGGGTATTGTCCACCTTGAAAGTTTAAGAACGTAATCAAAGATCGCCAATTAATGGGATCGTCGAGTTGCAGTGGAAAGATCGGGCCAATAACCAACTACACAAAAGGTTAGAAAAAATAGTTTTAATAGAAAGTGTTACTTTGCTTTAATTGAATCTAATGATAGGTAAGCCAAGAGTGGCAGCTTAGCATGCAAGCAAAAAGACCTAAATAGTACTAGTTTAAATGATTCAATACCACACACATGACCTTTCAAACTTGTCAAAAGGATAATATAAGCATTTTTACACTAAAAACAAAGAAACTACCAAGTTCTACTAAATTTCTACCTTGGAACAAAGCCAGTTTTTTTCCTTCCTTCGAAATAAAAATTGTTCCTTAACCCTTAAATGCATGGGGTCAGCCTCCAATATGAAGACCAAGCTCTTTATGTGTAAAATCAGACGCTGACCACGAAATGGGTATTCATTTTCCTGGGAAATGCACCGTTTTCCCGGAAAAGCTTAAAAAGTGTGATTTGCGCAGTGTACCAAATATGGTACACGATGCATTAAGCCTATATATTTGAACTGAACTATTTTTTAGAAACTTCTCTTTTATTAGAAATTAATGAAAAACTAATTATAATGAAATATGGAAATGAATAATGGAAATTATTAATGTTTAATTCACTGATGAGGGTCACTTTTAAAATTATTTGTAAGCACAACGTTCTACCACCTTGACAGCTTACTGGGAACCGAAAGTGGAAATCGGAGAGCTGAAGTTACATTTATGTGAAAGCTGGTAATGCCTGCTACAAGTTGAAGCAAAACTAAATGCAACGCAGGTTGTTTGGGTAGACTTGGATATGATCTTAGGCACGTACCATATATGGTACGCTATGCATTTAAGGGTCAAATGAAGTGGACATATCCTTTCAATTTTATAACATCGTCCTCAAAGTCTGCAACCTTTATTTTTTCAAAGTAGCAGCATTCAATTACTCTAAAAAAAATGGACAAACTTACTTTTTACGGATAAAATTAAGAACATTTTTCCTTACATTAAGGCATTTTTCTTTAAGCGGAGAAAAATCCATTTTTTGGTAGTGTACTTACTTTTTTAACTCTGTCCTTACGAATTTTGGACGGTATGTCTATGGCTTTTGGATGTAGACTTAATTACCCTGGATATTTGAAGTTTATGTTAAGAAGGCAACGAGGTCACCTCACATAGACCGCAAGGATCCATTCACAACTCTTTACTTAAAAAAAAAATAGAAAACTTAAATCGTTTCATTATGGACTTTATTTTTAATATGGATGTTCCAGAGTTTCTTTAAAAATGCAAAAAATTATTGTACCAGATCTTTTATCCTGTTTCTAGCAAGCACAGAGCAGCAAATACCCCATCGACTCCTTTGGCGAGTTTTTGTCACAAGGTCTTAAATCCATTTTGAAATCAATAAGAATATATAAATGATTAGATTATATTAATCGACTATATATAAGTCGGAATTCAATGGGCTCATTTCTGAACTTAGTTTTAATGTTAACCTGAAAGCATATAATTGCTTCGTAGCAACTTCGGTAATATCCTTGTTTGGAAATGTAGGTTTAATTAACTATATGAAGATATATGGACAGTAGACAGTGTGGAAAAATTGATTCATACAGACACCGACTCCAAAGTTAGAACGACCCTTAAAAACAATATCTGCGTATTTTTTTTTTTTTTTTCGTTCCGAGAAAAACCAATGGAGCACTTTTGATTCTCTTGAAGGTCTTTTTTGGCTTTAAAAAACGTGTTTTTTGCTCGTAACTTTTATTCCTTCACAGAATGGATACCCGAATTTACTTGAAAAGTAAATATTGTGTTCTTGCAAAAAATTTGACGTTAAAAATTTTTTTAATTTTTTTTCTATTATTGATAATATTCAGTCCCAAAATTCGATTTCTTCACCTTTTTTATATGTAAAAATCGAATTTTGTGACTAAATATGTACATGTATTATGCAGATTCCGTTCTTAAGGCTCCTTCTAACTTTTGAGTCGGTGTCTACCTGACTTTATTTTACGTCATATAAATTTTCATACTCAGATCGAGTTTCCTTCTCAATATCTTTTAAGTAATAAAGGAACCAGTCACGGTACATAGTTTTGACAATGCCAAACTTTCTTCAAGTAATTTTCTAAATATTGCTATCATTCCAAGCACCTTATCAGCTAGAAAATAACTATGTTCCCGAATAAATTTGAAGTAAGTCTGATGTATATTTTGACTGTCACTACCAATGATACTATGACGACTATGACTATTTGTTAGAACTAAAGAAACACTTTTATAAAAGAGTAGAATTGTTCCTTTTTTTGTTCGAAAACCGGCACTTGAACTCGATTTCTCTAGAGGTATTGTTACTATTTGATGCGTCGAATTCGACTAGAATGTGTAGTTCATAGACTAACATATGAAGGACTCTGCAAAAAAAAAAAATCAACAAGCAAAAGTGAATATGTTACTTTTAGTTCGAACACTCCTCAAATATGCTCTCATAGTAGGCTTCTTCATTTCAGATCAACATTTTTTCGATCTCACATGAACGAAAACTCAATTTTACAATAGTATTTTGAGGTTAAATTCATTGTTATCAGAGAAATCTTTTTTCAACAAAAATTCTCTCTGAAATTTCGGAATATTGTACATTTCGCTAATCATTAACTATAGTTCCTATTGCTAAGGCTTTTCTTACTATTTTCGACATCGAAAACAAATTTTACGCCGCCTGGGAAAAAAATTCTGCAAAAATTTCAAACTTCGATTTAATTTAAATAAGTTTTTCCATAAAAAATTAATGGGAAAAATATATTTCTACCATTTTTCGTTGCACAATTTCTGGTCCAAAGTTAACGATTCTTATGAGTGTTTTGGAAGCCTCCAGAAAAATTATATTTATTAGCTTTGTGAAACTTAAACTTTATTCGGCTCTAAGTATATCTAAATACAGGATAACCCGTACAGATTTTGACACCTGAAACTGAAGGTTTTTGTTTTTTTTTTTAAATTTTATTTTTTGAATGATATAACAACGAAATAATCTCTGCAACTTTTGCACATACACTCGTATCACACAAAAATAAATTCAAGCTTAAGCTTCAGAAAATCACCTTACAAGTTCCACTTCCTTCGTAAATTAAAGTACGTTTCTGGCGATGATTAATAAAATTGGTCAAATTGTGGCTGCCTCCAATGCCCGCGTAAACGAACGCACACCGTAGCAATAAAAATATGGCAAAAATATCAAAATGATGCATTTAAAATAATTCGTGCAAGAATCACAGCTTGCAATTAATAACCGAAATGTAGACCGTACGACCAATTTAATGTAACTGAAGATAAAATAAAGATTATTTCAAATAAACTTGTTCTCACTAACCTATTTAAATTTGAAAAAAAATTTATGAAAAAAATTTGTAACGCAGAGCCAATTAAGAACAACAATAATTGTTGCTTCTTTCTGTTGACCAATTTTATTAACGTTGATTAGCAATTTTTATGGTAATATTGAAATTGAGAACAATACTGTGATGACTGTATTACACTTATGTATATTATATAGGGCATATTTTCAAATATTTTTTGACTCTAATTATATTGAAGCAGGGTTGTTGTGTTTTCGCTTCTCAATTTTTTGATAGAAAGTATATGAAAGCTTAGAGAATAATGAATGAATTTTGTTCATGAGTTATGTTTTAAGGCTTTCACACTGTTATCAAAAACTGGCCGTTTCTCATTTATTTCATTTTTGTATCACGTTTTTAAAAACGCTTTCACACTGGCGCTATCGCGTTTTAAATTATTCCTTTTCGTTACTTGGTTTTTATAGATAGTCTACTCGGAGATTTTTCTGTTTTATTTTTGATTTATACGGAAAAGAGTTGTTTTGAGCTGAGCTAATTTTGATGCCAGTATGAAAGCTTTATAAGACATATGAAGTCTCAAATTTTTTTTTCACAGTGGTCTCTTTTGATGAATTTCAGTAATCACTTTTGTTTTCGTTTTTTTTCGGAAATAAAATTTATGACATAATATGAAAACTAACTCTTTTCTTAAATCATTTATTTCAAGAATATAGTCTTTCCATCGAGCAAATGTAGAATATTTTCAAAAATGTTTTTTAAAATAACGATGTGCCTTAGAGATCCTCCATAAACTGATCTAACAAATTTGCTCCCGCTGGGCATTTGCTATGCAATTTAAGACAATCAACTCCAGATTTTCCCGCTGTGTAAGCTTCTTTATAGACATCATCTACAGTACCAATACCTGGACTAAAAATTACATATCATAACTATGGTTTCTTAAAGTGTTCAAAATTTTAACTTACGTAAGCAAAATATTAACCATTTCCGCCAATATGCCAAGATGTTCATCAGTTTGTGCATTTTCGCATATTGAACGTAGTAGACACTCCTTTCCATCTGCATTTTGTCTATCCATATAACTTTCCAAAGCTTTATATGCGAACAGTCTGGAATCGTCAACTTTGTATTTGCCTGTGAGTTCAAATTCTTCACGTTCTCGCTGCAAAGAACGAGCAAATGTATGTTCCCATTTGTCCCAAGGATAAAGTGGTGCTGTGGGCATAGGATATTGACCTCCTTGAAAATTAACAAATGCAATTGATTGTCGCCAATTTACCGGATCATCTAGTTGCAATGGAAAGACGGGCCCAATAGCAAGCTACATGAATGGGAAGATACAAAACAAAAATTAAGTTTAGTTCAAAGCATTGAAAGCTGTGTTTGCTTAACAGAGAAATTAACATCACGGAATATTTTACTCAACCCTCAGCCAAACTGACAGAGAACAAATTTCCCACAGTTCAAAGCTTCTCCTTGGATTATTCCCAAAAAAAGCGCCTTTTTTGTGCTACTCGAAGAAGAAACTCCGGCTTAAGTCACATGAAGGTGATACCACTTTCTCTGTGTAGCCTTTGATAAGATTTTCAGGAAGCAACGTCCGTGAAGAAGTTCCAGGCAACATCTTCCAAAAATTTCAGCGAAGTTGACTCGTGCACAATTTTTCATTTCCTGTGGATTTTTTTCGAATATTTTCCAAATTCATTTTCTGTCATAGATCATTGTGTGTCCAAAAAAGGTACTTAAGCAAGTACTACTTGAGAAATCACGAGAAATTTTTCCTCCTAGATACGCTGTTGTTTGTCATAGTGAACAAGAACCACAATTACAATCATTCCAACAATTACAACTGCCGTGTGAAAAACTTGTTGTGAAGATTTCTGAGACAGTTCAGTGGAAAGTTTTCCTTACCAAAGTTTTTGAAATTTCCCAAACCTGCATGTCAGTTGAAAATATTAATAAGTCATCTCCTTCAAACAAAACAACTCTTGACGTTGACTATGCAGAATGTTTCTTTTAACACAAACGTCGCTCTTGTCGAATTTTAGTTTTAATATGGGGTTCTTTGCAAAATATGGCACGATTAAGTTGTGGAACAGTTTGCCTGCGAATAACTTTTTCCGACAGCAGTAACATCGGAAAACTTAAAAAAATATTCACCGACAGTAATCCATCTACCCCACTTTACTCTAACCATTCTGCTTTTTTTTTTAACAAACCAACGTCCCCGCATTGATTTATGCTTTTTCATAAGAATTAATTTTTTTTATAAATCACCTTTGCAATACCACCTCCTGTCCAAATTAAGCTACGTTTTTGACGATGTTGTAAAAACTCAGTTAAATTGTGGCCAATTCCATTGCTTCCAAAAGTAATAAAACACTGAAGCAATAAAATTGTGCTTTGTAGACAAAAGTTATGCATTTAAAATAACAACAAAATTTCATAAGTACTTTGTACGACCAATTTAATGTGACTGAGTTTAAGATTTCGTAGAATATAGATGGATAAGGTTCACTCAACGCTTAAATTTTTTTTTTCAGAAAACTCGCCAAAATGCAAATTTATGATAACCATTTGAAATTTCTGTTGACTGATTTCATTGACATATACAAAAATAGTCAATAAATAGGCTATCGGTATCTGTCGTTATGCTCGTTTACTTTGTGTACTTTAGTTTGATAACTTCAATTAATATCATAGTTCAGTGGACTCCAACCTGCGGAGCACTTACTGTCAATATTACGGTAAGGGTTGCCCCATAGTAAAAAATTGTTTCAAATTATAAAAAACTAAATTAAAAAAAGCATTTTTTTGGGAAGAAATTAATATAACAACTAGTGATCTAGAGCAAGTTAGGTCGGGCAACAAGTAATTTTTAAAGAATAGAATGCAGAAAAAAAATTTATAGAAAATAGTATCTCATAACAAACCATTGTATTATCTCAATTGAAAGAGGTTCGCTGTGTCAAGTAATAACCTAAGTATAGATGGTTTTATCAATTCAATGTAACTGCAGATAAAATAAATTTAAAATAAATCAACAAAAAATTTGTAATGCTGAGCCAATTAAGAACATCAATAATTGAAACTTCTTTCTAAATATTCTTTCTGTTGACCAATTTAATTATCGTTTATTAGCATCTTCATAAGTGTTAAGATTTATGAAGATACGTTCAACGCAGTGATAACTTTATTAAATGGCATATGACATTCAGATTTGATTGAGCATATTTTCAGATACACTAGAGCCACGATTTGCGTCGGAGAAATGCGACGCAAATCGAATCACTTTTTTTTTCTGTGTAAATGCAGGTTTTTATTGATCAGTGGTATTCTTCGCTTATGTATCCAAATAGAAAGAAGGGACTCCATTTTAACCATTAAAGAATTTCTTACTTTTGTAACTTGTTTACATTGAAATGTTGTGGCAATTTTAGCAAATTTAGTTTTTTTGATACTGTCTCTTTTGCAAATTGTTTTTACTGTTGTAGGTGCTAACCCTAGAGCTTCTTCCTCCCATGACGACAGTTATTTCTCCCGACTTAAAACGTTTTAATACATCCAATTTTAGTTCCAAGCTAGTAAATTTTCTTTTATTTTTATTAATTTGTTTTTTTCTTTCCTTAAGTTATTTTATTGATTTAATTACAACACTTATTATTGAGAGCTAAATTCTTACTTCCTAACACGCAACTATGCCTAGAATAACTTGCCTTACATAATAAAATGGGAATTCCCCTTTTTTCAGTGAAAAAATGCAATTGTATGTAGCGACGCAAATCGAAACGACGTAAATCGGATCGACGCAAATCAGGGCTCTAGTGTATTTGGTTTCTTTAGTTTAGTGATCGCTACCTCATTACAAAGGGCGACTACGCTGCGGTTGCAAAGCTAGGAGTCGTATGGATATTCTTTTTGTTGTTGGTACCAATATTTTGTGCTCAATACCTTAAAAAATAAATTTTTTGGTAGCGAGTTTTTAATCTTCAGTATATATCGTGTCGAATTAAAAGAGCAACGAAAAATGTTTTCTATTTTGATCTCTATATTGTCCCGAATAAAACAGAGGTCTCCCTTGGACATGAAAACTGAAAAATATTAAAATATTTATTGCGTTGTCAATGCCTAATACTAAAATGGTTATATGCTGCTAGCCGCTTCAATGTTATTGACCTCAACATGACGTGATCTGTTGGTGAAATACCATTTCCCAATTATAATTTTATTAAAGGTCTAATTTTCACCAAAGCTGTTTTTATCACTAACCAAAAATGTTTTAAATCATCCAAACTATTCATTTAAAACATTAGAAAAATTTTTTATTTTTTTATATATAATTTCAATGTCTTAAAAAAATATTACCTAACCTTTACATTTGCAAAAACACACGCCACATCCATTGTAAAAAAAATTTGATGTTTGGGTGTTGTGGTCCAGTTGACAAAGAATATCCCATAAATATATATTTATATATTAATAGTCTAAGATAAAATATAAAAAGAAAATAAAATTGACACAGTTATCAGAAGAGGTTCTTGTGGAGGTATGCTAGGAGCTGATACAACTGACGTCAAACAAAAACGAGTCAGTAAAAACGCGATAATGCCAGTATGAAACTATTTTGAAAAACACGATATGATAATGACGTATATGAAAAATTGGCAGCTTTTGAACGTGATAGTCTATTTTATTTTCATTTTATCCTTGTGCTAAATTGTTTTCTTGTTTCTTATTTTCACTTGGATTTACGCATCAAGTTTCAGATTTATTTTAAGAGCGCCATCTTTTTGGTTAATTTAAAAAACTCTATTTTTTGTAAAATAAGACTTATGCTATGTTATAATGAAAACTGAACTTCATTTGCTTCAGGTACTATGAAAGGTTATATCATTTATTCATTTATTCAAAAACTAAAGTAGTCTCTATGAGTATATGTATTTTGAAGAAAACTTTAGTAACAAAGTTTTTTTTTTCAAATAATATTTTTTTAATTTAGAGTTCGTCTACAAACTGATCCAACAAACTTGCTCCCGCTGGGCATTTACCATACAATTGATAACAATCGGCACCAGATTTTCCCGCTAAGTAAGCTTCCTTGTAGATTTCATCCAATGCATCATTACCAGGCCTAAAAATTACATATCATAACATTGGTTTGCAAAAAAGTTCAAGACTCTTACTTACGTAAGCAAAATATTGACTATTTCCGCCAATATGCCAAGATGTTCATCAGCTTGTGCATTTTCACATATTGAACGCAGTAGACACTCTTTTCCATCTGCATTTTGTCTATCCATATAACTTTCCAAAGCTTTATATGCGAACAGTCTGGAATCGTCAACTTTGTATTTGCCTGTGAGTTCAAATTCTTCACGTTCTCGCTGCAAAGAACGAGCAAATGTATCTTCCCATTTATCCCAAGGATATGTTGGTTCCGGGGGCAGAGGATGTTGTCCACCCTGAAAATTTACTGAAAATGATTGTGAACGCCAAGGTACTGGATCACCTAGCACCAATGGGAAATCGGGTCCAATAGAAATCTATAAGAAATACAAGTTAAAAGTAATGCTTACTCCAAACATTAGAAAACTAAAATAATTGAACACGATTCATATAATTATGATATCGAACAATGAGCATGCATTTCAATAGTAGAAATTAAAGAATGCTACATAATATTCCTACGGAAATAGCAAATCTAAAAAAGTACTTTCATAAACATTTCCATATCATCCCGGACTTAACACTATTCAAAATTTTAACTTTAATTTGCCGAAATTTAATTTAATGTAGGAGGGCTCTTTGTAAGTATGTACTTTGTTTAACAAATCACCTTCGCTGTTCCACCATTTGTCCAAATTAAGGTACGTTTTTGACGATGTTGTAAAAATTCAGTTAAATTATTGGCAATTCCATTGCCTCCGAAAGCAATCCAACACTGAAGCAATAAAATTGTGTTTTGTAGGCAAAAGTTCTGCATTTAAAATAACAACAAATTTTGTAAGTACTTCGTACGACCAATTTAATGTGACTGAAGTTGAGTTCTCGTAGAATAAAAATTCAGTTTGTTAAGGTTCACTTAACATTTATCATTTTTTTTCAAAAATTTACATATTTTCAGAATCATGGTTAACATTTTAAATTTCTGTTGACTGATTTCATTGACGTAAACTAAAAAAAAAATCATCTTATCTATATCTAGTGATACTGATTGATTTCTGACAAGTTAATTTTATTCCATAAAATAATAGTTGTTAATAAGAAATGCAAACCTTTTTTACGAATAATAGACGAACAGTTTCTTACAAATTAATGATATATTAAAGTGTTAGAAACAATTTTTATTCTGCTTTGGCAGTTTATTGCATATTTTTTTCGGAGAAAACTTCCTCTGGTTTCTTTAAAGATACAAAAGGCTCATAATAAAATGCCACGTTTTCAATAAACCTTTAATTATTATCTACTTTTGGTTCTTTTACTCTAGAACAAATCCCACAGTTATCACTTTCCAGAGAAAATGAATTACATTACAGCATGCAGGGTAAATTTTTTCTAACACTTATGCCTTGAACCATGTAAATTTATACATTTAACTATTTTTATATCTATTTGAGTATGTTCACATGGTGTGAGGGGGTATGTTGAGAAAGTGCGAAAAAACTGAATAAAAGTTATTAAAAAAATCAAGCATAATAAGTATTTACATTTCCAAACTTTATTTTTAATAAGTATTTTCCTTAATTTAAAGCTTATAGATAAATAGCTAAGAAGGCTAATGGCTGTAGTAGCTTAACTATATTTTTATTTTAATAAAACATGTTACCATAACAAAGAGTAAGGTTTGTCGGTAAATACAAACTACAAAATTACAGTATCTTAACAACCAGTTTAGTAAAATCGAAAAAAAAATCATTGCGTAATTTCATAGCACATACTCTCAAGAATTTCTTCGCGTTCTCCCGATTTAATCAAAATCAGTTAACTAGAACCAGAATAATAAGTTCAAAAGTAACAGTTTTATACGGGAAAATATATAGTTGAAAACTTAAACGCGACTATTTCGGAAACAAGTTTTTTGAAAAGTACCATCGCGGTAATCGCCAGTTTTCGGACGTCCATTTTAATCGTTGTTCTTTTTTTTTCATAAAAAATTAATAAACTAAAAAAAAGGAAAAGGAGGGTAGCATAATTTTTAGTGGACGTCTTTTTACGAGGGGAGGGGAGGGGATGTAGCTCAGTCGGAGAAAAATGACAAACATTGGGGAGGGATTCAAAATTAAAGAAATTTTGCGGACGCCTTTTATGGACGATCCCTAACTATTTTTTTTATTTTTGATTTCAGTTAAGCTGTTCTCGCTGTGTTGTGCTTATCGCTAGTAACTTCATATAAAATACGTTTGGGTCAAAAGCCACTGTTTCCATGATCGACAAAATTTTTTCACCAATACAATTTGTATGATATGGCTTACGTAAAAATTATGAATATGCCTTAATTTGTCCATGCCCCAAGATATATAACTCCTTAATTGGCTTGGTTGACCGTTGCTGTTGAATCATGGCCTAGAAAGTCAAAGCCATATGGTACATCTAGAGTTGAAGAGATGTAGTGCCCGTGGGAAAATTGGGGCGGATATATGTTACATAATGGAGGGTCGTCTAATGAACTTGGCATTCGCTAGTAATCTTTTCGTTAATTCAGTAGAGACAGCCGTTGAGGAATCGGTTTCAGCATGATCTGAGCTGAGTGAGAGTGTGTCTTGTATTTTTCGGTAGCTGTCCTCTTACTTCTGCCATGGGTTAAGATGATTTATTCAGGCGCCAGAAATTAATTTCTTAAAGAAAATAGTCGAAACGCATAGAAAAAGTAATATGACTACCATAGACGATATGTTTTCCTTTGACAAGCCAACAGCTGACATACGTTTTGGAATCGAAAGATGTGATTGGAGAAACAACAAGTTTTAGAAACAGTAAATTTGAGTCAAGCAAGTTATTAGCTGAAAATCCTCGCCTAAAAATGTGATGTCACAATATCCTTTCCTCCACTTAATCAGTTGCATAAGTCTTTTTATTCCAAAATTTCGTGAAATATTTTTTGTCTTTATACTTTATTTTAAGCGTCGTTAATTCGATTTATATGATAAGAGCCTGATTGAGCGAGAGTCTTTCGACCGAAAACCGTTTCTTCAGGAAGATTTTTCAATATGTTCGAATTAGGAAAATTACTCTTTGAGGTTTGGGGAATATGTATAACGCAAAACTTGTTACAGAAATTTTTTTTTACATCATCTTGGTATGAGATAATATTAATTTTAAATCAGTGAATATTCAATACAAATATGTTTAAGAAAATCGCTCACACTACATTCCTCAGAAAGGTGAAAAGTTACGTAGACAATTGCTTCTATTTACAATTCTTGGTTCGACATCTCGTTCAAAGGACAGTAGTGAAAATCAATTCAACAGCCAATATTCTAAAATACGCCCATTATGTTTGGATTTTGCTTTGTTATTTTTCAAACATTGCCCACTACACTCCAAATACATCGTTTTAGAATACGGTAGCAAGAACACAACTCTAATGATATTCACAAATTCATAGCCCCCGTTTCTTTTCTATGCCAAGTTAATTAAGCAAAATTTGATTGATAAACAAACCATTTATTTTTATTAACATAAGTAAGTAAGATGTTGTGCAGATGGTACTGCTTACTTTACTCATTCTCATCCCCATGATCATTATGTGTATCACCACCCATGTTAGGCAAAACAAAATAATTACATAGACATTTATGAACTCTATTAAAATGTCGAAGAAAACAAAGAGTTTCAATGTAACCAAGTGGATACGTAGATGGATGGACAGACGGATACAACTCTGCTACGTGTGCCGCACCAACTCCAATAACAATAGCATAAGGATAGCTGTGTAGTCGGCTTACAGCGTTATCCTAAGTAAACAAAAACAACAAGGAGCCAACAAAAAGCAAACATAATCCTTAAATGCCAACAACGAGACAAAAGCGCTATGCGAAAATTCTTGAATAGATTTATGCCCTTGTGTCCAACAGAAGTGATGCAGTCAAAAAACAAAAACAAAAAAAAAACGGATAAAAGAGTCAGTAAAAGATAGAAAATGTAAAAGATATCAAAGGAGTAAAGAAAGAGTACGTAAAAAAGACATGGTACGAGTATTTTTAAAAGGTGCACTTTAACAATGTTTTGTTTGTATTGGTCAAGGTTTTTGAAGTCATAGAGATGTGGTAAAGATATTTCAAAATATTGGAAATGAATTTTGATAGTGAATTTTTTAGTCAGGCTAATAAATTATCAGTTGATTTTTTTAAGTCTAAGAAGCTTATTCAATAATTTAGAGACATTACGTAAGCATATTATATGAAATATTCACCCAAAATTCCTTATATTGCATTTTTGAGTAAATGGGAACATTAAATTTTTGTTCCGCACATTTGATGCATTTAGTTATATTGTTCTTTAATTTCTAAGCATTATAACTTAAAGTATCATCTTAGCACAAACATAACGTCCACACCAAAACGTTACATTCAAACCAGAAACGATTCTCAAATACTGAAAACTCATACCTAACAAGAGGCTTATTGTTTGACATAAGACGATATGAGATATACATATGTATGTCAATATGAAATTAATTTTCTCCCGTACGAATAACATCTATAGTCCCTTTGAATTCAGCTATTTAACCGCATTGAATTTTTATTAAACTAGTAAGGATATTACCCTTGGCCTCGCCAAAAATACAATACTCTACATCGCGTTAACTCGGAAAACGCGCAGATGTAAATTTTTACTAAAGGAGTATTTCTTTCACTTCGCTACGTGCTGACTGATTCGACTAAATGTACCCACATGGAATTTGACAATACATATTTTCTTCAGTGGCTCTCTATATGTCGTTTTAAAGTGTATGCTTGTGTAGTGCCGCGTCCTCTCTTCGAAATTCGCCAACTTTTTGCTTGACACTAAACCAAACTATTTCTTGTATTTGTGTTTGGCTACATTACTTCCAATAACTTTCTCACTATACCGTTTTCATGTTTTTATTTCTATGAAGGCTGTCACGCCTACTATTAGAAATTATGTCTAGATCGTGTCCAGGCATTTTTCGAATCATTTCTACTGTTTGTATGAAATTTGGCTCCATATTCTTATCTCTCAGTAAAGCGTTTTGAAATTTTTGCTCACATGGGGAGTGCTATGCTATTTTGTCGAAATTTGTTAACTTTTTTTCTAGAGCTTGTCTAAGTTTTTTCTAGAATATTTGGGAAATTTGGTTACATTACATCAAATAACTCTCTTAATATAGCGTTTTAATTATTTTACTTGCATAGGCGGTAGGCGTGTACGTGAAGCGATTTCGCCTATTTTCAATCCCAAAAAGATTCTTTGAAGGTGTAGCCTGTGTGCCGATATTCATTCAATTATTTTACTCGGTTTTTCCGTAAAGGGTCGTCCATAAGAGACGTATTCAGTAGGGAGTAGAGAGGCGGGGATCATAAAATCAAACAGAAGTGGCTAAGTAATGGGAAGGATCAAAACCTTTTCGGATGTCCTTTTTTTTGTTCATAAAATCGAAAAAAAAAATTAATAAACTAAGGAGGTAGCTGAATCCTTTGTGGACGTCTTTAACCCATTATAGACTGGTACCAGAAGGACCCGTACAATTTTGATAAAATTTGGTTTGGGAGGTTAGGGGATCAATAGAAGTTGCTAATGAAAAATTTAAATTTTTCCCCATCGGCACACCGGAGATATGGCATGGGTAAATTTTCTCCAATAGCCCTCTACGAGACAAAAAAAATTTACCGTCCAACTTTTCATTCAATCAAATCTGTTTTATTATAGTATCCCACATGGGATCTTTGAATTTGTTTCGAGCTTTTTTCTTTAAGTCTTCAAATTTGCCTTGATCGATTTTCCACCAAAATTTTGGAAATTTTATGTTACCTAAATTCTAACTCACAAAAATACAAGTTAATCAAAGAAGTTCGAAAAAACAAAAACATTCATTTCAGACCAATCCTTCCTCTACCCAAAAAAGTTTTAAAAACAACGACACCTCTTACCTGTCGCTTGGTAGGATTATTTAAAATGCCCTCTTCTTTTGGGTATTTAAATACCCAATTGTCTGGAATGGGTTAAGGCAAGCGGGGGTTTAGCGAAATCGGACAAAAGTGGACAACCAGGAGGATAGGGGCTAGATTCCATAATATTTGCGGACGTCTTTTATGGAAGTAAAATGCGGTCAGACATTTTTTCAAAAAAAAAGTGTAAGCTTGTGGAGCTGCATTCTTAAAACCTCCTACCTCCCTACTCTTTTAAATCCAACACTGGAGCTGACTAAATTGCTTACTATTGAGATTTCTGAAACGTTCATTGTATCGAGTATCGATAAATGGGTTCTGGCAAATGTGCTTCTGGTCATGACGTTGTTTTCTTTGTTGCTTTTATTGATGGTGTTGGTTCTGGCACAATATACTCGTACATACATATATGTAGTACACAGGTAACCCAATATCAAAGTCAGAGCTCAAGCGCAAGTACTCGTACGTGCAGTTGGGTTTATTTAGGGTTTACGTTTATTTGATGCGCTCTAATAAGGTTTCTCACATTGACTATAACAACTATCCCCTATGTGCATACATGAACGGATGGTTGTCTATCGAATTGACATTTTGCCTAAGTTTACATTGAAGAAGAAGTTAAATAAATATAACATTGATGACGATATTCATGCAAATTAAGTAAACACTTGCATTGTATAGGACAAGAGGTTGAACTGTGGCAAGTCATTCTTATTTGAGGAATTATTTTTCTTTTAGTAAAATAAACATATTTTTAACTTTGCAACACGAGTCATTGTGCATTGTATTGCATATAGAATGAAAATATATTTTGGCAATATAATACAAATGGAAAAGTTGCTAAAGTTGGGTGTTATTCAAGGTGTGCAAAGAAAAATCAATAAGACCTACTTTTCCCCTACCAGCGCTTTCGGTTTCGGCCAACCCGATAGACTTGTTTTAAATAAGTGACCTTCTTTGACATGCTTTTACACATCAAAGTAATGTTCTGTCATAAAACCAATACAAAAACACCAAAAACTTGTTAATTCTTTGGCACCCAGTGAGTGATAGTTACTCAACTCTTCTTTTGTTCTACTGACTACTGAAAGATACCATCGTACCACTCATCCGCGCTGAAATAATTCAACCACATTAAGCCGCAACCTAAAAGCTTCACCAGCAACTTCGTCATTATGGTGCTTTTGTACACTTTGCCACCACACTTTGCCCGCATATTCCTAAACTAAAAACCTTAACCACTTCCAAAAGAGCGTCGTCGTAGTCGTCGTCATCTTTGCTAAGTCATGCATAGGTTGGTACTACGACCGAATTTTACGCAGGACAATATAAACTTCTTCGCTCGTAATTTTGTTATGTCATCCATCCCAAGCAACACCCCACAAATCTCTCCTTTACACTTTGCTAATTTTACTCGCTTTCATCTGCAGGAATTGGCCCTGGCGTTAGTGTTGACGGGAGCATCTTAACTACTTTTGTCTATTTATATTTGAATTATGCAAAAGGTAATTAAAATTCTTGAGGAACTTTATGTCTTGGTGGTGGTGTTGTCGTTGCTACATACTTGCGTGTATACCCAGTCATTCGTGCAGCAAGTAGCAGCCGCCGCCGTATTTCCAACGTGATTCTAACGATGTCATTTTTATGTTCATTGCGTCTTGATGTGTCTGACATACTACACTTGCGCCCAGGAAATTGCTTATTTTCGTAGGTGTCTCATTTTGCAAAAGTTTATCAAGTGCACGGCGTATAACCAAAAATGTATGTGGCATTGTGTCACGTATAAATTTCTGAAATTCTCATCTGTTAAAACTCTTCTCATTATCATCATCATCATCATCATCACCACCATCATAAGCTTAATCCGGATAAATAAATTTATCATTAGAAGATTTTGTGATAAGAAAGAAGCATTTGCTTGAAGTAACAAAATTAATAAATGATGTTTTGTAATCCAATCGAAATAACATTGTAATTGGAAAATATATCTACTGTTCTCAAATGAACTAAGGTTGTGTATAAATAGTATATGGCTAAGCTATTATCTCGAAAACGGCTACATTGATTTTGATGAAATTTGGGGAATCGGTGCATATGTGAACAAAATTAAGATTGAGCTAGGTTTAAAGTTTTTCACTACTCTGACAGTGGCATGGCACAGCCCTAAACTTTTATTTTTATAACGTGATATCTCGCGAACTATTGAAGATATTGTAATGAAATTTGGTAGCCAGATGCAAGTCATAAATATCTTAAATTGTATTAAAAGTGGGCGGAATTGGAGTAAGCGTGGCATTTTTCAATAATTAAAAATATGATTTTCATAAAAATTTTCAAGTTAATGCAACTGAAAATAGTCATCACGTCACTATACTGGCAAAACTCGATGAAGGGCGTGACACAGCCTTCAATATTTATAAATGTTATAATAAGATATCGAACAACGCAATCGTTATGAAATTTAATATGGTAGATAAACTGGCTATAAGTTATCTTATAACTAAAAGTGAGCGCAACGGTGCCTATGGGCGTGGCACCTTTCAAACATTCAAAAAATGTTAAATGTTATATTCAGTGTGCTATGGGAGTAGTTTTTTTAAAATTTGGTATGGAGATTTTGGTTACTGGGTCAGAATACGCGAAACCGACATGTCTGAAATGTTTTTCAAAGTTTTTTATATAAATCAGTAGCTACAAGTGGTAGAAATTAGTGTACGGAAAAATTTTTTAAAAAAAATTGTTCTTGCAATAATTATTGCCAGTCAAAGTTTTCATTAACCTTTTTTTTAAAATGATATAAGTTTTGAACTGCTTGACTGATTGTGACAAAATTTCTTAATTTATGTAGATAATAAGTTGAACTTATGTATTAAAAAAAAAATTTTCATTCAAATGGAGCAGTTCAAATTTAGTGATTTTTAAAAAGTTAGTTTTTTTGAACTTTGAGCGCTTGTAACTTCATCAAATCTTATTCGATTCAAGGAAACAGCATATCGTTAGAAAAGGAATAAAAATATCTTTGGAGTGCTGAAAACCGTTTTTGAGTCGAAAAAAAAAATCAATCGAGATATAGCCAAATAAATGAAAAAGGTGCCGAAAAAGGGGTTTTTTGGGGATATCTCGAAAACGATTCTTAAGAAAAAAAAATGGTTGCTATTTTTGGAAACTACGCCCCAAAATACATGGAAAAAAGTCTATGAGAAATCCGATCCTTTTTCTTGTAAACTAGTGTTATTGATTTTTTTGAAAAACAACAAAATTTTTATGCATTTTTCGTCCGCCCGGTACCACTATAATATTTATACCGTAAAAACTAATTGAGGCTCCACGATTTTTTTGACGAATTCTAGCTTGGAAGGGTTCAATGCATCTCTGTAGTTTTTTTCAGATTTTTCCGAGGCGGAGCAAGTCATTAAAATTCAATTGTTGAAAGAAAAATTGCTAAATAACGACAAAAATGCAACTTTTTTTTTTTAATACATAAGTTCAATTTATTATCTACATAAATTAAGAAATTTTGTCACAATCAGTCAAGCAGTTCAAAACTTATATCATTTTAAAAAAAAAGGTTAATGAAAACTTTGACTGGCAATAATAATTGCAACAACAATTTTTTTTAAAAAATTTTTCCGTACACTAATTTCTACCACTTGTAGCTATTGATTTATATAAAAAACTTTGAAAAACATTTCAGACATGTCGGTTTCGCGTATTCTGACCCTACTGTAACTTTTGAAATTAAATGGGCTTCGACGGGATTGCATCATTGGGCGTGGCACCTCCCATACATGCAAAAATCGTTATATGATATATTTAATGTGCTATGGGACTATTTTTTTTTAAATTTGGTATATAGTTTGTTGGTTTAAAATTAAATAAAGTACGACGAAGTTGTATTAATGGGCGTGGCACCTCCTATACAAGCAAAAAACGTTTAATGTTGCATTTTGCGTACTATATGAGTGATCCTAATGAAATTTTGTGTAGAGATGTCAGTTATCATAAGCTTTCTATTAAATGCAATTTAACGGAATTGCATTAGTGGGAGTAGCTCCTACCATATTAAAAAAAAAAAGTTATCATGACATTTATAATTTTTTTTTTTTAATATTTTTGGACTATTTCAATGACAGTTTCAACTTAATTGATTTTACCAAGATTATTCACCTTGACATTTTCAACATGTTTCAATGTTTTTTACGAAATTTTCAACTTCCATAAATTTTTTTCGACTTTTTCAACTTCTTTCAACATTTTTTATGTTTACCGATGTTATCAACCATTTCCTACTGTTTCAACCTCTTTCAACTTTTTTCAACCTCTGTCAACTTTTTTCAAACTCTTTCAATTTTTTTCAACTGTTTCAACCGTATTCAATTTTTCTCGTCATTTTTCATATTTTATCGACTTTATTGCCTTTTTCAACTGTTTCAACATTCTTTTCAACTTCATAACTTTTTCGGCATTTCAACCTTTTTTAATATTTTTTAAATATTTCTGGCTCATTCACCTTTTTTTATTATTTTTCATTATAAATTTTTCAACTTTCTTCGTAAGTGATTTTAAATTATATCAACTGCTTACAACTTTCTTCGAGTTTTCAACCTCTTTCATCATTTTTGATATTGCGTCGATCTTATCAGCCATTCTCTACTGTTGAAGCCTTTTTCAACTTTTTCAATATCTTTTATTTTTTTTTCGACTTTTTCAACTGTATTCAACCTTTTTCATGATTTTCCATATTTTTTCAACTTTTAAGTCTTCTTAAACTGTTTCAATATTCTATCAGCTTTTATAATATTTTTAGGCTTTTCAACCTTTTTCAATATTTTTTAAATTTTTATTTCAATATTTTCTTTTTATTTTTTTGACTTTCTCTCGTTTCAACTTTCTTCATTAGCGATCTTAAATCATTTCAACCGCATTCAACTTTTTTCAATATGTTCCATATTATTTTCGACTTTCTCATCTTCTTTCAATTTACATATTTCGACTTTTTCAACCTCATTCATCTAATTTCGAGTTTTTGAACTTCTTTCAACTGTTTCAGCATTTTTCAACCTCTTTCAACTTTTTTCAACATTTTCCATATTTTTTCGACTTTTTCAACCTCGGTCAACTTTTTTCGGCTTTTCAACCTCATTCAACTTTTTTCCAAACCTTCTACTTTTTTCGAGCTTTTCAATCTCTTTCTACTTTTTCAACACTTATATGTATATTATTCATATATATACGATTATATATTAACGATTTTATCAGCATTTTTCAAACACCCTCCCTCAAAAAAGGATTATGTATCGAAAGCCGTATTGGACAATTCACGTCCCGGGAACACATGGAAAGCTTTCTTCCTCGTATTTTTCGTGCATTTGTGTATTTCATCGTTTTCTAAACCATTTCCAATGAACATCCGAAAAAATTTTCAGCTTCCGTAAAAGTCTCACCTTGCGAAATGGAATTCTTAATAATTTCAATTTCCTCTGTCGTAGAATGCTTTCCACGGCCCACTAAAATGCAAAAACTCAAAAAAATCATTGGAGTATTATACAAAAATAATGGAACTTACTTGTTACGATCAAATTTTTTTAATAAAAGTAAATACCTAGTCTTGAGAAGAAAAGGAGTTGAGCACTGCTATTATTTTGACCGCTCGAAATTACACATTACTCAATATAATAGCAAACCTATAAAGTACCGTTATTTTTTTGGAACAAAGTGTCATGTGCTTATCTTGTGTACTTATCAAGTAACTATACTGCAAAATATTAGAAGAAGAAAAACGTCAGTTGTTCGAAATATCTTCTTTCAATTCATGAATGACACCCTGTTTCTATTATTTCGACCGCAGCTGTATATAACCTCATTTCACTTTTTTCAACATATTGCATATTTTTTCGACTTTCTAAACCTGGAAACGAAAAACCGAATTAGGGTCGTTCTCCTGGTACTAATTATTGTTTAAAGAATAACAATTTGTTAAGTTAATATTGAATTCAAATGCATATTTTCGGATGACAATAAAGGAAAGTCTATTGCCTATGCTGTGCATATCTCATAGTGCAAGGCAGCTGGCCGTTTAACTGATTTCAGTGCAAACAAAATTTCCAAAAAGAGTCACACCTAGGATAAATCGCATATTTTTCAGTGTTTAAAGCCTTATCCTTATTAAACATTTTTGAAAACATAGTGTCACTATATGTGTTTCTAAGCCTTGTACTAATTTAATTATGATTCTTCATTTTATTAATTCCAAAAATTTATACTAAATACTCATAAAGAAGTTTTGATATAATTAAGTTATAATTTTTGCAGTGAAACAGCTTTTAATTATAAAATCGAAATTATTTTATCAATTACTCCATGCAGATTCAATATCAGTATTTTGGTCGTCGGAAATGTTATAAGAAAAAAATCACAGATTAAAATCATGTAATTTAAAATTAGCAGCAAAGTTATTTCATCTTCATATACATAGCTACCTAAATACTTATATGAAATCAGTTCAAACAAACCTAAAATATGTAATTTGTATATAGCAACCCTGACTCAACGCTCAACTTAACCAACTGCGAGAATACAAAAACGAAATGAATTTTTCGCTGCGGTTGGTAGCACTGAAAAGCATCGCCAATTTTTCCTTCTCGTTGAATTTGGACGCGTTTATTTCGACGCCATTTGTGAATTTCATACATTTACTTTTGAAGAAAATTGAGAAAAATAATTGAAGTGCAAATTTAATTCAAAATATTAAAATAATTACGTAAGGGAAAAAACCTTCAACATTTTATTGTGAAAAACTAATTAGAAATGTGAGTATTTTATGTTGTAAATTAAATTTTCATTTTGACCGGGGTAGCAATTATCGATTTTTTGTGCTGCCGGCGTCGGAGCACCCCATGCTCTATTGAAAATTTCTTTGTGTGTATGTAAATTTGTATATATTTTTGTTACTTGCAGCGGCACCAACAAAATGCGCGGCGGACGTGGTGGTTACAACACTTCACGTGGTTCTGGATCTGGGCGTGGCAGTGGGGGCTACCGATCCTCAGGTTCCTCGTATAATAATCGTATGCAATCAAACCGTCGTCCCGGAGGATTCAATGATAGTTACGGTGGCAACTCATCGCGTTACAATAATTATGGCGGAAGCGGTGGAGGAGCTGGAGGTTATCGTGATAACCGTGACAAATTTGGGTCTCGCTATAACCGTTATGATGTGGGCAATAAGAGGAATTACAGAGTAAGTTGTACAAAATGCTTTTATTTTTAAGTTCTTAAAACTAATGACGTAATCGTTTTGGTGATTTTTCATTTTGTGTTCTTACACGAATTTTTTCAAATGTTGTGTCACCTCACTGAATGTGAGCTAATTGTAGCATTTTGTATACCTACTAGAAGTAAAATGAATTGGTGTGATACATAATAGCAGTGGGGTGTTATTTTGAACTCAAACAATTCACGTTTTATTTTTCTTCTCTTTTAAGGGATTATGCCCAATTAGATTAAGTAAAGGAACAGGTTTACTTTTGCTGACATTCCAATTTTTTTTTTAGGGGAAATAGGGGGTTAAAAATATATATAAAAAAGTCGCTCGGATTTAGTTTCGGAGATATAGACATCGGAAGTTGCGGATATAGATTTTGTAAAAATGCTAATAAGTTGTGAACTCCTGAATAGAAAATGGAAAATATCGGCTATATAAGAAAGATAATTTAATGGGCTACAATAATTGTAAGCAAAGTTTTGACACTTGATCTATAATTTTGGAGATATTACGATTTTTCTGAAATTTTTAACAATTTTTTTTTTTTTTTTAAAAACCTTATTTTTTCCAAAAAATGTGTTATGACCTAAAATTTTTTTAGCATGTTAAGAAAGCTTAATTTATTCTTCTCGGAAATACAAAAAAAAAAAAAGAGAAATCGATATTTTTGAAATTCCAAATCGGCATAACCCCCTTAAAATACAGTTATTTGATAATTACACCAAATAAGCACGTGACATTTTGTTCCAAAAAAATAATTGCTCCACATAATGTTTCTCCACTTCTCAAGTGCTCGTGTGCTATGTTTATTCTCTTTGTGAGATGTACTCTTTTTTAACAATGGAATTCATCGTGGACTCCGTGCATTCAAATTGTTTTCCCTGAGTTGCCTTTTAGCGGTTTCTACACTCGCTGCTACATTAAGCACATTTTTTTCCGTTTGCGCAGTTTGCGAGGGTTTTGCGTGCTGAGATGAATACCCATATTGTGTTTAGCGCAATAAAAAATAACGAACACAAAATCCAGTTGTCCAAATAAATTATGCATACTATTAGACAATTCATAAAGTGTTCTAACGTGCCAGAATGTTGTAAAATTCTATGACTGTTAAAAATTTTGTTGTTGTCTTTCATGTCTTCTCTCAGAAAAAATTAATGCTTACAAATACGGATTCTCTCACCTAAATAGAAAACGAATGCAACTTTCAAAATACATAGGACGCAAATTCGTATTGTTTTATTTAATTTTCATAAGGAAGACAACAACAAAATATTTAAGACAATTATAATATTCAAAGGCATTATGACACGTTAGCACACCTTGTGAATTGCCTCTATATGCGTATATGTATTTAAAATACTACGATTTCGTACAATATAAATATTAATAGTTAACAGCGGTTTGTATACACTCGGGCATGGATGTCATCAGCTTCCGGCAAGCCTAGTGGGACATTATACCTCGCATTTCCAATATTTTACAATAATTTAGTTTTATTCCTGGAGACAGACTACTTGTGAAATTGTCGTTTATGTTCGCCTCAAAAGTTTTTACTAAGGTTTAGTCTGGGGAATGAGTTGGCTTCTCAACAACCTTTATTTATTGTTCCCGAAACAATGCATTAATTTAAAATAGTGTTTCGGATCATTATCCTGTTGAAATTCTCACACAGTTTGCGAAATACAACTGTATTGTTCTGCTTAGTTACATATCGCTCACTTACTTCAAGACTGGCATAACTCAAAAAACATAAGGTGGGAGAAAAACGCATTTAAAGTTTTCAATAATTTGTTTTTTATATGGAAATGATGAAAAGTATGTCTCCATAAACTCTTCTTACAAAAGCAAGTTTATGAGATACTTTTCTGATTTTTTCACTCAAAATAAAACATGAAATGGCTGATATTTCTGCATCATTACCTCAAAAATCAAGTTTTTTGAGTTATGCCAGTCTTGAAGTAAGTGAGCGATATGTATCAGTAGCATTCATACAAAGGATGCAATTCGACAACGACATCGTAACAAAAAAATTTTGACTTCCTTTGAATTTCGCTGTAACCAAATACTACTATTATACTTATCTTTTTTTACAATTTTTTTTTTCAGGCTTCTTCACGTGATCGATCTGATGATAGAAAACGCCCACGTCAGGATGTAAGTATTAAAATTAGATTTCTTTTTGCTCATTGAATAACTTAATCACGCCAAGTTTTCTAATGTAAAAAAAATCATGCTATATTTCTACTATACGTATTAATTCTTTTTTTTTTTTTTAATGATATAATGCTATTAACAAAGTATTGTTTTATATTTATGCACGAATAGAAATTTTATGTAGAAAAGACGTAAACTTATAAAATTTACGCTAAATGGATGCTAACAAGCTGATTTTCGTCACTAAAAATACTAGCAGATCCAATACAAGAATTAAAATGTACGATCATGCGAAAAGTAAAGAACATTTCTTGAATGGGTGTTTGTGCGAAAACAACACACCAAAACACCGTAGCGGCTTTGAAATTTTACATACACATACTCGTATATAGCTTATGAAGTAAATGGAATCTTTTTTTTCCTAGCTGATAAAAAGAATCTGAGCAGTGTAAACGCCGTAGATTCACCTATATGCTCTTGCGAAACAAACACATAAGTAATAAAAAAGATTCTTACAAATTACTTCTTGCTAACCAGAACGACGCGCATTTCCTTAATAAAAAAATCAAGAAATGCACTTCTATCTACTGACATTATTTTCATACAGCAAATTTTTACGATAATTTATAACAAGCAATTGTTTCTCCCCTTTTTATCCATTCCTACAAAAATCTAAATATATAGTATTATAAATACACAAAACAGGAATTCAAGCAAAAAATACAATAAAAATTCCTTACTTTCATATAATATAAAAATATCAAAACAAAATCCTCATCATCGCCACAGGAATATCGTCGTACATCATCAGCGGGACGTGGAAATCGTACGCCACCGCCTGCATCGTCATCCCAAGCGACAAGTTCTAGTTATCATCGTGGTGCCACGGCCAATACAAGTACCTATCGGAGTGGTACGCGTACGGAACGTGAAGACTCGCACAGCAGGCATCGTACCAATAACGATTCCATGGGTCCACCAAAGCGTAACATACGCAACAATTATGTTTCACGGCCCCGTGGCAACTTGACATCAACTGGACGTGGCATGCGCTCATCGATAAGAGGCGGTGTGCGTATCATACGGAAAGAATCGACCGATATGAGAATTATGCGCAGAAAGCTAATGTATGCTCAGCAGAAAGATCGTGCACGTGTACTGAAAATTGCACGCTTAACGAGGTAATTGAAAAAATCAAAACTGAAGAACTGATTCATTGATTGATGTGATTGTTGACAGACAAAAAAAATTAGAGAGACAAAAAAGACCAATGCGGCTGAATTTTGATATTAAATTAAATAGAATTCTTTGCAGCGAAATAATAAAAATAGTGAAAATAAGACACTGTGGGTTTGATTGATGTGTATAGCAGAAATGGAGCTTAAGATGGCTTCATTTACAATATGATACTATTTATGTTCAGACGAAGCAGTACCATCTGCTGCAATAGATTTATTTGAAGATTCTACGGAGGTCAGCTAAAATATACTTGCATTTAGCTTTGATTTTAGAAGTATGAAACAATTTTGCGCAATTTGGTTATGACTACTCATTTTTCGTTTTACAAATTGCAACAAACAATTTGATACCTCAGTCTTCGCGAGTGTGCAAAAAATGTGCGAATCTTTGTAAAACAGTTGATGAGATAATATATTGAATTGATATCTTAGAAAGCAGAGAGGGTATGTGGTGCACTCTTCATTCTCCAAGACAAAAACATCTAAATAAATGCCTACGATTTTTATTCAAAAACTTTTTTGGTTTCAATGACAACCAACCATACGGATATCAAACAATCCTAAGGTCCGATGCAGGCAGATGTCAATTTTCTGTCAGATAATTTGTGTTTCCATGTATTTGAAAATCTAAGCAAAACCACAAAGAAAAAATCAAATTCTGTCCTTATCTCCTAGCTCTTCGTTTTTAACTTGAGTTGTTGTCTCACATACACGTTTTCTCCTCTTTACATTTAAAATTGATTCTTATCAAATAATAGCTCATTGCGACGTCGTAGGATTTCACGTCGTTCGAAATCACCGGCATCATCGCGCAGATCGCGTTCCGAAAAGAAAGATAAGGATGAAAGTTCTGAGGAAGCCGCCGATGATGATGAAGAAAAGAGTGATTCTGAAGAAACATCAAAGAAGAAATCAAAACGCAGCAGCAGCAGCAAACACAATAAATCAACTGAGAAAGATGATGATGAAGAGGATGCAGCTGAACAACAATCGGCAAATGAAGACGATGATGATGAGAATGTTAAGGATGAATTGAATACTTCAAGTAAGTCTAAAAAGGGTGAGGAATCTTCAGGAGAAGCTGATGAAACTGCTGAAAAGGAAGTTGGTGCTGAAGGTGATGCTGATGAAAAAGCAGATAAAGAAAAAGATGAAAATGACAAGGAACAGTCGACTAAGAAAGAAGGTAAGAAAAAAGATAAGGATAGCAATGAAGCAGATGAGAAAAAGGAGAAATCCAAAAGTTCTTCGTCAAAATCGAAGAGAGATGACAAGGACGGCAAGAGTAGTAGCAGCAAGAAGAAAGATGGTGACGATGATAAGGACAGAAAAGGGCGTAATAAGGAGCGCAGTGAACGCTCGCGTCGTGATGATCACAACAGTCCAAGAAAGAGTTCACGTTACATTAAGCTGACTTGCATACACTGCTCTCTGAAGTGTGTTACTTTTAAGGTAAGAAATTTATTGTATTTTACTTATTATTACATATTATAAAACTAAGAAGTCGTTGAACGAATTAATGCTAGCATTCTTAGGATCTTACGTATTTTGATTTACCTTTTCTTAAAATGGGGAGATAGTGGTTTAAAATATCAAAATATAATTTCGTATATGTTCATATATGTATGTTATATGTTGCCGGCCAAACTAGTCTTTCCTATTCCAAACTAGTTTTTCCTAGTCCAAACTAGTTTTTCTTAGTCCAAACTAGTTTTTCCTAGTCCAAACTAGTTTTCCTAGGCCAAACTAGTTCATCACATAGATTAAATCGACTCTGGTGGTGATGCTGATACAGAATATGTTTCCTATAAATTTGTCGCCTATGGCGTTTGTAACTTAAGGAGTATTGGCTATGCAGTGAATCGTAGGATTCATAAAAAATTGATTTATATTTATCAAGGCTAATACATAGGTTCAATAATACATAATAATGAAACTAGAAATAACTTCTGGAATGTAAAGAAATAAGACTGGTTCTAAACTGTATTCAACTAGAGGCTTTATGTCGATGCAATGTATTACATAGCATGTGGCTAACTGTCTATGTCTGGCTACTGGGCACGTAACTATGTGTTATGCAATTTTGGCAAAGGGATCTTATCTGTCCAAAGAGATGCAGATCGATATATTGCCATATAACTGAACATTCATTTAGCTAAAAGGACCCAAAAGGTTAAAAAGTTCTTGACTTTTCAAGATCGCAAGTTGAAAAATATCAACTTTATTAAAATTTTCAATTTTATGCAATTTGATTAACTTATCGTAACGCAAAAAAAGTTTTTTTTTTCTGTTTTCTTTTGTGTTTTCACATACTGTACTGAACACTAATCCCAACAAAATAATCGAACATAATTATGGTTAACATTTTTTTTAAAGGAATATCAAAACCATCTTTATTCGCGTACTCACCGATCTGCGTTGCGTCAAATTGCACTAAGGCAAAAGGCACATATCTCACGGTTGCGTCTACGTCAACGTAATGTTCAACGTGAAATCGAAGAAAAGTCCAAGGATGAGTTTGAATCCAAATTCTGTCACATCTGTCGTTTGCATTATCGTCAACCCAAAGCTAAGCATCAATTGTCTGAACATCATAAAACAATTAAAAAGTTTTTGATGCCATACTGTTCAACCTGTCATTTGGCATTTAAGAGCCCAATGCTATATGAAACACATCGTTGCTCATTGGAGCATATACGCGTGAGTAAAATTTGATTCAAAGAAATATTTTACATTACATTACATATATTTTGTACCACAGAATAAAGCCCGTAATCGTGATGATGAAGACAGTGATGTTAGCGTTGATGATGATTTACGTGAAATTGATTTAAATAAATTTTTAACAGTTGATTCTGTTGGTGAAATCGATGACATCGATGTCGATGAAGATCTATTTAATGATTCTGAAACACATGACGGTGAAGATGAAAATGATACCGAAGGTGGTGAGCGCTTACCAGTTGGTGCACAATTTGTTAAGAAAGTCGAAGCGTTCCATTGTGAGATTTGTCGACTGTACTCGCCTATTAATGCCAGCACAGAGGAATCATTCTTAAAAAAACATTGTCTAACGCGTAGCCATCTTAAAGCCTTCATACGTCACAAGGATGAAGAAGAAAAAGCACAAGCTGCTAAAGAAGAAGAGGAAAAGAATGAAGAAGAAGAAAAGGAAAAAACTAAGGATAACGATGAGTCTGTAAATGAAACTAAAGTCCCCAAAGAAGCAGAACATACTGAAGACAAACTTTGGGAAGATGTTGATAAAGATTTGGGTGATTTATTGCGTGATGTAGAACCCAATGAAAATGATGAGGATGAAGAAGATGAATCAGTGTTGAATATTGATATTGAAAGGTACCTTAGAAATAAAAATATAATTAACTATATACTAGAAATATTTGTTTTTTTTTATTTTAGTGAGAAACCCAAGTTAAAGGAACTCAACGGTAAGAAGGAAGAAGTGTTGTCTGAAGTCAAAGAAGACCCTAAACCCGTGGTAACACCGGCTAAAACTGCTGCACCTTCCAAAACAGCTACAACAGTTAAAGCTGCCGCTGCAGTTAAATCGACAGCAGCAGTTAAAACACCTGCTAAGACCGCGTCAGCTAAATCTAAACATGTGAAAAAGGAAGATAGTACCAAAAAATCCACTGAAGAGAAAGTTGCGGCAGATAAATAGATTTGCAATAAATATTCCCACAGAAGTTCATAAATTTAAAATTCGACATAATAATTGCGTATAGCGTTTAAACTGCAAAAATTTACAGTGAGCAGTAAAACTTAATTTTATCAACATGTACCCTAAAAGGTTCTATTATATGTAGTTTGGTAAGAATGTGTGTTTTATTAAATTTTGGTAAATTGTCAATTACCAAACATAACTTAACAATATGCACTAGTGTAACGTTTATGAAGCTATATAAAGGTTTATTTAAATTAAAGCTCATATGACAAATAAACAATACTTAACGAAACAATAAAATCATTGCATTTGCTTAATTTTGTACGTTTCAACTAAAACTGTTGGTGAACGTCGTCCACCTTTAATTTTTATTTAAGGTGTTTAAAAATTCACTTTTTAATTTTTCTATATATATCGAAAAAAAAAAATTCAAATAGCCTGTGTGTGCTCAGCTTTATCCCTTTCACTCCATTGATTTCTTGCAATGAATTTTTTTTTATTTAATGATTTCTATTTATAATTAGAATTCTAACAAATGCTACGTAGTCTTGACGGTTAAATGATTTTGGAAGGTTTTATAAAAAAGCAAAGTTCTTTAGAGCAATGATAAATAATTTCGTCAACTGTCAAAGGATAGAATTTGACAGTGCTATTCTTAAGAGAGAGGAGTTCTGCAAAAAAACTACGTTGGAGAGACGTTACAGCCTTTGCTTTCAACAACGTTTTAAGTGGCAAAAATTATCACAAATTTATGTTATGCGCCAATAATTTTTTATCCAAAGGTCTGACAACCTTTAAATTGGTTGTCGATACATGCTTCAGTTTATGTTCCAACTTGGTGAACAAAAAACAAAGCATCATGGAAAGATGAGATTAAAGAAAAATCAACGTGAGGGAGGGAAGTTTAAAGATGCCAAAATAGAACCTTTTAATTTATAGATTGGAAAAAATGCTTTTTAATATTAGAAAATCCTCCAGTCGGGCCACAATTGATTGTCATACGGCACATTGGTTGCAACACGATTCACTAAGTGTTTTTTCATGAGTTGACAGGCCAAGTTCAGTCTGAACTTGCGAAAATATTGGACGTTTGTGTGATGAACACTCGACGGTGTTTTACTCAGATTGGAATGTACAGAATGTCGCTTAAACAGATTGTAATAGAGAAGTGCACTTTTTTCCATAAAAAGCACAATTGTTGGAGGCACTGCAACGCAAAGATTTGAAATCTCACCTTTCTAATGAATTTCACTTACAAGAGTTAGCTATAAAACAAAATAAATCAATTTGTAAGCTGATGAAGTTCATTTTCATCTAAACGAGTTTTAAGTATACAAAATGTGGAACATAAATAATCAAATAGTTATTCATCATTGTGAATGGCATCCAATGAAATCTGCAGTAGCCTGTGATGCTCATCTGTCATAACTTCTTCGAAAAGAGATAGGTGTGAAAGAAGAGCAATACGAGATATTATCGAAAATTCTGAGCTGTGGTTCCAGCAATTTGGGGCTACTGCTCCAGGAAGTATAACGCTTTTGAGGCACGTTGAACGAAATGAAATCAGTTTTTTTTTTTAAATACCTTCCTTCTATCTCTGAATATAACAATCAGAGAAAACAAGACTAATATCGAAAAATTGGCAATCGATTTTCACTCAAAAACTAGTAATGCCTTTCACAGACAGGCACTAGACGAAAGATTACGTAGCACTTCCTATAAAAGCAAAAGTTTTAAAACGACATTCTGAGAGAGTCATGGCATGGAATCAAATTTCACAAATACATACTAGAAATGACTTGATAAGTCGCAAGACAAAAAGTGGATGGATTTTAAGAAGATGACTTACAAACGCCCCCAATATGGGAGCGTCTGTTGAATCTAGTACGATTTGGAAAGAGAGTTGGGCAGATAAACGTGGCACCTGCCAAACAAAAAAAGACATTGAAGAAGCTATTGACGAAATTTTTCAGCCCCGCAGTTTTTAATGGATTATCATTTTTTTTTTTTTTTTTTTTTTTGAAGAAAAATGGATGTCATTTATTAAATTCTCGAATGACCTAATTAATTTCCGCCATACTGTGGTAAATACGTGTCACAGATGGCGAATCTAAGTTATGCCAAAAAAAAAATACAATTTTTATCAATTTAATTTCTAAGGTTTGTGTGGCACATGAGGAGTACCTCTTAAATAAATCTAATTTTTCTAATCCCTTCACAACTTTTGCGCATACCAAATACACACAGGAGTGCACACTTCATCGGCCAAGCATGAAAATTAGCAAATGGTTTTTAAAAAAAAAATCCACAAGTGCTTCCGCTGTCCACTTGATTTCATAGCCAAGACCACGAGATCGTGTGACTATTATAACTGCATCATGCGGGATTAAACCGTATATGGAGTGTGCAATGGCATAGCCCAAACATTTTTATTTTATTTTTTCTTGTACGGAAATTCAATTCCTCTCACTTTCCGACCAATAGCTCATATCTCATAATTGCCCACAGGAGAAAGACAACAGCGAAAATAACATCAACACATGGTAGTTAGTGGCAGAGTTAAAGCAAACAATAGCAAGGCACCTGTTCGAAAGGGCAAGAAGGCAAATTTAATGCTGATTTTTATTATGTAGTTTTTATATCAATTATAAATAACAATGAATTTCTGGCACTGCTGGTTGTTGGTGCCTTTCAAAGCTTTCCATTCTTTATGTGGAGTCTAGTGTTTTACGTTATATATTTTTTTTTTCTTTTAAACGCTTTTAATAATTGCACATTAATTTTAAATGGCGCAAATATGTTGAAAGCACCTTGTTACATGTATTATGTAGTCGAATTTTATTACATAAAAAAAGGTCAACTGTTTATTGAAAATGCCGATTAGATTTCCGCGTACATACAAACTCTAAGCATCACTCATTGATATTCATTTTCGGTTGGGTAAAAAGTTAGAGGTTGAAATATTAAAACAGTTTTTATCAAAAGAGATCAATCTGATTAAGTAAGTTATCATAAATTACTCAAATTCAGTAGTAATATATGCGCTAATAACTTAATTTTTGTTTCGCACATTTAGTCAGTCAACAATTTCGGTTCACATGCGTGGGCGTGTTAACTGAATGCAGCACAGCTGAATGTATAAACAATGACAACAATGTGGTAATAATCACAAACAACAGTAACAATAATAAAAGCAAAAACATAATGAAAATAAAGCGGAAACATAATTAAAATCTCATCTGGTAAAATTTATGAGTTTTGATTAATTCCGGCACTGGAAAAATCTCTAGAAACTAAAACCGCATTGCATATTAACAGTTTGCCACTTTGAAATTGTCCAAATTAACGTTAACGCCATCATCACTTTCACTGAAGGCAGTGGATAGTGAAGTGGAATCAAATGTTACCGTCGTCACACGTGTTGAGGTTGGTTGGCCCCACAACTAATAGATATGGTGGTCTGTCTGTCAACGTTTACGGAGTCATTTTGTAGACACAACACTGACGACGTTCCAAGCTATTTTACATCATACGCAATGTCAAGTTAACGAACGCAATGACATCTGTGATACTGCGTGCTGTCTTGTGTGATGTGATAAAATGTTGACCACAATAACCAGCAGCTAGAGTTGGCGTCATTACTATGAGTATGTTGGCGAATAAATTTAACGAAATTGTACTGTTGAATAACTTTTACAAAAATGCCTACCATGCGTTATGATTACATTGATGTTTTTAATTATTTCTGTGACAAAATTGAATAAAAGCTTAAATCGACTCAAGACAAATAGAGTTTAGATCAATATTCTATTAGTTCAGGGTGAAATTTTCTTCTTTCGTTTTTGAGCGATTTTTTAGTACTTATTTAGGTCTTAATAATGGCCAAAAACGGACATCAAATTTAACCAAGATCTAATGGACAATTGGCTTTAAGTGTATTTGACTTAAGTCTCAACTTTTTTTTATTTGGGCTATTGCTTATTTTTTATTATGTAATAGCCGCTTTGTAGGCAGATTGCCTACATCTCCATATACAATGTGTAAAAAACGAAAGGCACGTTGTCTACATCGTCACTTAAAAAGTGATTCTATAGTTTGGCGACTTGCCTACATCTCCATACATTTTTAATTAAATGGCACGCAAAATGTTATGCAAACTAAAAATTCTATACAAAACTTAATGTCAAACATTTTTTCGACAGAAAAAAATTAAACTCAAAATTTATTCAATTTTGACCATAGTGGTAGAAATGTACATTTATGTACATATGTCGGCCGTTAGAACTTATTTTTTTTAATAAAAATTTATTTTCAATTTTTATTTATAAAATTATTTTAATAACACATTCTTTATTCGACTGAAGGACCTCTTCTCTTAAGTAGATGGGCTACAGAATGTTGATTATATACAAATTTAAATCGAAAATCGAATCGATGAGGCGCTAATACAAGTATGCCACTTCGCATTGATGATTTTTCAGGGTATTCTGCTTGCTTCCCGCTGGGTAGGTTTTTCATCTCGAAAGAACATACATACATCATATGTATATGGGTAAAATACATTGGGATATTCACGTACAATGTAAATGTGAAAAACATAAAACTTTCTAAATAATTTGATATACATAATACGCTGAGTGGAGCAGGTAGCTAAAAAGTCACTTTGATATTAATTAAGATAAATTTATATGTACCTGGAAAAGTTTACGACTCTGTGCAAAACTTTGTATGATGAACTTGTGTTAACAATATATTGCCACTCGCTTCAAGAATAAAAGTTTTTTATTCTTTTAATACTGCCATAAATTCATATTTTTCATACTTTTGGAAATATTAGGAAGCACATACATTAGTAAAAAAAAATTTTAGATATCTTGAAAATTCAAATTGACTTAAAAATTATTTCGCTTAATTCGAAAATTATTTAATTCAATTTGAAAATGCTATGCTACATACGAAAATGATATTCATTAAATTTTTTTTTTATAAATTATTTAACTTTAGTTATGTGAAAACCACATAGCTCCGTTAGCAGACCTACTTTGAAATTGTTGTAAAATGTAATCACTGCAGTCATTATAATTATGTCATCTAATGATTGTGTTATAAAATAAATTATTAAATTTAATCATCTAGTTGAACAGCAGACAATTTGATTGATTTAATATCATTAATTAATTAAAATTTTCGCATGTACGTAATTATCATTTAATTTTATTATACTCGATAAATTGCCATGGTTACATATTTTTTATGTTGAACGCTTAAATGTTCAGCTGGTGGCTTTAAATTGGATTGAAAAAAATATTATAATACAATTAAAATATAATAAAAAAAAACAAAAATCAAAGAAAGTGAATGACGCGATTCCGATGATTCGTTATCTATTATCAATAGACTTACGTCCAAATACCGAACATTATTCAAAGTTACCGTTTTGTCTAAACCAAATCACCTACCGTACTGCTTACTGCAGACATGCATATGCCACAAGCGAAGGCGTAAGAATTTAACGCACTTTATATACCTAGAATTTTTGAAGACCCCCCACATGCCATTGGTCCCAGGGCCTCTGATTTCTAAATGCGGCCCTGACTGTCACACTGTCGTTTTTTTTCTCTTTTCAATAAAAACATTTTACCGCACAAAATAGGGCTACCAGATGACCTGCCTACAAAAGTAGTGTATGTCAAAAAATTCCAATTTTGGAATGAAAACCAAAAATTTTTTTAGTCCCATAAAAATAATTTTGATGAGCAAAAAAAAAAGGTCCTCGTTTCTTACGAAAAACCCCAGCAAAATTAAAAGAATATTTGAAATAACTTTTATTTTACAATGCAAGCATCGAAAGTAGCAAAACCATCCAAAAGTAGCAAAGTAGCAAAGCCTTGCACATTTGCTACTAAAGTATGCCATCTGGTAGCCCTAGCACAAAAGGCACCCTTTATGCAGTTTTTTTTTTTTTTTTTTGTTTTGTGTGGTCAATTTTCAATTTAAATATTGTCGAATAGGTCATATGAGACTTTAACTGGTGACTCCAAATATGCTCAGAAATTGAAATCGCCATATATGTATTCACGTTTTTTTCGCGTTAAACTGTGGATATGCTGAGCACAGAAACCTTCAGTTCAGAAATATAGCTAACGAAAATTCCGGATATATCTTTTCCCCCAAAAAACGCCATTTAGAAAACTCTGAATTAACTTCAATAAAGTTGATAACATCCGAGAAGTACAAATTTATTAAAATGTTATTTTGTTTTTTTTTTTTCAGGGTTTACCTTGGCAAACATTCATAAAAAGTCTATATACATTCAGGGAAGTAAGCTGTATTATTGCGTTGCAAGTAGTGGCAAACATATTTAACAGAGAGATCCCAATAGGTCTTAGAGTACACGAGATGGATTTTCTTGCAGATTGAAAATATAGAGCTGATAAACACAGTCGTCAGGTAAGCATTCATATTTCTAAATTTAAATGATATCATGTAGCATGTGCTAATCCCCTGCTTTAAAATGTACTTTTTAAAGTTTATTTCTTATGTCCAAACTTGCTCCTTCAAAGCCGGAAAAATGATTATGCAATTTATTTAAATTACTTTTAATTAGTGAATACAATAAATTTAGCATTCAATCAGAATTATAATATAAAATAAATATTGCTTATATCATTAAAAGACGGTAACTATGTGGTTAAAAACATTCAGTAGCCTTCTCATAGCTAATATCAAGATCACTTCATCAATTCAATCAAAAATTAAACAGATACCTCCAACATTAATAATAAAAAATAAGACATCTTAACATTAATAAAATTCTAATAAATGACTGCGTTTGTTGCTTAATCTTGATCAACTACTATAATAAAACAACAAAAAAAAAATCCTATAAGTTATCAAGCTGAAATACTGATATGCTGCGTCAGAGCGACCTCACTTAGCTTGCGGTCTAGTCCAATTTAAAGAAAATTGAACTGTTAAAGTGTATGCCCGTATATGTCAACCAATGTGCGATCGTCTGGTATCTTAAAAAATTACAACATAAAATTACCTTGGCATTTAATTCTAATGCGAAAAAAAAAATTAAATGTAGGAAGAATTTAATCACAATCAGAAAATTCAGCATGTTTTGTAGAATGATAATAATATATATATATATATATATATATAATATATTATTGACGCGTAAGAAGGCTTCTGATATTTGAATCATACTTCTTGGTTGCTGAGTAAAAAAAAAATCCCTTTAAATGAAATATAAGGGGTGATTTCTTAAGCGTTTGGTTTTTGACAATTGGAAAAAGAACGGAAAATTTGCAATTGTAAATGAAATATTTATTTGAAGCGATACATCAATTCCTGCCATTTATTTTTTAAAGATTTTCTCATGTCAATGTTGCCTGCGGCTATGCCTGAGGGGGTCCATCCAGCGGAGTATCATTCTCGTTAATTTACATCTTTGTTAGAGGTATCAACCTCTTTCATTAGCACTGTCCAATTTCTTTTCTATGGTTGATTGAGTTGTCTTATGTCGTTGTTACTTCGTTGCATTCTCAGTTTTTGTTCAATTGTTGTTTTGCGTCTTTCGTTACATTCCCGTTTGAAACTCTTATGAAAAAGCTTATTTTCATTTCTGCTTTTATGAACAGTGCTACGCCGAAATTAACCGATTTTTATTCAATGTCTATAAAAAGTTTCATTAACGTATGTATCTTCGAAACGTTCATATTTTTGTTTATATTTTGTGTAGTATTTTGAAGGATTTGGTTGTGATTGGCCTAATTTTTTAAAAAACCTTCACGAAATTGTTTAAAGGTAACCGCTGATCTCCATTTTTATTGGGCTGGGATTTATGGCTGAACACCTTTTGATAAATTGACTATTTTTCGCGCTTAAAAAAATATCAATCATTAATATATGTAAATGCTAAATGGAGATTTCTATAAGCTCTGTTAAGCATAAAACTAAAATTTTTCGGAATAAACGTAAGGGTAATTTCAAAAAAGGTCAAATCTTTAATATAAAAAGAATTTTTTGATGCATATATGTGCCTTAGTCAAAAGATATATTTCAGTACTACAACTTTAATTCAGGCGACAAGGTCACAAAACCCATACCAGAGAGTTCCAAAAGTCAAAATATGATTTTTTTTTTTTGATACTACAAAAACTTTGCACGACTTTCGACATTCAATATTTTTCGACTGAGATCAATTTTTTTTTTTTTTTTTTGATTTTCGATACCATTCGATACTCTCCGAATTTTACGAACTTTCCCCATGCATCCATTTTTTCTTTTATTAGTTTTTTTAATACTATTCGATTTTAAGCGACTTATAGTTAAAACTTTTCGACATTTTACGACTTTTCGTTGTTTTGTATTTTTTTTAAATTTTTTTGGATACCTTCTGACTTTTTCGATTTCGGAATTCTTTACTTTTTCGTCGACTATAAGATCATATTCAATACTATTCGATTTTATTCGAATTTTTCGATGATCCTGGATTTTCAAGTTTTAACTTCACATTTTTGTTATTATGTTTTGATTTAGTTTTTTTATTCAATTTGAATAGAGTCCATAAGACAAAGCTATTTAACCGGTGATTTTGACTTGTGTGGCAGCTCTAGTGTTAATGTAAGAAAGAAACATCACATTGAGGTAAACGAAGAATGTACTGTTACAGCAGCGATAGCGACCGCAAACAAAGACAGTAACACTTCGAGGCAGTGCTCATAAATAACGTTTCGAACGAAGTTCCACGCTTCTTCACTATAAATTTTCATTAAAGTCAGACAATGATATAAGATAATCATATGTATTTTTAATAGACGAAACAAACAGCGAAACATTCAATAAAAAATAACATAGTAAAATAATAATAAATAATATAATAAAATATGGATTTCATCTTTCTTGGGCAAAATGTGAAAATCAGAAGGACCGACGGCCGTATGCGTAGCGCTGTTGTTGCTAAAATCAATGAGGTTGATAAATCCATCGATGTTGAATGGTATGAGTACGGTGAAACCAGAGGAAAACATATTGATTTCGTTGATATTTTAATATGGAATCCAGAACTAAAGAATAAGAACTTGACGTATTATGTACCACAAGACGCAATGCCAATTGGAAATTCACAAAATGGTCGCGAATCAAATCGTAAAACGATTTCAGATGCTCATAGATTGTTAAACAAGGCAATATTTGATCCATGTACCGCTTCTATAGCAGCGAATCGGGAGACTGCTCAGATGATAAGGGAATTTCAAAATACCATAGAATTTAAACCCTTGTATGATGAACACGCATATGTGAATGATGATCAGCCGATTACAGTATGCGTTCATAAGATGCCATTAAGCCTGAGTGAAATTGAACATAACGATGTAGATGTGATATCAGTACCTCAAAATAATTCACTAATCGTACATGAACCTAAAATCAAATTTGATTTGAGCACATATTTGGAAAATCATAAATTTCGATTTGATTATGTATTTGATCATCGTTGTGATAATGCAAGGATATATGAATGCACCGCTAAACCCCTAATAAAGACGATTTTCGACGGTGGTGTGGCCACATGTTTTGCTTATGGCGCAACTGGCACTGGTAAAACTTTTACCTTGGAAGGTGAATTTATTGCTAAAAATCAAAACTATAATAAAGTTATGGCTGTAAAAGATATTCTATACTGTCTTAAAAGTCCACAATATGAAGCATTAAATTTAGTTATATCTGTTAGCTCTTTTGAAATATATAGTGAAGAAGTTTTTGATTTATTAGCAAATAAACAGAAGGTTCGTGTTTTGGAAAATGGCAAACAGCAGGTACATATAGTTGGCCTAAGAGAAAAAGTCATTGACAGCGTTCAGAAAGCAATAAGGCTAATTCAGCAAAGTTGTAACGCTCGGACATCTTCCGCATTTGGAGTCAGAACACACGTTACTCGGATGGTAAGAAAACAAATCTAAAAAGTGAAAAAAAAGAACAGTAACAATCGATATTGTCTTTTAGAGTGGTCAAATTTCATCTAACTTGAACTCTTCATGCTCACATGCTGTTTTTCAAATTGTCTTACGTTCACGAAGCTCAACAAAAGTTCATGGAAAATTTTCATTTATTGATTTGGCAGGTAACACACGTAGCGCTGATGATATATCAGAAAATATACAACAAGGCTTGGAAGTTGCCGAAATAAATAAATCGTTATTGGCCCTTAGAGAATCGATTCGTGCACAGGGAAAAAAGTTGGACCAAGTCTTACGTGAATCTTTTATTGGTGAAAAGAATAAAATTTGTATGATCGCAATGATATCGTCTGGCTTAAGTTCATTTGAGGACACTTTAAAAATTTTGCGTTACGTTGATCGTGTTAAGCAGCTTCCTTTAAAGGATGATCCAGAAGTTTTGCAAGAAGCAAATGCAACGAAAGTTGAACATACAACAATGGAGAGTAACAAAAATGAACAACTACTCACTCAAACTATTAATGAGCCCGTTGTGCCTGATGAACAACTACACGTTCAACATGCAGATAATCCCGAACTGAAACAAAATGAAGCGAATGCCATCGGCCAATTCAGAGCAATTACGTCCTTATCACAATTTTTGTCGGAATGTTATCGTGTTTGGAACCTATCAAATTTCAAGATATGATGGCCGATTTTTGTGCAAAATTGACCAAAAAAGAAATATTTTCAAGCGCTACTAAGCCGTTTAGGAAAAAACTTAATTTTATCACTGTTCTGTTTCTGTCGTTTTGTTTCTAATTTTAATGTGATCAAATGAGCTGGCACTCTTGATCTTTTAAATAAAAATATAAAATTGTCTCGTTCCAAAGATTTGTTAAGTAAATTTAAATCATGTCAGTAAGATATAATATGGTACGTTTTCAATAAAATGTTCAATTAATTTTAATTGTATATCAAAATGTGAGGTTAACTTTTATGGTGTGGGTATTTTTATCCTCCGTGATCTCTAGGATATTTACGTTTGGAATCTGATGCTGCAGATAATTCGTGGTTGATTTAAGCAATAAGATTGTATGTCATGATACGTGATATACTATTGAATGTATATTACAACTTCTTTCAAAAAATTTACAAAATTTATGTATGCAAATTTGCTTTGCTTTTTTATTGCTAACAATCAGTTAACAGCAGCTGACATGCTAAATTGATACTTTGCCAATTTTATTGAGTTAAATATTTCCGACTTTTAGCATCACGATTAGAGATCAATTTTCACATTAATTTTTTTCGCTTCTACAGAGGTAACAGGGAGTTAATGTACGTGCAGTACTGTATATGTAACTATAAGCATACCAACCGTACAGATTTTTGGCACTGCATACATATAAAATTTCACTCAAAGTTTCAATCGTGAAATCAATGTTAATTGACGTATAGCAGTTGGGTTTTATATTTTCGTGGAATGAATTCTGGAGCATGAAAAGTTTCGTAAATTCATCTTTTTTGTACAGCTTTTATCCAACCAAGAGTTGGTATGCTTTTACATATTCCATTTTCTTTTAGCAGTAAATTGACTTCGACGTAAAATATACAATTACCCAGATAAAAGTTGCTAATTCAGCAAATTAAAGCCAAATTAACCGAAAAATTTAATTTACGAGAAATGTTAGTTGACAGTCGTTAGTTGACTTGCAAGCAATTCGGAAAATTCATCACAAATATCATTTACTTTGCAAAATTTCCAAGTATTTCTTGCACTACTTTTATATGCAAAGGGCAATTGCACTATTGTTTGTTACTTTTCATCGAATTGAAAAATATTTTTATTGAATAATCTGCTTATATCTCATAAAATATGCAAACTACTTGCGAACTTAATTGCAATATGATGTGTCAGTGCACCATTGCGTGATTTACAGTTTTGCAAAAAAAAAATTGGGTTTCATCTAATGAAATGATGTGATTATGAGATATCAATTTAAATTAACTGCTAAGTATGCATCTCCAATATATACATATGTATATTCTCACTAGTTTTTAAAACATGTATAGTATGTGACAGTGTTTCCCACGGTTATTGAATGGGAAAAATATAACTTAACATAAGAGTAATATGCAGGGCTTACATATCTAGTAGGGTGGTTCTTAAAAATTTTCCAAAGAAATGGAAAAAAACCTGGCGAAAGACCTTAAGGTTTAATATGGCACTTTTCATTTTTTTGTATGGAAAAATTAAAATTTTAGTTCCAATTCAGCTTAGAAAAATTTTTAAAATTTTGTGAATTTAAAATTTAAAATAGAATATGTGCAAAAGTTGCAGCTATTTGAAAAAAGTGTCAATTGTTAAGGGTTTTCAAATTTGAGGTATATTTTTAAACTTTAAATAAAAAACATAAATAAATTGTGTGAAATCCTTATTTATTTTTATTGGAAATTAAAGTACATTGGTTCTGGTTAATAATGAAAAAGATTGTCGTGCAAGTGACCTCCTCTCCTAGCCCGGCAGGCTGTCAATCTTTTTCCAAAATTTTGAATAACTTTTTCGCATAATAATGGTTCAATTAGTGAAATTTTCTCGATGATGTTATTTTTAAAGTGTTGAACAGTTTGGGAACTATCCACACAGACTTTACTCATCTAAAAACCCCATAGGAAGAAATCCAATAGTATTAAATGATATTGGTAGCCAATTCACGTCTGTTCTTCGAGAAATTATTCGATTATTAAATTTCTCCTTCAAAAAATCGATTGATTCCTTTGCTGTGTGGCATGTTGCACCGTCCATTTGAAACCACACGTTCTGCACATCCAATTGATTCCACACAAAATTTGTAATCATCTCTCGATATCGAGCTGTAGTCACAGTAATTGCATTGCCATTTTGATTTTCGAAACAATATGGACCAATTACGACCACTACGATGACCACTGCCTCTCTGATCTTGAACTTAAGCAGTTTCCTAAAATTTTTCAATGATAAGTTCAATAGCGCGGCTTGTCGGAGCATTTTCTCTGCCGTATTTTTAACGAAACCTTATTTCAACTTCTGAATAACTTTCACCCAATTTAAAATAAGATTTAATAATGAATACACGTTGTTAAACTTCAGACTCAAAAAAACATCGGCGTAATCTATTAACTGTAAAAAATGGCAACAAATTTAAAAAGATACCTCTAATTTGAACACTCTTCATAAAACACAAAATGTTACTCATACCTGCTATCAGTAACTTTTCGCATGGCAGACGAAACCTAAGCAGTGCGGAAAAATTTTCCATGCAGATTTTATATTTCCCACCTAAATGCGTAGCACCATCTGCCGACATGATCCAATACGAGGTCCCTTTTCCAACTGGGTTGCTTTGACAGCTGTCATGTGTCAAATGGCTTATCCATATGATGTTTGTGTTCAGTATTCAATACGACTCAACCATGAATAGACTTACTCTCGAACAACGTTTATTAATTGTGGAAATTTACTACCAAAATCAGTCATCAGTTAGAGATGGATGATCCAATCAGATCTTCCTACTACTTCTAAATAAAATACATAAAAATCAATGTATTGATGCAAATCTTTATTTGGAATGATAGTTCGGTTCCTACAACTCAATGTTTAAAAATTATTTCGTTCAAATGTTGTCCACGACTCGTTCTTAAATGGTCCATTCTGTGGGTCCGACAATTCTTTCGAGCGTATCAGCCGCTATTCCTTGAATAACACGAGTTATGTTGGTTTCCAAAGCATCAATAGTTTCGGGTTTGTCGACATAAGCAAGTGATTTAACATACTATATCCCCAAAGAAAGTAATCCAATGGCGTCGAATCAAATGTATTTTATTTACAAAACAAAGTAAGAAGCTCTTATTGGATCACCCTTTATATCGTTGAAAATATGTTACTTTCTTCTTTTCAATGCGCTCAAGTTGGCTACACTAGCTTGTCAAAAGGCTGAGTTATCACATTCCGCGTGACAGTTCACAGAAAAAAATTGTTTCGGTAAATCAAAACGCACTATCTAAAATTTCAAGTTAAATCAAAAAAAAAATATTTTTGGGAAAAGTTGAGGAATTTTTTTTTTGGTTAGCAATATTAATAAATGAATTTTTGTATGGGAAACATTTTTGCCCCCGATTCCCGGCTATTTCAAAAATGTTTGTATTCCTTTTAGGCCTCCGGCTTTGACAAGAAATGCCGGGATTGGATATGTCAGTTCCGGGCATTCCCGGGTTACTTAGTAACCCTGGCAGCGTGCTTTATCATCCGCCGTATTCGTCTGATGTAGCACCGTGTGACTTCTTTCTATACCCGAAACTCAAATTGGTGCTCAAAGGTGTTTTTTTTTTCTAGAACGAAGATACCATCAAATCAGTGGCGACTCGTCGACTGATGGCAGTACCGGTTGTGGACATGTACCACTTCGTTTGAATAACTTTTTTTTTAAGTCTCTATCAACAGTTTGTAGATGCGGAAGAGGAGTACTTTGAATACCAAATGAATAGTTTTGAAAAGTATTGAATTGTTTGGGTTTTATGAACAGCGTCTGGTTGGAAAATTGGCGCACTGTGTATTATTTTTCAAAATTTTTGAAAAACCATTTTAGTTTGCCTTTAACTGTGCAATGAAAATATCGATTTTTTAGGTGATTATTGTGGCAACTTTAAAAAACTGCTGCTCGTATTATTCTACTTTTGTATTTTCTTTATGATGCTATAACCATTAAGCCCAATTTCCATGTGATCTTATCTTATCAAATATCAGGGAGGACATCACATGCTTTAAGATAGCAAATGTATGCTATTCACTCTCGCATTCTCCAAGCGCATTAGGTTCTGTTCGCATGCTTTTTCTTTCTTAGAAAAATTTGATTTGATATCCCTGATATGGGATAAGATAAGATCACATGGAAATTGGGCTTTAAATGGGTGTCTATCTGAAAATAAATGCCCAGATTAACACATAACAATTACCCACAACATAAGTGAAAATTATACAGCATTATACAATTGCGAATCGTACAATCGAGATGCTAATAACTGGCTTCATAACAGTTGATTTAACTAAAATATTTGCAACGCGATTTGAATCAAACAATTAAATTCTCATTTTTTTTTTATTATTTTTTCATTTTATTTTAATGTTTTTTTAGCAAGAGTTGTTGTTGCGTGGTTTGCAGCTTCATATAGCAATCAATGTACCAGGAAAAATAAATAATATAATCTGTATTTAATAGCGGTTAGTGGATCATTATAACAGCAATATAACACCAACTGCAACAATAGCAACAACAAAAGCAACAACAACATTTGAACACTGCACAATTTAGACAGGTTAACAAAGACGCAAATTTAAATGCAAGACACAAATCTTGATTTTTTTTTTTTGTAAACCCAACTTTTCAAGAGGCGGACATAAAAGATTAACAAATTAAAGTCATTCAAAGTTGAAATGAAAAAAAAAAAAAAAAAAAAAAATAAGAAATATACCGACCTGCTATGAGACCAACAACAGAATGACAAGAAATCGACCAACAGTATGACAGTCAATTAGTCACAAAGTCTCATAGTAACAGACAATTGTAGAGACGGTTAGATGACTATAATCAAATTATCGTCACATTGACTTGAAAATAATAAACCGTGAATATTTGCGGAAAATCCAAAAACTTCAACATAAAATAGTCCATAGACTGTGGGTAAGTGGTTGTGTTGCATGATTTCTTTAAATCAAAATAAAAATTGTAGTAATTTCTTAGTCATTTTTAAGCTACATTTTTTTTTGAAATTTTTTTACACATAAAAAATTTCCATAAATTTTAAAAGTTACAGTTTTTTTCTTTTTCAATATACTTATTATATGGGTTAGTTTAATTGAGGGCGCGGTCATAAAAAAATGTAATGAGCTAATCAAGTTCATATTTAATAACCTCCTTAATTTTACTTATCAAAAGTCATCTCAATGATAGTTATTTGCTGACAGTTGACAAATGGCGCAAAATTTAAAATAATACTTATTTTTGGATGACTCGTTAATTAGCCCTTAAGTGCCGAAATGTGAAAAAGACCATTTTTGTTCATCGTCTGTAAGTCTTTCTCCACAATCTGTGTAGATAAAAATACTAAATTGCTTTAGAATTTTGAGTGTTGAATTCAAACCTAAAAATCTAGCGTTTCCAAAATTTGGTGCATTCCTTTCTAAGCTCTCTAAAGAAACAAAAAGTAACATGTGCGGCGAATCAGACAGCACTTTTCTGGGTATATTTCATCCGAATCTGATTCTAGAATTTCTTCGTCACATAATATACTTAAAATATTTAACACATAAATGCCTAAAAGGCCATTTTTGTTCATGACTTGTAAGCAGGGTTGCCAAGTTGAAAACAAGGAACTCTCGGCCTTTCCAAAAAAAATAATGTTTTCTTAAAATTTTTGTAAGCAAAAGAAAAATTTTTTTTAGAAAAAGTTATTGACTATTTTTTTTGGTCAGCAATATTAATATAATCGTAAAAACTTAAGTTTTTCTCTGGTCACCAGTCGGAAAATACTTGATGACTTTGTTTTTTTGCTCATGAAAAAAAAATGTAATAAAAATCATCCAATTCCTGACTTTTTCAGAAATTTTTCAATTCCTATCGGGCCTCCAGCTTTCCGGGCTTGGCAACCCTGATTGCAAGCCTCACCTCTTCCACAATCTATTACTATTTTTACTATTACTGTTGCTATTTTTTTTATAGATTTTTAAGTGTTGAAAATTGTTTTTTAAAGGAATACAGAGAACATCTGACACCACCCTTTAAATTCGTGAAAAACTAGTCAGGTGAGAGGACGGCCGCCCGGGCACAACCATTTGTGGGGCGGCAAAATGGTCCGCGTATATATCATTTCGATAGGGTTTTGTGGAGAACCGAACGTGAGGAAAAGTCGCAAAAGTCTTACAATTTCGAAAAGAAAACACAAGGCGGCAAATTACCTGTTGACCCCGGGCGCGCAATATGCACGGTACGCCACTGCATGAACCGTGCTACATTCGCAGTTTTTAAAAAGAAATATTTCTGATTTATTTTAATACAAATATTAGCTGTCGAATTATATCAAATTTGTGTTATTCGGAGATGAAAACTTATCTGATTTATTTCCACTACACAAAGTACTGTGTGACATTCGCTTGATAGAAAGGCGATATCATTGGTTTTAGCTAGTCTTTCAAGGTGACTGCAAAAGTCCCATTGATTTCTATAATTCCCGCATACAGTGTGATCCATTTTGATTTCTCCACGCCAATATCTCGAGAATAAAGTAAGATAGTGATAAATGTTTTAGGCAAAAGTTATAAAGTTTCTTGGGGGTCAAGTAAAAGTGACCTTCCTACGACTCAGAAACCAATTTTTAAAGTCATTTTGAGCTCAACTGGGATTTTTTAAATACAACAAATACTTTTTTACAGTGTTTTATTTTATGGAAAGAAATAGCAATGTTTTGTTTAAAAATTTTGCTCTAGGATTTTTAGTTTTAGCGTTAGTGATAAAATTAGCTTTGGTCAAAATTTCACCTTCTATCATTTTTTCTTCTAAACTATGAACTTTTAGCAAAAATCGCACTGAGTAAAAAGTTCTTAAAATTGCTGAAAATATTCAGAAAACATTTTATTTAATTATAAGAATTTTTTTCTATGACGTCATAAATATTTTTTTAAAGAAAATGTCAATAAAATAAAAAAATAGTTATCTAAATATTGTCAACTTTTCATTCTTTTTGCTTTTTTTGAATGAACCCTTGGATCAGAAAATTTTTCTAAGTGTATCAATTATAACTAATAAATTAATTGCTAAATTTTTATTTGTTTTTCGTACTTTGATTTTTTTTCTTTTGTTTTGTCGCTATGGCACATGGTATGAAACATTTCAATTTCAACAAAAATAACCGCAATACCACCAATAGCAAAATTGTGAATGAAATTGTTGCTGGTGTGTTGTTGGTTTGATTATTGTTGTAATCGTTATTGTTAATTAATGCAATTTGTTATTTGCGTTGCCGTGTCAATCCACAGCTCTATGTTCAGATAAAAACATAAGTAATTTTAATACATCTGTGCAGATCACGAATTCTTAATTTATTATTTTTTCGTCGTTATTAAAAAATGCAAAATCCGCGTCTTATTCACTCAAAATGCTTAAGGAAATTAAATAACTATTTGAGTAGTAATAATTATTATCTAAATATTAATAATTTGTTTATGATTGTGATAAAATGATATTAACATTGAACGCATAGGTTGATGATAAATCATCGATTCTTTTTCAACATAAAGCGCTTTTTACCAAAATCTACAACAAAAAAAAAAAACAATTAAAAGACTCCAAGTTCATATCACCAACATTATAAAAATTATTTTTTATAATTCTTAATGGCTTATATTTTTAGGCCTAGGTTTTTTTTTGACGCACTTTCAGACGCAAAATCTTCTTTAATTTGTTAATATTTTTGACCTTCTACTTTGAATGTTTCGAATGATTTGTTACAAAGTAAAATTCTGCTTCTCCAGTTTCGTATGACATTTTGCCAACAGTGTCTGAAAACCATATTATTTCAGTTTAATTAAGAAATAAAAAAATGTGTAATTAATTTCATTATAAAACTGGTGCAATTGCATTGCCAAAAGTGCTGACAGAATCAATTCAACATTTATTTGAACAAAACAGTGAAAATGTAGTAGTAAATGTTAAGGTTGAATTTTGGCATAATAAATAAAATGAAACAATGCTCTGTTAACTAAAGGAAACTAAAGTGAGACGCCGTCATCAACCAGTTTTAGGTTGCAAATGCTAAAAGTGCAACCTCCAACAACGTGCAACAGCATTAACATGCAGAGTTGCAGGCATCACCACTAGCGGTAGCATTAGCAATATTCTCACTCATGCAAAGCAAAGAAGAAGGTACGAAATGTTAAGTAGGGTATAGTAGAACATTAGGGCTCATCATTTTATAAGAACTGCAGTTAATTTGCTTTAGATTTTATGGAGAGTTTACCTACACACGTGTATTTCTGAATGTGTTTTCGAAAACATGTACCTGAAATACACATGTTTCAAAAACAACAATCGAGAAAGCTCGAAAATTAATTTTGGACATTGCAAAAGACCGTTTTGAGCCCATATAAAAGGACTGAAAAGGTTGAAAACACATGAAAACCATTGAGGAAAGTTGAAAGAAATTGAAAAAGTCGACAAAAATATGGAAAATGTTGAAAGCGGTTGAAAACTCAAAACTAGTTGAACGAGGATGAAAACTTTTGAAACAATTTAAAATCGCTGAAAAAGTCGAAGAAGTAAATAAAATGATGAAGAAAGTTGAAAGAGGTTGCAAAAGTCGAAAGAATAAATATGGCCCCTAACATGTAAATACGCTTTCACGGCTCAACTAATGGACCGATTTTAATAAAATTTGGTTTGGAGATAGACTGAAACATTATAAAGCTTTGAGTTATTTAATGAGGCGTGGTACCGCCTTTAAAGGGAAAAGATCAAAATCAGTTTATTAGTTGAGTAGTGAAAACATTTTTTCTTAATAGAGGCGTGGCACCGCCCACTCAAACCAAATATCTTTACTCAGGATTCAATCTAACTCTTTACATCATTCGAGACAGCGTTTAAAAACGTTTTTCCGCAGCGCTCAATTTTGGGCAGACCTCTGTCCCGGTTGACCTGGAATGTCCCATATGTATATTCAAAGGTTTAAAAAGTCAAAAAAAGAACAAAAAAGAAAAAAATCGAATAAAAATAGAGAAATTCAAAATATACCACTCCCAATTCTCCAACTCCGCCTACTTTTGGTTCGATAAATTATATTCGTGATCGACATCCGCATACCAAATTTTAGCACAATTGTTTGTATAATTTGCGATAATGCCGTAATTACTCTTAAAATTTAGGGCGGTGATACACCCACTAGTACAATCCATTCCGATTTTGATGCAAAAATAGCTTTCTATAAACAACAATCTTAGTATGATTGCCTACATATTTAAATACTCAACGTATTTACTTGTATGGGAGGTGCCACGCCCCCTGGTGCTATTTCGTCCAATTTCGATACAGCCATGCTAAACCGTTGTTAAATATGGATCTAATGGTAGCTATTGAACCTCGGATTACTCTTCAGCCCAAATATGTCGATATTGTTTATTGGCGTAGCCATTAAGCCAGAAATGTGCCGCATCGCTGAACAAAATTTTGGTTGAAAAAAGTGGATCTTCTTTTAAACATCGATTCATCACGATCACTGCGTAGATTCTCAGCTACCGACGCTATGTTTTCTTCACTGCACGTGCAAGATGTGGTCTATTTGATCGCGTAGTATCGAAAAATGAGTATTGAGTCTCAAATTTTTCAATAGTATAGCGTGCGTTCGGTAGGTCGATTATGTGGACCATAAGTTGCTCTAAGCACACCAAGCATATTCCTCGTAGAACATTGATTTTAGCAATACAGCTGAATAATTTATAGACACTGTACCGGCCTAAGACTTCTTAAACAAAAATATCAAGAAAGTTTGACACGGCTCAAGTCTGACCGTCATAAAAACTCTAGTGAAAATTAGACATCCAGAACAGATAATGCCTTTGATGACCATTCTTTGCTCATCAAATTGAACTTTTTGTGAACAAGAGTGATAACCTTTTTTGGTTGTCATCGGATAACTTAAGATCTGGCAATTTCGTTTAGACTTGTAATGCCCCACATACATTTTTTTTAAATTGCAATTCTAAACTTTATCACATCTAAAAAAAATACCCTTTATATATTCAAGTGCTTATATCAAGCAGTCCGTAATAGCAACTTTTACCCTCGATATTTGCAAAGTGGCATCTTGCAGTATGAATTTATATGAGGATTCAAATAGAATGGCATGACATGGACACAAGTGGTTCAACTTGGTAGCAACCGCAGTCACAACGATTAATCTACTAAACTAATTTCTGGTTTCAGATATATGTATGTAAAAAAAACCATGCAGATTACCCACTCTCGATTTCAATGGACCCGCAACTACAGCAAGAAACACCGCATGGAATGTAAAAATTTCAAAACAGCAACGAAATGACAAGCACAAAAATATAAAAATAAATACATTAGATATAAAAGACAAGAAGGAAAAAACTCCAATTTAAAAAAAAATGTATAATGACTTGCAGATGTCGCTGCAGTGAGCATCACCAACAACGGCAGTACTTTGGTTTCATAAAATATTGTCACACAAGTTTTTTTTGAACGAGCAAAATATGCAAAAAAATAGAAAAAAAACAGAATCTGTTACATGATATATGTGTGTATGTATCTTCATCTAGTTTTTCAGTAAATGTTGTTTTTTTTATTACATAAAATATAATTTGCAAGCAAAGGTATTCAACTTTTTTTTCAAAAGAAATTAAAATAGAAATATTAGGTATTTTAAGTAACAGCTTTAAGGCCACTTAAAAGTGCACGGATTTCCACTTGGTAACTAGGAAATATTTTAAATTGTACCGTGGTTGGGGTGATATGCCACCGACGCTGAACATTTGAAGAGTATTCGTGGCTCTTTCAGTTAAATATTAAAAAAATACGATTAATTTTTTGTTGCTCATCAGTATGAACAGTTTGGGTTAAAAATCAGAATCATCATCACTTCGAGTTTGGAAAATGTGCACCTTTTCTTTGCCCATCAAGTTGAAAATATTACTCTCAACAGCTGATCATAAGGGATTGATTTCAAAATGTGAAAAAAAAAATCTTTATTTGATCGCAGACCATACTCTCACGGTACGGCGCTGAGCCAAGCACTCAACCATCCTTTCACTGGTCTGAGCATAGCAACTTTGCTTTACATTGCTAAGTGATCATATTAGAAAGACAGCGGCTGTGTTGTTAAATTATAAAAAGTAGAAAATCTGCGCTTCGGGATACAAATCTTTAATGTGATTATAGTAATAGAGTGATAATGCTAAAAATGTTATCATGTTGAAAATGTGCCAACAAGCAAAGTTCATGTTTAGCCTTTGCGCTTTTTAGAAAAGGTATATTATGTAACGCAATTGAATGTTTAAGAACATAAAAAATAAAAGGAAACCACAAAAGTTGCCATTATGTAACCATTATTACAAGTCCAAAGTGTGTTTTTTTGAGACCTATGAAAAAAAATTAAAGATTCATTTGTTGACATTTTCATCATAGGCAAAAACTTATATCGCCTGTTTATAATTCACAAAAAAAAAATTTAGGTTGTTAAAGAATTCCCAATTTTTTGGAATAAGAAAAAAAAAAGCTCTCAGCAGTGCAGAAGTTAAGAACAAAATGTATACCTTAGAAATGAAAAGAGTAACTGATGAAATTGTTGTCAAAGTTTATTTTAGCAAACAACTGAATGTATGTATTATCTGATTATGAAATAACTTCGAGTTTGTATCAAACAGCGTTTTTTTTTTGCATTTGTTCAAATGTCTCGAAATCCTTACATTCTATGATAATTTTCTAGGACTGTAACCTTAACACATTATTAAATGTGAAATATGTTAAATATATGTCCTTTTTTGTATCATAGGTGTTGTTATAGATTAATGCTAACTATTCCTTCAACAACATTGCAATGTGCGCACGGCAGCGTTTCGAGTTAGCGGTCAACTAACCGGTAATTGACACGGTTACAAACACTCTTGTACGACTTTTTTTATTTCAAGTCTGAGAGGCTTAGTGTCTGATGCAAAGTTGTTTCTCATGAAAAGGTAACATGTTTTTTCGTTTTCGCTACCCCTCCAGCACTACTCCTTAACTCCTCTTATAGATCATTTTTGTCAATTTGTTTTCAAAAAATTTACATATTGGACAAGCGACTGAGAATTTTTCCATACGGTCGTAGACAAAAATATTCCTCATAAAAAATTAAGAGGGTCCTGCAACAATAAAACTTCGTAAGTCTCATCTGTGTGGCAGTAGATTTCAAAAACAAGTCATTTTTGTACGTTTTTTTCTTCACATACTAAATTTTCTTACATCGTTACCTTAATAAAGAAAGGCCCTAACTAAAATTTTTTGAAAAATCGAGATTTTTATAGATTTCGGTAGGTCACCCACTAACACACCATTGACAAAAAAATGTGTGCGCTACGATTGAAAATAAATCAATTACAAGCAAATAAAAAAAAGCCATTACTCACTTTAACTCACAAAAACTTTAATTTTTATTAAGTTTTTTCGTTCTCCTGTAAAATAATAAAAATGTAAGATAGGGCCTTTATAACGATATGTTTTCATAATTTGACTACATCGCTCCATAAAGGTATTAAAGAAATGATTCTGGAGGGGCAGTGTAAACAAGAAAAAAAATTTTTCTTTTCATGAGGAATAACTTTGCGTCAGACATCGAACCTCTCAGATTAAAAAAAAAAAAAGTTGTAAAAGAGCGTATGTTACCGTGTCAATACCGGTTAGTTGACCGTTATCTCAAAATGCTAACACTTAGGCCAAAATCTGGTGTCAGATTCAAGCTCAGCTACTCCAAATTACACTACATTGACATCTATGTCCATAACCTTACTTTTATAAAAAAAAAACTAGATGATCCAGCTGACGTTGTTCTGCCATGACCGGTAGGTGGCGTGATGAGTTTCATTTGGTTATAGTCTCTGAACAGAAGAGGTCTTTGGCGTGATTTGCGGATAGGCAAGGGGACCGAAAAAAATTAACTGCTTGATTTTTGAAGTTGAAGATCCCAATCAAAACTTTAAGTCCGCATATTGAATTTTGAAATTAAAATTCTTGATTTAATTATAAGATGATGTAAAAGAATTTGTTTTCTCTCATATTATAGGCGTGGCATCGCCCAGTTTTTCACTGAAACTTACTTTTGTTTATATCAAGTGTCATTCATCTGCGTCAAATAGTTGATCAAATATTATGAATTCGGGAGAGGGGGCGTTGCACAAGCCATTTGAAGCTTATATACTAAATATTTCAGCGATCGATTGAATCATTTAAGTGACCATAGATAACATACACACACATTGACTTTTATATGGATAGATTTTCATTTTTGATATGCATCAGCCATCTCTCAGTCTTATTTTTTTCTACAATTCGACCTTTTTTGACATTATAAAAATTTCAGCAACATTTTCCACAATAACAGAAATTATTTAGCGAACAAATAGTAGCGAAATATTGAGATGATACACAAGAGAAATTTTTTTATCTTTAACTCAGAATATCATGAGAACGGTCTTATGAAAAACTAACTGAACTGATTGGTATTCTTCTGCTCTACAACTTGCCTATACACTGCATTTCTTGTGGGGCAATATAAAACAAGATATTTGGCATAAACTATTGACACTACAGTCGTATCGATGATGACTTTTGATGACTACATAAAGATGCTAAGAAAACAAAACTTTGCGCTTTTCATTATTTAAGTTTAAAATATCTGGACTACTCGTATAAACAGAAGATGCCTTTTCTGTTCAAATATGAGAGAGAAACAAATTTAATTACAAACGTCTTCAGATTATACGATGCATTATCGTTTTAATTTATTAGGCATTTACTTGTGAGAATTATGTAACAATAATTGAAAGTTGCATCTGCAGCATGAAGCATAAAAAAAACGTAATTTAATTGTGTTGCTATTGATATGAGATAATTAGTGGCTCATTACCTGACAACAATCAACATTTTGACGGGTTTCTTGTCATGCTTTATACTTACTGCTATACTGTGGACTAACAAGCTTTATATTTTACTTCCTTGACACTTGCTGTGTTATAGCTTTAAGACGCATAAATCATCTTACAATTAAGTAAATATAATCTAGAAAAATCAATGGCATAAAATTTGCATAGCACGCTCGAAAAATCTATTTTTTCTTAAGCTTTTTTTAAAATTCGTAATAAATTTTAGTACTGTTTAACCTTAGACAATAACCCAAAGATAAGACGCCTGGGAATTCAAGCTCTCGAGATACTGTGTGCCTAGTTTTGGGATTTTTCAAAATATTTAAAATTTCATAAAGTTTTTTTTAAAGGCATATGTATGTTTTGAAAAATGATTTTTTGATTTCTGAGCGAAAGTCGGTTCCAAAGTATTAACAGCGGCACAGAACTTTTTTTAAACCTCTAAAATCAAGCAAAATAGAACACAGGCGGGCGTAGTTAATGGTTTTAGCCTTTTCAGTGACTAATCCTTAACGAGTACTACAACTCAGACAAATTTGAAAAGATCCGGAAACAAAAAAATATTTAGTGCGAACGGCATGCAAATTTTACCGCAAACACAAATCGCATATTAAATGTGACACCTACATTTATTGTTATATTTATATAAATGTTCATTTACACCTTATTCAAATGAAACTTGATAAGAATTGCCACTTCATAATGACAACAGTAGCTAATAAAACATAATTGATATGAAGCCCCACTTTAGCACATGTAATCTATATGTTATCTAATTGTTAGTCAGGGCTGGACTGACTCTTTTTTATAGCGCAGGCCCAAAAATGTTTGCTTGATAAGCAAAAAATAATAACATGTTTGAACTATGTTTGAAAATTAATGTGATATTGAGGCAAACCATGGAAAATAAAGGTTGTCGTTTCATTTAGGACATTGACCCGAAAATTTGATTTTTGAGAAGTTTTATATGATCGATCTTTTATGTTCAACAATTTGGAGCATCATCGTTTCTTTATAATTTTGAGAAGCTCTTTTTTGTTTTAATTTCATATGTGACACCTTTCAGAAAAATTTAAATGAAATGTAATTGTTGAAGGTTGAAGAAGTACATGGAATAAAATTGACCCGATTACGTCTTTGAAAATGAAATTTTTGAGGAATTCAAGAAATTTATTTAATCAATTAGTTTTTGAGAAAAATTATGCCAAAGTAGAGTACTTCGTCCTTCGAATTTCGATTTCAAATGCTTTAAAAAATTATAAGTTATAAGATAAAACAATCTACCATTCACAAGATGGCAAAATACTTCAAAAAATCCTTTGAACCTTACCTTCAAGGTCACTTGACAGGTACATTGTAGTTAAGTCCATTTTGCTCTATGGATATACACTTAAATTTTCACAAATGATTTCATTTATTCAATTAGTTTTCTCAGATAAGTATCAAAAGATTGCAAAGTTGAACCGGATTGATTTTTATTTTTTTTGTAAAAGAAGAGGTCGAAAAGTTAAAAGTTAGTCCATATAAAGTTTTTCACTGTTATACATATATAGCAAAATATGATTTTAATGCATGCATTTTATATATGTAAATGCAAAAAAAATGCAACAAATGAAAAAAATGTTATAGCTGAAGGCCGCTCCCCTTTTCCCCAACTTTTAAGAAGAACAATAAAATTTTTTTAATTTCATTGCATGCTTCTATGCATACAAGAGTAACATTTTCCCGTAACATAATAGTGGTATTCACACTGGCCTCGTTAGTATGATAATTCGTAAATTGGTAATTATGTTAAGCTTTTAACTGTGAGGACTCTGTTCTTCTTTTGTTTCGTTAATATGGCAGTTACAGCCAATTTTGTATTTTTAATCTGAAAATTACATCGAATTCAAAAATAAAAATATGAATATGCCACAAAAAGGTGCTTAATCCAAAATTATTCAAAACAAATTTCATATAACTATCAGGCATGCCACTTATTTACTATGTTCCTGGTATTTTTACTTTTTTTTTTAAATATCGGTTATTGATAAAATTCAGTTTAAAAAGAGGAAAAAGTCAATATTTGGTCATTTAATGCTATAGTTCTCATTGTGCTAAACAAAAATAATCTTGTAAAATTGTACAATATCTATTTTCGTTTAATTTTCCTGTACACATCGATCGATTTTGTACCTACTAGCTTTTGAAATAAAAATTTAACATAATTGTCGTCAACTCGACTAGACATTTTCTATACATTGAACATTCTGAACATAAAAAGGTCTATTTGTTTTGAAACATATTTTCCCAATTCAAAATATTGTGATCGAACATAAAGCCAAACCTAACCGGCCCCCTTAAGGCTACCGCTATAAATGTGGCCCTGCTACTACTAGTGCATTGAAAACTTAAACGTAAACAAGTGTATCATATTTTTTTTCCTATTAAAATTGTTTATCATTATAACACTTTCATAATCCGATCAATCAAAAATAAATCTACAAAAAACAATTGCCATTATTTTGCCAATATCCTACATGATAATTTACTTCAGTATTTTATTTATTTATTTTTATTTAATAACATTATTTTACTCTCCAAAACTTCTTTGAAAAAGTTGAAAAATGTTTTTATCAAATTATTAAAATCATATTAAAATTAATTTTTGCTTAATAACTAATGAGTCTATGCCTTGTAAATTTTCCACTTAAATTACTATGATATAATATGATAATTAATAACATAATTCTCATAACACTAATCACACACATCTGCGCATTAATTTTTCAGTTATTTAATGACGAAAGTGTTATAAATTTTATAGTAAAGTTCAAAAGTTGATTACTTTTCATTCAACGCATTTTAAAAATGTTGAAAACTTAATAAGCCAAACAATTAAAGATCTTTCAACGAAAAACAAAAACACAAAAAATAAATCGGATAAATATCACCAAACTATTGGTATTGCGATGAAAACCGGAAAACGTTCAAAAAGCTACAACGTACACAAATGAAAAAAACAAATCGGTGCCCGACTGTGTTAATGTGAAGGCCTGCGGTACAACAACAACAACGTTAACATATGAAAATTGCTTTAATTGTATTACCTCAGCTTCTTTAGTATTCGTTAAGTTAAACCACAAAAACTGTTAGAGATTTATACTTTTAAATAAGTTTTTTTTTTTAACAAATTAAAATTAAAGAACAATAATGCTGCATAGTTATTTGAGACTTCATGAATCTGCGGTTGAGAGCAGAGTTGCCAGATGCGGAATAAATTGAAAAACCATGGCATGAAGAATTTAGTTTGATTTGTTGAAATTTGAAACATTGAACCTCGCCCATGTGAAAGCTATGACTTATGACTTTGTTGCATTTTTCGATTCGGTTTTTGCTACTTAGTTCCTAATTTTATAGCGGTCTGACTGCGTGAGGATAATAGCTACGGGAATAGCAAAGACTTCAAGTTGTTGACTGATGTAAGGGATTAGAGTATTTCGAATAAGTCCCCTTGATTCGATCAATGTAAAAGGCGTTGGCGACGGAGGGAGCCCTCTTCTTACTGCACTCTTTCGGGGAACATAGGTCGAAACTGAGTCAGGATCAACTGTAATTAGTTGAAAACCTCATCAGTTTGCTTGAAAAGGTACTAAGCAATAAAGCAGTGGCGTAGCATGAACATTTACTACGCGCGTTGAAAAAAATGCCTCCACCTGCCTTACGAAAAACTAAAAAATCATACCATCCAACAATTTAAAAAAAAAGGTCAACACTTTTTGCATCACAACAATTAATAGTACATCGAGAAAACGATTTGTTTGAATATAATAAATATAAAGGGTGATTTTTTAAGCGTTTGGTTTTTGAAAATTGAAATAAAAAACAAAAAATTTACAATAGTGAATAAAATATTTATTTGGAGCGATACATCAATTCCTGCCATTTACTATGTAGAGATTATTTCATGTAAATGTTGTTCGCGGCTTCGCCTGAGGTGGTACATTCGTAAGCTCCAATTTTGGCATACTTTTTCAACATTTCGGCCGGTATCGCACCAACGGCAGCTGTAATGCTGTCTTCAAGGGCTGCAATTAAGACTGGCTTGTTCCACAAGACTCTCCACGTAGCCCCACAAAAAATAGTCTAGTGGGGTTAAACCGCATGATCTTGGCGGACAATGAGCTGCTCCAAACCGTGAGATTATTTACTCACCAAACTCGACTCTCAATAGGTCTATGGCACCGCGTTACATGTGGCGCCGTCTTGTTGAAACTACATGTCAACCAAGTCCGATTCTACCATTTTGGGCAAAAAAAGTCGGTAATCATCGCACGGTACCTTGCTCCATTGACTGTAACGTTGCGATTTTCATTATTTTAGAAAAAGTACGGTCCAATGATGCCGCTGGCCCACAAACCGCACCAAACAGTGCATTTTTCAGCCTGCATTGACAGCTCTTGAACTGCCTTTGGCTGTTGTCGTTCAAGCACAAATTTTGCTCAAATTTATAACTTAATTAGTCTTAACTGTTTGGCAACCCTAGATCAGAAAATTAAAACATTTAACTATAAAAATAGGATAACAACAATAAGTAGACATTAATGCGTGCAACATAAATAACAATCATAAAAAAATCGACAGCAACAGCATCAGCAACAACAATGATGTTAACAAATCATCTCGTGCTATAATAATGAAAAAACGGTTTTTATTTATGTAATTTTATTCATTCAAATTAAAACCATTTAAATCATTCGCATGCCAAGTAATAAACGAAACAAAAATAAAACCACAGTAAAAATACAGCAAGAAAGAAAAACAACACCAATAAATCAAAAGCATAGGTCACTAGCGCACGAGACATGCTGAAATGCCCCCGAACTACAGGCAACTGAAATACAAAGATACCCATGCCATGCCAGGTTACTCCCAACTTAACAAGCCCTCGTCAATTGTGTGCTCCTTCGCCATCATGATGAACCTAATGAAAACGTAACATTAAAATAGGCGTATTGCTAAATTATCAGTACTGCGACTGCAATGACCCAAAATGCTCGTCGCACTGTAGAATTCAGATTTGGACACTTTTTTTTTTGGTTGACTGTCATCTCCGCTGTCGCTGTGAACTTCCAGCGTCGCCGCGACATGCAATTCCTTTCTCTTTCCGCTGTAGTTCAGCAGCGCCTGCGCATAAAAATGTTGGTTGTTGCAGCATACGATCGTCAATGCAGCGCGCGACGCGATGCGACGCTGCGCTGCGCACTCTGCACAGTTGCAAACGTCACGCTCTCTGTCACTTGCCAAAGGTTTCGTCGTTTCGTTTGGTGTCTTTTTTATAAATGCAAGTGTTGCTGCTCTATTCGAAAGATTCGTATTTCGAACGTGCAACCAACAACTCGTAGTAGCTTGCGAAATAAGCTCTCGTCGGGGTCAACTGTTTGGGATCGTACTTTGCAAAGGATTAAAAGCACGATTTTATAAAAGTTTTTGTGTGCGCGTAATTTAAATTAAAAAAAAAAAAAATTCGTTATTCACGAAAAACCTTTTGATTTTCAAAATGCTGTCATTCGAAAAATAACTTATAAAAAAAAAGTTTGTGAAAGTGAAATAGGCGCTGCATGATTTGCATTTCTTTGCTTTAAATAGAAAGAGTGGAATTAAGAAATAAAAATAAAGTTACTAGTCCATCGATAGATTGTTTCTTCCAACTGTTCGTCTTGGATAATGCAACTTAAAATGTTGCGAAGAAAAATATTTCTACTCTGTTTTGTTATCGGTAAGTGTAACAGGTGCTTGACTAAACGAAAGACTTAAGCTACGAACTTACTTTATTGACGCAATATTAAAAGTAGTGTGATCGTATTGAAATTATTATTATGCATTATTAGTGTTCTTTGAATAATGACAGTTTATATTTTAAATAGATTCATGCATATATTTAAATATATTTGAATTCAATAAAACTAAATTATCTAAAAAATATGTTTGACGAAAAATATTAAAAAAAACAAAGAGTAATTAAATATTAATAAAATAAATAAATAATTTCGAATAAATTAAATTTTTCCAAAGAGTGAATTAAACAAAAATTATTTGTGACTGACACGACGTTTTACTTAAAATTTTATACCATCATTGCCAAAAAGGCACAGAAAGCCTGGCAGTGAAAATGGATGTTTAGTCTCTGCAGATATAACATCGGTATAGCATTTCCATCGCTTAAAATTTCTTAAAGAAATTATTTGGTTTCTTAGTGTAGAAACAGAAGAAAAACTTGTTACTTTTGTATATAAAAAATACATAAAAAGCTTAATTGAGCTTACAGTTACTTGCATGAAAGAAGCTGCAAGTAGCATTCATTCTGTTTTAATCCTAACACTAACATAAAGTACGGTGTCTAAGTAAGCTAATACATAGCACTGTAGCTGCTAAACCAAATTAATATGAACGATATTGTTTAACTGTGAAAAATTCCATAAATTAAAAATATACAATATGGCAACTTATTTTAACCTAAAGAACCTATAACACACAATTTACATACGTCATTAGTTTTTCTTAGCATAAATAAAAGTACTTCAAGCAAGAGCTGCAAGTACTTAAATATTTTTAGACAAAAAGTTCAAGCACAGATGCTGATCAAAGATACTAAACTTGATTATATAAGTACTGCACATAAAGTCTCGAAACATTTTTAAACGCATTAAAATTGAGACAAAAACTAAGTATATACTTTTGTTCAACTCTGGGATTAAACTGTATAGAAAAACCGAAAAATATTACACATTCAAGCCTTAATTATGAAAGAGCTCAAAATGGTCTCCGACAATGTAGGCTTACCATTTCACGAACAGCGCCTGCGAATCATTGAATTTTATTATCAAAATTTGTGCTCTATGAGGAATGGTAAAATGAGAACAATTTTCTTCAGCGACGAAGCTCATTTTTGGCTCAATGGGTATGTCAACAAACAGAATTGCCGAATTTGGTTTTTTTTTTGATATAATAAATAAAATAATAAAATAATAATGCAAATCGCAAAGTTATAGTGTGCGGAGCAAGGTACCATGCAATGATTACCGACTTTTTTTTGCTCAAAATGGAAAAATTTGACTTGGTTGACATGTGATTTCAACAAGACGGTGTCACATGCCACACGTCACGCGGTGCCATGGACCTATTGAGAGGCTAGTTTGGTGAGCAATTAAACTCACGTTTAGGCCGCCGAGATCATGTAATTTGACCCCATTCGACTATTTTTCGTGGAAACATTTAAATGAAATAATCTTTAAAAAGTAAATGGCAGGAATTGATGTATCGCTCCAAATAAATATTTCATTCACTTTTGCAAATTTTCTGTTCTTTATTAATTTTCAAAAACCAAACGCTTAAAAAATCATACTTCATAACTAATTTCAAAAATCTTATTCATTCCAATAACTTTTTGCACAGCAACTTAACTTTAATATTCTACACGATAGACTCCGCAGGTCAAATGTTTTAAAATTGGAAAGATATTTTTTAGCACTAGAATTTTGAATTGGCAAGTTAGCTCATAGGTCGCATATGTGAGGCACCAACATGTCCCATACTATCTAAGATCCATAACTAAGAACAAATACAAATAAAATAGAAGGATATAAATGTTTTGAATATTTTTTGTAAGGTTTTTCACAGCACAATTTTAGACAAATGAGCACATTTTGAAAAACGGTCAAAAGATAGTTCACCCTAATTTCTTGAAAGTTCACCATATATTTAAAGAGTGTTTTTGATACCTTTGATCATTTTTTCTGCATCGGTCAACAAATTTAGTTGACACTTATATCAGGATTTTGGTAAAATATCTCAATCTTGTCATACTTGAAGTCTATTATCTCCAGTTTTACGAATCGGATTACTGTCGTTTTTGTTTTTATTTAATACTTTGTTACGTTAGCTTTCGAAGTGTATTAAACAAACAAAAAATTTACTGTCAACAAATGAAAAATTAATTTAAATTGAGTTAATTACCTCACTCATTTTATTGCTTCAGCTTTATTATTTAGAAAGTCATGAGGCATTCTTTGTTTGTAAGAAGTTCTACTCTAAATGAACTTCTTTACGACTCCAAACCATACAATTTTTTACTCACATTGAGCTAAGCAATCGAATTCTTCAGTATAGCTATGCAAAATCGAACCACCCAGTATATTGAGTTACAAGAAAACCTTTCTCGCCATAAACTATTAGTGATAAAAAATAAACGATAAAGACACCTGAGCTCCATATCTTAAAATTGTATATCCTTTCAAATTGTTTTAATATGTTGCACAATTACCTTTAAAAATCTTTAAGCTGAACAATAATAATTTTATTCGCAAAGATTTAATATTTCATTATATTTCTAGAGACTTTTATTGAATTGATTTCTTTCAAATCACTGAAAAACTTTTATTGGTATTAACATTTTTTTATTATCAAGCCGTAATTGTTTTTATCTTATCTTAAATTGACGTTTGAATTTTAACCTACATTTTGAAATGATCGTATAACATCATAATTAGTGACATAAAACTGACATTAACTAACAATGTCATAACTTACAACATTTTAGTGACATAATAGAAAAAATAACTCAGTATTGAGACTTATCTTGGAATGTAAACATGTCATTAATTGTTATACTATATGTTTAAAGTCATTAATAACTTAATTCAGCTGTGGTAAAAGTGATTTTACAAATTTGCCCCATAGGCAAATAAATCAACTAAGCGACATTTAAATTATCAAAAAAAAAAATAACAAAGCACATTTATCAGGGTGTGGGTGATTTAACATAAAAAATATTTATAATATCAGCGATAAATTTCCACGGGTTCATGATATGAAACCAATGCTTGTTAAGTATTTACTCAAGTCTGATTAAGTTAAGCAAACAATTTGTCGATTAAACGCTAAGGGCACTCGGTAAGCCACCTTTCTCGTTTCTTACTGAGATGATTAAAGCCACCCTGAGCTTCGAATGAGTCTGGCTAGTTTGTCACTTGAGTGTATTTGGTACCATACCCAAGTCTTCATTTTTACCAGTTTTTAGTACGAATGAGATAAAGCCATAAGTTCTTTATCTGTCAATATTTCAGATCCCGGACATCATACCATATGAAATTAAGCAAAAAAATATTAAAATGGGCTCTTTTTCCATTTAACACAAAATATTATAGGCCAGCAAAAACTTAGCAAAAAACTTTTCTTATATGTGCGAAAAACGTACATTTATGCCCACTCGGAGGAAAATTAATGGAGATGTTGCTTTGTATACATAGTATCTTTAATACTTTAAACAAGTTGTTATTTGTGATGTGGAATGGGCCAAATGAGCTTATCCTTTGTAAGAGATGCTTCGCGCAATTTAATAATTGGGAAAAAGGTTACATTGTCTGTGTGCCTTTTGTCTCCCGATGGATTGGACGGATCAACAAGCACATTGTTCAAATGAATATTATGCGCACTTGAATTTTTTTCGCTGGAGTGGCATTCTATCTTAATGGCAGATAATTCACTTAGCTAAAATTTTGAAACAAGTGAATATTACAGCACCAGATATTTGAATACATAGTGAGCAATCGGTCCTCATCGATCTTTATAATTTTTTCAAATCAATTGAAAATAATTCATTTGCATTTTGCACTGATTGTACTCATCACTAACATGAAAGGGATTTACCCAGCAGGCAAATGAACAAGGCCTTACTCGGAGAAGGCCTGCTAGCACTGCTGCGATTATATAAGGACTTCTCAAAATTAGATTTTCATGCAAATAAAAATACAATCACAGAAGGCATAATATGCCTTCCCACAGGAGAGAAGGACTCCATTTACTTTAGCGCTTTTCTGTTTCTTTTTTATTTCATGTATTGCAATGTTTTATGGTTCGGCATTACTTTTTTGTCTTATGCATTGTATATACGACATGAAAAGTAGACACATGGTTAGAAATTAAGAGAAGTGTGTATATTGCCAGGCTAGTCTTCTGTTGTTTCATGATATGTTAAGGAGGTAGAGTTATGTGTATTCTTTGTCAAATTGGAAATTAAGAAAAATCACAAAAAAAAAATTATTAAAAAAATATCAACGCAAGTGAGATGTCGCGGATAAAAAAAAAACAAAACAATTAATATTACGATGTATTAAAATTAAATTTTTGCCAAGTACTTCTGAGAGTCCTTCTACGGTAAGCGGTCTTAGAAAGCCTGCTTAGGAAGGCCTGTTTTCTTCGGACATTTCATATAAAAAAGAAAGTACGTTTGAAAGGAGGGTAGAAGGCCTTATACTTACCAAGGAAGGCCTTCTAGAAGCACTGTTAGCTCCTGCCCTTGCCTACTGGGTACTTAACGCTGAAAAAAAAATCGTCGATGTCGTGAAATACAATGACCACAATAAGAAAACTTGTGCAGAGTTAAAAGTAGTAGCTTTATTAAGAGGGTGTTGCCATCGGATTATACTCAAAATATGTATTTCATATGCCTGTAGGATAACCGATGTTCTGACCTACAATCTAACGAACGGAAATGGTAGACGACGCAAAAACGTTTTTAGATTTCATTTGGGTCAACCATAAAAATATTGCTACCACCGCTTCATATACTCTAAAGTAGATTTTGTTTAAACTTTCATGAAATGAATCACTATTTTTCACCTTTTAGTGGAATGCAAATAAAACAATGAATGAATCAAATAAAGTGTTGACAAAGTACCGAATAGTCATTGCTTGATGAAGAATGAGCCATTTAAGATGCACTTAGTTGTCGAGAGTTTGTAGCATGGGTGAGAATGTTCCCAGAATTCGTCTATTCAACGATTGGCGCATATGTCCATATTATAGGTATGCATGAGTGCACTCGAAACGATCATCGAGCCACTCGCCACGTCTCGATTCCATCGAGCCCTTGCGCACAAAAACCACAAATCAAATCAAAACAAATCGAAACACCAAGCAGGAGAGGTGAGTGCTGCACTTGCAAAAAAATCGGAGATAAAATGTTCTACAAATTCAAGCACTCGAAGTTTATTGCATTCGAAAGTTTATATGATGATCGTTTCGAGTGCACTCTAATACATATTAAGCAAACCACTGTATATTTAATGTAAGAATATCATTGGAAATTCAATGTCAATGTACATAAATTTGTTGAAGAAACAATTACCAGACAAATCTCATGAGTATGGGAGTTTGTGATATTTAAATTTTGACCAAAATTTTAAAAAAGTAACGACATTTTAAAGTCTTTCGGTACAGATCTTTAAATTAAAAATATTTAAAAACAAGAGTTTACTTTGAAAATCGGCTATCACCATTAAGTTCAACGTACTCCAATTTAGTTTACTAATAACACTGTGTTATAGTGTTTACCTACCAGAGTAAGAACGACAAAGTCCTGAAAGAGGACTTATTAACTTCGCCGAACAATGTCACAGTCCATCATCTCCGAATGTAGCGTTTTTAGGTTAAGATATCTCAAAAACCTGACGTGACGAACTGTTATTCAAATGAAAAAAATTTATTGTACAGTTTAATCTTTCAATTTTAAGAAATTCCATTTGGGTTTTGGTCCTAGTTTGGTAATTAAGCTAAAAGCCATTTACTTTTTTCTGGACAAATTTCGGTTCACTATTTGCTTTTCCAAAATAATGGGTACATTTTAAAAAATCTGTCGTATTTTGTTATTTTATTTTTAGCTTTTTTCCAAAACACATTTTGGCGGAGATTTTGTGAGCCAATATATGATATCTTCCTGAGGATCCAATAACAGAGAACATATGTAGTATATGTATATCGTTAGAAATGAGTAAACTACAGTGAAATTCCCCATTACGGACAGCCCCCATAACCGGACATATTTCAGCGACACTCACTAACTTTTCCATACAAAATTAGTTCCGATAGCCGGACGCTCCAATAACCGGACAAAAATACTGCGATTGTGAGTGTCCGGTCATGGGGAATTTCATTGTATATACATATGTACATATATGATAAAGATTCTGTATAGAACTACAACTTTTACTTACAAATAATGATTCCAAATCATACATGAGAGTTAATGTTCGAACTTTTATTTTTGCAGGCATCTTCCACATATATCACGTCGATGCAGAAGCAGATTCGAAATCATCAAAAGAAAACGTAGAAAAAGCATCAGCAACTTCATCCGTGGTGTCAGTGACATCACCAGACAAAGCTATAGATGGTGCCAAAGATAAACGAGAACTGACATCAAAGGAAACACAACTCTATCCAAATCATCGCTCTGAAGCAGAAGTAATCGATGATCCTGAAGATGGACAAGAAACCATTTATGGACCAAAACCAAATCCATTTCTTATACGACCAATTTCACCGCATCAGCATCAACAACATGAAGATCATCAACAGCCACAATTGCGAAATTATCCAGCAACATTAAGACCCATCAGTCAGCAGCTACTGGAACAGAGTCAGGAGGTAAGTTGACCACCGTGTGCTCAAAATGTCAATTAAGGTGTAAAACCACATCACTCCTACGGTTTTTTTTTTCGTTATTTTAAATACCTACTGTGCAGATTTACTGTGCCATTTTCAAGCTTGACGCCAAAGAAAATTGGCAGTGTTATGTAAGAGTGATTCGTTTCCTTCCTATTTCTAGCTTGATGTGTTTTTTTTTTTTTTCATTTTGTCTAAAATTAGTATTTGCAAAATTTGTTTAGGAGGTCGCATCGTGACTTGCTTTTAATTCATGTCTACTGCCATGCTTATTCGTAGTAGCAAATGATTCACGGTGGTATGGCTGCTCCACTCGCAGAACGAAAACGAATTTCATTGATTTTGTATTTTATTTTTTTGCACAACTAATTTACAGCATCTCTCATGATATTTTCATGAAAGTTATAAATCAATGGTACGTACATTGATGCATAATTTGAAATTTATCTTTCTATTGTATAATAAAACTAAAATAAAAAGCTAATGAGCGCAAGCACACGCGGCATGATGTGTGAACTTAATGCTGCTTCGTTATGTTAGTATGGAAAAGTATTAAATTGAATTGATGAGAATCGATTAAATCAAAGAGTATTATATAATCTTAGCATTGTGAGAGATGTCGATTAGAGTTGAAAGTTTTCAAATGATATCTAAAAGCATCGACAAAGTCGATAAGAACTATCGAATAGTATCGAAAATATGTGTATGAAATATAAATATATAATATCGAAAAAGTAGAACATCCCAAGTATTATCGAAAAGTTTATAAGTTGTGAAATTTCATAATATCGAAAAGTCGTGTAGTTCCGAAAAAGTCAACAAAAGTGTAAAAATATCGAATAGGTTTGGCATCGGAAAATGTCAAAAAAGTTGACAAATGTTAAGAAGGTCGATAAATTTTGTATAAACACGATGTCTCAAGAAAAACTTTATATATCTGGTGTTTGACATATTATATTGGCTTCCGAGCAATAGTTGTGTATATGTAGATCTAAAAAACTATCGTCCGAATAAGGTACAGTGAAATTCCCCATAACCGGACACCCACCGTCGCAGTATTTTTGTCCGGTTATTGGAGCGTCCAGCTATCGGAATTGATTTTGTATGGAAAAGTTAGTGAGTGTCGCTGAAATATGACCGGTTATGGTAGCTGTCCGGCTATGGGGGCTGTCCGTAATGGAGAATTTCACTGTATATATGTATATGCCCTTTGTTTTTCGCTACGCCACTCCGTTCCGATTTTTGACATATCATTTTCTACTATTCGCCACCATGAAGTTATAGGTCTCCGAAGTGTCAATAGACAAGTTTCTCTAGCATCTTTCCTGATGCTCGCTTAGTGTAAATGACCAAAAAGTTTCTTTCGACTACCTAAAGCTAACACCAGTGGAAACTTCTTATAGTAACAGAGTTGACCTCTTCGAATATTACTTCTTGGCCGTAAGTCAAATATTTTCAGAAAATTCCAATCCTTGATGAAATTTTTCTACTTCAAAATTTTGTTTTTTATTGGACTATGACTGGTTCGAACAAGCGCTAGACAAAATATGGGTAGATTTTGACAATAGGGCGTAGTAGCATCTCCTCTGAAAATTTGAGCTCGCCATACTGAGGAATCTAATTAAGATACCACAGCCGAATTCCACGCATGTACTAGATACAAATTTTAGGCGGACTTGGACAAGAGAGCATGGCATCTCCCATATAAACGAAAGCCTTAAAATGTTATAACGACAGAGTTACTTAAGGTAATCCCATCGAATTTCACACAAATACTAGAAAGTAGTGCGAGTTTCGATAAGTGGGCGTGTCTACTCCCATTTTATTTAAGTAAATAGTGTTTAATTCAAATGAGAACATTCGGTATAACAATATTTTTCGACATAAAGTACCATTTGAGAATGTGGACGAGTTTGTACTTGTAGGCGCGGTACTTTATGTACCAACAACGTCTTAAGACAATGTATTCGGACAGCTATTTTAATAAAGTTAGAAATAAAAAAACACCACATTTAGTGAAACAATAATTAGCGAATGATTTTACATATAGCACAGCAGTGTGCCTCTACTGCGCCCCTCCCACAAAACCGAAAAAAATACGCTTCTACTGTTAATGCAGCATAGGGTATTTAATTTTATGCGAGGCCAAATATAACACTATTACTAGAGTGTTTTACATCATCACTGCTGAGGCAATGTAAATTTTTACGTTTATGCAAAGAAGACCACCCTAAAAAACACTCATACATACATACGTGTAGAACAAGCATTGTTAGAATATTCTAAAAAAAATCAAGGTGTTGGTTATATTCTGCCAAAAGATACAAAACTTTGCAAGTAGTTTTTAATGTTAAAGAGATATTTTTAATGAAATAAACCTTGACCAACATTTACTGTTGAGCCTGTGAATTAAATGTGAATTTTTATAATACACAGACAGATACCATCAAATAAATTTAAGATAAATGCGCAAAATTACTGCGATTCAACTTAATTATGAGATAACCATGTACTTGTAAATACCCACATCAACGACGAATTAGTGCTTAAGTAGTTGAGCCACGACCATTAAACCCTTTATTAAATAATAGTAACTGTTGAAAATTTAAAAAAAAAAAATGTGGGAGAAAAATGCTCCCATAATTTACCAATGTTGACATTACCACAATAAAATTGTTTTAAAATTTCAAAAAATTGCAGGGCAGGTGTATATAGTATAAAGCTTTCAATACAGATCGATTGGTGTAAAATCCGACACTTTTAAATAAACTTATTTTTAATAAAAAGGGAGCTATTTGCTTTGTTGACTTTCGCCTTGGATGTCTTTATTGGCCACGCCATCAGTTGATGTGACGCTGCCCAAACATGTGAAATTATTCACTTCATCTATGCTGGATACGTCGATTTTGAAATTACTGCTGGCACTGTTTGGACATTGGTTTTGTTTTATTGATGTTGAATTTCAGACTTTCCGAAATATGTAGATCTGATGTACGTGAATGTTGCTTGTATGTTATGTTTAACTGCTTGGTGACGAAGAAACTCTAATCATCGGCATAAGTGAGGTTATCCAGATGCTCGCTGATAGTCAATTGATTTCCACAATTAGTAGAGCCTAGAGCTCCGCTGAAGACATCTGTCTTCTTGGGTGTTGCACCACGTCTGTTCTACTGATCCTAAACGGAATTGCAATCAATGCTATCAAAAGCGACATTGCAGTCGATGGAGGTTAGGTAGAACGGCAATCCACCTTTTTAATGTGCTTCATGATAATGAGAAGGGTATTTATATGATTATTATATGACCTGTTCGGGTATAAAACTGGTCGTAGTTTGCGAATAAAAGGCTGCAATTTATTGCTGACATTGGTCATTTACATTATGATGATGTTGAAGCTCTGACATGGCGACAAGTCCTCTTTTTTTGAAATTTCCATCAAGGTTCGCCAGTAGTCAGGTATGCGTTTTTCGCCTCAAATTTGGATGGGGATATGCTAAATAAGTTAAGCGGTAAACTCCGGTGATGCTTTCAACATTTTACCTACTCTAACACGATCTGCAGTCTTTGCTTTGTCATTTCTAAGAGATGTTATTGCTGCTCTTATCTCCGCTAATAAAGCCAAGCACGAAGCCAGTCGCCGTGGTCTTCGCTGAGAAAATGGCGTATGGTGAATACTAACGGATGGTGGTGGATGGTTGATGGTATCCGAAAAAACAGTTCTATCCAAGAGATTAACTAATAATCTGTAGTAGTTAATATGTGCCCGTTTTTGATTGAATTTGTTGCATGACATCTTGCGCTTGACTTCGTAGTCCTGGTTGTTGGTCTTTGCGAGATCTTTGTAGATTTCTCTTGCAACAGACTTTTAATTCTTTATTTAGGGCGATATACCTGTACCGCTTGTCAGTGGCCTGTTGTTCGCGCTGCATCCCTTGTGCGACTTGTATTTCTTCGTTTTTTTACAATATTTCAGGTTGTAGCACTCATTCGGCGTTTTTTGTTCAGTGGAATAAAACACAGTATGGTCACACTGGTTGCTTAGAATTAAAACTTAATGTTTCCCCATTTAGATCCGAATTAGCACTAAGGGTCAGAGTAGCTGAGCCTTTTTATTTCGTCGATGAAGGTTTCCCGCAGACAGTCATACTTGAGTTTATAAAGGGTGAACTTTTTGATCGTCTGTTGCATGTTAACTATCTAGAGCGAAAGAAAAGCCACCAGGTGGTGATGAAAAAGTTGTTTTTTTCATGGTCTCTAAATAAGTATAAAAATGGTTTTTTCTTCCGGCGATCAATTAAGACCCGTATTAACCTTTAATTTTTTTTTTTTTTTTGCCATAACTAAGAAATTTTATAAAATTTTGTGGACCTTCCCATTTTACTAGGGTTTTCGGGATGTCAAAACCTTTTTTTCTTTTAGTAAATAAAATTTTTTCGTAAAAAAAAGAACAAATTAGGTAGGCAAATTATCTCTTCGTCCCGGTCGCCAAATGTCTACGGTACGCCACCGTGAATATTTAGTTTCTAGTTTATACTGTAACAATGTTGCTCCCATCACGATATCTATATCACTGTTTTCATTTCCGGTGCTGACGCCATAAGGAGCTTGAGGTTACTGTTGCCACGTCCAACTTAAACATTGTTGAATCTCTTGAATTCATTTGCCCATTGATGCAAACATTCTATGTGCGAATACGCTTGGGTTATGTTCTTTCGAAAAAATGTTTTCAATTTCAATGCACTTTCCACTTCCAAATCAGATGTGCATGCTGCTGAAATAGGCGGATTAATTAGTATGGCATAACCACTTGGGTAATTTCTATCGTCTTAGAATCCACGATAGTTGACAAATAATTTTTTGCGCCTAAACATGAACCTGGAAGGTGGCGTAACCTTTCGTAACCAGATAAACTTTTATGCAACCAGTCTTTTGTAACCGCTCAATCTGAATACAGACGCTAAGTTAGGTTATGTTAACGCGGAAGATAATAATTGTCATCATTACCTAGAAAAGATAATAACTTGAAAATTTTTAAGCACAAGAATAAATTTGTATTTACAGGAAATAATATTGAGTTACTTATTCATTAGGAAAGTAACTCGACAAATCTCACATATTTTTTTACTCTGTAACCAAATTGTGTTCTAAGATCCACTACGAAAAGAAAAAAAAACATCAAATTTTATATTTCTATTACCACATAAGGTTTAAATTGCACATTGCTCAGATGTAACCACAACACCAGCAACAATAACTTACATAACAGTTGGCAGCGGCATCGAAAATTACATTTTGAATTTCACTTTGCAAAAAGTCGGCGGCGCTAAGATAAAAAAAAAAACTCAAAATACCAGCAACAGCAATATGCTAAAGACAATAGATTTACGTGGGAAGAAAGTTAAAGAAAAGAAAAATTCACAGAGTTTTTCATTGCAATTTTTGATATGCCAATTGTCGCCCCTTTAGCATATCCCCCCTGCACTATATGTGTTAGCCTTCCAAAATTTCCCAGTGTAGTATTCAAAGTTGTTGTAAGGTTTAGGTAATGCAAAAAAAAAAAAAAGTAATATTTTAATGATGAGAGAAGTCAAATGACAAATAAAACAAAAAAGAAATATGTACTTACTATAAGTACCTAGAAAAAAAAAAGCTACAGTAAAGCCTCGTTTTACTTTCAATTATTCGTATGGTGTGGGTAGAAAAAAATTTCTGTGGTCTTCGGACAAAATAAAACGATGTTAAGTGGTTTTCACAGTCTTCGTTTGTACTCAACTTTGCACTTCTAAGAAAATGCAGTAGAGGCCAAAACAATTGACAGCCTAATAGCTCAAGGTTAGGACTATAATACGGTGGATACAACAAAACTTTCCAGATATAATCTAGATTTTTTTGCCGTAACTTCTTATATTCAAATCTATGCAATAAGGCTTTCACACTGGCATCAAAAAACAACCTGTTTTTCATTTAACTCGTTTGTGTATCGCGTTTTTTAAAAATAACTTTTGCTCTTGCATTATCGCGTTTTTGCTGAATAGTTTTTGTTTCATGTTAACTGTGTCCGCTGTTTTGTGAAGAAGTGCAAAATGAGTAGTAAATGGTAGTGAGATTATGCCACTTTACACGCACGTGCTCTGCATTGAAAACAAATCTACTACTCACCAATTTGTCCGCCATCTCCTGAACATATTTTAATAAACTAAAATATTTTTTAATACAAAATACTTATCGCTATAAAATAAATTTTGCATTTACTTACTTTGTCCGTTTGTATATTTTTTAATTTCTTTATTTTAACAACTGTTTAATGATTGAACTCATTCACAATAGCATCGGTTTTTGTGGAAAAATGCTGATTTTTGTAGAAAACGAGGTTCGAGAGGTTCTGTTTGATGTGAACTTTAAACGTATAGCAATCTGCTTTTTTACTCAAAAACGAGAAAAATGAGAAACGAACTGTTTTTGATGCCAATATGAAAGCCTTATAACATTCGTTAAATACTTAAAATACCAGTATCTTACACATTTTTGGGTTTGGTTAGTAAAAATTCACTTAAAAGTGAATTCATGTTCGGTTGTGGAATATCAATGGTTCTTGTATTTGTCCCTAAACTTAATTTTCAGGCAAGGAAAGTTTTGCAAACACCGTTTTCTTAAAAAAAAAAATAAAGAAAAGATCGCTATTTTTTGAATACTTTAAGGCCTTTTAACGCGAAAGCCAGAATTGGAATTGTGCCGTACCAGTGTTTTCTAAGAGGTTCCAGAAGATTTAATAAAAGAAATTTTTAATTGATTTTAAAAATCACTTCACAGGTGGAAGACTGGATAATAAGGGTTAAATATTTATCACAAGCGTGTCATGTGACGGATCATTTTAAATACCACAACTCAGGAAAATAAAACAATTAATAAAAATTGTCCACAATTCCAAAATCGTTAAACATACGCGCTTGCGATCTTCAGTAATGTATTTGGTTTTGATGAGATCTAAGATCGGTACATAGAACACAACGACCTTCGAAGTGACCTTTGAGCCCCATAGTTTTATCTTCAATTTAGAGATCAAAGATCAATCCAAAGATCATTGAGAACTACAAACCGATTATAAATATTGCCAAGACCAACAGCATTGCTGAAGACTGTTAGCGATTTGGAATTTTGGACAATATTTCATCAATGGCCCAAAATCGAACCCAATTTTAAACTACAAATCAAAAAGGACCTTAACATAGGTGCTATACCTCGGTCAAGAATTGCGTGTGCAATTGAAATGCGGTACTAAAAAAACTAAAAATGTGACCATAAGCAGTCGAAAACTGAAATTAATTTCTATTTCTAGGAGTTGCAATTAAAAGCTAAATAACTTCAATAGCGCAGCTGTTTTGGAATAAAGTTCCATATACGAAAATTGTCGTCAGTATTTTAACTATGTACCTCAAGGAATTAAACAAAAGTTGAAGAACTTTTTCTATACGAGGACATACTGTGCTGCTTTATCTCAGCACAGAAAAGGCTAAGAGGCCTGTTACAGCATCGTTTTCAGTACATTGTAGATTGTGGCACAGCATCCATCTACCACTGATCACTGTAATTTTTTTGTGTCTAAAATTACACTGCAACGATGAAGAAGAAGCGGGCCTTTATTGAGGTTGCCCCTCTTTGTTGTTGTTACTGTCGCTATTTCTTGGTTACCACAATTGTCCCACTAGTTGCTTATTGATGTTGATGTCGGTTGCGGTTACTGTTGTTGCTGTTGTTTTATCACAGTTGCGGGCGTCACAGTAGTTTTTAGTTCTTGTTAATTTTTTTGGTTTTTTTTTTCTTTGCGAAATTGAAGTCGCACTTTAAAGGTAGAGCACTCAAATTCAAAAGACACAAAGAGTTATGTTGTTCAGCATATTGTTGCTGTTGTCTGTACAAATTGTTATACTGCTGTAACCAAAAGTCAAGTCTCTATGGCAGGTGGAAAATGTTGACTCAGTCATAAAGCCCACATCTTGCCAGTAGCATCATTGTATGTTATTTAAATCTGTGGGATAAACAAATGTGGTTAGCAAAATAATTAACGAAAATTGTTTTTACAACAGCAAATGTATTTATGTTGATTACAATAATGTGCAAAACTCAGCGAGGGAGGGTCTGCAAATAAAAAACAACAACAAATAATTGTTGTCGTACAACATAATAGGTAGAGATTTTGTAGAAGCAAACTTAGAACCCATGTTCCCAGATGTACATTTGGCCTTGTAACGAAATGTTACGGCTTCTATAAATTATGGGTAGCAACAGTTTCAGTTTAAGCTTTCCTTTTCTACCTTATTAGCATTATTTTAATGAAATAATAATTCATTTTAATTATTACTATATCCTTGCTTTGCTTCCTATCAAATGGAGACGTCTCCAACTTTTGAATGCTATAAAACGAATACTTTGTATGCACCTGAAGTAGCAACATCTTTCAGGGAAAGGTATGATATAAAAGTCCCTTACCCAGGGAAATTCAAAGGTGAGAAATTTTTTTTTTTTTCATCAAACACTGAACACATTTATATGCAGTTCCTTGCCTATGGAATATTAAGGACCTTTTCCTTTACTAATCAAACGGAACACGTTGACAAAGACACAACGCACACGCATTGAATTGATATCAAGCATTATGCATCAAGTGGGCAACATCAGCAGGACCTAGTACCTTATGAGCGATTCGCATTGACATCGAAATCAGTACGATTTTCAATTATCTTGATATAGAGCCAAAACCGAGATATAATCAGAAACGAATTTCGACTAACCGTATCGGTTAAAGCTATGAACTTTTTAAAATAATGGAAATTGACCCCTACTATGCACTCCCTTTGAGATCTAAAATAAAAAAAAAATTACTCGAAGTGTTGTGGTTTGATCTAGGAAAAGATACCTATACAAAATATCGCACAAATCAAAATTGCAATATGCTCTGCGCTCTCTTAAGTCATGGAGAGCGTAATAAACTTTCACCTTAAAAATTATCTGGAGCGCGGCGAATTACTTAGTGACCGCCAATATGGTTTCCGTAGATCTCGATCTACTGGAGATCTTATGTCGTTCCTCACTGAGAAATGGAACCAAGGTGTTCACCTTTTCGCTGAAAGTATGGTTGTCGCTCTGGATATTTCTAAGGCGTTTGATCGCGCCCTCGTATTAAAACTAATTGCCTTTGGTGTTGATAATTCCTTGGACTTTGAGCTTCTGCAGTGATCGATCGCTCTATCCGTGTTGTTGTAGACGGTTTCACCACTAACGAACACTTCATTAATGCTGGAATTCCCCAGGGTTCTGTCCTATCTCCTACCCTTTTCCTGGTCTTTATCGATGACCTTCTGTCATCGAACACCAAATCAATCCATTCCATTGCGGACGACAGCAACATTTGTCATTCATATTGCTTCAAAAAGCGCCCAAGCTCTGTGGAGGTTGAGAGTTAAAGGCGGCATATGAATGACACACTCGTTTACGACCTCAACACCAAGTGGAGTCGTATTAACCGAGTCAATTTTAATGCTACAAAAACGCAGTTCTGTCTGTTTTCTCACAGACTAATGGATTTCTTCCTTCCTTATCTTAATATGGCTGGCTTAAATATTGCGAGGTCAACAACTTTTGACGTTCTGGGCATATCGGTTCAATCGGACCTGAGGTGGACAGATCATGTGTGCGATGTGTCGAAAGAAGCGGCCAAGCGTATTGGTTTTTTGAAACGGTGTAAGAAATACTTCACTCCAGTTGATCTTCGTACTGTCTACTTCACTTATATTAGACCCAAACTAGAGTACAACTCACACATTTGGACCGGGGTTCCAAAAACCACTTTTGAGGCGTGTTCAGCGACGTGTGATGAAACTAATAGGTGATGAATCTGTCATCGCCTCTATCGATTCCTTTCACCACCGGCGTGACGTAAGGTGCTTAACCCTTTTCTACAGATATTATAACGGGATGTGCTCTAGAGAAATACGTGGACTGATTCCATCTGCCAGGATTTTCTCTCGCAGCACTCGGGGGTCCCATCCCCTTTGCGTCACGCGTGTTCAACAGGACATCACACTTTCATGATAATTTTTTCTTTGGCCGAACCATTAAGTTGTGGAACAGCTTGAGTGCGTCTGTCTTCCCCGGCAGTTGTGATATTGGTATATTCAAGATGAATGTTCACCGACACTACTCCTTACCTCTAACCTTTCTCCTTTTCTTAAACCCAACACGGTGCATTGTATTTATTGGGGGCATCCCCTGAGCGTTGGCTTGTGCTTTAAAAAAAAAAAAAAATTGAACACGTCGTGCAGCCTGATCTCGACTTACATGATAAATTAACTCTGCATTTTAGTGCCTCACAACACAGGGCACAAGAATTTAGTAAACTTAAAGTCGATTAAAACACATATTCGTAAAACATTTTCATTCATTTACTTTTTATTTATTTTCAGGTGCAACACTATGCCTACCTTCATGAACTAAGCAGAACACACCCGGCGAAATCAATTGGTGCAGTTGCCGCAGCTGCCCAACTTCAAGCTAAAACCAAAGCTGTTGGTCAGAATAAAAAGTCGGCACGACCGACCCCAGCAGCATACAGTACAACGTCGACAACAGCAACAGAAGAAGCTGAACAACGTTACGCATACGCTGTAGAGCCGCAAGTACCACAGCCGCAACCACAACCACAATTGCGGCATTTTCATCCATCACCACGATATCACATAACAGCCGCACCAGCGCAGCACTTACAGTTGCAACAGCCGCAACCACAACAGCATCCACAACAACGAGAGCTGCAACAACATCCACAACAACGAGAACAGCAACAGCATCAACAACAACAACAACAATATCAAATTATACCAGAGGAGCAATTTTTAAAATTGATCGAAGAAGAATTGCAAGCACGCGCTTATCACGATGCACAAATCAGACAACAGCAAAATCAGCAACAACACCAGCAACATCCGCAACACCGGCAGCAACTGCAACAACAGCAACATCACCAACAGCAGCAACATCGCCAACACCAGCAACAACAGCAAGCACAATCACAAACTGATGCCTCAAACAAAGTTGAACAACAAATTGCTGCTGCAGAGCGATCTGGTGCAAGTGGTCTTGGAAACTATCGTCAACACATTGCCTTCGAACCATCCGACGATGAATATATCCAATATATACGTCCCAAACAACGTAGTGGTCCTAAATATTTACCCGAACCGGAACCACAACAAGCACAACTGGAAGCAGATCCAACGAGAGGAACACCTGTACCACTGCCACATCATCTGGCATATTATCCGCAACCACATCCCAACTACAAAACCCTATCGAATCATCCGTTAGCAAAATCTTCACTCGAAAAGGAAATTGAAAATTTGATAGCAGCAAATAAACAAGCGGCTTCATTGCAACTTGTGGACAGTACAAATGAACCTTCAGCGGTAGTAAATCAACATCGACAGCCACCACAACATTATCAGCCCAGACAGCTTATACATCAACAGCAAAAGCAGGCATCGACATTTGTGAGCAGCACAACACCAAATTCACTGGTTGATGCCAATAATCAACCATTCATACCGTCACTATTCCGTTTCAGTCAATATCAGACACCAACACCAATATATCCAACACCGATATATCCAACACAACAAGCGGTAACACAGCAAATGATCGATGCTAAAAAATTGGGTCCAGTAGTTTATCCGACCACAGCACCAGCCGCCACACCAAGCGCACAACCGCAACTGCAACCAACTCAATACTATCAATACAATCACGAGCCCGCACCAAGTCCACGACCTTATCGTTCCAAACAGTATGGACTTAAAATATCAACACCCACACCGCATATCAAGGCCAGCAGAGAAAAAGAAGCCAAACTGCAATTGCAATATTCACAGCCCTTAGTCTATGACTATGAACGTCAAGAGTCCCAAGCACAAGGTGCTGGTGATCCAGTGCAATTTTATCCAAGTCCCAAAGATCCAAATCCTACAGCACCCGCAGGTGCACGTCCGACACTACCAGCTCCATTACATGCTGAACCACCAGCAAATTTCCGTCAGTATATTTTACCTGCGGCAGCACCATCACAATCCAGCATTTATGTTTCACAGGGTACAGGTATAACAACACCATCACGCCCCATACACCACCGTGAAAGCAACGGTGGTAGCAGCAATAAACCAAAAACTGCAGAAGATGTAAAACAATTGCATTTGCCACAACCTGGTGGCAAACCTTTGACACAAGCAGAATTTCAAGCATTGGTTGATGCTGGTTATCCGGTAACAGCAGTGCCAGTACCTGTTCCCGTTCCATATGAACAATACCTTAAAGATCATCCAGAGCATCGTAATCGTGAACCTGTTGATTATCCATTAACGCGTTTCGCACAACAGTATCCTCAACAACTGCAGCAGCAGCAGCATCAGCACCAACATCAACACCAGTATCGTAACATAGCCGCTCAATCTGAGCCAGCGGTTAAAATTGTATCCTCACCAAGTGAGCCAAAGGTAGCCACTGCGATTGGCGGCGGCGGAATTACGTATTTGCGTCCAATTGTTCATGGTCAACAGAGGCGACCACGCGATGAACAGAAAGAAACTGCTGTAGAAGGCAAAAAGGAGGAAGCAGCATAAACGCATTTCTGCTGAATTCGTGCGAGAATTAAAGTATTAAAGTTTCATTTATAGTATATTTAAATTATTATCGTTGGATAATGATGCGTAATAGCATTAACAAAAGAATCAGCGTCATTTTACAATCCAACTATGTAGTCCCTGAGATATGATCATCAATCATTTTATATCTAGAAGAATTAAAGTAAAACACTTTATTTTTAGTCTTAATTGTTCACAATTTCATAATCAATTCAGAAAAGTTAAAGCAATCAGAGGGTACGCACATTAAATATTTTTTCACTGCAATGTCTGCACGATTTTCTTCAGCCCCTGACATATAAACATACCTCGACGCTCTTAGTTTCAATCTTGGTATTTAGAGCTATTCCAAAATAAAACTTTGGAATTCTTTGAGTTTCGCTTTGAAAAGTTTTGTTTTAGGAACAAATATTTCCAAAACCTTAATACTGTCTCATGTGTATTTTTGAAACGAAAGTTGCGTTAGTTAGAATGACAAATTTTGTAGTCAAATAAAGACTGAAGGCGTGTCATTTCGAACCATGTATTTGTTTATATGATTTCCCAGTATTCCCAGTATTTGTTTATATGATTTAGTCAATCTTCATACCAACGGTTGAATAAGATTGGATCACTTGCTTAATCTTTCAGTGGTTGAACTTTTTTTTTTAAATTCCACGAATACCGACCAGTCTAGTACAAGACATCTTTTGATGTAGAAAGAGACAAATTGAATGGCTTATCGTATCAATATATCCAAAAGAATTCTCTCATAAGGTCGTCTCCTCTTAATCTACATTTTTGGATAAGTAGTGTTAGGTTTGGTAATTCTATGTAAGGTCTTCGCAACTGGCGATGAGAAGAAAATCGGTCTAGGTGTAAAGAGAGAAATATTGAGCAACTTCGATATCATATTTCAGTAGTGTTGAAATACTGTGGACTATCGATTTTGCTCTATAACATTACGATTGTGTGATTTATCCTTCGTATGTGTCGTACTCATCAGAAATTGACGCACTACTCGTAGTTCTGAAAGAAAGCATCCCCACAACTGCAGAGACAAAATCTCTTTCTTCTTTTTTCTGTTCGCGATCGGATTTAAATTAAAATTAAAATGCGTTTACAAAATATAATCACTGAAAATTTCATAAATACATCCAAATTCATCAAGCACCTAAATTTATGCTTAAAGTCACTTGTGGAATTTAACGATGTTGTTGCATATTGTTACACACGTTCACTCATTTCATATCTTCAATTTAAAACTGTCAAAATAATAGTGGTATTCATCAAACGCTCAAGTTTCCCATTTATACAAATAGGCAATTTTGCGCGATGTGTTTCACGAACGTCCCTTCGAATATTTTGTGCAATTTGTGGCAGTTGATGAGCGTGTCTTTTTTTTTTGTGAGAGAATCGTATGGGAAAAGAGAGTGACAACAATTGCACAAATTAGCAGCTCAAGACCAAATTGCCGCGCAAGCTTTTTTAGTTTGTTCAAAAAACTTTCCATACGATTTTTGACAGTTCGTTTGCGACGGCGCAAAACTGCACAACTTGCACAGCTTGCGAGGGTTTTGCGCGCTTAGATGAATACCCATAATATTTTTTTTAATATTCAGCTTATTCCAATCAGTTTATTAGAAGTTAAGGTCAATTATTTAGATCAGAGGTTAAAAAAACTCACGAAGACTTCAAACTCCTCCCGATTATGGGTGCTCTCTCTTTGTTTGCTCTATCATAACTTCGACGCATTGTGCTTCAATTTAGTTTTATTATTTAATTAAAATCGATACATAAAATTTAGTATGACTTATTACATCCTTGTAGATATATTTACTGTAGTTCAATTAATGTCACACACATAAAATTCACTTGACAGCGAAAAAAATTGTAAAGTTTTTTTTTCATATTAACCTACAACTAGTATAAAATCAATGTTTATATACTTTTTTATTTATAATTATGTTTTTATTTAAGAAATATTTAATAAAAATTAAAAATCTTACTTTTTTATTTATTTTGATTAACTTTTAACCAAAGTTTATTGGGGGATTACTATTACTATTACTGCTATCAGCCGAACTCAGTGTTTCTGGCGTCTCATTTTTAGTCTGTATACGTGAAATATTAGGATCCCTTTTATCCCGCTTGTCACGCTCTTTATCCCTATTATGTTTATGCTTATGTTTGTGCTTGTGTCGCTTTTTGTCTTTCCTTTTCTTTTTCTGTGAATTATTTCAATTTAAAACAAAGTTAGTTAGTAAAAAGTTATGTCTTATTTGGTAGAGCTTCACCTTTGAAGAATTGTCCGATTTTGACTTGCTATCATCTTCTTGTTTAAACGAGCCCATATCGATACTGCCTGCCACCGAACGCGGTGATGCACCACCGGCACCAGCAATATCAACAATTGTGACCGAGTTATCATCATCGTATTCGTTTTTTACACGTTTTGCTTCCTGTGCAAAGCTGTTCATATCATTCAGAATAACTCCATCTTTTGAGTCATCGTATGATTCCATCTTGATGCTACCACCAGATACAATCATTTCATCATTGTTTTCTAATTTAATTATATCAGCTGCATCAGTATCGAATGCTTCTGCTGCTGTACGCTTGAGGCCGCTGCCAATATCAAGACCAGTTGGTGAATCAATTGAGCCCATGCGTTCATTAATTTTAACATTATCTTCAGTTTTACGCTCAATCGGTTTGAAATCTCCACTTGATGATGATTTTTTAGAGGTGCCTTCTTTCATGAAGTCTTTATACATGCTTGCCATTTCAGCTGATTGTAAGCATAGCGGTCTCTTATTGCCATAAAGTGCATAATACAAATCGACCATGTCACAGCGTAGTTTCGTGTCAAAAGCCAGTTTATTGCTGAAAGGTTTTTTTTAAATAATTATAAAATTGCTTGTATGATGATAAAAATGTTTACTTCATATTTTTCCACAAACGCTCCACAAGTTCTTGTCTATCTAAACGACTGCGTTGATCTCTTGTAAATGGCGGATTATCAATCAGTAATTGCGCCAACGAATGACGTGCTGCTGGATCCGGATCTGTTTCGAGCAGTGTTATTAAATGATCTAAGTCTTCCCAACGTCCATCTACTTTAACAAAATCGACAAGACATTCCATTGCAGCAATACGTACACCAAGATATTGTCCGTAAGCAGCATAGCAACGGTAAATCTTTGGCAGCGATGGTAAGTGGCCACATTTTTGCAATTTACGTATAACTTTGAGGCACGATACCGATACCAAGTACTTGTATGAGGGTAAGTGTTTTTCAAGATTTAGTAATCTTGTAACCTCCTCCAGCACAACTCTAAAAGAAAAGATAAATTTTTAAGTAAATTCATATTACTTTGGTTGCATGAATAGAATAGAATCGCGAAAACATAAAAATTTCTGGAAAATAATATTTTGTAGATGGCACGCACTAAAATCAAACAAATGTACAGTAAATAGTTGGCCCAAGTGAAAAGCAATCAAACATCATCAACTTCATAACGCTATCACTTACTTTGCATCAGCCGATAAACTCTCCGAAGTGATTGGCGTGCCACGCAGAACCACTGAAACAACTGGTGTTATTGAATTACCCAAAGCATCAACCAGTGCTGCTCTGTAATATACATCAGAGTAAAGATTACGCGTATTATCGTTGTATTTAAATAAATCTAATAGAAAACGTATAACTTCCGGTGGACAAATACCATGAGAGGTTCTTAAACCTGAAGAAAAAAAAAACATTTAATATAGAAATTATCATTGAAACTTCAGTTGCTTACCAGCCATTGCTACAGGAATGACCTTCTGCAAAAAATAAAGCTGAAAATTTGAGAAATTGTTTTGTTTTATAATATGTGGCGCGCTAAATGAACCAAAAAATTTCCGAAATATGTTCAACATAGCTGGTGGACCGTTCCATTGTGTGACCATTTGATTAGCGACCTGTCAAATCGAAAGCAAAATATGTACATATCACAGAGCCACTTTCATTTTAATTGTTGATTACCTTAGTAAGGCAAAAGGCAGCCTCGCAGCGTACTTTATAAAAGCATCTATCGCTCTCAATGCTATCTGTCAGTGCCAGTCTGGTTGCAGATGTAGGATATTTTTCCAATGCTCGTATTGCCTCAAACTGTGCGGTGACATCGCGTTCATGTCGCAATTGATACTGCCACTGAAAATCGGGTTGTTCAATATTTAAATCACGTATAAGTATCATTTCTGGATCAAGGCGAATCCATAGGACTGGTGAATCACTAAAACAATGAAAATTAAATTAATTTTTTACAAACAATTTTAATTTAATACTATTCTTACTCCATTGCAGATAAGTCCATGTCAACTTCTTCGCCGGTACATAGTGGAATTTTCTTTTTCTTATTACGTCTGCTTTTCGAGTGGCAAGTAATATCAGACTTGACAACAGTATTCTCAATTTGTAACATATGCTTAAATGTGCCATCTAACTCTTGCAATTGCACCAAGAGTGGACCGTTATATTTCCTTACACCCATTTGATTTACGCAATCCTGACGTATTTCCAATTCAATAGTGTTACGTTTACGATTGAAAACAGAAGTTAACGAAAACTTAGCGTGTCCACCCGTTCGTACCCATTGATCCATAAAGACCGACATATCTTTGCCCGTCACCGTAAATATTGCTTTAATAAATATATTTGTTGATATGAGTAAATGTGTCCAAAGACCACTACCAATTTTTGTGGTTGCTGCATTTGTAGCCAATGCAAGTTGTTTGTTGAAAACCTATCAGAGCGGAAAAAAATTAAATTCAACTTGATTTCATTTAATTGAGTAGAAATGCATTAATTTACTTGTATCAATAACTCCTGTCCAATGCGATGTTCTAACATACGTATAACTAAATGTGCCTTTCTTCTCATAGCCTCCACATATTTGGGAGAAACAGTATGTAAACTTTTGATGGGAAAATAATGTACAATTTCTTGTTGTTTGCTGGTTGTATTAGATGGATTTGTGCTTGATACTGGCAATGGTGCAGGAGGTTGACTACAGTCAAGTATAATACCGCCATATTTTTCCTCATATTTGACTACACGTGCCAGTTCCGTTTGTATCCATTCACGATATTCATTATTACCAAAACATTTACGTGAATATAGACCACATAAATATTCAGCAATACCTTTAGCTAACCAGGTATCTGACCAATGATGTGAAGTAATGAAACAGCCAAAGAATTGTTCTCCAATCGCACGAGACATTAATGTACGCGTCACATATGTCTGATCAATTATTGCTATGGAGTGTAGAAGATGCACTGAGGCGATACTCATAGTGGCGTAGGCAGCTATATCCGTATCTGCTTCGTCGACAAAGACCTACCGATGTATTTTAAATAAATTAAAATTTTTATTTAAGCTTCTAGGAATTTTGTTTGAATTGACTAATTGTCGAGGAGGTAAGTAGTTTTGGGGAGTTTAAGTCAAAACAAAGTTCCTTTTACGAAATAATAATCAATTGTAATTAATAACCCAGCGGTAAATTGATGAAGCACTCTATACCCTTTGTGTTGTACGTTTCACAAATGAAATTGATACTGTGATATTTTGTTTATTTGCTTGCTGGCTGCCTGCTTTGTACATGGAGCTGTAGGCAGTCTGTCTGTTTGCTGTCTGATTTGTATATGGAGATGTAAGGGATCCTGCCTGTTGGTTGCATATTTTGTATGTGGAGATGTAGGCAACTCGGTAAACTATACAGGAACTTAGTAAGCGATATTTTATGGCAGTCTACCTTTCCCTTGCTACATATTGTATATAGAGATGTAGGCAAGCTGCCTACAAAGCGGCCATCCCTTTGTAAGAAGAATTTACAGTTGTGGCTGGAGTTGTGAGCATTACTGCCTACAACGAGTATAACTATTCATCGATGTTGTGTATAACATATTTGCCGCTGGGAATACTCAATCGATCGAAAAACATAAAATGTTCTAAAGATTATTTGTTTAATAAAATTCTGCAAAAGGTTAATTTTTTTTTCAACCGTCGTTGATTATGGGCTGTTATGAAAAAACCAAATAGGATCCACTAAAACCGAATATAAATAGAATATAATAGTCGAAAAGTAAAGTCAAATACTTTGAACGATTTCTATGTCTTGGTTGTAACTATATTATTATAGTAAATATATTAGTGGTGTTATACACTTTTTATATTTAAAATTGAAATAATAAATAATACTGCTCAATCCACTGTCTAGTTATGTACTTACCTGTTTGTAACATGAAAACGGATAACGTGTCGATAATGTCTCCTCAAAGAATTCAAATGCTTCATGCAAATAACGTACTGTATTCTTTAAAAGCGGCATCAGTTGTGGCAAACAAAAATGTGTCACCTCATGCATATGTGGATCAACATAAATCTCAAAAGGGCCAACGGCCAATGCAATATTTGGCGCACATACAGGTGTATTTAGTGCATAATGAAAAGTTTTTTTACGTAGATCTGGTGTCATAACCACCTCTACTAGCTCACCACATGATACGGCTGTCAAATGTTTATCAACTGTAAATTCTAGCTTCCAAGTGCAAGGGTCAGCAAAACTGTCTACACATGGAAACCATAAACGTGAAGAGTTTTCATATGAATAAGTAAACATATGGGCACTGTTGGGATGATTTGCTTCGTCTTCTTCGTTTGTAGGTGGTATAACGAAATGAATACCACCTTGTGGATTTTCCATTGAAAACTCAATACCAATACGTAAACCACGACCTTCTTGTATCATATGATAACCTTCGGGTGGTATTTGTATAAGAACCTCCCCGGCATTTACATCGGGGTCAGTTTTTTGTGCTGCCGTCAGATGGTATTTGGAAAAAGTCTCCATAGAGCGACTGTTAAAATAAAAATGTTTTCAATTAAGAGATTTCCATAACTCTTAATGCTTAGTTACACTTACGTTTTTGTATCACTCTGGCATATTTCCAAAAATGGATCGAAGTAAATAAAGTCCGCTTCGCAGACATCGTTTAGCACAATTCGATATATACGACACTGCTTGGCATTGAGGCGTATGATGCGCAGATTCTCCTTTGTGGGCACAATGGTCAGTTCAACTGCACCCTGTTGGAAAGTGAAAGATTTATGGGAATGCTTAAGGTAAATAATTTATTTTTTTGATCTTAAGCTTACAATTATGCTTTTCCGCTCAAAACTGATGCCGGTGAGGCTCACAATTTGATGGGCTGTGCAGGAAGAAAAAAAAATAAATTTCATATTTTTAGATATTTTTGAAAATACTTATAATTTAAATGGCCTTGTTGGTGGCTCAGGATTTTCTGATTTCATTTTGAACGTTTTTATTTATTTTAATTTCATTTCTTTGATAATAACAAATAAACAACGTAAATTTTCTTCTAGCAACGCGTTGTTTATTTCTTGAATTTGTCAAGTGTCAAATGGAACTCACTGCTGATTACAGTAATGGCGTTAAAAATTAGTACACATAGCACAATTTTCATGGTAGCAGCGATGTTTCTTATTCTTCATTTTTACAGCTACCTTAGCTGTCAAAATCAGCTTATGTTTTGTTGAATCCTGACAGCGATGAGACCACAATGTTCGTTATGTTCCAAATTTCTTAAGTCCAAGAGTTTGGTATAAAAAAAAAATAAAATATTTGAACTTATAAAAGTTGCGTTCCCGTACATTAGTACAATTTGCAGGTTTTTACAGGATTTTACCCAAAAAGCGAAAAACCTGTAAGTGAGAACGAAAATGAGAGAGTAATTTATGTTCTCTCATTTTTACCCGAAGAATTTTTGTGTGTAAACTCATTAAAAGTGTCAAACTATCAGCTGTTCTATGTTGTGCAAGCTGAATTGTAAACATGGAGTTTATTTTGACTATTTTTATTTTCCATTTTATTGTTTGCGTTTATAGAATTGAATTAATTGTTCAACTACATTCAATTTAAGATGTTTATTTATTGTTTGACTTAGAAAATTAACTTTTTGCACCAACTAAATTCAAAATTTTTGACGTTTATTCTCGTGCTAAAAAAATGTTTTTTTACGTTCCTGTACTTTTTACATTATTTCTATTTCACAGAGCGCAATTTTCTTATTCTCTCGTGCTTGACAGTTTTACAGGATTTTACCCAAAAAGTTCTGGAACGAAGCTTTTAAATGTTTAATTTTACCCAGTATTCGACTCGAGTTTCGGCATTGCAATGCATATACCTCCATAACGGCTGTGCGGCCCACTATCAAACTTCGCACGAAGTATAAGCATACTATAAATTTTTTTTTAGTACATTAAAAAAAAGTCATTGAAAAAAACGACAAAGAAAAATATTTTTTATTTTTTTCAGTGTATTTTTTATTTATTTTTAAAATCCAATTATGAGGTTAAAAAGGCCAATAAATGAAGTATAAAATCCAGTAGTTAAGTCATTTTACCAGAATTGTTTAAGCTGAATAATGACATTTGAGGTAGTACATACCTTACGATTTCTTAAATTTTCAAAGACCCATATTTTGTAAACCAGTGTTGCCATTCTAATAATGTTTTGTTTCTGTGTCGAGGTCATGTACAGGTACAACATATTCAAATATATCTGAAATTGGAAACATGACCCATTTCCTCTGTCCGCTTCGCGTGAAATGCCCGATATGTAAGGTTGCATTGTTGAATACTGTCCCAAACATTGGCTGCTGCTGGTTTTTTTTTTTTTTTTTCAATTTTTGTTCGATAAGATTCCAGCTTGAAATGTAAGATAAATGATAGATTTTGAAGAGTCTAAATAGAATAAATAGGGTTGTCTTGTCGAATCATGTTCCAAATATGGATAATTTTTCTTAAATGGGTGGTAACCATGTTTGTGATATGATTCGACAAGACAACTCTATATATTCTATTCTGGCTCTTCGAGCTCTATAATTTGCAATGAAGATCAAGCTGTAATCTTTGTTAACAAAAATTGAGCAAAAAAACGATGGTAGCACATGTTTGGGACAGTATTCAACAATGCCACCTTATGTATTCTATTTGGGGCCTTCAAACTCTATGAAATGACAGGAATTTATGTATCGCTCCAAATAAATATTTCATTCACTATTGCAAATTTTCTGTTCGTTTTTCAATTTTCAAAAAACAAACGCTTAAAAAATTACCGTTTACAATCGAAGTCGCGAGAAAAACCTAGTTAAATTTTAAAAACCTTGATGAGATTTCTTAGTTAAAGTCCTGTCGATAGGCATAGTATATCATAAGCAGGGCCGCATTACGGTTTTTGCCACCCCATGCTCCGGAACAAGTCATAATTTTTGAATGATTGGTTTCTTAATATTTTTGCTAACCTTTTTTTGCTCATCAATATTAGTAATTACATACTACCAGAAATTTTAATTGTATTGCGGTGCACGGAAAAAGCTAATGGCATTTTTTTCCTTATAAGCGAAGAGCTCAATTATGATATGCAGTATCACCGATTTTGTGAGTAGTACTTGAAAAATGTTATAGTTTGCAAGAAGCAATGTTAACATCTTGATCAGAACACTTCAACTTGATGTTTTGAAAAAAAAAAAATTTACATGTAGTCAGATAAATAATTATTATTTTCTTGTCAGCATAAAATTCAAGTTGTTTAAAATTCGCAGTAAAATTATTTATATTTGGTTATAAGCGCAAAATTCTAAAATGGCAGATGATGATGAAAATAAACCAAAGAAGCACACCTTTGAAAGTTTATTCCATGTATATTGTAACTACCAAGTTTATTCGGTGGAATTGGATAATGAGAATTTCGATTGCATACTACTGTCACAAATCGATTATTGGTTAGATCAAGCAAAATTGCTAAAAACAGTGTTCTCGACAACAGAAACAGGACTTCTATATATGAAATTCAAGTTTGCTATATCTGATAGAATGTACGAAGTTAATGTTGTTCTTTCGTTTTATTTTCCTTTTAGAAAGTGGCGTTTAAACTTTGAGGATTATCTTGAATTCTTACAGCAATTATGCGTCGGAAAAGAAATAAAATTTGATGATTTAAAACAAATTCTATTAGAGGCGGGTGTGCCGGGAGGTGCAGAAATTGTTATGGTTAAATAAAAAAAATATAAATTTTTATGTGAGTTATAGTATTTAAGTGAAAAATAAATGTTTAGGAATCAGAATACAAAGTAAAGTGGTGCCTTATTTATATTGCAGCCAAGGGAAATTTAAGTTATATAACTCAGAGGTCAGTTTTTGCTATTATCAAGTCTAAGTTTATAATACGAGTAATTATTATTTACATTTACTCGAACTATAATAAATATGTTGCTCAAACGTCAAGATCGAATTGATCGATTGAATTGAGTTCTACAGTTCCTCAGCTTTAGTGTAATTTATTATCCCTTTTTAAATAATTTTTTGCATCACAAAATTTTAAGATTTAAACATTGGCCCGTAAAGTAGTTATTAAAACACCATAGATTTCTTCGCCTTATCCGCTTAAGTAAGACAATTTTTTTATTATAATTTTAATAAATTTATTTACATGTATGGTATTCATATTTATCTGCTAAATATATAATAATTGTATAGTTTTCATAATATATTTTAATATTAATTTATTATTTTTTTAAATTTCATCAATCAAATGGCTCTTAAGCCATTCGCAAAGAGACCAAATATATTAATATAATCAATACTTCAGTATGTTACGACTACAACGAAACAACGGCACTAAATGTGAATTAACTTTTCTTTTAGCACAGCATTTATAAAAATGTTTATATTTGCAAAAATTAAATTTCTCTTTTTATTATAAAAATTAATCTAAAAAATAAAAAAAAAAGACATATAGTCCAATCAATTTGTAGCCACAAAATATACTACATAAGTGTTTTAGCTATACGCCACGATCCCTCATTCTTAGAGATATGCTCCAGCTGCAAACAGTGCGAAAATCTTAAACGTACATAATCGGGCGCGATTAGCTCTATAAGAGTCGTTTAAGATATGAGTCCCAAATTCACTTTTTTGCAAAATTTTTCGGATTATTTCCATAAATACTGAGTTACTTATCGACATCAATAAATGATTTTCTAGATAATTTAGCGCTAAATTGACGTTTAAGCTGTGCATGTAAAAAATTTTGCAAAAAGTCAAAATCTTCCATTGAACACCTTATGAGAAAAAATTTGCATTAATATATTTCCGGTTACGAATCAATATTTTTAAATAACTTTGACTGAACTCTGTAAGAAGACAAAATATATGCAGTACATACATTTTGTTAAGCAGTGAACTGAAATTTGTAGTATAGTAAATTTTCAGTTTAGGTAAAAAATTATTTTTACGTATTTTAAAAATTGCATATATTAAACAACTTATATTAGAAACACAAATACAAAATCATGCAATTGATAAATCAGCGGGAGAATAAAGTTACCATAAGAAGTAAATATAAAAATCTTACTATTTAAAATGTTTTTACATTTTCATTTGTATGTATTACCTTTAATGTTCGCTTAAAACAAAGTGTTATGTTGTAAAACACTAACATCGTTCTCAACATCTCTTAATTTTTGTTTTTTTTTTTGTTCTTTATTTTGTGTAAGTTCTTGTCTTTGAATAACTTTATTTATTTATGTAGTTTCTTTGATTTTGTTTGAGTTTTGTTTTATCGAAAGGATTTACTTTTACGAGTTCATCTAATTCAAAATTCTTGATTATTTATTATCAAAAGGAATGATACAAAAACATTTGTTGTAACTTTCTTACATAGGGCCATCGATGGCGCTTACTTTTAAACGGAAATAATACACTGAACGTGCAAATAGAAACATAGCGATGAAAAAAGCTCCAATGTATGCCACAAAAAGGCCACCATGACTCTGCAAACGGATATTAAGTAATTAGAATTGAAATGTATATAAATGACAATCTTGTAACTTACTTGTGCATAATTAAACGTTCCCACGGTTGCAATACCAGCAATTAGAAACAGCAGTCCCAATACACCAAACATTATACCACGACCACGTGCGAACCGCGAGCCAACCGAAGATACTTTTCTGCAGTGTGGACAGCGTGCCAATGCATTGTTGAATGTATTAAACTGTAAAGAAAGAAAATTATATCAGAATAATTTTATTTTAAATATTTTGCCTAAGCATTCCGCAGGCCCAAAATATGCTTCAGCGATATATAGATAGAGACTTTATTTTTGCAAGTCAAAAAATGTGAAATAGTTCTTGAGATCAAAGTGTCAGGAAGACACACCCTTAACGTAAACTACCAGAAGATTCTTGGCGTTACGTTCGATAACGCTTTGATCTTCCACGTATGCCAATATTGTACAAAGTCCTCATCACCTGAGAGAAGAAAATAAAACCCTTAAGTCGCCAGCTAAATGCGTTTGGTGTAAAAACAAAGATACACTGCTTGTTACGTACATACAAAACCTTCCACCGGGCCATATTTAAGCGATAGGCAATGGAATAGGTTCTAAACTAGCCGATATCGTCAGTCTACCACTTTCATCGTGCACCGTGGGAAAATATATAAGCAAATACTAAAATCTTATAAGCCACCATACGAGCACGCTACCATTTGATTGGTTAGATGGGGCGACTCTCAAAGCCAGTGGTGGGCACGTAGTGTCCCTATCCGTCCTCATTGTTCGAACCGTTATACGACGTACAAGCAAGCGAAAAAAAATTTCAACGAGGCACAGCGTTCAGTTGAGTTCAAATGAAAACAATAACAAAGGGATTAGCGCTGCGCCGGATTGTGTCTTGACGAATGAAGCAATGGTTTTTGTTTGTAGTGCAACTTGGCTTTTTTTTGTGCTGTTGGCCAATTTAGAAATGAAAGTAAAACAACTTTAAAATTTCGTTGTTGTTGCTTGATATTGTTGTTTCACCCTTTTGTTAGATTTCCATGCCCACCACTGCTCAAAGCGATCCACGCAGAGAAATATGCATCAGCGACAGAGCGTCGGCCAATGAAGAAATACAACTGCCACAAAGTACAAGATCCACATGTCTCGCTTATACTTAAACATTGCCAACCTTTGCTTAGAATGCAACATCAGCCCCAACGATACGCTACACGATTTCTCACACTATGTCCTCAAACAAGCGACACTTGGAACTGAACTCACTGACTCAGCGTTTCGTATGTAGTGTTCGTCGACTTCGCATTGAGGCAAGAAATGCCAGTAATGTCATGATTCTGATTTCTCTTCTATTGATTTCAATTTTATTAGGTTTAAAATCTCAGTCGGAAATCGGATGATCCCTGCATTATTTTTCAAGCAAATGTGAGTAATGGATAACTCTCTATTACTCGGAGTTTTATGTACTTTACACTCCTATTCAACATTGCATGTCATTGATGCAGAGAAATCTTTGATTATGCTAAATATATGTTTAAATTTTTTTATTTGTTGGGTTCAGAATAAAAAAAATAACTCAACCGAAGTTGAAGAATTTCAAACTATCTCTGCAAAATTTTCATTGCATTTACCGGAAATATTTTGGGCACATAATTTTTCATATTAATTGTATATTAACATCAGTTCTTCTAGCAATTGGACCTTCCGGATTCTTTAAGGTAAAGTATATATAGCATTTCTTTTGCCAAAAAGCGCGGTTAGCAACAAATGTAGTTTGGTATTAAGCAGCCCATACATAAGATAATTTTTTTTTTTTTGTTTTTTGCACACGAATAACTTGTACAGTAAAATAGATTTATAAATTGGCAGTTTATATCCAGCCATGTTCTAATTCACATATGTATGCATGAGTTGGCAGACATTAACTCAAGTCAAGTCCTTGATATTGGGTAAAAACGCTACGAGTACTTGCTCCTGACAATGAAAACTTTCGCCAGTAGTGCGATCAAGCTTGATCGGTGTGTTTATCTTATGGTGTATTACAGCAGATTTCAGGTCGTACCGATCATATATTTAGTGTTTCAAGAAGGATATAAGGCATATATATCTTAAGTCTTTTGCTTTAACGTGACTAGATTTCTCCTATTTTCAACATAAATACCACTATCGCCTCGGGCCATGACTTACGATTTGATATGCAGCTTGAAATATTCTTGAAAATACTAATGAATAGCTTAATAGTAGTTTGCTAACTTTCTGTATAAAAAAAAAACAGGGGACAAACTACAAGGCTTAGGAGATTTATGGTGCAAGCGAAAGGTTTTTAGATTTTATAGTCAACCTAATTCTGTTTCTTATAAAAATATTTGGAAGAACATAGTAAAAACCCATTCCAAAAAAACAATTCTATTCACTTCCACAAAAGATATTTTTAATATTTACAACAAATTTGCTTACCAAAAATGTATCCGAACAATGACCACATGTTACACGACACATGCCCGGCATTGCTGGTACCGGTGGAGTAACGGGACTTGGAGCTAAATTAATAATTCGCTTGCAATTGGGTCGTGGGCAAGCAATACGTTGCGATGAGCTCTTACAAATGAGTAAGCAATTGCAAGGACAACGAACGTATTTCTTGCCCGGTGGTGCATTACGAATTGGCTGAAAAGATAGGTGAAGGAAATTATGTTACAACTTTTGATGTTTTTTTTTTTTTTGAATAACAATACATACGGTTGCCTCATTGCAATGACTACATTTGACAACATGTTGTTCCCTCTTATTAGTAATATCAATCATGTTTTGACATACACGACAAGTGACCATTGGCACACCAGTACCAGTGCTCTGTTGATATGGCGGTGGTACTTCATCGGGACCAATAAAGGGTACGTTTGCTTGTGAAACACCACCTATAATAAGAAAATAAATTAAGCTAAAGTTTAAGTAATTAGTTTTTCTTTTTTAAATAATAACCCTTCTGGTAAAATAAATTCATATTTGAGACAAAAAATTTGGTTGCAGTTTGATGGTGTACTGATTATATTTCTAATCAAATATAAAACAATATTCATTTAATTTTCAGCAGCACAGTAGCTAATTGTGACTTGGCAAAATGTGTGTCATCTTTGAAACACCAGCTTGCTTTTGATATAAAAAATCTATGTCAATGTTGCTTGTGTTGTAGCGGCTTATTAAAGAAATTCATTTATTTGCAAAAGAGATGAATAGATAGAAGAAAAATATGTAATAACTTTTGCTTACCATGTTCTAAGAAAATATTATAGAAACATATTTACAACATCGGTACTAAGATGTGAGTGAGAGATTTGCAACTATGTAATAAAACATTTTTTTTTTCAAGCCAATGCTGGAAAGTTATATGAGATACTTATTTTTGAATATAATTTCAAAAATCTACAGAAAGTTAAATTCAATGGCGCATAATCATAGTCAAAATAAAGTATACTTTAAAGTTAGTAGGGCTTTTAAATAGAGTATACTTTAAGTTAATTATAGACGTGTTAAGGCACACTTTAACGCCAAATCGCTTAACCAGTTAGCAATCTGTTAAAAAAATTAACAAAAAAGGTTCAGGAAACTTCATGTTATTCTTCCATCCAAACAGCCTTGCCATGATGCTTTCATTCAAAATTGTTCGGGTTTTTAAACATTACTAAGAGCGGCATCAACTGCATTTACTATTTTTATGATAATCGTTCAACTGATAAGAATTCAAATAAATACTACATATTTTCTCGATAATACAAAAACATAAATAAACAATAATATAACAAGCTAACGGCGTCAAAGTAACACTTTGCATTAATGGTCATAAAAAGTGAAAATCACAAGAAATACAAGAAAAGCAGAACAGCAGCAATGTACAATTAAAAACAAGCAGTCTGCGTAAAGTGGCTGATAAAACATGACTCATGATCTGTGATAACTGGCTAATTTGCCATTCAAGTTGCAATTACATATAAACAAATGTATACATGCGTAATCATTTATTTTTTAAACAAACGTAAGATAATAACAATTAATTAATAATAGTAAACATCACTACTTTAAATTATTAGATTAAAAAAATTCGACAAGATTAGCATATGATATGTTTAATAACACTAGTTTACAAAATGATTTTTTTTTTCTGTTCCATTGATCTGAGTTTACTTTTCGTATGTAGATTTTCCTGCTGAGTTCGAAAATGAAAATGAAAATTTTTTGAATGGTACAGTTTTCGAGATATTGTGGTTTTTTCACTTTTTCGGCCTCTCTTCACTTTGAAACTCATATCTTGAGCTACAAATGCCCAATTTCCTTTTTCTTAATGTCATATTAAAGATAATAAAATTATAAATAAACGTGTGCAATTACATTTCTTATTAAAAAAGTGGTTCAAAAGATATAGATAAAAATAGACCAGATTTTAAGAAAAATCAAATTTTACATTTGATTCTGTGGCCACGAAAAAATAGAAATAAAATTAAAAAAAATAATTTTACTTTTTGCACGTAGAGCTGATACTTTTACGCAAATATTAAAACATTTCGCAAGAAAATCGACTGTAAAATAACAACGTTAGAAGCGATTGAATGAATGAATCCAAATTCGACATTTTATGAATATATTAATTTTTTCGACAATTTGTTGATCCTAATCGTTACAAAAAGATTTTTCTCATGTACCTTTGATAAGAGGATACTTTTCTTATGTACTTTTTCCTGCTGAATTCGAAAATGAAAATGAAAATTTTTTGAATGGTACAGTTTTCGAGATATTGTGGTTTTTTCACTTGTTCGACCTCTTTTCACTTTGAAACTCATATCTTGAGCTAGAAATGCCCAATTTCCTTTTTCTTAGTGTCATATTAAAGATAATAAAATGACAAATAAACATGTGTAATTACATTTCTTATTAAGAAAGTGGTTCAAAAGATATAGATGAAAATAGACCAGATTTTAAGAAAAATCAAATTTTACATTTGATTCTGTGGCCACGAAAAAATAGACGTTTCACTTGTCAAGAAAGAAAGTATAATTCTTCCAGCGTTACATACTTAAAACTTGGCCTTATTAAAAATTTTGTGAAGGCCCTCAACGTAGAAGGCCAAGCTTTCACTTACTTGAAAACTGTTTTTCCTAAGCTGTCTATAGCTAAAATTAAGGAAGACGTTTTCGATGGTCCAGACATAAGAAAATTGATGAAAAGCACAGATTTTCCAATATATTTGACATCGGTTGAAAACGAGGCCTGGAATTAATTTCAGCTGGTTGTTACTAGTTTTCTTGGGAACCATAAAAGCCCTGACTACGAGGCAATTATTACCGATTTGCTGGAGAACTACAAAAAGATGGGTATGGAATGTCATTTCATTCTTATTAATATTCTAGTGTATTTTTTACTATTAAATTTATTTTTATCAGGCGTAAATATGTCTCTGAAAATCCATTTATTGCATTCGCGTTTAAATTTCTTTCCCGACAACCTTGGTGACGTAGGTGACGAACACGGTGAGAGATTTCACCAACAAATTAAAACTATAGAGCGGCGCTATCAAGGGTTTTGGGATGAAGCAATGTTGGGAGACTATGGTTCCTCACTAGAGAAACGGATCCCAAAAGCAACAGAAGACAAAACAAAAGCCACAGCTAAGTACATACATACATATATATAACTTTGTGTCGTATATTATGATTGTTTGTTCTAGCCTGTGCTTGTGTGTGCAAATAAATGTGGTTTTTTGGACATAGTTCCTTTTCCACAGTAACCGGTGCATTTTTATTTTCAGGGCTATTGAAGGTTTTAATCAAATTTATTCTAATAATACGAAAACACCAAACAATATAGAGAATTGCAGCGATTAAACTCAACAAATTGTCGAAAAAATTTATAAGATCAAAAAATGTGGGACTTAGACATATTCATTCAATCGCTTCTAACGTTGTTATTTTACAGTCGATTTTCTTGTGGAATGTTTTAATATTTGCGTAAAAATATCAACTCTACGTGCAAAAAGTGAAATTTTTTTTTTTTATTTTATTTCTATTTTTTCGTGGCCACAGAATCAAATGTAAAGTTTGATTTTTCTTAAAATCTGGTCTATTTTCATCTATATCTTTTGAATCACTTTCTTAATAAGAAATGTAATTACACATGTTTATTTGTCATTTTATTATCTTTAATATGACATCAAGAAAAAGGAAATTGGGCATTTCTAGCTCAAGATATGAGTTTCAAAGTGAAGAGAGGTCGAAAAAGTGAAAAAACCACAATATCTCGAAAACTGTACCATTCAAAAAATTTTCATTTTCATTTTCTAATTCAGCAGGAAAAAGTACATAAGAAAAGTATCCTCTTATCAAAGGTACATGAGAAAAATCTTTTTGTAACGATTAGGCTCAACAAATTGTCGAAAAAATTAATATATTCATAAAATGTCGAATTTGGATTCATTCATTCAATCGCTTCTAACGTTGTTATTTTACAGTCGATTTTCTTGTGAAATGTTTTAGTATTTGCGTAAAAGTATGAGCTCTACGTGCAAAAAGTAAAATTATTTTTTTTTATTTTATTTCTATTTTTTCGTGGCCACAGAATCAAATGTAAAATTTGATTTTTCTTAAAATCTGGTCTATTTTTATCTATATCTTTTGAACCACTCTTTTAATAAGAAATGTAATTGCACACGTTTATTTGTAATTTTATTATCTTTAATATGACATTAAAAAAAAGGAAATTGGGCATTTGTAGCTCAAGATATGAGTTTCAAAGTGAAGAGAGGTCGAAAAAGTGAAAAAACCACAATATCTCGAAAACTGTACCATTCAAAAAATTTTCATTTTCATTTTCGAACTCAGCAGGAAAATCTACATACGAAAAGTAAACTCAGATCAGTGGAACATTTTGAGTGTAAACTAGTGTAATTAGTAATATGAATTTAAAAAAAATGAAATCTTTTTCAAAATCGAGTCATTAATTTCAAACATTTTTTATATTACTCCCCCGTATACATATTTATGAGTTTCATATATGCCTCAATATTGGATTATTTAAGATGAGAAGGCATGATTTTTTAAGATAACGTTTTTAAAAGTTTTAAACGCCTGCATAAATAAAACAGTAAGAGAAAAAATATTGACAGATAAAATATGTATTTTTGAATTGATATTTTGTGCTGACTAACTACCCCAAACTGACTAACTGCACTCAAAGTTTGCGAATTTACACATGTTTTTATGTGAATTCATTAGGACTCACTACCGTTTTTTTTTCTAATGCGTAGATTTTCTTAGAAACTTTTCACCAAAAAATTGTGACGTTATGGTCATATCGTTTGGGAAAGTATGTATATCTATTAGTTGAGAATTACCTTTCAGAAAATACATACGTATATTTTTTCAGACAATTAAAATTATGCGAAAAATTGTTGTACAGTGTATTAAAATCCACTCTTTTTTTGTAGGATAGACAAAAAAGTAAAAGCAAAATATTAATGTTATCGCAATTAGATGAGTAACAATTGCGGTGGTTTTTTATGCACTACAATTAAGTTACTTAGTATATTTAGTTTAAATAAAAGTTGGTAGTACTTAGCTCCAGAGTTAGCAACTCTATAGACTATGTATGTTTTTTGAATGAAAGTTTTGTGTTAGGTGCTTAAAGGTCTTCCAAATGGAATACTTATACAACAGACGGACTTGCAAGAAATCGGACTAGACAAATTATATGGAAAGGGTAATGAAGAAGTTTGCTTGATATTGGTTCAAAGCTGCCAACAAATGCCAGCGTGTTCCTAGTAATGCTTTAAGAACCGTTTAAATTTAAAATTTGTACATGGGTTTCAACAAGTATCTAATTAATTGGTCTTTCGCAATATAACTTTTGTTCAGACAAAATGGCTTCAGTTGTACACGATAAGCTTCGCAAGTCAAAAAAATATATAGTATAGTCCATAAATAATCGTTGCGACTAGAAAAATATTTATGTGCTCTTGTTTGATTTTACAGAAAGGAAAAAAAACATGGTTTATTTTGTTATTTCGCAACCTTTTCATATTTTTCCATATTTTCTGAATTATTTCTTAACTACTGAAACGATAAAGATATCAAGATATTGGTGAGCAGAAGACATATGAATAGAAATTTAATGGCGAAATAAAAAAAGTTCGAATTTGCGGTTTTCCTGTTTTTCTAGTCGCAATAATGATATACATACGTATCATTTTATGAACTCTGAAGACTTGTATGTACAAATAGCTGAGGAAAAATTGTAACTAAAAGACTTTTTAAGTAAGGTATATAAATTAAAGATTTCATATCCATTTCAAGTTGAGATGTAATCCATATCGATTTTCTTGAACCGTTTCAACGACGTTTGCAAGGAAAAACGTCCACATTTGGCAAATAAAACGTTACATATTAGTCTTAAACATGGGTTGCCACCAGTTTTTAGAGCCAATTTTTCTTATCATTCTATCAACAAGGCAACCCTGGTTCGTTAGTTTCACCAAAACATCTCACTATGTTTCCCGTACATTCCATCCTGTAATCTTATACACTCGACTTTTCTACAGTGGGCTCTTGGACTATATCTTTCATCAGGCTAATGCATGGGTTCATGTGTGCGATATTCTATGAATGGCTCGGAGAAAAAAGATTCAAATCAAATGATGTGGTCATCACTGAAACAAACGCATATTGCGCAGTTTCAGAGAAATTGTTTTATTCCGAAAGGATCAAAAGATTGGAAAAAGCTATGAAGTTTGCTCGAACTATACTGATCCTAAGTTCTGCATTGTTTTGGAAAAATGTAGAATTTGAAATTCGATATACGGCAGCGAATTTACTAAGCTTGGTTCTGTATCTCCAAGTGGCCATACGAATGTTTGTGCATTATCCTTTGGTAGGAATAAGCTTCTTTCGTTTTTACGGGAATTTATGTATGTATTAACTTCTCCACAAGATTGAGTGTAACCAAAATCATAAAAATAACAAATTGAAATTCGCCAAAAAACTATGGGAAAACTTACTAATGCCGGCGCATACATGTGACTAAATAGTTTGACAAGCGAATCCACTGCACAACTATTTAATCACATGTATGCGCAGATCCTATGAGAGATATCAGACTTTAGGTTTTTTTATCGACATCCCTATCAGAGATTGTTTAGACGAGTTTCATGGTTATGCATTAAAGGGGCAAATTATGAGGGCAAAGCTAGCATTGCTTCTTCTATATTTTTGCTGCATATCTGATTCATTTGCTTCTAATGCACAAGCTTGATATTTCAAATGCGAACAAATAATAAAATAGAAAATAACAAAAAACAATGCAAAACACTTATCAGGCTTCAAATACCGCAAGCGGAAAAGTCTTTTGGCATTTGATTTGCTGTGGGAGCAAACAAAAGTTGAATGTACTAACAAATAGTTCAATAGCAACTGAATGACTAATCAGAATGGGATGTGACACTTAAGCCGATCAGCTGAGCTGAGCGTCCGATGATAGTGGTGCCTTTGCATTTTCAAACTTACCTTCAGTGGAGCTTGTTGGTTCAACAGGTGTTGCGCCACCCCTCAGATTATCTTCAGATGTAGTGTACATCGTGGACGATTCATTATTGTCCAATAAACTTTGCTTTTCGGGATCAGCCATTGCGCTGCAACGTCGATAGTAACGGCAGAGACGAGCGAGATTTCAGCAAACGCGAATTGCAACAGAAAGTCAGAAAAACTTTGAAAGTCTGCTTTAGTGCCAAAGGAGAAATAAAGTGCAGTAAATCTCCGCAAGAAATAGATTAGTAAAAATTCTTTGCTTTTTTATTATTATACGCTTTCTTTCGTTCTTCCACTAACTTTCGTATTCTCACAGATTTTTGCTGCAATTGAAAGAAACAACACAAATTCATTAAAATTTTAGTTACAAATTTAGAGTTAATGCTTAGTAGTTAATATTATATAGTTTCACAATAATATATGCCATAAATATTAAAATTTATTATTTTATTGCGTTTTTTCTTTGTTTAATGTGCATACTGTTGAAGTTGTTTTTCTTGCCCTGTGTCTGGACCCTCCCATTCAACGAAGTCGACAATCACTGCGATTCAATTGCCCTTTCAATTTTCTTTACTGATGCTGTTTCTTTTGTGGGATTCATTCTTTTTCATGTTTTATTTTCAATTGTATTGCATCAAATGAATAAGAAAATTAATTCTTATTTCGCATTTTTCTTTACTTTTGTATTTATTTGCTGCTGCACTTCTTCGATTTTCATTTTTTTTCTATGCTGCTTCTTCTCATTTTGTTTGTGTAGGGTGGCGATTGATTTTTAATAAAATTTCTGCTTGAAACCACTAGCCTTTCAACTGATATTTCATAAGTGATTTGTAAAATACTCTGAAGACATTTTTAATTTAATAAAATTTGATAAGATCAAATGTTTTTACCTATTATTTGCAATTTTCCGGGTATGACTTTTCCTGCACACAACGAAATGGTTGACTTTTCACGAAAAAGCAGAAACGAAATTTGCCGAGATTTAAGAATATGGAAATGAAATGTGAATAGAAAGGGTGGTAGACCAAGATACAACAAATGTCATTTTTTGATAAATGTCATTGTTGCAGAGACATCTGGTTGTGAAATTGAAAACTGATTACTATTAAATAGAGCTGCCACACAGATTTGATTTTTCATTGAAGTTGACTATTTCTAGCAATTCTTACTCCAAACAAATTTCATTGGCAATACAGCTAAAGAAACAGAGTTTCCACTATATATGGCTGCAGCTGAGACCAGGTTAGCTTTAACATAACAAAAACAATCGTAAAAATCATTTTTAAGTGACAAGAGTAAGCACTAAGAATTAAATGCTAGCACTTGAGCTTAGCTTTAACATCTTCTGTCAACGTTCATGCTAATTTGAACATAGTTCAAACGTCTGGTTTTAGCCGTTCAAACTTCTCTCAAATTATTTTTTAACTCTAACACGTACCTGATCACAAATAGAAGTAGTTTATTTTGTGATATTTCATTTCATATAAAAGCATTGCTCTTGAAAAATGCGTAAATTATGAAATTCATACAGCAAGTTGGCCGACAGGCTGTTGATAGCGTCGACATTACACATTATAGTCAAACTCTGTTGCCGAACTATGTGTTCGTGTGAACTATCCCATTGATTGCGCGAAGCGACATCTGACTGTCAAGATGCTTAAGTAGAACTACCGTATTTCTAGTTGCCAGAATTTTGGGAAAAAATTTGTTGTGAACAAATTGAACTGCTAGCGAATAAGAAATATAAGTTTGAAATTTAATATCAGGGTAAATGACGTAACATCTCTACGTACTCCTCTTAACCTTCGCTTGTATGAAAAGTTGTATGTACACATTCTCACCTATATCTACCCGGGTAGATACACATTTTTTCCATAATTATTGTATCGAATACTTGAATTTTTTTTTAAAAATCACTTGTTTTATAACTGTTTTAATTATTTAAGAGGCGTTAAAAGTTTGAAAGTGAAAAGAAAATGTATATGTATATATATTAAAGTGGTCTACAAATCAAACGGTGTTGTATGCGGAAAAAATTTTATGAATTCAAGTTAATTTAAAGAATTTTTTGATGAGTTTTAGACCGTATGAGCCCATTATAGGAGATGAACAGTTGTTTGGGTATAGAGGACCAAAGTTACCCAGTATGTGCCCTCTTAGGCAGCCAAGTATGAGAACAAATTCATTATGTTAGTGATTCCAACACACCCCATTCCTACAATTGCCGAATTTATACATGAACAATTTGATACACATAAGACGTAAACCAGGATGAAAGAGTCGTTGAAAAGTTAGTGATGTCTTTCAAAGGAACTGGGTGAAATATGACATCTGATATTTTCTTACCTCTTTATCCGTATCTAAGTATTTACTCAGTTGGAATATGATAATTATTGGTAGTTTTAAAAACAACAAATGATATTTATCTAAAGCTTTTAACCTAGCCAAAGGAAAACTCTGCTCCACTAAGCTTGACTTGACCAAAACTTAACTTTAAGCTCATGTGTTTCTGCCAAGGGTAGAGCCGTTGCATTGCTATCGAGAATGCATTGTGGTGAAACTGTAAGTGGAGCCAAACGAAAACCTGAGATAATCCATTGTAACAATACTAAAATACTAGGCGGCATGGGTATCATTGGTAAGATGTTGAATCAATATTCTACTAAAAGAGCAACAATTCGAGGGCATCATGCATTATTTTATTTTTTAGACATCGCAGCCCGCGTTAAGTTATCTACTCAGTAAATAATTCTGAAGTCACAGTACAGAACCCTGAGATAATCCATTGTAACAATACTAAAATACTAGGTGGCATGGGTATCATTGGTAAGATGTTGAATCAATATTCTACTAAAAGAGCAACAATTCGAGGGCATCATGCATTATTTTATTTTTTAGACATCGCAGCCCGCGTTAAGTTATCTACTCAGTAAATAATTCTGAAGTCACAGTACAGAACCCTTGCCGACGGGAATTTTTGCAGAAATAAGTTAAACAATCATGCATCCCGTAAATACGAAAAAGAGCTGGGGACACTAAAGTTATTTCAAAATTAAATCAGCAATGGAATGTGCAATTTCAGATAATATTGTAGAAGAGAATGGTAACAATGCAAGTTCTGATTCTGTTCCGGATTTACTTCGGAGATGGAATTGAAGTTCGAAATTTATTTCAGGATGATACCAAAAAAAAAAAAGGAAAATCTGTCAAATTTTCGGAACTATAACAGCTCAAGTTCGGAGTTAAGAAAAAATTACATAGCATTAGACTTCGAAGAGCTATTGGCATTCAACTTCGGACTTCAATGTCACTTCAGAATTAAATCGGAATCAGAACAGGACTGGATTAAGCCAAATGGTAGATTAATTTTACACCTTATGTAGTTCCAGAACGAAATACATCTGGACGAATGAAGCAAAAAGGTGGATGCCATATATTTAAAATGTAAAATATTGTGTTTTATGTATTCAAATAAAGTATTATTAAACAAAATGCTTGAAAACTATTAAAATTTCATATACATATAGTATATCTACCCGGGTAGATATAGGTACGAATGTGTATATACAACGTCAAAACTTAAAAAAAACTATTAAAAATTGTACTCAAACTAAAAATCAATTTATTTTTCAAAATAAGTTCTAAGTTTGATCACTGATTCGAAAGCATTTTTAGAATCTTCCAAAATTCATGGAGATATACTAAAATCAAAATCGCAATATCTACCCGGGTAGATACTGTACAAGCGAAGGTTAAAGATGCTTAGTAACGATACTTGCGAATTTTTACGAACAATTTGTTTTAATTGTGAATGGTATCGAAAATGGATATTTTTGCTTATTGAAGTCTTCAGACTCTGTAGCGCAAATTTTCGGTTCAAATATACGTAGAAAATTACCAATCATATTCCATTAATGTCCAAAATGCCGTTTAAAAATCGAATGGTATTGAAAAAACTAAAAAAAGTTACGGTGTTAAAAGACTGTGAAAAGGTAAACTCAAAAAAAAAAAAAAACAAAACGATTCACTAGATTGCAGTCGAGAAATATCGAAAAATAATTTATCAAGCAAAATAATAAGTATTGAAAATATCGAGCAAACTGATCAAAGTCGAATAACATTACAAGAGTCGAAATATATCGAACTTCAAAATAATTTTTAAAAGTCAAATCAGATTAAAAAAAAAAATGTCATCAAGTTTTTTTCAAACAAACGCACCCTCTAGTGCGCCGTGATGCATATTTAAATCACACTAAATTTCGTTCTCTAGGTCAAAACTTTGAATTCGATGATATGTAACGGTTCTTCACATCATTTTTACGACATTGTGTGAACATGTTTTTCAACCGCTGAGGTCCCATTATAATTGAAAATAGATATTATACGTATTTGAAGTTGCTTCAGATAAGTTTGATATTTTTTATCGAAATAAAGTAGTACACATTGTTTTTATCCGGTAAGTAGCTCGTTGTGAATAAAAAAGTGTTTGATGCAAATTTGCACTTAGGCTAAATGCGCAATGGTGCAAATATGCATCAAAGGATATTTTGTCTTCTCCACCCTCCACCCCGAAAAATTAGCCAAATTGCCAGAACAAAACTTTCTTTTCTAGACGATTCCTATGACTTCCGAAGCAATTTGTTGAGTTTCGTTTTCTTGCGCACTAGAGGGTTAATTTAATAATCAGTCGCAGATCGCACCGATAAGCTTAAATACCGAGATTTTATTCAACTTTCGTCAGCTATAGCTAAATAGTTTGCCGACAGAGTACCACATTGGCCTCTCTATGAGAAATCGCATAAATTATTTTAATAGCTTAAATCGAAAAAAAAAACCAGTGTGAGTTTTACCCAGGGTTATCAAGTTGAAAAGAAGGAATTCACGCCCTTCCCAAAATTAAATAAGTTTCCTTGAAAGTCAATTTTTTTTGGTCAGCAATTTAAAAAATAGTTAATAAAAATGTCTAAAATTTAATTTTTGTGTGGAAAAATCTTTTTTTTTTTTGTTTTTTGCATATTAAAAACAAAAATCATCCAATTATCGGGTTTTTGACAAAAATCATCCGATACCGGCTTCCTCGAAAAATTTTCAATTCCTATAGGACTCCCGGCTTTGACCTGTTATTCCGGGCATAACCGTGTTAAAACCGGCCACTTGGCAACTCTAATTAATACGCATAGCACAAAACAATGAGCCAGGGATCATAATAGTTACAGTACTTTTGGACAGACTTTACGCTTTTAATGGAATTGCTATTATATACTAGTAGTAGCAACATAAGAAAGACAGACACTGATAGAAGTTGACTTATAAGCCAAAGTACTTAACCTATGAGGCTCTTCTCAAAAAGCCACTGATTGTGGGCCTGCTTATTTGTAAATGTTTACTAATACGCACTAAATTTCATATCTTAAGGCCGCTCACTACGTTTAACCTGTGGCTTACCCGATGGCCTTCAGTACGACCCTCGCGGAATACATAGAAATTTCACGACAGACATTCAACATTTCAGAAGACAACAACAACAATTGAAATCACGCACAAATTTTTTGCTTATCATGTAAATTCATCTACATAAGTGGCAATTATGCTAAAACAAAATTTTGTATGTTATCAAGAAAAATGAACTTTAAATGCGCTTGCTTATTCTGACCCACATTTGAGAACGGATTCCTTAGTTTTCAATGTTTGGTGGCTAACTCCCCGTTGAACAGTACGTTACAGCAGACAATTTGATATTGAAATATTAATACAAAACATCGAAGTTTACTCGAGCAAACACCTAAAATAAAAAACCAATAATGCCGAATAGGGGAAGAGGAGGCAAGAAAGACATTCATCCTTTTAAAACACCTGCGCTGAGAGAAAGAGCACGATAGAGAGAGAGAGAGAACGAAAATTTGATTCCTGCGTAGAATAAGAGAGAGAACTTTGTTTTACAATTATAAAGCTTCTGCATTTCTTTAAAGCCGCCGACCCGACATTGAAAATACGCAACAGTTTAGTAATAAAGCTAAGCATTTCGGTGTCTGACCCATTCCGCTCGAAACAACCACCAGTTGCAAATGTACTAAAAAGAAAACCAAAACAAATACAATAAGAACAAAAACTAAAACGACACCTGGCCCAAAGCATTTATTATCCTTAATGAGCTATTTCCCCTACAAAACTGGCTGGCATGCCTGATGCGATGCTATGCGTGTCTTTTACTCTCGGGAGAGCTATGCTGCATGAAGCTTTTTAAATCCTTTAAATAAGCTATCGTAGTACGCGCTTGGTAATGGGTTCTGTTCTACACATGTTCTTTGTTCATAAATTCATGGTCATGGTAGGATGGGTGACGTTTTACTTGTTTATTCATGGGCTTTGTTTATCATCAAATGCGTTTGGTTTTATTTTCACTCATACTACTTTGCTTTTATGGACCATGTTGTGCAAAAAAAAACAATATACAAAAATTCCTGGAAATCATCCTTACAGAGGAGAAGGACCTTCAAATCAAATATCAGGTTAAGGTGAATTCATGATGCATTTTGTAAGCGTATAAATTCATTGATGTATTTGTACATAGTAAATGTTTATGCATTCAAAGTCAAAGGGAGGAAATGGTAAAGGGAGAAGATGAAGCTCTATGTATAGAGAACTGTACATTGGACTTTTCTTGCTTCAAACTGCTTGTGGCGTGGCTTATTTTACAATAATATTATAATAAAACACAAATTATAAAATAAGTTACAACAAATATACCAATAACCTGAGTTGAAGTGGCCCTTTAAGTTGCTGTTGGCATTAATGGACCAAAAAGACTAGAGATACAATCATATACTGGGGGAGTACTATTATTCTGCAGATTAAATAACTTTATTGAAGCGAAACTTTTTTACAAGAATTTAGCAAGATTTTTTTCAAAAAATAATTTTTTTATCAAAAAATCTGATTATATTTCAATATTCGATATAATCTGACTATTTTAAAATTTTGCGATAGCGTAGACTTTTCGAGATTTTCTTGATACTCCACTTTCGCAAAATGCCTCACGACTTTTTCAATACATTTTGTTTTTTCAGATGCGATACTATTTCGATAGTTTTCAACTTCTTCGATGTTTTTAGATACCTTCAGATTCGAATGTCTCGATACTTTTTGATTCTAATCGAAACCTCTAGACATTTTCGTATTTACTCGTCAGAAAAATGTTTTTTCTTTGAAAATTTTATTTTGATTAAAATCTTTAAAAAAATAAAAAAAAAAATCATTTACGAATCAAACGTCTAATAAAAGTTCCGCAATCGGCTCCGACTTTGGAAAACTTTCCAAATACACCTCAATTTTACTTTGTCTTATAAGTGAAATTTGGGACATGTCGGCATAATTTTCTACTTAACATCATCATTTTGCAACAGCAACATCTTTGTTTTTTGAAAGCAATCAGGCAACACTGGTGGTCTGCCAGTTTCCCGCTAAAATTGCAATCGGCCATTCGCATGCATTCGCGTTTTCTTAGTTTAAATTTTAAATTAGTTATTGCAAAAAGCAAATAGAAATAAACGCAAGTGCTTGTGATATTCGTTAGATATAAAGTTCATTGTTTTTAAGTGAATAATTGATAAAAATCAATCCGATTTTGATTAAAAACGGCTTTGCATTTCGCGAATTGTGCGCCATATTCATGCAGTTTCACATATTGCATGCAGCGTTGCCAAGTGAAATTTCATGCCGAAGCCTGCGGCCCGGTAGGAATTGAAAGTTTTCTGAAAAACTCGGGAATTAGATGATTTTTGTTACACGTACTTAAATTTTATTTAATAAGCTTTGGCATAAGGCCATGAAGCTTAAAAATTTATTTAAATAAATGAAATCATACTCATAAGCAACTACCACAAGACTAATTTAAATACAATTTCGAAGAAACAAAATGTACTTGTGTAAGCACACGAGGATTATAAAAAACTTTTAAAAATGGCGATCATATTTTCCCAATGCCGTCAATTTTTCAAACTGTTTCGTTGCATTTCTTATGTCGATATCCTGTACAACAACCATATCGCTTTGAACAATATTTTCTTGGAGCATGAGCACACACACTTTTTTCCTTAATGTAATCCAATGTAAGATAAAAATGAAATTGAAATGTAAGGTTACATAGGCCGACGAATAAGTTTTGACTGACTGAATCCGAATGCGACTTCAGGACTGCTCTATAACGTTAGGTTTTTGAGATATTTTGAAATGAAATGGCGAAGATCACGGTCTTTCGCTGCAATTGAGGTTATGTTACATCACGAGTAGATTTTCTTACAACACATGGTATCTGAAACATAAGAATCAAATTGCAAGCACCTCAAATCCCATTGCGTCTATGGATTTTCGGGATCACATCATGTCAACATCTTTGCTTAGTGACTTTGGATCTGATTAAGAGTGATATAAAAAGTATCATACTCACAAGTTCAAGCCAGCCCTAGTGCTAGTTAGTATCACAAAATATTTTCATATCGCGTTTTGTAGCATTTATTTTAACAGCTTCCTTGACGTAAAGTTTTAAGTTTTTCACATGGAAAGATGCCACGTGCAATTGCACAAAGGGGGACCCTTTTTGCCTACTTCTTTTGGGTTCTCTAAGCGTTCCCATATTGAATTTGAGAACATAATAAATTTAATTAAATAATCATTATAAAGTTTTAAGGTTTTTGCTTGTGTGGATGGTGCCGTGCCCTCTTGCCAAGCTTTTCCCACTTTTTGCATTGCTTCAAATAACATGCTCAGTATATGTATAGCTCTTAAGTATTTATTTATATGGGAGGTACCATGTCTTTCAGTCTTAATTTTCCAACTTTTTCTTTGATACTTTCCTAACTACTAACTAGTCAAAAACGAATTTGGTTTAATCTAGCTAAAATCGTAGAAATTTTCGTAAACAGCTTGGTCCGACCAGATATGTGATACATTTTCGAACAAGAAAATCTATTAATATGTATGGAAATATTCATATATTTAACTAAAAATACACAAAACTAAGAGACACACTGCAAATATGTTGAGTAGGTAGTTAATTATTTTTCGGTCCTGATACCGTTGTTTTTCGAATTTTTCTGTAAATCGAGTCAGCAAAATATCGTCTGAATTTTAAGATTTCGTCTACATGGGGCTTTCGACTTTGAAAAACTATAGCTTTAGAACTGTTTTTTCTTATAAATAAGCAAGTGCGCTAAGAGACCTTTCCAATGCTGGCACATACGGTCAGCGATTCCGAAACTATGATATTTTTTTCTATGGAGGAAGATATATTAATACATTGAAAACAATACAAATGAGGGGGAAAAAGCATTATAATTAAACAAATATAATGTATTATTTTCAATGTATTAACACATCATTTATGTGTATTTGTTTTCATTCAAACAGACTTCATCTCATAAATTCAACATTGTAATACAATATTTTTGTTACCTTCTGTATATCATGTAACAATTGCTAAAATCTAATAATGTTCTCTTCCCACTTGTTTCATTATTTTGACTTTACAAAATGTAATTGAAATCTATTTCTTAATTTGCTAAATTTACCCAATTTCAATACACTCTTCCATACTTCCTTCCGTGTTGATTCTATGTATCTTTGTGTGCAAAGATGTAAGCTGTAATGATGATGTATAATATACAAAATTTCCAAATAGCATCTTAATTTGCAATACACACACACACGCGTGTGACGACAACGCCATAGGTGTAGGTGAGTTTGTAAATGTTTGTATGCATAAGTATTTGGTTATTCACCTTAAGGCCAAAAGTAGATCAATCGCTTTGAAGTCATCAACAGCATCATCAATGACATTGATACCAATCTATAGCGGAAATTTTATATTTCCTTCATTGATGACATGTTGACATACTCATAACATAATCGCACATACATACATACATAGATGCTTGACAACGATGCTGATGACAGGAAAATTGTTAAGACAGATCGTTTAAGGGAATTCAAACTTGTGGCCTAGTCGTATTTTTATTTTGTATCCTTAGTATTTGATATTCCTTTTATGGTGTAAAAATAAGTGTTTCAAGTGTAACTAAAATAAACGAAATTGGCATGATTTCAATAAATTCTTGTAGTCAAAGCCAATTTAAATGAACTTAATTGTTGAGAAGTTTAAAAGAGTTACTCTTAAGACTAGTTGATTACAGTCTAATGGGGAAAGTTGCCACTTTGGTAAGAGTAAACGCGATTTTGAAAGATTTAAACCCTCCTTTGTCAAACAATGATACAAATTGTCAAACAATGAAATAAATTTTAAACTTATTGTTAAATTAAAATGAAATATGGATATTTATTGTTTTTTTTTTCATATGGATAAAAAAAGGAAAAAAAAGGAAAAAAAAGGACTTAACATAAATTGTAGGCAATTTCCTCTAGTTTCATTTTGTATATGAATATTTTTATCGTAAAATGAGTCAGAAAGGGGATATTGTCAAAAAACTGTTTTTAGGCGCAATTTTTCCTACATGGCGGCGCGAGCGGCAACAATACGAGGTGGCAAAGTTGAAATTCCGAAAGAACACATCGAAATCTATAAAATTACTCATTTCCAAAACTACCGGAAAACTTTCCAGGCAACGTCTTTTCTTATAACCAAATGACTGTACTATTGACTTAGAATTTCAAATGTGTTTACAGAAGGCAAAGTTTAATTTAAGACTCGTAAAAATTTACCAAATGACTAGTGGTACCCGCGGCTTTGCACGTGAACGTTCTGTTGCTTTTTTTCACAATGAAATTTCTCTCTTAATATCTCATTCTATCTTCCCCCTTCTAAAGTAAAAAAAAAAAACAAACTATTGAAAGAGACTTTGTTCTTTGAACTTCAAAGCCAAATACAATGAGAAGAAAACAACAATAACAACATAAAATTTAAGCAGCAGCAAAAAATCAAGCGACGATTTTTGTGTGAGATTTTGCAAAAACTTAATCCTAAAAAAATGATATTTAACTTTAAAAAATATAAAAAATAAGTATACAGTAACCTTTTCTATCAAAAATATGCTATTTTAAAAAATAAATAATTAAAATCGGTCCAGTTTATTTTGCGCCAAAACGTTACAAATGGTTTTCATATAAGTAATTTGGTATAAATAATATAGATACGGTTACATGACGCAATACAGAATATATAAAAGTAATAAGTAATAATTTTCCATGACCAAGTCAATTTTGCCGTTATTTTTCTTCTTCGTCTTGTGTTCTTTTCTTACGGAGCATAGGGCCTTTAGTTACATGAAAATCACACGCAACCTGGTCGCGGTACTTTGAAAGAAGTCATTTCACGAGTGTTTCATAATAGTATTAAACTAAAATATTGCGAACGAATTTGAGAACATATTCCGATCCGGTGTCATCTTCTTAGCTGAAATAATGATGAACGTGCACAATTCACCTAAATTTTCACCAATTGTAGTCCTTGAAGCCACGCAAATGTGGTTAGCACCATTCTTACGCTTCTTCCTGGAGTGACCGAAACCACTTTGAGCTATGCATCAATTTAAAAAGCTGCTTTAGTTATACGTTTTGCTACCACTTCGAAATCATTGAACCGTCGTTCTGTTTCTGAGGCAGCTGTGTTATTTGACCAGGCACCCAGCACTTTTGCTGCAGGAATTTTATATCCTTTTCGTCGGTTGAGCAAACGTTCAGTCTTTTCTGCAATAGTTCAGTCCAACATTCATAGGCAGTAAAGGCTACTATACTCTGTTTGAAGAGAATCATGTAGTACATGTTAGATAGGTATGCTTCGAGCGCCCCGAGACTTTGCATCATATAATAATAACATTTACAACAATTACAAATAGCAATAATTTATATAAATCTTAAAACTCATTTTGGGTGACTACTTTAAAGACTCAAAGTTACGAAAATAAAACGAAAAAATGCGAGAAAAAACAAACTTTTTTTACTGATGAGATTCTTTTCATTTCATTAATACATACATAGATATACATACAACTACAGACAATTAAATTTTTATATACAGAAACTTTTATGTTAATTCGTTTTTACAAACTGTCACATAAATATCTTTAATAACAAAAATCTGCAAGAATCACAGGCTAAATGTTTGAATTTTAATGACCGTATTCTGTTTTTGTTTTACACTCTCTTTGGTTTGTTTTTGTTTTTATTTCATAACATACCGTCCAACATACAAAATATGGGATTATCATCCCTTATCTCATGTCAAAATTCAAGGCAAACTTTTCTATGCTTTATTCCCTTGCTTCCCGTGCAAAACTGAAAAACCTCTATATCCTGCTCCTGCCGCGAGACCCACAACAATTCAACCACCCAAACGCGTTCGAATGTTGGGCAGCTCCAAATAGTGCTACGGCTGCTTGCTGTTGCCGCTGACTGTGTAATTTTTACGTGAAGGTAAATAAAAAAACAAAAAAATAAAAAACACACACACATACACAACTTTGCGCTGAATTATAGGCAACAAGTGTGTGTGTATCCGTTGTCTGTCTCCAGTTTTGTTATGCCTAGGGACATTGTGTCTATATGAAATGAAAGAAGAAGAAGAAGCAGCAAAGTAAAAAAAAATGCTTCGTGGAAGAAAAAAAAATAAAAATTCCCAACAATATGGGGCATAAAAAACAAATTTGTGCCCCGTTTTATTATTTGCTTATTAAGTCGTCATAACTTTACAAGTCGTACCTTCGTCTGTCTTGTGTTTATGTGTATTTATGTGTACGTAAATGTGTAAATGTGTGTGTTATATGGGCTGATAGGGCATTCTTACGGTTTTCAGCAGCGTACTTTTAGACACGTTAAGAGTTTTTTATGAATGTTACGCATGAGTTCAGCGATTTTCTTTTTTTTTCTTGCGAAAAGCTACGTAAATTGCTAAGATGTAACAAAAGCAGCAGTAACAGCAACAACAACAACATTAACAACAACAACAAAAAAGCAGCAACAATGATTTTCAAATATTAAATACAGGATATATGTCATAAAAATGATATGCTAAATTTTTAGAAAATTTTATTTGAAAAACATTTTCTTTAGATTAATGACCTGAGCATATTATAATAAAATAGTGCTCCGGGGTTAAAATGTTATTTATATTTATATCCCATAAATCCGGGAGCCAGTAAACTTTTAAAGTATCATATTTACCCAGAGATAAATAATGTTAAGTGCCTCAGTGTTAGTGTTGTACTTAAAAAAATGTGCGCCTGTTGCTGCACAGGTGAAACAATAACAAGATATGGCCCCTCAAATATGGCCTGAAATAGAGGTTCTGCTCAATAAATCGAAAAGTAAACTACGAATAGAAAAATATAGTAAGCGCAAAGTGGGAGGGAAAATTAAAACACTTCGATTTCATGCCAGAAATATCTCCGTATAACAAGATTTGACTAGCCGTTCTAAAATATTATATAGAAACAACAATTTTCAAATTAAATAGTTGTTTTGGGAAAGGTGCATGTTTAAGATTTGACGTGGCTTGAAAATTTTCAATAAAAAACGTGATTTTTGAGTTAATAATGCACAAATGTCCGCCATTTCATGTTTTACTTTGTGTGAAAAAATCAAAAAAGTATCTCAAAAACTTGTCTTGTGAGAAGAGTTTATGTAGACTTACTTTTCATCATTTTCATATAAAAAGTAAAATATTGAAAACCTTAAATACGTTTTTCTTCCACTTTATGTTTTTTGAGTTATGCCAGTCTTGAAGTAAGTGAGCGATATGTAGAACTGTAGTTGTTTTTTCGCATCGTTAATGACATGTTTTTATAACAAAGTTGCTAAAAATTATTTTTGAATATTGTTTCCGAAAACTGCCTCTAAACATTATCACTTAACATTGTTTTCAAACATTGTTTCTAAATATTTTTGTCAAAAACATTTTTGTCTCTAAACATTGTCATAAACCATTGTTTCTCGACATTACTTAATATTATCTCTAAACGTTACGCATAAACATTGTTTTTAAATATTGTTTCTAAAAATATTGTCGTATTTGATTAAATTTATGTGGCTTAGAAAGCTAAAAGTGAAATAAGTTGAAAAATTCTGGAAATGCTGAGTCCAAAATAGAAATATTTTGTTACAGCAAAAAGTAATAACTTTCCACGTATAAAATATGTTTTCGGACACATTTTGTGCAAGAAAATTATTTTAGTAAATGCATTTTTTATTATTAATAAATTACTTCATATTGATTTCGGAAATATTACATAAGTACAAAGAAAAATATTATTCAATTTTGCACATAGATTAAGGGGTTAGGTCACAGTAGAAATTTTAAGCATCGTTTTTTTTTTTTTTTATTGGCTATAAAGATGCTTTAGTAGCTTAAACATAACATACTTACAGAGTTATATCGAAAAAATTAGTACATGAACTCAAATTAAGAATTTTGGCAATCCAATGCCAAAACGTATTAGTCCGTACCGAAAACTTTAAGTGCATTTTTCTTGAAACAAAGTTTTTCAAGTTGGCACAAATAACTCGGTTAATTTGTGACCAATTGACTTAAAATCTTGACTGTATATTCAAAATCATATTCTTAATGGAAGTACGTAGGATCTTTTTTATATTGCATAGCTTTTTTATAAGCATTTTCCTGGCGATTTTTTTTTTGAAAATATTATATTTTTTTTTAAATCTCGGCATTTTTGCAACAATCGAAATATCGAAATAGTCTCATGTACTTCTCTAACTATTCGTATATGCAATCCAGTGAAATTTATTTATGTATTATACAACCTTAAATACGTTTTTTGAAGTTGAATGTTTTGCATAAAAACTAATGGGAATTATAAAAAGAGCGTGAAGTTAAATTAACTAGCAAAGACACAAACCATCTGACTTAACAGAGCTTTAACAGAGAAATGTTAACATGACGCTGAAAGAGATTTAGATAGGGTCAATTCAAAACTGTCCAACCTTTTCAAATAATTCAGGGTGCACGAACCAGTATATGTGGAATCAATAGAAAATAAAACAATGTTTCCAACGATATAAAATTTTGGTGCAGTATTGTCTTTTAGTACTTAATTTGATTATGTGAAACTTCTAATTATTATTGTGAAAACCTAACATGGTCATCGGGCCACTGACTAGTCGTTTTTGACTGTGTTCCGACCGCACTAAACAGGTTTTACAGAACACGGAACTACGTTTAAGACGACATATCACTTTAGTGCCGGTTCTGAATTTGAGCTTATAAATTTCTATGTCAAAATTTGCAATGAAATATTTGAAGTAGACGCATAAGATTTAAGAAGACATTCCTTAAGGGTCCTCTTCAAGCGGGGGTCCGTTGTCACGCCACTGTATGTCTACAGGACTCAATGATTTCTGTAAGTTTTTTACAATCACCCAACTTAGAAATGCTATGCATTTAATCGACACAATGAAAACTCCTCTCAGCATGAAGAACTCATTCGAATGTTTTAATTTAAGAATAAATGCTCGAGATTTTTTTTAGTGCAGACCGGCTGTTTAACTTTAAAAAAAACTTATTATATTTGATACCCAGTATTTTGTCAAGGTACTTTGAATCTCTGAAATAAAACGTGACAAGGTAAAACGAAGCCATGAAGAAAATGGAATTACCAAAGTTAAGTATTGTGTAAAGAATAGAATATTCAATGCGGAAGTAAAGGTAAAAAATGGATTGAGATTTTGACTGTTATTGTGTCGTTGCTATTTGAAAAAGATTTTAAATGTTTTTACTAATTTTCCCATAAACACATTCATACATATACATAGTATGTACTCATGAAAGTATGTGGATGTAATTTGATATTATTTCGAATGTAAAAAAAAAAAAAAAATTATGGGTCACTTTCTCGAAAGCTAATTTCATATTATTTAACATCAAAAAGCACAATTATCACTATCGTAAGGGCATCTCGAAGTTTTTGCCTGACTAAACGTTTTTCTTTCGAGGTCCGACAAGCAGCATAAAGAATCATAGGTAACTTATAAACATATGTGTTTTCAAAGTTTTATCGTGCTCACAATATTTGAAAAAATCGCAAAAATTCGAACCGCTCTACTATAAATCCGAAAACAACTTCCTTCAACTGCTTGTATTTATTATGATTTCCTACAAGAACTATTGCAACAATAATATTTGGAATTTAATTTGTAAGGAATCTTCCATGTTTATGAATTCCTTTGGGTATAAATAAATGGAACTAAGCCATGCATTAAGAAGCTTGCGGCAGTGGCAATAAATAGAGGCAGTAGCAACTGCCTCTTAGGTTTGGGCGATTGAACGCGAGAGAAAGCTGACTTGCAATTAGGCATAGTCCTCAAAACTAATTAAAACCCATGATACGTAACCACTGACGAAATTTTGCCCACACACACACACACAAAGTTCAGTTTAATTACGGCTTGTTAAGAGAAATCCAGACAAACCCATTGATTTGGCATCAAACGCCCAAGGACAGGCAGCAGCAGCAGCAGCACATTTTTTGTTTTTATTTATCTGTCTTTCGTAAATGTCCTTTTAAGTTAGATATGTGTGCGTTGGTTGGTGTACGTTTGTGTGCATGTTTGTGCATGTGTCTCGGCATCTTTTGCCGTATAAGTAACAATATTCACTTGTTCGCTGATTGTTATGTAAGTAGTACAATAATTTGTTATTGTAAGCTAAATACTTTTGCTTGTTTGCAGTAAAGTGGATCAAATGTTTCTCAAATAAATTTTCAATATGAAGTTACTTCTTCTATAAATGGTATAATCGGACAGATATCATCTTACTAAATCATCTTATACTAACGTTCCTTATTGTCGGGTCTTTGCTTTCATAACGCTACGAAAATAGTTCCGGTTTAATGATTACACCTCCCTTCTACTATAGAAGGATGAAATCTTATGAAAATTTCGAACTCAAAAATTCGTTCTGTCCAAAATTTGGCGCAACCTATAAAGATAAGAGAATTCTGAAATTATTTGTTGACAATAGTTCCGTCAAATGTAATATGATTTCTTAAAAAAATAGACGTGGACGTAAAAAACAAATTTCGAAATGGTCACTCTCTTCATCTTTAAAACCACTCCTTACAGTTCAAAATATTCCGAAACTAATAAGTTTGAAAAACTTTAACAAATTTTATAGTTGCACCATTTGAAATCTTATTCGACCCGTTATTATCCTCAAACTTTCTGTGTGTAACGGGGTAAGTACCCGTTTCATTTTCAAAACAAATTTTTTAACGTTTGAACATGCTCTACAATTCTGAAACCTCATGAGAACTCCTGACATTATATCAAGTTTATATTTTCATATGAGTGGCTTCACCTGATCATGGGGGAGATGTCATTATTTTGTACTTTTCGAGCTAAAAAAATTGAAATTTTCATACAATTTGTGAAGGGGTACCCTGTCGCCTGGAGAAAGGTGTATTTTTTGTCACGCACAGAAGGATTAAGGATCCGATGCATTGTGACACCATTCATTTAAACAAATATCCGAGGTCACAAAACTTTGTTTTACGTAGAAAAAAAAAACACACTTTTCAATGCGTAAAAATAGGTGCTTTATTTATCCTCCACATTACTTCACAATCCTTGATAAAATTGTCTTCACATTCTATAGTAACTACTTTTCGACTTAAAACACGAATGACCCCATTCATTTCAACAAATTTAAGTTTATAAATATAACGCACCTTTTTATTAGCAAAAAACACACTTTTCAATGTGTAAAAATAACTGCGCTATTTATCTTTTGCATTACTTCACAATTCTTGATAAAATTGTTTTCACATTTTAGAATCACTACTCTTAGACTTAACATAGAAAGTTTTTTCGACAAATTAGCGCTTTAGTCACAATTGTATACCCAATTCTATTTGAAGTCTTCAGTATTTGTTTTTAGTTCAATATAATGCAATATTAATCGGTTATATTCAGTACCGCATTACACAAAACAAGTAGATCATATGGAAACCTGCCCATCAATTTAAAGGTACTTCATGAAACCTTTTTATACCCTACACCTAGGGTACATTCATTTTGTCCATCCGTTTGTAACACATAGAAGGAGGCGTGGCAGGTATGGAAAAGTGTATATATTCTTGATCAGCGTCACCACCTGAGTTGATTTAGCGATGTCCGTCTGTCTGTCTGTCTGTCTGTCTGTCTGTCTGTCTGTCTGTTGAAATCAGGTTTACGGGAAAACCAGGAGAGCTAATGGAATGAAACTTTCACACACAGGTCACATCTTTTTGCAAGCATCTTGCTATTGAAAATGGGCGAAATCGGTTCGCGGGCCACGGACACGCCTACCGCCCATATCCTATGTACCCAAGCCAATTTTGAAAAAAGTTGCAGCGATTTTGATGAAACTTGGTGATTTGATGCACATGTGAACAAGATTAGGATAAGGCTAGGTTTCAAGTTTTCAAAGCTTCCTACAGGGGCGTGGCACAGCCCTAAATTTTAACCTTTATACCACCATATCTCGTAAGCCGTGCAAGATATTGCTATGAAATTTGGTAAACGGATACATATCAAATATATCTTGAGTTGAGATAAAAGTGGGCGGAATTGAAAAAGTGGGCGTGGCACTTTTCAACTGCTAAAAATTTTGATTCCATATATCTCGAAATTGGCACAAACGATTTTCATAAAAATCTTGGAGATGATGCCGCTGAAAGCTGTCATCAATACAAGCTCAGCTTCTTTATTGAAAAAATTCGTTGAAGGGCGTGGCACCGCCCACAATATTTATAAACGTTATATTAAGAGAACGAACAACGTAATCGTGATGAAATTTAATGAGGTAGATATACTTGCTATAAGGTCTTTTATTACAAAAATTTGGTACAATAGTACATTGGGGCGTGGCACCTCCCATATAAGCAAAAACTGTTTATTGTTATAAATAGTGTACTAAGAGAGTAATCTTCATAAAAGTTGGTGTTTAGATGTCAGTTACTATAGGCTTTAAAAATAAATTAGTTTTGGCAGAATTGCATCAGTGGGCGTGGCACCTCCCATATTAACATAAATTTGTAAGCGCTGTTTTAAGTAAACTATTGCAGCAATTGCTATGAAATTTAATGAAAGTGGTTCAGTTGCTATAGAGTATATCTGAATCAAAAGTGGCTGAAATAGCACCAGTGGGCGTGGCACCTCCCATACAAATAAAATACGGTAAGTGGCATATTTATCGAAATAAATGAGCAATCATACTAAAATTTGGTGTTAGGGGTTTGCTTATGAAAAGCTATTTCTGGATCAAAACCGGGCTGGATTGTACCAGTGGGTGCGTCACTGCCCTAAATTTTAAATTAAACTGCAGCATATATCGCAAACTATACAAGCTATTGTGCTGACATTTAATTTGAGGATGTCGAGCACAAATATAATTTGTTGAACCAAAAGCGGGCGGAATTGGAGAAGTGGGCGTGGCATATTTCAAATTTTTAATTTTTATTCGATTTTTTCAACATTTTCCATATTCTTTCGACTTTTTCAACCCATTAACTTTTTCCAATATATTCTATATGTATTTGTTCGACTTTTTCAACCTCTTTCAAATTTCTTCATAAGTTTCTTTGTTTTTTCGACTTTTTCATCAATTTTGAATAGTTTCAAATTTCTTCAACCTCTTTCATTTTTTTTAGAGTTTTTCAACATCTCTCAACTTTTTTCAACATTTTGCATATATTTACGACTTTTCAACATTTTTCAACCTCTGTCAACCTCTTCAACGTCTTCTTAACATTTGATGAAAAGGTATTTTCAGTGCAGTGTAGGGTATGTGAGTTTCGGTCTCGCCAAAAATAACACCTTAACTTGTTTTACTTCGAAGCTTTACATTTTTTTTCAAAAAATATGGTCCACCTTAGTATATGTGGCACAGCGATGGGCACAAATATGCATGTATTGGTAGTTGGCATTAAATTCTTATTTTGTTTATTGTTACAAAATTTCAGCATTTTCTCTAATTTGTGTCTACTTATTTGCAAATTTACAAGACTGACTGAGCATCCTCCGGAACCGGATGCTTTTCTTCACAGTTGAATGCTTATTTGGTTGACGCACTTCTTTTTTTTTCTGGCTAAATATCCATTGGAATTCTGAGCATTGGTGAATTGAATGAGTTCTTTTGAAATACCTTAAGCAAATATAAATAGAGGATGGGAAATTAATTTTAAATTAAAATAAGCAGCTAAGTTCACCTTAATCGGATTATCGCGAAATGTAAATTTTCATTTTGAATAAAAGACAGTCAGTGTCTTAGAAAACTTACAGTGTACAGTAAAAAGAGTCGAAAAAATTCGAATCTCTAATACTTAAAATTAATTTTTATAATTCTTTTTTTTTTTATTATTTTCTTTCTAATTTTCGACGCTTAATCTGAATTTGTTATTAATTTTTTTGCTCTAATTCATGATTAATTGTTCAATAATTAATAGCAACGTAAACTCCTTATTCACTTTCGAAAAAGAGGACCAATCATAGTAATCCAAGCAAACGGTTACTTTTACAAAATGTTAAGGTTTCTCGTGAATAATTTGTGAATTGGCTTCAGGGTAGCTCCAAAGAGATGGAAATGCGCCTTAACAGAGAAGATGATTTTCTTGGCTAAATCAGCATACATAGTTTTTAAGTTGTTCCAGGGCGAAATCGGCAAACTCAGACGTTAATCTGTTAAAAACAAACTTAAACAAAAATGCTTCTTTATTTAAAACAAGAGTTCTAAGTCTTTCTTGGAGTTAATTGTATAAATAAAGGTAATGGAAAATCAAAAGGAATCACAAATTGTCCTTCATGAATTCTAATTTGTTTTGAAATTAGTATTACTTGAACTGGAAAAAGCTAGCGAGTGATATGGGGAATCATTTTAAAGCCACAAGAATCAGTTTTTTGATAAAATGACTGCCAAGCATCAGTCGTCTTATAGAACGATAAATTATTTCCAATCTTACAATTTTCTGAACTTGGATTTGGAAACGTCTTAAGTAGAGTCATTAGCAGTCTGAACTTTTCAAAAATCTTCAATTTTAGAGAAAAAATTTTTAAATTTTTGAAAGATTTCTTACTTACTTACTATAAAAAGATTACTTGCTCGATTTTTCCACAAGAGGTTTTTTTTCAGTCCCAGCAGCAAATTGACGAAATACTCTGATTTTTCATGTATGAAAAGCTATACCCTTTGTGTTGTATGTTTCACAAATGAAATTGTTACTGTGATATTTTGTTTATTTTCTTGCTGGCTGTCTGCTTTGTATATGGAGCTGTAGATAGTTTGCTTGCGGGCTTCCTGCTTTGTATATGGAACTGTATGCAGTCCGCTTGCTGGCTACCTGCAATATATATGGAGCTGTTGGCAGTCTACTTGCTGGCTGCTTGCTTTGTATGTGGAGATGTAGGCAACTCGCTAAACTATACAGGCACTTAGTTAGCGATGTCTTAAGGCAATCTGCCTTTCTTTTGTTACACATTGTATATAGAGATGTAGGCAAGTTGCCTACAAAGCGGCCAACCCTTTATAAAGAATTTACAGTTGTGGCTGGAGTTGTGAGCATTACTGCCTACAATGAGTATAACTATTCATCGATGTTGTTTACAACATATTTGCCGCTGGGGTGTATTTTATTTTTCTCTTAAAAGCTTATAAAAAAAGTACAGAGAAAAATTGCTCTGCATGTCTAAGGATTTTCAACAAACAATAAATAAAATAAAAAAGTCAAATGCGCTTTTTTAAAGCTAAAATCTATTATATTTCAGCAAAAACAGAAATATACCGTGCTCCTCTAACAAATATGCCCTAATATTTTAAGCAGTTTCAAATTTTGATGAAGGATGAGGTGACTGTGAATGACCTACAAAACAAAATAAAACAAAAACAAAAGAGTCCTTATATTAATCCTTTTCTACACATAAATTTAATATGGCTTATTATGAAAATTGTGATTATGATTAATTAAAAAATATAAAGCGAAATCATATATACCTATCTAGGTGTAGTGTGAAACAAAAATTATATTCAAAGGGTTTTATCCTTCTGTGGCATCCAACGGCAATTTAGCTTCGTCATCACAATTAACTGATGTGAATTAGATAAATAAATTTTGTGTTTAAGTCATTAATTTAAGCTGCCACGGAAGATAAGTTATTTAATTTATTAACAGCCATTTGTAATATAATATACAGTGGGTATATGTAGTATCGTATGAAGTGTGAGTATGACCTTAAACAAAAATTATAATCCTTATTGAAAAATAGTTAGTTATTTTTGGTAAATAAATCTCACACATTAACGTTTTTTTTTTGTAACTGAAAGATATTTTTGAGGGGGTCCAATATTGAAAATAAATGCCATATAATCTTAAGTTCATAATAGTAGAGTTAAAAAATTGATTGATACAAATGAAACTATGACTATAACCCACCCACGGTAAATAAATTCATCTAGGAAAATATCGCTGTATGAAATTAAGATTCATCCCGACACCGACTCAAAAGTTAGAAGTTTGTAGAAAACAAATTTAAAATTTTTTAACGTCAAATTTTTTGCAAGAGTGCAATCTTTATTTTTCAAGCAAATTCAGGCATCCATTTTGTGAAGGAATAAAAGTTACGAACAAAAAAAACACGTTTTTTTAGCCAAAAAGAATCTTCAGGAGAACTAAAAGTGCTCCATTGGTTTTTCTCGGAACGAAAAAAAATAATGCAGATTTCGTATTTAAGGGTCCTTCTAACTTTTGAGTCGGTGCCTGACTGACTTTATTTTGCTTCAGAATGCTAACAGAACCGATCTCTACAAAAAAAAATTACAGTAGTAAGAAAGATATCCAAGCGGTAATTAAATTATTAACTTGCATTTCATCACATTTTTATATTAATGGTAATGTGGATATATTTTACAGCCTCTCAAGCTACTACTACTATTATAACATAGCTACGTCTATAGTTATTTCGATTCCTGGTTTGTTTTTTTATCAGTTTGTTCTGATAATTGACATATTAGTTTCATCATTATTTCAGTCATCTATCTTACTGCGTGTTGCACCAAAGCTCTAAACAAGTTTCTCTAGCTTCGTCAGCAGTCGTATGTTGGTTATGAAATAAAGTTTATAATTCGAGATCGTGGCGTATTTAGTTCTCCCATATTTTGTACAGTCCGCAATTGCCTATGTTACTAAATCAAGGTTAATTTTCTTGAATAGTTTTCTGTATTTATCGTTAACAAATTTTTCGCTTGTATGGTGATGCCACCCTCACTTGTTCAATAAAGTCTACTTTTAATTTAGTGAAAAATTTAGGAAAATTCAACCCACTCCTTTATACATATATTCTTCACGATACGCGATTTTATTCATCCTTAAGCTAAGATATTTTCAGAAATACACCAAGTAATTTAACACTTTTACGTACATCATATGTGTAGTTATTAAAAGAACACAATATTTCTGAAATTAGAACATATTGGTTTTATGTATGTATGTACCTATAATACATATGCAGTTATATTTGGGATTTCGAAATAAGGACATTGTGTAATTTTATCGCCTATAATATAGACTCGTGTTTACAAGAAGATCTATAATTAACTTAACATGGGAACATGAAATGTTAATCATAACAACGAGACAGAATTTCTTCCTACATACGCATCCGGTTGCAACCAAGTAAACATGCAAGATGTGCGGTCAAAGATAAACGCTTTACAACAGGCGTCGAAGAGTTAACACAAATGCGTTTAATGCATGTAAGCACGTTAATAAAATGAAGCAAAATAAACGTTATGGCAATAGTCTGAACTGACCAACTTTTAGTTTTTTTTTTTGTCTAATTTGATGCAAGTTTCCAAAGAAAGTATATTTAAAAACTTTATAACATACACATATTTGTTGCAAAAATGAAAGCTGGTTAAATAGACTTCGAGTTAAGACTAATTTTTCAGTAGTTCTCGAAACATTTTCTTTCCATTTTTGATGTTATGTACTATGCATAAATAAATTGTTTAAGTACGAAAGCGAAATTCAGCGATAGCTAATGCAGAAAAGACCACAGTTGTTTGACCATTATTTCCGGGGGGCATATAATAAAAATTTAAAAATGCATTCCTGTAATTTGCAATTTGTTTGTTGTTTGCCTATATAATACACTATTTTATAATTTATAACATTTTTTTTAAGTATTGCAGTTACTTAAATATATGATTTTATTTAAGCTACAAGCTCATAATGTAGTTTTGCAATTCACAAATTAAATCAACAATGATTTTGCTCTCCAGCACATATAGCTTTTTAGTATCAATTTTAACATATGAGAGAAATTTCATATAAAAAATATATATTCCAAAATATGTCAAACTTTTGTCAAATCATAATTAGCTATTGGCTAAGCAATGCCCCATAGCAAATGGTTATCAAATTTCTGAAAATACTTTATTATTTATAATTTCCATCAAGTTCTAAAAATATGTTCAATCCACTTGCTATCACGCTGCATGCACGTTTGCTATACTTTTTTTTTAAATTATAACAAATTTAAAAGTTCTTTTTAGCATGCTGTTAGCAAATTAAACGCAGGTATTGAAATATTATCTTTTTTCTTTCATACTACCAGCTGTTAACAACCATTGGTCCTTAAAAATAACAAACAGATTTTTTAAAGGGTTCACTATTCTGTTTTGGGTTAGTAACATTAAACTTATACTAACATTATTATAAGTTAATTATTTTCAAAATTAAACATGTGTGCTACATTGAAAAAGGTTTAACATAAAGAGCAAACAAAATATAAGGTACGCGTTATAGAAATTTATGCAAAACATATCTATAGCAAATGTGTTACAGAAAATTAAACATACATATTTGGTACAATATGTATGTCCTTAGTATGATTTTTAGGTTTTTTTATCCTCCTGTAATCATCGAAGTTGATGTAGCTTAAGTCGAAAAATTGATATGTGAATTATAGAGCATACATATGATATGCTGTCTTTTGAAGTGAAAACTTCTTATGGCACGTTGTGCGGCTGAGGAAAAAAGTATAAACTCGCGACTCCGACCGTCATCGGGATTCCCCGCCATGAATGCGATAGTAAAATTTGAATGTTCTTTGAAGACTTGGGAAACGAACTCGATTTTGAAATTTTGAAGACTTGGGAAACGAACTCGATTTTGGAATTTTGAAGACTTGGGAAACGAGCTCGATTTTAGAAATTTGAAGACTTGGGAAACGAACTCGATTTCAGAAATTTGAAGACTTGGGAAACGAACTTAATTTTGGAATTTTAAAGACTTGAGAAACGAACTCGATTTTAGAATTTTGAAGCTTGGAAAACGAACTCGATTTCAAAAAATTTAAAAAACGTTGTCTACTTTTAGGCACTATTAATAATTTGCCCCTAAAAGTATGCAACACTTTCTGACAAATTTCAAAATAGCGCCTAAAAGTAGGCAACGATTTTAAAAATTTCAGATAATGTTGCCTACTTTTAGGCGATATTTTTAAAATTTGTCGGAAAGTGTTGCATACTTTTAGGGATAAATTATCAAAAGTGCCTAAAAGTAGGCCATGAAAGTATGCAATTTTTTGGAAAAAATTTGTAGCATACATATGTTGACTTCCGGTTAGCTGTTGCTCAGTCAGCAAATTTTTCTCTGCAACGCTGCCGAAAGCAGAGCCAGTAGCCCAAAGCAGAGAAAAATCTGAAATACCAGGCCACCATGAACCAGCAGCAAGCAAATTTGGTTTTTTGAAAAACTTTAAAACGTTATATCTCGGCTATTACTAAAAGGATTTAGACAAATGAGGTGTAATAGTTTTTTGAAGTGAAAACTTCTTATGGCACGTTGTGCGGCTGAGGAAAAAAGTATAAACTCGCGACACCGACCGTCATCGGGATTCCCCGTCATGAATGCGATAATAAAATTTGAATGTTCTTTTGTTTCTTTTAAATAAATATTCCAAGTGGAAGACAAAAAGCAAAGCAGACACACTAACTGACACATTCCATTCTCATTCAACGATTGTTATGCTTACATGGTTGTTTCTTTCAAATTCCGCGTTGTTGCGTTGACAAATTGAGAATGAGAGCGAGAGTAAAATTTGAATACATATTCCGTTTTTATCTTCCATTGCATTGCCATATAAAAAGAAAATGCACACATACCAACTAACACACTAACTTGCCATTAAACGATTTGTTTTCACTTCTGTCGGCATTCCCGGAGTGCAACCCGCCGTTTTTTTTTGGTTAATTTTCCTTTGATAAGTTTTATTGTAATACTTTGCTACTGCCTTAGTTTTCACTAGCTACAGTGCTTTTGCATTAAGATTTCATTGCATATCTTTAGACTAAACGGTTACCAGTTTGGCCTAAGACAAGTTTGGCTGGTAATATATATAATAAATTAACCTGTAATTAACACAGCTCCAAGCGCTCTTTTGCGACTTCTTAAGGGGCTATACCAGTGTAACCCATGAAAAATTAGTCAATTTTTGCGAATTTAAGTCTGAGAGGTTTGGTTGGTGTCTGAGGAAATGTTGTTTCTCATGATTTTTTTCCATTTTTACTTAACACCTCCCTCCTATGGAGCATTTAATTCTAATTTTCTCAAAAAATTTAAATATAAAGGAATGACTTATTTTTAATATTGCTGTCACACAGATGAGTCTTAGAAAATGTTTTTTTGTTTGTGTTTATAGAACAGATCATAATATTTTAATTATTATTTACTGAGCCTTCTGTTCAGTACTGTTAGTGTGAAAAAAACACAAAAAAAATTACAGCGCAAAATGCATAAAAAGAAACAAATCATTTCTTTTGGGCAAACCAGCAGCTTATACTAGTTTCGATGACCGCTACGTCATCATCATCAGTAAGCTTTGTTCGCCGAAATTTAATAGTCTAACTAGCATACTATATCTTACTTCTTGCGTTGACCATTTAAGAATCATCGCAACAAATATAAACATAGTGCGCCAAAAACTACATTTCCCTCTTCATATGCAAATTGTTCTTGTAATCTTTTTGATATCACACATTTCTTGACTAGCGCTCCGTCGAAGGCTTATTTGGCGATACGAACGAAGGTGCAAGTGCTAATATGTAAAATCGGCAAGCTCACCGAAGGTAATTTTTTTGTTTGTGTTTATAGAACAGATCATAGATGCGCTGTAATTTTTTTTGTGTTTTTTTCACACTAACAGTACTGAACAGAAGGCTCAGTAAATAATAATTAAAACTTAGAAAATGTTGTTGTTTGGGTACCCCACTTAATTTTTTACGAGAAATATTTTTTTCTAAGACCTTTTCAAAAAAATTCACAGTCGTTTGTACTGTATGTAGGTTATTTCAGAAAATTTAACTGAAATGTTTTGTAGGGGATTAAGGAGAGGTAGTAGAAATGAAAAGCTCAGCATTTCCTACACATAAAAAATACATATGTATGTATGTATGTTTGAGGTCAGAAAATCAACATAGTTATACATAACATTAGATTATCGATAAATAAAGACTGTTATGTTACAAAATCTTTTCGGCTCCGAACACAGAAATAAATAAATACACTGCTATTTTCTATAAGAAATAAACTAAAACTGCACGAAGAACATTAGGTATTTCTCTAATTTTGACGTGAAGTGATTTTGCGCCGAAAGACTTTTTGGGATTTTAGACTGTTACGTTACATTAAAAAAATCGGTCGAAATCTTTTTTATAAAAATTGCTGACATTTCTTTCCTTCAAGTGTTTTATTTATTGTTAGTTACTTTCAATTTAACTTATTATATCTGAAAAAAGCGTTGTATTTTTGTACATTTTTATTCATCAAGAGGCAACAAAGAAACAAGCGTAACTTCTCGAAGTAAGCAACGGATTTCGCGATGATATTTGTGTTTCTCGATACTTTCGAATGTGTATAATGTGCAAATATTCAAGAATCTTCGAAATTTATAAAGAAAATAATTTTCTCTTCAATCTCGTTTTCACGTTTTGGTTCATATGTATTTTTAGGTTAGTCATAAACGATTTACGTAGTATTCCTGTTGTGAAGTTATAAATGTTATTGGTTGCCATTGGGCTCATTTTTCGGTATAATTTTTATGGATGTTGGCATCGTTTGGTAAACTAATTTCTATTTGGTGCATGTACTTATATTTGTTCATATGCAATTCTTTGTTATTTGTTGATTATAGAAATATCAGGTCTATTGCTTAGAAGTTCTCTGTCTCTGTTTAATTGATAGTAATTGCACTTAGTTTGGCTCGCTTAGCTTTTGCTTATTTTACTATTTCGCAAGCAAAAGCAAAATTTATGCACCTTTTTATATATTAATATATGCAGATATTGAAAATTCATGCGAGCAAAATTTTTACATAAATGCATCCATATAAATATGTATGAATGTATACATTCAATGCTGCATAAAAATTTACATTCGTCCTGAATTTTTTTTTTTATAAATTTATAACGACATATGCACACCAACGTAATGAATGGTGTTTTTTATATGTAAAAAAATGTATTAAAGGATTTCCTGTTTTTCCAATTAATTTCAAAGTTGCCATATCATGAAAAGTAATTAAAAAAAAAATTCCAAAAATAAATATTGCTGGAATAAGCGTTAACACCTGTATTATGAGCCGAATTTATGAACTTTCACGATATGACACGGCAAAGGCTTTAAGTTTATATCCACATAACAAGGCTATGCAGCATTGAAAATGAGGTCAAGGTTAGGTCATGCAATGCAAACTTCAATGCTACTGACATTGAAATGTTGTGAGTTATTGGAAAATGTTGTGAGTTATTGGAAGTGGGTTGCTCATATTTGAGTACTTAAGCATAGCAGAAGTCAATCATTATTGTGCACTCTTATTTCTAATTGATAGAATTGTGTGTGGCTGCTGAAAGCCGGCTTAATGCTGTGGAATGCAGCGTGTGTCTTTAGCATATTGTTTGTCTTTAATTAGAATACATTTGAGAATATTTTCAAGGATAATTCAATCAGTAATATGTATTGTGTACGCTGTTGCAACAATAAAGAAGTTAAATAAGTCTATAAATATAAATTAATATAAAGAAGTGCCACTAAAGTGATATGTCGTTTTAAACGTCGGACCATGTTCTGTCGAACCCACCTAGTCTGTAATATGCACAATCAAAAACAAATGGTCAGTGACCAAATGACCATGTTAGGTTTTCACAATAATAATTAAAAGTTTCACATAACCAAATTATGTACTAAAAGATAGAAACTGCACCAACATTTTTTATCGTTATAAACATAGTTTTATTTTCTATTAAGTCCACATGTACTGGTTCGTGCACCCAGTATAATTTGGAAAGATTGGATAATTTTAAATTGACCCCATCTGAATCTCCTTCAGCGTCATGTTAACATTTTTCTGTTAAAGCTCTGTTAAGTCAGATGGTTTGTGTCTTTCCATCAGCGTCATGTTAACATTTCTCTGTTAAAGCTCTGTTAAGTCAGATGGTTTGTGTCTTTGCTTGTTAAATATGCTTTGCTTAAGATCGTGACAAAGACACAAACTATCTGACTTAACAGAGCTTTAACAGAGAAATGTTAACATGACGCTGAAGAAGGTTCAAATAAGATCGAATTAAAACCTTTCAAAAATATTCAGGGTGCACAAACCAGAATAAGTGGACTCAATAGAAAATAAAACTATGTTTCCAACGATATAAAATTTTGGTACAGTTTTTGTTTTTTAGTACATAATTTTGTTATGTAAGAATTCTAATTATTATTGTGAAAATCTAACATGGTCATCTGGCCACTGACCAGTCGTTTCTGAGTATGCTCCAACCACTTTAGAAGGGTTTTATAGAACACAAAACTACGTTTAAAACGGCATATCTCGTTAGTGCCATTTCTGATTTCGAGCATACAAATTTCTATGTCAAAATTGGTGATTTATTAAAAATATTTTTTTATTTTTTCTGTTTTAGAAAATTTAGATTTCACGATTCTGCTTATAGCTTGGCTTATGATAATTTTTAAATTTTTTTTTTAAGATCAAATATGCATGAAAATATCCAAAAAAAAAGTTCATTGGGCTCAGTTGTTTTTTTTTTTCTTCCAAAAAAGTCTCGCGTGAACAGCTTCCATCGAAACTCATAATTCAGCATCCCCCCATAAGTTGTCCGTTGATTTGTAGCGGAATGAGCAACTTAATCAACTAAATAATTTATATCAAATATTCAAAGGATAACGAAATTAAATTTTACATTGACCCTAATTCCAATCCATAATTTCTACATTTAAATGGTTACCTTCAAATATACGACTACACTGCTGTTATGCACAAAAGCAAGTTACCAAGTGTTGCAAAGTAATATCTAGGATAAAAGTTTTCATGGTTATTAAATTTAAGTTAACTCCTTGCGATCCTTTTTCTTATTTTTATTACATTTCTCTTTGGCTGCAATATTCCATTTAATGTAGTAAAACAGCAAGATGGTCTGGAAAACATAAAAACATAGCAACGTGTCTGAAGTCTCAAACTGTAGGTAGTCATAATCAAGGATGAAGGACAAAAATGCCGAGTGCTGTGTGCGAACGACGACAACGCTACACAAGTAGCAGCGCAGCATACAATTCAAGGTGAAAGCACAACACAACAGCTGCTGCCGCTGCTGCTGTGGCCAAAGTTGATGAGAAACTAAAAACCGATTTCAACTTCACTTAAAAATTATAATCGTCAAAGCTTTCGGCAACGGCTCTCTCGCCAACTGCGTTGTCGTTGTTGTCGTCGTCGTCGCTGTTGTTGTCTGGCTTTAGTACAAAACAAATGACGAGATACAAAAAGAAAAACACTCTGTATGTTTGTATTTATATTTGCAAAATATGACAAAATAAATGGACGAACAAGGACGACCTGAGTGCGAAGGCTCCAGGCAGCCTCAAGTCAGTGTGAGTTAAGTGCGTCTACGCCAAGGTTTGAAATAACGCAAGAAATTCGCTTATGAAGGAACGTCTGTCTGTCATTTAATGAGCAGAAGGAAAAAAATAAAAAAAATAAATATATAAAAAAAATAACAAGAGAATGTAAAGTAATAAAAGTTTTTTTTTTATTATTTGTTTCACAATACAATAAAAAATAACAAAAACTTAAGCGGTGTTGTCTTTGTGTAGTAAGTGGAAAACGACACAAGAAAAACTTTTTCCTTTTTTCCCTCATCTATGGTTCGCTAATGTGTGTCAAGTTGCGTAAAAATTAAATTTAAGAAAATTGCAGATAGCTGCTTGAGTGAATTGAATTAAGGTACGATTTTTATGGACACTATGAAAGCTTATTTTTTTATTATAAGAAATTTTTAGCTGTAAAGGAATGGACCATTGGTATTTTAATGTAGTTTAATCGGCGAAAAGTTGGTATTTGCTTAAAGACTTTTTTTATTTATAGTCGTCCTGATTTGAAAATAGGCTTTCTCGTATTGGAGTCGGATACACAAACTTAAGTGAAAGGAATATCACTTTCTGATTAAAATAGCGAACATTTGCTTAAAGCTGCTTATTTTGTTGGTTTCTAATCAAGCACCAAATGCCAAAGAAGAAATGCTTTTGGCTTTGGCACAATCAAGGTACGTTACCATCCTTGTTACAGTGTCAAATTTAACTTCAAAATACGAAAAGTTTTTTAAGTAGCTTCCAACAGCTTTTACAATATTTGGAGTTAAGAGTTTTTAAAAAATTCATGACTTTTTTTTTGCACACTCAGGGAAAAAATCATTGATTTTATATTTGGTTCAGCGCCAAAGCAGAAATTGTTTAAATTGAAGTTGAACATTTTTGATTTGAATTCAAATAGCATCCTTATTGATTTAAAGTGATTTCATGTTTAATTCAAAGTGTTAAATGTTAAATAAAAAATAGCAATTTTAAATACTTTGCAACTTCATAATGCAATTTGAAGTTTTTTACAAAATAAACTCAAAAAATTATATTATCAATACTTTTTAAAATCAAAATGAATTTAAAGTTGTTTATGTTAAAAATAACCGTGAAAAATGTTATTTTTACTTTTTTCAACTTGAAAATTCGCGGATTTAAATCAAATAAAAAAATTTCCAAATTGCAATGCCATTTTTCACTGAGTGCAAGTTTTTATAATGTGGAACAAATAACACTATAATTTAGTATAAATTTCCAACAGTTTTGAAATGTCCAAGTGAATATTCTTCATAGAAAATGGCTCTCGAAAAGACAGTGAAAGTAACATAAATTTTGATTGTGAAATCTTGTTTAAGGGGGCATGGGCAGTCAGAGGCGTGAAAAATAGAACATTTTCAATAATTTGTTTTTTGTATTATATAAAAGTGATAATATGGTTTCATTACATTATGTTTCAACTTGACTTGACGAAAGTTTAAAAAAAAAATAAAAAATAAAAAAGTTATATCTGCCTATGTTGGATCCTTTTCTTATACAGAGTGCCTTGCGGTGATCATCACAAATCCTTGGAAAATCATTTAAAATTAATCGGATGAGAAAAATTAGTATTTAAATAAATAATCTAGTGCCTGATCGATAACTTTTTTTTAAATCAACAAAATGGCGGCCTCAGGAAACTTACCTTCAGATTTTCGGAAAAATACCAACAATTAATTGTTCATAAAAAATCGATATAAAAATAATCGATAGTAAAAAAAATCCTTCAATCAGGCACTAGGTTTTTATGTTTTTTCAAAAATTGTGTAAATTTTATTGAAATCTCTCGAGCGGTTTTCGAGTTACAGTGGTCACCAGTTCCGATAACATAGTTTTGAGAAAAGCGCATTTAAAGTTTTACACTCGCGCTCCGGAGCGTCCGAGAGCCCTTTGGTTGTTGCCGAATATTTCTTAAAGCAATTGTCGGACTGACTTCAAATTTTCAGGATATATTTTTAAGATATTAAAGAAAGATTTTTATAAAATTCTGACTGCCCCTGCCCCCTTAAGCTCGATACAACTTTTAAAATGAAATTCGAGAATATTATGCACTTTTTTTTAATCAATTTCTTGAAACCACATATTAACTTAATGTAAAAAAATCTTTGTTTGAAATGGTTTGATAACTCAAGTCTAAAACCAATGTCTTAAAGTTGAAAGGTGAGGTACCATACCGTTTGTTTTTTGATGTGTTAAAAACGAATCAGGAGTCAGAATTCATTACTCACGTCAGGTTTTCAAATTATCCCAACCCAAAATGCGAAAACGTGATAATGTGAGAAACGTTTTTTTTTTTGAATTTTTAGTTTAGAATATCGAATATCGAATATGAAATTTTTTTGAAACAAATGTGTTGTTCTAATTAGTTCATCTTAAAAAAAAAAACAATATTGTTAAAAAATTACAAAAGTTACATAAGATTGTTTGAAAAATCTTGCTGAATTTTAAGTATATATTAGGCCCGTCTTGACTAGAAAAATTTGAAAATGAACCTAAGCTACCTTTATACCCATTACTGCCTCCACAATAAAGGGTTTTAACACATTTCCGCAAGCCAATATTTAATTGCGCGTATGTCTTAAGGGAGGTTCAAAAATTGACTTTAAAGGTTCACATAGGCAGTTGGTGTCCTTTTGGTGTTGGGATATCATTGGTCTAAAGCAAACATTTTTTTTTCAGCTTTTTCCAATCGTATAAGTTAAAATTAATTTTCAAATGAAAAGCTTGTTAGGAGGTACAGCGCACTCCTGAAGATGCATAGAATACATTTTAGATCTAATAAAAATACTTTTCTTCCAGAGTCAGGAGTGGTTTTGATGAGTTCATAGCTCAAATTCATTTTAAATTATTTGGTGGAATACACATTTTGTTTTAAAAAGGGACCCGAAAACATACCAAAGATTCAATTTTTTATTTATTTTCTTGCAAAATATTTTATTCTTTATTGAAGTACAAACCCTTAAGATAAAATGAGAAACTGCCCAGAACATCACTTTCCCACTTAGTTAGCAATTAAATAGATAATTTTTTTAAAGAAAAAATAAAAAAAAAAAAAATCAAAAATGTTTGTTATTTGTGTTAGGGGCCGTTCAAGTATTACGTAACGCAATTAAGGGGGGAGGGGGGGTCTTGTGAAACGTTACGATGCGTTACAGGGGAGGGGGGGGGGTTCGAACAACGCGTTACGTAACATTGTTTTAGAAGTGAAACTACTTTAGCGGGTGGCGATTTGAAATGAGGTATGTATAATGAAACGCTTTCTTTATGTGTATGCTTATTGAATAGCTACAGCCAAAAAATTTTATTATAATGATAAAAGTTGATGGGATCTAGATAATTTACAGCAATAAATGATATGTTAAATTAAAGCACTTATCAAGCAGAATGTCCTAAAACTATCATCTTCGAGATTGGTTAACCAAAACCAGAGATGTAAGCGTGGAAAGATTTCCTATTTTTCTCATTTATTGCTGTAGCTGTTCTAGATCCCATCAACTTTTATCATTTTAATAAAATATGTTCGTCTCATTTTTCGCCATTTTAACATATTTTAAGCTAATGTTTATTACATTATGTGTGATTTTTATTAAATAACAATATGAACAAGTTAAGGTGTTATCTTCAGTCAGGCCGAAACTCACATACCCTACACTGTACTCAAAGTAGGTACATATATTTCAGTAAAAAAAGACGTTGAAGAGGTTAAATAATTCGAAAAAAGTGTGAAATGTTTAAGAGGTTGAAAACTGTTGAAAAAGTCGTAAATATATGCAAAATGTTAATGTTGAGAGAGGTTGAAAAAGTCTAAACAATTTAAAATCGATGAAAAAGTCGAAAAAATAAAGAAATTTCATTACAATATCTTGCACGGTTTACGAGATGTGGTGGTATAGAGGTTAAAATTTAGGACCGTGCCACGCGAATCTTTGGAAACTTGAAACCTAGCCTAATCTTAATTTAGTTCAAATGTACACCTAATCACCAAGTTTCATCAAAATCGCTGCATTTTTTTTTCAAAATGGGATTGGGCAAATATACATAGAGTATGGGCGGTAGGCGTGTCCATGAACCGATTACGTCCATTTTCAATAGCAAGATGCCTGCAAGAAGGTCTGACCTGAGTGTGCTAATTTCATTCAATTAGCTTTCCTGATTTTTCCGTAAACCTGATTTGAACAGACAGACAGACGGACATAGCTAAATCAACTCAGGTGGTGACGCTGATCAAGAATATATCTAAGTATATACTTTTTCATACCTACCACCGCCCTCTTCTATGCGTTACAAACAAAATGACAAAGTGAATATACCCTCGGTGTAGGATATAATAAAGAAAATAAACAACATACGCATGTATTTCCGGTACTTTTCGCAACATAATTGTGACTTTTAGGTAAATATGGTCACTTGGGTGTTACGTAACGTTTAAGGGGGGGGGGGGGGTAGAGGAAAACGTTACGGCGCGTTACATAGGGGGGAGGGGGGGTCAAAAATCTTCGAAAATTGCGTTACGTAATACTTGAACGGCCCCTTATATGCAATAATAATAGGATATTTGCTTACAATTAATTTGGTCAGAGCCAAAATGCTGTAAGCTAGTGTAATTGTTTGGAGTCAACTCTTCAGATTATGGTGCATTATCAAACAATTCGATAGCTCAAATACTCAAATTTAGCAATTGCTTTGTAATACTTCGGAGCTGATGTGCTGTTAAAATTGCTTAAATTTTGTCTTCCCCAAAATTGATAATCTTTCCGTAACTTCACGTTCAATTGATCCATTAGTGTTAGGATTGATCTTTCTTCAGTGTTTCCAATTAACATGGAATACAAAAATTTTTTCTTTCAAAGTATAGGCCAAGATTTTTCAGTTGGTTTTGGACGACTGCTAGTCATTCTAATAGTGTTTAGATTCTACACAATGATTAATAAGTTTTAGTCACTTTTCGGAAATTTCCCATTTCTTACGTTTCGAATGCTCTTGCAACAAAATTTGACTGACGTATATTGAGCAACATCTCAGTGCATTAAACATTTCAGATCATCTGATTGTGGCTGAGTCAAAGCTTATCGTACGAATTTTTTTATGATCAAAATCGTTATATATCTTTCAGTTTATCATTCAATTTTATATTTAATTAATTTTTTTAGCAATTTTAAAACTTAAATATTTTGATATTTAACAGGAATATTGTGACAATTTTAATTGGAGATTGAGACGAAGCGTCTAAGAAATAACCCTAAGTAAATTTGATTGAAATTGATCAAGCAGCTTTAGCGTGATATGCGAACATTGAAAACAGCTAAAATTTTATTTATAGATATATTTTTTTATTTTTTGTCAAATATTCCAAAATTATAATCCATATCAACAAAAGTTAAGAATAAAATTCGATACAAGGTATAAAAAGTTTTAAGACGTATAAAAAGTTTTTCACGTTTCAGAAATGATTTTGAAATATTAGAAAATTTTCTTTTTGGAACTACAACGAAAAACGTCGCTCATAGAAACAGTTTCTATTTTATTTAATTTTGCTTCAAATTTTTGAAATAGATTTCCCAAAACTGTACCATACGTAACACCAATATTATAATTACGATGTGTCGACTTGTGCTATTTCTTCCGGTTATAAATTATTGAAATATTAAACATAAACTATGTCAATGCTAAGGGGCTTAGTATTCAATACCTAAGAAATTCATTTCATGATAAAATTTATTAAGGTTTGTTATTAAAGATTTATTGAGAAAAAACTGGACATGTAATAAAATTCTACAGCAGATAATTTAAAGGTTCATTTGCAACATGCCATAAATAGTATACATTCCTGTGAAAGTTTTCTGCAAAAACTAATTTTTTTTTTGTTTAAACCAAAGTAACCAATAGGTGAAACACGTAAAGGGGTTAAAAACAAATTCACAAACAAGAGCTCACACCTTTTTCAACTGTGCTGCATACCCCAACTCCCTTTAAAAAGTTTTTGGCTCAATTTCGCCACATAGACCACATTTATGTATGTGTGCGTATTGATGACCATTAGAACATGAAATTTTAGCTGGGATATTTTTTTGATTTTCAGCAGAAAATAGAAGAAATATTTAATTAAATGAAATAAAAATTTTTCAAGTGTAAACTGTTTTTATATTGAAAATTTAATTTTCATTGCAAAAGTATTTCAAAACACTTCGAATTTGTGGTGTATCCATCCATTGGAATCTCTGCAAAAATTGTAACCACAACGCCGTGTAAAGCGACAACAAACTGTTGCTTCACAGCTGTTGATTTTGGTTATCTTTTAGTACCAACAGCATGTGCGAATGTATCGTCTCTCATTGGGGTATAATTTGCTTTGCGCTCTATATTTGCGCCATATTTTGTTGGTTATTTGCGCTGTTGTTGTTGTTGTCGTTATTATTTTTTTAGTACAGGATTTTTCCTGTTGCTTTTCTTCTTCGTCATTTTGTGAGTTGGAGAAATTTCCCCATGGTGTTTGGCTTATGAGCACAGGGATAAAGCAGCTGGCTGGCTGACTGGCTGCTTGGCGTCGTCGTTCGTTTTGGAGTTCGTTCGACACTGTTGCTTCATTTTCAGTCTAATAGGGGACTCCATTGCGTACGAACGTATCCGGTGCAGCAGACGAATCAAAAATAAAAAACATAAAGTTAAAATAACAAAAATATATCAAAAGAAAGAAAAAAAGATTTAAGCAAAAACAAATTGGATACATTCAAATAAATTGCCCAATACGAATCCATATAGTGGATATTGGAGCAGACTACTAGTGATTTATTGGAGGAAATTAATTATTTTTGAAGTTTGCAATTTAAAAAGAAAATAAAATTTTTTTGAAAAAGCTATGTTTGCTATTTGCTAGCCATAAAGTTTGAGCAACAGTTGAAATAAAAATTTTGTTTTTATTTAACAAAAAAAAAAAAAAAACGAAAAATTCAAAAAGCTCTAAAAGTGAAAAGAAATTACAAATAGGAACGAGTACCTTTAATTTAAAAGAAAAGAAGAAAAAACACATACACACATACATATCACTTGCTTGTGCTTGTGTGTGTAGCAGCATTAATCAGAGTTCAAAGAAAAAATCTGTGTGAAATAGTGTTTAATTAACCGTGAGCAACAGTGAAAAATACCTGCGCAATTTTCCAAAAAGGTAAGTCTACCTTTTTTTCCTGCTATAAAAATTTAAAAAGCAACAACTGTGTGTAGCTGAAAATTTAAGCAAAAAAATTTCTATGTTTGGATATAAATTATTGTGGGTTTCAGCAACTACAGAAGTTTTTTTATATTGAATTATTTATCAATTGCTGGAAAAGTCAGTAGGTAATAAAGGGTGAAAGTTAAAATGCTAAAAGCGTGAAATGCTATTTAATTCAGCTTTCGATTTTTGAGTATGGAGTGAAATGTTTTTTTATCTGTCTGCTACAATATAGCTCCAAAACTAAGCGAAATTAAGCCATAGTACAGATAAAATTATTTGTAGAAAATTAACTGCCTCATAATGTAATTAATTATTCATTAAAAATAGACAAGCTAGTTTTGTTTTTATTTAAAATGTTATAGCATACTTTTTGGCGAAAGTGGACGAATCGATATACATACGTACATGCCTCATTATGTAAATTTTCTATATTTTCCGTGAATATATGGTATATGTAGGTATAGGAGCTTATGCTGAGAAAAGTTGAGGTTTCAAAGTTTTGTGCCACGCCTCCGCTGGTGTATCCATCTGTTTAGAATTTTCAATGAAATTTTTTATTTTTTATTGTTAATGAGCACAATGTCAACTGAATATTATAATAAAAATATTTGCTTAATAAAAATAATTTGCTATTGCAAAATAAAAATTCGATAATTTTTTTTTTCTCAGTTTTTTGCATTTTGAAAATCTGCTCCGTAATTATATTATTTTGAAAGTAGGCACCACTCTGTTGTGTATTGGAAAATCTCGAACAAGAATGTGGGAGACATGGAATATTTGTTTTTTCTCCCACTGTAAAATTTTACACTCACATTTTGGAGTTCGAAGATCAATTACGCTGGACTATAAAATAATTAAATGAATATTAAAACTTTTTTAAAATTTTTCGTAGCTCAACCTCCATTTACATAAATGACAGGTTTTATGTCTATAAGCATTGAAATAATAGCAGCAGAAGAAGTTAATTGCCATGCCATAAAATGTTGGCATTGCGTAAATTTTTGAAGTTATGAACGGCAATTTTGATAATATCAATTTAAAAAATTAAAAATTTGCCCTCTAAAAAGTGCATTTCCAAAAATTTGCTTTGTATATGAGCATATTTTTATCATTGATTTAGAGACTCTTTTCCCGACAATGTTATAAATCCAACTGATTTAGAAATATAGAATCTAATTCTTTTTGTATATCAAACTTACTTGTTTCTTATACATCATCTAATCTTAAGATTTAAGATATAGTGGGTGGGTGCTTCACAAAAATATTTATATGACATAAAATCAAAACGTAGAATAAATGCTCAAAATATATGTGGCATGTTATTTTTTTATTTGTAACAATGAAAAAATCGAGTTCGTGGTTCATTGTGAGTAAGAAATTGCATTAGAAGGGGGTCTATCTTGAACACCCTATGAGTAACAGGGTGTTTAAAGAAGTTCCTTGACAGTATTATTTGCAAGCTAGAGCAATAAAATGAGTCTGACAGTCTTTTTAATTGCTTATTAACGTCAAAAAAATTAATTTTTTAAATAGGAATTTTCCCAAAAGAAAATGTTCTTTTCTTGTTTATATTTTAGTGCACCATAATGCTACCTACAAGTTTTACTTACAAGGTTTTCCCCTCGATCAACAATTTTCCAGGTAGACATTTTTTTTTTGTGAACTTTTGAAAACTTAAAAAATTTTTGAAAGTTTTGCAAATTTTATATTTTGAATTCTAGTGCTTTCTTTAATTTTTTACAACTTTTCGTTTTTTTTTTTGGAAATTTTTCCAATTTTTGAAATTATTATATTTTTTTTTTAAATTTTGAATTTTAGAGCTTTTTATAAATTTTTTAAAGTTCACAAAAAGTTCATTTCTTGTTGATGGGATCGGATTATAAATTGATTCAATTTACCATAACAGATAAAGGATTAGCCATAAAAATGTTTAGAGCTTTGTTTGAAGATATTCTTGTTTATTGGGAGATAGTGGATATAAATACAAAAAAAAAAATCAAGGTGCAAGTGGTTCACAAATTGTTTAGACAATCGTTAGATAGGGAATAGAATAAAAACTATAAGAACCTTAAATTTTCTTTGGGCTTAGTGCTGCATTGGGTTCAAAATTGAACTTTGAACACAATAAATATTTTTTGGAAATTTTAATGTTAGCAACTGTTGAATAAAATGCTCTAGTTAACTCCTTTGAAGTAAAATGCACTAATGTATCATATCGACAGAAAGTATATTGTTACCAATTTGTGAAAACCAGTTAATTTGTTTTTTGTCCTTATCCTTAATATTTTCATATATTACTTATGTGGGAAAGTATGGTTAATTTAATAGTTATTTTTTACTAAGTCTCCTGTTCGGTACTGTAAGTGCAAAAAAAAAAAAAAAAAAAATTACAGCGCAAAATGCATAAAAAAAAGCAAAAATGGGCAACTAGCAGCATATACTAGTTTCAATGACCGCTACGTCATATCATAAGTTAGTTTAGGATTTTACTATTTTCAATATCAATTTGTTTCTTATTGTAATATTTGAAGGAAAAAAAAAATTAATGATCTCATTTCACAACGCTTTTCAATTATTTTATCAAATGTAAAATCTTACAGTATAAAAGGAGGTGCTAAAATTCAGGAAGGAGTTCATTTGAACAGAGTAGAACAGAGGTGCTTAAATTCATTAGGAGGTTCAGTTGAAAAGAATGGAACAGGTAAAGGGTATTATTTCCTTTTACACATTCCTTGGAATAAAAGATATAACATCGAATTCTTTTCAAAACAAATAGATAAGCCTTCAAAATGGTTATTCTTTAATAACTTGAAATCTATAAAAGATATAGCATAATTTGTTACATTTTGAAAATCAACATTGCCAAATTAATAAAATAGGTATAGGTAGGTTCTTTGTATAATAGGTGGGCGTGTTCGAAGGCGGATTTTTTCATTTTTACAAATTTTTGTTATATTAACCTACTTAAAAAAAACATCTGTAACAAATTTTAGGAGTCTAGCGTTATTACTGCCACCGTTCCATACAAACTCATCCACTGTGCGTCATCGTGATTTTCACAGACAAACACAGACAACAGACACATGGACGTTATGTTACATACATTGATTTTTCTTATCGATATTGAGACATTTATACGGCGAAATAAATATGCGTAATAAAAGAGTATCGAAATTTTCCGAAAAGTTTCATGCCTATAAAAATCTGAATCTTATTTTTTTTGCAGAAACATATACATAGTTATCCTTTTTGTGAGACACTTAATGCACTCAGTTAAATTTTTTAAAATTTTTTATTGTGTTAGTATTACACTCAATATTTGCTTTAATCTTAATGTTTTAAAATATTTTCATTTGCAAGTTATTACAAATATTTTAAGGTTACGAGAGATTGTTATTAGTTGACGCAATGGTAAAATATTCTTAGTTCTGATGAAAATTTGTAGAAAAAATTTCGTTTTTCTAATTTATTTTTCTCAGTCAATTCGTAAACGTTTCATTTAAAAAAGCATAAATTGCTCTGTCATCAAAGTTTGTGGAGCATAGACTGATGTGAACCCAGAATAACTTGGGGTCGCTGTCTTTGAATTTGCCGCCAGACTTTGACTTAAACGCCAATGTTTCAAAATAACGCTAAATTAAGTTAATTTTGGAGCGATAACTAACTCTTTTCTGTAATTTTTTTTTTTTTTCACTTAAAGTCTGAGACGTTCGATGTCACAGGGAAAGTTGCATTTCGCGAAAAGACAAACAATTTTTACTTACACTACCGCTTCAGCAATACTCTATGTAGAAATTTGCCTAAGGCCGTATGAAAAAATTCGCGCATACATTAAAGGCTTTGGAAAATCGGCTGTAAATGACATTGAATTGATTTCGTATCTGCTGTTGCGCCAAATTTGACGTATTCACAAATATTTTTTGTGCAACTTAAAAGCATTTTTAACAACAAAACCTAGAAAAAAAAATTGTGTTGTTTATCATTTTTCATAGAGAAATATTGAAAAAATATCAAAAAAAAATTTTATGAAATTCTCATGAATTCGTAACATCGCATGAAGTATCATTGTGCAAGTGCCAAAAATTCAATGAATTTCATATTCCTCTTCCTGAAACTAAAATTAGCACTTCGAGAAATGTGCTTTTAGTCACTTCAAACCATAAAGCAAAAAAATGAATGAAGGACTGGATCATGCGCTGGTGTACTTGTATTGAAAGTTATAAGGTCTATTTTGAATGCATCAAAATAAATTTTTATGAATAAATCATTTTGTTTTGATTTTATTTGACGACTCCGTTTACTTTTTACAAAGAATGCACAGTTCATGCCTACTTTGAAATTGAAATTTCGCTATACCCATCACGGGAAATATTTGTATACACAATTTGTAGTGCTGAAATCAACTGTGGATATGGTTATTTAATTAAACACGATGAGAAACAGTAACGTTCATAATGTGAAAGTTAATTGACTTCATGCATAAATGGCTTTTTATTTCTTATTGATAACTTCTTATTTTAGGACACGACAATTTTTACACTTTTTATTTTCATAAAACAAACTATACTTTTCATTAATTTTTTTATTTTTTTTTTGAATTATAATCGCATACATTTTGATATAACATGACGTATGCGTAATATTTAATTGCAACACTTGCATTCAATTAAAGGCTACACATACGTCATGTTGTGCTTAAAGCTATCAAATGCAAGAATGTTTAAAATTAAATGCTGAACTAAAAAATAACTATTTAATTGTTTGCCAAAAGAGAGAATAGATAAGTAATGAAAGTTTAATTGAGCTCTCAAACTCCCACAGAGAACACAATTTGAACATAGCCAAGCGCAGCGCCGGTCTTACTAAATACTTTCAGCACATGCAGACAGATATCGAACTCGAAGCAATAATATCGAATTTGTTGCATTGAAAATTAATCTGGTGTTAATTTTTTTTACATGTTCATAGTTTTCAATAAACGTTTCTTTAAATATTTATCCCAATTTATATCATAATCAAGATTAGTTACAATGTGACAAAATGATTGGCTTTTGAGGCTTAAAGAGTAGTTTTGCAGAGTTCGAAAAAATTCATTTAAATTTGTACAGTAAAACTAGAATGATCCGGTTTTTGAGATATTGCAATAAAGTAGTTTTCAAAAACATGCAAAGATTCAAAAACCAATTTTTACCAATTTTAGTTTCAAAAATGTTATAAAAATCATTTTAATCGAAGCCAAAAATAGAAGAAAAAACACAAAATATACAGTTCTCAGGAGAAAAATATTATTAAAATTGTGTCCCAGGTAAAAGTTTCGCCAACACTTTAAGTTTTTTATGCTTTCAAAGTGTCACATCAAGAAAATTTAGAAGCACTGAACATAAATGTTCGAAGTTAGACGAAAAAAGTCACTTTCTCACATTTTTTCGTGCAAAAGTTCTAAAACTTAAAGTCGGTTTATTTTTGTTTATGGCTTTGATTGATATTTGGGGCTTATTTTTTGAGTAAAATACAAAAAAAAAATGTTAAACAGCCACTAGTGTGAACTGCTGCTATTTATAGAGGTGCATTTTTGGGTACTATATCAAATATTTCTACGATTTTAAACATCAATTGAATTAATTTTTGGAATAAACAATTAGTTTTGTAATCACATCAATATTCATGCAAAATACTGAAATTTATGTATTGTGGATGAAATTTGTTTGGTATAAACAACGACTTTGATGTCTATGAAAATGTTGGATTTTCAAAAAGTTTTTAAAACCACTTCCTAGCTAATTAACTTATAGTTTTAAATCAAATAAAAAGCTTATCGTTAAATAAATATAAGAAATTACACTTTTAGTGAAATTTCAGGTTTATTTTTAATTTTTTTTTCTTCTTTTAATAAGATTATCATGGTAAACTCAAAAGGATCTTACTAAAAATTTCTTAATCGAATTTTCGTAAACTTCTTTATCACAGTTAATGAGTTTTTAATGCAGAAGAGAAATTTTTGGTATCCCAACGAGTTAATTAACAACTTTTAAAGGCTACAAAGCCCAAATAAAAAACTTTTTTCTATAAAATTTCGACAGCATAACTTAGGTAAAGACATTTGCTTGTGTATTTGTATGTATGCATGTATACAATATATGAGCAAATATCGTTGTGTTTGCTTTATTTATAATATCACACAGGACACCATGATAGTGTCTAATAAAAATGTCAAATTTAAAGCGTTACATGCGTGTATCTATAGCTACGAGCAAGGACGTCAAGGTATTTGCAAATATTTTACGCAAGAATGAAGTAAAACGCTTGGTCACAATCCACAAATAACTTTTGCTGGAGAAAGTTTCAAAATGCTGTGCTATCCATGTATTTGCTACTTTCAAGCTTCATAAACACACACCACTACAAGCATTATTTTCATTAAACTTTTTTTTCTTCATTTTCTTTTTATATATCAAGTGAGATCAAGCGCTATAACATTGCAACGTAAATAAAGAAAATTGTTTGTTTTTTTATTTCAAACCCACTGCATAGAAGAGAATGTTGTAGTGGGTGTTTATAGAAAACAACTGTTGACATTTTCATATGGATAAATTTAAAAACAAAAAATAACAGAGAAAAAAATTTGAATAAATTATTTTTATACCTAAATTCAAGTACATGCATAGATAAAATCGATTCAAAAAGAAAAAAGATTTCAATTCATATCTAAACAAGATGAAACCTTCCCTTGCCATTGTTGTTTCATGGTAAATTTTAGTTCTATTTTTAGGTTTATCGATTACACGCCTTAGTAAAATTTTTGATTTTAAATCAGTAATTCAAGTTTTTCCTTGATATCATTACATTACTATGGTAGCATGATATTTCGGACAGCATATTATTTGTGCAACTAACCGTAATTGTCTATATTAATTTTGATATTTTAATAAAAAATTCATTTAATTGTTCTTATAATAAAAGAAAATACATTGAAAACGGCGAGTATGTTTATTAAATAAGGAAATTTTAATTACATAATGCTACTATGAAAGGAAATTTTAGTATTGCTTGATGATTCGTAAAATGTATGAATTTGATATACATATTATCAAATTCTATTCTTTAATTGGATTCTTTAATAAAACGATTGATTTCAATACATATTGACTGTCAGCTGTGGATTATTGAAAAAGTAATCCCTGGTCTCGGCAGAATCTTTACTAAAAACATTTTAAAAATCGTTAAGGATTTTCTCTTGTCTGATTTTAACCCATTAAAGACTGACACTAGAAAGGCCCGTACAATTTTGATAAAATTTGGTGTGGGAGAGCAGGGGATCAACAGAAGTTGCTGATGAAAAATGTTTACCCAAAAGCCCTCTATGAGACAAAATTAACAAAAAAAAAAATTTATCGTTCAACCTTTCTTTCAATCAAATCTACATGCATGCATACTACATAGAATCTTTGAATTTGTTTCGCTATTTGTTTTAAGTTTCTAATTTTTCCTCGATCGATTTTCTATCAAAATTCTGGAAATTAAAAGTTACCTAAATGCTACCACACAAAATATAGGTCAACCAAAGAAGTTCAGAAAAGTAAAAATACTCATTTCAGACCAATCCTTTCTGTAGCCAAAAAAGCTTTTCAAACAACATCACCTCTTACTTTTCGCTTGGTAGGATTTTTTAAATGCACTCTTCTTTTAGATAAAAATTTACTCAATAGACCTTAATGGGTTACGGCTTCTTTAAAAACAAAGCAAAAACAACTTTGAAGGCTGTTTTCTGAAAAGTGTGTTTTGTTTTAAATTTGGTGACCACGTTTATTCGAAAACTATGGAATCGATTTACTTTGAGGCTTGTCAGCTCTTTTCCAAGTTTATTAAAACTTTTTTATATAAAAAACTCAAAATTTACTTTTTAAAATAAAAATTAATTGAAAAAGCAGTTTCTTGTTGAAAAAAAAAAAAAAAAAAAAAAATAAATTAAAAAAAAAAAACGATTTTTTTCTTCTTGAGTTTCTTATCAGTTCTTATTGATTTTAAAAGTGATCAAGAATTTAATTTTAGTTTTCAGAAATTTTTCAACTTTTTACATTGGCAAAGTATTTTTAACTGGGCGCCGAATTATGACCTTTGCCAAATTACTTCTTCAAAGCTTCTCTCAGTAAGTAGTTAAATTAAAACAAAACTCAAAAGACATAGGGAACAGTATTGTATTGTCTTATAACATTTTTGCAACTATTGTAAAGTTATTTGACAAAATACTAATACGACATATGGGCCAAAATTTTTTTTATTGCCTAAATTAGGTCTCTTCATATTAATTTCACTTTTCATGAAAAAAACCAGGAAATTTATTAAAAAATACACTCATTCGCAATTATAATACATTAATTCATCATCTAAGGCATAAAATTATAACAAAGTTGTATATTCTTTCGAAAAATACGATAACTCAGTTGACTTTCTTAGTAACCCAGATGCTTTTCATATAAGATATTTCTGTCCTGGAGTATAAGTCTCATGTTATAAAGAGCTGTATCTTAAAATTTTTACTAGATGGTGCCTTAGCTGAATATCACAATAAATGTTAAAAGTCTTAAGCTTTGTTACAGCTCCAATATATACAATTTTTCTAAAACGTGCAATTAAATACAATATATTTAGTGTCCCCAACAATGAATGATATCTTAGCTACACTAAGTTACTATAGAAACTCAACTTTAAAATAAAACAATTGATATTCTGTAAATCTAATATCGATTGTTTTATTGTTACTTACGATCGAAGCGTGACCACCGCGCGACGGAAAATAGCTAGCCGAATAATTCACCTGACTAATATCGTGAGAAGTGCGTGTGATTATTGTGTGTCCCCTGAGTTACCGTTGGAGAAATGTAAGTAATGACGATATTTGCATTATTATTATTCACAAACACAGATATTTAGGTATATACAGTATTTAGAATTCTGATAAAAATTTGCTAAATTCTTTCTCATTTAGTACACGTTGGTGAAATAGTTATATTTTTACAACTGTGTTACTGCTACACTGCGTTACTATACAGAGTAACGCAGTTGATTTTTTGGTAACGCAGTTGCTCTAAGTGTACTTTTCCAAGTAAATTACATAATTGTGGTATCTAACCAGTACATGGATTATTTTATTTAACGGAAAAATTTTTATTTGTCAGAACTCTTTAGAAATTTTTAAGATGTTGATTTTTTTACTACCCATATTTAAAAAAATATTTAAATGTTTGTCAGAAATGTTAAATTGAAGTTATTTTTTGTAATTCTATATTGCATTAAGCACATCTTTTGTTAAGAATAATTATCTGTTAGATCTTCTTTAAAAAAGTACAAACTGCTATGAATGAGCCACTACCGTGTTACTATCACTACCACTGCGTTATTTTTGTACCCAGTTTTTATATGAAATTAGAATTATATTTAACCTTCTAATTATTGAAAATACCTTAACTCCATATGTGCCTTGAAGTTCACCATAAGCCTAACCTTCTCTCGCAAGTTTGTGTATTAATATATATATGGTTTTTTTTTGGAAAATTTCAAGATTTTTCTCAAAGATTTTGGTAATGCAGTGATCTAATTTCTTAAAAATACTTTACTGAACTGATTATTTTTGAAATTTACCTTAATGAAAGAATAATATTAGCTCTATTGTTTAAAAGTGCCAAACAAGTTAGCTTTATTAAACATTCCTAAAAAGAAAATATCAAGTTTTAGTTGAGTAACGCAGTTGACTTTTTTTCGACGACTTCCATAATAAATTGTCAAAAATCACATAATTATCTACAAAAGTTCGCTGCAGATATGAGTATAATATAGAATACATTATAATGATTCTGACTTAGTAATAAAAACAAAAAAAATTTTATCTCCAATTAATTTTTTTTTTTAAAACTCATGTCGGTTTAGGCATCAAAAAGAATGTTGGCCCATATTATAATACCTTATGAATTCTTTAATTATAAAATTAATTTTACAAAAAAAACTTGTATTTTTGACTTATATTCCAATGCAAATGTGTTAAATTTAAGTGATATTTTTGTAGAATTTTTCCCTTAGCATCACGTGACGTAAGAGCTAAGGGATCGCACCAATTAAAGATTAAAGATTTAAATTAACTTTTCAAATCTTTTCACACCATTAGCGTTTGACATCAACTTGAACATATTTACCGCAACTCCTTTGCTTGGTAGTTTCTTAATCATTTGTTAATATTTTAGTTTTGTGCAAATTTTTTTTTAATGTTTCCAGATATTTCAACTTAATTAATAATTTTAATCTCGCATATTTTTTTATTTGGTTTTTCCATCATTTTCAAGCTTTTCTATATATTTCGACTTTTTCAATATTTTTTGACTTCTTCCACATTTTCAAAATTTTTGACACTGCTGCGAGTTTTAAGTTCCACACTAAGGTTCAGATCACGGGCAAATGTTAAGTTTTTAGCACTCTAGAAACAATTTTCATATTCAGTTTCAGTAATATCGAGAATCCCAGAATTCACTAAAGAAAAATTATTTTTTTTTAATTTTATTTCTATTTTTTCGTGGCCTCAGAATCAGATGTAAAATTTGATTTTTCTTAAAATCTGGACTGTAAGTAATCAGTTAAGTTTTGAACGTTGTTTTATATATTTGAACGATGTGCTATATTTGGTCGCTATAACACTTAAGTGCTTGAGCATTGTATCCCTGGCTAAAAAAAATTGTCTTTTCCAAAGTTTTTTTGTTAGGCTATTTATATAAATTTCTTGGAAGTTTCAAAACTTATAACTATATTTTTGCTAAATAAATAAGAAAATGATTTAATAAGTAAAATGAAACAGTGAATGAATGAAATACAGGTTCACAGTATTTTCTTGGGCAGGTAAAACAAATTGACGAGTCTGTTGATTTCTCGCAGAGCATAAAAATTGTAAACTTTTTCACAGCAGTTGCTGTTATAACTTGCCAAACTTAGGTAAGTAAATAATTTGAAGGGTATTCGATGACCTTTCATCTCCATCATTCTTGTGTAAAATATTAATACCCTAAGTTTGGGTAGTGTCAGCTGCCACAGAACTTAGGATTTCAAATATAATAAGTGTTATGTGTTACTATTAAATTAATTACTCAATTTTGGGTAAAATTTATATGATTCTTAAAAATTTTATTGTTAATATTATTACGATATACATGTGTTTAAATTCGCTTGAGAATCTTTTGATGCAATTTTGTAGTCCAAAAGCAATTTACGACCTATTAATGCTTCCCATTAAGTTGATAACAATTATGGCAGCATTAATTAAAAAGAAATAAAATCTGTAATGCGATAACTCAAGTGATTATGGTGGCGGCGAATGTAAAAAAAATAAAAATAAATAAATGGAAAAAATTAAAAAAAAATATTAAATGACACTTAAATTCAGCCATTTATTTGTCTGACTCAAGTGGTAGAAGATAATCAGGTAAAATGTTGTTGGTAAAGAGGCAAAACAAAAATAAGCAAATTATACGCGTTTTCGCACAATGGAAATTATTTGCATATACATATTTTTTAACTCGTAAATAATCATAAAAATCTCAAGAGGACATTTATAAGTGAGCCATTTTATCAAAGAACACAGACAATTCCTAAAAAAAACAAAATGATGGGTTGCAATAGTACAAGGACAAAGAGATATGTTTTGTTATATTAACTATACAATATGTTCTCAATTTAATTAATTTTCAGACCAAACGTTTTAATGCTTAAATTACAAAATCTAAGCAAGTTTCTTATCAGATTAAGTGACAAAAAATTGACAATAAATAAATAATATAAATAAATATTTTAAAGCTTAACCTTTGGTATAGAAAATCGGTATAAAAGAAGTCAATCAAATTTTGTTTGTTTGAAAGAAAATATTTCAAAATTATATGAGTCTTTAGAAGTCGAAAAGTATCGAATAATGTCAATAGATTTGAAATAAACCGAAAAGTGATGAGTTGAACTGAAAAGTATCGAGATAGCACTTAATGGCATGAGAAATTATTGAAAATATGAAGTGGTACCGAAAAATTCCATACCAACAAAAACGTCAATCAAGCGCCATCTCAATCTGGTCAGTGGAAGTATGGAATAACTTTGATAATTCTAAAATATTATAAAAATATGTGTATTTTTACTAAGCCCTCCTCTTTACTAAGAAATGAAAATGCTGATCTACTAGAAAAGTTATGCGCTTTGTAAGATGCACAATTCATGAAAGCATCAGCACCCCTCCAACAATATTATCTTTTAAAAGATATAAAAATATTCTCAACAGTGGAAAAGTGCCGGGATTGCTCTTCCGCTAGCATTAATAAAAAACATTTTTGGCCCTATTTCCATTAATTGGATACAAAATATTTGTCATCCCTAACATGGAGTGAATGCAGCTCATTAACCAGGGTCATAACTGGCCACTGCTTAATATGGCGTTATGGTTTTTGGGCATAGTATCCAACGACTGGTGTAAAAATTGTCATGAACCCTAAAAGGAGGAAACCATGGAACATCTTTTTAGCTCTTCCACTACCTTGGCAAGAAGTAGACTAAAATACTTCGGGCAGCCGTTTTTCTTATCCTTGATAAAACTAACAAAAGTCCACTTTAGTAAAATCAAAAGATTCATTGTAAAAACAGGCACCTTCGTATTGGACGTATACCACAATGAAAGGCTAAGAATTAGAGAGTTTGTGATATCACTATGGACCTGTGTGGTCTATTTGAGGCTATGTGGTCGCCATTCAAACCTAACCTTACCTCCCTCTTACCAATTTACCCAAAATAATTTGTGAAAAAAATTTCGATTAAGTGGCCGCCGTTATTATTGAGACAAAAGCGAGTCCTTTGTCTGGCATTTTCCGAGTCAGCGTCTCGGGCGATATCGCTGCTATTTTGGTTTGAATGTTGACTTTGGTTTGTTGGCATAAACTCTTTAGAAATCTTCACAAAAACAAACTCTACGGTGGAGTCAAATCCGGAGAACTTAATGGCCAATGAATATCGTCGCTGAATGACCAGGACATTTTTTGGACAATATGCACAATATGAGTTAACACAACTGAGCAATTACTTTCAATGTAAAGCGGCACTATTTCGGCGTATTTTTTCGGTGTATATTGATACCTCGCTGAAAATGTATTGAGTTCACGTTGCCAAAACTTGCTTGGTACAGAATTGTCAAAGTTATTTAACATTTCCATTGAGTGAATGGATTGATATGGTTCACCCACTTGCTATCGAAGTTGAAATGGTTTCGATCCTTTCGCAAACTTTAAATAGTGTCAATAATTCTCAAAAAAATTTGATAATTGTCAACAAGCATCAAAAACATTGAAAATATTCTATTTAACAAAAAAAAAAACTTCTTTTTATAAAAAATTATCTATAATCTTTTACCGGAGTTTTCATCTATTCTCATACAAGAGCAATACATTAAAGAGTAATCTACCCCAGTAATATGAAATGTTAACAAATATTGCAAAATAAAAGAGCTCGGTCATATATAAAGTACCTAGAATATTCCATAATGGCTCCAAAATTACTCCAGGGATCTTTAATTTGCATTAAACATTTCCTTTGCTCTTAACCCACATTTGCTAGGATACGTCAGAAAATACTTGATTTGCACTAATTCGATTACCTTTGACATGTCAATGTAGGTTAGCTACTTATGTAGTTTCATTTCAAACTCTGGATGGTTCAATGAGTGGGCTTAGCTAAATATCCAGCGGTAACAAAATTGACAATCATCTAAAATTGACTTTTAAACGATATCTACTACTAAAACAAAATTTCACCAATGAGTATGCTGAGAAAACGATTTGTTTGAATATAACCAGAAGTACATTTTATATAGAGCAATCATATATATTTATTTGAGTCAAACATATTGTATTTGGAGCAAATAGTGGTAAGTGTTGCTTGAAGCATTTTATGTTTGACTCAATCAAATATTTAATTGCTCTATATGAAATATAGGTTTGTTATATTCAAACGAATCGTTTTCTTAGTGTAGATAATTTGAAGAATTTTATGGAGTACTTACAATCTAATTCTTATTGAATGTTAGGAGGCCTCTTTCAAAAAATTAAGTTGGCACGCATATCAGGATTTTACTGAAAAAGTTCCTTTTTCGAAAATATTCACATATTGTGTCTTGTAAAAAACAATCATATATCTGATTTGAAAGGTCTTAGAGAACACTTTATTTCAACTCAGTATGCAAAGCAATCGGTTGAGCCCTAGGACTCAAATTCCAATTTAGCTTCTTAATTTGAGAATGCAATATCTCGGAAAAAAAGAAAATGTTCAAAATGTTGAAAAGGGCAATTTATCTTTGCTAAAATGCATGCTTTCCTTCTGAATATATAGTGACAGATAACTTTGAATTTTATTATTCAGTATTTTATTCGAAAAGGAGTAGAAAAATGAGCTTAAGCTTTAAAAAACATAAACTGAATATTACTTTCCCTTATATTAAAATAGAAACAGAATATTTCATTAACTTCAAATACAGAAAAGACACAAAATGAAAAGTAAAAAAAAAAAGTTTTGAACTCAACAAGTGTCTCCATTTTATTAGGACTACATTGCATAAATATTCCTTAAGGTCAAACCACCAGTTTAATGCCTTGAATATTCCAGCATTTGTTTGGAAAGTGTTGTGGCTTCTTGACTTGCAATCATTTCAGCTTTTTTTTTTCTCTCTCTACTTTTTTTTCTTTCAGTTTCAATTTAGTTTTGTAAAAAAAAAAATGCAAATTAAATTTATGCCCAAATCAAATTTACAACTTTACCGAGACTTTAAGGACTTTATTGTTGGCCTAAGTAGGGAGTGTTTACCTAAGCTTTTAATATTTCGAAGAATAACTTTATGCAATGCCTTTTGGTATTACGCATCGTATCTGCTAATTAATTCACCTGTTATGAATTCTTTTCTACAAAATGCTCAGCTCAAATTACTGTCATTTTGTTTGTGTGTTCGAAGGCAGGCACTCTGCAATGACAATAACGCTGGCTGTACGTCAGACTTTGTGATTTTGAATTGAACGAGTAAAAAAGTAGTGAGTTGGGTCGTAGATGGGAATCAACACCATCGTCAGCCATCATTAATTTAGCATTGACATACCCCATTGTTTATGCCTCAACAAATCGGATGCTATTGGTGCTGGCATTTGCATCAGCATCATCAGTGGCAGCGGCATTGGCATCCGTATCCTTCACAGCAGCAGTTAGTTTACTCGTGTTTTATTTAATTAACATAAAATTTGGCTTAGTGCGCAACAATGGTCGTCGTCGTCGTCGCACTTTATGTGTACACTGTAATACATAAATCACAGTACACATTCATAGCGTTGCTGTTGTTGTAGCACACACATAAATAAATAAATTAGTAGAGGTTTGCATACTGTTATGAATAGTGTGCTTTTAGTGCAAATTTTTGCAGCGGATTAATGTCCGAAATTTTTGTATGAATTAATCATGCGGTAGAGGTTGAAAATCATGAAGTTCTAAGTAATATAAGTCATACAAATAATATCTGCCATTGCGTTGTCTCCGCGTAAGTAAGTGAAAGCTGCAAAAAAGGTGTCATAAGCTATTTTATCGCGTCTGCCTTTTATTTGAAAAAATGTGTTTGTACAAAAGAACAGATAAATACAAGAGGCAGACGTTTTTAGTGCTGCGTTTTAGTGTAAATTATTTTTTTTTCTTAAATTTTTCGATATATACAAACATCTTATCTTATGTTCACGCAGACTGCTACAGTTATAAAGAATATGTTATAAAAAATTAGTAAAACAACGTCTGCCACTTAGTTATTGCTGCACTCGTAGTGCAATATTAAAAATATGTAAAATATAATTGCGTACTAAATTATTTATCGCGTCTGCCTCTTGGCTGATTGTTTTTTGCTTATAAAAAAACATAAAAATATAAAAGGCAGACGTTTCTAGCACTATTTTTTCGAAGGCAGACGTGTTTGAGCACTTAAGGTGCATACTATTAAGCATATTTCTATTTAAAACTAATAACGTGCAAATATTTTTATGCAAAATTTACCACATAATTAATTTTTTTGGTCACTTATATTATTTTTCTTTATTTTTTAACTGCAAATTTGAAGCATTCCACGCCAAATCGGACACAATTTTGCCTTGTATCTCTGATTTTTGTGAACTTTTTTTTTAGTATTGGTTGAGACTAGCATCCATAATTTATTTAAATTTTTTTAGTGATTGCTTTTTTTAGTCTGCCTCTTGTTTTTTCTACTGAAGACAACAAAATTCTGGAAGAAAACGATAAAATTATTTTATACAGTTCTTTCTTTACATATTAACAAATGATGTTATCAAAAATGCAATACGTCTGTCTTTTATTTTTCGTTATTTGTTTTGTTATTTAGCATAATATCAGAGGCAGACGCGTTTTTCTTAGATTATTTTAATTTATTGCTTAAAACAAAAATAAATTAATTTTTATAAAAATATAAAATTTCTCTTGTATTTCCAAGCAAAACAAGAGTGGTCATACCAGCCATGGGAGTTATGTCGATTGTTATGAGTGATCATAAATCCCAAAATTATTTTGAGGACTCTGATCATTTTTCAAGTGGACATAAGGCCTACAACTTTTCGGTCATTATGACCATTAAGTTTATGACTTGGCACCCTCTTGAAAGGAGGTACAATTCGAAGACAATTAGAATGACACGTTAGAGTAGAATTGTTTTTTCATAGAAGAAAATTGTCAAATCTTTGATGCTACTATCAAATGACGTTGAAAATTAAAGATAAAGTTAGGTCTACAAGGAATTGTTTCGCATCGACGCTTGTTGTTTCTTGTCATAGAACTCTTCTTTCTGGATTATTTTTTTCATTACAAGACATGGGTCCGTATTAATCTCATCTTGAACAATTTAACTTTGACGCGGGACTAAGTCAGGTTGCAGAGAAGGACACAAGTCATTACTTTTCAACTTGATAAATGTTCGTTAGACCTTATATCTTGTAGTAAGACAACAATTAATGAAGCCAATTGATAGAAAATGAGGTTCATATGAAAAAATTCTCTAAATTCTTTATGCAATACCCAGCCGAAAATCGATGAAGTACTCTGAATTTTCATATATGAAAAGCTATATCCTTTGTGTTGTATGTTTCACAAATGAAATTATTACTGTGATATTTTGTTTATTTGTTTGCTGGCTGCCTGCTTTGTATATATCGCTGTAGGCAGTCCGTTTGCTGGCTGCCTCCTTTGTATATAGAGTTGTAGGCAGTCTGTTTGTTGGCTGCCTGCATTGTACTATATGGAATTGTAGGCAGTCTGTCTGTTTGCTGTCTGATTTGTATATGGAGATATAAGGGATCTTGTCTGTTGGCTGCATACTTTGTATGTGGAGATGTAGGCAACTCGGTAAACTATACAGGCACTTTACCTTGCTACACATTGTATATAGAGATGTAGGCAAGCTGCCTACAAAGCGGCCATCGCTTTGTAAAAAGAATTTACAAATGCGGCTGGGGTTGTGAGCATTACTGCCTACAATGAGTATAGCTATTCATCGATGTTGTTTATAACTTATATGCCGCTGGGTACATACATAGAGATATTGAGATAAAAAAATTAAAATAAAAAAGTTAAGCTAAAGTCAAACCTTAAAGACAATTTTGCACCATTCTGTTGAAACGTAAGTATTTGCAGCATTAAAAAAATAAAGTTTAACTTTTACGGCAAAATAAAATTCGAACATGGCAAGAAAAATAATCCGCAGATTCAAAGAGGACAAAACTTTATTTGTTAAAACAAAACAATAATAAACGAAATTCTTTGAATTTCTTGTCAACAGCGTGAAACTAAAGGGAACACATATGACAAATGGTACATAAGTGCTCGAAGTACAACAACGTTCTTGTAGCTTTTGTTTTAATAAGCGCTTGAGATACAAAAAAAAAAAAAACTTTTGCGTTGGGGGATTTTTGATGTTTCTTTTTTTTTCAGAAATAAAATAAAAAAACAACAACCACGTTAATTAAATATTTGTGGTAAATGCGCATTTTTCTATCATTTTCTCAAGCTATAAATTTAATTGTGCTGTAACTGCGTAGGGTCTAGACCAGTGGTGGGCACGTTGTGTCTCTATCTGCCCTCATTGCCCGCACCGTTATTCAACGCACAAGCAAGCGAAAAAAAAAATTCGCAGAATTTCAACGCACAGCGTTGAATTCAAATGAAAACAAAAGCAAAACACAAGGGCATAAGCGACGGCACCGCGTTGTGTTTTGACGAATGTACCAATTGTTTTTGTTTGTGGTGCAATTTGGGTTTTTTTTTTGTGCTGTTGGCGAATTTGGAAATGACAGCAAAAAAACTTTAAAATTTTGCTTGTTGTTGCTTGATGTTGTTGTTTAACCCTTTTGTTAGATTTACATGCCCACCACTGGTCTAGACAAAACATTTACTGCCATTTCGATCCAAAGCTCGTTGTTTTGTGCTGTACCTGTTCGTTTCGATTTTTGAATATTACTTTCTTTCATTCGGTATCTCACTATTTTCTGGAACTTCTTCTGCAGCTGTCACTCTGCTAATAATACCAAATCGACGACAAGTTTCCTTAGCGTCTTTTCTGATTGTGTATACATTGCCAAGGTACTTTCATTGAGATAGAAGTTTTATTAGAAGCCTAATAAAGTTCGTGATCCGATGTCATGCGATGCCAAGTAATCCTGAATATTCGCCTGAAGTGGAAGTTTACAAAGATTTGTATTTGTCTTGTCAGTGCACTTGTGAGAGACTATGATTCATTCACAAGCTTAAAGCAACACTGATTGATTATTTGATTTGAATATTCACAGTTTGGTCTGGACCTCGTTAATATGGCTTCAACTTACATCATCATCATCATCATCATCATCGTCGGCATTCGCCAATTCTTCATGATAAGTCAAAAAGTTTCATTTAATCCGATGGTTTCCAGTAAGAATGTGGCTTAGCACATCGTCCAGCAAAGTTAGAAATAACAGAGCTGACTCCTGCATTTGGTTCGTCAGACGATGAGAGATTATTGTTATGAACGGTGTGACATCTTAGACTCTCGTCTTGAGCTTTAACCCTTAGTGGCACCACTTCACGACCCCACGCTCAAAAAAAAAAAAAAAAAAATTAAAAGCCAATTTTCAATTTCTAATTTCATAACTGTGAAAGACTGTTGCAATTACTCTATTTTATGAAATTTATTGATTACACAAGGCAACAAAATTTGATCAAATCTCTAGCTCTGAAATCTGAATATACTTTTTCGAATGTTCTTGATGCGCTGAGTTTGAATCGAAGATCAGAACTTCCTTGATCATTCTGGTTTTCGAGATATTCTGACCTATAAGTGCAAAAATCACTGTTTTTCGAGATATTTGAGGCTATGTTACATTGAAAGGCAACTTTTTTTTATTGATATCATTTTTATTTCTCCGAAATGTCGTAAATTGAAGTTTATTACAAATTTGCCTCACTAAAACTTATGAAGATTTGTATGGAGACCTGCACAATAAATATCAATTGACGATATTTCTGAGGAAAAGAAAGAGAAAGAGTAGTTCTTCTGGATCTCATTAATGGTTTTGTTTGTAATTGTTACCTTTCGATGTAACTTTACCTCAAATATGTCAAAAAAACCATGATTTTCGCATTTTTAGGTCATTCTGGTTCCTACAAAAGCAAAATTCAACTAAGTATTAAAACTATTTTTTCTTTTATTGGTTATAAAATCAAAATTTGAAAGAAAGAAATCAAAATTTGACAACTAGAACCCAAAGACAAAATTCGTATTGCCTTGAGTTGTTAGGGTTATTTTTCAAAAAAATGCTACATGAGGCTAAACTTGGGTATTCATTAGTTCGAGAAATAACTTCAATGGTACCGCTAAGGGTTAATCATGTTAGTGAGTATACAATGAATATTTCTTGTTTCAAATGCATTCCAAATTGAGTCTCTGTATACTCGTATGCTAACATAGTCGATAGTAAAGTCAAGAAAGCATATAAATCGGCCTTGTGGCATGTGACGCAACTAGGGTTATTAGCGCTCCCAGAGCTAAATGATACTTTTGCCGTTCCATCCTGAGTAATATAGGTTGGAATTTTTTTTAAAAAGAGATCATCGGATTTTCTTACATATGTTCCATCAAATATTCTAGAGTATATCCTGAGAACCACTTTGCCGCCTCGAAGCCATTGCTTAAAATTGAGGAAGTTACTTTAAGGAAGCTGTGATAAGAAAGTGGTACTTTTTCCGCAGAACATGAATGGTGGTATATTGTAAACTCTGTGAAAATATGTCTAGTGGTTTGGTCTTTAATGCTTTCCGTACTGTCATCACTTCTAGTCCAACTTAAAACACAATAAGAAAGTTATGAGAAGCGGAGTTTACGCTTCTCATTGTTCGAGCGTCGGCTTATTTGACATATTCTGCTTATGCAAAAGTGTAGCTACAAGTCCGCATATATTAATTTATTCGTAACTTTCAAGAAAACTTCACGCGAGGCTTGTACTGACAGTATTAGAACTTGAGCTGTGGCATCGAAAATAAACTACTGTTTAGATCTCATCTTTGAAACAGCTCATTCTCTTCAACTTTTCCAGCAATATGTGATGAAGCACAGAATCCTCTTTTGTAAGCTATGCTAAAATCATGGCCACCATTTTTTTGGCTACCATATTATAAAAATCATCTTAATGGAAAAACTTTAGTGAATATAGATTTATCAAAAAATGTAAAAAAGCCAGGTTATATCTGCTACTTCTAACAACTACTACTTCACTTCTGTACAATATTTTTCAAATAAATATTTTATGAGGCATAAATAATTCAACTGAAACAAAATATATATTTGTTGTGCTTTCATAAAATTATTCCCTTAAGCCATATTATGCTAAACTACTTGATGTCTGTATACTAACTAAATCGTTTGTGTGTATATTGTGAATAGCAATTTGCTGCGTTGTAAGCATTTCACTTAAAGTTCGTAATCCAATCAATTTGCGGCATTTTAAATGAGCGACTTCCGACAACTAATCTCTTGTATTCCGCTTATACGCAGATAATTACGTTAAGTAGATTTCACATACGCACACAATATTCCCGAGTATTGGAATGGTTTGACCCCGTTCTCGGTGAGTATTTCATTTTAAAGACTTGGAACTTAAGAAGACATTTTGTTTAATTGTGACGTTATGTTGAACTCTTAAGTGTGATAAATTGAATTAATTATGGAAACTTTAGAAAAATTAACACAAATACAAGTACGTTAATATTTGTATGTATATGTAAGTGTTCACATTAGACTGTCCGTTATTTCCCAATCAATCTTTTTGTTAAGAAAATTAAATTATTGAAGTAAAATCCAAATATACTCTCAGCGAAATTTGAAAATTTTATTTTTGATTTAAATCCACAAATTTTCATGTTGAAAATAGTAAAAATAACATTTTTTTTTGTTTATTTTGTTTAAGTTCGTTTTGAACGCAAAAAACTTCAAATTGCATTTTGAAATTTTAAATTACTCTTTTTTGTTTTACACTACCTAATGCCTGCGACTTTGTACGCGTAGCCTATTTCCTATTTCAAAAGTTTTAATATTTAAATTTTGTATCCAAAGTTCATATATACTATTTATATAAAATTGCTTACATGGAAATCGTTTGTAACGCTTTGGCGCAAAATCTACTGTACTGACTTTCATGATTTTTTTCTTAAAACAACATATTTGTACTAAAGAAAGTTATGCCATACTAGTTTTTTTGTTTTCTTAAGTAAAATATTATTTTTTAGGACTAAGTCTGTGCAAGACTTTACACAAAAATTGTCGTTTGATTTTTCGTCGCTTATGCTTATGCTTCTTCTTAAATTCTGAGTTCTAATTGTTGTGCTTGCATGCTTGTTCCTATTTGCGCAAATATTTCTGTTAAAACATTTTAAGACTATAATAACTGCATATCAGATAGGAATATCGTGATAATATTTATTGCAACTTAAAGCCAAGAGTCTAAAGAATAAGACTTTAAGATATTTAAACTTTTTGAATCCAAATCAAAAAACTTTGCAATACACTAAAAAAAATCGTTGGGTAAAAATAGTTGAACACTTTTTTTAAGTTTTTATTTTTTTGCGAGGAATTTGTTTCGATGAATATATTTTCTTTCTTAAGAGCTTATGAAATAATGAGCAAAAAACTTAAATAAGCTTTGTCTAGGCCCTCTAATTTACGACCAAAAATTATGATAAACGTAAGGTGTACGGTGGCAGATTATACTGGGCTAAATAAAATAAAGATTACCTGAGTTCAAACAATTTTGCTATCATAATCAAGGATATAGTAATTCTGAGCTCCTATACTTAAGACCATGCACTTAAAGAAGTTTTTGCACAATTTTTTCCTAAAACCTTATGAAACATTGAACGAAAAGCTTCAAAGATATTTATGTGCTCTACAAAAAACTTCACTGGGCTAACATAAAAAAATATTTGGTTCAAAAATTTTATATTTTTTAACAAATCCAACAAAATCACACCAGTGGGTTGGAAAGAAATTTGAGAAATAACGGACAGTCTAGTGCATATGTGTTAGAATATTAGCACACATTAGCACCACATGTCAGTCCTTACCAAAACAACAGGAGTTGAACCATGAGGTCTCAAAAAATTTTCTATCAGTACGTCAATTTATAATTTTAAAACTTAAGTAAATTTAAAAACCAAAATGTGGCACCCCATTGTGTTTTGCTATCGTTTGAGAGTTCTATCATTCCGTGTCACGAAATGATTTGCATTTATCATTTGAAATTTTCATAAATGTGTAGGTGCTTTTGCTGTTTGTGCTGCTAAATGCAATGACTGTTAATTCCATGTACCACAATTTGCAGCTGTTCCATTCGCCAAACGCCCACTTAATGTTTTTCTTTGTGTATGTGGATTGTTAATGGTTAATGAAGCAAAAAATTATGTCAATTAACAAGAAAATCCACTTAGGTAGGTGGAGGTTTTTAAAAATAGGTTTCATTAAAAACAAAAAAATGTTTAAAAATAATCATAATATAGCTAAAGCTTACCTGGCTCACATTAAAAGAAGATGTTTCGCTTGGTGCCACATATTAAGTTCACAAAAATCTATGTAATGGAAAAAGTGGAGAAACTCGTTTTTCTGTCACGCTTTTAAAAATAACTTTATAAGACTAAATGCATTTGAATTTATGAGGTGTCCATACCATTGTGGTTTTGTAAAAATTTAAAGCTGACGTAAAATAATGCTCCTTACAAAATAAGCGAACACGTACTTTTTATTTTTGGCTTGGCTCGAAATTACGGGTTGTCACGTTGATGTTTCCTCGCAAAGTCATAGCCATTTTAAGGAGACATACATTTGAAACTATAATGCTCTTCAGCTCAACTATCTTTTAAAGTTTTAAGATATTCATGTCACCCTTAAATGGTTATATCTTTGCGACGAAATAATAAAGATGACCATTTAAAGAAAAGAGATGGTAGGATGGTACCCTTCAGAGTTTTTATTTCGCATTTGTTTGCTCTGTCGGTTGCTTACTTTTTCTTTTAGCAGCTGTTTGTATAAAAACTGACAGTTTTTGGAAAAGAAATCAAACCGGCTCAAATATTGAATCATTTAAATTTGAAAATATATTTTTCTTTGTTTTAAGATGTTATAGATAGGTCTATTTATTAAAAAAAAAAGAAAAAAAAAACATTTTGTTTCCGCTTCAATCGTTACTTAGTCTGAAGCTGATCTAGTTGCCCTCATGAAAACCGATCAAGATGATTTACTCACTTGTTCACTTTTTATTTTAATGGAAGCAGTTGCAATTCACGCAGAGTTTCCAAGATGCTCATAAGACATTTTGGTTCTAATGCTTCATATGAATTATTCTTCAAAGCAATTGGCTACAAATATCAATGATTTAAGTCAGCGATGGGCAAAATAAGAAAAATGGGCCAATTTTAGCACTTCACAACAAACACATACTCACTCACCACAGGTAAGCACATTTTTATCGATGTGATTTTTTCTTTATTGCTTCATTCAGAAAAAAAAAAAAAACGGAAAACCAAAGCGAGTGATTAAGGAAACAACAATGCGCACTTTGAGGACAGCTTTTCTTGTTTCGTTTTGATCAGTGTACTTTTATTTCTACACTCATTTTGTTTTTGTTTGATTCTTGAAATTGGCTTTTGACTTATTGCAAAATTTTTGTTTTACTATCGAGATAAAATTTAAGTTGTTTGTTTTTTCTCTGTTATTGTAATTGTTTTTTTTGTTGATTTTGTTGTAAGTAGCTCTTGCTTCTAAAATTTTGCCCACCTATGACTTAAATAAAATGTAACCGTGCAGTTATGAGAAGATATATCTAAAAGAAGTTTTTTAGAAAAACAAGATCAAATTGGTTTTGAAATTTAAAGTAAGATTGTTGCTTGCTCAATGTATTCCATTTAAAGTACAATTATTTGTTGACTGACGCTGATGTCGACATATGACATATGTATTTTCGTTCAATTTTATTGCAAGTTTTTCCTATTTTTTTTTGAATAATTTCTACATTTTTTTCCGATTTCCGCAAAATTATACTTAAAATACTTGCAAAAAAATAGTCTTTTATTTTTAATTCTATGTATATGAAAAAGAAAAAAATATTTTGATTTTTAAAAAAGACCAAAAAAGTCAGTTTTCTTGGACTTTGAGCGCTTGTAACTGCATCAAATCTTATTCGATTCAAGCAAGTGAGTGCTTTCTAGTGCTGAAAAGCGTTTTTGAGTCGAAAAAAATTCATCGAGACATAGCCAAATAAATGAAATAACTGCCGAAAAAGGGGTTTTTTTTGTGATATCTCGAAAACGATTCTTAAGAAAAAAAAAATGGTTGCCATTTTTGAAATCTACGCCCCAAAATACATGGAAAAAAGTCTTTGAGAAACCATATCTTTTTTCTTGTAAGCTAGTGTTATCTGTATCAACTTCAAAAGTAAGGCTCGAATCTTACAAAGCTCAATTGACTCAAGCTTACTAATCATAGACAGCGAGGGTAATTCGTTAAATGGATTATGGAACAACAAATGGATGCTGATTTTTCAAACAAAATCACCTTCAGCGATGAAGCCCATTTTCAGCGAGAACTGATAAATTTCCTTATCGTTTTCGTTCCCTGTTTCGCAACGAGACGGTGTTAAAAAAAATATTTCTCATTCGAATGAGCACTTGCTGAGAAACAAATGTTTGGTACAGACTTTAGACTGGAGACATCCTCGGACCATTCTACTTCGAAAAGGCAGCTCCTCAGGCAATACAAGTTTTTTCAACTAAATTGCAAGATATGGTTGTGGACAATATGTGGTTTCAACAAGACCATATAACCTGTGAAACAATTCAATTACTGCAGAACTCATTTTGCGGGTCGTGTAAATCCCGCTTTTCGGTGATCAGAATTGGTCACCTGTGTTTGAGTTCTTAAATTCTGAGGTATTTATTATTTTTTGCTTATGACATATTAAAGGTTATTGTTGTTTCAACTCTGAGGCATTATTTTTGCTTATAATGGGCTATTGTTGTTTCGACTTAGAGCCATTATTTTATGAATTTAATTTTTTTTAGGTTTAAACTTAATTGCATTTGACTTGCATATTTTTTATTTTGTATTCCCTTGAGTTTTATTTTCAAAATGGTAGGTTTTCTGCATTACATGTTTTCATGGTTTTTTTAAATATGTTTTTGCGTTGATTGGTTTTATTTAATATTTTAACTCTAATGGCCTCGGAATTTCTGTTCTTTGATTTAATGTGTTTTTATTTAATATTTTTATGTGATTTTTATGTGATTTTTAATTTATTGTTTTTAAATGTTTTGATTTTTATGCATACAATATCTTGTTCCACACAAGTTTTGATTTTAAGTTCTTTGTTATTTTATGGGCCGCTACTAAATTTATATACATGAAATTTTTAATAAAATATTTTTAATTTTCTTAATATTTATTTTGAGTTTCCAAGCTCTTATTTTATTTTGAAATTGATTAGTTTTTACTTTGAATTTGAATATAAATATTTTCTCTCAATAAATTTTATTTGATTTTATTTTGATACATGAATTTTATGGAATTTTGCTTCATATTTTTATTACTTCTGAATTTATTGAGTTTTTGAATTTATGTGTATATCTCTTTACAATGTTTTGAACTTTATTTTCTTTCAACAGCTTTTTCATAAAATTTCATTTCAAAATGAGCATAAATCATATGCTCTTATTTGCGTTTGTATATGTTATTGCAATGTTTAATTTTGGCAAAACACACACATACAAATGCTCATACAAATATGTACAGAAATATTAATTAAAAACTGCAACAGTATTAATTTGTAAAATTTTGATATTTCAAATTTAAAATATTTCGCTTAGAATTTAGAAAACAAGAGTGATTATCAGAGGACTACTAACCGCTGGTAATAAATAAAAATAAATTTTAAATTAAGCACCAAAATAATATCATCTCTCACATGTATTCAATATTGTATGCAATTATAATAGGAACAAGCTATGGTCATTTATCATATGCATGCAATCAACCATGAGATGTTGATGGTCACTTTTGTTAGTAATCGATGTACATTTTTTATTTGTGGATTAAATTTGTAATTCAATTCAATTGCTTTTTTATTGTGTGTATGTTACAAATACAGTATAAAGTATTGAGAAAATAAGCTGTCAAGATAAAAATTTGTCAAAATTAAAATATAAATAACTCAGGCTTCTGTTAGTATTTTGAAAAAAAAAAAAACAAAATATTTAATTATTTGAAAAGTTTTGAAAAAGGTTATACAACAAATAAAGAATCATTGAACGAAAATTGCATCTTTTTGTTGTTGGTCATAGGAACTTAAAATAATTGAAAGTAAAATGTAGAAAAAGTAAGTTTCCAATTTGTGTATTATTCGCAGTGAACTCCATGTCAGACAGACATTTTAGCAGTCGGTTCATCATAGTGTCGAAAAGTTTTTGACACTTTTTTATGCTCGTTAAGTTTTCCCAGCATTTGTCGATTTTTCAAAAAATAAAACTAGTGCTTTAATGTGCCCGACTTGTGCTATTATGTGCTGTATTTAAAAAAAAAATCGTTCGTAGAATTCGATTTTTATGAGCAAAATAATTTTTTATTGTGAAGTTGGCCTAGCATTTTTCATATTTATAAAAAAAAAACCTTGTGCTGTAATATGCTCAGGATGTGCTGCCATGTGCCGTAAAGGATATGAAATTATTCCTGGAATTTCAACCTTTATGAGCAAAAACATTTTTTGAGTGTGAAGTTAGCCCAGAAATTTTTGTTTTTTCAAAAACAAATGGTTGTGTTGTATTTGTTGTATTGTTGACTTGTGCTATGATGTGCCGTAACGCAAAAAAAGTAATTTAAGTATTTAATCAAAAAAAATATTATAAAAAATTTGTGAAGTTGGCCCAGCATTTGTCGATTTTCCAAAAAAAAATGATTGTACTGTATTGTGCTCAACTTGTACTCAACTTGTGCTATAATGTGCCGTATTGCAAAAGAAAATATTTCAACTCAGTCTAAGTTCATAAAATGTTGTACCAAAAATCTCTTGGCTTCAGAATGTGTTTCTCATAAGACTTAATTCATTTGTATATACTTACTCAGTTAACGTAGGGAAATTAACTTGCCTCATGGTCATGCTTTCCACTTGCCCTAAGTCTGTTTCAAATGGTAAATACTGATGAAGCGTTCCTACCTTCGCTAAGCAACTGATTTCAATGAATGGCCTTCAATATTTCGAGAATTCTTCTGTCACCGCTTTCGCAGGCTATTTTAGGATGTCTTGGCTTTTTCTTTGCAGAAATTTTCTTTTTATTCTGAAATTTTCCAAATTTTGCACGAATATATCCTAAGTTATCGTCATCATTATGAAAGTTTAGTTATCCCATTTTTTGGTCAATTCTGACCTTTGTATCAAAAATAAAACGATGTGTTGTCCTAATAGAATTTTTGATATTAAAATTAAAAAAGAAAGCTGGAAATGTAACCATTAATTTTAGCGCGATGATAAATTTATCAAGTGAAATTATTATAACATAAAATGGTACATTGACGTTAAAGTGTAAGCACCAAAAATCTCTTGAATTTTACATTATTAAGAAAATTCTAAAAATATGAACCGCAAAGAACTATTTCCAAATATAAACGTGCCCACTCTTTTCCAATTCGATAATATGCTTCTGGAACTTATATTTTCCACAAAATTCAATTATGTAGCTCAGTTTATTTTTTGCGTGAGATTGGTTTTCAATAATTCTAATTAAAAAAATGCGATATTGAGAAATTAACGTTGAAGTTATATGAATAATAACAAGCTCTTATATTGTGCTATATGTATGTATGTATGAGTGATATACAGCCATTGTGACCACACATTGCCATGCAGTCACGTGTTATGTGGTGTGTGGCATTGTACTTGTCATTTCTATAAGAAATAGCTACAGATAAGAAAATCAAATATCCCAATTGGAAAGCATTGGTCAAGCATTCTAAGATTAGAACAAAATACAGTGTCGTTTAAAGTATGTCCAGAAAGTTTGAATTATAAGATAATGTTCTATTCCATGATAGAAACATGATTTTGATATTCACCAAGGATATTTTCAACCTCCGAAGACACGTTTTAGGCACATTTTTGACAAAAAAAAAAAAACGTTAGTCAAAAAGATCGAAAATTAATTTTGGAAATCACAAAAGGGGTCCTCAGATCACCTAAGAGATGTTATGAACAAATTTTTTGGAAAAAGTTTACCAATCAATGGAAATGAATTGAAAATGGATTTCGGAAGTCACTAGGCTGGTTACCGATCCTCCTTAGGAGGTGCTTTGAACCTATTTTTCGAAAAATATTTTACTGAGCCAATCGATGGGAAAATGTTGAAATGGACTTTGGCAGTCACCAAGAGAATCCGCGAATATTATAGAATATACTTGTACTTATATAAGAATATTTCGAAATGAGAATGTATCAGAGCCTAACGGCAGAAAGCACTTGATTTACTTCATTTTCAATTTACGAATTTTCATTATATGCGCAAATATATATGCTTGCAAAAATTACCCTTAAAGGAAATTTTACCGATGCATAGTTTCCGACAGGGTTTGAATTGCTTGTGTGTCAGATTAGGGTGTCGTTTTTTTTCGAAATTTATTTTTCTGAAATTAAGGTAATAATATTTAAGTATTCGACTGTATAAAGGATAACGAAATTTTTTCATAAAAAAATTTATAGAACATTATTACTTTTACTTTATAGATAAGAAAATCAGCGCCTAATTTTCAGAAAAAATGAAAAGATTGGCATCATTATTTTGGTAATTTAGTATATACTTATATGGCTCTTGAAAATTACTATGGGACTATTTACTATAAAGACATTTTTTTCAAAGTGAAAGATTCCAAAGTTAAGTTTTGGTCACAATTCATCATCAAATGATTTATTTGGTCATACGGTCGATATAATCGAAAACAATAAATATAAATAACAATTTGTAAGCAAATTAAGTTTTCTAAGAAATGTCTATAGAGTCAAAAATATTAGATCAATAGCTCTGAAAATATAAGCAAACATGTCTTTCTTATTCATTATAAATCAGAATCAGAAGGTAGGTGTTCACATAAATCAATACCTTGTTCATTTTTGAACCTCTTTGTATTGAGAATTATTTATCTCATTCGTTTACTTATGAAAAAAAAAAATATTAATTTCCACTTAAATAATTGCACTTTGTACATGTCGTTCAGCACAACCTCCGTGGCTCAAGTGTTTGAGCGGCCGTCCACATATAGTCCAAGAGCCGGCTGTAGAAAAGTCGAGTGTATAAGATTACAGGATGGGATGCATGCCAAATGATAGAGCTCGACGAGCCTAAATAGAATATCTAGGGTTGCCTTGCCAAAGCCTGTCCCGATGGCCGAAAATGCCCGAATTTTAGCCAATTTTATTGTTCTAATTAAGACTGTAGTACATAACAGCTCGAAATGAATGCCAAATGATAGAACTCGAAGAGGCCTAATTATAATACCTGGAATTGCATTGTTGAATCCTGTCCCAAACATGGGTTTTCACCGGTTTTTTAGGTCAATTTTCATTAATGAAGATAACAGCTTGAAATTTGTGCCAAATGATAGATATCGAAGAGCCTTAATAGAATATATAGGGTTGCCTTGTAGAATCCTGTCCCAAACATGAGTTGCCACTCATTTAAGAAAAGTTGACCCCAAAAACGGGTGTCAAATAATGTTTAGGACATGATTCGACAAGGCAACCCAATATATTCTATTTAAGCTCTTCGATATCTATCATTTGGCACGAATTTTAAGCTGCTATCTTCATTAATGAAAATTGACCCAAAAAACCGGTGAAAACCCATGTTTGGGACTGGATTTAACAATACAATCCCAGGTACTATATTTAGGCCTCTTCGAGTTCTATCATTTGGCATACATTTCAAGCTGTTATGTTCTACAGTTTTAATTAGAACAACAAAATTGGCTAAAATTCGGGCATTTTCGGCCATCGGGACAGGCTTTGGCAAGGCAACCCTAGATATTCTATTTAGGCTCATTGAGCTCTATCATTTGGCATACATCTCATCCTGTAATCTTATACACTCGACTTTTCTACAGCCGGCTCTCAGCCTAATATAATTCATGGAATGGTCGGGGGTTCGAATCACATTACAAATTAACCAAAAATTGGTCTGATGAGGCTATGTATATACATATGAATATGTGTATATATGTAGTAATAGCCGAAACATATGTCACCAATTACCAGGTTAAATTGTTCCATTTGTTGTCTTTGTCATGTTTGTTTATAAAGCATTAACCGATTTGTGAAATTTCACAAGAACATTGGTTACTGCAATTGACTGTAAAGTTCGATTAAAAACTTCAATTATTAAAATGTTTATCAGACTTACGCAATTTCTAAATATTTATATTCGAAAATTTCCTTGGAGGTGGATATTTCTTTAAATATATAAAAAAATAACTATCATATAAGCTCAAGAAAAAAAAAAATGTCCATGCAAAAAACCACCCTAATGTGACATGTGTTGCTTTTGCTGTTGCTTTGTTATACGAGTAATGTAGATGAATTTGATAATCACATTAGATAAGCGACACCTACATGTTGACAATGCAAATACATTGTTGTTGTTGTTGTTGTTGCCGCTACTGGTTTTGGCAGTGACATATTCATGACTGACATGACACACCAATATGTTAAGCATCATATTCGTATGTGTATCAGAGATGGGAGGAAAAAATTTCGAAAGTATTTTTTCTTTAAGATAAATATTACCTTTCTGTTGTAAAGCGTACTTTTTATTGTAGTACCTAGTCATTGGGAACAAAAATACTAGTGGTATTCACGATTTATTGTATTTGTAGTATTTTTTTAATTTTTACCACAGGCTGTGATCGCTCTTATAGCTTTTGTTGTATTTCCGTCATTTGTTTCGATTTGCAGTGCTAGCATATAGACTATTTTCCTTATTTTGGTAAAAAACTATAAGGTAAAGATCTATAAGAAAAAAATTATGTGGCAGCATCGTATATTATGCAAAAATAATATGCAACTTTAGCAATATAATTCTACCATTGTATTATTGATCTTTATAGTTTTTGTGGATATGAAATCTTTGCTTTTTGCAAAAGTATTATATTTTTAACAAATATCAGCACTGTGAATACCGCTATTATAATTAATTACTTTCCTAAGCATATTTATCAAAATCATATAAGTTCATTACAAAAAACTTTGTTCTTTGCAGTGACAAATAAATTAGTAACAATTTTTAAAAAATAAGCCTCTACTACTACTATCATAATATTATAGCTCCGTTGGGCGTGGATCGGGAACAAAATTTTTATCGCAATTTCAATCGCTAGCTCGTTTTCTAGTGATATGCTTACTTGTTTAAATTTTTGGCAGTTCACTTACTATTAGTCGGTGCTACAATGTTTTGGGTTTTCCTCTGTATCTATCTTCCTGCGGGTTCCACTAAGGGTAGAGAACAGAATAGATATTGCTAATCGGTTCCATACTTAAGTTTTTACAAAATATTGGTTGAAAAATATTTTCATTCAGTCAACTCTTTCGTCATCTTATTTATTTGAAGATTCATTTCAAATCCAAAACGGATCCTATATGAGCTCCTAGATCGAGTCGAATCCGAAAAAGTAGAAAAACCTGATCGCGTTTTTGAGTGGAATTTCATACGCAAACAGATTCAGATTCTGATGCTAAACGGAAAATTGTTTCGAATAAAATATACAAAGAAGCTATTTTAAAGATTTATGATAAAAAAATTCTAAGCAAACATGCATTCATATACATGCAAACATTCTTAAATTATTAATGTATTATTTGAAAACTCTAGCCAAATTTAATAAACCGTTTCGATGAAAATTTTCCCGAATAAAAATAACTTACTTAAGTACACTTACTGGGTCAAAAGTACTCAACTAAAGTTCTTATTCACTCTAAATATTCTCCCTGATGTATATAGTCTACATATATATGTATGTAAATTGCAGCAAAAAACTTGTTGTTATATAAAAAAATGTCATGCCATTTGGTAAATATTATGAATAATTGATTTCCTTTCTAAATGTAAATAAAAATCAGACTTTTTTTCGTTTCCTTCTCACTTTTTTTTTTGTTGGTATTATCGTCTTGATCCATTTTGATTTTATAATGGAAGTAACACGCAGCCATGTGTACATAATACTTGTACGTAATTGTCTGTATATGCACAAACAGCGTGTTAGAGTGTACCTTATTTAAAAAAAAACAAAGCTTAAGCGAAATATTACAGATACAATTTTACTTATAATTGAACATTATTTTATCAAAATTCGCAGTTATTAGAAATCATTGATATTCATGTGAACTTACAGAATGGTATTATATCTTGAAAGTTAACATTTTGAATTGAGAAAGTTTTTTTTAAAGGTTTATCTTAATATTTCTTATTTATTAAATCTTGGTAATAAATTTAAACAAAAATTAAAACAAATTTAGTCCAAACAATTTGCCGAAAATTGCAGTTGCCAATTGAGTCGCAATAACATACGATATGTTGACAGCAATATCTTTGAATGAAATAATACCTGAGGACGTGGCACCTCCCATACAAGAAAAAAACGTTTAATGTTATAGATAGGGTGCTATTAAAGTAATTTTCATAAAATTTGACGTAGAGGTGTCGGTTTCAATATGCTTTGAAATTAAATGGAATTCGACAGGATTGTTTTAGTGGGCGTGGCACCTCCCATATTAACTTAGAGTGATAAGCACTATTTTAATTAAACTATTGCATCAATTGGCTTGAAATTTGATGCAGCTGGTTTACTTGACATAAAGTTTAGCAAGTATGTAGCCTAAGTGGGCGTGGCACCTCCCATACCAGTAAAAGGCTTGTGTATCAAAATATGTGAACAATTATAGTATTGCTTATGAAATGCTATTTCTGGATCAAAATCGGACTGGATTGTACCAATGGGTGGGTTACCGCCCAAAATTTTAAGACTAAGTAATTACGGCATATATCGCATACTATGCAAGCTATTGTGGTAAAATTTGGTGTGCGGATGTCGATCACGAATATAATATCTGAGACTAAAAGTAGGCAGAATTTGAGAAGTGAGCGTGGCATATTTCGATTTTTTTATTTCTATAGCTTTTCCCAACTATCCCACACGTAATTGTTCGTCTTTTTCAACCTATTTCAATTTTCTTCATTATTTTCTTTATTTTTTCGACTTTTTCGGCGATTTTGACATTGACATTTTCAACATTTTTTAACCTCTTTCAACTTTTTCTCCATATTATATTATTTTGCAAAAAAAAAAAAAAACAACATAAAATGCAACAAAATTTATATGGAATCTGGAGTGCACAATTGAAAATTTTTTTTTCTGTTGAAAATTTTGTCAAAATTCAGAAAAAATATAAGATATTGAAATCCCATTTTTTTAAATTTTTTTTTTGTTTTTTGTGCAAAAATAAAAAAAATATTACGAAAAAAAATTTAAAATACTTAAATTCGATTTTTGAGCAATTATCAAGTCGTAACTCAACATAACATTAACCTTATTAGAGATAAAAAATTTAAAAATCTTTCGAAAGGCTCACATTCCTAACATTTTATGTTTTAACGAGAGTTCTTTTAAAGCTGATTTTCATACTAATGTGTGATTTCTTTTCCATTCCACAAAGTTTGAAAAATCAAGGAACTACACTTGCTCGGCTTAAACCGAAATTATTTATCACCTACCATAAAATACTACGCACAAAAAGAAAATTATCACAATTGGAGAACTCAAAAATGCAAATCCTTTTATTTTGGCAAAGTATGCTTCATTTATATGTATCAGCTCCCCATGAAACTTCGCTCGTAACGCCAATGTCTATGTCTTGAAATTAAAATCACATACCCGGCGTAAAAATTCTGTAAATCTTCACAGCATTTTCAACGCATTTAGAGCAAACAGCTCAAAAGCTTTTGATTTTTTTCCGCATCCTTTTCACAAAGCCAGCAAAGATTACACGGAAGTATCTGTTTTTCATACTTATTATTGAATTCGTATTAAGAAAGATTTCACTCCACAAAATTCCCTTTTTTGTGAGCATAATGTAACCAGGTATATACTAAAAAATTTGCTTATAATGCACATTTATTAGGTACAACTTATTCAACTTAAAAATACTTACCTCAAAGGTATAAGAGCACATATGCAAACACACACATTCGAGTAGACATACATGTGTAAGTATTCTTAACAAATTTTTGTTTGTGTTCGCATATACCGTGATATTGAAAATACTTTGTCCTATTTTCTTTTCAGGAAAAAAATATTATTTCGCGCATTTTGCTCTTTTGTTTACCCATTATCGATTTAATTTTTGTGTTAAATATTTATTGTGTATAGATTTGTCTATTTTGCTGTATGTTGACGGAAAGTAATAAATTCACATTATGGTCTCTTTAAGTATTGAAGAGCTTGAAAATTTTATTATTGCAACATATTTTTAATAATTTTTATTTGAGTTGCTCAGTAGCAAAACATGCTATATGCTTCAGAACAGAATTATGAATAAATGGCAAAATATATTGGTCTATTTTCTTATTTCTTTTATGCCCTAAATTACATGGAAATACATCGAAAATAAACCTTTAAAATAGCTCAAGGTCACAAACTTTAATATAATGCGTGAAGCACATTTTGGTTCATAACATCTTTTGGTTTAAAATCAGCTTATCTACAAAAAATATCAAGATCATCAATTTCAGATCTTATTCTATTGATAAAGAGTGATCTCTCAAGCATTTGGTTTTTGATAATTAAAAAAAGGAACGAAAAGTTTGCAAAAGTGAATAAAATATTTGTTTGGAGTGATAGATCAATTTATGCCATTTATTTTTTTTTAAGATTATTTCATGTAAATATTGCCCGCGGCTACGCCTGGGGTGATTCATTCATAAGCTCAAATTTCAGCATACTTTTTCAAGCATTTCAGCCAATATCTCACCAATGGCAGCTGTAATGTTGTCTACAATTGTGACTGGCTTGTCCCTGTCCACGAGAGACTTCACGTAGTTTCACAAAAAATAGTTTATTGGGGTCAAATCACATGACTTTCGTGGCCAATAGACTGCTCCAAAACGTGAGATTAATTGCTCACCAAACTCGCATCACAATAGGTTCATGATATCGCGTGCCGTGTAGCATGTGACACCGTTTTGTTGATATCACATGTCAACCAAGTCCAATTCTTCCATTTAGGACAGAAAAAAAGTCGGTAATCATCACACAGTACCTTGCTCCATTGACTGTAACGTTGCGATTTTCATTATTTGTGAAAAAGTACGGTCCAATGATGCCGCCGCGGCCCACAAGTTGCACCAATCAGTGCATTTTTCAGAGAGCATTGGTAGCTTTTAAGCTGCCTCTGGCTGCTCTTCTGACCAAATTCGGCAGGATGTATGTTTACGTACCCATTGAACTAAAAATGAGCTTCTTCGCTAAAGAAAATTTTTCTCATTTTCACATTTCTCACAGAGCACGAATTTTTATAATAAAATCCAATAAATTTGCAATTTGACTGTTCGTTTGTTAGTCTATGGTAAAATGGCAACCTCTATTGAGCATTTTTGATATTAACATTAGGTACGCATCACTCATGAGGTGTCAAAAAATTTACATTGAAAAAACAAATAGCAAAAAGATCAGCCGTTACTTCAATGTGTTTTTCATTATATTTGCAAGCACTGCAAATTTAAGAGACAATTTACATAGCAACGGCAGAGTCTACAAAAAAGTTTTATAAGAATGTTACTGTTAACATTTCCCTTGGTTATAAAAAAAATTGGCAAAAAGTCGCTTTTGTATCACTTTCTTGGGCATTTTGGTAGCCAAATTTCTCTCAATGAGAAATATTTTTGAAATCTAACTTTCAAAAATGCATTATTCAATTTCCAGTATGTTTACCATTCTTTGTCGACTATTCATTTTTATCCATCGAGAAAATCTAAATCAAAAGCTTAATGAAAATCAATACAAAACTTTATTTCCGTGACTTGAACTCATGAACTATGAGTTTAAAAAAGAATACTTCAATGCTTGAGGCAACAATGCCTACTTTTTGTATGTATGTATGTATGTAGTTGTGATGCATATTATCATAATAAAATTACTATGACGATATTGTCACGCACATATCATTTCTATTTTTGTTTTAAATGTGAAAAGATTTATATTTGGAGTTTCTTCTCTCGGGTAGCCAGTAATTATACTAATAATGTGCTCACAGGGCGCTTCACATTTGCATGGAGAAAATTAAAAACTTGCCTTATGTTAAGGTGTTTTAATTTTTTTGGCTCCTTTCAGTTAACTTAACAAAATAACAGAAACAAATTCGATAAAAAATAGTCCTTAGAACTCCCTCTATCTGCCTTGAGGTAAAAATTCATATAGGACAGAATTTAAAGCAAAATGAAAATTCGCTTCGTGTGCAGTAATTTCGAAATTTAAACAGTTTTCGACTTAATTTTATATGGTCCATTAAAATTTTGTAACCAAACTGAATCAGTAAATTTAATGTCTTCCAAGGACATCATTTTTTTTTTGAAAAATTTTGCTCTGCTAACAAAATGAAGAACATGAAATTTCAAAAGTTTATCAATTTGAAACACCCTAGCACATTTCATTGTAACGTACGAGCATGTGCACGATGAGCATATGATGAACGACTGTTGCCTCATCTCAATCGTTGACACTTCCATAGCTGCTGTGAATGACATTTATGGATGCATAAATGACAGTTCTAAATGCAAAGCACAACGTTGGCACATTTTACAATTGTGGTAATTAAATTTGCAATTTCAAAAACGAAACGAGAAATTTCTTAACACATTGTGAATCAGTTGAATTAGATCCAAAAAAAAATTAATTTCATAGAATATTGCTGAGCATTGAATCTTTAAGGTGGATAATATTGAACTCAGTGATGAAGAGAGGAAGAGAGGGCAAGTGATACCCTCGGGTTTGAGAATACAAACTTTTGAAATTTCGCAATTTCATTCTTTGCTATGAGCAAAAATATTTATAATTTAATTACTAAAATTAATTTCAATAAATTTTCGGATGGATCTGGTCTCTCTCTCGGATGTAATGCCTGAAGAAGTTTTTCATATATGTATTTTAATAACTAAGGCTGGAGTGTATGATAGCTAAGCATTATTTAAATATATAGTGAAATCATCACACATTGGAAAAAACTTAAGCTTTGTTTTTTTTTTTGGTCGTTAATGAAACATTTGCAGTTCATTTCACAAAAAACGTCCGATTCTTGGTAATGTTTCAGAAATTTTTCAGGCCATCGGCTTTGAAATGCAATTTCGGACCTGACCAGGTCAATTTTGGCACTTGAACACCACAGTGGAAAGTTGCGCAAAATATATTGATTTAGCAAAATGAAAAAAATATGCAGGATGCTAAATCAAACCATTTGATTAATTTTAGAGTAGCTTTTTCTAAAAGATTTCATGCAAAAATTTGACTCGATTTCTACGATATTAAGGCATTTATCCTATAAACAGCATAATACAAACTTTTTAGCATATTTTATTTACTGCTGATTGTGCAATAAATGGACGCATTCAAATGGAGCATCCATGTCATAGCCGGTTGATGAGAAACTGTCTGCTATTTAGTATGTCCTGACATAATAATGTTTTGCTTTAATAGTTCGATTTCACAACTTTACAAGAAGAATAGTTTCTATACTAAGGTTCTGATTAAGTTTTTATAAATTTATTGACGCGCAAAGCTCAAATTTGAAGATTCAAAAAAAAAAAGTTCTCTCTACAACGTGATAAATCACGCAATAAAATTGTCCCAGGCTTATTTTATCATATTAACCACCCTACTGTAATTCAACCATCATTTTTCAAATTTCCTCATTGACTGTTCCTGAGGTCTTGTCTGATCTGACGTTGTATATTTCCCTACCGATTTGCGATGAATTTGTTTTATCAAAAGTAAATTTAAATTAACAATTGATTCAGCAGGACTGACCTTGCTCAGCTTAATATTTATAAATACAAAATGCAATATCTGCTCTTTGTCAACCACTTTGATATATTAACTGTTGATGATTATGTTGAAAGTAATTTATTCGCACTCTATTTTCCAATAAGTGCCATATGAATTTTTCATATTCATTATACGTTAAACTTAAGTTCCAGGTCGATGGTTTTTTAATAACTTTTAAATGAAATATGATTCTATAATATATATTTTCTTAATTGATTATATAGTCCTTGACATTATGAATGAAATAAGATGTTGCTCTATCTAGTCGCCTCTGACATGGCGAAAAGACGAACTTTTCAACTTCAGCTTCATGCTCAAATATTTATAACCGGGATTTTTTTGTCTAAATATACCACTAAAAATCTGTTTGAATTCACTCGGCACATTTTATTCGGGTTCGCATATAAACACCGAACAAAGACAATTTTTGTCAAATTTTTAAAAACTAAAATTATATAATTTTTCTTCACAATCCTTCCTTTTGCTTTCATCTTATCTTTCTAACAGGCAGCACATAGTGCTCTTTAATAAATCACAGTCTAATGAGCACTACTTTGGTATAACCCTTTTCCTTATAATTAGTAATATTGTAATACATCACTACAATATTTTACTTTTCGCCGTTGAAGTTAGCTTTAAATATTCATATGCTCTTGGATATCATCACAATTTAAATGCTTGGTGCGTGCTTCACCTTATTAATCTTAATTTTATAAGATTCAAAACACACCACAACTTAAGGTCAACTTTTATTGGCTTACCACAAATGAGTTTTTTCTCCAAAATTTTCTTAGTGACGATGTCCTTAAAGCAAAAAACTAAAAATAAACGTAAATGACCCTTAATATCTATTTTTATAATCAACCACCAATTTCACTGCAATGCACAAATTCCAGCAATCAAACAAAAAATTCTAATTTAAGCGTCTTCGTACCGCAAATTATACCATTTAACTGGAATATAAATAATTTTTTAAGCTCAAATTTTTAGTATTGAAACTTAAAAATATGACTGCCTAATTTTTGCGTGGGCTAGAATCGGTTAAGAAAAGTTGCCAACACTTAAAGTACAGATATTCAGCATTTAATGACTGAAAAGCGCTAGTGCGATTTTAATTAAATGTTACTCATACGACATGTTTAACAATGTAAACTGCATGTGATGTGCATGTCTGATGGCATTAAAAATAATTTACTATCTTTCATGCTACATTTTATAGCTTTATTTCTGAAGCTTTAAGGCTTAAGAGGCTATGCCATTTGATGTCTTACTTTGTAGACTTAAGTAGAACGTAGAAAAATAGTTAAAGTAAAGAAAAATTGTTACGCTACTTTTATTAAAAAACTTAAAGTACCAATATCTTTAAACATAAATTATTTTTCTCAACTACCTAGATTTTTAAGATAATACATAGATTTCACTAAGAGTTACTTAAAAATAACAAATTTTTGCTTGCTACTCTTCTTTGGCAGGTGAAAGTGGTAGCACAAACTTTCCAAAATTTTTGACCTTAAAATTTTCATCTTCATTTTTGTTTATTGTTGTTGATTGAAGCATGTAATTGATTGTGGGTACTGTGGCTATAGTACGCCAAAAGTAGTAATAAAAACAAAAACTCACTCTTTTAACCACTACTTACCTAACTGCATACCTCAGAGCACCATATCGTGCTGGGGATGCAGGGAAGATGTTGATGTTGTTCAATACAGAAAATGCTGTATTTCAACTTGGTTTTTGTTGATGTTTTTACTCCAGTTACTTTTGTTATTGTTGCTATTGCTTTTGTTGTTTTTGTTGGCATTGAGGAGCAGAAAAAAAACGAAGATAAATTAATTACCGTCATAAATTCTGCCTGTTCATTCATATCAAGGAGATTGCAAATTTGTTGGCATTTGCCACATGCCAATATTTGCGTAGATTTTGTTCGAAAAACTTTGTTGAAAAATTGATGCCGGTAATAAGAGATGATTTTTTTTGAATATAACGAGTTTGAGGAATTTTCATTGCTATACGTTTCTGAGAAAAAATTAATTTTATGGATATACGACGCTCCATAAAAAAAAGTCTGCGTTTTTGAAATCATATTGTTCTCTACACATTTCTCAAAAATAATTAAAAAAATTTTAGCAATAAATTTGTAATTTTGGGATGAGTCACAGCCCAAAATATCACTAAAGAAAATAAATTGTTTTTTTTTTTTTTTTGTTTTTAATTTTCTTCTTTTTTTCTTTTTTTTAGAGAGTATATTACTGCTACGACAATATAGCATAGTAAAAGCCATTAAAAGAGTTGGGTGCAAAAAAATGTTGTGCAAACATAGGGTACTATTTCAAATGTGAATATGTAGGCCTTCTTCTGACAACTGACTGCTGTTGTGTTGATTACAAAAAAAAACAAAATTAAATGTCCATTTACGTGCTACACCAACTGAAGTAAATTAGTGAGGTCCAATTTGTCTTGCTCTGTTTGTATGTAGATATTATATTAGGGCGTTTAATCCTGAAAACTTAGTGCTAAAATTGCCGGGACTCCAAACCATTTTCAATGCTGTGATTGAAAAATTAAGGACGATATTCAGAACAAACTTTCGTTTAAAGGTTGTTAATTTTGTTTTAGTGTTTTTGCTTAAATATTTCTTAGTTTTTGGTATTTTTGTCAAACAAATTTAACGATGCATTAATGCAAAAAAAATATTGCCGCACAAGCTAAAAAATATTTAAAATTTTTAAAATGTGAGCCAAATAGGTTTTAGTTTTATCTTAGTTTGTCCCCACTAAGTGTTGTTGCTGTTATTACCTTAATATTACTGTCACTTCTTAATAAGCTACTGGAATCAGAATTTCAATAAAATGAGTACCAAACGTTCAATTTAGTTATTTCTCCAGTCCTGATGCCGAAAGCCAAAGGAGGCAAAATCGTAGTTTTAGCATCACAAAATCCCGTGTTTTATAAAATTGCTGCGGACTTGAACGCCCTAGTGTGTATGAGTTTGAGTCCTTTTTTTGCAAAAAAAAAAAAAAAAAAACTCTTAACGACTTCAATGGCTAATTTAACTCATTTATGCTTGGCCTCCCTTGACAGAATTTAAAAAAGAAAATGTTTTCAACAAAACGATTTAACAGAGTCATAATGATTTCATAAAAAAAAACTAAATAAATTACAATTTGTAGCTGTTGTACACATGTTTATACAAGCATTTTTTTTCATATAGAGAGATAGTTCAAATTTGAGTTGAATTTACAATTTTGTTATATAGGGTGTTCCAATAAAATTATTAGTTTTAATTTTTTTTAATTGAAGACATTGGAGGCAATAAATAAAATTAATTCCATTCAATACGAATAAAAAAGTAACGAAATATCAGAAAAAAAATTAATTTTTAGAAGATGGTCTTTACTCTTGAACCAGCGTGAGTTGTCGGAAAATTACCGTTAACTATTTCCTTAATATTGCATTGTTCAAGCGCATATCTACATTTCCTTTCTCCCCATAGCTTTTATTTGTCAATTGTCAGTTGACTATGAAATTTTAAAATAGAAAGCAGTTCATAGTAAAACTTTTTAATTAAGAACCTTAAATGTTACTCATACGACATGTTAAACTAGATAATAATTAAATTAAAAACCTCTACAAAATACTTAATTTTAGCAATAATTTGAAACTTTTTCACTACTGAGTTCATAGTTTACTCAATTAAAAATCTCAGTATGTAAAATTTCACTTGTTGTTATTTAACTCTCATGAGTGCAACGTATCAAAGACATTCAATAAATGTCTCAAAAAGACCAAAAAAAAAAAAGTAATAAATATATTGAAAAAAAAAGATTTAAAACAACATAACCGGGCATTAGAAAAATCAGCATCAATATTATCGTTGACAGAAAAAAGAAAATATCAATTTGAGCCTGATAATAAATCACTCAAAATCAAAAAATTTTTGGTAATTTTCTTCCTAAGTAATACTACATAATATGAAGCACAGTTATGAAAAAAATCGTTCGAAAAGGTGTTTTCTTTAGATGAGATCAGTAATCTTTTAGGGTTTTCATAGAAGTTGCCTTAAGCTATAAATTATGCCAGGAGACATCTATTGAACCTTATGTTTTCTAAATCTGAATAAGATAATAATGAGATCATCATCACTTAAGACTCTTTAAAACACAATATGTACTTCCATTGGTTTCTCTTCAACTGACGAAAATAATTTCAGAGATATAAAAATTATTTCTGACAATCTTGTCCATTAATTTATCTATTATATATATATTTTTCTACGATGATCAATTTTCTTTATGGCATTTTTAGTTTGTCGTTATTTAATAAAATTTATTAGTTTAATAAAAATAATTATCTTGCAATTCCATCCTATCACTCATAATCCTTTGAATATTATCCCAGTATTCATCTTGTGTTTGTTTGCGTTGTTCTATAATCAAGCATTTAATCTCAGTGTCCATTAAAATCTAGCAAAATATGACCTTAAGTAATTGGAAAAATTTGATTAAGAAAGCTACAAAAAAAGGTACAAAAATACACCACTTCTAACAAAATTGACTTTTTGATTTCATCCTCTATTTATTGAGTCTTTTTTAACTCATTTTAAGCATAAGTCCTTTTAAAATCTTTCTATTTCATAATTTTTTAATTAATTGGCTTTTTTCTATAATGGTCCATTTTGCTTACAGCCAATGAAAATTTCATAAAAAGATTAAAAATATTATTTCACGCCTTTGCCATTAAGATCAATTTAATAAAAAAGGGTCATCCTTTGTCAGACTTTCTATCCCCATTTAAGTCCGGTAGGTAGCGTCACAAAAAATTGGTTCATCTATGCACTTTGCTCATGATCATCAGAATACAGTGCACCGAATTGATTATGCTTGGATGAGCAACAGCTCAAAAGAAATAAATTAGCTGAAACTTGATAATCCAAGGATTTTACCCATTGCTGAGTAAAATTAAATACATTATAATACAAATGCATTCCCTCGATATTATTTTCAGTCCAATCATGATTTTATTTCTTACAAATAATTAAATGTTACTCATACGTCACGTTATCTAGAAGTGTAAAGTAAAATAAAAACGAAATGTGTCATTAAGTCACAGCTTGAGCACGGAAATTGCATAAAACTTTAAAATACCTATACCAAACATATTTAAGGTCAGTCGACCTTCTATAAGTCGCGCACATTACCATTTTTGGTTTTTTTTTTTCTATGACAAAGCAACTCAAATTGATATTCATAAAAACGATAAAGTTATTTTCAAGCTTAAAACGGCAGCTGCCAAACGCAGACATGGGCACAAACTTTATTTTTCTTATGCATACAACATATTTGTGCCGCAATTCTAATTACGTGTCCCTTTATAGGTGTACACCAATACCATTAAAATTTCTTTTTTAATACTAAATCTATTAAAAAAGTTACACGCAGCAAAAGAAAAAAAAAAAAAAAAAAAAACAAAATTGAAAAAATTTCAAAGCAACACCTACCCGTAGATCAAAGTTAACAAAGGCATTGACGGCAAAATAAAGCAACCCTTGCAAAAACAACAACAGTAATAACAACAACTTGTTGTACACAAAGGACCAAGCTGTTGATTTTATGCTTAACATGAATTAGAAAGAGGCTACACGGCACTCCAGGGAAGAAGGTGTTAGTAAGAACGGCTCGGGGAATGCAAAACAACAAGGCACGAAAAAAAAATAAAAAAAAAATTGTAAAAGAAATCCCCTCAAGGGTCAAAGTTAACGCAAATTTTATTTTTAAGTTTTTGTTTCTGCTGTTGTTGTGTTTTTTTCTTTTTTAATGTAAACAGCGACTTTGCGGGAGGCTTTCAAAAAAAAAAAAATTTCAGAGGAACTGTTTTCATTATTGTAAAAATAATAAATTTTATCGTAGCACAAACGATTTTACAATATTTATTTTTTTTTTTTTGTTATATATACACTGATAATATGCTTGCTTATGTGTAAGTGCATGTTTGTATGTATTAATGTTGATAATGACGCAAATATCAAATGGTGAGAATAATCAACAAACAGCTTAAAAAGAACCAAAAACGAGCGGAACACGGTACAATGAAGCAGACGAAAAGGAAAATTTTGCAGTCGAAAAGTAACAATACGAGAATAATATTTCAATAAATAAACAATAACAATTTTTAAATTCCATTTGGTGATGAAACAATGAAGTTTTTGCAACTGTAGTGACAATAGCTACCAACGATGGAGTAAGACTTTTGAAAAATCAAACAAAATAAAAACTTAAATTATTGCAAATATTTGCGTAATCTTCGAAAAATATGAGCTACCGAACATGTTCAGACTATATGGACTATTGATAATTTTTGGAAAATTTATTTCCTTGAGATCCCGTTTGTCTTTGAATTATTCGAGTTAAAAAAAAAAAAAAAATTTCTTAAAAATTTTCACCCGACGTTTTGCCCGTTGTCAGGTGAAATGTTTAAAAAAATTTTTGTTTTTTCTTTTGAATAACTCAAAGACCAAAAGGAGCTCAAGGAATTAAGTTTTCCAGAAATTATCATAAGCAAAAAAATATTGGTCAAAATAAAACCTGCATTTATATGGACTATTGCCTAGAATTCATGAAAGCCTCAGCAACTTTCCAACATTATTATCTATTAAAAGATAGATTGAGAAAAATATTTGGGATTGCTCTTCCAATTAAAAAAAAACAACATCTTTGGCCCAGTTTCCATAAATTGAATGCAAAATATTTATTATTCTTAACTCGAAGTGAATGCAGCTTATTGTGTGGTGCAGAAATTGCCATGAATTCGACAAAGTGGAAAACATGGAACACCTTTCCTGCTACTCTGCATTGGCATGAGATATATTAAAATACTTCGGTCAGCCGTTTTTCTTATCCTTGAAGGAATTAACAAAAGTTAACCTAATCTAAAGATTCACTATAATAACAGGAACTTTAATATTAGTCAAGCATCACAGTAAAAGGTCCATAATATACCAATAAGACTGATGGAGTGAGTTTTTGGTTTCACCTTTGAACCCCTGTTGTCTATGTGTAGCTCTACGGTCTTCTTTCTTGAAACTTTACTTAAAATTGTCTTTTCTGTAAACTTTGCCCCGAAGCAAAATATTTTTGATTAATTTTGATTTCAAAATAAAAATCGTTTTGAATTTGAATGCATTTTCACTTCTTAAGGGTGATTTTTTAAGCGTTGGTTTTTTGAAAATTGAAAAAAAGTACAAAAAATTTGCAATAGTGAATAAAATATTTATTTGTAGCGATACATCAGCTCCTGCCATTTACTTTTAAAAGATTATTTCAAGTTAGTGTTGCCCGTAGCTACGCCTGCGGTGGTCCATTCGTAAGCTTCAATTTTGGCATACTTTTTCCAGCATTTCGGCCGGTATCTCACCAATGGCAGCTGTAATGTTGTCTTCCAGGACTGCAATTGTAGCTGGCTTGTCCTTGCTCACGAGAGATTTTACGTAGCCCCACAAAAAATAGTTTAATGGGGTTGAATCAATGATCTTGGCGGCCAATGGACTGCTCCAATACGTGAGATGAATTGCTCACCGAACTCGCCTCTCAATAGACCAAATTCGCCAATTTTGTTTGATGACGTACCCATTGAGCTAAAAATGAGCTTTGTCGCAGGAGAAAATTTTTCGATAAAAACACATTTCTTACAGAGAACGAATTTCGAAAGTAAAATTCAATAATTTTCAAGCGCTGTTCAATTGTTAGCCTATTCATGGTGAAATGGCAAACCTTACTGAGTATTTTTGGCGTTAACACATGCTACGAATCACGCGTGAGATGTCAAAAAATGTACACTGAAAAAACAAATAGCAAAAAAATCAAAAGGCTTTCCTTCTATTTTATTAGGACTATAAAACCACTTTTAGAACATTTAAATAGCCTCAAAAAACGAGATATAAAAATGTGAAAAGACTTAAAAGGAGCCTATCTGAGCAATTCAAAATTATGTGTGTTTACAAGCTCTATACCCAAAAATGGTCAATATGTCAGCATTGCCAATCGCCAGATTAAATTCATTCGGTGAAATGATCAAATCTATTCGTTTTATTATGTATCATATGTGTTTTAAAGTAAAATTTTATTTGTATCCTTGAATGAGTTTGTATCTTATCAATGAAAAGAAGAGAGTTGAAAAGTTTTTAAAAACTTTGAGTTTATACCAAAGCTAATGACTTCTGCAACATTAAAGAATTAACCAAGTAGATCTGGTCTTGAGCAAAAAAAAAAATGTTGTTTTCAATTGCAACTTAAAATCAGGACAATAGTGACAAATTTTAATGTCCCTAGCCATATTATGAGCCCTTTTTCCATAATAGTACTCAACAAGTCTTAAAGTCAATATAAGGCTAAATATAGTGGCTGCCAGGTTTGATTACTTTCCACCAATAAAGAAAAACCAATGATATAAGAAATAATGTGTTCAACTCAAGCCACTTACGAAAGGAAAACGCTTATAAGCTAGCGAAACGAAAAAAGAAACAACGCTTGTGGATTCTGGAAACAGAAGAAAACAGTTGAAATGTTTTTTAACAAAACAAAAGATTGCAATGAGTTACCAGATTGAAGATATTGAAAAAATTAATGAAGAAAGGGATATTTAAAGCTTCTATAAATCCAAGTACACGATGTATGTGCCCACAATTAGCATATGAATGGCAGTTGTATTAATATTTGAGAAACATTTGAACAATAAGCAAGTATGGTGTATTCAATCGTATGTGACCTTGAAACCTTGGGAAACACAGAATCATTAGTGCCATGGCTGAATGATCTTTCGCTCACCAACTTTGTGCATCCCAATTTAAGGGTTGTTTGTATAGGGTACAACGTACGCCGATCCAATCATAGTTTGTCCCTTGATGGCCATGCAAACTATTTCCAATTCAGTTTCCAGCTAGGAAATTTCCAAGGATTATAACCAATATAAAAAAGTAATGGCGCTTTAATCAGCATGAGAATTTCTCTGGGATAGTGCGATGTGCGGATATTTTATCACGGAATGTTCAGGGCGTCTTTGGATTCTACCAAAATGAGATTTATAATAGGAAACGGATAAATTTTCTGTTCGCTCTCATGCAAAATACCGGCTACTGACTCGACTACGCTGAAATGCGCATAGGGTTTCAAGGTCAGTTGCGTTCAGCTTTAAATAATTTGGAAGATTTTAGGACTCCGGGCTTAGCACCCATGGCTATCAAAAAATTGCCAAAATCTACTTTTTAGGAGATTTCAACATCCATTTTCTCAAAAACTATTCTTGATATATAGTATATTTTTGAGCTCAGATTCGTATTCAGCATGCAAAAATCTATAGAAAACAATTAGTTACTTCTCATTTGCAGACTGAAAGTTGAGACTTCTTGATTGGCATATAGGAAGATTGCTATTAGAAGATTTTATAGTACTGTTCGGTGCAGATTTCAAAACAGATGAAATTCTATGCGTAATTGGTCAGTCGCAGCTGATTTTTTATTCAAAAGTCAAAGCTATGTTAAGGAATCACATTGCTATATTTTATAAACGGAAGCAATTTTCGAAATAAATACCGAGTAGGCAATGCATTTGGAAAGTCAGATCCAAAATAATTACTTGAAAACTTGACTTTTTCACGATTGATTATACTCTTAAGCTGCAATATCTGACACTACATTTCTTAAGAACTTTAAGTTCCACATTTTTACCAACTTCATAAGCTTTGTGGCCCATTGTACAACATGCTTCATTTGGCTGCCTTTTAAATGCAAAACAAACGAACCCTTTTCAAGTTCCTCATCAAAAATGGACAATCCCAAGGGAAATCCTTTCTGCACAAACTGACTTCAACAACGTTAAAACAAAACGCAACAAAACAAAAACAAAGAAATTATATAAAACAAAACAAAACAAAAAAATCAATTTAAATCAAATTTTGTTGTCTTTAGTACCTTATTCAGCTCTATACAAAAATAATGCTTGTAGAGTCCTTGAAAAAACAAAAATATCTTTATATCCTTTGTACGTACGTATTTAAAGTAAAGTATCGTTATTTTGCACTTTAAAACTGCAAATGGTAACAACGTTCTGATGACATAAAATAAAGTGTTCCCAGTTGTGTGTCGTCCCCAACCAGGAGCACGATTCATTAGAAACAAAAGAGCACAAGAAAAAATAAATAAATAAAATCACGTTAATAGATTTATTAATCGCACTAATTTTATTATGCTGCATGCAGCCAGATATACACGTTCCGGCTGAAAGTCTTTCACAGTCGGGGCTTTCAAGATTTATGTATGCGCGTAGTTCCATGCTCAAGCGTACTTGGGGAGTATCCATCCATTCCACCATCATCACCATCATCAAATGAAGCAATAAAGCAACAATGTTTTACTGCTGATACTGCTACTGCTACTGCTATTTACAGCCCACATCTCTGTGGGTTTTAGGATATGAATTTATGAATTGTTTTTATTAAATTTGAATTTGGGATTCCCTTAGGATTTTTTAAGACATTCAATTTTATGATTTTTTCATTTTCATTTTATTTTTTCGTTTATTTTCATTTGACTTTTTTATGCCAATGTTAAATAAGCGATTACTAAATCGTTTAAGAAAAATTACAGCATAAATTCTTAATAGAAAATAAGTTCGGCACATGAATTCCAAATGGAATTCAGCTCAGGCAGCTTTGAAGTTTAAGTGTACGAAATAAATGTGGGCGGAGATGTTACTTTTTTTTTGTTGGCAGACTGTAATTGAGAATTGAAACGATGACACATATTCACTGACATTAACAGAGTCTGAAATGTGTATACTAAAAAGATCCTTTGGAGAAAGTTCCAAGGACCATATTTCCGAGAGAGTGAATATTAAGAACAAAATTCATTTTTTAAGCAACTACTGGAATGTAATAAAGCTTAGAAATGGTATAAAATTTTCCATAATTTTCTTAATTAAAAATTAAGTAATGTCTAATTTGAGAAAGTAATAAAAAACATTAGGAAAATATGGTACACAAAAATTTCAGAAAAAATCAATACCATCTACTTAACGCTTTAAAATTTTTATAAAAATAAATAATTATAAAAAAAAAACTAATGAATTAATTAGCGCTGCAAGAAAATTCATTTTGAACATCTCATTTGCACACGATGTCACATGGTTTAAAGACACCCAAAGGCTGAAATCAAATATTTGATTCATTTCGGGAAGGTAAACATAACGTTAAAGTTGCCAGTCGACAAGTCAGTCAGTAAGCCAATTAGTCAGTTGATGAGACTGAACGCTATATGCATGTGCTTACATAAGTATGTATGTAACAGCATATTAGGGTGTACCATACTTACGGCAAGTTTCTTATAATTTACAACGTTGAAGTTTTAACTACTTGATAAAAGGATACCAATCAGAATAATATATTCAGATATAAGTACCAATCATAAATTCATGACATACATATATTGAACTTGGTATGATCTTAGCTCAGAACTTTGCTCAGTTTGTTTCCTATTTCAATTCATATGGGCATTTCCATGTGTCCCGTTCGACCGTCAAACACATTTAAAGTAAAAAAAAGTCAAAATAAACGGATTTTTATTTTGACAATAGGTTTAACTTATAGCTTATAGTTAGCTTTATAATTGGTGCTAAGGTCAAATTTGGGCAATTTTTCGTTTTCAAGATAGTTGCAAAAAACCAAAGTGTCGCACGGGACAAAAATTTCCGTTTTCTTGGAAATGCCCATATAGAAGCTTTTAGGTTTTTTCCATATGAATTGCAATAGGAAACAAACTGTTTGGAAAGCAAAGTGGACGTACTTATGTCAGAAATTTTAGCATCATACAAATCGACCGACTGTCACTCCTTTCAATTGTTCGATTCAGGTGAAATTTTGGTACAGGAGCCCTATGGACTCAAGATATATTTTCAGGCATGAGCACCAAAACTTTGACAATTTAAGTTTTGCATACGTTTTTGAACCAGTCTAGTACCCAGATGTAGTGTTTTAAAAACATCATAATTATAAAACAAAATTTTTATTGTATGCGCGCTCGATTTTCTAACGAGAACGAGAGGATCATGCCGATATCTCATTCTCGGCGGCAATAATGTAGGGTTTTTATAAACACTGCATAGTACGATGATCGTTACATTATCACCAAGAACAAAATATCGGCCAGACTTCTCGTTTTCATCCCCGTTCATACGATAAATAATTTTCTTTAATATCATCTAGTTATCATTATCGGAACTAAAAACAATAAGGTTTTAAGGTTCTTTACCGATCCATTTCTGCATGTTTTGAAATATTTAATAGCTGCAGGGATTAAAACTTTAAAAGTATGATGAATGAGAAACTAAATTGTAGCGAAATTGGTAGGGGAAGGTGGAGAATTGTGGGACAGACTTTTATTTCGGCCGAACAGGCACATAAAAATTGCTTTTTCTGAAAACTTCATAGACTGGAATTGTTTCACGAGTCGCAACCTTCCTTTTGATAACATTCATTTAATCATATTCCACCAAAATGTACAAATTATATCAATTGGTGCAAAAAACATTTTTTGCGATTTTGAAAAAAAGGTGGGGAATTGTGGGACAGGTCGTAGGTCGATTAAAAAATTAAAGTTATTGATGGAAAACGTTTATTTATGAATGAAAACGAAAGAGCAGTTCATAATTATTGAAAAAATTGGAATTAATCCGATTTTGTAGTGAACGAAAAATCACTTGTGTACATCAAACACACAAATTTGGCTCGTCAATCCTCAAATACTACGTGTCCCGTGATTCCCCACACGCTCACTTTTGCACAATGGCCACGCATAATGAACACAATGTAATTTAATGCATAATATCTTTTGTGTATCGAAGGCGAGAGCTTTAACAAATGTTATAAACATATTTACCTGGATTGATTCGTCGAAAAATGTAGAGAAAATTGAATGAACACAGAGTGAAAAAAAAAATTTTCAGAGTATGCAATTTCTTTACGTTATCACAGCGTGGCAAAAGCACGTCCGCACAGCTCGAGCGCTCGACAGAAAATGAATATAGTATAAGACGAGTCAAGCGACATCTGTTTGCAGCATCAACCAACACTAGGTAGTAAAATATCGCGCTGTCCCACGATACTCCGTGTCCCAAAATACCCCACCTTCCCCTATAATTTTCCCATAGCGACTGCGCACATGTACATTATCATGTCTGAAATCACTTGTTTGATCAATTCCAAGTTTTTGACTGAAAGTGGGGTGGGGAATTTTTCATCAAGCTAGAATTTCAAAAAATTTTAATATACATACGTGGGATCATGACTACTTGTTCAAATCCGTCAATTTTTCCCCAAGTTTGATAAAATTTGCATAAATAGTTATCTATTATACATACATATAGACGAAGAAACAAATTTGTGAACAGACAAATTGATGTACATAACTAACTCGACTCTGGTGGTGTTTTTGTTCAAGAATATATAGGGCATTCTCTGAATAGTGAATAGAACTAAGCCACGAGTTCTCGGATTTTAATAGTTTCTTTCTTTCGTGAGTAAGATTTCTATGATGCTTTACCGTTAGTCATTTCGGCATTCATCGAACTTTTGTTCCGCTACAATTTTTAAAAATTTTAATTTCTGAAACATTTTCTTTTTGCTGTCATTATAAACTTTAGGAAAAACAGTTGCTTACGAATAAGTTGGTCCTCTGAGAAAATTTGTGGAAATTTTTAAATAGAAAAAACATTATTTTGACTTAAGCTTAAAATTTAAAAAAACTAAATTTTTAAAATACATAATTTGCATAAGAAAAATATACATTAATGTTAAATATTCATTAAATTAAAATGGCATCTTAATTATGTTTATCTTTTCAGATAAATTAGATGGTATGAAAATCTCTATTTTGGTTTTGGTACATATTGTCTTATAGCGTAAGTTTAAGAACAAAAAAATAAAAAAATTCTGAAGTTTGAGCTTTCGCTAATTTCACTGAAAGATATTTTCTGTATAATTACACCATAGAAAATCAAAAACTTAAATTTTTTTTTTTTAATAAATCCAATAATTTCTTATATTTTATGTACGAACAAATTTTTCGTAGAGTGATGTATGGGGTAAAATTTGACAAGCGTACCTGGTTAAAATGGTTTATGCTCCGATCTGGTTCAAATTTCGGTTTTTTGTAGTTTTGATAAGGATCGATTTAATTCCGGAAAGATTTTACTCCAACGTTATTAGTTTCCAATAAACAGAGGTGTAAAGTTTGTAATTTTTGCAATTTTTTCTACGAACTCCTTTTTTTTTGAAAATTCAGTACTTGCATTTCATTCGGAATTAATCATAATAATAATTTTTTTCCGAATTAAATCGATCTCCACAAGAACTACAAATAACCACAATTTGAACAAGATCGGAACATAAAAATTTTTAACCTGGTACGCTTGACAAATTTTACCCCATACAAAGAAATAAAATTTTTTTTTCTTAAATGAAAGCCAAAATTTCAACAAATCCTCGGAGCTTAAATTTTTTTAAAAAAAAAAACTTGTTCAATTTAAAATAATACAGGGTGCTCCATCTTTTATGTCGGTATGTAAACATTGAATAACTTTGAGAAAAAACAACCGATTTCTATAAGTGATGTATTTTTATTCAGTTTGGTTCTTTACAATTTTTTTGGACTAGTTTTTGAAAACAATATCAATTAAGTGGCCACCTTTATTAGCAATTACAAAATGACTCCTTTTTTCTGCGTTTGCCATTACCTTTCCGAGCATCTCGGGTGTTATAGCGTCGATTTCAGCACGAATGTTTGCCTTGAGCTCGTCAATAGTTTGAGGCTGGTTGGCGTAAACCTTGCTTTTCAGATAACCCCACAAAAAGAAGTCCGGGGGGGTTAAGTCAGGTGATCTCTGAAATCGTGCCTTTATGCCGCGATATTTTTTCCGATATGTACGTTGAGTTAACACAATGGAACGACTGTGTTCGATGTAAAGTGTCACTATTTCAGCGCGTTGTTTCGGTGTGAAGCGATCCATGGAAAAAATTGTACTGAATTGACGTTTCCAAAACATATCTGATGCAATCAATCGGTTGGTAAATGTGAAAGTTATTCAGCGTTTACATACCGACATAAAAGATGGAGCACACTGTACAAGAACGAGTTTTGTTTTTTAAAACTCGGGCTCAGACAGGCATTTTAGTTGGCTTTAATTTATAAAAAAAATTGTTAATTTTGAATAAGATTTGCATTCTCTAGCAATTTTTGAATCGAAAACTTGATTTGGGACCAGTGTGCAATGGTTCGATTTATGCCAAAATTATTAATGATATGTCATCAATTATTGGATCAAATGTAGGGTGTCAAAGGTTTCAAACAGTGTGAAGCGTCAAAAGTTTCATCAAATCAGGCAATGTCTGTATCATTTAGATTTAATAAAGTTTGCCATTTCAATATCAATTAGGTTGAAAATGCAAGAACCCTTGTAAATTGTGAAAGTTGATCAAATTCACTAGAGCAGTGGTGGGCATGGAAATATAACAAAAGGGCTAAACAACAACAAACAACATTTAAAAGATTTGTTACTGTCATTTCCAAATTCGCCAACAGCACAAAAGAAAACCCAGATTGCACTACAAACAAAAACAATTGCTACATTCGTCAAGGCACAATGCGGCACCGCCACTTATGTCTTTGTGTTTTGTTTTTGTTTTCATTTGAATTCAAGTCAACGCTCTGCTTGTGCGTCAAATAACGGTGCGGGCAATGAGTGCGGATAGGGACACTACGTGCCCACCACTGCACTAGAGCTTCAATTTTATATTCACTCAAAATTCATATGATTTTTTAAAAAAAATTCCATGAGACCAAGAATAACACCCTAACCTACATATACATAGAACACATACACTCGCGTAATTAAACATGTGTTTACACACACACGCACATATATACCCACACATGCATATGTGTAAACATGTATACTAAACAATCACACACACACACAGGCACACGTTACAAAATAAATTACCAACATTAAAGCAGTAGACTGCGTGAGTAGCATCACCTTCCACTTCCACTACCACCATTTCAGTTGGTGTGGGTTCATTAAGAAATTAACACCTTGTCACCGTTGGTCTGATTAAGTGACTGTGACAGATTTATTGTTTTTTTATTTTTATGGATTACACACACACACAGTGAATTAAAAAGTATGTAACAAGCGTGTGTGTGTGTGCGAGTAACGTGTGTATGCTGTAAAATACTTTGTCATTTTGCTTAAAGAACAGTTTTTATTCACTGCATGTGTAATGAATGCATTTAATTTAAGTTAATTTTATGTAGAACACATGTCGCATAATAAATTGTAATGCAAAAAACACAAATTGAATTAGCGCGCACATTCAAAAATCAAAAAAAAATGTAAGGAGGTGTGAAAAATAATTGTGTTATTCTGCTTTAATAGCTACCCTTCAACTGAGATAAATACTTTTTTTTTTGCAAATTGAAACGACGAAATGAATTATGTATACTTTGAAAGGCAGAGAAATGTTGAAACTTTTTTTAAAAACACACAAAAATCAATTGCATAGTTTTAATGAATTTATTTAAGCTCAGATGATTTCTTTTTTTAAAGAAATTATTCGAAATACTTTAATATTGCCCACAGTTTTATTCAAGTTACTTAAATACACAGTCTTATATACTTAAAAAATATGTACTACATAATATACTTCATTATGTAAATCCGCTTATTCCGTAAATAGCAAGCACACTTTTTTACTTCGATAAAACAATTAAATGTTGATCATACGACATGTTAATCTATTTAGGTTTATGCCTACCACACTCGGTCTTTTTTCTTGACTTACGTAAAATAAATGCAAATTACGCACACAGCGCGGTCCATCATAATTATGTTAATATTGTTAACGATATAAATAGCTAAAAAACAAACGTCACATTTCAATTCTGTGAATTTACGAAAATAATGCAGAATATGATGTGTCATATCACATGTTGAGCCACACGTTACCACATAACACATTTAATGAATGAAATTTCAGAGAATGCCTGAGCGTATGAGTGACATTTAATTACGAAATGGCATCCAAAATTTATAAGGTCTCCAAGGCATATTTCTTCTACAATAATTCATACAACTTGTGAATCTGTCAGAGTTTTCAGTTTCAGTATCATTAAGTTAATTTGACATTTTTTTTAACTGCACAGCACAGTAATATTTTGCCAGCTGCGTAGGCCTATAATCTTTTATAAGTTTTTCAGAACACAAAATTATTTTGCAAAGTTTAATCATCCAACAAAATATTTTCGATTTCGATTGTCCAATAGCTTCAATATCATTGAGGTAAGAAATTTTGAAAATTTGTGGAAATCTTTTATTGCAGAAACACAATAGGATTGCTCTACAATTAGAAAAAAAATATTGTAGAACTAATTTTCTTGGGTGATTTTGACTCACGGATTTTGGCGATGACTAACTTTTTATTCTAGTTCATAGCATTTTCAAAAAAATCAGCTTTCGAAAACATGCAAAGTCTCAATATAACGCATTTTTGTCCAAAAAATGTTTACAAATCATCTGAATGGAACCCAAACATATCTAAAAAATAGAAAACCTACAAAGTCATTCATCTCGAATAAGAAAAAAAGGTATTAAAACTGCGCCGAAACCATAAAAGATTCGATTTTTTTATACAAAATCTCATATTTTCTAAAGTAAAGAATTTTTGGATTTTTAAAATACAAAAAAAAAACTTCTCTGATATTCAACTTAGTATAGTTTAAAGCCCAGCGAAGCAAATGATATTGCAAACATTGGCTATAGGAGCTACACCTTCAAGCTATAAAATCGAACCATTTTTGGATATATACATAATTCTAATTCAATCACCGTATGGCGCTCTCAGTCCCTTGATTGGATTTCTTATTTTTTATAATTTTTTTGGGTCAATTTTTCTTTATTTATTTAATCTTAACCACAACTTACTGGTCAAAAAACCTCTTATCTAACTGTTAGGCTGCTACAGCTGTCATTGACATTTCAGCTGAATTTCAGCGTCATGGCTGAACCATCTTGATTGTTTACAATTTTTAAAATGGACTCGATTTTGCAAACGAATTCAATGATTTGCTTCATTACTAGAGACGAGACATGGGCTTATGTGTATGACACGCAATCCACGCATCAATCAAGTGAATGGCGTACATCAACTGTTCCAAAGACCGAAAAAACTACGTCATTTCAGCCTAAAAGAAGGCGATGCTAATCATTTTCATAGATTACAAGAGACGTGTGCATCGTGAATTATTCCTGCCAGAAGGTCAGGTAGTTAACATGAAGAATTATTTGCTAGTTATGAGAAGTTTCCGTGAAGCAATTCGCCAAAAAAGCCCAAATTTGTGTGCAACTAAATCGTGGACCTTGTAACATAATACCGCATCGTCGCACAATGCCATCACTATACGCAACTTTTTGACCAAGAACGGAACGAATGACATTCAACAGCCACCAAATTTGCCTGATTTGGCTCCATGCGACTTCTACCTGTTCTTTTGACTCCAGTGAATGCGTTTTGGCAGCACTGGCTCTGATGGCCGTACCGAAAACCGAGCTTCTAAAATCTTTCGAGGATTGGATTTAGCGCTGGCATATGTACGTGCGTACAAGTTGATGGAGGAAGTACTCTGATGGAGACAATGCCGATTTTGATGAATAAATTTGTAATTTAATTTTTGTTTCCTTTGATTGCTTGGTGGTAACACTTGTGATTTCTTCAGTAGCGTGAATGATTCTCGCCAAAAATATTTTCTTTGTTTAAGAATCCATGTGGATTCCCCACATCTGATTGTATAAACATACGGGAATCGTTGATTGATAGAAAAGTATTAATGAAACAGTCATGTTGCATTGATGTATGATACAGACAAAGAAAATACTCGTATAACTTTACTATGTATTTCAATAAAATAAAAATGATTCTGTCTCTTGCACTGAAATTCATTGAAAGCATCGTTGATAAAATTACCTTAATGTCCTAGTATATATGTAGAGCTCTGCTTTCGATATATATTATTTCGTAAGCTTAAGCTTTAGAAAAACCATGAAATTTTTTGTTTTTATTTTAATTAATTTTGTATTTAAAATGTTGCGTTATCTCTGAAAATATTATTAACAAATTTTTTTTCCTTGCGTGATTGAGATGCTTGCAGTTAAATAATGGCGTCAATAGGCAAATGGGCAAACTCTTTTTAACAGTATCAGTCTTTGACTTCCAATATGAGTTAGATAGAAAATTCCATTTAATGTCAGAAGATTTAGGCAACAATTTTTATCCAAAAACTTAGCTCAGAACGTTTTGTGGAACATGACAATGCTGAACTGTTATTGAAGGTCTTGTCATTTACAAATTTTTTGTTGATTCTGAATAATTCTGAACTTTTCCAAACCCAACCTCTCAGACCGAGAAATTAGTACCTATATCGATTTTTTTTTTCAATGACAAAGGCTGCCTGATGTACAGTGTCTGAAGCCCTAATCGGTTCGCAAGACGAACGCATGTATAGGTGTTTCTTTTTTGGATGAGTAAGATTTGTTCAGTACTGATTTGTTCACCTCCTAAGACTTTTTGCTTAACTATGAGCTTCTGTTATGATAGCTGCGTACAATGACAAGAAACCAGAGCTCAGCGATTTCATAATTTCTCTACGTTAAAATGAAAAAATTAAATTTTTGTTGAATTTTTTGTTGATGCTGAATTGAAAGACTGTCATTACTTAATAAACATCAGAGCTGTGATTGAATGCATTCATTTTCAATTTTAACTCATGAGAAATTCCAAATTCAGAGTGCAGCTATTTAAAAATGAAGACACCTGTAGACTTCAACGTCATAAGTTTGCAGCTTTTTCTATCACAAAAGAATGCAATTATTTTGGTGACGTCACATTTTTTTATTGGAATCATGATTGGAAGAATTGTGATTGCATTGAAGTCACCTCAAATCGTTTTTAATTCTTTGCAATCACTTGAAGTCGCAGCAATCACTTGAAGTCGCTGCAATCACTTGAAGTCACTGATGATACACATACATATATACATATAGTCTTCAGTGACTTCAAATGATTGCAGCGACTTCAAGTGATTGCAGCGTCTTCAAGTGAATGCAAAGAACTAAAATTGATTTGATGTGACTTCAATGCAATCAGAATTCTTTCAATCATGATTCCAATCAAAATGTGACGTCACCAAATAATTGCATTCTTTTGTGATAGAAAAGGCTGCAAACTTATGACGTTGAAGTCTACAGGTGACTTCATTTTTAAATAGCTGCACTCTGAATGCTGTATTTTGGCAGTGACTTCAATGGATTTCAATTGCAAATGAATGCACTCTTTCATAGCTCTGATAAACATGTTATTTTCAATATTTGTTTGCCTTTATTTAATCAAATTAATTCAAAATAACATTAAAATAAAAATAAATGTTAAAAAAAAATATTAAAAACAGTAGTAACAACGGCGAAAATGGCCTTTGGCAATGCTCCAGCATATGGATAACAATAATAATGTCTTCATGTAACATTATTTTGTACCTCATTTGAAGGGAAATTTTTCTTCGCAACAATTTTTATTTATAGATGGCTGTAGTTTACTGTATACCAAGAACACGAGATGTTGAAATATGTCAAAATGTAGCCACTTTCTTTTTTTTGATTTATGAAAAAAAAAAGTTGTGCCATTGCCATCAATAATTTTTTGATTTTTTCTAGTCGAAAAATGTTATATTTTTCAAAAAAAATTGAGAATTTTCTTACTCATGATTCCAAATTTATACTTACAGCTGAATATGTCGAAAAATATCTGGTAAAAAAGTTTATAGAAGAGAGGGTTTTAACTGGAGTAAATCTTACATTGAAAATCTCTCAAATTTTATGAGAAAAAATGAATCGGAAACATCTTTCAAATGCGGTACACTTAATAATTAATAACAGAAATGTAATTTTTCATTTGATACCATGAAAACATTTTTAAAGTTATTAAGAAAAACATAATAAAACCGATGAAATGAATTATAATTCACAGTAAAAAAATCCTAAAATCACGATTTGTCCGCACGCTGTATTAACTCTTTCATCATTAAATAACTTTCAATAAATAATTCTATTTTACGCACAATTAAATTGAATATGAATAATGTAAAAAATTTAACGAGCATACGATGCTAATGGTCAACAAATTTGTATTACTCATACGCTCCGTATACCAATCTCGTGCATACGAATAATATTCGAAGTAAAAGTTAAAATATCCAAATCAGATTTTGATTTTCTTTTTATTTGCTTACTTGACATATTCAAGAGTTAGAAAAAATCAAAGCATACAATAATGGAACAATCAATGAAATTTTAGATCCGAACAAAAAGTCAAAAGTGCGAAAAATCCTATCAACAAACACAACAACAACAGCAATAAGAAAATATACAAAAAAACAAAAAAAGAAAAAAACAAAGTAAGTAAAACTTCTTACTTTAAAGCCACAAAAAAAAGGACACGAAATCATTGCGAGGCTCATGATGTTATGTCAACATTTGTATGTTGCCTTGTCTTGGTGTGTGTGTGTGCTGTAGCCAAGTGAGCATATGTGTGCATGTTTGCATTGGTATTGTAGTAAAGAAAATCAATGTACACTTCAGATCAACAAACACAAGGAAAACTCTCGTTTACTCTTGTCATTCTCTTATACAGCTCTTGCACCAAACATTACGGCGCTCCAAAGGTATGTGAAGTTCACACAACTTTTGGTGTTCAGATATTGTTTGGGAACTGTTATTTCTCGTAAGAATTTAAAATCAATAAAAGGTTAAAAGTCCAAAAAAAAATCTTTTTTAGATGTTACTTTTAAAACTATAAGTTTTACTCAGAAATTAATATTGTCGAATCTAAAAAAATGATTTTTATATCAATTTTATATCGCTCAGAAGCAATAGAACTGATCCCTATCCAAAAATTTCTAATCTCCAAAACTTGAGCTTTAAACATATTTTTCGAGCGCTTTATTAGACTTGTGTTGATTTTAACCCTGACAACAACACAAATATAATAGCAACAAAAACCCCAAAACAAATACATTCATATAAACAATAAAAAACATAAAAAAGTTATTCCCTTAACCATAATAATAATGCGATATTCCATAGACACGGACACACAGTGTACCTACTAAGTATGTAGTACCTATATTTTGTTTGGAGTGGCTGTGCGTATAGCAGCTGAGTGCATGTGTCTTTGTGTTATGTTTGTGTTTTGTTTTGTTTTTGCTTGAGTGTATGTGTGCTACTTTTCTTTTATCCTACACAATCAATTCAATCAACAAGACTTTGTCCGTTTTTCTGCAGGCTATGAACGAACTTTGCACAAAAAAAATTCACTCATTCGCTAAACAATGACACCCATTAGGAAATATTTCCTTAAGTGTCGTTAGAAATTAATAGAATCTTATTGTAAGCCAGGTTACAAGTATATTTTAGAGGGAAGAGTTCAAATTAGAAATTTTATTTTCGGAAGTCTTTAGTTTGAGCCTTAATAGGTAAACCATCAGTTATCATCATTAAATTTTAGTAAACTTCACAAGTTCAATTTTAACATCTTTTGATTTAATAAGGTCTAAGGGCATTAGAAATAGTCTCTATATTGCCTTCAATAGCACAGAAAATATGGATTTTTCAACGAAAACAATTCAAGCTTATTTTTTTTCTAACGAGGTTATTTATATCAGTGGTGGGCATGGAAATCTAACAAAATGGCCAAACAACAACATCAAGCAAACAACAAACAAAATTTTTTTGCTGTCATTTCCAAATTCGCCAACAACACAAAAAAAACCCAAATTACACTACAAACAAAAACAACTGCTACATTCGTCAGGACACAATGCGGCGCCGTCGCTTACGCCTTTGTGTTTTGTTTTTGTTTTCATTTGAATTCAAGTCAACGCTGTGCCTCGATAACGTTGATATGTTGCGAATTTTTTTTTTCGCTTGCTTGTTCGGGCAATGAGGGCGGATAGGGACACTATGTGCCCACCACTGATTTAGATTATTCTGAACTATATTTCTTCAAGTTGGAGGAAAGCTAGGGTGATTTTATTCTTGCCGGACACGCGATAGTGTAGTGCCTACTTACTTGGATAGCAGGGGAACATCCCAGGCTGTTGTACTCTCTCGTCTACTTTGGCTTTCTGTTGTTATAAACACCGTCCTTAATGATCTCAATAAAAATGGAGTAAAGTTCGTTGCGCATGCGGATGATGTGGTCTTGTATAAGTTCGATTTTATGACGTGATTTGGAACATTTTGGAAGGAGCTCTGGATAAGCTGTGTTCTTGGACAACAGGGTGTGCCCTAAGAAAAAAATTTGCTAAAGCGGATATAAGCACAAAGGTCAAAATACCCAATTTTAACATTCCCTGACTTAAGGGGGAGACTCATAATAAAAGACCCAAAGCTCCATTAGAAAGTCAACATTGAACAGAGATGCAAACAAGCCGGTAAGGCCTTTTATGTTTGTAAGAAAATCTTGACTAAAAATGGAGTCTTCGACCAAAAATAATACTTTAGATATACACAACTGTTCGTCCAATCCTCACTTACGGTTCTTAAGTCTAGTGGCCAGCTATTGGAAAGGCTATATCTAGTCAAACTAGAAACAGTGAAAAGGGCGGCTTGTATCGGTGTAATATGATGTCCCACGGCAGCCATTAATGTCCTTTTACAACTGCTACCTCTCAATTATTATCTTAAAGCAGCTGCTGTGACTCAGGGATGCCGTCAATTAGTTTTCGCAGCAATATGGGCATTGATCTATAACACTAGTTTACAAATTCGGGATTCATCTCGAGATCTGGTTTCTCATATACTTTTTTCCATGTATTTTGGGGCGTAGATTCCAAAAATGGCAACCAATTTTTTTTTCTTAAGAATCGTTTTCGAGATATTCTCAAAAAACCCCTTTTTCGGCACTTTTTTCATTTATTTGACTATATCTCCATAAATTTTTTTTCGACTCAAAAACGAAAGTATTCGAAAGATATTTGTATTCCCTTTCTAACGATATGCTCTTTGTTTGAATCGGATAAGATTTGATGGAGTTTCAAACGCTCAAAGTCCAAAAAAAACTGACTTTTTTGGTCTTTTTTGAAAATCACTAAATTTCAATTGCTCCATTTGAAAGAAAAATTTTTTCTTTTTCATATTTTTAAAATTTTTAATGAAAGATTATTCTTTTGCAAATATTTAAAGTATAATTTTGCTAAAATCGAACAAAAAATGTAGAAGTTATTCGAAAAAACAGTAAAAAACTTTTAATAAAATTATACGAAAATACATACGATTGGGTATGGGTGTAGGCCTTTACTTTTATTCTCCGTTTCCTTTTAAATAAAAAAACGTATGCATTTTCGTTTAATTTTACAAGTTTTTTATTGTTTTTTCGAATAACTTCTCCATTCTCCAATACTTTCAAATCTGTCACACATACCATTTTTCCTAGTAGGTATGTAGATAAGATAAGTGTGCTTAAACACTATACATGTTGCGCCTACAATCTTGCCAGCATGTATGTATGTGCTGCGCAAACACTATTGCAAAGGAAACCAAAACAGAAAGCCAAAAATAAGCAAAAAATGAAAAAAATCCACCTCTTAAAATAAAATAAAAATAGCTTTGCAAGCAACTCAAATAAAATTTACAACTTTGCCGTTTCTCGACTTATTTGAACAATAAAATCTAACACAACTTCAGCATAAAGGACTTTCAGTACACGTATGTATTTATATGCATATGTATTAGTAAAAAATTATTGTTAACGCAGGCAACTTGCAAATATTTGTACGTTCATGTGTTAGTAAATGTTTACTATATTCATTTATGTGTGTGTATGTGTAATTTAACATCATTTTCAATCAAAACGAAGAAGAAGAAAATTAATAAAAAAATATTAAAAGTGATATTAAAACGAACATTTGATTAAACGATTTTAAGGGGGCGGGGGGGTATTCAATGTACTTACTAACAACACACGCACACATGCATGCATGTGAAAACTCTTATGGCCGTAATATAATTTGATTTACTCGGATTTACAGAATTTTTTCAATTTTTATTTTTTTTTTGCATATTCGTACATTTGATTTTACGCTCCATAAATGGGAGCTTTTAAATTGAATTAATACTCGCATTCAAGTGCAACTGAGCTTTAACGATTACTACATTAAATCCGTTTGATGTTTGCAGTCAACTTAAACTGACTTTAAAATAACCGCTGGCAAATATATTTTCATAAATTTGGAGTTAATTCAACGTGAAAAATGTTGTGTGGCATAAAATTCTTATTATATAGTCCTGTTAATCGTGATTTTTGCAAAATTTCTGTAGGAAAGGACATTTCTTGCGTGACAGTCTTTTTGGTATTTTTTGTAAGAAGTGGAGTGGCTACAGTGGCTCTTACATTGTGTCAACTGACTGCGAACCGCAAGGTTTACTCCTGCAGTAACACTTTGAGATTCAGTAACTTTAAGAGTCTTTAAAGCTAAGCTCATCTAATATTCGAAAACGGATTTCAGAAAATTTGGAACATTTTACAATGAACTCGGTCGCAGAGTCTATCTCCTCTTCACATTTACAAAGATTGTCGGCGTTGATTCCATTAATCTTCAAAAGCTATTCAACTCATCCATTTGCCTTTACAATTTAGGTGAGTCTGTTAAATATTTTTTCATCCTAGAGGCAATCTTTCTTACAATAGGGGAACTCCCTAAAAGTATCATTGGCATTACTTGATAAAAAGCAGGCTTTGGTCCAATGAAGGGGCCAGCTGAACCTGCTGTAACTAATTCATCATTCCATGAATTCAGATCAACTATTCATTGTTAGTTTGAGATCATTTTTCTCACTACTGGTCATATGATAGATAGAATGGTGTGAATCTTGCCACTACCTTGTTTTTGCACAAGCAAAATTTTTATGTAGACAAGTCTTTAAAAAAAAAGTGAGAACTAAAATTTTCTACATTTTTAACAACAAACTCTTAGGGGGTTATACAAACTGGGCACTCGAAAAAATTGGTATAAGAATAATTTTTTTTTTCGACGCAGCTATTAAATATATAAAATGTATAATTTTTTTATGGAAAAATAACGAATAAAAACAACTAAAAAAATTACGTAGATATGAGGTACTAGCCTCCTTGCTGATAGTGTGCTTATTTTCTCTGTCGGTATCGTTTCAAAATTATTTATCTTCTTTAGAAAGGTCATAGCTTACAAGTTGCAAGGGAATACTTTTTGCTTGTGGAAATGACAGCTGTTTGAACAAAAAAAATCACTGACTTTTAAGAACTTATAGCTTAATACTGGTACCCTAGAAAACAATTCTATGCTACATCTATTCTTTTACATAAAACTGCTTTTATGGAAATAGTTTGTAACGCTTTGGCGTAAATTATACTGAACCGATTTTCATAATTTCTTTTTTAAAACAACACAGTTGGACTAATGAAGTTTATTGTGTACTTATTTTTTATTTATTAAAGCAATATATTCTTATTTTAGGACTAAGTTTGTGCAAAACCTTCCACAAAAATTGCCTTTTGAAAAGTCATTGCTAATGTTGCTTCTTAAATTATGTGTTGCTTTTATTGTTTTTGTTTTCTTCTCATTTGTGCCGTTTGTATTTGGCTGCGAAGTTCAAAGAACAAACTCTCTTTCAACTGTTTTTTGTTTTGTTATTTATGAAGAGAGAAGATAAAATGATATGTTAATAGGGTAATTTCATTATAAAAAAAAACAAAGGAGCGTGGACGTGCGAAGCCGTGGATACCACAAGTCTTAGATAATATTATAAGTAATATGTTTGTATACATTGAGCTTCTGGACGACTCACCAACGTGCTATTTTAATTTAAAATATTTTTAAGAGCATAAAAATCTAAAAAAAAAAAAAATGATTCGATTTTTTGAAAATCATACACGTATTGCAATGGAGCAATCTTAAATTTTTTAAAACGAAAAATATTTTATCTACAAGAACTAAGGCTTATACATAAGAGTATCTAATGGGCACTTTCGTCATGAAATCATAGAATTACTGACTTTTTTAAGCACTCGTGAAAAATTTCGAAATTTTTGGGATCTTACGTTTTTCAGAATTTTTCAATTCTTTCTTCTTTTGTCCATTATCTGCTCACGGAGCATGGGGCCTTCACAAAGCTCTTCCATTGTGCATGATAAATAGCTAGTATCTTCAATTCTCTCATATAACTCTCCGAGCAACGTATTTTCTGCTCTAGCGAATGTTTCCACGTTAATATAGGATGACCGCGTTTTCTGCTACCCTGAGAGCTCCACTCTAATGGGGATTTTCGCTACGTCCTCCTTATCTATTTCAACTTTCGTCATTTAATTTGAATGATAATCGAAACTCGACGATATTTGGTAAGCAATTTGACATTCTGACTACCAAATTTTCAGAAATTGGCAAAGCCAATTGTTGGTGAATACTTGGTAAATACTTGAATACACAGCGTACTGTTGGTTAACCTGATTTCACAGCCACATAAAAGCACTGGGTTTATTTTTGAATGCCACATTTCGTGAGTTTTTCGAATACTACGACATAATTTCCTTTTTACGCAAGTAAGCCGTTCTCGAGCAAAATTATGTAAAATTTTTCGACTGTTGAAAAATTACGTTTATTTTTTGAGTTGCACAATTTTGATACTGAAAATTATATTTGTGGTCTACATTTGCCTACGAAAACTCAACAAAATATCTTACATGGTTTGCGAGATATGTGACAATAAAATTTTAAATTTTAAAACAAAGCTATGCTCTCGTAAAGTGTTAGCAAACTTTAAACCTTTTTATTAATCCCGATGTCACGGGATTATATCTTTTTTATGCAGAAAATCCCATGATTGTTAAACTCTGCTGGGGAATTGAGTTCCCTAGTGTGTTAACTGAAAATAAATTCTTTTTTTTTTACACAAAAAACTATCTTAAGCATTACACTGTTTCCTTCCCATCACTTTTTGTTGTCTATTTTTAGTGCAAAAAAAAAAACAAGAAAAAGTTAATTCCTAGTTGAACAAATAAGCTTTTCTTTTCATCTGGTTGAAAACAGACACTTTTCAACTCATGCTACGTCAGATGTGCATATGTGTATGTATGAGTATATAAAGTTTACAACATTCTTGTCTTTTGTGCATGTGTTAAATTGTTTTTTTTTTTTTTTTTTTTGTCAATGAAAAACCATTCAATGTCAATCCTCAAGGAATAACAAAGTAATTTCCCGTATTTAAGCGATTTTCTGGGTGTTTAACTGGAAAATGATATTATAACATTAGCTAAGTTGTCATCCGTATTTGTGAAGTAGACTAAGACCCGCATCAACAACATCAGTTTATTTGCAACAATTGTGGCTCTGCCATGCTATATATAATCGATATATCGTTGAAGTATTCAACAGATAAAGCACAGAAAAAAAAGGCAAAAACATTCTGACCACAAACAATAAAATGATTTTAAATGAACTGAATGACGTGCAGTGAATTTAAATCAATGCGAAGCCGAATAGTTTTTCCTGTTTGTTTTGTATGCGAGATTTAGATTTGGTCAGAGTAAAATGGGATCTTACTAAATGAATAAGAATTCTTTTACTTATCAGAGGGTTGATTGGGTTTTGTTGGGTGTAAGAAAATCAAAGTGTTTTCTCTATTGAATTTATTACTTACGACTTATTTCAGGCAAACTCTAATAAGATTAGGGGCTTGATTTCAATTGACCACTGCGGTTTTTTGTGTGAAGTTGTGATTTTCGGTTTGTTTTTTGCGAAGTTTCTGAAAAAAAACTTTTTTTTTGCGCAAAAAAAGGCAAAACGAATTTTGCTGAAATTTAAGCCAATTATTTGAATTCATTTAGTGTATATGTTGTGCAGGGTGGTGCGAACTTACCATTTTTATTTGCATTTGTTTTGAGTTTTTGTTTAATTTTTTTTCTATTTTTTTTAAAATTTTCCAAACAAGATTTGGGGAATTTAATATGTAATCGAATTGAGGTTTTAATTATTGCTTCTTGTGCAAAACTGCGTGTGTCAACGCCAAAAAAATTACACTGAACAAAAATAACCATTCATTCATCAGTGACTTTTAAGAAAATAAATAAGAATTTCTATGCCTGATATATTTCCTTTTTTGCATAGATCTGTTGAGAACTCAAACAAAAAGTGAAACAAAGCAAAGCAACAAATTTTTCTCATTTAATATAACACTCTTTTTTGCAGGCGCTTCATTGCAAACTTTCTTGGTGAGTCAAAACGAAGTAGCAAACGCAAATCGTATAACAAATCGGTGAGCTCTCCGAATGGTAATTTCTTTGTGGTGTATCGGAAGGGAGAAAAACTAATTTTTGCTTTGGTTTCTTTCACTTTTTGCTTGGGTTATCAATTCTTACTAATCGACTTAAAAGTCACTGATGAGTACGCTTAGCAATGAACGAAACTAGTATGTACACTCACTATGTGTAGCCACCATTTCATCCAATATAAAGCCAGTGCCACAGTTATCATCAATGCTGCTGAATAATGGACGATATTGCTAAAGCTTTCGAGGTAATTTGGGTTATACTACCCGCAACAATGATTCCAACAGAGTGGAGCCACAGCGTATACTGTAAGAGAGACACTAGCAAATAAGACAGCGAATCTAGTCGTAACTTACTTTTTTCTTTGGATCTATGGGAAAGAATGCGTGTACGTCAATAAGCCAGCGACAATTCTCTAACTGAAAACCAATAGTCGTTATGAAATCAGAATCATTAAAGTTCAAATTTTGCCAAATTTATTGGCAAACGTATTCTCTCACGTTTGTTGCACAGAGTGCACCATCTGAATGTGGCCTATTGAAATATTGAATAGCTTTGTCAATTCTCAGCCAAGCACGTTTTGTATGCGTCAATTCAGTGCAATTTCTATCATAAATCGATATACACTGAAAGAACTCGACGAAATCGAAAGTATTCACCGTGACAACTCAGTGTGCAAATCACCGAAAATATCTATTTTTTCTTCGTTATATTGGCTAGCCACCAAGATCTAGGTATTACACTTTACCAGACGTTGTTTGGGACTTTGAAATAGTAAATCTTACGAGTATGTTAAATATCAAAGGTCAATAGAAAAGCTCAAAAACAACTTTGAAACCCCGAAATGCCAACAATGCCGAACAAGACACTAACTAATGCATATTAGATCAAAATACCACGAAATTAATAACAGCTTATTTATTACATATATTATTTGAGATAAGGTTAAATTAAAAATAAATTAACACTTTCAAGAATGTTAACCTTTAAAATTATCAAATAAAACTAGTTGTTTAGTTTAAAAAATTAAAGAATGAAGTGGTATTTTTTGGCAAAATTAGTCAAAGACTATTGATGTTCACTCTGATAAATCATACACCTTACTGCTTTCACCAATCATTCAATTCAATTTTTGTTTTAACTTGTACACAAAGCTTTCGGAAAAAATTAAAAAATAAAAAAAAACATTATTTTGAAGTTTTTTTGACTTAAAAAACGACGTTAAAAAACGACTATGCCATATGGAATATGGAATAACCGAAAGGGTTAAAAGAGCGGCTTCTTTTTTCCCACATTCGGATTTATCACAAAATGGAATGCATGGATTCCGGCAGAGTGATTTGCTTTTCGCTGTTTTGAGTACGAAATGCCTCTAGCTTCCTTTGACATTTATTTCATTTAGCAGTGAACTCACGCATTTTTTGTTTTAAATATTTATTGAAGTTATTATTACTTATTATCATTAGCACCAATTTTTTCTAAAACCCAATTCACAATTGCATTATATTCTTTTTTTCTTGGTGGATTCTTCTTGCCAAATCTTAAACAACTTGTATTTATTGATGATGTAGTAACCTAGAAAAGTTCGAATAACTCGCAAAAAGCACAAACTCTCAATTTGGAATAAAATTATATAAAGAGGTAAGGTTTGTTTGTTTGTTTGTTTGTATGTTCCGGGTAATCTCTGGAACTACAGATCCGATTCCAAAAGTTTTTCTACTAATAGAAAGCTACACTATTCCTGAGTAACATGGGCTATATTTTATTTTGATAAAAGCAAGGGGCGTGGCACTTTACGTGCAATTAAAACCTTTAACTCGCTATATCTTGGTTCATATGATAGCAAGAGTCTTAAAATTCGGTGTCAGGATGCACATAGCCTATGTTAAGCACTTCACAAAATATGAACGGGATTAGACACCAGGGGCGTGGTGGCTATAGGACTTTAATTTAGGGTGGCCCTCATACGCAATTATTTTTAAAATAGCATTTTACAAAGACCACTTAATCGGTTCACATGGAATTTACACCACCTGTCTCTTATATTAAGACGCATAGCTAAGACGATGAAACTTTTATTTAGGGTGGCCCTCATACACAAATATTTTAAAAATAACGATTTCTCAAAGACAGGTGAATCGATTCTCATGAAACTTACACAGTATGGCTTTTATATGAAGGAGCACAGATAAGAATATAAAAATTTTATTCAGGGTGCATACTTAGGGTGGCCCTCATACAAATATATTTTTAAATATCATTTTCACGAAGACACGTTAATCAGTTCACACCGATTTTACACCACGTATTTTTTATGTTAAGACGCATAGCAAACAAAACTTTTATTTAGGGTGGCCCTCACCCAAAAATATTTTTCAAATATCATTTTCTCGAAGACCGCTAAATCGATTCTTATGGAATTTACACCACATGGATTTTATGCGAAGAGACACAGATAAGATTGTAAAAATTTTATTTAGGGTGTATACTTAGGGTGGCACTCACACAACAATTTTTTTAAATATGATTTTCACAAAGTTTGGTAAGTCGATTCACACCGAACTTACACCACGTAGCTCTTATGTTAAGAGGAATAGGTAAAGATACAAGACTTTTATTTCGGGTGGCCCTCAGACAAAAACTTTTCTCGAAGACTGCTTAATCGATTCCCTTGGAACTTACACCACATGGCTTTTATATTAAGAGGCACAGATAAGCTTAAAAAAATTTTATTTAGGGTGCATACTTAGGGTGACCCTCATACAAAAATATTTTTAAGTATCATTTTCAAGAAGGCAGGTTAGTCGATTCACTCCGAACTTGCACCACGTAGCTCTCATATTAAGAAGCATAGCTTAGGCTACAAAACTTTTATTTAGAGTGCATATGTAGGGTGGCCCTCAAACAAAAATATTTTTAAATATCATTTTCTCGAAGACCGCTAAATCGATTCTCATTGAACTTACGCCAGATGGCTTTTATATTAAAAGGCACAGATAAAGTCGTTGAAATTGTATTTAAGGTGCATACTTAGGGTGACCCTCATACAAAAATATTTTCAAATATCATTTTCACGAAGAACAGGTTAGTCGATTTACACCGAACTTATACCACGTAGCTCTTATATTAATAGGCATAGCTTAGGCTACAAAGCTTTTATTCAGGGTGGTCCTCACACAAAAATGTTTTTAAATATCCTTTTCTCGAAGACCGCTTAATCGATTCTCATGGAATTTACACCACGTGGTTTTTATATTAAGAGGCACTGCTTAGGTTGTAAAAATTTTAATTTGGATGCATACTAAGGGTGGTCCTCATACAAAAGTATTTTTTAAATAGAATTTTCACGCAGACTGCACATCGAATATACACCACGGTTGAGGTGCAGCGATGCGCACAGGGTAATGCTAGTTTGGAATAAAATGAAGAAAACTCATAATAACCTAAAATATTAATTTTTGTTTATTTTAGGTCCCGCAAACCCTGCATAAAGTTAGTATTTTGAAACAAGCTCAATCGTTCTTAGGTTACGTTAACACATGAGTTTTTTTTTGTTTTCATATATAAAAAAGCATTGTTTTTTTTAATAAAATCACTAAGACTTACCTATTTCATAGACTGCCATTTCAACTTTCTTTCAATTAAGTATTCACAAAAATTTCAGATAACGCACTTAAATTATTGTAAGTAAAACTGATCTTGCACAACAATTTTACAACTACTTACGTGACGATAAAATGACTTTGATTGAGTGCTATCTAACGACATTGAATGTCTTGCACAACTACAAAAATAAAATGCAATTTTCTATGTTTTGAAGTGTTTTTCAACAGAATATAGCAACAAAATTACTACAGCAGACTTCGCAAAATTGTAATGTAAGCTCAGCAAAAGTGGTCATTTGACCTTATGTGCAATATGCTGGAAAATTTCAGTTTTCTTTAAAAAGTTGTTTTGTGGAATGTAACATAGAGCATATTGTTAGAAACACAGCAAAATGCAAAAAAAACACAAAAATTTTCTATTAGATAATTTAATACAATATTTATTGTAAGGAACTATGAGATAAAATCTCATTTTATGAAAATAAATCGTAATACGAAGATAATAAGAAACAAAAACATAGTCATAGAAAAAAATTGTTTTGTCAATCTACATTTCAAAATATTTTTACAAGAGTAGATCGAAATTTTCAAAATTCAACGAATGGAATTTAAAAATTCAACCGGCATATTTTAAAATATTTTTTATATATTTTATTATTTATAATCACTTTTTGGTCATAAATAGTAGCCAAAAATGATTCGTATAGGTGATTAAAAAAAAAATGATCATATAAATCAGACATGGGGGTAATGCATTACTTTCAATTTTCCCATTAAACTATAATAATAATTGAAAATTTTCCATTACCATTAAATGATTAATTTCCATAAATTTTTAATGATAATTGAAAAATTTCCATTAACATTAAACTAAATTTGATGGAAATGAAGATAAAATGCATTAAATATTTAATGCATTACCCCCATGTCTGATCTAAATGCTAAGTGGGATCTGAGGAAAAAAAAAAAAAAAAAGTTCCAAAAATCACATTTCGATATACCCTATGATCTAAAACTGATTGCACAGGAAAACCTTAAAAATATTATCACTTTTTGATCTACGTAATGATTCAAATGTGACTTTAGGACTTATTCTTGAAAATATTTATTTTAAATTGCGTTCTGCTTAGTAGTTCACATTAACTTTACAACAAGAAGATATTATAGAAATACTTTTACAATAAGTAAAATCATAGAAATTATAGGACTGATGATGATGTAAAGAACGGCAAGGACACGAATCGTGAATGCGTAAAAATGTATGGTAAATTATTTGATAATGTTTAAGGTTCGCCATGAATATTGTAGCCAAATAGAAAAATAAGCTAAAAAATGATATGAATATGACTAAAATATGACTCGCAAATGATTAGAAGTATGACTCGAAAATGAGTCGAAAAAGACTCGCAAGTGATAAGATATATCACGAAAAAGACTCGCAAATGATTAGAAATATGACTCGAAAATGAGTCGAAACTGATCAGAAAAATGGGTCATAAACGACTCTTCAAGAAAAGTCGCGGATAAGGTACCATTTTCACTCGACAAAAGTATCATTTATGATCAGAAAATGAGCACATTTAAGTATGACCATTTTAATAAGACAAAGGACTCGAAAAAGACTCGTATGTGATCGGAAATTTCATAAAATGCTGGTTGGGAAAGTTTGAATAAACTTTCCGCCTTAGTTTTTCGAAATTTTTAGCTTTGTGATTTTTGAAGAATTTTGCAGGACTTTTTTGTTCAGTGTATTGAGATCAATATAGTATTTATTTACCAAATTTTATTATTATTTATTATTATTATTTCTTTATTTCTGGATTATTCAAATAATTTTTTACAATTATATTTCTTATAAAGATATACAAGCATGGCAATATTATGCCGTCTGCCGGTTAAAATAACATATGTATAGTTTACAGAGTGAGTTCATTATGCTTGAAACAGAAATAACTAAAAACTAACTACAATATATATGTGTATATTAAAAAGAAAAAACAAAATTAAAAAAAATTAAAAAATCTAAAAAAATTAATGAGAAATATGTTTCATTATGGTATATGTACATGTATAAAGGTATCTTATCTTAGTCTTTAAAAATAACTTAACAAAAATATGGAGGACCGAAAATTATGTGCATATATAAGGGCTTTTACTTTAGCTAAAAGAAAATGAAACAGATGAAATAAGAGATGAGTAGAACTTCGCAAGTATGAGGGCTTTTACTTTAGCTAAAAGAAATATGTAGATCAAAGAAAAATATAAAAAATCAATGACGCTTCTCATGTCCATATGAATGGAAAAAAATATAAATAAATAACGTTTCTACGTTCATTCATACTTCTTACAAAAAAAAGAAGTCACTATACTATATAACTAAATAGTTTTCAATCTAGATAAAACAAAAACAAAAACAAAACAAAAAAAAAAAAAAAAAAAAAAACCAGCCTGAACGTTACTATATTTTCACTCAACATACATGTTTCGATACTGAATAGCATTTTTAACATAATCAATAAGCAACCTCCAGCCATCTACACCATTCAGCAATCGCCCACAATCCTCAGATGTCAAAAAACTCCTATCAAAATGCAATCTACGGATTTCTTGAAGCATCGGGCATACTGCCAAAAAGTGCAGAACATCCTCGTTTTGGTTCATGTTACACAGGGTACAGGAAGGATTTAAGTCAGTCCTTTGGGGTCTGTAATTTAATTCAAGCAGTTCAGTACGGGTTTTGAAAATGAGACACATTTCAGTAGCATTAAATTTGTCATTAAAATAATTATCACGGCCTAAAAAATGATTAAGTTGCTTGTACATGAGTCTAGTTTGTGAAGATCTTGCTCGCTCAAGGCATTGATTATACAACGCGTCATCTACGGCAGATATTGCATCGTATAACATATTCTTCCACTCATGAACATTCTCATTTGTAAGTGCCAACGTAGAATTGTATGTGTTTGCTACATCATACCATTCCTTAAAAGGGGATTGACCACATGTAAACGCAACCTGAAGTATTTTTCTTTGTAAATTATTACTTGGCCTTTGAATCACCTTGCAAATGTAGTCTGCGCTAGCTTTTAAATTGATGACATAAAGAAAAGGAAGACCTGACTCCACATGTATGGCATAGTTTGGAGTAATCGTTGGAAGTCTAAAAACCCGTTTGAAAAAATAGCGTTGAATATTCTCGATTTCCTCTAAATATTGATGTCCATACGCTCCGTTTGCATAGCAAAGACAGCTTCTTATTGTGGCATTAAATACTTTGAACTTGGATGTGGGGTCGACGTATTTGTTGGCAAAAAATTTAGACCACAAGGAATTAATTGCAGCTTTAGCTTTCGATATTTTTTCATTATATGAGGGCGAATGTTCAAATTATAGGTAAGTAGGAAACCCAAGTATTTAAATTCATTTACTACCTCAATATTGTTGCCATCAAGATTCCATCTTCCTTCATTTCTACCAATGCGGTTTTGCGACCTAAACACCAATATTTTTGATTTCTCAGCATTGATCCTCAAATCCCATTTGTCACAAAATTGCTTGAGTTTATTTATTTGCAACTGAAGGGTTGATGGGTTATCAGAAAAAATTACCAAATCGTCAGCGTAAAGTAAAACCTTAATAAACTACACAACTCGACGACAAAAAAAAACGTTTTCTATGTAACAAAAAATTTCTTGATACTGCAAGTCTCAGTAAAAAATATATAATGATATAAAGCTACTTTTTGGTATAGTTATTGTCAAAGAATGGTATTCAGTTTTCAAATGAGGCCTCTTATTCAGGCAATCAAAATATTGAATTTTAAATTGTTTTCTTATCAAACGGAACAAGTTTGTTGTGTTATGTTGTTTACACAATCAAATTGAGAGCAACATTAAAAAATTGGGAGCCACAAAAGACAGCTTTTGGGAGTCCTTCTAAGAGTAATACTCCCGCTGCCTTAACTACGCTAGCGCTGAATATCAGGCCGCTACAATGATGAACTACAAGAGCCAATATTTCCCTAATCATACTTGAGTTCTCATGAAAATCTGCATATAAATTTAAAGTTAAAAAAATAATTTTGTTGCTTTTTATATTACGGAAAAACAATGAAATTTTCAGAAAAATGCTCTTAGCAAAAATATGCTCAATAAAATTTTCTACATAACTTTCCCAGCAGATTTTCATGTAACCTCAACTACTTTTGCCAATACTTTAACGTTATATTTACTTAGTACCTTTCTGAGTAAGAGCTCAGTTGCATTCTACAACGAATTCTTCTGTCTACCCTTCCACATAACACTTGGCAATGAATGATGAATTCATGAAGTTTTGTGTAGCCCACATGTAACCAAAATAAATTACCGTGAATTCGATCATGTCAGTCAGTACGTGGTCTTAGTGGTCTTCACTGGAAATGCGCTTGTCATGTGTTGCTGAATGTTCTATATTCACATTTTGCAATTTAAATGTTAGGGTGAACTTAAAGCATAGCAAAAAAAAAATGGACTTTGTCTCTTACATTTATTAAGAAACTTAGTTTTGAATAAAATTTGAGCCTGAGGGAATGAAATACAATAAGTCACACACTCTTTTTTATAATAACTTTCTATCGTTGTATTTACTTCAAAATTATTTCTGTTAGTTTTTGAAAACACCTTCAATTCTGTTGTCACACTTTGCGTATATGCTGTGCAAATTTTATGAGCTTGCAGGTAACTGCGGGTACGGTTGCTATTTTTAATGCATTACAGCATCAAATATTCATGCTACTTGTTGGATGCACTTATTTTTAGTCAACATGTAGTTTTTTTTTCAACTTTTTATGTGAATACGTAGTTCGTAGCGTGTAACACTTAGTAAGATTATTTTGTTAAAATAAGTAGCAAAAAAGTATGCAAGTAATTTAAAAAGGGTATTAGCGTAATACCATCGCTTTAAGCTTAACTTTTTTGCATTAAAAAGTAGTTGAAATTAATATGTACTCCGGTTTGTATGAGAATAGTTTTATGACCTCAGGATTTTGTTTTTGTTTAAAAAATAAATAGGAACTTTAAAAAACAGTTGAGTGCAAGCACACGTGACGTGAGGTTTGAACTTAATTAGGTGTTTTTATGTTAATCAAAATTGTTGAAAAAGTCGACATACTGTTGAAATGGTTGAAAGTTCTTGAAGAGTTATAAACAAGTCGAAAAAAGTTGAATCAAATTTGTTAAAAAAGTTTGAAAAATTAAAAAAAAAACTAATAAAGGTTTATTAGGTAGACAAAATGTTAAGGAAAAAAAATCAAATGTTGATAAAAAGTTGAAAAGATTAAAGAAATCGAAAAAGGTTAGAGAGGTTGAAAAAGCTGTAAGGTAAAAAAAATGTTTGAAAAGTTCATAATATTTATTTTAAACAAATTAATTGGAAAATTGTTCGACCTTTTTGTTTATAGACCTAGAGCCAAAATAAAACCAATGATTCTATTTTAAATATAGTTAAAACTAAAAATTTAAAATAGTGGTAAAAAATTCAAAAAGTTAAAAAAAATTTGAAGAAGTCAAAAAAGTAAGAACGGATGTTAAAAGAGCTAAAAAAAATCAAAATAAGTTGAAAAAATTCAACAAAAAAGTTGAAAAAAGTTACAAATGTTAAATAAGTCGAAAAAAGTTGTTAAATGTTTGAAAAAACCTATAACAGTCGACAAAAGTTGATATAGTTTGCAAAAGTCTAAAAAAGTTGTGGAAAGTGTTAAAAACTTGAAAAACAACTGAAAATAATTGGGATATCGAAAAAGAGTGATGGAAGGTTGAAAACTTCGATAAACATTGTAAAAGGTTGAATAAGCCGAGAAAAAGATTTCAAAAGTATTTTAAAAAAAAGTTGAAGAAGGTTGAAGAAATCAAAAATTTTGAAAAGTCGAAAATTATTTAAGAAGTTGAAAATTCAAAAGAAGTTGAAGAATTGGAAAAAAGTTTTAAAAGAAGAAAATTGAAAAATTTGTCAAATGTTAAAAATAAGTTGGAAAAGTTGAAAAGGGTTGAATAAATTGAATAAAGTAGAAAAAAGTATAAAAGGTGGAAAAAACTGTTAAGTTTGAAAACGGCGAAAAAAGTGAAAAAGGTTGAAAAAGTCGATAATAGATTGAACAAGTTGGAAAATGATGAAAAAAGCCGAATCAGTCGGAAAAAGTTGGAAAGGTCAAAAAAGGTGGGAAAAAGTTGACAGAAAAAAACGAAAGCAATTGGGATATCGAAGAAGTTGAAAAGAGTTAAACAAGATTTAACCTTTTACCAATAAAAGATTGAAAAATGTTGAAAAAGCTGAAAAATGTTGAGAAATCGATATAAATTTAACAAGCTTAAGTTACCCAAAAAAAGTTTGAAAATGTTAGAAATAACTTACAAAAAGTTGGAAGAGTCAAAAAAAGTTGAAAGTCTAAAAAGGTTGAAAAAGTCAAAGAAAATTATAAAGGATGGATAAGCCAATTGAAATAATATTTAAAAAATTTGATAAAGGTTGAAATAAATGTCGAAAATAGCCTGAAGAAATCGAGAAGAATTGAAATATCCGAAAAAAGTTGTTAGGTCGAAAAAGTTGGAAAGATTGAAAAAAAGATGTAAAAAATAGTTAATTGAAACTTTAAGAAGTTAAATAAAATTTTAAAAGTTGCAAAAATCGAGAAAAGTTGAATAATTCGAAAAAAATTTATAATCCAAAAAGTTGAAGAGCCAAAAAAAGTTGAAAAATACTTTAAGAAACTAAAAATATGTTGGAAGAAATTTGAAAATGTTTGCAGAAGTTGAAAAAAGTTGAAAAGTAAAAGAACGTCACATGTTACACCGCCAATTCACTACTAAGATTTTCTTTCATACCCACTAGTAAAAGATGCGTACACACAAAAACTTTTCTTTTAATCTTCAAGATAAATCTAATCTAATTTAAACTGGACATAAAATTGCCAGTTTTGTTGATTAGGCAGAAAGATTTAATACTTCAATAGTCAGACAAGCATTTTCTCTCCAAATATCAGGAATGAATGATTCGATGATGTACCCTAGTAGAACATCAACGTTTAAAACAGTAGATTTTTTCTGCTCGCATTGCTTGAAAAAATAGCAAATCTTTCCACTCTTATATCTCAGCTTTTGGTTCACCAATCTCGAAGTTGATAGTTTTCAGGCACTCTGCTCGATGAGTACTTTAATTTGATATATCATTTATTGCTGTAGCTATTCTAGATCCCATCAACTTTTATCATTTCAATAAAACATTTTTGTCTCATTCTATTGCAGCTTAGTTCTCTGGAGGTTTCACTTCTACCACGTGTGAACTGCACACATGATTTTTTTCTTTTTTGTAAAATCTTCGGACGTCTTAATATTTGCGAGACGTTTCGATATCCACGAGCTTGGACTTCTCAACAACTTTTTATGTTACGGAGGATTTGATTTTCAATCTTTGTTTTGGATATTGATCGGTTCTTGTTTTTTGTGTTATACCTGGTAATGCAACTATTCCGCCTGTGCCTACATGTACGTGCACCGAGTTCGCTTCCTGTCAGAGGAATTAACGTCTTTATTTCATTAGTCTTTTTATTTTTCTTCTTTTTGAGATTATATATAAAATTTCGATTTTTGGGCAACATTATGACCCCAGAATCCAAACTTCGAATACACACATTAGTGCCTTAACTTATGCGCATTCATCGCCATACCATTTGTTTATCATTCTTAGTGGTTTGTGGCATAATGTGGTAGTGGCTGCATTTGTAACGAATGTGCGACATAGTACTTGATTAGCTTTGAAACCTGCAGGCATGCTTTACAGTGCCTCAGATTTCAGATTGTACGCTTATTACTTTTGAAGTTTATTTTGACAACAAGGTAATTAATTAACTGTTTGTCTTAGTTTTCAACTTGAATGTTGAGATTCTCAAAGAATCTTTGGAAAGTGGTTACCATTAAGCTGGTGTATTTTCACTCAATATTAACTTAGGTAACAACTACACTGTGTGTAGCCATCCTGGAATTTTCATCAAATAACTTTTTAATAGTACTAATTACGGTTGGAAATTGAAAACACACAACACTATTCATACACATTGTACTTTATGCACTTAATAATTAAAAAAAAGGTTTTAAATGAAATTAAATTGACTATTTTATTTAATGTTTCTATTTTTAGATATTTAAAAACATTTAGCAGAAGGCGACTACGACGACAACAAAAAAATAAAAATCAATCGCGCAAGTGGTTACGCTGCACATGGCATAAAATAAACAACACTGAGTGGGTACCTACACCAATACCGCCGGAAACTCCCACACACACAAAAAACTCTCATTAAACAATTTCCGCAATTTAATGAAACTCTCGCAATTGCAGTTCTACTGTCAGCGCGAGGGTGGGCATAAAAGAAACGCACGCACACAAAGAAATTGTAGAGCCTCTCTGTTTGTGTGCCAAAGACAAGAATAGATAAAAATCAAAGGCCATAACAGAAGAACAAGAAACAACAGCAGCAGCAGCATTAGCAACAACAGTCGCTGTAGTTTAAGCAGGTGAATCCTGTGGCGTTAACTAAATACCACAATAACAACAACAACAACAATAGCAATAACAGCATCATCAGCAACAGCAACAGCAGCAACAACAGCACCAACACAATTTGATTTTAAATCTGAATGCTGTTGTTTTTGGTTTCTGTTGTTCGTGCATTCGGTTATGTTGGCCTTGGCAAATTGACTGTAAAACAAACGCCGCCACAACCACAAACTCATCAACATCGTCAACAGTAATAATAAGAGTAGCAACAACAGCAACATCAACAGCAACAACAGCAACATCAAGGGCAATAACAACAACATTCACATTTCATATAGTAAATATCTAATACCAATATATAGACATTAACTCCTACACAAATACTTACATACTCATACGATCCCAAGTAGAGTCGTATCAGCAATATTCACATTCAGACCCAATGCACAGTGATTCGTTAATGTGACAGTTATTAGAATTTTTTTTTTTTGAAACGTATATTATTTTTACTAAAATTTTTTACTTTGTTCATAGGAATCAATTTTTTTCAAATAATGCTTTAAAAGGGTTACGTACGTAAGATTTCATAGCAATACGATACATAACATTTTGGTACCTTATCTTTTGACTCCAGCAAAACTTTAGTTCAGGAAAGTTTATTTAGCTTATTTAATAAATTTACTGCAACAATAAGTCTTGCTTTTGAAGGTTTCGTAGTGAAATTTCGTTAGTGAAATTTAATTTTTTTTTAGCAATTTAAAACTTTAATATTTTAATATTTAACAGGAATATCGATATTATTTTAATTGAATTTTGAGACTAAGCGTCTAAGAAATAAATCTAAGAAAATTTAATCAAAATAGATCCAGTAGTTTTTGCGTTATTTGCGAACATCGAAAACGGCTATCATTTTATTTATATAGACAAAAAAAGACTTGAGATCCAATAAAATAAAACTATAAGCTATTATTAAACTTATAAACTTTCCAACATTTTTCGACCTTTCAACCTTATTCAACTTTTTAATTCTCTACAACTTTTTCAACTTTTTTTCGAATTATTTCAATTCGTTCATACTTTTTTGACACTTTCAACCTTATTCAACAATTTTCCACTTCTTTCGGCTTTTTAATTTTTTTAAAATTTTTCATCACTTTCAAAAATTATTATTATGAAAAGTACTAAATAGAATATACTAATAACTAAGCTAATTCACCCTTTCTAACTTCAGCCTGATCCTTTGGTTAATCTCTGCTATATATCCGCTCTGTTTATAATGAAAAATGTTCTTTATGTGAAAGATTACCTCTCATATTTAAAGAGTTCGAAAGATCGTTATTTTTAAGGTTTTGCTCATTTATTGAAAAAATTGGGCTCAAAGCATAAAAATTTATTAAGTACAAAGTTGTGCAGGAAAACAACATAGATTTCCATGAGAAAAGTTATGTATTGTGCTTTAAAGGTTGGAATTGATTTAATTAATATATAAAAGAGATAAGTTCACAAATGAATGGACTACTGCCTTCCTTCCCTTAATATGGCTGGCTTGGATTTTACAACGTCAACACCTCTTGACATTCTGGGCATATCGGCTCAACCGGACCTGATGTGGACAGATCATATGATCGATGTGTCGAAAGAAGCAGCCAAGTGTATTGGTTTTTTCAAAACGGTGTAAGAAATAATTAACTCCAGTTGATCTTCGTTCCGTCTACTTCACTTATATTGGACCCAAACTAGAGTACACCTCACACATTTGGGCCGGCGCTCCAAAAATCACTTTGGAGCTTCTAGATCGTGTTCAGCGAAGTATGATGAACCCAATAGACTATGAATCTGACATCGTCTCTTGTCAATATCTTTGGAATTAAATATATACTCTTCTGTGTTTTTCGATAATGTTCAGCATTTATGGACTTAATAACTTATTCAATTTTTTCGACATTTTTCAATACTTTTGTACTTTTACAGACCTTTTAACTGTTCGGTGGTGGCTTAAAATCGAAATTTTAGATGCTATTAGACTTTTAAGGACGTATTCAAAACTAATCGATAAATATCGATTTATTCGATGGTTCTGATATTATTCGAAATTTTTCGACAAATACTGAGTTTCGAGGTCATCGACACCACTCAACTTTTTTCAACTTTCCGATTTCAAGTGATAATGTACGATTTTTATGGACTTCTTCGATATTCTTTTGATATGACTAGTCATATAACTTAGCTTTTCAAATTTATTCGATTTTTCTGACACTATTCGGTACTTCTATCGACGTTTTCGATATAAGTCGGAATTTTGGGTGCCAAGTAAGCTCTTTGGAACTTTGCGAAGTTTTCAACATTTTTGTCTTTTATCAACTTAATCGTTGATTTTAGATAATCAATGCATTTTTTCTGTACTTCTAGACTTTTTCAATGTTATTCGATACTGTTAGGATTATACTAATTTCATTGATATCATTCGAAATAATATCATTATTTTACTATTTTCCATTATGAAATGTTTAGATTACGTTGACCTATCACTCAATCAATCGAGAAGCTTTTCGAATAGCGCAAAACAGAACCACTCGGCTATGGTTGAATTTAGCATACTGTCTAAAGCGGTTTAATTGCGACAAACTTAAGGTATAATTGTCTATGTAGAATTTTTGTGTAGTTTTTCTTTTGTTTATACCCTGCAAGTATTTTCTTTTCACGCATAGAAGAAAACTTAGCAGAATTACAAAAGCTTGCATATGTATGTATATATTATTGTGGCATTTACAGAATTTTTTCAACACACATGGAGAAAACTTTTCATACAGACGCCACTTTTTTTGTATGAATAGCTGCCGTTCAAATTTTGTTGTTTGTTTTACTGAAGAAAGAAAAACCATTAATCAACGCACTACTTAGACGAGCATTGACTGCTGAAACAAAGTAATTTGGATACAAGGTAATTTGCTGCTCATTGTGGTGATTTGTCTTCAGCACAAACAAATGCTTATATTTCATACCGAAGTGATTTGACTTTCCAAAGAAAGGACCCTTTTTTTTGTGAACAGCAAAACAAAACAAACATGAAACAATTCAATTATCTCTTCTGTATTTCTTTGAGTTTTGGAGTCCTCAATAAAATATGAGATCAAGCACTATGTCTCATTAGAATATCAATTAAGCTCAACATTTCCCGATTTCGTTTTAGTTCTAGAAAGTCTGGCACTTGAATTTATTTTCGCTAGTTTCTTGGAATTTTCAGAGATTGGATTTTAAGCTTATGCCAATGAGCTGCATTATATATTTCGGGAAAAAACTTTGATGCAGAAAAACGATTCGATTGCTTGTGACAATTTGAATTATTGAATTTATTAAAAAATATTATGCCATCTATGCACTTGCCGTCAATTGGTTTTTTATCATCACTATTCTCATCTTTGTGAACGTGATTTTTCCACGCTTTTGGTAATCAAGAGAAAACAAAAAAAAAATGGAACTAAGTCGAAAATCATCTGAGCTTACCACTGATTGCTATGGAGCCAATGATTAATGGATTTATCAATAAATTGTAATCCACAGTGTTCACACTAATTTTTGTATGTCTTTTAATTTCTATTATAATTTTTTAAGAATATTCACATTTCAAATATTGAAAACAAAGTAGTAAGGGTGAATGCGGTGCGACATTATAGAAAAAAAAATCATGTAGTACAGTAAAGATATCACGAGCATCAGAGCTATCTCGCTTATTTCTAGCTTACATGTACAGAATAATAATTTCGAGTGCTGCCATAGTTCACAAAAAATTATCGTTTTCATTTTGTTGTGCATACAGTGTGTTCTCGGTAACCGCAACTAATAGAAACTTGGGCTGTTTTTTTTTACTGAGTTATTGCATTTGTCGAGGCTTGGAATATGAATATGATAAATAAAACAATTGAGATGTATGAATACATCTTTGTTCACTAAACTTTTTGTATAAAGCATAATCTATTTTTGAGTGTTCACTCTGTTTTAAGGTTTGTCGCTTTCCTGGCTCAGCTTCCAAGTTTTCCAGATATTCTCGAATTTTATCTTGATTCTGCTTTATTCTTGTTATTGTTGATTTATTCACTTTATATTCGTTACAGTTATCGAGAACACACTGTATAGGAGTTGGCATGTACACTGTTGCCATCACATCTCCTTTTTATGCAACAAATGCTAATGCAGACTTATACTATCATGCTTAATTTCACAATAACCCTATGTGCCAAGCGGATCCGGTTTGAATTCGAAACTGACTCGCTTCTTCGTACATTTTATCCGGAACGGATCCGTTTTATTTACTTAGAAAAAATCAACCCGGAACGGATCCGTTTTACTTACAAAAAACGAATCTGAAACGTATCCGTATATGAGCTTCATTCCGAGCTCGAAACGGATTGGAGCGGAAGCATAAAAAAAACGGAATCTGACGGATACGTAATGGGTTCGAAACGGAACAATTTTATTTACGAAAAACGAGTCCAGAACGGATCCGTTTTACTTACAAAAAATCAACCCGGAACGGATCCGTTTTATATACAAAGAACGAAACCGAAACGGATTGGTATATGAGGACCGTTCCGAGTTCGAAACGGATCCGTCGAAGCATAAAAAAACGGAATCCGCACTGACGGATCCGTCACGGGTTCGAAACCAATCCGCATCCGTTTTTGTGCACATTGGGAATATATATTACTTTATGTACGAATGACTGCTCAGGTTTTCCTTATATGGGAAATGCCACGCCTTAAAGTACAATCCCGGCAACTTTTAGCTCAGAGGTGCGCAAATAGCCTGATCATATAAAATTTTATAGCGACTACTGGAATAGTTCACTTAAATTAATATTTTAAGTCTTTTGTATATTTGGGCGGTGCCACGCCTTTTTATGTCATGCAGCCAATTTTCAACCCAGTTTATAGCTATCAATGATTTCATACTAAATTTCATTATGATTATATTCACAGTTCACATATGTAATACATTCCATAGAGTTTTTGCTTGATTTTTAGGTGCCACGCCCACTTGTGATTTTTATTCACTTTTAGTTCAGAGATATATAATGGAAAGTATATCTCTGAATTCATTTATATCTCATTAATTTTTATTTTTTTTAAAATCTATTGCAATTTATCACCTAAGGCTTCTTGCGCTTATGTGAACACCACGCCCACCTATACAGTTCAATCAAGGTTCATCTGTCTTAAAAGTAAAAACTAACTTACGCTTACAAAATTTTACTATAATCGCTAATATAGAACACACTATTTTTGCTTATTCTTGGTTCTGCCACGCCCATTGTGATGCCTTTTCACCCACGATTGGTTCAAAAACTTTAACATTCGACATTTTTGGCATTATTTAAATGAAAATCCTTGCCGATGGGTATGCAAAAGGTAGTAGTGGCACAAAAGAAAATCTATACTGTAGTGAAATGGTCTTAAAGAAACGCTCAACTTTTCTACATTTTTCAAAATAATTATTAATTTTTTAATGCTTTTCGATTTTTCCAACATTTTTGTAATAAACTCTCTCACATTTTTCGACTTTTTTAAAATTCTAAAACTGCTTCGACGCTTTTTAATATTTTTTTAAAAAAACTCTAACAAAACGTCATTCAATTCATACATCATAGCTCACCTCAGCTGTTTTGTTGTCCTATCAGATACGAACTACTATCTACACTTTTTTTTCATATTGTAAACAAGTTTGATTTAATGGTTGTTTGCTATTTATTCTAAACACTCTGTCAAGAAATGTCTCTGTTATTTTTTTTTCACAATCTTTTTATACTTTTGATATTAAATCCTACAGTGCACAGTGCAACAACACTGTCGACCGACACAGACACACATTTCAAAGCAATAGACAACAGATAACAATTTTCTTTTCCTTCAGGTCAACGCCAATACAGCAACGCATTACTTTGTGTATTGTCGTCACCGGTCAACGGTTTATGGGTGCCGTGGGTGAATTTGAACGGCATCGACAGGAACATCATCAATTTAAGCAACGTTATCGGGGTCAGGAAAAAACCACCACCACGACGACTGCCACGAGAATCTTTTCACGTTTCGATTCAGTTGAGGAGAAGGTGCAACGCAGTAGAGCTGGCAGCACAGTGGGAATAACAGGAACCGGAACAGCAACAGCAGGCAGTGCAGGAGCCGGGGCAGCCAAAGCAGTAGCAGCAGCAGCAGGTTCAAGTCGAGATGCAGGCGTAGCTGCTGGGGTTTTGGGCGTTGGTGTCGGTCTGAATGCAACTGGTATAGGTGGAGCAACGCCTCGTGGTAGTATAAGTATTGGTAATAGCCGTATTGGTGGGAGGAATTCTTTTGCGGCGGAAAGTCTTGGTGGCGCTATAGGGAGCACAATAATTGGGCGACGTGAAAGCACAATCGGTAAAAGTCGTGGTAGCATCAGTGCAGGTGCTGGCAGCACTGTAGGAATCACAAAAACAGTGAGTGCAGCAACAGCAGCAACAACATCAATAGCAACTGCAGCCGATACAACAGCCACCGCAGCAGCAACAGCAACTTCTACTGGTGTACCACCTGGTAGCCCTCGCGCCAGACCAGCAACTTTGTCAACTGTCTTTTCAAAATTTATCGATGGTATGCCAGCAGCCACAATGTTTTCCAAATTTAAAAGCAGTGGGAGTTCAACTGGTCCACAAAATGCCATTGAAACAAATCCGATAACGCAATTTTTCGAAATAGGCAAACAGGTTGCAAGTGCCGGTCCAGAGTTGGTATGGAAAATACATGATGCGTACAGAAAAGCTGATGGGAAGGTGAGATTGCTGCGACTGAGTGAGTTCGTTAGGTTTTTTTCAATTTGCTTTTGTTTTTTTTTATAGGAATGCTCAATATTTATTTTTGAAAAGAAAATCGCTGAAAAACTTCATAAGCCACGTAGAAAAGAAACTGTGACGGAATTGCTAAGAGCCTCTGTGAAGCAATTGGAAAGATTTCGCCATCCTAAGGTGAGCATTATCTTGACCAGAAAATAGTGCTTATTTTATTCTTAAGGTTTTGTGTTTTTTTCTTATCAATATATTTGTATTTTAAATTTAAAATAATATTTGGGATTTTTCGAAATATTTTCTTTACTTACAGATTCTTCAGATTTTTCACGCAGTTGAAGAATGTTCCGATACATTGGCATTTGCAGCTGAGCCCGTACTCGGTAGTTTAGCAAACATATTAGCATATCATGTAAGTTGAATGAATTTATCATATTATTGATAAATTTTATTTAAAAAAAACTGACTCGATTTGGTCAACTCGCTGAAAGTTATAAACCACTAAAGCTGAATGGCCGTGGTTCAAATCTCACATGGTAGTGGTTCAGTGAAGTTGATGATAATAGGCGAAAAATATGTTACCAGTTCGTCTTGTTATGTTTGTTAAGGAAAAAACCTTGACCGATTTGTGCAAGTTTACATGAATATCGGGGCTTGCTAATGACTGCAAGTTAAATGAAATAATTTTAATTGTAAAGTTAAAAAATATCAAAAAAAGGTTGAAAGTTGAAAAAAAAATTTTAAAAATTACAAAATATTAAAAACAAAATGAATTAGTAAGTGTGTTATCTTTGACCTCAATACCCTACACCGCATTAACAGTAAAAATGCGCGGAAGTCTCTTATTGAAATGGTACTTCTTACACCACACTACGTGCTGGTTGGTTTAACTGAACTTACCCACATTGAATTTGGTAACATAATAACAATAATAAAAGAGTTTAGCTACTACAGCTATTAGCTTTCTTAGCTATTTAGCAAACTACTTTTAACCATTTTAAAAGCTTAATTTTATAAATGGAATCGGGAAAAATATTCTAAGTTACATAGACTTGTTATTGTTTTTAATATATTTGCATGCTTTATCGCAATTTCACAGCATAATTAAATAGCGCTCTGTGTAGCGTTTTGAAGCATATATTTTATGGGAGGTACCACGCCACACACTTTTTGTCTGTTGCTAGACCGAATCATTTCTTGTTTTAGTGTGAAATTTGGTTGGATTACTTCTAATAGTTTAATCATTTATCGTTTTAAAGATTTTATTTCTATGGTGGGTGCCACGCCTACTTTTAGAAATTCGCAAAATTCTTGTCCAGAACTTTTCTGAATCATTCCTCAAATGGAATAAGTCACTCAGGGGGTGCCACGCCTTATTTTTTGAAATTCGCTGACTATTTAACATGACTTTTCTAAGTTATTTCTAATATATGTGATAAATTTGGTTACACTACATTAAATTGCTCTCTCAATATAACGTTTTAATTGTCTTATTGGTTTAAGTTTACTTTAGCTTACATTCGCCAATTTTTATTGAACTTAATTTTTCTTATGTGCTTTTCAATTTAAAAAAAAAAATATGTTATCCAAAATAAGGTTCGGATATGGTTTCGGAGATATTGTCATCAGAAGTTACGAATACCGCTGTAAAGATCATTATAAGTTGGGAACCCCTGAAGTTTTTGTTGTCGTCCTTGTTGTTGTTGCTATAATTTTTGTTGTTGTTGTTTTTATTGATGTTGTTCATAAATACAATGTTTACAAAAGAATTAATTAAATTATTTTTTTTTTCGGGTAAAATTGGGTTAATATGTAAATATTTAGAACAAGCGATTCATCATTTTAAAGGGAGAAAAGTTGACTGTCATGACATCCTAAGGAAGTTATAAGTTAATTAAATATTTTTTGGAAGAAATAGGGGTTTTTAAAAATTAATGGTCAAAATTTCAGAAAAATCGTCATATCTGCAAAACCATAGGTAATATTTGAAAAATTTGTGTGCCATTATAGTAGCTCATTAAATTATCTCTCTTATGACACCCATATTGATGTCTATTCAGGGGTTCATAATTTATAATGCTTCTTACATAAGCTATATTCTCAACTTCTAATGGCTATGTCTCCGAAACTAGTTCCGAAAGACAAATTTTTTTTTCAGTTTTTGTTCTTAAAAAATGAAATAAATAAAATATGCAATATGAGCTAAAGTTTCGTTTAATTTGTTTGGGCGATAGGCGTGTCCATGACCCGGTTTCTTTTTTGAAGATGTGGCCTGTGTAATGAAATTCATTATTTCCTCTCGCTTGGTTTTATTGTAATCATGATTCCCAGTAGTAATGGAGATCAACAATGTATGTATATGTACCGGACAAACTAGTTTTTAGGATAAACTAGTTTTTCCTAGTTCAAACTAGTTCATCCGTAGCGTGTTAGGATCAACCAGGTTTGCCTAAGATAATTAAGGGTATTTGTTTACTTTATTTTTCTGAAATTTTAGTATGTCAGTGATAGGGTTCAGGGCTTAAATCCTCTAATATGTTCAGTACCGGCTTCATAGCGACCTTCGACTACGGTTCACTATACTTTATCCAACACGGGCTTCGGTAACAAACCGATGTTCCTATCACTAACATACAAAAATTTCAGGAAAATCGGAAGTGAGACCGTTAAAGTAAGCAAATACCCTTAATTATCTTAGGCAAAACTAATTCATCCTAGCACTTTTCGGATGAACTAGTTTGGCCTAGGAAAAACTATTTTATTTTAAAAACTAGTTTGGCCGGTAACACTTCGGATGAACTAGTTTGGCCTAGGAAAAACTATTTTATTCTAAAAGCTAGTTTGTCCGGTAACACATATACTTTTCTATAAATTACACTCCGCTGCTATGCGTTACAAATGGAATAACAAATGGAATATACTCTGAATGTAGGGTATAAAAATGCTGAAAGACCTAAGTGAAATAATGTTAAGTATTAAATAAATTATCAAGTATGAAAGGCAGGGCTGCCATGTGACCGGTATTCAACCGGCCAGGCCCGCAATTTTATGTGAAAGCCAGGGTCCTAGTAGGAACTAAACAATTTCTGAACAAAAATTTAGAATTTTTGTTTAACTAGCAAAAACAAATGGTCAAGTTCTTACCAGTTTTTTTTTTGGAGAATTCCGTGAATTGCTTCTATACGACTTGGTAATCCCGGTGAGTAGGAATGTGACGAGTTTGGCCATTTAGCTTTACTTTTTTTCCATAGACTTACAATTTTAGCTCAACTGACTTCTAATTTACAAATTGTAATGCATACGTATTTCAGTTCAAAATACTCTTCCATATGCAATCAATAGATTAACATATTTTGTTGGACACACACACAGATAAATGCACTCAACGATAAAAGTATTATCCTCAGTGTTCTTACAAAATTAAATTTCTGTTCGTGTGCCTTTGTTTTCAAATGGATCTAAATAATCATCATATCATTGCGTAGCTCTACAACTACAATCATACTTTCAATTCAATAAATCCGATTTAAAATACAGAACAACTCTCATGTTATCTTTCTTTCCTTCGTTCCATCGTTCTTTGCAACATGGAATGCATGGGGAATGAACAATTTTGCATATGAAAAATAATCATTTACATAACTTTCTTCTGTTACTTACCATACGTAAGTAGTATATCCTAGAGGTATGGATACCTACTCAGCATTCTCTATGGATCAGTGGAAACAAAAATAGAAAATACAATAAAAAACATTTTATGAAGGTTTTATTTACCATTGCAAACGAGAAAAGAAAAAAAAGCAAAAACGTAAGACAAAACAACACAATTCTACAAAGGACTCTTAAGTGTGTTCTCGAGATATGCAATTCTACACTCCTATTATAGTCGTGTACCAAATGCACTGAAAAATTGCATTAGTGTGGGTTTTAAGTTTTATTGTGTGTGTGTATGTGTGTGTGTATGTTATTTGTTTTGCACTGCAAAACATTTCGACAACACTTAAAAGTTTTTGCCTAACTGTGTAGGTATGTTGAAATTAACTTAAGTGCAAATGAAACTTTCGTTCGGGCTCTAACCAGACACTTTGTATTTTTTTGTTGTTCTTTTTTATTTTTTAATACAAAAAAGGTGAAATTACAATAAAAAAGTTCCATAAAATTGCACTTAAAAGTCGAGGCAGGTTTTTGCGTACAAATGTTTTTTTAATTGAAACAAAGTTTATGTTACAAATTTGTTTAATTAATGTTTCAATTTAACTTTTTTAATTTACTTATGTACGAATACAATTATTTTACGTATTGCATGTAAAACTTGTACAGTGAAATATTTTTGCTAAAAGCCTCTTCTGTGCATACATACGTATGTGTGTACATATGTGTGTACAAGTTACACAATGAGTTTTACGAAAAATTAGTGTAGTGTGAATATAATAGTTTTTTGTGCATCACTACACTTAAAAGTTGACAAAAGTTGATAAAACTTGTGAAACTATAAAAGTACTCAAAATTTTGAATAGTGAATAGAAGCTGAAATGTTGAATAGCATTAGAAACTATGGAAAAATATCGGACAATAATGAAAGTATCGAACAGTATCAATTATCACAAAAGTGCTAAAAAAAATCGGTAAATATTATGAAGTTCCCATAGTAATTTACATAAAAATATTCAATAAAACGTATACTTTCCGAAACTATCAGAATGTACTGAAATGTCAAAAAAAAAATCATTAACATTCAAAAAGTATGAAAAATCTCCAAGAGCTTAAGGCATCAAAAACTCGTTAAGGCTCATAGGTATCGAAAAGTACTGAGAAGTATTGAAAAATATCGATAAGCTAAAAATGTTCGAAAACTATCGTATAAAAACTAGAACTATCAAAAAGTTTGCGAAGCATTGCAAAGTCGATTAAAATCGAAATTTTGGTAAAGTCATTCATTGTCAATAAAGCATGAAGACTATAAGAATATATTGAAAAACTGATAAAATCTGAAAATTATAAAGTAATATTGAGAAGTATTGCGATGATTTTAACAGTTTGAAAAGTTAAAAATGAATTCAGGATTCTACCGAAAAGATCCGGCCCCACCGAATATAGAAAAATATAGTCATGCCAAAACAAATGACTATAGGCCTTACTTAAGACACCGGAACAAATTACATATTTGACCATCATCTCGTGAGTTGGTTTCTCATAGATTTCTTTTTGTCTATTTTGAGGCGTAGTTTCCAAATATACCGACTGTTTTTTTTTTTTTCTAGGAATCGTTTTCAAGATATCCTCAAAAAACATATTTTTCGTACTTTTCTTCATTTATTTTTTCTTATCTCTATCAGTTTTTATCCGATCTGAATAAGTTGTAAATCGTTTCGAAGGTTTTTTCTCTTTCCAACGGTATGTGTCTTATGCAGATCGGATACAATTTAATGGAGTTACAGGCCATAGCATTTTTCAATAATCTATATAAATAAAATGATAGCCGTTTTCGATGAACGGGATTCACGCAAAATCTACTGAATCAATTTTGATCAAATTTTTTTAGTCATCTTTTTTATACGCTTGGTCCCAACATAGAATTAAAATTATCACGATATCCCTGTTAAATATCAAAATATTAAAGTTTTAAAATTGCTGAAAAAAATAATTTCACACATAGAAAGAAGCATGTAAGCATAACAAATCGTTTAATGACAAGTTAGTTTGTTAGTTAGTGTGTGTGCGTTTTGTTGTTATATGGTAATGCAATGGGAGAGAATATTCAAATTTTATTCTCGCTCTCATTCTCAATTTGTCAACGCAGCAACGTGGAATTTGTGAACAATGAAAAAAAAATTACAGTACGTTCACACATAGAAAACACACATGCTGTCCTAAATGGCTTGACAACATGTGTGACTGTCAATATTGCTTTGCGTTCACATTTTCGTGCATGCCATCAAGCATCAATTTCAGACCAATTTATGAGCGTCCACATCGAAGTGAACTGCATGAAATCCTATTTAAAATTAAAAATGTTCACTAGGCTTGACAGTCAGCTCACACAGGTTGCATGGTTGAACATGTCAGCAGGAAAATCAAGAATTTTTGAAATCCATCCAACATGTGTGTCCTTTGTGCCCATTTCACTTTTATATTAGGGATCTACAGTTTTACATCCAATCTGATTCAGAAAAACTTTTCATGGCAAATGCATTATCGAAGCATTCCCAGGTGGTAGTAGCTGTATATTAAGACATTCAGCTGAACTCCACATTTTATTATACATATAGTATGAGAAAACTTATTCTTTTAGTCTCATTTTTGGACTCCATGATTTGGCTTTGGTTCTCCTCTATTTCTTCATTCTTTTTTTCCTAGCGCGGGTTGTTCAGTAGTTTAGTATTTGGTATGCTTTGAACGGTGTTTTTCTGCTAGATGGAGATTAGCGACTTTAATTTTATCATTTGAACGAGCGCGAAGTCCGGTAGACAAGGTTATTTAGATTGACTTTCTAATATATAACATGATGATCTTGCTTCCTTAATATCTAAAATCTATCGGCACTCACATAGGGTTAGCAATAAAATTTAACGAGCTTTAAGGTAAAAAAAAAATTCGAAATGTTATCTCTTATTTTCAGAACTCACCTCGAAATGTAATCACCCTGTTTGTTAGATATTTGAAGATATTAAATTTCAACCACATTAAAACATAAGCATTGTAACAATCATTACCTTGTCTCTAGGTGTATTAAGTATCAGTTGTTTTTTTTCGAGTGTTTTAGCCTAGCATACAACAATAATCCGAAACACCTGAATTTTTACTTTATTCAGAAAATATTTTTATGCTATTTAAAATTTGAAAATGATCTGTATTATCTGGTTTATCTATATACTTAATATATTCCCAAAAGAAATAATCCTAGCCAAAAAATTTCTTTCCGGCTATATTCTGGACCAACAGCCAGCTGGCTTACGGCCCATTCAATAAACGTACAAAGGTACAAATGGTCTTTTGGCTTCGGTTCTTGCAGGAGGTGGTTCTTGTAAGGATGTCGGCCAAGATCTTTTGCAAAATTTTCTAAAAAATTAACAAACATAAGCTCAAATGCTGAGCACGGTGCCGAATCGACTAATTCAGGTTTTCTCAACAATGACGATATTCCCTTCCGTACGAACTGTTTGTCACCTGTGCGAATGAGTGTTGTACAATAACGTGTATGAGGGCTAATGTTCATGTTTTACTCAATAGTCTACTAAAATGGGCGACGATACCACGATTTTCGAAATTACAGACGCCAGTGTTGCCAGATTTAATGAGATTTTTGACGTTAAATTCTTGCTGCAAAGTACGATTTCTATATTCTATATATTTCTATATTACAAATTTCAGTCTCATTGGAACGCAATAATTTGTCGCGTTCATAAGTTGCACAAAACAATATTGTCAAAATGGAAAATCGAAAATTGTTTCCACAACCGAATTCTTTCCGATCACTCTATTCTTCACTTGCTATTTGTCAATGATAGCTGTGAAAACTCTACGTCAAAGTCAAAGACTTGTAAATCTGACTTAGATTATTCGCAGATTTTTGTATGCCATTCAAAAACCATCGAGTGATGCGAGTAAATCTGCATTCGCAATCACCAATCCAATGTATTTTTGAAGCGATTTTTGAGTGCTTAAATTAAGGGATGACGTTTAAGGCATTTTTTTATGATACACCGTACTCTTTCCAACTGATTTTGATGCGTTTTAAAAAGATTAAATTCAATGTCTCCTTGGTTTGTTGTAGAGAAATCCAGTTACATTATTGATATCACTGACATATTTTTTTATTTAAATTTGATAATTATTTATAGGAAGCATCAAATTTCGGGGCCATAGCAGGACAACCAAATACTGGAACACCACAACATGTGCCAACAGCGACGCTTCCTAGACCACCACATGCTAAGGAATATTATTTCTTGGATATGGAGCTTAAATATGGCATATTGCAGGTAGGTGTAAATGTGCATTTATTTGACACCAATCTTATGATGGTATATATTTCTTAGCTCTTATTATTATATTAGTAACACTATGCAAAACGATTTTACTTAAATATCGACTGTCCCATTAATTCGAAAATGAATAATATTTCGAGCAACAAAATTGCTATTTAACAAATTTCCCAATTTGTCATCAGTGCTTTATAAATTTTTTTTAAATTGTAGCCAGAAATTTAAAATTTGTTTCATTTTGTTGCATAGTGTAATCACAAATATTTTATTTTCTCATACCACGCAATGAACCTGGGCATTTTATGCAATTTCAAATAAAAAAATATAACACATTGTTGGACGACCAAACATTCACTTTACCCATTCCCCCTTTTTTTTATTTCCAAACAGCTCACAGAAGCTCTGGCATATCTACACTATTCTGGTCACGTGCTACATCGTAATCTCTGTCCGTCTTCCATATTGGTTACTAAAAGGGGAACTTGGAAGTTGGCCGGCTTGGAATTTATTGGTAAGCAGTTGGTGATTTGCAGAAAAAAAAACACAAAAGTTCTTTTGATTCAGTTACAATTCATAAAATCAATAGCCTAAGCATTTGAAAAATGCGCCAAAATTCTCCATCCATACAAATGAATTTTAATCTTTTTTTTTTGTTTTTATATTCTTTTGTTACACTTTTTTAATTTGCAGAAAGACTAAACGAGACTGACCTTACCGACTCAATTATCTGCCAACCTTGGAGTACGAGAGTATCCAAAATGGCTCAGCCAAGTTTGGATTTTACAGGTAAGTGTAGCCCGGCGTTGGCCATTTCATTGCAAAATGATTTTTTGTTTTTTTTTTTTTCATTTTAGCTCCAGAAACACAATTGCAGTCAACTTGTAGCATCTTGAGTGATATGTTTTCCTTAGGCATGGTCATATGTGCAATTTTCAATCATGGGCGACCATTGATACAGGCTGGAAACTCTTCATCTGCGTATTTGAAACAACTTGATTTGGTAAGTGTGCCAAAATGAAAGTTTTTTTTAATCGAAATTGTTTTATCTACAAATTTTGTTGATCTGTTGAGCTTTAAAATTGATGACTTAAAAAAGTCATTGAGTTATGACGTTAAAAATAATGTTTTAATCAAAAACATAATTTTAATTGCTGCACACACTTTTCAATGTTAAAAAAAGTAGCTATTTTATTTACTTTTGACAATAGTTCACAAGTTTGAAAAATTGTTTACTTATGTGTGTAATACACAAGTCACTTTTTAAATGAAAGTTCTATGTTCACTGCAGACTGACTTAGAAACACACTTTGACTTAAGCCAGTAGACAAATTTCTAAAAATGAATTGAAAAGTTTGGTTACACGAAATAAATAAATAAATTCACCCCAATGAAAACACACCCAATGATATAATGGCCAAAAAAATATGAAATTAGACCCAAGGTAAAGCAATGAAATACCAATGCGACAAACAATATGGAGCAATTTCCAAACATATAAATGATACAGTAGCCTTATTTAGTTATGAAATAACTCCCAATGAAATTACACCCAAAAATAGTGAAAATATTAATGTACCCACTGAGCCGCGGCCAAAGGCTGTACACTTATCCCAACTTTGATGTGCAATTCCTGTGTATAGTTAAGCCGGTGCTGGATGTACTATAGCCTGAATCGCGGCCGATGCTGGTGCTGCACATATTGGAGACTGTAAACCTTGAGTGGCGGCCAAAGCAGCCCACTTACCAAAGTTTTTTGTAGAATGAGTGTGCCTAGCCAGTGTTGTATCAGGATTATAGGCTGAGCAAGAATTTGTCAAAAATTTCATTTATAGTCAGATGAAATAATAGCCAAATAAAAAAAAAAAACACCCAAAAAGGATTGAATGAAATAAGCCCCAACAACAAATATCTTTGGGGTTTATTTCATTGGGAGTTATTTCATTGGGGTTTATTTCATTTGTGTTTATTTCATTGGGAGTTATTTCATAATGAAATATTCTATGACCGATTTTAATAAAATTAAGTTTGGAGATAGACCGAACAATAAGAAAGGCAATTAGAGGCGCTTACTTCTTAAATGAGGCGTGACACCGCCCTTTATGAGAAAAAACGCTGTCTCGGCTGAGCCTCAATTTTGAAGAAATTCGGTATGGAGATAGATTGAATCCTGAGTAAAGATATTTTTGTTTTGACTGGGTGGTGCAACGCCTCTTATAAGAAAAAACGTTTTCACTGCTTAAAATCGATGCATTAAGCCAAGCCGTGTTAACATATTTTCTCGTTAGGGGCGTGGCACCACCTACTATTGAAAAAAAGTATACACTGCACTTCTTTCACTTCACAGAATCTCCCACAAAAAAACCAAGCGATTATGATTACGGCTGTTTACCAACTGCCTATTTATGCATAGATATCTATGTGTTGCGTTGTTTTATGGTCGCCATTTTGTTAAATAAAAAAAAATTAGAAAACAACCGTTCTCATATGAAAACTCTTGAGTATACGAACATTTTGAGACCTTAAAAACGTTTTTCCGCTGCTCTCAATTTTGGGCAGATCACTGTCCCAGTTGATAAATAGAGGAATTGGTTGATTTCAGAATTGTTCGAGAATTTCGAGAGTTTTTATATGAACGAGCTTTGACTGATGTAAATAAAGATGCGTTTAATATGAGCCACAAGCAATTCAGATTTTAAACTGCGTTTGTCAAAATGGTGCTTTGAATAAAAGTGTGAATTATTCAGCGGGTATTTACTTGTGACAATAGTTGACAACACATTTAACTTTTTTTTACTGAAAGTCGTTTCATCGACAACTGTTGGTCAACATTAGTGTCTTAACAGTACGAAGCAAGATATTAGCAAATCTTTTCTAACCTTTGATCTTGAATATCACATAAGCGTTAGCCCTTAACTTTTGACCTCGACTGCCTAAAAAGTACTACAATCATTTCTCAGTTTTTAATATGACAAATCAATGAAATAACTTGAATCGAAGACTAACTTGAACCGAGTACATTTCATCAAATACGAGAATATGTGTTTAAAATTAAGGGCGTATGTTAGCTCTAACTAATGGCATGAGATAACTAATCGCATAATTTTTAAGTATTCAAATTTGATGCTTATGGCTTACTAACATTTATGAAAATTATATAATTTCTTGAAGCTAAAATTCTATTTCCAGAAGTTACAAAAGCAACATTTCTAAAAGTGTACCAAAATCAACCTTCATTACCTTCTACCCAACAGAGTACGAGTGATGTAAAAAAAAAGGTTTCGCATAGAAGAGAACTAAATTGGCGTAATCCAATTTCACGTTTCCAGCGAAACCATTACATAGATTTCTTTACAATGATTACAAAAGGCAATTCATGCGTAAATGTTATTTACATAACCCGAATTAAACGCAATACAAAGGATTTGCTAGGCATTAAAGTAAAGTTGATGAATGTCATTACCAGCGTTTGTGTCACTGTCATGCGAATTTCTAATCCGCTGTTAATTTATTTATTTTTATTTTGTAGTTAAAGTGAAAAAAATTAATCAAAAGTCCACTTCAAATACGTAATTAAATTAAAATTAGACATAGGGCAATGAACAACGAAAACAACTTTCATGGGGAAGACGCGCCGGTATAACGCAATCCAAGGTGATGACCGCACTTGGTGTTAGCTAGGCAACCAACAAAAACCAGGCAGCTTTTGTTACTTCACTGAACTTGTTAATTCCCAGAAGATACAAAAGCAGGTTGTTGGTGAAAAACAAAAAAAAAAAACTTTTCAAATATTTACCTTGATGTCAGCATATTTAGATTAATACCACCCATGGGTAGTGAAAAAGAGTTTGAAAAAATAAGTTAAGAAAATCTAATTACGAAAATTATTTAGATTTGAGAAAATTATAAGTCAACAAAGGGGACGTTTTTTTGCTTCTTTCAATCAATATGTCGCCTTGGAGAAAATGTCTGGCGGGGGCCTGCAGAAAACTATCAGTAGCTAGTGATATTCGTCCATGGAGTCCAGCCTCAACCAATCGTCAAGCGACAGTTCGTTTGGATATTTGTGCATCATCAATTTTGCCTTGCGCACAATCTGGCGATCCTTGTACCCAAAAGTCTTACGAGGTCTCTTTTTGCGAGGAACATTTTTTGCTGTGTCATACTCATCGAAATGATCAATTGCATTGAATACCATCTTTTTGGAGCAATTTAGCTGTGTAGCCATCGCTTGATATCTTATGGCCGTCTTGCGAAGCTCAACAATTGAGTTACGCATGGTCGGTGTACAACTTTTGACCCGCTACCCATGATTAAGGATATGCTAATAACCAACTTCGGTCAAAAAGTATTCTTACAAGCAATGAAAATATCACAATATCGTTTCTAGAGTCTTTTATCAATCGTTTCTAGAATCTTTTATCAAAATTTTAACAAATTATTTTTTTGTTTCCAATTAGTTGACTCAGTGAAATTTGAGGTTTGAGCAGAAAATCTCTCATAAAACTTTTTTGTGCTATGAATTTGAAATCAATTGTTTTCTTTTTTATAAGCTTATATGTTGCACATTTATATTATGTATAAAGTTCCTGGTACACAAAGAAAAATTTATAAGAAAAACTACCAATAACACAACGAATGATTTCGTTTCCAATTAGTTGTCAACAACTGTATGTAAGAGCTTACAGAACTATTGATCTTTGCGTGACTGAAAATGTTCATTGTAACAATGTTTAGTTATTATTTAGAAAAATATTTAATTTTTTACTATATCTAGCAATTTTTTTTTCCCATGACGTCATGACTATTTATTTTTTTTAAATGTCAATGAAATAAAAAAAAATATTTTTTGACAAATTTGAAAAACTTTTTACTTCCAGAAATTTTTTATGAAATCTATTCTTGGACGGAAAAAAATAATGACGTCATGAAAAAAAAATTGTTACAGTAAAAAAATATTTTACTTAATATTTCAACCAATTCTAAGAACTTTTACTGAGCGCAATTTTAACTGAAATTTGATAGTTTTTAAGAAAAAAGTGATAAAAGGTAAAAATGTGACCAAACCTAATGCAAAATCTAAAAATTTTCAGAAAATTTCTGAAAACAATAAATTCAAATTTAATATGAGTAAGATTTTTTATTTAAAATATTTTTTTAATTTTTTTAAAATTTATTTTTTTTTTTTTTTAATATTTTACCAAAAACTTTCATGACATTTTTCGTTATGTACTTCATCTGGAGCCGTCATTTAGAAATTTGCGAAAACGCTAGACAACATTAGAAAATTGAAGACCTAACGAAAATTTTGAGACCCCGCAGTCATTTATCTTAAGAATCAAAATGTGCAGGGGGGCGGTCTTCTGACGGAGAATGTCCCATTTGCACTTTTTTTATTGAAATATACCATGAACTCTAGTCAAATTCTCCAACCAGATTAAGATTCAGCACGCCTAAAACCAATAAAAAGTATTAATTAGTCTGCCGACACTTTTAGCATTGCAAAATTTAGGATATTGAGATTTCCGACGTCCCAGAGAAATTCTGAGTTGGGGTTCTCCGCACCCAAAACTATAAGAAAATATAATTCTGATCGGCTACGCTAGACAATGAAAATTAAAATACATTTTGGACTTACCACGAGCAATTTATGTAAAGTCAGAACATATATATGGTATCTATGACCTTTAACCCTTCATAGCATCTGAGTAAAAATTATAACACTAGAAAAAACATTTTCAATGTGATACGTTGAGGATGGAAAATTTTCGAACTTTTTGCGAATTATTTTCTTAAAATAAATATGAAACTCACCTAAGAAAATTACTTTACTTTTTTATAACATCCTCATTATTCCTCTACTTAACAGCATGAGCAACTTATTCCCATCGAGGTGTTACACTTTTTAAGTCTCACAAGTGATTTATCATTTATTTCTTACACTTTCACGAAAAGTAGCTTCTAAATGAAATGATAGTAAAAATTGTCTTACTGCTAATTGAATATTTTATTAAAAGCGTAAGTTTTCGCCTTCAGTTACCAATGCCATAAGTCTCAACGTTTCATATCCAACAGCATCACATATGCGTTGCTTCCTTACCGTACCGTACCGAAGTAAATTACGTCAACTCACCCACTATCATCTACAAAATGCTTATTACTTATTTACGATTTCGATTAACCACACGCAGCCTCATTTTGCTCAGCTCATCCTTTCTCATTTTGTTGTTTCCTGTTTATTTTTCTTTTTCTTTTACCAGTTAGAGGACACCGTACACTCAATGATTTCCCGCGTCCCAGTGCCACTTCAGGAAGCAGCATCACGTCTTGTTAGTCGTGATCCAACGGCGAGACCAACGGCACAACTTCTGCAACTGATTAAGTATTTCAGGTAAGTTTTATAGTATGCTTAGCGCTATTGTGACCAATTCCATTTTATTCTTTTCCAACTGCAACTACACTACACTAGCTATTGCTGTTAGTGATGTGGAATTGTGCTTGAAGTACTCGAAATATTTTTTGCAATTTTTATAGTAAATCGATATCGTTGGATTTTGTGGAAGATGTTGCAGTATTCTGAACAACATTGTAGTCCTCATACGGCATTTATCCACTATATATCCTTCTCTCATGGTTACCATTTGAACTCAATGTAATACTTCTTATCGATTCTTTTTTTCGTTTATTTACATAAACCTAATCGGATGTTGCTGTTGGCATTTGTTTAGCACTTGGCTTAAATATGTTGTCAAGATAACCGGATGTGCCACGCCATCATGCGTTCAATGGCTTTCCGTTTGATGTCTTCATTGTCATTGTCGTCGTCGTCGTCGTCTTGTTTGCCGTTGTCAACTCTGTGTGTACTTGTCAGCGTATTTAACGCTACTCTATGTTGGTCGTTCTTGTTGTCCATCCGCAACGAATTAACTCAAGAGCACCCAAGGCGCTGTACCCCGCACCGCTAGCAAAACTTATTGCTGGTATCGCGTTGTTACTTCATTATGTTGTCGTTTCCTTTTCCGGTTTTGCTTGCAATGCGAAACTGTGCACAAAACATCAACCAACCTCTACCATATTGGTGGTATTCATCATTCCTGTTTGTTGTGTACTTTTATCACTTTGTTTTCTGACTATCTATCTCACTGCTACACACATACATATCTATGATCTGTGTGAGTGAGTGTCTGTGTATATCGCACAGATTGCGAGCAGCAGCAGCAACAGTTTCAGTTCCATTTTAATGTTGACATACTATTTGAATTTGTTACGTGAATAACACGTTGTGTAAGTAACCTCGCCATGGAGATGTCAGTCATTTATTATTTGGCATTTTTCTGTTGAGACATTTTAAGATGAAATATTTTGGTTTTTTTTTTACAACTTTTCTACGGTTGAGAGTGGTTTTATTTGTACATTTATGAAGTGAGAGTTCATTTGACCGAAATCGTAAATAGAAGTTTTTAGTTTAGAAAATAGAAAACTTAAAATTTTAATAAGCATTTGCTTACTTTTTAACTTTCTGTAAGTTATCCCATGAAATTAATTTTCTTACATTATTTTTGTGTCATGTAATTTTTATCTCACGTGATTTGTAACACATGAGACTTTTATCTAATGTTATTTTCATTTTATGCGTTTTTTTCCCACAGCTTTTTTATAGTTTTCTGGCATTTCTTTAACATCAGATAACTGTTGCCTTTAGCATCTTAGTTCACCATCAAGTTTCTTGACTTCTACAACCTTAATTTATTAATACTTAATCTGCTATTTTTAAAAAAATTGCAAATCGCGTAGAACGCGTTTTCATGATTTGATGAAAAATTTCCCATTTGAGAAGAAACTGTGAAATTCACTTGACCAAAATTGATCTAATGATATAAAATTGTTTAATAGTACAAAAATATCATGTTATTAAAAGCTTATATGATAGAAATTAAATGAAAAAAAAATGTCGCATAAATGCAATTTTAATCTTTCTGCAATTTCTTATCTCATGAAATTAATTTTCTCACTATATTTTTATGTAATGTGATTTTTGTCTCATGAGATTTAAAACACATGAAACTTCTATCTAATGGTATTTTAATCTTATACATTTTTACCCACAACACATTTCAAATTTAGTGACTTATACAGTTTTCTAGCATTTTTTGAACATCAGTTTTCTATTGCTTTTAGCCTCTTTATATACCGTCCGGTCTCTCGACTCCTACAGCTTAATTTATTGATATTTAATCTGCTATTTTTAAAAAACTTGCAAATTGCGTAGAACACGTTTTCGCGATTTGATGAAAAATTTCCCATACATAAAATGTGAAGAAATTGTGAAAAAAATATAACACGATGAAAAATTGTTTAATAGTACAAAAAAATCATGTTACTTAACGCAAATATGATAGAAATCAAATGAAAAAAAGTCACATGGAGACAATTTTTAACTTTCTGTCTGAGTCTTATCTCATGAAATTAATTTTCTCACTATATTTTCATGAAATGTGATTTTTGGCTCATGTGATTCATTTGACATTTATCTAATGGTATGTCCGCTCTAAAATTTTTTTTTTTTTTACCCACAACACATTCACATTTAGTGATTTTGATAGTTCTCCCATAATATTCTAATATTACAAATCGTACTTTCATAATGCAACGTCTTTCTGGCAATTTTTAAACATCAAATTCATGTTGTCTTTAACATCTTAATGTGCTGTCAAGTTTCTTGACTTTAACAATCTTAATTTATTAACATTTATTTTGCTATTTTTCTAAATTTGTGTAGAACGTGATTTCATGAGTTGATGAAAAATTTCGTATACATAACAAACAAATTGGTTTTATCTTGGTATTAAAAGAACATGCGGTTAAAATCATATAAACGATATTCACAAGTTGGAGACAATTCTTTTATAATATCAAAATATACTTGTCCACGAATTTTATTACCGTTGACTGACATTTTGACGTTAGATTTGGACTTAACGTTTCCAAATCCGTAAGGAATATAATTGTTTTTACTAATATGCAGATTTTTTGATCTTGAATGTCACACGTTGTTTTTAGCTAATGTGGATTACAATATTTGACTTGCATTTCAGGTTATTTTTGTTTTGTGAGATTTTTATCGCGTGACATTTTTTTTTTCTGTTTGTGCATATAATTATTTCTTTTCCCGAATTTAGCTTTCACACAATTAGTTTGAATCAAAAAAAAATTAAGTTATGAAAAACAAAGAGTTTAGTTTACTTTATAGTGCTAATTATTTTTAAGAATTTGGTCTCCGTGACCCATGATTCTATATAAAAAACCTGCTTTTTTCAGACGCATTTAAAAGTGTCTTGGCATAGTCAGTAATTTTAAGGCTGATGCTGCTGCTCCGCTATGACATACATAAAAAAAGCAAAGCTGAGTCGTTTTTGATTCTGTTGGTATATTTACATGTATCACTGTAATTTTATATAATAAGTTTTTTATTTCATGATGGTAAACTAATTATCAAGTATTCGTTTTCATGTCGCATTCTTCATTATACCAACATCTACAGTAAATTGATGCCTTAGTGTTGTGACACTAACAATTTGCTTCTATTAAATTATTTAAAAAGCTTTCTTTTAACGGAAGTTTGTTTTGGTATTATACGAAAAGCCAAACCTTGATAGATTTCGGTCAGTTTGATATATGATTGTCTAATGATACTTTTATATCATGGTGTTTTTATCTCATGTGAATTTTTTAACTTGACATTTGAAAGTTACTACATTTTATCACGTGATATTTTATTTTTATTATTTTTATCTCATGAGACTGAACTTATTGCAACTTCTGAATTTTGTGGAGGAAATTATCAAGCACACTGAATGTTAAAAAAAATAATTTCAAAGAGATTCCATTCTTTTTGAAGGTTGACGACGTTGAGAAGTTTTTTTTTTTTTCAAAACGTTCAGCGTAAATTATAAGGATATTTTTTTGGTTTGCTAAAAATTAAATACTCACACAAGCCTTAAATTTTTAATTTAACCCAAATTGAATTCGGCAACATTTGCAATAGCCGTCTGCTTAGGGTTTTGAAGCTGATATTATGTTATGCGTACTTTTTTCAGATGCTAAGCCAAAGTATTTCTTAAATGTGTGCAATTTGGTTACATAACTTTTTAGCGTAACGCTTTGAATTGTTTACTGGTATGGAAGGTGCCACGCCCTCTTTCCAAAATTTGCTTAATTAAAGATTTTCATGCTTTGTCTAAAACCACACCCATTTGCAAAAATTCGGCTAGTTCTTGTCCACAGCTTTTTCGAATCAATCTTACTGTTTGTGTGAAATTTGGGTCGATTATCTTATATAACTTGCTCGTTATAGTGTTTTGAAGCTTTTGCTTGTGTAGGAGGTGCCACGCACTTTTATTGAAACTTTTGGTACAGAGCTTATCTAATTTATTGCTACTTAGAATTGTAAGAAATTTAATAACTCTACATCAAATAACTCTCTCAATAAAGCATTTTAAATTTGTTATTTGTTTGGGCGGTAGGCGTGTCTGTAAGCCGACTTCGCTTATTTTTAATCCTAAAAATATTTTTTTGAAATTTCGTTCAGACAGACAGGCAGGCATGACTAAATCAACTCAGGTGATGACGCTGATCAAGAATATATACCTGACACGCCCCCTTCTTTGCGTTACAAACAGAATGATATAGTTAACATACCGTGAGTGTAGGGTATACGTATAACTCAGACCTTGTTAATGGTCACATTCGGTTACATTAAGTTGAATAAATAAAAAGATATATGTTGCAGGTTTTGAATCGACGAAATGGCTCTGCAAAATGGCGTATGTTCAAACGTCAATAGACTTATACTCACTTATTTCAAACTTTATAATCCAATTTTAACATTTTATTTTTTTTGTTTATAGTGATCCAGCGGTAAATGCATTAAAGTTCTTAGATGTCATTAACATGAAAGATCCCTCACAAAAATCCCATTTCTATAGGACGACACTAAAGGAAGTAATACACAATATACCAAGGGTAAGATAATATTTGGCCAATCCTGTTTTTTATAATCTCGAAATGAAGTCATTTAAGTAAATTGCATGAATAGCAAATGCGCTTATGCGAAAGTCCTTTTACGACAGTTGCAATACGACACAGCAACAGCAACACAAAAAGCAACAGCACTTTTATGACAAATTTGCATAGCAACAAAAAAATACAAACACAAATGTTGTACGAGTATATAAAAAGCTATAAACTTTTATTATTTGAACTATAGAAATTGTGGTGGCAGCACGTGTGGCCTGTGTTGCAGGCTGAAATGCATGCGGGTGAGGTGCTAGCGGCAGTTCTACAACCAGTCATGTTGCTGGTACAGGAATCGACGCCAGAGGAGTATGAAGCAATAATATTTCCTGCCTTGAGGTAAGCGAAATAAAAAAAAAGTTTGAAAATACTCGTAATAAAAAAAAAACAGAGAATTTAATTAGAGCTGTATAATTTAATTTTTAAAGCTGACACAGATTTCTATCGTATTATCATTATTACTAAGTAATATTGAATTATTAACTTTAGTTTTTAAATTATTACTTAAATTTAAACGAAAAAAACTCTATAAATTTTTAACAAAAGGAAGCATATTATATTTATAAAACCCCACCTTATCGACAGTTCAACTTTAATTCTTTTTACGAGTTGGTATTCCTGTGCTAAATAAAGGAAATACACCGACGTAAACATTTTCATTCATTTTATTTCTATTTTTCTATTGTTTAAGTACTGAGGAAAACAACTTGCAAAGTTACACAAGCATCACTTCCTAAGTAGATTCGTCGAAGCTGTTTAATAATTCATCAATTTCCGCACTGTTACTTCTGCTATGCTTCATTTTTGCCCCGAATAGGGAAAGCATTGGCAGTCGTGGTGCACAATGTAACACCATGGAACATAAATTGTTGATTACGATGTAGCGATGTAAACTACTTAGTGCTTTTAAAGAAATTAGCCAGAGTATTTAATAAATCGAAAAAAGAAACTTGAAAAAATTTAAGCGAACTTAAGTGGTTTGGCTTTCGGTTGTAGCCAATTGTCAATCTCTTCGAAAACAATTCTACTAATTTTTCAATTATTCTTTGTACTTAAAAAATCATTCAAAAAAAGATTTTTTTTTTTTCAATTTTTAAAAATTTTTAAATTTCAGAAAATTGCATTTTCCAAGAGTATGTGACTTTTTTGTGACCTTCCTATTTAATTAAACTCTCATATAATTTTTTTTGTTTGTAATGAACGTGACGTGACGTGGAATTGAAATAAGACACAGAAAACTGTCAAAATACTTTTATGCCATTTAGCACTTAACTTTGACATATGAGCACTGTTACTGACGAATCGATTACTTTTGAGGCCTTATTTACGGAATAACACGAGTGCTGCTAATTTTTGAAGAATTAAATGTTGCTGGCTTATCAGCTTAAGTTTTATATATTAGAGGTCTGCACGAGTGCACTTGAAACGACCATCAAGCCACTCACCACGATTGCAAATCCATCGAGCCCTTGTGCACGAAAATCACAAATCAAATCAAAACAAATCGAAACACCAAGAAAGAGAGGTGTGTGCTTCACTCGCAAATAAAATGTTTTACAAATCCAAGCACTCGTAGCTTATTGCATTCGGCACGAAGTGGCTTGTTGTGTCTTAGTGCGCTTGCTCAGAATAACAGATTTGCTATGCGGTGCTGCTTTGCGCGGTAAATTCGAACAACAATTTAAATGACGGGTGTCACTAATAGTTCGGGAGGAAGTGTTGCATTTTTCAAAGTCATTTTCTTCCGCTTAGTTTTTTTTTTTTTCAATTGACAGTTTAAGCTAGGCTGATAATCGAAATAAATCAGTCGCTATAATCGTGGTGAGCCTGGTTGTGAGAGATCGATGAAATCAGTTTCGCTCAATAACTCGGAAAGTAAGCCACAAGTAGAAAAATATGTATGTTTAGACCAATGTTGTTGAGGAAATAGAAGCACTTCGATTTCACGCTTGAAAAATCTGCATACGACACATCTTGATCCACCTCTCACCATTTTAATGTTTCCAAGAAATAATGTAATTTTGAGCAAAAACGGTTATGTATTTTAAGCGAAAAATGCGGTTTTCCGAGTAGTGATAACTTAAAACTTTCAAGAAAAACCCTTTTTTTTTTTGAAAAATGGGTGAAATCTTGTCATTCGAACATTTTTTCGAAATCTATGTGTTTTCATCTCTAACATTGGTCCAAGTATATTTTCCACACATGGCTCAATTTCCGAGCTATTTTTGGCACAGCAAGCGCACTCATTCAGACCTCTGTTATATATTGCCACAAAAATTGTACATCTTGGAAAAAACTGAAAAATATTCCGAAGGTCTACAATTTAATTTTCATAAGAAAACTTTGTTGAAATTTAGTAGTCCTTAAGACGCTTGATAGCATGGCCTTAGTAACTAATATGTACATATATTTCGACATTTATTATATTTAAGTTTTTTTGGCTTTTGGCTCAAAAATAATATCCGAAAGTTACGGTGGCATTGCCCTTTTCTTTATTGAAACTTACTTTAATATATCAAATCTTATACATCTGCGTCAAATACTCGTAATTGATGAGATATGATGAATTTGAAATTTCTCTTATATGAGAAGGGGGCGTAAGAATCGGAGTCAATTTCTTTGTAAAAAATTATTACGCAACGAAACATCAAAATTACCTATAGAATCGAATTCTCACTTTCAAAAATATAAAATCCTGGGGAAATCTTCATGATCACGAAAAATGGGTATTGCGTATAGAGGACGGATAGGGACACTACGTGCCCACCACTGGTATAGACTAATGAGCACCTAAACTTAATTTATTTAACAAAGTCTTATAGAGCGACATTTTCTCTGGTGATACTCTTTATCTTCTTTTGTCGCGAGAAATGGTCACCAAAAAAAAAAAAACATAATAATGAAAAATTTGATCTGAAATTAATTTTTCCATATTTCAGCTTAGTTTACAAAAAAATGGTAATTTTTATATATAGTTCAAATGTACCGAAAATGTACTGAAAATGAGCCAAATGTACCGAAAATGCACTAACTGTACTGAATGTACTAAAATCTTTTCGAATGTACTGACGACGAAAAATAAGTACAAATGTATTGAAAATGCCATCACTGATTTGTTTTAGAAAAATAATTCTGTGTAATCGTTCAAATGTTATACATCACTAATTTTCCCATTGTTAGTGAAATCTTGACTTGAAAATAGTTGAAATAAATTAAGAATATGAAAAAAGGAAGTAGCAAAAAATTAAATAAGAAGCTCACAAGTATTTGTATAACTTTTTCACAAAGGAAACTTTGTAGGTGTTAGTTTCATTTCCGTTTCCTCTGCAAGTCAGGCACACGTACAATTTTTATGCTGGACATTTGACAGCTGCTTTATTCATTTGATGAGTTAATTAAAATGGATTTTGCTTTTACATAAAGTGCTTAGCAGTATAAATTATCAAAAGATAAGAATACGAATTGAGCACAAATTTAAATCGCTAAAACTTAGATCCACTCTTTCACGATATTGTTTTGAATGCAATCGTTTTAAATAAAATAGCAGTGCTAAATTCATATACTTTAGCAAATACAGAATCCAAATTTCAATCCAAATAAATTAGATATCCTGGTTCGTAGTGAGTAAAAATGTACATGGGAGAAGGGCTCTATCTTGAACACGGGATGTTTAGCAAAGTTACTTCAAAATTTTTATGGAAAATTTTCATTTTATTGCTATGGCTATATTACTTACAAAGTTATGAGGTAATCTTTGTTTGTGATTGCTTTTCTTATGGCACTTTGTTGAACACCCTGTAACCTATAGGATTTTAAAAACAGACCTCCCAACAATTAAATTTTTTACTATCAATGAACTAGGGAGATCAATTGGTCCGGGTCCAAATTGCCATGTGGAAAAATTAGATTTCATAGGATATTCTAAGTAAAAAATTATAAGGACCATCTTTAACACCCTTTGAGTTATAGGGCGTTTGACAAAGTTCATTAAATTACCTAATGAAAATCTTTCATTTTATAGCACTGGCTCTGTTACTTAGAGAGTTATGAGGTAATCTTTGTTTGAAAGATTCAGCATTAAGAGTATTTTCCGACGGGTTAAAGGTGGATGTTTCGGAGACACAGATCGACAACTGCTATGTCAAGAAGATAAAAAACAAAAAAAACTCTACAACTGATGTTCTCTGTGTAAAATTTGTCTCTCTTCTCGTAAAAAAAAAAATATTATGAAAAGAAAGTCTGCAAACAAGAGAAATTTATGTTCAAAAATATTTGCATGTAAGAGAAACAATAATATTTATGTTAATGACAGTCTGTCTGGCATGACTAGATATCTTTTAAAAGAAGCTCAAAAGCTACAAAAAGATATAAACTTTAAATTTGTTTGGATTTCAAATGGTAGGATTTTAATGCGGAAAGTGGAAGGAGACAATTACATTGTAATCGAATCGCTCGAAGATCTTGAAAATCTGAAAAATTCGCATTTACCAAACAACACATAAACTTAAATGATTGTGGAAAATGAAGATCTTCAAGCGAATTTGTACAACTGTCCACTTGTAAATTGCAAAAATGTTAAATTTTATGATATCTCAAATAATCCAAACAAATTTAAAAAATTCTATATTATCCAACAAAACATAAGAAGCATGCGTAAGAATTTCGACCACTTTCTTTTAACTTTAAACTCTTTCGAAAATAAGCCCGATCTCATCATTTTAACGGAAATATGGATATACGATGAAGAAAGATCTATTTTTGATATCCCAGGATATAATTTTTTTGCGAAGTGCAATAATAATTATGCGGCAGGTGGTGTTGCAGTGTTTATTAAAACAGAAATAAATTGTGAGTTCTCTGAATTGAATTTTGTTAGTTCAGATGTGGTAAAAGTTGTGTGCTCGATAAATCATCAAAAATTTGTATTTGTTTGCATTTATAGGTTCAATGATAGTAATGTGAATGATGTGTTTTTGAGTGAACTGGGTGGATTATTGGGAAATATCAAAAACTCGAATCTTGTTGTGTTAGGTGATATTAATTTAAATATTTTAAATGAATCAAGTGTTGTAGATAAGTATTTATTCATGCTATCGTCCAACGGGTTTGAATCTTGTATCAATCAACCAACCAGAAATACAGATTCTTCCTCTACGTGTATTGACCATATATTTTTACGGCTAAACAAATCTTGCAGGACAACCGTAAGTAGTTCCGTCTGTGACCTACAAGTAACAGACCACTGCTTAACTTGTCTCTGTTTCGAAAATTTTGAAAATTCTGTTAAAGAACAAGCTGAATCTTGTAACAATGTTTTCATGAAAACAGATTTTACTTTGTTGAATAACAGATTAAGATTTGAATTCTGGAACAAGGTTTATGATGAACCAGATCCATCAATATCCTTTGATTTGTTCATGGAAATTCTGAAGCAACATATAAATTTTTGCACCTACACTTGTAATGCAAAAAGTTCAAAACTCATCAGATTAAAACCTTGGATGACCAATGAACTCCTAAGAAAAATTAATCACAAAAATAAATTCCACAAAAAAGTCACAAAAAACCCTCATAATATCATTTTAAAAGCCCAATATAAAATACTTTGTAAGGAAATTCAAAAAGATACTGTTGTTTGTAAAAATAATTTTTATATCAACGAATTTAATCAAGTCAGAGGTGATTTGAAGAGGGAATGGAAAATTGTTAACAACTTATTAAATAGATCAAATAAAAATGAAAAAATTTCCAGTTTAAAAGTTAATGGAGAATCTTTATCAAATGAAGCAGGCATAGCAAACGCATTGAACAATTTCTTTGCAAATATTGTAAAAAGCGTAGGTACCAATAATGCCAATAGTTATACGACTTGTAGCTGTTTAGAAAAAGAACCATCTCAAAATTTGAGCATCTTTGTTGAGCCCGTCTCTCCGTTAGAAATTTATAAAATCATTATGTCACTAAAGAATTCAAACACAAAAACTGAACATGACATTTCAAATACATTTATAAAACAAATAGTGCACAATATTGTTGACGTTCTTTGTCATTTAGTCAATAAAAGTATTGATGTTGGAATCTTCCCAGAGGAGTTAAAAAAAGCGGAAGTTATTCCTTTGTTCAAAAAAGGAGATAGTCGGTTACCGAATAATTACCGTCCAATATCTATTTTACCGTCATTTTCGAAAGTGTATGAGAAATTTATGAAAACAAGAATTATTAATTTTCTAAATAAAACTAAATTTTTTAGTGAACACCAGTATGGTTTCAGATCAAATCTATCAACCGAAGATGCTCTTCTAAATTTTTGCAATAATGTCTACAACTCTCTTAACAATAAGAAACAAACTGCTGCACTTTTTATAGATATCACTAAAGCTTTTGATACTGTCGACCACAAGATACTTTTGAATAAAATTTATAAATGCGGACTTAGAGGATCTGTTCATAAATGGTTTTGCTCCTATTTGCGAAACAGGATGCAACGAGTGAAAATAAAAAATAAGTTCAGCTCTTTCGTCAAAATTGATACAGGTGTACCGCAAGGTTCGGTTCTAGGTCCTGTACTATTTTTAATTTATATTAACACAATTTTCAATCAAAAGTTCTCGTGCAAAACAGTAGCTTTTGCAGATGATATGGCTGGCATTTACTCGTGTGACTCCATACTTGATTTGACATCGAGTATAAATCATGATCTAAGTCTCTTGCGACATTGGTTTATAATGCATAAGCTGGTCCTAAGTGACAAAACCAAAGTAATGTTTTTCAATACTAGAGAAGTTCAGTGTGATAATTTTGTATTTCATCACTCTAACTGTAATAAGTTTATGCTTGATAACTACACATGTAGCACAACAAATCATTCGTTGACTACTTTTAACCACCACTTAGCTTGCTGTTCCGAATGCTTTAAAATTGATTGCGTTACATCTTTCAAATACTTAGGCATTATGTTGGACTCGAAAATGAAATGGTCGGAACATACCAGTGCACTAAAAAGATACGCGCTGTCGGCAATAAGACAAATTTATCTTTTAAAACCCTTTTGTTCAAACAAGCTATTAACTTGCGTCTACTATGGCATTCTTCATTCTAAATTGGAATATGGGCTGGCTTGTTGGGGTGGTACACACCATAATAAAATTAGTCCATTGCTAATCACTCAAAAGCACATCATCCGTATTATCTGCAGCAAAAGACGAATTGAACATAGCTTTGCACTTTTCAAAAGCCTTAAAATTCTACCTCTTAAACATTTGTTTTTTTATAAAACTCTTAAAATGTTTTTTCATAATGATGGTCATTTGACAAACGCTAACAATATAAATTATAATTTAAGAACTAACAAATATAATAAAACTATAATTCCACCGCATAATACACAACATTTCCTACATTCACATTCTGCAATAGCCCCAAGATTGTATAACAGCTTACCAAACAATATTCGCTGTATACGAAACAAGCATACTTTCCTGCTTGAGGTGAAATCGTGGCTCTTTAGATTCAACTACGAAGAGTTAGATCGAATTCTACATATTCAAATATAATTTTAGAAGATCAATTGTTTCTTTTGTTTGCCTACTTTCTTCTTACATTTTTTATTTTCTTTTTTTATTTTTATATATATTTATTTTTTCATTCCTTTTTTTTTATTATTTTTAATTACTCTTAATCAATTTAAATTTATATTTTTTGTTTAAATTCACTTATTTATTTAAAAGACCCCATGAACGATCTTGTGTATCTGTTAAGTTTTATGTGTTAACCTACTCCACATTCGCCTCTAGTTCTTTGAGCTACAGAGTGTGGAATTAGTAACATTGTTATTCTATTTACATGTTAATATATCCATAGTAATAATGTTTCATAAATAAAAAAAAAAAAAAAAAAAAAGTACAACTCTTAAGAAACTTTGTTCAACACCCTATAATTCATGGTGTGTTCAAATCCTCCTCCCATGCAATTTTGAACTCACAATGGGCAAGGAAATCAAATATTTTCATATGGATGTTGGAATCTGGACCACCCTATATAATAACCTAATGGAGCTGACTCATTTGGTTGTTCTAGTTGCGTTACTATGATGCATCTTTGCTTGCAAATATTACTCTGAGGAATGACACCCTGTTGCTGTAAGCTAAAAAATTAGCTGCTAAAATATCAGCAAGTTTAACCGGAGCACCCTATATAATAAAACTCATAAAACATAAACACATTTTATAAACACTCAAATTTATGCGTAAAAAAAGACTATTTTATAAGTTGTATTTATGCCCACTCGTATAATGCTTATACAGTGCAGTCGCGGTAACGTGAACGAAATAAACTCGAACTTAACTCAACCATGCAAAACGCAAAAGTCTCACGGGTCCCCTCAAGCAGATTAGAAATTATTTTAAATGACATCAAATTTGGACTGTACGGGCGTTTAAAGAATACTTTGTAGTACCCAAATTCACTATTCCGCAAATCGGGACAGATCGTTTTGAAAAAATATTCGACTTAGAGGGTATTTTTACCTCTAGATCAATTTCGATCATCTCAGGGATGGTTTTTGCTACATATTATCCCGGAATCGAATTTGTCAGAAAATTTTACGATAAAATGATTATTTTCTGTGTTACTGAATTTTTTTTTTTTTTTCAAGGTTTTTTTATGTTTTTCATCTATCGAAAAAAAGTGAGTTAACATGTTTTGTTACAAATTTTGACCATTTTTGACGCTGCGGTAGCGTTTTTTTTTTTTGAAAATCATGTTATTTATTCGCATTCCCTAGATAATTTGCGATCAGAACTGTGCTATCGTATGATTTTTCACGATGAATCTTCCCTGATCTGAGGCTAAGGCTGTTTATGTATTTTTATTTATATTTTTTTTTTGTTCTTTTAAAATTTTTATTGTTACAAATGTAACAATTTATTGTTTAATATCTTACACCGACTGCGCTGCACAAATTTTGGCTTAAATTTTTATATTCGCTACCGTGAACAACCTTTGCTTTAATTAGTTCACATTACCACGACTGCACTGTATTTATAACTTTCTTAGAATTCACATTACTTTAAGTGCTCACAAAATACTTAAATAATTTTAAGTATTCGTAAGTGCCGAAAGTCTTGCCACTAAGTATTAAATAAATACAAATATTGATTAGGTATCCAATTCAATTGTTGAGAACAAACTCAAATAACTCACTTTCTTATAAACCAAAAAATTTACAGAGTTGTCTTCGCATCACCAAAATCCATTCAGGCGACAGTAACGTTGCTTGAAAATTTACACCAGATCATTGAAAAAACACCAGTGGATGAGATCACAACAGATGTAATGCCTTTGTTATTCAACTCTTTTGAGAGCTCTACAATTCAAGTGCAGGTGAGTGTGTGTGTGGTTGGTGGGTTGCTTTTTTTGCGCCTACAGCTCTTCCCTCTGCGAGTATGGGTGTATTTTGGGGTTGAGAAAACACTTGTCGATGATTGGGTTTGTGTGTGTCAGTGTGCTTGTGCATGCGTGTGTGCTGCCTATTGTATTTCAACAGAACAATAGAAAATAGAGAAAATTTTGCAGAAATAAAAAACAATGGGTATCGATGTTTTAAACAAAGGTTCCGATGAAAGCAATGCCACTTTCAATAGGGCAATTTATTCATAGAAACAATGAGAAATACATATGAATGAAAGAATGAAATGTTTTACAAAAAATTATGTTAAAAAGTCAATGGTTTATTGTGCGAATCTGGTTGTTAAATCTGGTTTCCAATAACTAAACACATACAACTGATATTGTTTCCTTAATTTGTCTAATGTTTTCCAACAATAGGGTGCTGCACTTATAGCTGTCGCAAATGTGTACGGCAACATTGATGAGATTTCCATACGACGCATGGTTATGCCCAAGGTGAAAATGGTGTTCGAGAAGAATCTTAACGATGTGAAAATTGTAACCAATGTGCTGACATGCATCGAGCGAATTCTTGAGAAACTTGACAAATCCCAGGTTAATTGTTTGAGTTTCACTTTTCATGAATATCATAGCCTTTTATATGTGTGTGTGTATGCAAATGAATTAAATGTATGCGTATGTTTCCATGCAGGTTATAGATGATGTCATACCGTTGCTGTGGGATGTACGCTTATCTGATCCAGATATAATTATACGTATTGTCAGTAAGTATTTGTTATCGCAAAGGATTTTCGAGAAAAAATCGCATACGAGAGCATGATATTATTTATACATTTTTCTTCCTAATATTGTGTATTGTTTTTCATTCGTAGATATTTATCGGAAATTACTCATCGATAAGAATTACGGCCTGACGGTGCATGTTATGGCTACAAAGATAATGCCAACCCTCATACCACATACTGTTAATCCTTCATTAAATCTTGATCAATATACATTTTTGCTAGAGGTCCTACAGGAAATGTTAGATCACATTGATCGACATCAACGCAATAAATTAAAATTGGACAATCTTTCTATACCTTCCCCGGAAAGGCATCGCACCTTGAGGCATCAGTTTTCATCGGATAACATGCATGCGCCTCCATTTAATATACCGAATTTACGTATTGATCAACGTAAGACATCAAGTGCGGAAGATATGGCGCGGAAAAATTCTGGTGGTAAGTGCAATATTTTTAAATTTTATCACGCTTCATCCTATTTGAAATGAATAAGGCTTAGGTAAAATATTTCGACATGTGTAAAACTTTGTTTGCCATTCAGTTATAGTAAAATTTTGTATGTTACTATAATTCTCAAATCATGTACATACATAGTTTAAAGAAAACTCGTAAAATTCAAAATTCCGTTTCGTTACTCATGGTCAATCACGGATTATTACCACACTTTTTCGAAGTAAGGCTAAGATAATATATCATCGATAATTTTGCTATAAATTTGAAAAGTAAAACTCTTCTTTTAATGTGAAAGTAATGAGCAAAGAAAGAAATTTTGTCCGCAAAAAATTGTTCACCCTATTTCGTCCCTATTTGGCTTATTAGTACGGGAAAAAATGCTTAGGTTGGAAAAAAAGTGTAGAGTTTTCGAGACTGAAAATGAGATTCTTAGATTACTTCTAACGTACTTAAAATATGAAAAACATCTCATTATCAGATAAAGGTTGCAGGAAATGCAAGGACGCATATTTCGGTAAAAAGAGCGCAATGAGCCATTTGTAGCTTATTACTACAAAAACGTTATTTTTCTTAAGAAAATTACATAAGCTACAAACACATGCTCTCAGCACCTTTTTATACGCGCTATGCACGTGATTTGTATTATTGTTATTGTTGCATCATTCAGAAAAGAAAAAAAAAAAACAAAAAAAAAACCGAAGCTAGCGAACAAGGAAACAACAATGCGCACATTGAGGACAGCTTCTCTCGTTTCGTTTGATCAGTGTACTTTTGTTTCTACACTCATGTTGTTCTTGGTTGTTCTTGGAATTGACTTTTGGTTTATTGCTGAATTTATTTTTTTGCTATCGAAATCAAAGTTACGGTGGGATTTTTTGTTGCTTTTGTTGTAAATGGCTCCTGCTTTTTTGCCTATATAGAACTTAAAGCATACGATATCTGCTGAGGTATAAATATTATAGGTTACTAGTGAAATCAAGATTATTAAAAATAAATGATCTTGCTTAATTATCGTTGATGGAGCATTTTATGCTAAAACGAAAATGAGTCTTACTGTGAAGTTTCCGATTTGGTCGATTTTTTGATTTTTAGAAAATAGTAGGTACTATATATGATCGAGCTTAATCATTTTGGTTCACAACCACCGCATCTTTTGCTTGTGTAATTTTGTCTTCAAGGCACGCGAGCTTGTTCAGGTCTTTTCGTTACGCGAGGTAAATACTTTCGGTTTGCTATCGCTGTATGCTTTTTGTTTGTGTAATTATGTTTTCCAATCACTTGCTCCTTCAACTTTTTTCTTTTGCTTGTATGCAATTAAATTGCCGCAACTATTTTAAAAAGTATTTGTCACCACGAGTTTTTTTTCGCAAAATATTTTACAGTTTTTCCCATACTGTAACCAGCTCTCGAAGCAGATTTAAATAAAAAATAATGGAATTAATTTAAAAAATATTTTTTATCACTGTAAATATGAACTATAAATAATAATGTTGGAACATTAAGTGTCATTGGTCTTTTGACAAAAAAAAGTTTCGAACTTTTATCTTCGATAGGGTAAATGACATTTTAGTTAAACTATTAAAATAGGTAAAAGTTTTTATTTCGGTATTTTTTATTTTTTTATAAAACAAATAGTGATAAGGAATGTTTTAGAATTGAATTCTTTTATAAAACCAAAATTTTGAACAATTAAGCACAACATGGACCCCTTATATAACAGAGTAGAGTTAAGAACTCTTGTTGGAGTATGAACGAGACACTGTGTTTTTGGCCCTATGGCTGCCAAATATGGCGCCCCTTTCAGAGATTTCTTCAGAAGTTGTGGAGACGAAGAAGAGGATGAGACGGTTAGACATCTACTCTGCGAATGCTCGGGGCTAATGAGGAAACGAACCAAATATTTTGGTTTTGCATTCTTTGTTGGTCTTGAGGAACTAACCGGATTGAAGCTTATCAGCATCGTCAACTTCACGAAGGCTTCTAGGTTGTTCAAGCACAGTCAATGAGATTTCTAAGGAGAAAGGAGGGGACTATATATATTTATGTGGGGAATCACAAGGGGCAAACTGCGTTCGAGTGAAACTTGCTATATGCAAGCAACCATTTTAACCTAACCTAACCTACTCCGTTTTTAAATGGAAATCTGAAATGTAGCTTTGGTATTTTTCCCAGAAATAAATCATGTAAGAGGGATTTTAAGTAAAAAAAGATATAACAACTGATTTGAGGGTTTCGAGATCGCTGAATTCAAAAACTTACATCATTTCTTCCAATTTGAACTGGATTTTGAGATATTTAACTCTTTAATGTCGAAGTCGTCATATATGCAAATGATGGAAAAATCTGTATATAAATTCAGTCACAGAATCTTCTTAACACATTAGAATTTTAAGTATCTCATCTAATGTAATGAATTAATTATTTCAAAACTCTGGAGATTTTTTCACATTAGGAAACGCCCAAAATCTGTAATACCTTAACCATAGTAATATTCTACAACTTTTATAAGAAAGTTCAGAGTATTTGACGAAAACTTCCCAGAACTCAGCTCGAAGCAATAACAAAAAAATAAAAAGTTTCCAATCTTTAACCTTCTGTTCATTGATGGTAATTTTGTGCAAAAGTATCCTCTTATAATTAGACATCTTTATTTCTATTTAATTTTGTTTTTTTCTTTTTTGTCGTCTACCTACCTACAACAAATGTAAATTTATAAGAACTTAGTGTTTTCACGGTTGTTTCTTGACGAACACATAATTTGACTTTTATATTTTCTACACTTTGCCACAAAGTCAAAGTTTTGTTTTGTTCAAAAGTGGAATGAAAAAACTTTTTAATTCGAATTTTCTACAGTTATTCTACAGTTTTGTTCGGTAACGACAAGGGCGACTATGACTCTTGCTGTTGTTGTTGTTGTTGCGTATTACCAACAACTTAGGCGAAAAGGCGAAAAGACAACTTCACAGTGAATCCATAGACAACGAGTGGCATATAAAAATCTGTTGCCTACATTGATTAAAGGCGGAATTGCCAGGAAATGCTAAAGTGGAGTGGGGTAAATAGGTGGCTTAACTCACAGTTACGGTGAAAGCAAACAACGATTCGTCTACTTAAAAAAGAAAACAAGCAAAAAAAGCGCGAGATAAAATACGAATTTCCTTAGGGGATTTTTGCTTTGACTTTGAAAAAATAAAATTGACTCAGTTCGCACTCACTGGCTGACTGACTGAATTGAGTTGGCTGCAAAATTAAGTCGCTTCTAAAATGTGCATTAATTAAGCTCTTCATGGCATAATTTGCGTACTTAACATTTCAGTTACACTTGAGGGAGCAGCAGCAACAGCATTTGTATCCGTAAATGATGCCATTGGCAAATTTACAAAAACCTTGCTAAGCATTAAGAACGTGGTGTCAGGCAGTCAATCGCAGAGATTTCAGATTGTGGGAATTTGGGCAAAATGTTAGTAGTTTTTTTCATACTTACGCTATGGGGATTTTTTGTGAATGCAAATTGATATGAAATAAAATATCTCGATTTAAAACAATACCAACAAATATGAAATTAAAGATCTGGCAACGCTTGCTACGCAGTGAATTGTTTTGAAACGTGAAAACATCGATGGCTCCTAAAACGCGTTAACACATCTTCAGGCGATAAGCGTGGCGGTCCACTATGACTTGTAAATTGAATTGTACGTAATTTGGCTATTTGGCAGAAAATTTTAATTAGGAACTTTTTGACGAACAATAAGTGTAATTAAGTCTCTGCGTACTACACAAGTATTGTTGCAATACTAATGAAATCTCATGAAAAATATATATTATATAAAAAATCGATTTCCGAAAAACAAAGGCAAAACTCTGATATAACTTTTTCAATTAAATTCTTGGCGGTTAACTGGTTTTCGCTAGAACAAAAGAGGAAAAATTATTCATAAGTTCAAACTAAAAATGCTTTTATGAAACATGTTTTTTTTTCCTACAATTACTTTTGTAATTGTAATTGTTTTGTAATTCCTATTTTGACTCAAGTAATTTTTGGACGGCCCCTTGTGTGGGGCTTAAATTTTATGACCTTTTTTTAACTCGCTTATAATCGTGCGTCAAGGTGCCTTTTTTTAAAAAGCCTTCATATAAAATAATTTTTTTTTTTTTCAAAAAAATTTTCTACTCCATAAAAAATAAATTGACCAAAAATAAAAATTTAAAAAAAAAAATAAAGTGTCAACATCTTCAATGGGCGCCCTAGGCTGCAACCTACTCAGTCTATACGTAAATCCGCCACTGTATGTATGTTTGTATGTATATATAACGTGAGTATGACGGTTAGAATTCGTCAAGAAGACACTGCGCCATTCTCGAAAAATCAAATAAGAGGTTGCACAATTGAGTACACCTGAGATAAGTAGCGACTACCGAGAACTCATGAAGAGTATAGAGCCAGAAATGAAAAGAAAATCAGTGAAAAATATAAAAGCCAAAGAAGTCCTTGCTCGAAAATATTTAAAAATATTGAGATCGTAGGGTCACTCAAAAGGTCTAACAAAAATGTCAAAAAACTCGCAGCTGAATACATAGCAAGCGACGCGATCCCTTCTTGATTGCTCGGGAAATCTGGTCACCAAACTATACGGGATAGCAAATGAATTTGAACAGCGTTTCCAACAGCTTTGTGGTAGGCAACACTCCTAAAGTTTTATTGGAAAATAAGCAATAACACCAAATAGGCTAAAAAAGTAGATGTCGCTGTGAAGAATCTAAAGAACAACATGGCAGAGACGTATGCGGTGGTTATCATCCTAATTTTTCAAGAAAAAAGGCTGCAGAAAAACAGATCTATTGGAAGCAATGAATTTAATGAATTTTCTCTAAAGGCAAGGAGTGATAATTTGGTATCCTACCTGTTTGCATTAAATCATAGATGGGCAAAACTTTGAAAGCAGCAGCTACTTAAAAAAAATAAAAATTACAACAACAGATAAAAACCCCCACCATAAATTCGGCCTCGATAGCCAAAAAAAAAAATTTGCAATAAGCCAAAAGACAATTCCAAAAATCAAACAAGAACAACATGAGTGTAGAAATAAAAGTACACTGATCAAGCGAAACGAGAGAAGCTGTCGTCAATGTGCACATTGTTGTTTTCTTGTTCTCTCACTTCGATTTTTTTATTTTTTTTCTACATGACACAACAATAACAATAATACAAATCCCGTGTACAATGCGTATAAAAACCACAGCAATAAAAATGTGCGTAGCAGTGGTGAGTGCATGTGTTTGGTTATTTTTCTTAAGAAAAGCGAGGTGTTTGTTGTGAAGGGCTCATTTTTCCTATTTTGCCCATCGCTGCATTAAATCGGCACTAAAATTTCTGAGTTAATAATCTTTTGAAACTCATTAATTTTCCAAAATTATAAGATAATCTCTATTTGTAAGTACTACTGGCAAGGAACTTTGTTAAACGCCCTGTAACTCAAAGCGTATTCAGGATAGATCCCCCCTCCCTAAAATCTTTTACTCACAATGAATCAGGGTGTCTAATTTTTTCAGATGGTAATTTGGATCTGGAACACTCTGTATATTATAATGGTAATAGCGGCTTATGATAGCCCCCTAGATCCGCCGTTAAGTCCAATTAAAATTTACGCTCTTTGGGTAAAAAATTTTTTTTATAGGTTGACCCATTGGTCCGTTTTTTTTTTTTGTTATTAATTCAACTGAAGCCGAGAGAAACATTTCAAATATTTTCTCATATTTCATTTTGAGAGGTTAATACGAATTTATTGATATATTTAATTCTACATATCCTTTGTCACGTGTTCAAGGCATAAAGATGCCGAACTACATTGCATTCATAGTAAATAATGCAAAATATAACAAACAAACAAAGAACAACTGACAGCAATAATAATCCCATTGTTATTATTTAATATTTTCCAGGCTCTGGCATGTTGGGTGGCTGGTGGTTTGGTGTATCGCCATCATCACCGGATAGCAATTTCTTGCGTGTTGCCAATGCATTCCCCAACCGACGACTATCCGATAACACGCTGATGACACCAAAAATACGCATTGCACCATCCTGTGCCTCATCACCGGGTGGTACACCCGGTGGTGGTCTTCCCATACGTCGGCATTCGAGCATCGGACCACAGGAAAGACGTGGATCAACAATTAATTTGTCACCGCCAACTGTAAGTGTGTTTGTTATTGTTGTTATGTTTGAGAAAAACAATTAAATGAAAAAAAAATGAAAATATGCTGCATATTATTGCAGTTCGGTAGAGAATTATTTATTTATTCGCTTTTTTTTATTTTAATTTTTTTTTGTGTTTTTTTTTATGTTTCTATCATGCCGAAAGAGTTTAATAATTTTAAGTTGCCTTAATTGATAATGAAATTTTCGAAAAACCTTTTATTTAACAATTTTTATTTAAATCTATTTACCCTTTCTATATAAAGATTAAAATATTTATTTATTAAATTAAATTTTATGTTTTCATATAACTTGTATTTTAGTCCAGCAGCGGAGTTTTGCTTTGGCTAGAAAATGGTCGGATATACATACAAACATATATTACTTTGAACGCACTTTTCAGATTTCATTTAGGTCCTTTGACTACTTTACACTGCCATCTAGCGCGAACTCCTTTAATTCCAAGCCTATTGACAGTCGGAATCTAGGAATCAAATATCGAAACACTAAATTTATAGCGTCAAAAAAATCCATTAGCTAAGTTCGATATAACAATTTTCTGATTGCCAGAAACTTAATTTTGATTTAGGGTGGCTTTTGAAAAGCCAAAACATATTCGTTTTCAATATTTTTTATTTTCCTTTGCTTTAGGCTATGTAACATCTAAGATTAAAATGGCTACACTTAACCAGAGGCTATAAGTTTACGAGACATAGCTATCTGAAAATTTATTCGGCAGAAAGATCAGACCCCGATCAAATCACATAGTTATGTTTGTTACATTAAATTTTGAGTGGGGTCTGATGTTTCCGCGGTATGAACAAAGTTTTTGAGATTGCAAAGTCTTCCTCATGTTTAGTATACATTTTCTCGGCAGAGAAACCTTTGAATAGTTTTATGCGCTTTTTCTTACAAGCAAAATCTCTAACGCGATAGATAATACAGAGTCATCCATAAATTTTAGATCACTAGAAAAACAAAGTATTTTTGTGAATAGTGATGATATTTTTATTCCAATCTAAAGAACAAATAATAAGGTTAATAATAGAATACAATATCTGACAAATGTTTACCTCGGCTCTGTCTACAACTTATCATTCTATAGATGATCTATTGTCTTTAATGTAAGCCCAAAAAAAAAAAAAGGTGTTAAGTCGCACGATTTCGGCAACTATTTCGAGATATCAGACGTTTTGGAAATTTGTCGCACTATATAGCCATGGTTTTAACCAACAGCAGTGTAGCATGAGGCACAGTTGTGTTGGAAATAAACATCGTCTACATCCATAGCATCAATTTCAGTACAAAAAAAAGATGAGTCAACATTGTTTGGTAACACAATCTATTCACTGAAGCAGATGTGGCTGCATCAATGACAATGAAAAATGACAATCTGCCAGCCCTAGCCCAGTAGATGGAGATGTGATTCAACTATTACTCTTGCGTTATCGGAGCTCGTCACTCGGCCTTGTCACTCGGATTAATTTTGTATAAGAGATAATGATCTCGTACCGGCCCGGTCGAAGTGATGAAAATATTACCACCGTTCAGACAAGTATTGATGTACTGATACCCAAATTTATTGATTCCTAGGCGTTCTCAATAGTTGGGACTGTCTGCCACAACAATATAATTACAATTTTGCTATCACGCATGAATTGTAGCGTTTGGATCATCGGCAACGCCGTGAATTTGCTGATTTTCCCCTGGAACAACTTAAAAATTATGATAATGATAATGGACTCTAAATGGCCTGAATTGGAAGATATTAATTTAAAAAATATGTGATATCAACAAGGCGGTGCTACATGCTACACACTCCAATCGATTTAATGTGTGCAGATGCCGAATGGCCTCCAAAAAGTTGTGATTTAAAACTTTTGGACATAATCTTGTGGAGTTATTTAACATCATTCGTCTATGCCAATAAGCGAGTGACAATTAATACATTAAAAATTAATATTGAAATCCAAATTCATGATATAAAGCAAGGTACAGACGCTCCAATCTATTGTACAACGTGTTGTACTACGACTTAGACTGCCTTTTCTACCCACATTCCAATTTGTTGTACAATGTGTTGTACGATATCATTGTTCTTGTATTACTCATGCTGTAAGTAACTTACTTTAATATGAATTGGTGAAATATTATTGGAAGAGGTAGATGAGAAAGACGAACCAATAAGAAGACAAAAATATGGAGTAAAAAGTGGTACTTGGAAAAGAGGAATTTTCTGACAGAAAATTTTTAATTTATCGTTTTCGATCGTTATCGTTCCGTAGTCACTCATTGACTTATCATGCACGAACTATAAACGAGGACTTACCATATGCTATTGCACCAACTTCGCTACAAACGTTGCAACTCGTTGTACAACGTCTAACTCCGCCCACAAAAAAATCAAATCATTTGGATTTTCATCCAACCGTTGAACCAACACAAAATTTGGTTGTACAACGATGTTAGAAATGATACAATGCGTTGTACAACAGGCTTCGTTGTACAAAAGATTGGAGCGTCTGTACCTTGAACAGGTCCTGATTCATTGTTCATCACTGTAAGCGGCGCGCAGCAGACGCGGCCATTTGTGCTTCGAAATTAAATAAAGACAAATATATCACTCTTATTGGAAAACTTTTTATTTGGAAATATTTTTTCAAATTGCATTGTCATCTTAGGTTTTAGGTGGGGCTTAGGTTGGGTTTCTTGCTAAGTAGTACGTAATAATAGGTGTCGGTTGTGTTCATTATAAGCCCAACTTACAGAATACGAACAACAATTTCATAAAGTTGTCAATATTTTTTAAATCATCTAGTAGACTGCAAATTGGGAAATTATAATCGCCAAAATTTGCCCAAATTATTTTGTGACTATAGTCTTCTTTTTCCATTTCCTTTGGATGAACAATATAAAACATTAAGTGCGTAAAATTGGGGGAAGTGTTTTGCATTGAACCAGACATAGCTAAAATTTGGCCTGGCAAACACCCAGTACTTTTCAGTGCTGAAGCAATGCACTATTGCCAATCTGGATACATTCCTATATGGGATAGTGCCTTTCAAGTAAAAAGTTTGTGTAACAAAATACTCGATCATTTTCTGTGTAAAGTCATATTATTATTTCATGCCTGCAACTGGACTTTTTATAAATAATTAAGAAAAAAATCGTTTATTATTCTTTAACAAAAAACCACAACCATTTTAACACTTTCACACATGGATTCATATATAGGCGTACGGTTTCAGTTCCCGTGGAGGCTCAGGATCGAGTCTTTCTGTGCCTTCGTCTTCTGCTTATGTTGTAAGTCTCTATAAGGTTTCATTTTGTTTTTTTATTTCTTTTAATTATTTCATTTGTGCGAGTGCAAAGGAAAAAAAAACAAAAATTAATAAGTACAGGGTCCACCACCAAATCACGCTATGCTGTCAAATTGCTGTTTGAATGATGAAAGCATTCGCACGTTTCCATTATTTGAAATTACTACATTTAATATTTAACTACATAATTTTAACTGTATATAAATATTTACTACATTTGAAATTAACTACATAAAATCTAAACGTATTATTGAAGAAAAGTACTCAATATCTTACAACATACATAAGTATCATAAGTACGTAATTTGCTATGTAATAAGTTGTTTTTTTTTTTTTTTTGTCTGAACACTAACGTATTGCTTACCAATGCATTTTGTAAAACGTTAACCTGAAATGTTTTTCTTAAAATGATTTTACAAGAAATCATATGCCAATATGATACGTTACCATTGGTGTAAAAAAAAAAATAAAGTTGTCATCGTCGTCGTACTCGTAATTGATGTTTTGAAAATTTGATATTGATGATTGATTGATTGGTTGGTTGGTTGATTGAAGGTATGCTGGCATGTTTATTTTCAGGATTTTATTGTTCCTTTCACTTTTACTGGTTTCAATTCTCATTTTGATTCTGTATTTTGGTACACCTTATAAGAGACTATTACAGGTATTTCAAGTTGTCTACGCTTAAGTTATTTTTAAGATAAGTAGTTATTTAGATAGCTAAGTCCATAGCCAAATCCTTAGGAACTTACATTGGTATGGATATATAGAAAAAAAATTACACTAGCTCAAGTTTGTAAAGAAAAGATATATAAAGTCTTTTTTTTAATAAGTTAATAATTCACTAGAATTTTTTTTGGTCACATATATTTCGACTCTGTTAAGTAATGTATTCTTATATTTTTAATTTTAAAAATAGCTATAGTTCAACACAAAAAAAAATATTTTGCTTAAAACCAGCGCTGAGCACTACCACATTCGTAGTTTCTCTTCAATGCATGTGTAGTTGTGTTTTAAGATTCGTGCGACAGCAGTCTTGTCTCGTTCACTTTTCAAATCAAACTGAATTGATTTTTATGCTCTCTTTCTTTATATACGTATTTACAGTGATGCCAACTACCACAAGCAACAATAAGCATCTGTTGATGTTTCTGTATACGTGCACGCTTTTTTACGCTCATTAAGCACCTTCTTGCACTCATTTTTACGCTCTTTAAACGCTAAGTTATTCTCGTTCTGCCGCAGTCATGTGCGTAGTGCGCTTCGCCCAGCTACGCTCAAAACACACAGTGCGTTTTCCATGACTTACGGATATGCTCAACAATGTAGGGAGTTTTTTTTTGGGTGTCATATTTTCAAATTAATTAAAATATAATAAAATATTCGAATAACTTAGTATAGCACAATCTGAAGTCCGTGTTTCGGCAACAATACGTCGTACTTTGGCTTCCAAATGGTCCAGCTTGGTGGTGAATCCCAAGATAGCATGTGAATTTTGAGTGCAGTTGAAATCTTACTGAATATAAATGATCTTTAACGCTTACATTTCATTTCTTCAGATTCCGAATTTAGACTTTTTTTTCAAAAAATAGCTGCGTTAGAAATAGTTTATTCAGTTAATATGAATTTATGTTATATTTTAGCGCCAATTATAATGACGACGCACGGTGCTTTGTGTAGTGGAAATATATCAGAACATTTTTGGTCGCCGAGTTGTATAAATTTATAAATATTCCTCTTAAGATAAATCCATAATATGTCTGTTAAAAAATTACGAATACAGGCACGGCATCATAACAAAGTTGACTAACTTTTCAGGGATTTCAAAGTTAATTGCAGATGTTTTTTGAGGTTCAGAAGAAATGCTCTTTTAAAAACCCTTTTTCAACAAAACATTAAAAGATATATATTTTTTACTTAAAAAAAATGCTATATGAAATTTTGGTTTTTCAGATTTTTCAAAAATACAGAAAAATAGAATTTTGGTGAATTTTCCAACTTTATAAAAAATAAATTACCAAAATCAGAAAAACTTGCAAATTTTAAATGACATTTACTAAAAAGTTTATGATTATAAGTACCGGTTTTTTTTCACTCATAAGATTGGACCTTTGTCTAGCTGGCTATTGAAAAAAATTCTGCATTTTTAAAAAAAAAATTAATTTTGAAAAAACCTTTAAGTTAAGGAATTTCATACGCTGTACAAGTGAAACACATTTTTGCACCCCATTGAGACTTGATAAAACGCCAACTTCTGAAGTTTTTTTTTTTAAGTATACGTTTTTGGTAAGATCTCACTTCAGTTTTAAATTCTGCAGACTTTATTTATATAGAAAAGGCTATGTAATCAACATAGCACTCTTATATTTCATTTAACCAAGGGAATTATAGTCACTATTCGAAGCAACCGTATTTTCTAACTCTAACAGCGATTTTCTCAAAAAAATATAGCATTAAATTAAAATCTAATTTAATATTTAAAATCAGCAACTTTGAATTATCTGGGATACAAAATTTCATCAATAGTGGACGAATCCTTCTATTTATTTTCAAAATTTGTATAGCGGCAAAGCACCGTGCGTCGTCTCGTCATCATTGTCATTGGACCTTTAGAAATATCACTGTTAGAAATTAGAAAAAAAATATATATATATTAATTTTAGATTTATTCAACTAAATGTACTCGTATGTATACATTCAGAGAAAAAAATCTATGAATTGAGGTGGAAACATTTTTGATTCAAGAAGATCAAGTGTTGAATTTAAAATTCATAAGAGTAATTTCAATTAAATTGCAACTTCAAAATCCAATTTTAAGTTTTTTACGATTAAAGTAAAGTTAAAAAATGTTATTTTCAATACTTTTCAAATTTAAAATGAATTTAAAGTTGCTTGTGTTAAAAATAAAGGGAAAAATGTTATTTTTACAATTTTCAATTTCAAAATTTGCGCTTTTAATTCAAAAAATTAATATTCAACATTTCAAATTTTTCTTTGAGTGTGCTGTTAAAATATTCTTGAGTTTAGTAAAGTCAATATTACACATATATTTATTGTTAAATTATGTATTAAGTATTGAATATAATCTTTGTAGTTATAATATAACTGTATGTATAAGTCTTAAATTAGCACCTATAGAAATAACTGACTTTCGAAAAGTCAGAACCTTTACCTAACTAAATATAATTCGAAACAAAACTCTGCATACTCTACAAAAATATCATATGTAATTGACGTTGATTTATTTTAAATGTTCTGTTTCAATGAAAAACTTCAACATATTTAATTTATGTCCTTTTGGTTGTTTCTTATGTTTTCGTTGTTCCTAAATTTCAAAGTTTATTATTTTTCTTGAAAAAAAAAAAAAAAAATGTGGAATAAGTAAGTTGAACTTTGTACATCTCTGTATTTTATTTTGTTTTTAATTTTCATAATCGAAATTGCAGCTTGCACGGAGCATGATCGTGAGTACACGTTTTTGCTTTGACACTTTGACTACATGAAATCTTTTCGTATACCCTATGTACTCGTAAAAAAAATAACTCCAAACATTTTCTAAACAAATTATGGTATTTCAAGTTATATGCTATCGTTAATTGGTTGAATTTTTTTGAATTGATAAGTAATTTAAAAGTAAAAAAATTCGAAGCTGAAAAAAAATATATTTTTTTTTTTTTCTTAAATGCTGTTTTGTTGTACAGTTTGCATTTTATTTCGTTTGTGTTTTTTGTTTTCATATACTTTTTTGACAAATGTATTTGTTAAGCTACGAAAACTTATTTGTAATTCATTATTATTATTATTATGTTGTATGTTTGAAACAAAATAACGCCTTTATTGTTGCGAATTTAAGTGACACTCTAATACTTCAAAGAAAAATCTAAGTTTTGTATATAAAAAGTTTTTTGTATCCTGAAGCAATTTAAGTGCAATTTTTAATTAAATTAAATTTAATTTTTAATGAAAAAAAAAATAGTTTTCAATGATTTACCATTAATAATTTTGAGTGCATTTTCAAAAGTAAAGAAAATAGAACCTCGATATATAATAATTCGTGACACATAAATAGCACAAGCTTACAAGATTTTTTAACCTATTTTAAAAATTTAAATGAATTATCTTAAAAATAAGTTATCAAAAAAATATAATTGCATCAGAAGCTGTGGTTATTTATTTTATGAATGACAAAGTCTTCAACCTTTTCAACACCTTTCAGTTTCTTCAGATTTTTGATTTATCGAAATTCGATGAATTGTTCAAGCAATATGTCGAAATATGTATATGTACTTAAGAAACTCAACCGAGGTTTTACCTAAGAGACAAAAAACCTCGCACTGTGTAATAGGGGTCATACATATATGTATGTGTAGTGAAAACAAAAATTTTCACTGTTCAATTTGTTAATTATAAGGCTTTCACACTAGCATCAAAAACAGCCAGTTTTTCAACTATCTCGTTTAGGTATTACGTTTTTAAAAATAGCTTTCACGCTGGCATTATCACGTTTTGTTCAAATCAGCCTTTTGTTAGGCATCAGGTGAGACAGCTGTTTTGTAAGTCAACATGTTTGCCATTGGTTTAATCACAATAATTAAAAATAAAAATAAAGTAAAAATTAGTAAATGGAAGATAAATTTGTATTCGATTACTTTGTTTTAACAGGTGCGAAAAATTAGCCAACCCTTACTATTCGTGCACAATAGCACCGTTTTTTTTTTTTTGTGTGGAAAAAAGAATTGGATTTTAGGAAAACGAACTCTAAGGTGTTTCTGTGTTTTTTCCACAAAAACGAGATATAAAAAACGAGCTGTTTTGATGCCAGTGTGAAAGCCTTCTTGGAAACAATATTTAGGAGCAATGTTTAAATAAAGTTTACGAAAAATAAGTAACAGCAGCACTCAGCAAATATGCTTATAACATGTGTTAATAGCAGGGCTCCCAAGTGGATTTTTTCCCCAAAAAAAAATGTTTTATTTTAGGAAGAATGACACTCAGCTTAAAAATAGTGCAGCTACATTGGCACGACTGTAATCGAAAAAACGAATTAGGCTTAATACAGGTCAGTCACAATTGGCAATGCCTTATTTTACAGCTCGGATTTAGGCATATATTACACATGCCAACAAAAAAAAGTTTTGGTCGGAAAACCAAACCCACTTATTTTTGTGTAAAATTCTTTGATGAGTTCAAAAAAAAAAAATTGATCGAACCAATTCCCCTCAATCGTACCATTTCCCACTCCCTTCTCCGCAAAATATTTGAAAAATACAATTTTTGTTTCTAAATATATCTATCCTTTGTAAAATTCTTCGCTGAATTCGAAAAAACAAAAATTTGTTGAGCCAATTTCCCTCAAGAGAAAAGTGGGGAAAATGGGGGAGTGGGGTTATTGGAACGACAACATTTTTTCTTTATATTTTTAGAATTCAGCGAAGAATGCTCTTATGGACTGTTCAAAAAATAAAATTCTGAAGAAAATCATGGGTTGGTGCATTCAAAAATATTTAAAAAAACATTTTAAAATAAAAAATAACTTCTTTTGTTTATAATTTAACCATTATTTTGCAACTTAAGCTTAAGCTCAATTACATTTTGCATTTAATTTGCTTCATGATAAAACTTGCACAAGCACACCCTACAAACAAATTCATTAAATACCTATGTTTGGAACTACTTCCTAATCTTTCAAAGAAATCTTCGTTATTATGTTCTCAAAAACAGGGTGGCTCTATGCCCAACACTTCGAGCAGCGTACCCTTCCTGCTGTCATCGAGCATGCAGTCCATACGATCACGTCGCACATCCACGGTGCTATCATCAGGTCCGCTGGGTTCTGGCTCTGGGATACTGCAACAACTTGGCTCCGGAATGGTAAGACAACTTAATTCAGTGTCGGGTACGGCAAGTCCCGTGCATCATTTAGGAATCAATGGAACACGTACTTACGTCCGAAAGTGTCCGTCACTCAATATAACTTTCAGCAATTAAAGCAACTTGAAATTCAATGAAACAAAAGAAACTGAAAAATCAAATCAATCAATTGATAACAGTAACAATAACAATACCATACGCAACAACAATCAAACTATAAAAAGAAAAAGTTATCGATTGTTAGCATTTTTTTAAATGATTTAAATGATGAATCATAAATTTTAACCGAACATATACTTTTAATATATATGGAAAAAAAAAATAATATTAAATTTAGTTAAAATTAAAATGGTTGTAAGAAAACAAAAGCAAAAAAAAAAACATTGAAAATTCCCTAAGAAATAATGAAACAAGACAAATAGTTGTTAAATTTCATTAGAAAAAAAGAAGTTTTTTTTGGAAGCAATATAGAAGGGCAGAGGGTAATTAATATAACATACATAGTCATTAATTTTAAATGTAATTACAACAACAACAACATATCCGTGTATGTACTTTTAGTGTTTAGTAAAAAGTAAAGATTTGTTAAATTTATTATTATTATTATTATTATTATTACTGTTGATAATAATTTTTTAAGTTAACATAATATCAAGTAGCTTTATTACAGTGTTCACTTTTAGATAAAAACCCCATCCTACCCGAAATTAACAAAACAAACAAAAACAAAAAAAAAAAATAATTATCGAAAAAACAAACTATGAAAATACTTTTTCAAAACCCTTCCGTAATTCTGAATGTAAAACTTGATTTTAAATATTCGACCCTTTTTTTTGTATTACCAATAGGTATAATTTTCAGCTTTTTGCAGAAACCTTTGTGCCAACATATTCCTTACATTTGCATGCAAAATCTCTAAAAAAAAAAACACAACTTCTTTGAGTTCAATTCCGAGCACTAAAAAATTGTTTTCATTTTAATTTGCTTCGATGTAGTACACCGTTTTTCTTGTATTTTGCACTCTAAGTAATAAACACCGGGTTCTTTTTACCACACCATTACATATGAAAAGATTTAATTTCGGAATTAACTTTTATAACGAATTTAGAGTATTAAACTGAACATTTTCAATTTTATCCTTAAAACCTTGTTCCCTTCCAATATCTTCAGCAGTTTCAAACGGATCCTGTGAACAAGTTTATATCAGAACATTATCGGCAGCCAAGATCATCCTTTTTTTTACGTTGAATTGCTGATTTTGTAACATTTCAAATAGTATTTTCTTCAGTGGAGACTTAGCATATCGGTCATTCCATAAAAAGTAGACTTTTCAAAAGACACTTTAATTGAAAGTCATTTAATATAAACATTTTAGCGGAGGAAAAAATATATTTTTGTACTATACATCGTAACCACGGGGATAAATCTGACAGGTGGAGTAACTTTTGATGATCAAATGCACCATAATGCAGGGCTCCTTTAAACTGGGATACAGATGTCTTTTGTAGCCGCTTATTTTGAGTACGATGTAAACGAAAGTCCAGTCATCTCTCTCCAAAGATATGGCAGCTAAATCGTTTGTCGTAAAATATATTTTTTGACATAAGTATATCGTCGCTCTCTGGTAGAAAGGCCCTGACTTATTTTTTTCACATTTATTTTCTTGTTGATCCTAAAGGATAACCCTCAAATACACGTTCACTCAAAATTTTGAAGTGATATTTCAAAACATAGCGGATTGAAAAAATACTCTAATATGAAATTTTGAAGTTTTTTATGCCGTTTTATGCCTTTCTACCCGAGAGCGACGATATGTACATTAGGGTGTTTCAAATTTTTTTTTAAGACAAGGTTTATAGTTGCAGGTGCATCAAAAAAAAATTCTCGTGCAAGGAGAGCTGATAAAATTAAGAAAAATTTTACACAAACGGGACCAAGTGCATTGGAAAGAGCGTAACATTTTTTGTAGAATAATTTTTGGAAAAAATTCAATTTTTTCTCAATTTTTTCAAAATTTTTCAATTTTTGAAATTTTGGAATTTTGGAAATTTTTTCAAATTGTAAAATTTTTTCAAATTTATTAAAAATTTTTTATTTTGTAAACTCCTTCTCAATTTTTTCAAATATTCCTAAGCTTGAGAGCTTATAAACTGACGAAATATTATCTTGACAAAAGAAATGATTGGATACTTTTTTATGAAAAATTTTATGTTCTTTCCAATGGGCTTGGTTTATTTTAGGTGAGATTTTTCTTTCACGAGATACAAGTGAAATTGTCTAATAAAGCATTCATTCATACATAACTCGTATGGAAAACTAAAATGCATGAATTTGCTGCGGAATATTTCCTTGATGTACCTTAAACTATTAGGCCTATATGAAAAAACAAAAAATAATTTGAATCACCCTAATGTCCATACATGTGAGTTTTCCCAAAGAATTACCTTGAAACTGCTGAAAACGTTAGAAGAGAGATTTTTTTTCGAAAAATTAATAAACACATGTTCCAGGGGTTGATCTGTGTGCATACCATACTACATAAATTGGGATTAGCCACATTAAAAACTTAATAATTCTTTCCAAGCGCGTCAAAATTTCGAGATATTACCCAGTCGTAAATGCCCTGCCTGCTATTTGTTATATATAGTACAGAGAAACCAAGACTGATCCCTGTTGAGGGTTACCAAGTCGTACAAAAGCAATTCTCCCAAAAAAAATTAATTTTTGTGTGGGAAGAACTTTAAAATTATGTATGTCATGTCTCAAAAATTATCCAATACCCGACTATTTCAGAAATATTTGAATTCCTACCGAACCCCCGGCTTTGACATGAAATACTGGGCCAACCCAATATTGATGCCTAAGAGGTGTCAACTCATCTCTTTTGCTTTTTGTTTTCATCAGAAAAATTCCAAAATAGTTTAATAAATTCTGTACATTGAAAATTGGTGGAGTCAGTTCGTAAACACGCCTACCGCCTTTTCTAATAACGCATTTAAAACGCTATATTGAGAGAGTTAATTAATGCAGTGTAACCAAATGTTTAACAAATACTAGGAATAACTTGGACAAGCTTTAGACAAAAAGTTGGCTAGTTTCAACAAAAAGGCGTGGCACCCCCACAAAAATGTGGAACGCTATACTGAGTGATATTTAAGTAACTGTTGCCAAATTCAATATTGGAATGTTTGGTAAAATCAGAAAGCACTTGGCGTGGCGGAGAGAATACTCTTTTAAGAAACATTAAAGGCTTTTTTGATAAAATCGTTCTAATTAAAATTCTTTATTTTGTAAAAAGGCTAAAAACGTTTTTAACGGTCTTAGGGTATTTCATTTTTGGCGAGGCCAAAGATAACACCCTTTCTAGTTTACCTTAGTAACAGAGTTGAAAAGAACTCACCATAGTATGTATTATTTCAGAACTGCCTCATATTCGGGGTTGCTTTCAAATTTGATGTGAAATTTTGTGTTGCTGTACGAAAAGCAGTTAAAAATAAAAGTTTACATCTCGACCGATTTACTTTTTTTTTCGAACAGGTACAAGGTTCGTTTCGTTTTTTATCGCTAAAAATCCCGCGTACCTGCCAATCGGTTACTTTTTTTCACTTATTTTTAGGCATGAAAAGTACTGGAAATGAATCGTTGCAACGCTTTCCCGAAAAATATCAAACGAACCCAATATTACTCCTATCTTCAACACTAATAATGAATGCCTTTTCGTAGAATGAACCTATTATTAAATTAGTTTGAAAAATTTATTTTCTACCTGAACAAAATTCTTCAAAAACTTGTTAATTTTCATAATGTTGTTTACTATTTTACTAAAAAGAAATTGCATGTTTTTTTTATTACACAGTAGCCTGTTACAAAATTTTTGTTTGCAAATTCATACTGTCTGCCCATCTAACATTGCATTTTAAAATAACACTCAAAATTTTTATATCAATATATGATTACTATTTTAACAGAAAAACCAAGCATTAAGTCAAACTTAAACAACAACAACAAAAAAAGTATTGTTCATTATTTGCTTTTAAACTCTATAAAAGAGGCGATTTTTCTTGCAGTGTAACGCAATCTATGAACTATCTTTTATTTCGAATATAGAAAATATGTAATAAGGAATTGAATGACTGACACTCAGAGGTACAATTTTATATATATAGGAGTAGAGTAATAACCGTAGAATTATACTAAGGCAACTTTTGTCACATTTGCCTGCCTGCCTACCTACCAGTCTGTCTTTTTGTGTGTCTCTCTCAATCGTATTATTGTAGCTTACTATGTAGATCGTAACTATGTATCTAAGAGTTTTAAGTTTGAAAAATTTTGTTTTTATTAAATGTTTAATATAACAATTAAAATTCATTTTGATTTGTTGGAAAAATGTTTTTATTTTAAATCAAAAATTTATGCAATGAAAACTACTTTTTGTTGCATATTTTTAGGCTGATATTAAAATATAAATACCATGTAAGCAAAAGCGCCTAAAATTATGCAATGTAAATTACACAAAATCCACAACATCATAATGAGCTGTTAAGCAAGAAATTTGTTAATTTTCAATGCATATTTCTAGGCGGACATTGTGTTACTGTTACTGTTGTTGCCAAAAAAAAAAACACATAATGACTTGAGACTTATGATATTTTTGAACTTATATATGTATATATTAGTAATGTATGTATTTTATATTTACTAACAGTTTCATCGGTTTCAGTGTATGCACAAAATTTCTACTACTATTTTTTTGTGTCCGAAATTTCTATTTATTTTATTCTCTTTATTTTTCTTTTGGAAAGTGCCTTAAAATCATAACCTAACGTTAATTTCTGTACTATTCAAAAATTATGTTTTTGATTTTATTTTTCAAATGCATACATTAAAAACTTTCTCAAAAAGCTGAAAATTCTAAAAGAAAATGATTTAGAAATTTTTGAAAGATCCATATGTCATATCAAAGTGAAAAATAGGCATATTGAATTTATTTGTGGTACATTTATTAACTACAATATTACCTCGATAATGTGAACTAAACATGGTTACATTTTAAATTAAATATTTTAAATAGTTCACGTCAGCGCTTAAGGACACATTATCGAGGTAATACAGTACATCTCAAATTATTAGTAATTTATTCCCTACATTTAAAGCCTCTTAAGCCTGTCTTAATCTTGGTAGTAGTTGTGTAAGTAGTATTTGTGTAGTTAAAAGGAAGCATTAAACTAAAGCACACACTTAAACACAAATTTACACGTACAAATCATCAATTATGCACACTCATGAAATAAAAGTTAGTAATGTTATTCAGAGTAGTAAAAAAGTTTGATTTGATTTCTTAGCAAACTTTTTTACAAAAAAAAAAAAAAAAAAAAAAAAACAAGATTCATTAAGAACTTAAATACTTACACTTTATAGACTAATTTTCTAAAATAAAAATTTTACTTCAACGTAATATATGTAAGTGTTCTATACCTTTGTAATTTTTTTTCGTAGAAATACATATGTATTAATTAATATAATTTTAAATATATACATACTTCTTACTGAAGAATTTTTTTTTTATCAAAACTGCATGTATTTTGAAATTTTGTTTTTTAAGTTTTTTTATTTTTTAAGTAAGTAGTTATTATTACAATATATGCTAACAGGGGCGGTATTGAAAAATATATTTATGCTCCTCACGTTGAAAATTATTCCGAAGAAGAAAAAAAACACAAATTTTGACCAGAGTGGGTGGGGTTACCCTACAACAGCTTATTTCTTCAAATCATTAAATTTGACTTTTAAATTAAGTATCAAAAGTTTCAAGAGTTCACCAGTTTAAACATTTTTATTTATTGTATAAATTTCATCAATATATCATGATTTCTTGCCCTGCTAACCTTGCTAAAAAATTTTAGCATTTCAGCTGATTTAATTAAATCCACACGCACCATCCACAGTTAGTTTCCAGCAGGCCACATTTTTGAAGAAATATAGACCGATCATAAATCATATAGACTGATGAAAAATCACACCAAAACGTTGTTTTGTCTGAATGTAATGGCTGCCTTTGAACCTTTTGGGGATGCTCTTCAGCCCAAGTATGGCAATTTGCTAATTGACAGTAGATCTTCTTCAAGCTTTTCGAGAGCCAAAAAAATGAAACAGTGATGTTTCCGATGATCGGCCGCCTTAAATTTTGATACGAAATGAATTTTTTTTTGTTTTGTTTGTTTGTTTGCTTAAAAACCAATATCCTTGCGTTAAATACGTCAAGTTGTTGAGAACGGCGCTGAATCGATTCATCAGAGCCATCGCATACACTTTCTGCTACCACTGCTATATTTTCTTCACTATATGCAGGATGCTGTCTATTTGGTCGCATATTATTCAATACTAAAAAAAGGGTCTAGCATTTTTCCATGGTGCAGCGAATTGTGTGTTCTCCAGGTCGATTATGTGGGCCATAAGGTTGTGCTAAGTTTACGAAACACATCCTTTTCATAAATAAGTACCTTTATATGAAACTCTCCTTATTAGTCGCCGTCAGTGTCAATCCTGTCCATTATTTGCCTTGGTTCACCTCGTTCATCCATATCCTTTAAATATCTTATTATCGTATATGAAGCAGTTTTGATCGATCAATGGGATATTTCAAAAACTCTTCCGGCTCTAAAAAAATAAACGAATGTTAAAGGTTAGATGGTTTTTCATAAAAAATATAATGTTATACAAAAATAGAAGAATGCTTTATGATACTTTTATGGTCGAGATCAGTTATAAAAAATGCTTAAAATTAACGATCCTTAAATAACTCTATTTGTGCTTATTTTTTGAGTTATATAAAATTTTTGAAATTTCAAAATATTCATATGGATTTTTTCCTGCAGTCCTTTTTTATTTGGCCAAATGTCTTGAAAATAAAAAAAAGAACCCTGACTCTACTTAGCCCTTCCAAGTTTTTTTAAAGGATTTCTTAAGGAAAACTGCCACTTCATGATTTTTTTCATTTGACTTTCAACAGCATTTTAATGTCCACTCTGCATCAGAGTCGTCAAGAGGGTAAAACTTGGGAGCCCATAATGTTTTTAGCGGTCCATACAATTTCTTTCATTGCTTTGTTAACCACTTGGAGCGTAACTTTTCCCCTGGCTCTGCTCTGTACTAATGAATAAAGACTGCATTATTGTATTAAGCAAAGTATTCAGACTTTTTTTAAAAAAAATTTATCTGAAAACTTTAAGAGCAGATTTTTCATGAAATTTGTAAGGGACTTAGACTAATAGTAGTAAATTGTGTATTTGTAATTGTTGTTTAGCATTTTATCTTGTTGTTTGTTTAATATTTCAGAAAATATATACCAGTTATTTTTGCTTTAATTAATAATTTACAATGTTTTTTTTTTCATATTCTAAAATTTTTCAGTATCAACTATTTGGCGGTCGAAATTAAACAAAACTAACAATATCTTAATCGATTTAATATACAAATATTAAAATATCACATTATGGGACACAATTAAATCAACAATATTAATTTATAAATACTCTTATTTAGACCAAAAAAATTAATTTAACATTATTTTATATAAACTTATTGAAATTCAAAATTTTAGGCACATATTTTGCGGTGATGAGCGAAAGAAAATTTTCGAATTCAAAGCTCGTTCATTTCATTTAATGCATTTCCATATAAAGTTCATAACATTTTTTTTATATTTTTTTAAATCATCATAGCACGAAAGACGTTGAACCTAGAGGTCTTTTTTTCAGAAGTAGTAAACTAGACTGGATTATTATTAATTATTTTGTTATAAGACAAAAGAAACACTATTGTTCTACAATTTGCTTAAAATTAAGAGAACTAATCTTTGAAATATTTTTTTATGTAATAAGTCTAGAGAAAAAAAAAATTTTAAGATATAAAAGGTTTGGAATTAGTTGATCTTACAATATTAAAAAAATTTTAAATTTTTATTTCTCATAGGGTAGTAGTAAATATTTTAAAAGTTTTTTTTTAGAATTAATTAACTAATTGTTTATAAAATTTTAATTTTTTATCGCTTCCTAAAAATTTTCAAAACATCCCGTAATGGGACAAAAATCTGTGTAGCCGCTAGAGAGTTTTGAAGCTGATAATTCACCGTTTTTACATTATTTTTCTTAAGGTTTTTATGAATTTCATAGAAAAATTTTATTTAAAGGCGAATTTTCACATTCAGAGCTCTCCAGCGACTTTATAAATTGTTGTTTCATTATGGAACAAAAAGTATTCGAAAGAAAAGAACTAATATTAAAAAAGCCATGCTATTCTAAATTTTGATTTTAATTCTTAAAACCTATAAAAAAGGGTTAAATCCTAACAAATTTGGGATCAATTTGTTTCAACATGACTTTATAAACACAATTTCAGACAAATTAATTTTTTCATAATTCTTAAATTTTGAAAAAAATTTAGCGCAACAATGGTTCGACTTATGATTAAATGATTTACCAGTTAGTCAAATACTACTTACAAAAAAATCAAAGACCTCAAGTACCTTTCATTTTGACAAATAATACAAGCCTTGACGGCATATTTTAGGTTGCTAAGTGTTCCTTGAAAGTCACATTAATAAAAGTGGTGTAACAAAAACAATTTTTAAATTCAATGAACTCGGAAAGCATTTATACATCATCATTGCTATCGTTTCAAAATTCAATAGACAGTTTTAAAGGAAATACCATTCTCGAAAACAAATAATCAAACGTGTCAGTCTAAGGGTTTTCAAATTATTGGTTTTTTATTTATAGCAAACTTATAGAAACTTTTTTAAGGAAAATATTTTTCATTTTACAAAATTTAATTTTGAAACTAAAGCACAAGTGTAGTATATAAGCGGTTCAACTGACATTGAAATCAGCCTGATTCTTATATATCTTGTTTTGTATGGAGATTTCAAGAATAGCTTTCAGACTGGCATTAACGCGATTTCGCTGTTATTGGCTTTATTTTTGAAATTACTTCACTTTTTTTATTTCGAATCACATGATTTTTATCATCATTAGCTTTCTGTTTGACATAAGGTGTATCGTTTTGGTTTAACAATACCTAACTCCTTTTTATTTGTAAATTGAGCACGTTTTAACAAAGAAAACTACTCAACTTTTCCCAAAAAAATTTTACATTTTCCACAAAAAAACTTAACTTTTTAGCATTTTAAGTTACAGTTATTTTATTTTGGGAAAGTGGAGAATTCCTTCTTTTCAACTTGGCAGCCCTGATTGTAGATCAAATGATTTTAGATTTATGTAACTGGACGAAAATATTTTGAAAATATCATTTGAAAGCTTATTACTGAATATCCTTAAAAATCTTCGAGAAAATTTTGGGAAAAAAATATATGAAGACTTACGGAATCACATACTTAGGTTTTATTCTTCTTGATTTATTGGTTCAAAGCTTTGTACTTTCAAAGGATATGCAAAATTCAAATACTTCAAGTCGTGCAATCCTTCGAAACATCGAAGTTCTGTACATGAGAAATTTGCGAAAGTCTGAATGCACGCACAGTTTTTCTACACTTGAGCTCTAGTTTCGCAAGTACACATATATTCATTTCATTGCTTGTAAAAAATGAGACCGTTCAGTGTTATACTGTATAACTCTCTATCTTGAGAACCTTTGATCTGACACGTTTGACTCCAAGGACTTACTTTCAGAGAATTGAATTTACCTTAAAATTGTCATTTGAGTGTATCCCTACAAGATTGGCCAGTTTTTAAATTTCAATAAGTTTATTATTTAAATAATCATTAGTATATATGTATGTATGTATATATATATGAAAATCACAAATATTAGTATCAAGCACAATCACTATAGAGGTTTTCGCTCTTTGTTAACTAAAGAACTCTGCTGCATTACTTTTGAAACAACGCAATCGTAGTTGTAGCTGCAAATATTTTAACAAAGAGCAGACACACCTCATATAATAAGATTATATATTACAAAGCTCATGAATTTGTTGAAAACATTACTGCAAATATGGTAATTAACTTAATCCTTCCAAAAAGTTCTTAACAAATATAGATTTTAATAGGAAACAGAAAAGAAAAAAAATATTATAATATTAAAAACTTTACTCAACTCTCTATCTGTGCTGATCAATCTTTGAAAGTTAACTTAACTCATAAATACAATATAGTCGTAAAAAGTCAATATAGTACACAATTTCAAAGTTTAGCAATATAATCCACCCAATAACTAGTCATATCAATGTTGTACAATTTAACAGACAAACATACATATTCATAGTTTAAGTACATCAATAGAAATCAACTCATATAACTCATAGTTTAATTCCATAACTTAAATACTTGTTGTACAACTGAATAAGCTTAGCCTCTTTGATAAAGAAATTTACACCAAACTAACGATGTTGCATGAATACCCCTCATATCTTATAGCAAAACACCTTTGGGGAAAACTTGAGAAACCCAAGACTTTAATAACTCCAATTAAGAGTTAGGGACCGATTCATTTATTAAATAGGAAATGCTCATTATATCAAACCCTGCTGTCCCCTGCTGTTGCCATCACATACCCTGCATTACTCATGTAATAAGTACCTTGCTGAAAATTTGACATTCAGCTCCTCAACGTCCCGTCCAGTTAGTAAGCCTGTGTAGCTGCTGTATTCTCTTCGGAGATATGATAAGTACACATTGCTCATACAAATTTTTAGCTGACGCTTTATATAAACCAAGAAAAAAATAGTAGCAAAGCTGCATCTGAGGCGATGAAAAACTTTTCATTGGCTTCACCAAATATCATTTTGTGTTTACGTAAATTAGACCTTGTTCTGTGAAATACATTGTCAAGATAAGATTTTCGAATAAGTTGAACACCGAATATGCTTCAAAATCAATCTTTTCAACGTTCCCGGATAGTATCCGTGTAATTTGGTGAGCTCTCGAGAAGAGCACCCGTTTTTACCCCACTACCCAAGTATTCATAAGTCCGGTAATATCATCATCATATCATATTTCCGTTTTTGACGAAAACTCTAAGTTTTCTAATGTCCAATGTGATTTCGCCAATGAAACTTCGCAATGTATGCATTTGAGATTTTATGCGTAATCGGTATTATCAATATATTGGAAACATCCGATGACTTACTCTTTGTTTTCCAAAGTGCGTAAAATCCAACTGCGAGGAAAAATATGAATCAGAGGCAGAGACATTTTTAGAACTGAATTTAAAGTTAGCAACTGCTTTCGAACGTATACCTGAGGTTTAAAAGCCTCCTAGTCTACAACAACGCTTGATTAAGGTAGGGATATGGGGGCTACCATACCCGCGGGCTCCAAGCTTAAGGGGGTCTCCAAATAGCATTTGATTAAGGCATTTTCTAGGGGTATAGGTCAAGGTCTCGAGCTCAAGCTGCTCCCAACATGACAAGAGTTTGTGTCGTTGTTCTGTTGTGGTCTGAAACAGAAGAGACTTCTTTTTTTTTGTCACCGTCAATATATTGACCTCAATACGATTTTGTGACTTGCAGTGATGAAAAATATTAATATTTTATAAATTTATGATCTTTTTTTTTTTGGTCATCAATATGTAATTTTATATTTTTTATGTTTAGTTATAAGAAGCTCCATTTCTGTCTTAATCCGGCGCTGCCCTCCAGTTTACTTTTCCGACTTATAGTCATACTGATGTAAGCGAAATCAATAAATCTTGCCATATTTAATAGACAGAATGCAGTGACGTAGCGTGAACATTTGACGCCTGTGGGGTGAAGAACCAAAATGTTGCTCCTGCCTTAAGAAAAAATCCTTCAAAAATAATGGTCCATCTACATAATTTTTTTAAATAAATTTGCATGCTATTGACCAAAAGCAAATTTTTATTTTATAGTACGAACATCATTTTGCCGCCCACCTTGACTCCCCTCTAGCTACGCTACTGACAGAATATGCGGGTTAAGCATAAGCCTTTAAGGTTACGGTTGTTAGTAGAGGTCTAACTATACCTTCATTTCATTTACTGAAAAAAGTTTATCAAATATGTCATGATGATGTTATGGCTGCAAAAAATGGTATTTTTGTAACGGAATCTATAGGTCAAGTAAATGAGCAAAAAAAAAGTCAAGGTAAACACACATTATCTAAGCCCATAACCATATAACCCTCTCTATAGATAGTCATATTATGTTGTAGAAAATCCTACTTAGAAAATTCGGCTAAGCTGAAAATAGCGCATATCTAGAGCTCTTTTATTAAAAATTTTAATCGTATCATAGACAAATCAAGAGTTGTAAACAACTAAACAGTAGAAAAATATTAGTCAATATTAATAAATAAATTTTACTAAAATTCTATCAAATTATTTTGAGTGTGCATAGATGAATGTTAACATATAACATAGTGAAAAAAAAAATAAATTCACAAATTTTTAGCAAAAATTCTCAGTGTACAACATTAAAAGACAAAATAATAAAAAAAAAACAATTAAACAATACTTTCAAGAACATGAAAAAAAAAAATTAGAAATTCCAAAATCAATTTGACTAATCCGAGAACTACTACTAAGGTAAAGGTTGTCAACATCGGGCAGGCCCCATAGGGAAAAATAAATAACAACTTTAAATTGAGATTTGAATAAATTCAACATGATAACTCTGAATTCATTATTGCCAACAGAGTTCAGCTTTATATTTATAAAATTTTTAATAAAATCAACACAAAATAAATGGTACACACATTTTAGCTTCATGCTGGACATGTGAGCGCCAACACCATACTTTATATAATATAATTTTTTCAAATTTTTTATTAAAAAAAAAAGTAATGCTGTCATGGCAAAGAGTTAGAATATTCAACAAAAAAAAGTTTAATTTTAACATTAAAAATATGACCAAAAAATTTTATTGAATCAATTGCTTAAATTGGGTTTTTTTAAAAAAAAAAAATCATTCAAAAAAGTTGATCGATTTCCTTTGTAAAAAAAAGCACGTGACTAATCATAAGGCTAATATCATTGTGCGAAAGGTAGCATTGATCACTTCAAAAAAAAGCCTGATTTTAATATAAGTAGATATTCCGGTAGTATCAACATATAAATTGTCGTCATCGTTTCCAGTATATGGAGGTAATACATATGTATATTAAATTTTTTATTGAAACTCTAATTTTGTTCTACAATTGCACAGGATCACAAGTTTATTACTCATACCACACAATGTTTACCATATTGTACTTTATTTTGCTGAGTACAAATTAGGTACCTGTATTTTTAGCTATAAAAAATAAATATGGTATACCCTAGGTTAGGTTAGGTTAGGTAGGAGTGGCAGTCAGTTACAAAACCGACTCACTTAGACCAAGTTTGGTCCATTGTGATACCACAGGGTACTTGACTATACCCTCTCATTGAACCATCCAGATTTCGTAATGAAACTAAATAACTGACCTATGCTAACATGTCTAAGGTCCTCCAGGTCATCAAACAAAAACGAACCAAGTGTTTTGTGGCGTTTTCTAGCATGTGCAGGGCATGAGCAAAGAAAATGTTTAATGTTTTCCTCCTCTTCCACATCCCGACAACTTCTACAGTAGTCAAAAGACCGAATACCTAATCTCTCCGCATGTCTGCCGATAAGCCAGTGGCCAGTTATTACTGCAACAACTGACGAGACACTGTGTCTAGTGCGGGATATCAGTTCTAGAGATCGCTTAGCGTTCCATTCCGGCCAGATTTGCCTTGTTATATTGCAAGTTAACCCTTGGGTCCATCTTATGTTAGCCTTTTTTATCATGTCTTCTTTAAGCAGTAACTTGAAGGTAGCAAGTGGCATGCCAACACCTTCCTTGTCTTGAGGAATTTGTGCAGTAGTCCCCTGCCTAGCAAGTTCATCAGCTTTGCAATTGCCATCAATGTTCCTATGCCCAGGCACCCAGATGAGGTGAATGTTAAAATGCTGAGCCATCTCATTTAGAGACGAGCGGCATTGTTGGGCCACTAGTGAGTTTAGGAAGACTGATTCTAGAGATTTAATAGCAGCTTGACTATCTGAATAAATGTTAATACCCTTCTTGGATACCACATTTATACTCAGCCAGGATGCTATTTCTTCTATTGCTATAACCTCTGCCTGAAAAACACTACAATGGTCTGGTAACCTCGCAGCAATACTTATCTTCAGTTTCAGTATACCCTAACTACAGCGTACAAAATTGAATTGATCAGACGCTTACAAAAATTAAAAGCTTAAATTTTTCTTATCGTCCTTGATATGTCTCCAAGTCATCTGGGTACCCTAGCGCTATTTTCTGCCTTGTTGATTTGATTGCTGCGCATGCGTTTTAATTTTTTTCAATTTTTGAAACTTAGATTTGCAGCTTTTCACATTGGCTATTTTTATTCAGCTGCAATTGGAACTTTAACTCTTTTACTTAGCTCCCGTGGGCATATCTGCGATATAACATACTTCTCAACGAGATATGACTCATGCGTTGGATTTGAAACAATATTCAGCAATATTTTTTCGAAAAAAGTTCAAACCATTTAATGATTTTTTGCAATGTTTCCAAGGACTTTTAGCGCAGCCTGTAAATATATATAAGTATCAGTGATGGCATTGTCAGTACATTTGCGTCGTGAAAAATCGTCGCCAGTACATTCGACAAGTTTTTATTACATTCGGTACATTTGGTGCATATTCAGTACATTTGGCTCATTCTCAGTACATTTTCGGTGATTTTCAGTGCATTTGGACTGTTTCTAAAAATTAGCATTTTTTTTAGTAAAATTTAGCTGAAGCAAAAATGATAAAATTTTGTTTGAATTTTTAGAATTTTAAGTAACTTTTTAATGTTCATGACGAAAAAGTACATTCGGCATCGAAAAAGTACATTTAAAGTCTCGAATCAGTACACTTTCACAAAACCCAAATGACTGATGAATTTCCTTCGCCAATTATGCCGAAAGTTTCTTTTTGATAAGCTGCCACATTTTAGCCATTGCATTAATGTTCTCCGTCTATTCGTACAGGTACCACCAGATCCATTGGGAAGTTTTGTACTGTTGAATAGAATATGTATGTGAGAGTTGTAAGGATTTCCGCTTGATTTATTTATTGGTACCGCTCTTTAGCTCATCTTACATTTTCCAACGAAGCAGACGTTATATAAGGAACTTTTCTGGCAAGGTTATGCTCGCCAAATTGTCCAGGCGTTCAGGAAAAGAATAAATTGTTATCTTCAAGTCTTACTCTTGGTTAAAAAAAAGGTCTTAAGCAAAATTATTTTTGTGTCAGAACTACAATTTTTCAACGATATGTTTTGCAAAACCCTATTTGAACTGAGCGTGTTGGCTTCGTTTTGAATAACGTCGTCCAAGGTAACAAGTCCAGCAACTTCTGCAGTACGCTTAACAAATTTTTTGGAGACTGCATCAAGGTCTAAGCTATCACTCTACGAAGGACACAACTTCACGAATATATCTGGTCAATGACAAATCCCAGGTATCAAACTTCCTTGAACAACCGTAGAGCTACTCCTGTAAACCTTTCCATTACGAACCATTCCATTTTCTTGTTATTGCAAAGAGAACTATAAGAGACGGCTAGTTTTGTAGTGGAATAAGTAAAGATACTGCGCACTTCTTACCATTACTGGAACAGCTGATGCATGGCCAAAAGTCATATAAAAATAACTACCGAATTTTATTTTATATTGAATTTATCAAGTTTAATGCTACATCTCGCAGTCTGTGACAAGTCCACAGAGGTTAACAACAAAACTTTAACCATATTGGTCGTGCAGCACGGAGCGTAAGACCACGCTAAGACCACAGGTAGTTCTATTTTGATCATAAATTCCATTTCTTTAAGAGTTATACTAAATGTCAATTTGAAAACTAAAACTAAAGCTAAAACTAAACAACTAAATAAAGTCATATGAAATATTAATAACAAAAAAAAAAACATTAAAACTTTACAAATACTTACAAGACATATTTTTGTGTGAAATAAATGTAAATTTCATTATAATAATAAATTTAACATAACATTTTTAAAACATTTAAGTAAATTAGATTATACTCTACAATTTATATATCATCTACTATATCTAATGTTTAAGCTCATAGGAATTTTTTCTTAAAAAAAAAACTCTAATAGACAATCAAAATTCTTATGCAAATAATAACTAAATTAATACATATTTCAAAAAGTATGACCCTAATTATAATTAACTTATTTGATTTTGTTTTAATTTAATGAACATATATTATTTATTAAATAGCCTAGTAATTTTTGATTTAAAAATTGCACAAATTTCTTAAGAAAATCAGATTTTTGTACATATATGTTACCGGCCAAACTAGTTTTTAGGATAAACTAGTTTTTCCTTAGCCAAACTAGTTAGTTTGAATGCCTAAAAGTACGCAATTTAATTTTAATACAAAAGTACTGTGGATAGCGAAGCCGGTGTTGGACATATTAGAGGATGTAGTTCCCGAGCCGCGGCCAAAAGCCGCCCACTTACTCTCACTGACCACTTGCCAAGTATTCAATAAAATTGATAAGTTTTATTGTCTTACTTCGCTACTGCCTTAGTTTTTACTAGCCACAGTGCTTTTGCATTAAGATTTTATTGCATATCATTAGGCTTAACGGTAACTAGTTTGGCCTAAAACTAGTTTGGCCGGTGACATATACAAACATCTAGCTAACTCCGATATTCAAGATGTGAAAACCTAAATTTACTGGGCTACAGAGCATTAATGAAAACAAAATGAATCTCCAATACCGTCATAAATTTCTCAAGCGACAAATACAAATGACAATCTTTTTACCAGTACTTCAAGCGAAATTAGTTAAAACTATAGTAAAATATTAAAAAAATTTAATAAAAGTCATTATTTCTTTAGGAACTAAGATATTGTGCTAGTTCCGCCTAAACTAATTTTAATGAAATTTCCAACATGATTTTTAGCACTTACTATATCAGCTTGGATGAAGTTTAATTTGGCCTTTAATTTAATTTTAGTTAATTATAATTAAAATAAACAGCAAATACTTGCAAAACACTTAAAATAAGCATATCATTAAGTTTTTAAGTAATAAATTGTTTATACTACATATCAAGTATTTTAGCATGTATTTAAGATTTTGACTTTATTTATATGTACTCTGAAAATTTAACTTTATGTTTCTGAAAAAAGTAATTGATTTAAAAAATGCTGATTTAACGAAAAACCAATTCAGTTCCTCTGATTGCGTGTAAGAAACTTTTTCGCAAGGTATTTTCCTGAATTTCAGGAAGAAACCTAATACTTATACGTTTGCATTTCTACAAAATATTTATTTTTGTCGGGACTCTAACTGAACTCAATCTCCCTTAAATCTCTTCGGCTGCATCGATTTCTCAGGCATATCCAGTGTTAAAATGTGGAAGACCGCCTTGTTGAGCCTACTAATCTCCTCTAGTAATTGGATATTTGGACCATTGGTTAAGTCCTTAAAGTTCATAGTACCATTTTGAGCACTGAGGCGGAACATTTCTGTCATAATGTACAACTTGAAAATTAAGTGTTAAAAAAAACCCAGTTTCATTGAGTCCTGTATTTCAAAGACTTTCCTAAATGGCACTTAAAACGCTTACTTTAATTTATTCGGCTTCATATCAATGTAGGAACATGGCTTAACTTAAACCTTTCCATTTACATACCTCAAATCAGTGTAATTCTAGTTTTGTAGAGCATGGCAGCTAGTGTGGGCACTGGTCTCTCAAAATTAATGGTTTGCTGTATGTGATCCTGCCAATACAATCGTCAGATTGTTTCCTTTTTTAACTGAGTACATCCACATCATTGTGCAGCTCATAGATTTATCAGTTTAATCTTCTGCTCTATACACCGTTCTTGCATAAAGTAAAAAATATTTGGTGGGAAATTTTCCATTCAAAAAATACTATTAGACTTTTTCTGCAACACTGTTTATAAAGTATAATTAAAGTATCAATTTGGTCTTTCAAGAGAGGAGTATATTAAAAGAATTTTTCTTCAATAATTTCAATTTTCTTATCTACAATATGAAATGGGAGAAGCTTAGAATAACAACTGGCTACCACTTTTCAATAACCGCAGTGTAACAAATTCACGTTATAACAGTAGCGTGTAATATAAAGGTTACCAATCACATCATCGATTAAACTGCACTGGTCTGTGATACAGAGGATCATATGTGAAATCTCACTTGAGCCAGCGTCTATATCTATACTAATTATATAAAATTGCTTACATAGAAATGGCTTGTAACGCTTTGGCGCAAAATATACTGAACCGATTTAAGTAATTTCTTTTTTAAAACGACATATTTGTGCTAAGAAATGTTATTGCAAACTAATTTTTTTAAAGCTAAATATCCTTTTTTTAGGATTAAGTTTTTGCAAAACCTCACACAAAAATTTTCGCTTGATTTTTGGTTGCTTGTGCATATGCTGCTTCTAGAATTCTGTGTGGTATTGTTGTTTTTTCTTTGTACGTCTTCGAAGTTCAAAGAATAAACTCTCTTATATTAGTTTTTTTTTTTTGTTTTGTTAATTTTGAAAAGAAAAGATTGAATAGGATGTTAAGAGAGTAATTTCATGAAAAAAAGGGACGTGTGCGGATACCACAGTACTTGAATTAAGCTAATATTTTTAAAGATATAGTGCTATTTTTTAAATACAATTACTTTTTTCATTTTTAAAATAAATACATGTTAAGTTAAAAGGGCTCAAATTGGACTGAATATAAAAAACAAAATTATATTGATGCATTAATTTAACATTATCTTATAAAAAAAATTTAAATTGATTTACTTTAAAAGATAAAAGCGTATCAATCATATTTGTAAATATGTCTGTACTTTACTGAACTAAATTAGGCTAAAAATTATACTGTTATTTTCTTTTTTTCAAAATTCAAGATTTATCCTAAAAAGTATAACAAATTTTAGTGTTAGTTAATTTTACTTAACTAAATACAATTTCGCGCCTTGCAATATTTATGTAAAAAAAACTTTTTTTTTTGTTAATTTTAACATCACATTCAAAGTAACACAGAAAATTTACAAAGCATTAAAACAACCAATTTTACCAATTAGCTAATTTACAATAAAAAAAATATAAAGATCGGAATTATAGTGCACATCTAACAATAAATAAAATTAATGAGAACTAAAGGCAAACAAAATACTTATGAATGTTGAACTTTTTAAAACTCTATTTAGTATATATGAATCAAATTATTTATATTGACACTTTATTATAAAATATATGAAATGTTAAAAATTTGGTATTAAATGTGAGATTAATAAATAAATATATATTATATGTAATACATGGCAATAAAATGTGTACAGATGTCTTTAATTTTTAATGGAAACTGGAAGAAGGATTTGATATATTGCTGTTCAATTAATTAAAAAAGGATTATAAGCAGGTAAGGTGTTTTTTATGAGATCCCCTATAATTGCAATACCAACTTCCGTACAGAAGCACTCAAATAGAAATGTTTGTCATTGATTTTTCTCTTGCAAATGGTAACAATTCTGGTCATTGCTTTAGACATAACAGCGACTTTATATAGAAATTTTTTCAATTTAAATTTATTTATAATAAAACTGCATCATTTTACAAATCGAATGATACCAAATTTGTCAGAATCGGTCCACTAGAAACGACACAATTCCATTTTGAAAGCGTCCGTAGTTTCAGTGCACCTGCAGCAGAAAATTTGCCCCCAAAAGATGCAATTGTTTTTATCAATTTGCGCCGTCAAACATTGCGACAAAAAAATGTGCAGCATACTTTTGGGTATATGTATAAATACGGTGTTCTGCTGCTTGTTTATGATCGCCTGGTACTTGGTTGATTTTTCGGTAGTGGGTTTGATTCAGCAAAAATTTCTACGAGGAAGAAAATTGTGCGGGCAGGCAAGTAATAAATAATTAAACTATTTTATGTTATAACTCGGCTTCTACTGCACCGATTTTGATAAATGAGGTGTCATTCGCTTTGTAAGAAGTTTAAGATTTTTTCTAAAGCATATTCTGCCAGCAGATGGCGCTGTAGGCTAATTTATTTTTCTCATTTGCATTGCTCGTCATACGAATTGGATGAAACTTAGTATGATGGTTTGTATCAATGCCAGTCAAATCAAAATTGTGAATGACACAATTTCATGGATCAAAATAGAATCGTCAAAGGAAAAGACGCAGAACTAAGGAAATCGGGCCTATTATATAGTACAAGAAATGTTTTTTTAAGCATTTTGATGTGAAGTTTCTTAAGGAACACACAAACTGGGTTAAAATTTTAGAGCTTTTTGATATGGAAATAGATGCGCATAAGTGCATGTAATCAAAGTTCCTCAGCTATTGAGCCGCTTTGAAGAAATCGATTTTCGATTGTAATAAAGTTTCGTACGAGCGTAGTAGCCCTTTCGATGTTTATTCTTGTAATTTGAGTTTCGATACATTTCTACCTTTTCAATTTTATTCGATATTTGACATATTTAAACTTTGTTAATATTATTTTTTACTATTCTCGTTAATATTCGATATTTTCTGGATTTTGTATATTTTTTCGAAGAGCTTTCAATAATAATTGATGCTTTTACCTACCTTTTTCATTGACTATTTTGATGGTATCCGTTAAAATGCGATGCTATTGACTTTTCCGATACTTACTCGATGTTATTCGACTCTATTGGATGCTTTTCAACTTTTTCCGTTTTTTCAACATTTTATGACTAATTCTGTAATCTTGAATAACATTCAATAACTGTCTAATATAATGGGCTTTTCTTGTTTTCATTAATAATTTTATTTTAAATTTTGCGTAAGTTTCATTTCTGATGTGTTCTAAAAACAAATTTTTTGTTTTGATTTTGGGAAATGGCACAAAAATGAAAAATCATCAAACAAAAAAATTTCTGTCAAAATCAAATTTTTTTAAAAAAGAATATAATTTACCCAAAAAGTTAAAAAATTAATTATTTTTTTATTTAGTGACCATTTTTCCGCAATTTTCTTACCTAAAGTTGATTAAATAATGTGACCGTGTCTCAAACTCAGTCAAATAGGAACTCAAAAAGCTGAGAAATAAGCAGTATTTTTTTCTTGGCGAAAAATACATTTCGGAAACTAGCTTTCTGTCGCTCTGAAAAAAAAATCGATATATTAAGCCAAAAATGCAATCTCGAAAACCTCCATAAAAAGTTTTTTAAGTGATATGTTTGAGTTCAGTGGCCCATTTTACATAAGAAAATGTTCAGGTTTACTTTAACTCCCATTAAAGTAGTTGTTTTTGTTGTTGTTTTTATTGTAGTTGTCTATAAATAAATAGTTTCATACGAATTTTTTGATTAAACTTTTTTGTTTTCCGGTTAAAAAAGGGTTCAACAACCCTACACCACAATCAATACACCATTTTAATGGGAAAAATAAGCTTTCTTAACATTCCAAAAAAGGTTATTAGTCATAAGGATATTTTTGGGAAAAAATAAGTTTTTTTAAAAAAAATTAGTCAAAATTTCAGAAAAATAGTCATATCTCCAAAACTATAGGTAGAATTTGAAATATTTACTTAACAGTATTGTAGTCAATAAATTATCTTTCAAATATTGTCCTCTATTTTAATCTTCCCAGCGGCGAATCGACGAAGTACTCTGATTTTTCATGTATAAAAAGTTATAGCCTTTGTCTTTATGCTTCACAAATTAAATTGTTATTGATAATTGATATTTTGCTTACTGGCTGCCTTCTTTGTATATGGAGCTGTAGGCAGTTTGCTTGCTGGCTGCCTGCTTTGTATATGGAGATGTTAGGGGTCTTGATAATTGGCTGCATGCTTTGTATGTGGAGATGTAAGCAACTCGCTAAACTATACAGGCACTTAGTAAGTGATATTTTAAGGCAATTTGCCTTTCGTTTGTTACACATTGTATATAGAGATGTAGGCAAGCTGCCTACAAAGCGGCCATCCCTTTGTAAAAAGAATTTACAGTTGTGGTTGGAGTTGTGAGCATTACTGCTCACTATTCATTGATGTTGTTTATAACATATTTGCCGCTGGGTCATTTTACTTCAATATCATTTTACTCCAAATATTGAGTTGTTTCGGCTGGAGAGCTCACGTTCCTAAGGTGAAGGATGATCCTGTCGCTTGTTGGCTTTCCTTAATTCGTTGAAGACTTCTGTCTAACAAATGGTCAGAATTGACTCTTCTTCGAGTTTCTAGCGGCACTGTAGCCATATGCTTATTAATACCACAAAACAAGCCACTATTTGCTTTGAAGTGGTTCTTGCAGGAACAACCTTTGATGTGTTTGGCTCTTTCACAGTCAACTGCTTCTTAGTTTCTTGTTCATACGCATATATCCAGGATTTATTATCCGTTTATATGATATGGATGGCTTTTGATGCACCACGATTGTATTTTTTGGACAAATTCCTTGGCAATTTATTTTAAATTTTTCAATAAAATATTGTGTTACGTATGTAGCAATGTAGTAACAAAAAGATCTATCTGAAACAATAATGCATTCATTTACATAGTACACTCCATTAGAAACTAAAAAAAAGTTAAGACTAAACAAATTAGATTTTAAGAAACGTGTATTTTTTGTTAAAAAAATTTCAATATATCGCTATCGAGACATAATGGATCCAAGCTTTGTCTATCTCTTAGTACATTCATATCTAGAACGGTTTCGTCTAGATCCTGTTCCAAATTTTGTTTCATATACTTTACTTCAGTGTCAGCAAGATCAGAATTTGCATCATCAATAAGGCTCTGTAATAAAAAAGAAAATATTATAGAGCGTAAAATTAGCAAGGGCGTTATCTTTGTCCTCGACAAAAATTAAATAGATAGTGACGAATAGAGAATAGAGGACGAAAAAATGTTAAATAGCTGATGTTAGGTCGGACGGTTTGTAATGCTTTACCGACGTCGTCGTCAACCCAAACCAGAGCAAATTTTCCAATTTTAACGTTGCCAACTAGAGAAATAATACCTCAAATTCAGTAGCTAAGAATTTTCCCGACTTTTCATCTAGGTCAGCTTGCGGTAGGCCTAACATTGCATTGCCCAAGAATTTATAAATGGATCTGCAAGATATAATAAAGATTTGTATTTGAGAAATGTTAAGCCAATAAATTTTACATACCCTAAATCAATTCCATTGAGTTCATCAGGAGTTGGATGTTGCTCATTATCGGCAATAGCTTTCATTACTAATGCGGTTTCAAAATTACATTTGTTATCAAGTTTATAATTCTCAAAAGCCCATAGCCAATCGCTGATATTTTCAAAACTTAGCGAGCCACATTCCTCATGTACGGAAATTTGCGTATTACGAGCATGGGTATTGAAAAATTCTTAAAATAAAATACAACAAGTTTTTTATAAGTGATATGAAAGGCATTTATTTATGGAATAACTCACTTACCTGCCGCATGATCAGGTGCAACCTTTAGTTTTTTTATAACACGAGCAATTTCTTGAGAGTTGCATCCGCTTGTCAATAGTGTTTCGAAAATTTTTTTTTTACTGTAGGGGTATAGTTTCTTTAAATTATCCTTTTTATCGCGCTTTGCCTTTGGCGCTACAACCTTTGGTTCGATATCTTCGGCTGGAATATGAGAACATATTTATTAAATCATATCGGATATGATTTTGATATATATCCCTCAGAAGCAAAAAGGGCGTATCTCAAAAAAATGCGTTCTGACCTGTAAAATTGAGATAGAGAATGTTCTCTTAGGAGGTTTTTGATATGTTTGAACTAAGATAACACGAATATGAATTTTTTGGAGATACGCCCTTTTCGCTTCTGAGGGCAGTATAGCCATTCTATGTAGGTTTTTCTTAAGACTACTTTAAGTTAGTCAATTTCAGCAAAATGCGAATAATAAAAGATAATTTAGTACTTAGTTATACAAAGTAAAATTCAGAAATATGTATGAAGGAAGTTACTTTGTTAAACGCGACGAATGGTTAATACTCGTAGTTTGTATAGTAACCAATTTCAAAAAACAGTCAGTTCTGAATTAAGCTCTACAATTTTTTCCCCCAATTTTATAACTTATAATTAATTGTAAATCGATGCAATTTCATATACATATTTCAAATTTCTCGAAAATGAAATCCGAACCACACTTTTGGATTGAATATTCGTCCTTGGAGTTAAAGAATTTTAGGATTCAATAGCACACTGCATCTAATTAAGTTTATGTCAATCATATTCGTGGGCCAATAATTCCGCAACCCCAACCGTGTTGGCGCTAAGTGCGGCTGCCTCTTTTGCCCCACCATAGCTACGCTAATGTTACTAATTACACAGGCCGACAAAATTTAACCAACAATCAGACCCAGAAACCAGACTATATATTTCCGAAGGTTTTTGATGGGCTGATTCCGAATCTGGTCGCAGAATTGCTCCATCACGTCAGGTTTTCGAGATATCCTAACCTAAAAGTGCAAAAAACATTGTTTTTGCCCATTTTTGAGGTTATGTAGCACCGTGAATTTTCTTTTTTTCAAAAAACTATATGTGTGATCTTAAAGAGCTGTTCTTCTTCTTTCCAATGTCGTTGAGTTTTCTGAAATATCTTTCTTTATCGTCCAGTTATCGCATTTTGAAATTTTCAAATTTTTTGACACACAAATGTTCCTAATGAGCTTGCAGGTACAGGCAAAATCACAAATATGAAAATTTCAAAATGCGATAGATCGGCAAAAAAGAAAGATATTTCAGAAAACTCAACGACATTGGAAAGAAGAAGAACAGCTCTTTAAGATCACACATATAGTTTTTTGAAAAAAAAGAAAATTCACGGTGCTACATAACCTCAAAAATGGGCAAAAACAATGTTTTTTGCACTTTTAGGTTAGGATATTTCGAAAACCTGACGTGATGGAGCAATTCTGCGACCAGATTCGGAATCAGCGCATCGAAAACCTACGGAAATATATAGTCCGGTTTCTGGGTATAATTTTTGTCGGCCTGTGTTATTATTGAAAAATTTTTTAGGTCTTCGATTTTCTGCTTTAAATGGGTCGCTAGCTGCTCATTTATAATAAATTATTTCATCATAGTTCGGTTAAGTTTTCCAATATAAATGAAGAAAGAAAAAAAATAATTTTTAAAATATTTTGTACCTCGGTAAATATCAACTCTATGAAAAAAATTTTTTTTTAAACAGAAATTGTAGCGCAATAGTGGTTCGACTTACGCCGATATGATTTTGGTAAATCTGCATAAAAAATTGGAAACTTCAAGGTGCAACTCCTTACATTTTGGAATACAATGTCCCACATATGGCATCAAAAAGCTCCCAATTATTAAATTAAACAATGTTTTTAAAATAATATTTTATTTATTTGCTTGAATAAAATTATACGGATAATTCACAAAATTTTTGGAATACCTTATTTCTAATTAAATCAGTTCCATCAGGTATATGAGTAAGTCCCGCAAGAACTAAGTTTGATGATGTACATATATTTTTTAATTCTTAAGGCTTTCTATGAATGCATACAGTGCAGCACTTTTGCGATCGTAAATTGTCGAAATATTAAAAACATATTTTTGAAAGAAGAGCCATACTAATGACGATTGATTAGGATACTCCAGTCTGAAAACTTGGAATACTTTAAAACAAATGTCCAAGGCAGATATAAATGAAGAACACTTTAAAAAAATTTGACCAAAATTAACGTAAAACTCCTTCAAAGATGTGATGTCTGAACCAATAACGATAATGCATGGCTGAATTGTGTTATTTTTTTTCAATGAGTCTCTTAGTTGCTTTTCTTTCTTTAGCTCCAAATCCGTCGCCGTTTTTACATGGACAATGCTGCAGTTGATTGCATCTTCAATGGAGGTATTATTCACAACGATTTTGCCATCTTTATTGGTTACATATATGGAGGTCGGTTTAAGAGCTGCATTCAGTAGCATGATGAAGATGCAGTCCTTGGAATCTGAAAGATCAAAAATAAATAATAATAACACATGTAATGAAGTCTTTAAAAAGTCATTACTTTTCTCCAAAGTCGTATCCGCTAACTTTTCAAATAAGTCCTTATAATGCTTATTCTTAATATTGGCCTTATAATATTCATAAAGTTCGTATTTTAAGTTTGCCCATTTATTAATCAAAAGATATTTCTTATTAGGGTAGAGCATACCAAAGTCATAATCAATCTGCAATTTATTATGTCAATATTATAATTATAGTCCCAGAGACGATGACAGAAAAATGGAGTGTATTGCGTTATGAGATGAAATTTTCATGAAAGGAACTAGAAACTAAAACATATAATTTATTACTTTGGTTTATGCCAAATTATTTTCCAGACAATTGGAAAAACTCTTCTTTTTTTTGTAACATTCAAACTTATATATTTTGTATTGGGATAGATATGTGCCATTGCCATTGTTTATAACACTGTACATATTTGTTTAAAATTTCTTCTTTTAACTCGATACGCTCCATTTTTTTACAACCGCCTTTTAGATTATTATTTTAAAGCTACAATCTTACAAATTCTTCTCCTCCTGACTGCTTGAAAAACGGCCATTCGTCCAAAATGTAGTTTAATCCCTTGTCGGTTTGTATCTCGTTAGTGCGAAATGAAAATGTAGACATCCAAAGATCCATAGATTCCTTATCATAGTTTTTCATGTGCTTCATCTTATTCCATTTTGATATTATTTCTAGAGTTGGTGGTGCTGTTACATTTGTGGACGATTTTTTTATTTCCGGATTCGGTTCAGGGTTATAGGATGAAAATTTCCGCTTTCTGTTTAAATTATTAAACTTGTTAAACAGCATCCCAGACGAATTTTGCCCATATTTTCGAGAAACATAATACATTTCCGAACTTTCATTGGGAAATATTTCTTGTATTTCGTCGGCTATTTTTGCAAGCTCCCGAAGACTAGGAACGGCGTACGTATTATTGCTAGAGTTGTAGTAATACTCTACAATGCAGTTCAATAGTTTTTTTCTATGCTCTTTCTCAAATTTCTGTTTCTCCGTGTACAGCTTAATTAAACCCTGTCCACAAAGCGACATCTTTAAGATTTCGGATAGAAGCTACAATATTTGTAAATCTTATAATTTACGTACAAATTATACATTACAAGGGTTTAAGGGGGGGAAAATCTATTTATACCACATACCCCTTCACGAATTTCAGTTGCAGAGCTGATAGTTTTTTCCGACAGTGCAGTTTCACTCCTGTTTAAAAACTGGTGCTGCTGAATCCAGCTGCATACCCTTGAATCACCGTAGCCAGTACTTGTCGCAATGTCAGGGAACTACATATGTATATTATATGAGAGTATCTCGAATTTGGTTATCAAGTTAAAAACCAATTATTATTACCTTTTCACTTTTCCACAAAAATATTTTTTCCCGTAATTCAGCTTTTAAAGCAGTATTTTCTCTTTCAGGAAAAACAACGTCGAGGTCATCTTTGTTGATATACTGCAATCGGTCGTAGGTGAAACCGCAAGCTAGTAGAGTTTAAATAGATTGAATATGCACATGGAGAGTCAAAAATAATAAAAAAGTGAAAATTTCAGGTAAAACATTCAAATTGAAATCTCACAAAAAAAATTATTTCCTAATACATCGCTTCCTTTCTATTAAACGGTGTGAAACTTAGATTGAACACAACAGATTTGACAATTTTTCACAAAACCGTTTTCACTCACTTGAACTATGAATTGAACCTTTCTTTGTTTGAAATTATCTAATCTATAATTTTTTCCCAAGTTAAAATTCGGTGTAGTTAAAAGAGAGGAAGAGATATATTAAAAGCACAAATTTATAAAAATAAAACTTACATGTTAGAGCAACAAACGTTGACTCCAGGTTAAATTCCGTCAGTAAATCCAACAGTTTTACATCTGCTTCAGGTGGCTCCATAAGTATGGGAACAACTTCTTCGTTTTCCAAGAAAACTTCATTCTCCACATCTTTACAAAAATAAATTAAACTTTTCACGCATTATTTCAACACAAAATTAATTCTAATTTCACTTTTTACTTTTGAGAACTTAATCACACAAGAATTTCGCAAAAAAAAAAATCTCGTTACTTTTTTCATATCAAATTTACATTATTTTCATATTAAATCATTTTAAAATAACATTTTAAGTAATTTTTCGCAAAAAGTTTCTATATCTATAAATATAAAATAAATCATTTCAAATTGAAATATTTTTTATATAGAATTGATATTATTGTGTCAAATCTGATTTTTCAAACTGTGCTTAGCAGAAAAAATCCATTCAGCAGATATAATAAGCAGAGCCAAAAGCTGTGTCCAACTTTCACACAACTTATCAAACTTTTAAGTGTATACGCCCATTTCTTTTACTTGAATTTATACTAGTTGTGTATTTATACGTGTCCAAAGTTAGCTTTAAGGGTCTTTAGTTGACTAAAGTTGCCTATGTCTTTCATATTTACCCCAAAACGTAGTTAAATGAGAGCGAAACAATGAGCAAAATAAACAACTGATCCCTCTATCTCTCCGAAAAAAGTTAACAAAGGTTGTCTAAGGAGTTTCTTTAGTTAAATTTGTTAAGTGTCAAAACATAAACAGTTGATAGTCGAAAATATAAATTAAATTCATCTTAAGTTTGTTAAAAATCATATATGTAATACTTATTATATATACAGTGGCGACAATTTAAATAGCACAGGTAATCTAACTTTTATGGTTGTTGAAATTACTACTTCTACATTTCCAAAATCAAAATAACGAAGTCGCAAAAATTAAGCATAACTATTGCTTATTGCATTAAAGTAAAAAAAAGTTCAGTTCCATTGCTTATTGAAAAAATATGTTATAAAAATGAAAGTAATATTCTATTTTACAAGACAAATTAAATAGCACACTTCGCGTATTTTTAGTAATTTCCTTAGAAAAAAAAAAATAAAATACATATTAATACAAATGCAAATTAGTATTTTGTTATAAATCCCTTGTTTCGTATGACAGCATTACAGCGGCGTTCCATTGATGATACCAAAGCCTGGCATCGCTCCTTCGGTATAGCTGACCAAGCACGCTGCACTTCGAGCCAAAGTTGATCCAAATTCTTGACCGTGAATCGATTAATGGTGCGACCAACGTCATTTCACAAGTTCTCAATGGGGTTGAGATCAGGAGACTGCGCTGGCCAGTCCAGGACATCTAAATTTTTGGTTGAAATCCACTGCTTCACGGACCTTGCGGTATGCTTAGGGTCATTGTCATGCTGAAATTTCCATTTCAGTGGCATTTCCTCTTCCGCATAAAGTTGCATTACTCTGGAAAGGATTCCCTTGTTCTTAGTTTGGTCCATAATGCCATAATGGACGCCTATCCAGACGCAAACCTTATGTTTCAAAACGGAAACTAAAGCGTAGATTGCAGTTTGCAAGACAACATCGCGATAAAGACCCACAATGGTGGAGAAACATCTTATGGAGCGATGAGTCAAAGTTCAACTGCTTTGGAAGTGATGGCAAAAAATATGTGCGTCGCTGGCCTAATCAGGAATGCAGCCCAAAATACACAATAAAGTCCATTAAGCATGGTGGAGGAAATATCAAAGTTTGGGGTTGCTTTTCCTGGTATGGTATTGGCCCAATATACAGAATTGATGGCATTATGGACCAAACTAAGTACAAGGGAATCCTTTCCAGAGTAATGCTGCTTTATGCGGAAGAGGAAATGCCACTGAAATGGAAATTTAAGCATGACAATGACCCTAATCATACCGCAAGGTCCGTGAAGCAGTGGATTTCAACCAAAAATTTAGATGTCCTGGACTGGCCAGCGCAGTCTCCTGATCTCAACCCCATTGAGAACTTGTGAAATGACGTTGGTCGCACCATTAATCGATTCACGGTCAAGAATTTGGATCAACTTTGGCTCGAAGTGCAACGTGCTTGGTCAGCTATACCGAAGGAGCGATGCCAGGCTTTGGTATCATCAATGGAACGCCGCTGTAATGCTGTCATACGAAACAAGGGATTTCCAACAAAATACTAATTTGCATTTGTATTAATATGTATTTTATTTTTTTTTCCAAAGGAAATTACTAAAAATACGCGAAGTGTGCTATTTAATTTGTCTTGTAAAATAGAATATTACTTTCATTTTTATAACATATTTTTTCAATAAGCAATGGAACTGAACTTTTTTTTACTTTAATGCAATAAGCAATAGTTATGCTTAATTTTTGCGACTTCGTTATTTTGATTTTGGAAATGTAAAAGTAGTAATTTCAACAACCATAAAAGTTAGATTACCTGTGCTATTTTAATTGTCGCCACTGTATGTTAAAAATCAATAAAACTCCTAAGCAAAATCAAAACAAGAACTTTGTTAAGAATTGAAATATGTTTTGCCACTAGACTAGTATAGTAAAATTTTTAACTCATTCTTCCCAAGACACTTTCAAATTATTTTTGATACTCAACGTGAAATTACGCAATTTTTAAATATATTAGGATACTTTAAATCCTAACTTTTATTTAACTTGTTGTTCTTATATTGTAAGGCCACCTTTCAAAACAAATATATTAGCAATAAAATTCAAAAGGGTTAAATCAGATTTTTGTTTCTCTATAAAATTTGAAAATTGCAGTTACGATATACATAAATGTACGATATATGAGTATGGGTATTATGCATTAAAATATGAATTTTTTTAAAGTGGGGCGAAAAATAGCTAATTAGAAAACAGTTGCGTAAAGTTTAATAATATGGAACTAGCAAAGATTACCTGAGCTAGGTTTGATACACATGTGCATAGATAATGAATCTTCCATGTTTTTGTGCCGACTGGGCTTTCTTGCATTTAGCAAAACAAATTGTAAGAAGTCTACACACTTACAATTTGTTGACTGAATTTTGCTTGGCACCTTAAGTCAAGTATGATCAATGGTAAAAATGGTTAATGGTTAATGGTTATTTTCTTTGTTGTAACATAATGTACCTCATTGGAAGGTGTTCTTAATTGCTCTCAATTGTAAATATGTATATCTGTCCCGGAGGTACAGTATTAAAGTTTTTAACATTTATTAAAACTCAATGACCTTCAGTGGCGGATCAAGAGACATAAGAGTAGAACAATGTTGCTTATCATTTTAATTCTTCTAGTATTTCTCATCTGACGACTGTGGAGTCTGACAAATACTTTTATTGTATTGAAGATAATACCTCCCATTTGGATCTAAATTTGGAATTAGATATTTAAGAATTTTATTCATGGAAAATAATTATTAGCTATCACTAATCAGCGATATGAGTTTTTACTACATATTTTTATGTATTTACTTTTATGCGTAGACGCAATCACAAACTCTTTTCCTCTATCCACATTCACGCTTTGAGACCTAATCTAATAATTTGTACAAGCCAAGCGAAAATATCCCATGGAGCAATGGGAACCAGAGACTACGTAGCATGTACATTGCACAAACCTACATTTATAGCAAAAAATTATAGCGAAACCTTCTTAAAAAGCTTTCAAAAGTAGCATTCCATATTTTCCTTATCTTCCGCAAAATTATTTTCGATACGAACCTGGAGGTTTTAAATGAAGAAACAATTTCTTCTCAGGTGTTTTAGGCTTTCCAGGTGTTTTAAGCTTTTCAGCAGATTTTACAAACTTTATACATGGTAATCGATGCAGGTGGTCATCTGCTTCATTTTTCACCGTCACTTGTAAATTATTTATCTTATTTGAATTATCAGCCATTATTTTTTAAAAAATACTAAAATTGCAATCAAATTTTGTTATTATTAGTGAAATACAACATAAAAACAATTGAAACAATGAACCCGTTCAGAAAGCTAAGCGCTTCAAGACTTGTAGGAGCTTCAAGCAAATTCGTTCTGAACGAATATTGAACAGGGCTGCTTAGTGTAAGACGATTTAACGCGTCATTTTTTTAACGAGCAAAAAAAATATGGTTAACTTTTTACCACAAAAAAAAATATCTTTTTACCATTTTATCATTGCTGAAAAAACAAAATATCGTCAAATTTTTCACATGCAACAAAAAAAGTTAATAATTAATTTATTTATTTTTTCTGCGTTGCAGTAGAAAAAATTGTTTTCCTCATTAATGAATTATCAAAGTACTAGTCTTTTTACCTTTGTTTTGTTCTAAGTTTCTATTTTGACATTCGAATGTTCATGATGTTTCGTACTTTCAGAGACGAGTTTGACAGCCTGCAGACTCACAAGTTCGCTATTATTTAGACATTTACACGCACATTAGCCGACGCTGAAATGTTGTTGTTGCTATCAAAACCAACAAAAAAAAAATAGTTTGCTACGACGTAGTCTAAAATTAAGAAGAAAAATTAATAATAACAGATGCTTTCTCTTGTATTACTTTTATATTTTTATTTTAAAATTTATTTATGTTAAATAGTTAAACTAATTTTAGCTCATTGCTATTAACATTTATTTACTTAAATATTAATTTAAGCATTTTTCACATACGAACGCCGACGCATAAATTTTCATTCACACGACAGCGAACTTGTGCATCGACGAACCACGCCGATGTAGAAATACCGAATTATGTTCACATACTCAAAAACTACTCCGAAGTTATATGCCGGCGTTCAAATTCAGTTTGCGTGAGTAGCATAAAGCCCAATTTCCATGTGATCTTATCTTATCCCATATCAGGGATATCAAATCAAATTTTTGTAAGAAAGAAAAAGCATGCGAACAGAACCTGATGCGCTTGGAGAATATTCGCTGTCAGAATATTGAACAGAATTGCGGCGTACGACTGTTGAGCTGCGACGATTCGCCGTCGATTTAGATTTGATTCTATTTCACCGTCCGATCAGTGTTGCATTTCTTTGTCATTCTCTTTGCCAGTACGATTTTCTCAGCAAAATTTATTGTTTACAAATTTTGTTTTTCTCACTCTCTTTTCCCTATAGGATTCTCTCACAAGAAATCAGACGTGAAAAGCAGTCGCCGCCGCAATTGTATTTGTTCAAACGATTTTTCGTCGCGTTTTTTTTTTTTTTGACAGCGTTTATTCGTCGCAGCTTTACCGCCACCGCTCTAATTGTGTGTAGGCTATTAGACGGAACATAGAAATGACATCAAAAACAAACCAAAAAAAACAGCAGCACTACCACAACATATGTTTGAAACGGACCACACAGCTGACTTCGATGCTGTAGATTTGGGACATGGAAACAAAGAAAAAATTCTTTTAGTCAAATAAAAACAAAATTTAATTTCCACTTTTAAAAGTTAAAGAGAAAAAAAAATTTTACATTACATGTGCAAATTTTCAAATACTAAAAGAAAATATAAAAAACTTTTATTTTTAAATTTCTATGAACCGGTATCTTTTATTAGTGACATAAATATGCCTATATAATAAAAAAAAAAAAAATATTAGTTATCAATAATTAAGGGGACATGACACCTTCAAAAAATTTTTTCTTAAGCGTTTTAAAATGCGTATGATTTTTATAAAAAACACGATATCATTTTAAACCTTTGCATATATATTTTGACACAAAACAATATTTTGGAAAATTTTATTTTTAATATTTTTATGAAATTTATGACCACTAGAATTTTTTGAAAACAACACCAAAAAATCACGGCGGGCATGATTGCAGCTCACTGAAACCTCTGAAAAACAAAAATAAGAGGTTTAATCAGCATCAAAGCCGCCAGGGAATGAACTACAGGCAAATATTTTGGTCCAAAAATAACAAAATGGCTTAATTTTTCCGAATATTGTCAATTTTTCGGGTTAAAAACGTGCCAAAAATCAAAAACTTTAATACCGATCTTTCTGTCCGTAGTTCATTCCCTGCATTAATATGTGCACAGCAACATATTGAAATTTCAGAAAGATCGGTCCAGTAGTTTTTTTTATCATGCCCGCCAACTCGAAAAACGTGGTTTCGAGAAAAACGCATTTAAAGTTTTTTAACTATAGCTTTTCAAGTACTATAACTTGGACACGATGTTACTAACATGCTCGCTATATATTTTATAAGCCGAGTTTGAGGATTATTTTATTCAAAACATATTTTTCAATATTTTTTAAGCAAGAAACAGTCAAAAAAAATTTTTTAATTCTGAAAATTTGAAGGTGATAGAAGGGGTAAATCACACAGATCTTCTTGTGGATAAATCATACGTTAGGATTAAGATGTTAATGAGTACGAGTACAACAGGTAGGTACATTTTAGCAGGTACATATGATTGATGTTGTAATGCACTACATTGTGAGCTTAGCGAGCGTTATTTGGTAAATAAATAAAAAAATTGAGTTATATTGAGGAACATATAAATACTTAACATTTTCTTTTTCTTATGGGTCACTCTCATACTTTTCGTTTTCTCCTTCATATATTTAATACAAAATCTAAAAAAAAACTTCCATTTAAAAAGATTTAATTTTATAAAACTCCAACCAAACACTTTTAATTTTTTATCTAGTTTTTGTGTTTTAAGTTTAATTTTTATATTTCTAGATTTTTGGATGTCATTAGGGAGAGGAAAATTGAAGTCATTTTAAGAGCGTGAGAGTAAATCAATTTTCAAACCGAAATTTCAATGTGAATGGAGGAAAAGCCGATGAGAAAGCAAATTTCTTGTGATTAAATCTTCGTGGATATTTCTGCGGTTTCGGATTTGTCTTGAAACAATCTGAAGAAAAGCAGTTGCTGTAAAAAAATATAAATTATTACAATGCAATGGAATATTTATGGGAGAGAAACAAGGGAATAAAATATATTGTTGATATAGTAAAACACGGCGAAGTCGTGGGCATCAGCTAGTTTTCAATAATTCTGCATTCTTTCTAACTTCCTTTATGCTTCTGTTTCAATAGTTATAAATGAATTTATGTCAAGATTTCTTAGACCGATTCAATATTCAAAAATTACACGATCCAGTTCAATCATTTCTCGGTTATTGGATACCGAAGTACATAATCACACTTATATCATATGCGTACAATTTTTGAAGCAACCTGAAAGCCTTAACTGACTGGTTAAAAATTAGACTTTTAAATACCGTGCTCTAAAAACTCGTTCCTATGCCTTACATTCTTCGCTTTATTAAATATGAAAAATCAGGTGTATAACAGAAGAATATGAAGATAAAAACAAAAACAAAATATACACTCCTACCTACCTACCTACAAGTTGAGCTCATATCATTGGGAAAAAAAATTTAGAAATCCCAAGCTCGTTACTCTATAACTCTGGATTATAACCAATACATGCTTGTGAAAAAGTCGTGTTTACTTTCGACAGTAATGAAGCACGCAAAACAAACGGATTGCATTTCTCAGTTAGAATTTTAACCGCGCACGGGTTGGTCATGTTCGTTGATCAATGTGAATGGAATAGAACTCATACGGCGTACTTCAAATTAAATTGTGTCGAAAGCAAAATATATAATTAACAGTATAACTCATAAGACTAAGATAAATAGATATACAGTAAAAATACAAAGGATTACATAAATTAAGCAGAGCAAAAACAGAGCGCACAATGAGTGAAGATGCTACTGCCAATAATCCTTTTACGTCGGCCGCTAATAGTGCTCTTTGGAGCCTACAAGGACGACATGATTCTAATTCAGCAAACGCAATGTCTTCATCTTCGCCAGCGACGATTCCACAAAATATTTTCACAAATCCTGCAATACAACCATCAAGTGTCATTAATTTATCCAATTCCACTGATGTGGTCATAGGGCCAATGACCCAATATCAGGGTCCAGTTACTATTTACCAATATATGGATGCAACAGTTGAGGCGCGTTCAATGCAGGCCAATGGTGGTATGTTATTTTTCCTTTTCTTTTTTTTTTATACAAAATGATAAGCTATAGTTATTCCAAGAAAAATTCAAAAAGCTTTTTTCAACGCAAAAAATCACTAAACCCCAAGCTTTTGCTCCGATATTGCGTTATTTATATCTGCTCTTTCGAAGAGTTTAAGATAATCGACTACGTCTGTACTACAGCAGTTTTAGTAAGTACGAGTATTTGCACCAAGTATGTAATTAAAAATTCTCTTAAAATCACAAATGTGACTCAGTTTAATGATATATTTTTACGTTATTTCGTATAATTGTAGTTTGCAATTAAATATTTTACGTTCATACGGAAATTCCACTAAAAGGACCAACATTTTTGACCACGAAAACAAGTTTTTTTTTTGGATTTTACCAATATGAATTTTTCACAAATAAATTTGGTTTTGTTTTATGGCTGGTATCTGTTAATTAGTTTGTTGTATGTAAACAACTTTGGCAGCTAGATGGTAAATTATGCTTATTATTTAGCACCCTACAATATCGATGTGCCTTGCTTTGTTCCAGAGCTGGCACTCTCAGAACATTCCTGTTGTTTTTTTTTTTGCATAGAAACGTCGAGACAGAGAGACTCCAAAAGTGCTCCAGAGCGCTATAAAATGCAAATTATTAAAAAAATTACAACGCTTGCCACTAGATGACTTGGATTCGAACGGATTTTACAGATGGCTCGTACTCGACTTTTTCGTTAAATTTTAACGAAATCGGACAAAAACTCTGTCCGCGTTTGAGCTAGGAAGCTCAAATATTGGGAGAATTATTTTTACTCTTCAAGCTAAAATATAGGCAAAAACAAATAAAATCTATATACAAAATTTTTAAAATAAACACCCTACTATATATGTACATACAATAACAATTTTTAATTTTTTCTTTTTTTGCGGGCGTTGTAGTCAAAAATACTTTTTTAAGAGCTTTATAACCTGAAAAAAAAAATATCCCAATTAAAATTCTCCTTTGGATGATTTCTGCGCACGGGCCTGTCTAATTAGCATTCAAGGAAGCGCATTTCATATGTGCATCTACGGAATGACATCCAAAGTAATAAAAATCAGCAGTGAAAGTAGCTTTCTGCTTCCCTTGAAGCACATCCAAAGCACTTTATATGCGCTTCCGTGTGTCCCGTTAGGATTATATTAAACAAAAAATTTAAGATATAATACACATAAACTAAATTTTTTTTGGTAAGAAAAATAATTTTTATCTCATAATTTCATGAAATATGATACGACATCTCTCCACAAAGAACAAAAAAGTATAAGTTGAATCGGATGGATGCAATAGCACACGATATTAAAAGATCTTCCGGGATCAAACTCCGTAACATGGAAAAACATTTCCATTCATGCAAGCGCAAAGTTATCATAAGCTTAAAACTCTTTGTGAAATCATGTGATAAAGTTAATAAAAATTAGTGTATTTCTATATTTCATTGGTTAACCGTGCTATAGAGTTGCAAGTTTTGGTAAAAAATTTCAAAATTTAATGAAACTATTCAACCAATTTTAAATTGTCTTATATAAATTTCATGGTTTTTGAATTGCCATTTTAACGAAATTTTTTTGCTGAATTTCTCACCCTATTTTTAAAAATATTATATCTGTGATTTCTTTTGCCTATACTACTAATGTACTACTTAAGTACACTTTTCTATTCTTAAGATCTTGCCAAATTATTTATTTAAATATCGATTTTTTTTTAATTTCCAGGAATAAATACATCCAAAGAAACAACAAATACTTCAATTGTACAAAAATTTACCACAACGTCTAAGCTGGTAGGTCTGCTAATTTTGTCGATTATTATTGCCAGCACAGCAATTATCTATTTTTCAGTCTCCAGTAATAAAGATGAACCTACGCAACGTGGTCCAATATTATTTGGAAACAACTATAATCCAGATACTTGTAAGTTAAAAATATGTTCTCATTTATGTAATGTTTAGTTATAATATATTTTAATATATTATATAATGTATGTAATTATGTTTATATATACAAAAATATCTCAAAATCAGTACCGAATTTAGGAAATGGACATCTTGTTGTCGACCGCATGCATTGGGGAGCTTCAGAATTGGCTAAAGATCTAACGATACCCTTGAAACATCCGACCCCATATGTAATGATTACACACGTTAACACAAAATCCCTACCCTGCCTCAGTATATACAAGTGTTCAATTAAAATGCGTTCTTTACAAGATACAGCCATCAGCGAGAATAAGCTACCAGATATAAGTGGAAACTTTTACGTAAGTTGAAATCGATGAACTACAATGACCTGATTATACTAATGGAATAAAATTTCTCCAATCCGGCAGGTCGGCCATGATGGTAATATATATGTTGGTCGAGGATGGGACTACGCAAATACATATGCGAATAACACTTTGAGTGTAACATTTTTGGGCAACTATGATCGTAATATGACATCTCCGAAACAAATTGAAGCAACGCAGTATTTACTCGCTTATGGTTTGACGAATCAATACCTTGAATTGGATTACAAATTAGTGGCGCAAAACCAGGTAAATATTTATATATATATTAATTTTTTGTAACGTTTTAAAATGTATTTTCTTTTTTAGACAAGACCAATGAAAAGTCCTGGTGAATATATATTCGAACAAATTAAAAAGTGGCCACATTTTTACCCCTGTGGCATGGATGGAAATCCAAAGTGTGGCAATGAATTGGGCCTACCAGAGCTATGGGAAGCGCGTATGTAATCAAAGATAAATGAAAGCTCCTAAATTAATCCTTAAAAATGCAATATTTTACAAATTTTCAAAAAAAAGCAACACGGTCAACACTTTTTATTTTTATTACATGTTTATATTTAAGTTTGTGTTTTGTGAAAAAAATATATGTTTATGTTATAAAAAAGTTTTTATTGAACTTTTGCTAATTTCTTCATGTTTCTGCGATTTGTTTAAAGTGTGATTAAAAATTATAAGATATAAAACTCTCATTTGGTGAAAATCACATGTCACAAAAATTTCATGAGATAAAAATGTAGCAAGATATAAACTGAATTAGCGTATGTCCTTTTGTGATAAAATTTCAACGTCAATCCAATATTTCATAAAAAAATTTGAAACGCTTGTGTGAGAATGCCCGACCATGCACCATCACATAAAGCCATCTTGTGCATGACCTTTGGGCCAAAAATTCATGTCATCGACTAAGTACCGTATTCACCCGATATGGTCTGAATTTTTCCTGTTTTCGAAGATAAAATTAGCACTTCGCGGAAGGCCACTTTGAATCCTTTGAAGCCTAAAAGCGAATTTATTGAAGGAGCTGAAGGTTTTTCTTCAACCAACCCACGAAAAATTAATGAAGGACTGGGTGGAGCGGTGGGACCGAATTGTTTATGAATAAATAATTTCGTTTCGTTTAACAATTCCGAATAGTTTTTACACAGAATGTAAGTATATACATATATCATATTATAAATCAGATGAAAAATATATATTGGCTTTTGAAAATACAGTCATCTATAAGCCATTTTTTTTAATATGGGGTTTATTTATTTCAAAAATCATACCTTAGTATGAAGTTACCAAAAAATAATTATTTTCTTATACATCATTTGAAAGGCTAGAAAAAAATGTTAAGGGAAGGTGTGAGACTACTTTTAATTTTTATCTTCTAATGAAAAAGTACTTTGCTCATGCAATTACTTAAAATTATACGAGTAATTAATTGTGTAGGTAAAGTTTTTTCGTCAAAGAAAGTACATATGTAAATATGTTAATTTAAATAAATTAGTTTTGGCCGTATCGAATAAATAACCGGAATCTTTTTTAGTGGCTTTTGTTACGAGTATAGAATAAAAAATACATATTAGCTCTCAATAATTAAGTTAATTATATTTAGAATGGGTAAATCACACAGATCTATTCGTGGTTAAACCATATGGTAGGATTAAGATGTTAATGAGTACGAGTATAACAGGTCCATATGATTGATATATTAATACGCTACATTGTGAGCTTAGTGAGCGTTATTTGTTAAATAAATAAAAAATTGGGTGAAATTGAGCAACGTATGAATCCTTTTTATTTCACTTCGTCTCAGGGGTCATGTATATTAGAGTGATTTAAATTTTTTTTGTTTTTTTTTTTTAAGGTGCTGTTGCTTAAAAAATAAGTTTTTGAAATGAAGAAAAAGTTCACGGAAATTCAGCTCTGTACCTCAATTTTATAAGGTGGCGCCGAAGCCTGTTAGTTTTACATGTAAATTGTATGGAAAAATTATCTATATAAATAAAATAATAGCCGTTTTCGATGAACGGGATTCACGCAAAGTCTACTGAATCAATTTCGATCAAATTTTTTTAGTTATCTTTCTTAGGCGCTTGGTCTTAACATAGAATTAAAGTTATCACGATATTCCTCTTATATATCAAAATATTAAAGTTTTAAAATTGCTTAAAAAAATAATTTCACACATAGAAAGAAGCATGTAAGCATAACAAATCGTTTAATGGCTAGTTAGTGGGTTATTAAGGGTGTGTGCGCTTTATTTTTATATGGCAATGCGATGGAAGACAAAAAACGGAATTTTACTCTCGCTCTCATTCTCAATTTGTCAACACAACAACGAGGAATTTTTGAACAATGAAAAATGAAAAAAATTACAGTAGGTTCACACATAGAAAACACACATGCTGTCCTACATGGCTTGACAACATGTGCGACTGTCAATATTGCTTTGAGTTCGAGCATGCCATCAAACATCAATTGCAGAATTTATGAGCGTCCACATCGAAGTAAACTGCATGAAATCCTATTTAAAATGAAAAATGTTCACTACGCTTGACAGTCAGTTCAAACAGGTTGTATGGTTGGACAAGCCAGCAGGAAAATTAACAATTTTTTAAATCCATCTAACATGTGTGTCAAGCATGAGTTCACATAATCGAACATTGATGTTGTCAAGTCATGTTGGACAGCATGTGTGATAATGTGAACTGGGCTAATTGAATGTGTTAGTTAGGCTTTGTTGTTTGTCTTTCATATTTATGGAAGAGAAAACAACAACAACTCTAGATCTGTGAAGAAGAATCAAAATTGACTGTTACAGTAGTTCTATTTAAAAAAAATTAAATTGTTTGCCTTCGCAGAAAAACAGGCTACGTGTACAAAGTCGCGGGCATCTGCTAGTTTTTTACTAAAAAGGTATCTGAATGAATAGATGATTAATGCTGTTGAGCTGAAAAAGGTCAATTTTCGAAGTAATTTTTTGCGCTGAATCCGAATCAGAATTGACCCATCATGTCAGAATTCTGATATATTTTAAGTTAAGTACCTAAAACAAGATGTTTTTTGTCCACTCTCGAGGCCATGTATAGGATGCAAAGTTGATCAGCTTACTTTTAACAAAATCATAATTTTGTACCATCCTTGCCTTTTAAAATGAGCTTTCAAGTGGTGATCAGTGACGTTTTCTTGCAAAGTTACAGCTATTCCAAAGTAACATGAATTTGAAACCCGTTGGTTAATATTGTTGGGTTGCAACCCTTTGTAGATCAAATTTAAGTCACTTTAAAATGGCTATTACTATGTATATTTGAAAAAAATTTAATTTTTAAGACTTTCAGTCGTTTTAAAAGATAATTATAAATAAAATTACTTGCGCAAATAGAAACAAGCATGCAAGCACAGCCATGGTGTAATAACCAAGGTGGCGTACTTAAAATCGAAATTCTCAAAAGTTTGGGTTTCTTGTCCTTCATTGTCTTGTTTCGTAATTTTTTTTTTTGACACTTCGGTGTTTTGATTAATTGGCCCGTTCAGCAACTTCAGTATTTTTGAAGCGCTTTAAACAACTTTTTACTAAGAGGTATATGTGTTGGGTTTCAAAATTCCGATACGAACAAAAAACTACACTAAATAATGTAGCAGGCTTCAATATGATAGCAATAAGTCTTTTTTGTTTTTGCAATAACAACCACATCGACTAAATTTTTAAGATTAAATGTAGTTTGCAGCTATCGTTCAGAAAATATTTAAGATCTTACGCTTAAGCGTTGCAATTCATCAAAGCGCTTAAGTTTTCTGAATGGGCAATTGAAATGTTATGAATGTCAAAACTACAACAAATAGGATGACAGATGATTGAAAATCGAGGCTCTCCCTAATTACTCCACCTTGGTTATTACACCATGAGCACAGCAAACCGTTTTATGGCAAGTTTAAGTGTTTGTGTGTGTGCGTTTTGTTTTTGTTTTTTTTAAGGTGTAATTATGAAAGGCGAAGTCATTAGGGAGAGGACATTGAAGTCATTTTGAGAGCGTGAGCGTAAATTGATTTTCAAAACGAATGTCAATAAGATATAATAAATTTCAATGTGAATGGACGAATAGCCGATGAGAGAACAAATAATTTTATGACTTCACCTTCATGGTTTTTTCTGAGCATTCGGGTTTTTCTTAAAAAAATCTGAAGAAAAGGATTGCTGTACAAAAATATAAATAATTGCAATGCAATGGAATATTTATGGGAGAGAAATAAGGGAGAATATATTGTTCTCGTAGTAAGATACGCACACGGTGTCGCGTGCATCAGCTAGTTTTCAATTATCACGCATTCTTTCCAACGTCGGCCGATGCTATCTTACTTTATTTCATAGTTTTAAGCAAAGATTTCACGATTTCTTAGACCTATCCAAATTTCAAAAATTGTACAAATCGTGTCTCGGTTATTGGATATTGAAGTACAAAATTACACTTACATCATACGCGTACTTTTTTTTAAAGCAACCTGAAAGTCTTAACTGACTGGTTAAAAATTAGACTTTTAAATACCGTACTCTAAAAACGCGTTCTCTATGCTTTGTTTTTCGCTTTATTAAATTTGAAAAATCAGGTGTAGAACAGAAGAATATGAAGATAAAAACAAAAACAAAATATACACTCCTACCTACAAGTTGAGCTCATATCATTGGAAAAAAATTTAGAAATCCCAAGCTTGTCACTCTATAACTCTGGATTGTAACCAATACATGCTTGTGAAAAAGCCGTGTTTACTTTCCATAGTCATGAAGCACACCAGACGAACGCATTGCATTTCTCAGTCAGAATTTTAACCGCGCACGGGCTGGTCATGTTCGTTGATCAATGTGAATGGAATAGAACTTATACGCCGTACTTCAAAATAAATTGTGTCGAAAGCAAAGTAAATAATTAACAGTATAACTCATAAGACTAAGATAAATAGATATACAGTAAAATACAAAGGATTACATAAATTAAGCAGAGCAAAAATAGAGCGCACAATGAGTGAAGATGCTACTGCCAATAATCCTTTTACGTCGGCCGCTAATAGTGCTCTTTGGAGCCTACAAGGACGACATGCTTCTAATTCAGCGAACGCAATGTCTTCATCGTCGCCAGCGACGATTCCACAAAATATTTTCACAAATCCTGCAATACAACCATCAAGTGTCATTAATTTATCCAATTCCACTGATGTGGTCATAGGGCCAATGACCCAATATCAGGGTCCAGTTACTATTTACCAATATATGGATGCAACAGTTGAGGCGCGTTCAATGCAGGCCAATGGTGGTATGTTATTTTTCCTTTTTCTGTTTTTTTATACAAAATGATAAGCTATAGTTATTCCGAGAAAAATTCAATAAGCTTTTTTCAACGCAAAAAATCACTAAACCCCAAGCTTTTGCTCCGATATTACGTTATTTATATCTGCTCTTTCGAAGAGTTTAAGATAAACGACTACGTCTGTACTACAGCAGTTTTAGTAGGTACGAGTATTTGCACCAAGTATGTAATTAAAAATTCTCTTAAAATCACAAATGTGATTCAGTTTAATTATATATTTGTAATTTGCAATTAAATATTTTACGTTCATACGGAATTTCCACTAAAAGGACCGAAATTTTTGACCACGAAAACAAGTTTTTTTGGATTTTACCAATTTAACAAATATATTTGGTTTTATTTTATGACTGGTATCTATTTATTAGTTTGTTGTATGTAAACAACTTTGGCAGCTAGATGGTAAATTATGCTTATTATTTAGCACCCTACAATATGGGCCTTGCTTTTTTCGGTATTTATAATTTTAATGCTTTTATCAGTGTTACCTTTACGGTCGATTGATGGATGAATCAATGGGGAGGGGATCGCGAGAACACTAGCTTTAAACGCTAACATAAAAAAAAACGACAGTTTTTTTTTTTTTTTTTTGATTAAATAAAATATTTTGCGTCAATAGAAAATGGCTATAAATAGATTTTTAAAGTTACCACGATAAATAGTAGAAAAGGTAGAAAAACAAAAAGTGCAATTTGGAATTTATTTTCTGAAATGGAGTTTTTTAGAAACAGAATTCAACAACGAGAAAAAAACTTTTGCACCATTTGATAGGGAAAGGTCGAAAATGGATTTTGAACATCACTTAGGCAGGCGCGGAAAATTTTATCTCCCCGGGCACTTTCGGCGAAGCTGAAATTGGACATATTGGAAGATGTAAATACTGACCCGCGGCCGAAGGCCGCCCAATTACCCCCGCTTACAACTTGCCAAGTATATAATGAAATTGATGCATTAAAATGTCAATGCACATCTTTAGGCTTAAGCTAACTAGTTTGGCCGGTAACATATACATATGATGAAAACCAACGACCATTTTTCCGACCCAAGTCGTTGCGCCGCCCACTCCGCCCCTATGTACGCCACTGCACTTAGGGTGGCTCCAAACCAGGGAACATTTTTGGCATATCTCTAATCGATGGTGAAAGGTCGAAAATGCATTTTGGACATCGTTTGAAGTGCCCCCGGACCATGAAACGGACCATTTTTATCCATTTTGGGAAACAATTTTTTTTGTTCCAATCGATAGAGAAAGGTCGAAAAATGATTCTGAACATCACTTTGAAATTTTTCAAAAATGGGTCGAATACTGTCCATTCCATGGTCCAAGGACATCTCATGTGATATCCAAAATCCCCTCTCACAACTCAGATTCGCGCTCATTATTGCATGCAATGTACACACTCACGTTTCAAATTTTTGGTAGTAGCTCAACAACCACAGTGAGCCACTCAATGCTGTTCTCAGAATTCAAGTTTTTGGGAAAAAAAATGTTCCGGCACCTATCGATGGGAAAATGTTGAAAGCGATTCCTTCTAGTGTGTTTAAAAAAAAATTCTTGAACCAATTACTACAATAAAGGAAATATTTAATTAACTACATTTGTAAAAAAAATAAAACCTTTTTGCATCCATCGTAATGATTGACACCCCTTAAGAGCATGTTTTGGCACCATTTTTCGAAGCAAAATTTAATAGGCGCAAGTGGAGTTCGATGCTGACAGTTTTAGAAAAAAAATTACTACAACAAAAAAAAAAGTCACACTCCCTTAGACAAATTTTCAAAAAAAAAAACTAATAAGCGTCATCTTTGGTCTTGCCAAAAATTGAATATCCTACACTGCATAAACAGTAAAAGTGCGTGTCCCAGAACACATCCCCTGAAATGTAGTTTAGGTGCTCTGCTATAACATACATTCGGTGCAAAAATTTCCGGAATTCTTAAATAAAACGAAATTATTTATTTACTGAAATGTTGTTTGTTTCACAGTATGTACATTAGGGTGATTCAAATTTTTCTTAAATATTTTGTTTTTAAAGCGCTTTTGCGGAAAAATTAGTTCAAGCAGCCATACTTATAACCTTTTGAGTTCTGGGCTTAGGCGTCATTCGAAAAAGAATATTCACTGAAGGTATGCTTAGGCTTAACTCATTGCCGCCATAGAACAGGGAGAACTTCGTTTTAGCTATTACGTGACACTTACAACACTTAACTTGGCTTAGCCAAAATAAGAAAAAGATCTCGCTTGGGATTGAGAACAATGGCAAGTCTTTAATGAGTAACCGAATATGAAAATAGTTTTCGTTGTCTATATAATTCACGAAATGCTTGCTGATTAAATTTAAGCCTAATACAGTGCAAATTGACAGCTGTTCTATCGAAAGTGCCTAATACTCTGAAAATACGCTTTTCAAAACTTTCCTAAAATTTACAAAATAAAACAACCATGATTTATACAGAATTTCGCAATATTGCTGCGAATTATTTGTAAATTGAAGCTACACGTAGTAAACGTGATTTGAAAATTAAAATATAACTTTTTAAGCTACACACGTAAATTACACTGTGCGTCGGAATTTTTTGATGAAACGTTTTCAAATGGATGGAATGAAACGTTTTCAAATTGATGAGTAAGAAAACGTTTTTGATTTTAAATATCGTTAAATCGAAGATATTTAGATCATAAGCGTATCTAGGAGCGGAATCATCGCAGAGGCTTCTTGGTGGCGCCAAAATGGTTCTCAGTATTAATTGAAATGTGCAAATAATATTACCTTTTTTTTCTGAAAATTTCACAATTTTTTCCAGGGCAGGGGGGTTAGTTCTTTGCCGCGGGCGCCAAATGTTCAGGCGACGCCAATGACTTAGATATGTGCGAGAACTCGAGGGCTTCAGAGTACATTTCATGAAGTTCGACTTCTGGTTAGCCTTAAATGAAAGAAAGAATTAAAGAAACTATAAATTGATATATGAAATTATAATTGAAAGAAACATTAAATTTTTGCATAAATTAGTAATTATATTATTTTTACAATAAGTTATCAAAGTGTATATAATTTCCAAACAAATCATAATCACATTGATTTAAGAAACATTACTGAACTTAGCCAAAGCAAAAAACTCCGACATATGGCATATTGGTCCTGAGCAAAAGCCCCTTTTAATGTCATACCAGAATTTGCATGCCAAACACCAGAAGCTCAAAATTGTCGCACAGTGTTGCTGTTGTATAAGTATTAGCGTTGCGATAATAAATTTTATACGTACTGTAATAAGAAAGATGTCAATTGAAGTATTTTTTTTATTTTTAATTTTGGCATAAAAATTACTATTGTTCGTAAGCAAATACAACTTTAAGTGCACGATTACTGATATAAACAATATAATTTATAATTAAAATCATGTGCATACATTAAACAGATACATCCATATACAAAGGTATCCAACAAGAGTGTATATTAGAGTGAAGTGAAAAATTTTTCACGATTTTTAATTTCTGAAATTTTTTTTGTAAATATTATTTAGATAAGGTAAATTTGATCCCGATTTGGGAATATTTTTTGATTGGAAAAAAACATAAATCAAAAACTCTTATGAACAAAACAAAATTTTACAGCATAAAATTTCATATAAATTTTTTTTATAATAAATAAAACAACGACCCACCGCAGCGTTTCAATTTGTTAAGAAACTGTTACTGTCGATAGTCAGTTATTGCTATCTGCAACAGCAACAGTTTTCGAAGAGCTGTCGCAGTCGACTGTCTGCTATTGCTGTCTGCTGTGTAAAATTCAATAGCCGAAGCAACAGTTCACGAAGAGCTGTCACAGTCAATTGTCGGCTATTGCTGTAGGCTGCGTAAAATTCAATAGTCGAAGCAACAGTTCACACAGAGCAGTCGCAGTCGACTGTCGGCTATTGCTGTCTGCTGCGCAAAATTCAATAGTCGAAGCAACAGTTCACGAAGAGCTGTCACAGTCGTGTCAGAGCTTTAAGCAATCAATAAAAATAATAAAAAATAAATAACAAAAAAACTACATCTTCATGCATATTAGGGTGGTTCTTATATAATGTTATTTTGAAATATAAGTTAAGCGCCTTTAAAATACATTTCCAAAAAAAAAAACTCACTGTAAAATTTGTGCTGAAAAAGCGTTTTTAAAGAACCACTCTTATATTAAAAAAAAAAAAAAAAAATTGGTTATTAATTTTGCTCCAACTTCTGCATATGTATGTATGTACGTGTCATTATTATTTTTCACATGGGATTTTACAAAATCAAATCACAAATTTATTCACACCACTCTAGCGGGTATAACTACTAGAACTGGCGCTGGCAAAAGTTTAAAATCGTTTATCCACAATCAGTCAAGAGTCAACAGAGAGACCACCACAAAATGTCAGCGCGAACAAAGTCAGTCAGTTAGTTTTGACTGCCAGCGCGTCATATTATTATATCCGACACATACAGCAGGCGGAACCAGTTCGCTAGAGTAGCGAAAACGACAAAACTTGCAGAACAAATACAAATTTCTTGAGATAGAATTTCGCTGTGACTTTAGTTACGATTTAGTTGGGGTTGCCGCTGCAAGAACGGAATGAACACAACACGCAAAACGTTTCAACATTGACGCGTAAAGTGACGAAATTTTAAGAAAAAAAATTTTGTAAATACCGGTAAAGTAAATAAATCATAAAATAAAAAAAAAAGTTAAATCAACATTGATAAAAAATTAAATAAAACTCTTTTACCGAGTACCCACCTACCGCTTCTTCACGCACTCGTACTCGTATGAACAGAAGCTGTGGAATATATTACGTGTAATAAGTGGGAATTAACGTATTTTCTTATCTAAAAACCGCATTACTCATAAATACCTACATCTGAACAATGTGAAAATTAAGTAATAAAAAGGGAAAATAAAAGAACATTTGAATTTCAATAATAATGCCATATATCACAATACAAAAGACTAATGAAATATAATTTAATTATACAATAAATACCATGACTAAACAGCTAATGTAGTTGTGCACCCACGATAATTGACAAATTTTAATAATTTGAGAGTAAAATAATAGTCAGTAACAAAAAAAAAGTACGCAGAGAATTTCTAATTAAACCATCAAGCACTCGGACTATAATGGAAATTTCATGAATATGAAACTTCTACTCAAAATTAATTCGGAAAAAACACGTCAACGTCATCAACGTACAGATGTAGCTGCGACGTCATCGTTAACAGCAACAAACGCATCATCTAATGCAGCTACCATACAGCAACGTCAGTATTTTAATTATTTGTTTATTATACGTAGTGGATGCGTTAATCATTGAGCATATGCGTAATGCGCTTGTTGATTTTTCCAAGTTTTTCGCAGTTTTGAAAAATTTCTTGGATTAGTTGAATTAGTTGTCATTGTATTTACTCTGTGACACGCACGCTTAACTTCTTTCAGGTTTCCCATTATAACTGATCCTCCTTAATCTTCTAGAGCTGTTTTTTTCTCGCCCAACAATTTGATGCTCACAATTTTTGGCGTCCAAATGTTTGTCGTCCAACTTTTTCCTGTCCGACTTTTTTGTTGTCCAACTTTTCGGTCGTTAAGCTTACTGTCGTCTAACTTTTTTGTCGTCAGACGTTTCTGTCCTTGAACTTTTTGTCGTTTAATTTTTTTGCTATCCAATTTTTTCCATTCAACTTTTTTAGGTTCAACATATTGTCGCCCAACTTTTTTATCGTCCCACCATTGTGTAGTTAAGTTATTTTCTCGAACTTTCCTCAACAACTAACGACCGATTTCGTTGAAATTTTACGAAAAAATCGACTTACTAAATAAAACGTAGAAAAAGGTGCCAAGATATAGTGTATGGGAGATGTTACCCACTATTGTCAAACCACGCCCACATTTTTCGTGTGACTGAAAATGCAGACAAAATACACCCGAAGGCGATTTTTTTTTTTAATTTGTTTGTATTTAATTTGGTCCTATATGCCTATATTATAGAATTGGGATTGAAGAAATTTCTCCCAAAATTTCAGCTTTCTATATCAAACCTGCGAACGGCGCAATCAGTATGTTTCCTATTACAATTTATATTATTTTCATATGAATTGTAATAGGAAAGCTTCAGAAAGTGCACCGTGCGATATCGCTTGTTCCACCTCATAGCTTTACAGAGCATCTCATTGTTCGATATGACTATGTATAGTGTAAGACCGAAAGATTCAATGCATGCTTGTTCATATATGTATGTATGCATGTATATTAGGGTGGTTTTTATTTGAAGTTGTTGGGAAAGTCAAATGCGACACCCCTCAATTGCTTCGAAATAGTATAAAAAAAAGTTTAGGTGTTTTTTTAAGTTTTTATCTTTAACCCATGCTGACCCTACTTCAGTGTGAAGTTTGGTTTTGGTCGAATTTCACATTGAAATAGGGTCAGTAATTGTTAAAGATAAAAATTTTAAAACAATTCCTAAACTTTTTTTTATCCTATTTCGAATCAAATGAGGGGGCGTTATCAGTTTTTTTTTTCTAAGAACCATCCTAATGTATATACACGTAAATATAATTTATTAAACTTGGCTAAGGCTGCATTATCAGGTGTGGGCAATTTATATAAATGCGGGTCGTCAGTAAAATAATGTATTCTATGAGTTTAAAATTAGTCATTCGTCAAAATAGTCATAATTCACTTATTCTGAATGGAACTGAGAACTGCAAAATGCTTAAAATTAGTAAAATAAATTTCAAATAATTACTAAAACGTTTAGTTGTAATGAGTTTTTATCCTACTAGCGCTAAAAGCAATGGAGTGTGAAATTAAGTGCACTAATTTACTCTCTGCTTTCTAAATGATAATCTTTTACTGTATTTCTGTGGTCATAAGGCAAAACAACAAAAGTCGATGTGTGATGGCATGGAAGCTAGGATGTTTGCTTGAGAGAGAGTACATTAAAAAGAAAGAAGGACATCGCTAAGGACTTACACTTTTTGTCGTTAACCTATAACGTCTTTGAATGATGAAAATATTGAAACCGTGAAGAATTTATTATTAACACACATTATACACTGAAAAAAAATAATAGCAACCAGAAAAAGTAATGTTTTGATTTTAAATTAAGTTTTAGCCCGGCATTTTATTCAAAATATTAAAAAGAAGTTTTAGTTGATTTAAATAAATAAAAATGTTTGATCATTCTACAGATCGATCGCATAGATCGATCGCAAAGGACTGGCTTAGCCATTGCGCCACAGAAGCACAAACAAGAAATTTTTATTTCGAATTTTTTTAGCAAGACATATGATTAAAAACTCGTTTGACTTTTCCCTCAGTGTAGTTGAAACTTTTCGAGACGCGAAACTTTTTTCAAAAGTGCTTAGTTGTTAAAAACTTTGATCATTAAAATTAGTCCCAGAACCGACTTTTAATTTTAAATATATCCAAAAAAAAAGTTTAGAAACAACTTTAAAAAGTTGAACCGAAATATTATTAATGCGTAATTCCAACCACAGTGCACACTTCCAAAAAATGTTTTAGACTTAAATTTTCGAGTGGTTTTCTTTGCTGAAATATTGAAATGATGAATAGTTATGGAGCTAGGACTTCTGACCAGGTTTTTTTTGCTCAAGTTGCGCTGTACATATGAGTCAGCTGGATCTATTTTTCTTTTCCTCTGATGCAGTCCATCAATGCTTTGAACACCGTTTTCCTCTCTCTTAGACGATATAGAATTTCTATAACTCTTTTACTCTTCCGTTTATTTCAATATAGAGAATCTGCTTAACCTCTTTCGCGTTAGGAGTGCGCTATTGTGGATTTTCTGTGTAGAATTTCAGATTGCAGCTCGAGAAGAGGGAACACAACGGTCGCCAAGCATTAGTAGAGTTTGCTGCTGAACTCAGCAGGTATGTTCTTCTCAGTCGCCGAGGCTGTGCAATCGTCAGTGTAAGAATTGAACAGGTGTGGAAACAGAAGGCACATCTGCTGCACTTCGATCTGACTTTGCTGAATTCTCTATTTTACTGTCCGACGCACAAGTAATTTGTTAGTCAGGATTGCGTGACTCGCTTTAGAATGCCGTAAAAACAGTTCTGTCGCATGGTTTGCTTTAATTTGACCATAGTTTATCTGTGATTCGATAAGACCTAGCGCAGTGGGCCAACTTAAGGTGTTCAGACGGAGTAGGCAAAAGATGTGCTTCTACTATATTGACCACTGTAGCTAGTAGTGAAATATGTCGATAGGATAATAATGCAGTGCGTTATTTAGCGCTTCTCCTATATGTATGTACTATATATTCCAACATCGGTTCATCGTTATGCTTAAACGTGACCATTAAGATCCTATCCACACCAAGTACCTTCGATGCTTTGGATTTATTGATGGCACTTCCAATTGCGTTCACCAACAGTCGGATTTTCCTAAAAGTTGCTAGCTTCAACTTTTATACTTAGCTACATTTGAGGTTCAATAAACTGTCTGCCCTTTTTTTTCTAAGTAAAAAAGCTGTGAGATCATTTCGCCTTGTGAAGTTCAAGAGTGGCTCAATTATGAGCCAAAGTTCCTTTGACCCACTTCCTCCAGGTATTCGAACTAATTTGTCTAGCACTTAGATAATTTTTGGTTGTGTGTACGCATATATATTCTTGTTTCTGACACGCCTTCTTTTCATTCATATAAGTTTAGTAGGAACATTTTATGGCCTTCATTTTTTATAACTTTTACTTTGGTGCAAAAATAGATTTCATTTTAAGTTCAGTTAACATAAGTAAGTCCAAAATTTGAAGCCAACTAAATATTATACCTTTAGCCTTGTGTGTTTCAAATGGATTCTGAACGAAATTTCATTTTTAGGAATATCGCAATCACGGACTGATACAAACACATCAGTATTACAGAAATTGACAACAACCTCCAAAGCAGTGATAGTACTTATATTTATGGTCATTATTACAACCGGAGTTACAATTTATGTCGAGGTGAACAAACACAAAGCAGAGCAACAGCGTGGTCCCATAATATTCGGCAACAACTACGATCATGACACGTGTAAGTGAAAATCAAAACATTTCATAGATAACACTGAAAAAACATCTCACAAATATAGTGCAGAACTTAGGAAATGGACATCGTGTTGTTGATCGAGATCAATGGGGCTCTTCGGAGTATGCAAAGCCGTTAACAATACCACTGAAACATCCAATACCTTATGTTGTGATTACACATGTGGGCGTGCAACAAACGCCCTGTGAAAATATTTATGATTGTTCAGTCAAAATGCGAACAATACAAGATGCGGCTATAGCTGAGAAGAAACTACCCGATATTAATTCAAACTTTTATGTAATTTGCACATCGATTTTTACATAGCTAACCGAATATATAATAATCGTTTTGACATTTTGGCAGGTCGCTGGTGATGGAAACGTTTATATAGGTCGCGGTTGGAGTTATGCGAATACATATGCAAATGATACTTTAGCTATTACGTTTTTGGGTGACTATGGACGCTATCATCCAAATCCGAAACAATTAGATGCAACATTATCTTTATTGAAATATGCCGAAGAGAATAAATATCTGACGTTGGATTATAAAGTAGTGGCTCAAAATCAAGTAAACACTATGAAATGATAGAATGATAGATTCATGTTTTATAAATTGTTTTTTGTTTCTGTGTATAGACAAAATCAACTAAAAGTCCTGGTGTAAATGTGTATAGGCAAATTGTCAAGTGGCCACATTTTTATCCATGTGGCATGAATGGAAACCCAAAATGTGGCAGTGAACTGGGAATGCCAGCAGTTTGGGATGGAGTTATGTGATTGGGATAGTGAAAATTGCCTTTAGTACTTGCTAATATGAATTACAACTTTCAATATTAAATTTATTTTATTGATATTCAATAGCTTCTTTTTGACCACATATTGTACATTTATTATCTGCACGTATTAAGAGATATTGTTAATTAAATTGTAAATATACTAATAGATATACATACATATATCATAATATGGTATCGTTTTTCAAATTTAATTCTTAAAAAAGTAGTGAACCAAAAAAGTAGTGAACCAAAAAAGTTCAATTATATAGTAATGGTAATAAAATAGACAAGAGATGTCTGTACAAGGAAAATCACGGTAAATAAAAGGGAGGAAAAATTTTAAGAAAGCAGTAAAAAGTAAAAATCTTATTTTGACCCTTTAGGGGTACTGGGGGAAAAGTGGGCAACTAAAACTCATTTTTAGTGTAGGATATTATTTTAGCACATCTAAATACGTAATATAAGTAAGGTCTGGATTTGATTTTTTTTTTTTTGATTGACTTTCTTTTTAACGTATTTTTAAAGTTTGATTTTGAGGTTATGTCAAAACCTAAGAGTGATGGATGAATTCTGACCCCGGATTTGTTTTTAGCACACCAAAATACATACCGATTTTATTTTTCTTTTTTTTTTGTGGTTCTATGTAATCATAGTTCATATTGGTTGTGTATAAACGTTACAAACTATTTATTTCACATTTTAGAAAACATGTAATTTTCAAATAACTTAGGTATTGCAAAAATATGTAAATTTCAATCTTAGAAAAAATAAATGTTTGGCAGTTTTCATTTAAATTCAACATGCTTTGTTTAAATGTTATTTTAACATAGTATAATCGAAATTTTCCGAAAAAGTTATTCAAATTGAATCATCACATTAGCCAGTAAAGTGGCGCAAGAATTTCTTTGGTTAGGAAAAATTGAGATAAATAATTTTTATCTCATAATTTCATGAAATATTATACAACATCAGTCTACAAAGAACAAAAAAAAAATATATGTATATATATATAATTTCAATCGGATGCAATAGCACACGATATTAAAAATCTTCCGGGATCAAACTCCGTAACATGGAAAAAACATTTACATTCATAAAAGCGCAAAGTTATCATAAGTTTAAAATTCTTTGCGAAATCATATGATAAAGATAATAAAAATTAGTACATTACGAGTACTTTAATTCAAAGGTTAACCGTGCTATAGAGTTGTAAGTTTTGGTAATAAAAACTTAAGAAATTGAAGAAACTTAGAACGAAATTATTTTGTTGAAATAAAAGTAGCATTTCTCAACCCATGCTTATTTTTAAAAATATTATATGTGTGATTTCTACTGCCCTCAGAAGCGAAAGGGACGTATCTTAAAAAAAAAATGCGTTTCGAGATAATTGATGTTTTGTTTGCGTCTATTTATTGAAATACCTGTAACATTGAGATATAGAAAATTCTCTTAGGAGATTTTTTATATGTTTGAACTAAGACACCGGCATTTGGAGTAGTTCATTAGACGCAAAATTTCTTAAGCTATCCGATGTCATAAGAATCACGAATATGAATTTTTTTGAGATATGCAATTTTCGCTTTTGAGGCAGTATACTACGAAGCACGTTTCGATTGTTAAAATCTATTTATTCAAAGATCGATTTTTTTTTAATTTCCAGGAATAAACACATCCAAGGAAACAACAACTTCTACAAGTGTACAAAAATTTACCACAACGTCTAAGCTGGTACTTCTGCTAATTTTGTTGATTATTATTGCCACCACAGGAATTATCTATGTTATAGTCTCCAATAATAAAAAAGAGCCAACACAACGTGGTCCAATATTATTTGGAAACAACTATAATCCAGATACTTGTAAGTTAAAAATATGATCTCACTTTTCTAATTCTTAGTCATAATATATTTTTATATATTATATTATGTATGTAATTATGTTTATATATACAAAAATATCTCAAAATCAGTACCGAATTTAGGAAATGGACATCTTGTTGTCGACCGCATGCATTGGGGAGCTTCAGAATTGGCTAAAGATCTAACGATACCCTTGAAACATCCGACCCCATATGTAATGATTACACACGTCAACACAAAATCACTACCCTGCCTCAGTATCTACAAGTGTTCAATTAAAATGCGTTCTTTACAAGATACAGCCATCAGTGAGAATAAGCTACCAGATATAAGTGGAAACTTTTACGTAAGTTGAAATCGATGAACTACAATGACCTCATTATACTAATGGAACAAAATTTCTCCAATCCGGCAGGTCGGCCATGATGGTAATATATATGTTGGTCGAGGATGGGACTACGCAAATACATATGCGAACAACACTTTGAGTGTAACATTTTTGGGCAACTATGATCGTAATATGACATCTCCGAAACAAATTGAAGCAACGCAGTATTTACTCGCTTATGGTTTGACGAATCAATACCTTGAATTGGACTACAAATTAGTGGCTCAAAATCAGGTAAAGTTACATTTCTTAAATATATATTTAATTATACTGTGCGACAAAATTAAAGTTTATTTTTTGGGGCCAAACATCTAGTAGTATTAGGCCCACTTTATATTACTACCAAGACGTTTCACTACTTTAGATTAAATAAGGCATATCTTCAAGATTAAAATTAAAATCAATATGCTCATCAAAGTTATATCTCGTAATGACAAAGCCTTAACCCATGCACAGCAATTTGACACTAAAAATGTGACACTTTTGGTTTTTCAATCACAATTTTAAAACAGCATAGCTTAAACTCTGGTGGACGATGTTTCAAGATAAAGGTTTTTGAAGAATTCAAAGAATGTTTCAACCTTTTTATGATCCTAAATATATTGATCCTGAAAGGAGCCAGAAATTCTTTACAAAGTCATCAGTAATTTTGTACACCTTATAAAATGTGCTGGGTTCCTCAATCGACTCAAGACCGTGAAAATTACAATTTTTCAGATATTTAGTCCGGCAAGGAGCCTAACTACTGATTTATATATTTACAGTAATACCAAATCTCTTGCTGTTTAAGAGTTGTGTGGTCGAAAAACTAAACGCGTTTAGTTTTTAGTAATGCATGGGTTAAGATTTTGTCATCACTATGTTCTGTAGGATTATAGATGCTTTGAAGAGGAATAATTTGACAGCACATATAACCTGGTTTTTAAACCTCGACCTTATTTGACATAAAGCATGTCGGTATATTTGACAGAACGCAGCGAAAAGTCATGATGGCAACGTAAAGTGGCAATGCTACTGAATACCGTTGAGAGTTTAGGATTCATAGTTTTAGTGACTCACAGTGTTAATTTTTGTAACGTTTTCAATTTTATTTTTTTTTTTTCTAGACAAAACCAATGAAAAGTCCTGGTGAAAATATATTCAAACATATTCAAAAATGGCCGCATTTCTATCCTTGTGGAATGAACGGAAATCCAAAGTGTGGCAATGAATTGGGCCTACCCGAGGTATGGGAAGCGCGTATGTGATCAAAGATAAATGAAAGCTCCTAAATTAATCCTTAAAAATGCAATATTTTACAAATTTTCAAAAAGAAGCAATACGGTCAACATATTTTATTTTTATTACATGTTTATATTTAAGTTTGTGTTTTGTGAGAAGAATATATGTTTATGTTATAAAAAAGTTTTTATTGAACTTTTGCTTATTGCTCCATGTTTTTGCGTTTTCTTTCAGTGCAATCACATTTGAGGAAAATTGCATGTTACAAAAATTTCATGAGATGAAAATGTAGCAAGATATAAACTGAAATAGCCAATATCCTTCTTTAATGGAGCAGATCTGATCTGATCTTTCCTTGATTGTTTTCTGGCTTAAAAACTTGACCTCGTTCAGAAAGTATTAAAAGAGTATGCCGCTTTGAACTTACGTTGTTGAGTACAATCATTTTTTAAGGAAATACGTGCCCTTTTGAAAATCCTTACTCACGAATGGTTAAAAATATATAAATATTCGCAGGACACGTACCTTCACTTTTGAAGTGCCTGAGATTAAAATTACTTGAAGTTTTGTATAATAGACACGATTCCATCAAAAAACTCAAAACGACCGAATATGGACAAGTGCCGTTCTTTTCGTCCACTCCTCAATTATAGTGACAAAAAGCCAAAAGTTTAATAAGTAAGACAATGTGATATTGGAAATTAAAACTTGCGCTCTTCCGAAGTCTAAACTTTTTCAAAAATTAAATCTTAGTGTCAGGGGCGCTTCCAGAGGGATATCACTTAAAGATTATATTTTTCAGGGCCTTAGATTGAAACGTCCTATTATTTGGCGCAACAGTATTCCGCATCCAAGCTTTTATTACAGTTTTTATTTACCCATAATTGTTGCCGGTTATTTTATACATCTCATTAATATGAAATTAATAAAAAAAAGTCGTGACATATTAGTGAGGAAGTAGAGAAAATGATTTTGAATATAATTTTTATCGTTTTTCTCGTTAATTATAATTAAACGTACAGCTATTAAATTATTTTCTAGGGAATTAAATAAGAATTATTTTGCAAGCAGACTACAGATAACAGAAAAGGATGTTTCAGTCGGAATTGAAAAAGTAATGACCCTGAGTTCTTCATTTTTGATACTTTTTTTGGAAGATTTTTGGCGGGAGTAATATGTGTGATATATTTACATACACATGTTTTATGGATCAGCACAATTTCTGTCAACAATTCTGCCCTCAGAAGCGAAAAGGGCGTAACTCAAAAAAATTCATATTCGTTATTCTTATGGAATGAACTACTCCAAATGCTGGTGGTATCTTAATTCAAACATAAAAAGTCTCCTAAAAGAATTTTCTATACCTCAATTTTACACGTATTTCAACAAATTGACATAAACAAAACATCAATTATCTAGAAACGCAAATTTTTGAGATACGCCTTTTTTGCTTCTGAGGGCAGTATCTATTCTTGTTCAGGTGGAATAACATTTTTTTGAAAAACTAGGGCATCACATATTTTTCAGTGGAAAAAGTTTCATTTGTTGATGTCCATAAGCGGAATCTGACTACACGGACCTAATTTTTTGCAAATTTTAAAATCAAGCCTTCATGCATTTGTAGGTACTACTTAATTTAAGATTAGTTTTATATCTTGTTTTTTACAGATATTTAAAGATAATTATACGCGTAGTTACATATTTAATGTATGTAGATGTGTAAGTAATTATCATACACATAAATATGTGTACAGGCTATAAAGTTTTAAGGTGAAGTTATTCTGTGAATGTGGCCATAACTGATAAATTGTTTATAGATTCCAGGAAACAAAAGCACATTCTCATGAAACTGAATGCATTCAAGAAGAGAATATTAATTATGTAGTTCCAGTGAATTAAATAATTTTCAAGTGAATATGAATTGAATTGAATTTTAATTGAAATTAAATAGTGGCTTACTTCTAACCAATTCGGTAATGTGGAGCTTGAGTCTTATTACCTATTAACCATCATTTACCACGACATTTAAAGAAAACTGATGAAAGTGTTATTTTTGTCATTGTCAAAAATCAAATACCGCATTAACAATAGAAGTGAGTGTGTTTCGGAAAGGTAAAAAAGCCCTCGAAAATTTAACGAATTTAATGTGAAGGAACCTCAGCTTTCCTTCTAGAATATCAAAAAAAAAAAATCAAAAGTATCCATAATTATCTACACGAAACAGAACAAAATCACAAATTATCAACCCCCCTACTTCAGTCAGTTTTTGAAGACACAGAAAATAATTTCGGGATATTATTACCATCCAACCAGACAACACTTTGCCCAAGTTTGAGGTCAATAGGTAAAGTTCGAATTTTGGCTTAGGACTTAAAATCTTAGGCTTAAAAATTCGTCATATAGATCTCAGTATTTCAATCTTAAGTTTCGCATTTTATGAGAGATTTTACGGTATTTTGTCGAAATCTTTCCAACAATTGTCTGGTGCGAAACCATACCATTTCATGCATATGTATGTAATTTGGTTCTTCCAGTATAGCGATTTGAAATTTTTGTTTCTATGGGAGGTATGTATCTCACGTTTTTGTCGAAACCCAACAAATTTTAATTCAGATCTTGTCCGAATCATTCCTAGTACATATGTATATGTGTAAAATTTGGTTGCATTACTTTCAATAATTTTTTCAGCATAGCGTTATTGCTTGTACATATGTGAGGTGCCACGACCTATTGCTATAATTCGTTTAAATTTTGTCCGAATCGTTCCTATGTAATTATGTGAAATTCGCTTGTAATACCTAAAACAAAACGCTTGTGTTATAAATGTTTCTGTTGTATGAGTAGTAGGCGTGATCGGGACCCCAAGAACTATGATTGAAAGTGTAGCTAATGTAACCAAATTTTTCAAATTATCGCGATATCCACAGAAACACGTGATCACGTTGATCGTCGTATATACTTTTCTATACCTGCCACGCCCTCTTCTATGCATGACAAATGAAATGAAAAAGTGAATATTACTCACTTTTCTAGAAAGTCCCAAGCATTAATCAGGCAATTTTCTTAAATTGTCATTAGGACACTTTCTAGGAAAAATGTCCCAGGCGGTGCCTAACTTCTCAATCAGTGTTCTAGGTAATCAGTCGTTTAACGACTTACTGTCGCCTTTTACAGTTCTCTAAAGTTAACATAAATCTGCAAAACAAGGACATACTGTTTAATTCAGGCAAAATTTTAAACTTTTGCTAAATGCTTTTAGCTCAATCAGTACATCATTTACACTCTTAAGTACACATGTATGTATATACGATTAATGTATGTATAGCAGACATGCAACTTGAGTTGAGACATTAACAGTGTTGTTTGCTGTTATTATCTGGTCGTTCTCTGTAAATCAAACTAAACAAATATTTGCTGATATTTTCACTAAATAGCAAAAGTTTTACGTAAACTACGTGTGAGTTTCGGCTTGAGGCTCTCTTTCGGCAAAGCTTTTACTCTGAACATATTTGCTTGCTGATAAAAGCTGGATTTTCCATGATCGAATACAGTGAATTCGAAACAAGTTTCTTGATCTCAAACATTTTGCGGTTGAATAACGACAATAAATTTTTATTACTTTTTTTTTGTAATTTTTTGCTATTATAACTATATTTTGTCAACGTGAGTAAGTGAAATTAATAATATTTTTAGTTGCAATGAACTTCATGCAAATGAAAACGAATAAATGTTTTATTTTTACACATTTTTATTCATTTCAATCCCTTTTAAGTTAACAGCTTGTTCGATTATGCAGAGTTTTTTTTTTTAATACAATAATATTTTTATTGCTATGAAATAAAACAAATATATATTTTTAGTAATAAACTAAATAAATGCCAAAATACGACGTAAATAATTCAAAAATTATTTAATTTTAATTTGACGATTTTGGATATTACAATAAGACATCAAGTGGAGTACTTTAATGCAGGAAACAGAAAGATATCTTCTTTTTTACAATACGGGTATTAGGATTAACGTTCAGATCAGGGATCAGTAAAATTCGAAATTTCATAAAAAAAAAAAGTAGAAAGAACAACAAACGAGTACTCGCATAAACAACGAGTAGCAAACTTAGCGTCTTGGTCGTTTTCTTCGTGCATTGATAGCGATTTAGCAAATAAAACGCAGTTTAGGGGACGTCCATAAATTACGTGAGGTGTTTTTTTGAAAATTCGGACCCCCCCCTCCATTTGGTGAGATTTGGTGAGTTCTAGCGGGATACCCTTCCGTGAGACTTTCCATATAATTTTTGGATGTAACCTGCTATAATAATGTATACTCTCTGCATAAAAAGTTGAAGTGAGATATTCGTCGACCCCCCTCCTCCTTAATGAGATTTGGTGAGATTTTGCTGGTCCCCCTCCCCCCATATTTCGACTCGTGTAGTTTATGGACGGCCCCTTATGTGTTTGCGAATAAAACGACCAAGTTGCTAAGTTTTCTACTCGTTGTTTATGCGAGTACTCGTTGTTTTTTCTACCTTTTATTATTTAAAATTTCTTCTTTTTGCCGTTTAATATTTCAAGCAACCGTAGCTTTTCATTTCGTTTCAAAATGCCAATAGACAAAGTGCATATCTGCTGGGTAGCACTGGCATTTAAGCAACTTGCTATGTATGCATAGCAACTATTATTTTACTAGCTAAATTTGCTGTTTTGTTTTGGATTAGATAGCTAGCAGTGAGTGGCGAATAAGTTGCAGCTACTGTTATAGTAGGAATGAATGAGTGATATTTTTGTGATTCCGGCAATGTTTTGGCATACTCATATTCAAAGCTAACATTCAGTGACGTACATATGTAGTAGCTGAACGTAGGTTCGTGACTTTTCTTAGGACTGAAAAAAAATATTTCCAATAAATTTGTTTGTTAACTTTTGTGATAACGCTTAAAAAAGTGTAATGTTTCTAAAAACTGTTACTTTGGGGTCTTCATAGAAAGCGCAATAAATACTTTTAATAGTATACGTTGAAAGGCACTAACTCTGTTATATTTTAATAGCTTTATAATCAGCAACAGGAAATCTTACATCTCTTTAAAGTTCAAAGAAAAGAAAACTTTAAGAGAAAGAAACTTTTTAATGACTGCACACAAAGTCTTTCGAAATCGAAAATTTTCGAGACATGCGAAAATGTTCTCAGTTTACGCAGTTTGCACATATTTCGAGGCATCTATCTTCGCATTAAGAGGAACACCCTCAATGTAATATAAACGAGTAAGTCTGTAGATATCAGACCTTGAAACTTTTATACTTTTATTCAAAAAGTTTTCAAAATAAAAGTTTCTTAAAACTTTTTTGTTATAAAAGTTTTTATAAACTTTCTTCAAAAACTTTTATTGAATAAAAGTTTTTCCAAAAAACTTTTTCAAAAAGTTTATACATAAAAGTTTTTTCAAAAAACTTTTATGAAAAACTTTTTCATAAGAGTTTTTCTGAAAAACTTTTAAAAAAAACTTTTATTAATAAAAGTTTTTTTTAAAAATTTTTTTTGACTTTTATTAATAAAAGTTTTTTTTAAAAGTTTTTTTTAACTTATATTTTTAACAGTCACATGCAAAGAGTTTTTTTTGACTTTTATTTTTCAAAAGGCGAAAATAAAAGTTTTTTTTGTATGAAAGAACGAGGAAAATCCAAAAAAATATCTTGGATCACTAAGCAAAAAATTTCAAAGGAGAAAACTTAGGATTATTGATAGGTAATAAAGTCCAAAGGAAAATACTTAAGATGTTTCTGAAAAGAAAGAAATTTATGATAATTATGCACTTATAATTTTTAGAAAAATTGTGCTTAACGCATCAATGGGAAAAGGCCGAAAATGGATTTTGGGAGTACAAAGGAGGTTCCTGACGCTCCAAAGAGGTGCTTTGGACCCATTTTTCGAAAAAAAATTTATTGCACGAATCGATGGGAAAAGGCCGAAAATGGATTTTGGAAGTGACAAGTGAGGTCCCCGACCCTCTTAAATGGAATTTTTGGACCCAATTTTCGAATGTTATTGCACGAGCAAAATTTTTTTCGAAAAATGGGTCCAATAACCCTTTTAGGATGGTCGGGGACCTCACTTGTCACTTCCAAAGTCCATTTTTGGCCTTTTCCTATCGATTCGTGCAATAAAATTTTTTACGAAAAATGCGTCCAAAAAACCCATTTAGGAGGGTCGGGGACCTCACTTGTCACTTCCAAAATCCATTTTCGGCCTTTTCCCATCGATTCGTGCGATAAAGATTTTTTCGAAAAATGGGTCCAAAAATCCCATTTAGGAGGGTCGGGGACCTCACTTGTCACTTCCAAAATCCATTTTCGGCCTTTTCCCATCGATTCGTGCAATAAAATTTTTTTCGAAAAATGGGTCCAAAAATCCCATTTAGGATGGTCGGGGACCTCACTTGTCACTTCCAAAATCCATTTTTGGTCTTTTCCCATCGATTCGTGCAATAAAATTTTTTTCGAAAAATGGGTCCAAAACACCTCTTTGGAGGGTCAGGAACCTCCCCTGTACTCCCAAAATCCATTTTCGGCCTTTTCCCATTGATGCGTTAAGCACAATTTTTCTAAAAATTATAAGTGCATAATTATCATAAATTTCTTTCTTTTCAGAAACATCTTAAGTATTTTCCTTTGGACTTTATTACCTATCAATAATCCTAAGTTTTCTCCTTTGAAATTTTTTGCTTAGTGATCCAAGATACTTTTTTTGGATTTTCCTCGTTCTTTCATACAAAAAAAACTTTTATTTTCGCCTTTTGAAAAATAAAAGTAAAAAAAACTCTTTGCATGTGACTGTTAAAAATATAAGTTAAAAAAAACTTTTAAAAAAAACTTTTATTAATAAAAGTCAAAAAAAACTTTTAAAAAAAACTTTTATTAATAAAAGTTTTTTTTAAAAGTTTTTTTTGACTTTTTGAAATATAAGTTAAAAAAAACTTTTACTTTTATTTTCGGATATAAAAGTTTTAAGGAAACTTTTACTTTTATTTCACAAAAATAAAAGTTTAAAGTTTACTTTTACCTAAAAAAAAACTTTTATAAAAGTTTATTTCAAGCTCTGGTAGATATGTAAATAAATTATTAAAATACATTTTAAGTTATAGAATAAATAATTCCTAGGAAACTGCACTTGCGTCATTGTTTCGCTGCAGCTATGATAAATGTCTTTTCCTACATAGGTATGCAGTTTAAAAAATATAAAACCAATCAATAGCAATGAGTCTCATAACACTATCTTACAAAATTATTGGGTCATTTCTGTAATGCTTATGACTGAAGTTTTTGAGTTACAGTTGTATCATGAAAAAAAAAAAAAACTTTCCAAATGACCCTTAATATACCGAAGTAGGGAAAAGTACTTTTTTTGTATGTCAAAATATTTTTGATACAAAAGCGAAAGCGCTTTCAATCATCTGGTTTTAACACTCATTTTAGTGAAGGCACTTTGGAATAGAAATGCTATGACATAAAAAATTAACTTTTCCTACGCCAATTTTTTAATGCAGAAGGGACACATTATTATAGTCGAAAGGGATAGGAGGTCTCGTCAGAACTCACCAAGGGGAGGGGAAGGGGGTGGTTCAAATTTTACAAAATAAAACCTCATGTAATTAATGGACAACCCCCAACATAGAATTGCTGATGAGAGAGCAGAAGTAAACAGGCTACGCGCACAAAGTCGCGGGAACAGCTAGTAGTCCCGAGATATTCAATTAAATGGTATCTGTGTAGTCTTTCTATTATCTATTTTTTCTTCAAAATGCTCTTGAAATTTTGTTGGTTGCACAGTGTAATTCCGATATTAGTATCAGTTACGCAGTTTCTTATTTAAACACTTAATAACTTATTTATTGTTTGTCATTTACTGGTCATAAAACGACCTACGCTAACAAATGTTTCATTTAATAAATCGCATTTATTAGGAATACTTCAAACTCAAACAATCTTGTTGTTTTTATTTTTTTCTACAATAATTTTGTTATCAGCACGTAAAATGGTAAAATGATAATGCATTTGAACGGATATGTATTTATCAACAGAGTTCGAAAAAAAAAGAAACGACCTCGCAAGATACGAGTAGTATCAATAAATTTGTTACAATTATTGTTTCCTGAAAAAATTAAATTTGAATTTTATCAAACATCTTGCGGAATTCATATATGCGTCATACTTGTTGATGACTAAATATTTAGAATACGAGTAGTTCTATAGATATCGCTTCCATTTCTGCATGGTTTGCGGTAAAATTGCGCTTGAAATTTACTTTGTTGACAGATTTGAAATGTTCGATAGCGCAAACGAGTTTAATTAAGAAATATAACAGCAAAGATTGTGTAAGGTATGTTTCTAAAAACAACTCTAACAAAAATATTAATGTACATTATCTAAAAATTATTTTTGGGGAATTTACTTTTTCCCATATCATGCTTTATTTTAAAACAAATTAATAAATATTTTTAGTTTAAATCAATTGATCAATCAAACCGTGTTACTGATTTTAATATAAAAAATAAAAATAATAATTATTTCTGATGCCTCTCTAATAAGGTCGTTGATAGATAGATAGTATTTATTAATAAGTGTTCTACGGAATGTTCTGTTTAATCTATTTGCTACGCAGACGGAAAACTTTTGCCAAATCGTTTTATCACAGTAAGCTATTATTTGTCTCTCAGGTTTTACAGGGAAATTTCAATGTTTCATAGTTTGATATCAAATTTGATAAATTCTCATTTTATAAGATTTTCACACTAGCATCAAAAACTTCCTGCTTCTCAGATGTAGCTGACGTGAAAGAAAAAGGAGTTAACAAAAACGCATAATATCAGTGTGAAATCTTTCCTTAAAAACGTGATACAAAAACCAAATAAATGAATTTCTCAAACAGATACATGAACTAATGATATCCTTAACGTCTAACGTGGCATACCGTACTTCTTTTGGGAGTCCAATACATTTTTTTTACCCTTGTATTGCATAAAGTTAAAAGTTGTGGGTGAGCTGAAAAGAGACCTTTCCATAGTACTCAATTCAAAGATCATTGTACTAACACCTGATAGCGGAAAAGGAAGCGGAAGTGAATAGAAATAGAAAAGAAGATAGAAAGGAGAGTAGAGATTACTATTCCTCAAACTATTTCGTATCTTTAAGAAATTTCAGAAGCATCAGAAGAGGAACAGACAACAACAACATTTTCCTACATCTTGCAAAAGCCCGAAAGCTACAGTGGTAATGTTCTATAGTGTCGTCATCCTCAAGGCACAATAAACATAGTAAATCGGATCGGGAACATCCATGTTAGGCAAGTGCTGCCCACATGTATTTTGTCCAGTGATAAACTCTACCAACATTCGTAGGTCCTTTTTCCCCAGGTGAAGAAAAAACTTTGCTACATCTTAGACGGTCATTTCCCGATAGACTTTGGAATTTTTTAGAAATCCAGATCATCCAGAGCCGTGATACCGATGAATGGCTCCAGACCCATTGGTGTGGCTGCTGTAGCGTGGCTAGAAAATTCATCCGCTAGTTCATATGTATATGTTAAGACTCAACTCATTGTACCACAACCGGATTAGCAAGGGCCTTAAGTGCAGCCTTACTGTCACTACAGACACCTATACACTAAGGATATCCCTGATTTATGATTAAGTGAACCGTTAAAGCATAGGCTAGAAATATATGCAAAACACTCTACGAGGTAAGAGAAATAGTGTACAAATGTTACAAATAACGCCTCCAAAAAGTGACTTAATGCGCGTTTTGCTTTCAAAATAACAGCAGACACCAATTTATAACGAATTAAATAATTGACTAAGATACATCTTTTAATACTTCAATATAGATAATAAAAACAAAAAAAGATTAAAACATAAAGTTGTTTGGTAGTTAAACAAACGCTACTTCATATCAGTAAATAATGATATCTAAATCTTTATTGAGTTGAAGTAACCAAAAAGTCAGAACAATATATCAAGTATCTGAGTACTAAAGGATTTCATATCACTGGTAGTTGAAAAACCGATAGAACCTTTAAAACTGATTTTTTTTTATATAAGGAACAAAAAACTTCACTCTAGAGTTCAGTCTATGTCTTTTTTTTATAATATGCCTGCATGACCCTTGGCTGTGCTATTTGTGGCACTTCAAATTATAGCCAATTTACTGGATCTAAGCATTAGGTAAGCTAATGCCATAGTTTAACACTTAAGCACATAGATCAAGAAGGAAAGTAAAAAGTTGAAGTTTTTCCTCAAACTGAGTCTATACTACTCCTATTATATTTAGGGAATTCACAAGGTGTCATAGAGTTATAAATTGCAAGTCCTATTTGAAAGAAAATATGGCATGTGCAATACGACTCTCTCACCAAAAATTTGATAAATTTTTTTGGCATTCGCATTCTCTATACGTTTCTCAGTAAAATAAAAATAAATAAATTCAACACTAAAAATCATAGGGAGCAGAGTTGTATTTAGATAAGTCAGTCGTATTAATCGTGTGCCGTATTCTTTATAATAGTTATAAAAATGTTGCTGTTGTTTTCCATATGAAAATAAAATAAGACAATACAATTATGAACTGTGATTTTTGAGTGATGTTTTCGTTTATCTATTTTAATGAGAATCGTTTAGAGAAAGAGAGTGAAAAAAAAACAATTTGGTAAACAAGGAAATTCCACCCAAAGAGTCTTATCACATATGATATACTATATATTCATCAAAATAGGACTTACGATTTATTACTCTATGACACCTTGTGAATTCCCTAATTGTCTTATTTTATTTTCATATGGAAATTAACAACAACACTTTAATAACTATTTAAAAATAATGCGATTAATACATTTTATGACACCTTGTGAATCACCTTATTAAAAAAGTCGTGCGATTGTGTGCTTTTGTTTGCTTATACTCCTATTTAGGGGATGGCTGAGGAACTATTGGATCCATTTTGAGAATTTTTTATATTAAGCCTAATTTCCATGCTATCTTTCTTGATCCCATATCAGGGATATCAAATCAAATTTTTGTAAGAAAGAAAAAGCATGCGAACAGAACCTAATGCGCTTGGAGTATTCGAGAGTGAATAGCATACATTTGCTATCTATATAGCATATAGTGATGTCCTCCCTGATATTTGATATGATAAGTTCAAGAAAGATCACATGGAAATTAGGCATTAAGCTCCGACTGTTATAGGTCGTATTTTATTTTGAGTGAGTTATTAAAGAACGAGACGGAAACGTTTGGCGTTACCAACAAGTACTGACCAAAAAATGGGTGGTGTCAAATAAGTGGATGTGGTACAGCCCGTACAAGAAACATTTTGAAACGTAGGTTCCACCAGGGCCGTGTTACCGCATACGCCACCGACGCCATGGCGTATGGACGGTAAGGAAATGGGGGCGGCAAATTTTGAAAACGAGTATGGAAATCAAAAAAGTTCTGGTTTTTTATCTTATAATTTTTTTTTAAATATGGTGGCGGTAAAATTTTATTGGCGTACGAGCGGCGTACGGGTTCCACTATGCTAAAAACTTGTTAGACAATAAATCGGAGGGTTTGAACAAGACTTCTCATTTAAGCTAAAATTCAAATTTACTGATAAAACTACATTAAAGATAATGAATTGGCATGGAAACATTTAACAACACAAACAGAGATTGTACAAAAAGTGGGCGGGCTCGAGAAAAGTAGGCGTGGGACAGTATAACAACAACAAAAATATTGACAGTTGGCAACAAAGGACAGCATTGTCAAGCAGACTAATGACCAGTCAGTGATTTTTCGCCATTTATCGATAACGATACCAGATAACGATTTGATTTTTTTCAAACAAAATTCCTTTTTTTTAAATACTGTGATTTTGGAATTTAAGTTCTGAACCCTAAGCTGAATTTACCTCAGGTTTGTTTTCAATCAAAGAAAACATGAAACAAACGTTTAACATTATTTGGTATGAGCCTTGCGAATTAGAATCTCTTTTTTGGAGTGTTTAGTGCGCTTGAAATTAAAAAATTAAAATTTCTTGATGATAAAGAACTTTGATTCTATTTAAAACAAAATGTGAACAGCGGATGATGATCGCTTACAATTCTATCAAAAAAAATAGTTCTACACATAACATATGCCTTAATATTAATAGGTATATAATTATTGAGTTATAAAACAGCAACTCATCCCAAGCTGAAACTTGTAAAACGGGTTGAAAAAATCAGCGCCATACTTCGTGCGCACTACTGCCTTATCGAACAGAAGCGAGCAAAATGTAGAAAATATTTTTATTTTTATTTTTCTTTTTATTAATTTATTTTTTGTTTTTGATTTTCAAAAGTTAGGAATTTCCAATTAGCATTAATTACAATATTTTCACTTTAAACCCTAGCAACGGCAGTGTTTTTTTGATAATGCAACTCATCTTAATATTAAAAACCAGAAAAATATTTGAAATTTTCAAATGCAAATGTTAAGTAATTAAATAGAAATTAAATGAAAAAAAAAAACAACAAAAACATGTTCGACATTTTAAAGATTAATATTCTATTGTAGATTCTAGAGAATCTTCAACTTCAACTTAGACAAGGCAGACAGATAAAAACTAAAAAAAAAAGAGAGCGTCTACAAATTTTTAATGTATTAATATTTTGCTTGATTGTATGCGTGAGTATTTCAACCAAATGTGCGCATATTTAATATTTATTTTGCTAATTTGTTTTTTTAAATTTCTTATTTTTTTTTAAATGTTTAATACAAAAAACCTAATTGTACTAGAACTCTGAAACCGCAATGAGCGAGCAAGTGTGGAGCTTTAAGAGCTAACCAAGCTGTGGAAGAGTTACATATGCGCTCCATATGATTAGCGATCAGTTCTGTATGAGAAATATCGAATGTCGGGATTTTAGTTGATCGCAAGCACTCAAACGCGTCGTTGCCAGCTACGGGTGAGAAGAAATCACAATTCGGAAGATGTGTTTTTGTTTTTTATCAAATTCGAGCTAATGTGTTTTGATGTGTACTTAAATAAAAAATGTAGAAGAAAAAAAAAATAATGAAAAGAGATAATTTTAATATAAACAAAAGAATAAATAACGCAGTGTGAAGTTTTGTAGCTGAAAATCGAATTGCGCACGCGCGCTATGCTTAATGAGAGCTTTATGACGTGAAGCAAAGCTTTGAATTGAATACAATAAAGGTTGCTTCAGATAATTATGAATTTTTAAGAGAAAAAAAAAAAACGAAGCTTAATAAAAAAATTAACACAAATGCATAAATTAATTGTGTAGAAAAAAAAATAAAATAAAATAAATACTATACTGTTTAAAAATCAAATAATTACAAAAAAAAAGTGGAGAAATAACGTGTCTAATAATAAAAAGGTAAAAAAATGACAAAAAAAAATAATTTAAAATCAAACATAGTTATACACCGTTTACATACCCGGACTGAATTTTTTTGGTGAGCCGGTGCCAATCGTGGGTTAGTTTCAACAAGAGGATTTCACTATTGAATACTTGCTGGGCATTCTTTGTGAGGGCTCTTCTAAAGTTGTGAGCCTTCATGTTGATTTTGTTTTACCGGCCTTGACGTGGGCTAGCTCAGTATTTGCCAGCATAGTGATAACTGTCTATTACCTCTTTCTGCTCTACTATCTCGTCAACAGCTACATTTTTGCAGTCTTAAAACGGATGAAACATTATTACGATCACGATGTACTCTAACATTTTGTATATCCGTATTCGTGTGTTATTATTATTCATGACAATACACGTGTGAAAACTCATATCAAGCAAATTTTAAGCTCTGGCTTGTCTTGGCATAGACCTTACTTTCGAGATAGCTCTTGATCTTGGCATTATAAGGACCAAAAATATCATTCATTTTCAAAGCAGGATTCAATAACGTTTACGCGTTATTCTACTACAAAAATTGCCAGACTTAATGTGACAAATGTCAAAAACGGATGTCGTTTTGACGCTTTGTTTCATTCACAATTAAACATTATGTAAGAATTGTGAATATGTAAGTTATTTCCGTCACTTTCGAGGCGGAATCTGTAATGGAGTAATTGTGATTCATAACCGAAGTCAAAATAAAATGAATCCAGGTGATAAAGCCAGGATTAAAGTCGAACAAAATACTGTATGAAACTATGACACTGTAACCCAGAGTTGCTTGCGCCTAATTTCGAATTGATTCTCATTTCTACTGCCAACGACTATGATAAGCGATAAGTTGTCCAGAATTGATCAAAAGGAAATGCTTTGAATTCGGTGACCCGTTAAAAATTGTGAAAGATGGGAAGTTTTAATGCACTTACTACGTAGTTAGGGGACGTCCATAAATTACGTGAGTCAAAAAAGGGGGGAGGGGCTCCGGAAAAATCTCACCAGATCTCACCAAGGGGAAGGGGGGGTCAATAAATATCTCACGTCAACTTTTTAGTGCAGATTACATTTAAAAATTCTAAGGCAAGTCTCACGGAAGGGAGGGGGTTATCTCCGAAAATGTCTGTAAGTGCGAAAATTGCAACTTCTATACCATCGTGCTTGGGTAAAAGATAGTTGTGTTCATTTTCATTGTTTACTGCCAAAACCTACATACGATTTTCTAATTACTGGCGATATAATAAATTGTAAAATTTAATATTTAAACAAAATATTAGATTAAAATTCAGGTCAACCGTGCACTAATCTTTTTTATTCGTATTTGGCACGTTAGTATTAGTATCGTTCTTTTCGTTTGGACTCTTTATGTGATGCTGTCTCGCCGTGCATCTCTATAAATGCAACGTTATGTGTGTGGTTAGATAACTTACACATATGTAGATAAGGTGATTTTCTGATTCTTTACAACGTTAACTCGCCAAACGTCACATTTTTTTGGAACGCATTTGCGACATGAAGTTATGCAAAATTTTAGGGATAATGATGTGATTTCCTAGTTTTCTTATACCTAAGTAGATGATCTAAGAAGACGCTACAGCTGAATTAGTGAGTATCTCTATAAACCTCTTTTCCTGGACGATACTACCAGTAATTGTACAGAAAGTCATAACATTTTTGTACCACAGAAATATTCGATATGACACAAATGACATATTCCACGCAACTAATTTTAATCTAATTATGCTATTTAAAAGTAGTGACAAAAGGATTAAGTGAGCGAAACCGCTCCTGAACATCTATAAAGCGATAAAATATATCCGCCTCTGCACTCTTGTTTGGAGAAGTTTACTTGTAATGTTTTTAAAAACTGTGTGCAAATTATTCCAAACTTCGAATAATTTGAATACCTCGAATAAATCGAAAAATTCGCGTCCTTATTTTGTAGTACACCTGAGCGCAAAGCGAAGGATTGTTCTTTCAAAGCACATCATTCAATCCTGACACCGTAGTATATTTAATTTTTTAACATAAAAATCTTGAATTACTTTCGCATTTAATTCGTAGCACTACTTATTTGAAACATTCGAGTTATTCAAACTATTCGAAGCAATCGAACTATTCGAGCTACTCAAAATCTCGAATAACTTTATTCAATTCGATCCGAATGACTTTCGCACACCCCGCATATTGACACTCATTCATAGTCATTTTTAAGCACGGACTCAAAGATTCGCAATAGCTTATAGCTATGCCTATCATTTGTACAAATGCTGTTGCCAAAATTAAATGGGCTTGAATTGACGTAAAGTCAGAATAAACTTTTCCAGCACCTGACATAATAATTTTATACGCATATTAATCTTACACATACATATATGTATGTATATATATGTATATAACAAGATCAGCGTTTGAAAATAGCCACAAAATTATAATAAAAACAAATACAATTAAAATTTCAAATATTAAATGTGGGAGCATTTAAAGAGTAAACAACAAATCACCCGAAAATAGTACAGCTGAAAAAAAAACTCTATTAGAAAAATGCAAAAAAAAAAAATAATTTAACCAAATACTTAAATGGTACCGCCAGAAAAAAAAATCAAAAAGAAATTGAATTTATCATTGAATTCATTGTTTACATTTAAAAAATAAAAAAAATCGTGTTTCTGCGTTGCCTAACTGTAGTTGTGTCTGTGTTCAATCACAATCGTCACTATTAGTGTGTGCGTTAACTTGGCGTATCTGTGTTTGCCTCACACAAATATACAATGGCGATCTTTGTTCTCCCGCTTTCTGTAATGCTCTCTTTCGATTGCTTCTTAATTTTTTCGTTCATTTTCTTAACACTCTGTTATCAATTCCAAGAATTCTAAAAATACATAAACTGTTTACATTTACACTTTTATATGTGTATGTGTGTATCTGTGCAACAATTGCATACTGTAACTGCATTTTAAATTTTTTTTTTATTTTTATTTATCTTCTGTAAGAAATTGAAAATAATAATTATTTTGTTTTCTGTTATGAACAGCCTTGGAGTAACTTGTTTTGCACTTTGTACGGACAAGTAAACAAAATGGATAAATGCGAAAAATTATGTGGTATCAAGCAGAGAGAGAGCTAAAGTCCACTTAAAAAAAAATTCAATTTAGAACGCCACTTTGGATTTCTTAATGAAAAGTATCTCCAGACAAAAATTTGTTAATGTTAAATGATTTTTCAGAAAGTTGTGGAGGTGTATTTTAAGAATATCTCACTTAAGGTGTTATGCTCAGTTAGCATTGGCGAAAAAAATCGATTTTTTAAGAATTTTTTTTGGAAAGAATTTTATCCGAAAAAAACATATTTTTACAATTGATTAAGTTTCGAGTTTATATTCAGTATTTTTTTTTCATAAAAATATTGGCTTTTGGAGCCGAGAGTACCTCCAAAAAAAAAGTTGTGATTTGCGGTGATCACGATATCTCTGAACTGGTTATGTGACATCAAAAAATATTTAAGATATAGTCTATATCTAGTCCTTAATCGTCGAAACAAGCGAATTATTAAATTTGAACAAAAAAATGGCGGCTTTTCAAACAAATTTTTCATTTTCGACCCAAAAGCATTGGTCCCAATTGTTTATAAAATTAATAATATTGATCGAATCGACAAAATCTACAATTAAGGACTAACAAATATTGTTATAAAGCTTGCGTTAAAATTTGAACCTCATTGGTAAGGTTGTTCATATATTGATCACCGATTTCAAAAACATAGTTTTGAGAAAAATGCATTTAAAGCTTCAAAACAGGTTTAAGAGTAGTAATTTGTCTTTAGAAATATGCCTGTCTGTTATTTCGATAATACTTGTCGGATAACCATAAAATATTTTAACGGCAATGCAAGAAAAAATGGATTTTTTTTTAAATTCTAATTGAGCACAACCCCTTAAGTTCAAAATTTCAATTGAAATAAAAACTTATCCATAGAATATATATTTCCCAAGAATATTTGACGAAGTGTGACATTAAAGCCTCCATAAAGTCAGCATATGTATTACGTCACACTGTAGAGATACAATATATGCAAGCGAAATTGAAAACAATTGCACATTACCTTAAGGTACAGACATATTCTTTCTCTCTTCTTTGTTCCCTCATTCTACCGTATTGTTTGCTCAATATATACGAGACTTGATAATAAAAATAAATTAAGTAGAAAGCTTTAAACATACGAAAAAATGCTAAAACAAGTTTCAAGTACTGAAATACCTACATATGTACATTAAAAGCCTTTTCTGCAGAGTAAATAAGGATAAGCGCTCAGACTAAACTGCTCCTCCTTGAAACTAAGAACATTTACTCTTTTCCTTATGACTTAAGCTGTTAAAAACTATGTTGACGAAAAAATACTTGAAAGCTCTCTCTCCTAGGTTCATGGTATTCTGTTCAACTTACAACATCATTTCAAATACCTAATATAATTTGTCAGTTTTAAAAAAATATTTTTAAGAATTAATTAACTTTGAAAGATTTACTTTTTTTAGCAATTAAAAATCAAAGCACTGTTAAGTCAAATAAGATGTTTATTTGAGGAGATTGAAAGATTTGTTTGGGGTAAATAAATATTTAGTAATAATTTCTTGATTTTATTTTGTATTATTTTAATATAAATTTTACATAATTTTGAATATGTTTACGAAATGTGAAGATATGAGAGAAGATCATATAATCCCATAACGATTATTACCTAAATTGGTTTGATATGATGCTCCGTCTAATATATGACTTCAAAAGTATCAACAAGTGAATCTTTGTGACAAAGAAATATTTGTTTTATCCAAAATATTATGAACATATTACCAAATATATGATTTTCGAAGTACTTAAAAGTATATAAATATGCGACACGACGGGGGTTTATTAGACCATCTGTTTTTTCTTCGGTCTTGCATGAGAATGTGCTGGTTTCGGTTAAAAAAAATCTTCGAAAATCGAGAAGGAACAAATAAGTCCAATAGAATGAAATCATTGCTTAAGGCCATGGAGGTTCATATGAAATATTAATGCTAAAGTTATCTTTAAGCCATATAAATTTTCTAATAAACTTGAGATGTAGTGCGCTTACAGTTTTGCACAAACCAATTGAATATTTTGCATATCACCTTATATTTATAAAATGTAAGTCAACTATAATTTTCTCGACCAAAAAGTTGAGCAACTGTATTTGGGGTGAACTAAATATCGAAAATCTAGAAATTTCACCCAACTTTTTTGTTTTTAGTCTACTTCTTTAGCTATTACAGGTAATTTTTAAAGTTTTCTGAAATTTCGCGGATTATATTCCCCCTAGGGAATAGAACTATGTATAGAAAATCAGCTGAAACTTTTTGTTCTTAATTTTTGGTTCACCCTAAATACAATTACTAAACTTTTTGATCATGAGGCTTATATTTTCTTAAGCAATGTTTAAAAGATAAGGATAAGGAATAGATTTAAACAAGATATTTATAAAAATATCAAGGTATTTATAAAAATGTCAAGATATTTATAAAAATAACAAGATATTTATAAAAATAACAAGTTATTTGTATGAATATCAACTGATTAATGCACTTAAAAAAAAACTTTTGCTAGGCGAACATTGAAAAAACGATAAAGAAAAATATTTTTTATTTTTTCAGTGTATTTTTTTTTTTAAATCTAATAATAAGGTTAAAAAGGCCACTAAATGAAGTATAAAATCCAGTGGTTAATTCATTTTACCAGACTTTTTTTAAGCTGGATAATAGCATTTGAAGTAGTACATACATTACGATTTCTCAAATTTTCAAAGACCCATATTATGCAAACCAGTGTTGCCCTCATAAAAATATTTTGTTTCTGTGTCGAGGTACAACATATTCAAATATATCTGAAATTGGAAACATGAACCCCATTTCCCCTGTCCGCTTCGCGTGAAATGCCCGATATAAAGAAAAAACGTTGGATTTGACGATTATTTAGTCAAATATATTCAAAAGAAGATTACGTTTTTGACACATTTAGCCACATATAAAGACAATTGCGTTCAGCCACCACGAATTAGTAAAAACAGTTTTTTTATCGATAGAAACGTTGTAGGCCATAATAATTTACGCTAGACAAGACTCTAAATAAGGTAGGCAAGATTTTGGCACAAGGTACCCAGGGCACTGTGACACTTAAAATTTTCATAAAAAACGAAGTTATTAACACTAATGATATTTAGGTTTATGTTTTCCACAAAGCCATTCTTCTGTATTTAAATTCTATAGAATGATGGAGACGAGTCCTAACTTAAATAGTTGAAAAAGCATTTCACAGAAATCTATTCTCTCGAAGCAAAACCAGTAACGTTGGTTACTTGGCAATCAACCGTGGACTTAAAACCTCAAGCAATCAGCGTAATTGGCAGCCATTACAACTGAGTTCCTCCAAGAGAGTAACGCAGAAGGCAATTATGTTTCCGTCTATTCCAGTTCAATTTTCATATATCAGTTTTTGAAAAAAAAAAAAAAAAAAAGGTGTTAAACAACTACAAATTCCAACATATCATTTCTTCCGTCTCTCCTAAGATTTACAAAATGGGGTGCGCATTTAAATAAATAAAATGTGTTTATATTATGCTCTTACTCACGCGAGCAAACTCATAAAATAATTTATACAAATAAATCATAATGACAGTGAGTTAAACTTTAACACGAAGTTTAGACATAACTCAATTATGACCATTCTGAACAATAAAATGAATACAGGGTGGAAGGTGAATTAAAGTATAGTTAAAAAAACTCTAAAAACTTAAGAAAACTTTTTTGTAAAATCATTATTTGTCTATGGAATAAGTAAATACAGAATAAGCCAATGGATGAAACCCATTATGAGCTATAGTCATTCATTCGATGCTCAAAATCTCATCAGTCAGGAAATGAATGACCGGAACTAAACTTCAAATCATATCATTGTTCTTATGGTCAGCAAAGTGATCTATTTTGTTTTCCTACAGCATTCACAATAGTCTGGGTAATATATTTTGAGCCACATAATTCGTTATTATTATGGCACACAGTGTACCTTTTTTTACGTCAAAGTCGTACATTCCCTGATTGAAGGCAGAAGAAATTCTTCACGAGAAAAATGCTATCAAAGTTTTCACCTTGTAGAACAAAATTTGAGTTTCAAAAGTAAACATGTCAAGTTGCCAAAAACTGAGGTCAATGCCATATTCAACTTCAATGATCTCAAGAACAATATCTAAATCAGAAAACTGACCATTATCTAAAATTTTTATCTTTAACCCCTACGGACCCTATTTTAAAGTGAAATTTGAAGTAACCCGCCATTTTTTTAAACTATTTTTTCTTGAGAGGGTTTTAATTTTAAGAAAGAACATATTAAAAAAAAAGTATCATTTGGATCCAGTTTTCGAGATATAGTCATGGAAAGTTGCCGATATAGCTTTTCTAAAAATCATTTTAAGTTGGAAACTCTTGAACAGATTTTACATACATATGTGACCTGTGCCCAAGAAAGACGGTTAGTGTCTTAAACCGGTTTTTGAGAAAAACGCTCTTAAAGTTTTCGTTGCATGTGTTTTTCTTTCACGTCATATAACTATAAGGAACTATAACTCAAAACGAAGCTTGGGATCAACTTGAGACCACGCCCACGTGAAAGAAAAATTCCTTTAAGATGAAAAAAAAACGCCTTTCTTGGGCACAGGTTACATATGTATATTGATGTCATATGGAAGGTCATTTTACTGTCTATAAGATTGATGCATAAAAATTTGAAACAATTCCACGTGTTTTGTGATATGGAGGTTTTTTAAAAATTGTCACCATTTTTTTCTTAAATAATTTTCTATAAAAATTGTATCATTAATCTGTAATTTTATTAACATATTATGGTAGCCCAATTAAAGGACTTTAATTCTATATGACATCAATATATTTAAAATCTGTTCAGGAGTTTCCAACTTAAGTTTTGTTAACATTACGCTAAACAAAAAAAAAGTTCATATAAGAACTTTGGATTTTATGAGAACAAAAATTCCAAGCTTCTATTTGTTAATCTTGAAACTCAAAAATTCATACCTCATTTAATTTGATTTTCTTAACAACGTAAAGATTAACTAAAAAATCGCATCGAACGCTTCTTACCCACCGCAATGTTGAGTCATCTATTGCATTTATATAATTCTAGATAGCTTGTTAATTGAAATTAAGTATTCTTAGTAAAAGCAAAATATTTCCATGTAAATCAATTGAAATGCAAATAATTTAATGTCTATTAATATTTTGACTCGATTTCTAGGAAGGTTTTATGATGTTTTAAATCTTTCACTGTCATACATATACCGTTTTGTTTTTCTTAAACTAAAACGTAAATTATTTTAAAAAATCTGTACATATACGTAAATTATAGAAAATACTTATACATTTAAAGCACGTGATATTCTAATAGAAAATCAAAGGTGAGTTAGAGCTGAGAAAAATTTTAAAATGCAATTTAGAAACAAATCAAATTTTAATATAAACACACAAAATAAAGCAGCAATATTACAGTGAATTTTTAAATAATTTTGTTGGATTTATATAACTTTTAGTTATTACTTGAAACTCTTGTTTTACTAAAGTTTTAAGGTCAGTGCAGACATAATTGAAGACATGAGAACAAAATAGTCCTCAGTATCATTTGAGGGTTAAGGAAAAAAATTTGTGATTGTGAAAAAAAAAAAATGATGTGAACATTTTTACAAAAATTTTAACCGGAGTGAATTGGTTGAAACGGAACGGCTTTTATTAACTTGCTCTAACTTTTTCGACTTTTTCAACATAACTCGAGTTTTTAAAGCTTTTCATTGTTTTTCATATGCCCAGAAAACCGGTAGCAATCCATGTTTGGGACAGCATTCAACAATGCAACCCCTAACATTATATTTGGGCCTCTTCGAGTTCTGTCATTTGATATATATTTTGAGGTATAATATTATTCAGTTTCACTTAAAACAACAAAATTGGCTAAAATTCAGGCATGTTCGGGCATCGGAACAGGCTTTTGCAAGGCAACCCTGGTTCGATGATGACACTAAAATGGCTCACTTAATCTTATACACTCGACTTTTCTACGGTGGCCTAAAGTGTCCTGTGTTTAACCAAATTTTCGCCAATAATATACTACTACCGAAAAAGTTTGAAGACACCGAATTGCAAACATTATTGGACGAAGATGATGGACAAACGCAACAACAGCTCGCTGAACAACTTAATGTAACACAACAAACCGTTTCCTTGCGTTTGAAGGCCATGGGAAAGATTTTAAAGGTCGGTAGATGGGTGCCACATGAACTGACCGACAGGCAGCAAGAAAACCGAAAAACCACTTGTGAATTGCTGCTCGCCAGGCAAAACAGAAAAGGTTTTCTCCATCGAATCATCACTGGCGATGAAAAGTGGATTTATCATATTTGAGCCCCGGCCAACGACCCAAATCAACGCCAAGACCAAATCGCTTCGGCCGAAAGACAATGCTGTGTATTTTCTGGGATCAGCGTGGTGTTATTTGGTATGAGCTACTAAAATCAGGTGAAACAGTTACTGGTGCACGTTACCATCAACAATTGATTGCTTTGAACCCTGCTATACGTCAGAAGAGGCCCGAATTTCAACTTCGCCATGACAAAATTGTATTCCAAGATGACAACGCATCGCCACATCGAGCAGCGGTCAATTAAAACTTCGTAAAATCGTACAACTGAGAGCCCCTGCCCCACCCGCCGTACTCACCGGACCTGGCGCCATCCGATTACTATTTGTTTTCATCGATGGGACACGCACTCAACGATTCGCACTTCAATTCTTACGAGGAAGTGCAAAAATGGCTCGATGAATGGATAGCCTCAAAAAACGAAGAATTTTTTTGGCGAGGAATCCATAAATTGCCTGAAAGATGGAAAAGATGTGTAGCTAGCGAGGGGAATTACTTTGAAGATTAAATTTGGAACTATTTTCGCAAAATGAACGTGTTTTTTTGAATAAAAAATTACCGGTTTCATATTTGTACACCTAGTAACTGATGTGAGGACAAATGGAGCTCTAATAATGGACCAGGCAACCTGGATTTTGGTCAACTGTGTTCAAGATACTATGACATCAAACAAGTGGAGAATGAAGTGCAGCGACTGATATTTACTGAAACCTAGATGGAAAAGGCTTAATATTCAGTAACAATCTGAACATAATCACCAATATGTATAAGTACTTAAAAAAACGTTATTCAAAAAACATTATGAGACCTTATTTCCAAGAATATCGTGTTGGGAAAAGCTTTCATATTTGGTCGAGACTGAATTTGTGATTTGTGGAAAGAGCTGAAACGACAATGTAAAAAATACCTGATGGCTACGGTCATTCTTGGTGCTCCTCCGTCGACGACGGTGACAGTGGCAGGTTGCTGTTGTCTCTAGCATCTCATACACTAAGATTTTGACAATTTAAGGAAAAACATTTGTTTTTTTAAGTTGCACTGTAGTATGATTTTCTTAATTATACATATTATTCACTAGATTAAGTTTTTATTAGTTAATTGACTTATATGTATGTTTTCCTTGATTCAATAACGAGTGTTTAATTTTTGGGAGAGCTTTATCTCACTTTCAAATTGCTGCTCGCAAGCTTTTTGAATTAGAGTGAGTGGGATGGCAATAATCATGCGAACTGTTGAAACCAGGATACGTATGCAGCAGTGCTGCGCAAACTGTAATAAATTGCATAATTTGAGTTGCCAACTGTTATGTTTATGTACTTTGAAACTTGCACGTAGTTTCTCAAATACAACTAACAGTGTTTCCATAGTTATGTTTTCAAAATGGACGTACATAAATCGTTTCACAAACGAACATACATATCAAATGACAATATCTTTCCTTAAAAGGGTATAAAATCAATTGAAATATATCCGAAATTGAACACAATCTCAATTCACATTAATTTATTCCATCCACTTTTGCATCAAAGTTTGCATTAACTACGAACCACGCTTCATAAATAGAGCTGTGTCTAACCTATATCTCAAGCGGTTCTAACTTAAACCAGAGCTACCAAGTGACCGGGATTAAACCGGCCTTGGCCGGCATTTCATTTTAAAACCGGGAGACTGCTGGAAATTCAGAAATTCTGAAACAGCTGGGAATAAGACATTTTTTGACATGAACTTAAAAAACTTTATAAATGAAACATTTTTGTTTAACGCTAAAAAAACAGTCATTAAGTTTTTTCCAAAAATATTTTCAATTTTTACCATTTGAGAGAAGAATTGTTTTTTATTTAGAAGACCGGGAATTGTTTATTTTCAACTTGGCAACCCTGCTGATATAAAATTGACTACCAGATATAAAATTGACAATGATTATTTTGAATTTATTAAATTTTTGATAAAGTGGTGATTTTAATTTTACAAAAAATGTTAATCAAATAAATTTCCTACTATATTTATACAACAAATATTTATTTCTATATTGATTTTTAATTTTTGAAATATCTTCAGCAGATCTACCTGTAAATATGTAAACAAAGAGTATGCCATCAACCGCGACAATGACTTTATGACGGAGCTCTGTTAAAACTAAACCAAGCTTAGATTGAAAAACCCATGTGTGTCTTTTAAACAAAAAAAAAAGAAAAGGGTTAATACTTGCCATAAAAATGACTGAGAATGAGAAAAACTCTCCAGTAAACCACACATCTACAAGTTGTACATCGTCTACTGACTCTGGTGTAATTATTATCGATAATACAGCAACATTCGATGGAAGAAACGGAACAACAACATCAATACCAACAACAGCACCTGCGACTGATAAGCCACCATACAGAACGAGAGAGGCTACCAATGATTGTTGCAACGATGATACGACAAAAACCAACAACGCAAGCAGTAAAAATAATGCAACCAAGATAAACATCAGCAATTATATCAACATTACAAAAACAACACCAACAAACGGAAATGAAACGTTGTGCAATGGACAGGCATATAAACGCAGCGATACAACATCATCAAAACCTTCATCAAAAAATGCTTCACCAACCGTATCGATACGTAGTACATCAATTTCAATTGTATCGATTGATGAGAATGCTGTCGACTCCAGCATTGTTGACTCAGATTCTGATTTTGAAGATGATGCGGAAGGTGTACATAGTAAATACATAGTAAGAAAATTGGGTCAACAAACTACCTATCCACCTAATAGTCCAGATATACCAAATATTAATAAAGGCTTAACGGTACTCAGTCACAAAATACTTTCTAACGGTAGTAGCCCGCATGAAGTGTCACCATTTGCCAATAATATCATAAAAAGTAATCTGGGTTCAGGATCGTCGACTGCACCACAAATTGGCAGTATTGCGCTTACAAATTCAACAGATGTTACATTTGGTGATAAACATTACTATCCGGGTCCGGTGACGATACAGCAATTTCTGATCGACAGTCGAAATGGGCAGGATAATCCATCGTTCGATGGCGATATGAAGCAATCTGCATCTACAGGTTTAAGTGAGTATATACTTCAAATTTCAATATAGTTTGAATTTCGTCATATTTAATTTAACACTCTAAAAAGTAAATATTTTCGTACGTATACGTATCATAATTAATTTCTTTTGGAGAAACATTTCTGCTCGTTGCTTTAAGAATTTATATGAAAATATTCCTACTCGACAATTTCCCTTGTTATCAAACTTTCCGATATTGTCTTTCCAGCATTTTTCTATACCATATTTTATTTTTTTTATATATATAACTATGTACTTTTTCGAGATTTTTCTAGTTTTATCGACTTTGTCGATTCTTCAAGTTACATTTCGACACATTACAATTTGACATTTTCGGTACTCTTCAACATTTTTGAACATATATCCTTTATCATCTTGTTACTATTCGACAATCGATATTATTCGGCAATGTTTGATTACTTAGCACAGTTGGTCTCAAAAACATTTTTGGAGTTTGTTTACTTTCTACACATCAGGGGTCGCCCATAAAAGCAGTAGGAGGGTCGTAAAAATTAACAAAAGTGGACAAGCAATGAGGGAAGGGTTGAATTCTTTCTGGACGTTGATTTTTTTATATATCACTCTTGAATTTTTTCCTTTTTTTTTTTTGTTCATAAAGAACGAAAAAGAAATGTAAAAAAAACAAAAGAGGGTAACATAATACACTGTGGGGGTAGTAGCAAAATCGGACAAAATTGGACAACCAGGGGGGAGGGGGTTAAAGTTCCGAAATTTTCCCGGACGTCTTTCATGACGGACCTCTCAGTATGAGTTGCTTTTCGAACCTTTCAGCTTTTATTATTTTTATAGCTTTTGTATAGTCGAGGCCTAGCTTTTGCTTTGTTCAAGCTTAATTTGAATGCAGGCAAAATCACTTAAGAAACAAATTTCATTCCAAAAAGTCTTTTGTAAAAAAGATACTTCAGGTAATAATTCCTTCAAAATATGTCTTTGATTGCCAAAAATACACGCACATATATTTTTCATCCAATCGATTGACAAGATCGAAATCGGTCAATCACACACAAGCCCATAAGCGTTTCGAATTTTCGTCCAATTTGATCAAAAACAAAAAATATAAAACTACGAATCATCGAAAAGGGATAGAGGTGGGCTAAGGGAAGGGATCAAAAAAGGCCAATACTGAACCAGGTAGTTCATGGATAGTTTCATGCTATAGTTCACCTAAGCAAAATTTTTAAATAGAGGCTAATAAGGTACACCGGAACAAATCCAACTTGCATACAAAGTATTCATTTCTATGCCAACGAAATAAATTTTATGAAATGTAATCAAATGTTTTATTATTTTTATAAAAATAACCAGACGTGCGTTTTCAATATATTTGAGACGTCATTCGCATTGAGAAAAATTTATATATTACAAACATGGGATCCATACATATATAAATATATATACGCGTATACATACATATATATTCGTATATGTACAATACAATATCTCCGTCGAAAGTGTTTATTTTTGATGAGGTAAATAAGTTAAAATTAATGACTTGTTTTTGTGTTGTGCACTGTAAACAGTTGCTTCTCATATGTAAGTACTTAGCGCTCTTATGTTTCAATGTGCTCTTTTTGAACTTTTTATTTTGTTTAAATATTTGTATTGTTTATATAAAAATGTGTTGAATTCCAAAAAGATGCAATATTTTTAATTAAACTCATGACAGATTTACGAATCGACTGAAAAAAAAAGAAATTGTTTTACTTAACAGGACATGCATGTATAGTTAGTCATGTACAAAAGGATAATGCAAAACAGCCCCTAATCGAAAATTTTGCAAAAGCGTTTGAATATTTTGCTTAAGATATCTGAAAAGATTATGTTATTTTGGACATTAACATTCTGGTCAATATTCTCAATATCGTCGCCATCATCTCTAACAAAGGCATTTTAGATTGTGCGTAAAGGTACCTTATCTTACTAGAGCACAGCACCAGATCGAAGAACAGACGTGAATTGGCCACCAAGATCATGCGACTTAACACCATTGGATTTATTTTCATGAGATTTCTTGAAGAGTAAAGTCTATGCAGCTAATCCTCAAACTGTTCAACACCTCAAAGACAACATCATTAAGCAAATGTCACTAATTGTAGTTTTGGTAAAAGATTGACAGCCTGCCGAGCTAGCAGAGGAGGTCACTCACGACCAAATCGCAACATATCCGTCAACGCAACGGATGTAGTTGGGCAATTTTTAATTTTTGACGTTTGATGCATACTTTGCAACATTGAACTTGTGTAAAACAAAGAAAAAAAAAAAGATAAGGAAACTCAAATTGTTTTTATATATAAATAATATAAAATCGCTATAAATTGTATATGCAAAAAGCTATTTGTTAATTTGTTGTTTGGCTTTGTATGCCTTCTTCTTCCGCCGTCTTTGACGCAATGTACTTTACGGAATCTATGAGTTGAGGCCTTTTAAACTCAGTAGCGGTATTCACGATCCAGAGCAATTGGGCATAGTAGCAGATTTATTCTTAACAACAACAAATTACATGTGTAGTAAACAGTAGCATTATTTCACCAAAAGCTTTAGGGGGGGGGCGCGAAAGTTTAAATAACATATCGAATCGAAGATATTTTGAATTGAATCGATGTAATTAGTTTCGATGCCTCTGGTAGTAGATCAATTACGTATTTGTTTATTTACTCTGCAAAGGTTTTGAGATAAATTTGAGAGCAATTTTACCACAACGAAATGCAAAACTGATTTCTTTGTCGACAGAAAGCAGCTGATTATTTGCTACTTAAGCAATGTTGTCATATCTTAATAAAAGGGTCTTGGTACGTTCATTGGGAACTTGCTTTTTTGCAAACTTGTCACAGTGCTTGTTGCTCTGGATCGTGAATACCCCTAGTATAAAAATGAGAAACTTTTGTAAACTTTCGGGCAAGAGTTTGCCAGAAGAAGGAAGTAGCGAATTTGTCTGAAAATGTGTTCCATACTCAATTACAACACCAATGTTTTGTATTTTAATATACTGCTTTCCTCAGTGCTTTGCTACCATTTCGATGCATGAGACAACAATAACAACTTTTGAAAATTAAAATACAACATGATAATATAATACGAGTATGACAGTAATTTGATGTTTCTTAAACTGTGTTAACACAGAGTGTGTTAAATGTGTTTTCACATATGGAACCTCTCCAGCGGCATTCTCATGTTATAATCTTATATGATTCATTCCTCTGGGTTGGGAAAATCCAACAGCTATTTTAGAAACTCGCGCTTGGCTCTATATATTTCGATGTAACTGCTTTCAAATCAAAATTCCCGACATTGCTTTGGAATATATCAGTTTTTTATTGAAGGTGCGCACCAGTCTAGTTGTATTAACTCGTGTTTTTTACAGTGAAGTCGGGAATTTCGATCTGAAAGCAGATGCATTCTTAGGATTGATTGTAGAATCAAAAAAAAATATGTCGAAGATATTTTGAGAAACAGTTTAACAAATAAGAAATCTAAGTTTTAAGCAAGTTTGTTAAATTTTTTTTTATAAAATTAGAGCATTTCTAAACAAAAATTCTGATGTGTTTTTTTATCTAATTCTTAATAGTTTTTGAGACATTTCGTTACAAAAAAATCTTCAAAAAACTCAAGCACTTTAAGCAAAAAATTATTTTACTTTGAGAAGGCCGCTAATTCCTTCTCTCAACTTTGCAACCCTGTTGACACTTAGTCTTTTGAGCAGTTCTGGTAAAAGTCCTATCCCATTAATGGTTGATTACGTACCTCAACTCACTCAAGCTTGAAAGTATTAAGTTTTTGATTGATTTGAGATACATAATGATTGCTGAAACATCGCTGGCATCCATGGTCAAAAATGTAAAAAGTTTTGGTAATCTTGTGAAATTGACATACATATGTATGTGACCGGTGCCAGAAACAGACTGGAACTCAAATCAACAAAAAAGAAAATTCAATAGTATTAAGCTACAATGTCATTTTAAGAAAAACTTACTACTCAGCTGATAAGCTAATCAGCTTTAAGTTAATGATGAACGTGTTATCAAAGTACAAAATAATATTTTTGTGTTTGTTATCTCTTGGATTATTTTTGAAGTTTTTTTTTAAAAAATACCATGTCTATTCCGAAAAAATTTGAGTCTGAGCCAAATTTATGATGGTACAAAAGCTGTCTTTATTAAAATTGAAATAGTTTTTGGCAAAATATTTTAAAAAGTCGATTTGATTGATTGATTTGTAAATTTTGCAACCAATAACAAATGATAATCGAAAACTTTCGAGCTTTACATGCTTTTCGAGTTTTCGCGCTTAGGGGAATACCCTTACTATCCAAGTTTTAACTTATCACTCAACAAACTAATTTATTGTATCCACTTAATGTTGTTTATTTAAATTAAAACTCGTTTCTGTTTAAAAAAATATAAAGTTGTTTGTGGTAGTCTTCACAAAAGTTCCTTAAATTTATTTTAATTACTAAAAACTTCCCCATTTATTAAAATTTTATAAATTATTTAGTTCCGTTTCTAAACATAATCTGGAAATAATTCACTATTTACTAATTTAGATTTTCTCTGTTTTTTAAAAATCCACTCTAGCAAAATGGGCAAGCATTTTTGAAAAGCACTACAGTGCCGCCCAAACTTTTGGTATATGATTTTTTTTTGTCTCTGTCTGGTTATATAAAATATAATTCGATATAAAAACGAACAAAATATTTGTTTTTCAAAATTTTGTAATAACACTTTAGTATCATTAAAAAAAAAAGTACCATTAATGTGGTTGTCCACCTCAATAATGGGGATTTTTATTTTATTATTTAACAGAATAATTAATTGAATTAAGAGAGCTACGTATAATATTTATGCTAAAGCAATTTAGTATACGTAGAGTGCGAGTAAGAACTCATCGCAATTTAATCGCGTTTAGCTTAACTTTTTTCTTCACAGTTTGTTCCAAGCTTTCAAGTAAATTGCACGAATTTATTATAATTTTTTTTTTTTTTAATTTAATTGTTTACTTTTTTTGTGCCATTTTGAGTATGTTTTGTGGTGAATGTGAAAAATTAATCGAACCAAATGATGATCGTATTATCTGCGCTGGTACATGTGATCGGAAATATCACAAAAAATGCTCTAGTTTAGCTGACAGCGAGTTTAAAGTACTAGATGAATCAAAAAATATTTCATGGAAATGTGATTTATGTTTAGTGCTTTGCAGTAAACAATTTAGCGATCAAGTTAAAAAAGTTGTTGGTGAAAAGCTCAAAGTTAATGAAAAGCAGCTAAAAAATGTTAATCATCGGTTGAATGCGGTTGAGGAGCGCATTTTCGAAAAACGTAAAGTATTTTACATTTAGATGAAAAACAAAATTTTTTTATGAGAAAAAGTTAAATTTTTTTTGGTAAAAAGTTGATGATTAATTTATTTTTTTGTTTTAAGTCAATAATGAAAATGATCGTAAAAATTTAAAATTTTTGTGTGGAAAAAAATTGATGACCTTTTCCAGAACTTTTAAGCTCAAAATCCACAATAGACAAAAATACTGAGCAGGCCTGTCACTTAAGCAACTTGCTATGTACACATGGCAACTATAACTATACTCGTTAAGTTTGCGATATTATTATTACACGTCGAATTCAAGCTCTTTTAATCAGCTTTGTAGGGCATCTCTGCTCTGCAGTATAAAATCAAGCGATCCCGATATTGGATGCAAACTACATTTCAATATATGCAATATGTACTTAATTTAAAATATATTTTCTAGAACTTTTCTTTAATAATACATACAGTCATATTTTGTATAAATGGTGTACTTTCTATTTTATTGGCTAATGTCAATAGTATTCAATTTAATTTAACAATTCTTTATATGTAAGCATTTTTAACAAAAAAGAATATTATTTCTAAAGGAATAAATGTTTTTTTCTTTCAGATGATTCACAAAAAATAAACATCCCGCATCGGCAGCCACATAAATTTATATCCAATCGAAAGGCCATCATTCTCACCAGCGTTATTATCGTGTTGACCATCTTAATCGGAATACTCATCGTTGTCTTTAATACTTTCTTAAAGACTCCAGACAGCCCAAGTAAGATACTAGGGGATGGTGACGATTCCAGAAAGAATATTCCAATTAACTCAACCATAGGTATTTGAGACTATTTGGTGAACAATTGATAAAAAATTAAAATAATTTCGTAACTAACATTAATTTTAAGTTTAACGTTCTATGAACGTTAAGTCTTAAACGGTTTAACAATGCGTATACTCGTACATATGTAGTTAGTGATATTGTGGTTGAAATAGAAAATTTACTCATAGAAATTTGTGCTTCCGTAGATTTATGTAAAATAGGTGTAGTATGGAATCAAAGAAAAAGTTTGTAATAGCAACGCTTCTTCTCTTTGCTTTCTTAAAACGCAATACTATCGTATAATGCGTCTTTACTTATGATGTGCTATATGGTATATCGTCATAAACAGTTTAATAGACATGGATAATGAAAATCTATATATATTCCAATAAGGGCATGGCACTGCCCTTAATCAGAGTAGTTAAGGCCGCTACACCGAATTTGATGAAATTTCCCTCTAAAAAGATATTTGTTTTGAGTGGGCGGTTCCACGCTCCTTACAGGAAAAAAACGTTTTCACTACTATACATACAGAAATAAACTGAATTCTGAGAAACTGTGGATGATGCCACGCCCCCAATAGGCAAATATATTTTCACATTTAATCTAATGAACCGATTTTAATAAAATTTGATATGGAGATAGATTGAACATTGAGAAAATGTATTTGTTTTTGAGTAGGGGACGCCACGCCCCTAACAGAAAAATATGTTTTCTTAGGTAAACTAATACACTGATTCTGATGAAATGGTATGGGTATGAAGATATTTATAAAAAACTCTAAAAAAAAGGATATGGGCAAGATGATGCCATAGTTTTCATTTTAGAAAGCGCTGAAAAAAATAGCTCTTTTTTTCAATTTTTTAATACCTAAAAATATTTTTGTTTTTGTTTTGTCACTCTTTGTGAATTCTAGTAATAATACTAAAGTTTAGCTACTACAGCTATTAGCCTCATTCGCTATTTGTTAACTTGAATCAATTGAAAACGGCTAATATATGTATATGGCTTCCATAACTTCTGAGCTATATCTATAGAATGTCAGGATGATGAAATACTAAAAGTTTAGCCAATTTGACCAAAAGCCGTATCCCATCCGGAATTCTTTCGGCTGAAATGCCAACTTGCAAATGGCCAAATTGGCACTAAATTAAGTTCATCGGAACGTGTTGCGATCTATTTTGTATTGAACTATACAGTTGAACTTTGATTAAACGTAATTCTATTATCCGGGAAGTCTTAAAAACTTTAACGTTGCTCATTTTGCTTCCATTAACCGTGATTGACTCTATTATCCGTGATCAGAAAAATCTAACTGCTTCATTCTCAGTGTTTTTTTTTTTGTTTGTTTTTCATACGACATGCACATTAAAATGGAGAAAGAGAATGTTGATATAATTCGGGGAATCCCATTTTGTGCATGTCTATTAACTCTCGCTGTCTGTTCAATGCCGTCAAGAAAAAGAAAAGTTTTTTCAATTAAAGAACAATTCGGCTTGATTAACCACCATCTTTTAAGAGAAAGAACAAATACTATAACTAAATACTTTTATAAAACGGTGCGGTAATCAATAAAATGGTGTTTCCATTATCCGGGATTTTCAATTATCCGGAATGAGCTCGGTCCCGACCATCACGGATAATCGAAGTTCAACTGTAATTTTTTCCTACTCAGAAGGGATCTAAAATTCGGCTTGGATCACTGAAATCGGAAAAAAATTTTTTTTTTTTTTCAAGCAAAAAGCGGATTGTAATTATTTTTGTATTTTCTAAATATCAGCTTGATACATTTCGATACAATGCTAATTTTTCGAGTAATTCGATACAAAAAAAAAACAAAAAGACAGAATTATATACCCAAAGGGGGACAAGGCAAAATCCATGTCATAACACAGCTATTTTGCATAAAGATACGGATGTGCGAATTTGTGCGAGCAAAGGCCAAAAAAAAAGTAATTTTAACTACACTATGAAGTTTTGTATTTATTGATGTGTTTTGTAAAATTTTTTTTATACGAAAATTGACAAAAAAAAATGACGTAGCCACAAGCCACCAAAACTTAAACACCAAAGTTAAGTTGAATGGAATTTTTTTATGCTTACACTTACAAAATGATTTATATTAAAAATTGATTTTTTAAACTTAATTCTCTCTAGTTAACAATGAAAATGATAATGATTTCAATGGTACACTACAACTCGTTCACAGAGACGAATGGCTAGCGCGAAACCCCAGAAGTGATTTGGATAAATTGAAATTACCCGTTCACAGAGTGGTAATATCGCATACAGCATCGGAGACATGCTTTGATAGTGTAAATAACTGAAAATTAAGAGAAAATTGTTATATATAAATACTAATTTTCCCTTAGATAATATGTCCCGATCGCATACGGGTTATTCAAGACTATCACATGGATTCTTTTCTTTGGGATGATATTGGCTATAATTTTCTAATCGGTGGTAATGGAAAGGCATACGAAGGGCGTGGCTGGGATAATCAGGGTGCACATACCAAAGGATATAATATAGACAGCATTGGTATAAGTTTTGTTGGTACTTTCACAACGATTAAGCCCACAGAACCACAGATAGAGGCAGCAAAGCTATTGATAGAAGAAGGTGTACGCCTTAAGAAATTAGTGCCAGATTATCGACTGTATGGGGCACGACAATTAAGTAGCACCCAAAGTCCTGGCGATGAGTTATACAGCATAATTCGAAAATGGCCACACTGGTCTGAAAAAATTAGTTTATCGTAAAATTAAATAATGATCCTTATTTGTTGTACGCATGTGTGTGATATATTTAAAGAATTTAAGAATAAAATATGTATACTAATCAAAATAGAAATTTATAAAATCAAATAAAATACGTCAATAAATATAAATACAATTGGTGTCTGATAAAGTTTCAATAATCTCTTTTATAGCAATATATACGATTTTTTTAAAAAGTACTTAACCTTAATAAAAATTTGCAAAAAAAATGTTTTATCATTTCAGATAGAGATAATATTGGTGCTGGAAAAATCTTACGAATTGTTCCACGGGATGCTTGGCTTGCGCAACCACCATCAACTAAGCCAGTACTACTTAATTTGCCCGTATCGCGTGTGGTCATAATTTCAACACAAACCGAAGAGTGTACAACACAGGTAAGAAAGTCCTTTAAGATTTTCATAAATTTTAAGACTCAATAAAAACTAGTACAGAGCTGGTTCTGACTATGATTATACAGCTCTATCCCATATATATTTCGCCTCAAGACACTTTACAAACAGACACACATATGTTAGATTATTATGAATAAGCCTTAATTTTCAACTTATTATTTTTATTTAAATATAATTTGCTTCTTTTCCAGGCTGTTTGCACCTTTCGGGTACGTTATATACAAACCTTCAATATTGAGTCCACCCAGTATGATGATATTATTTACAACTTTCTCATTGGTGGCGATGGTAATGTTTACGAAGGACGTGGCTGGGATAGGGAAGGTGCACATCTCAAAGGCTTCAATGACTACAGCATTAGTTTAGCATTTATTGGCACCTTTAAGCGACCAAATCAAATGCCCAACGCCAAACAAATGAATGTATCCAAGTTGTTGCTCGAAGAAGGCGTTGCACTGGGTAAACTTACACCAAATTATCAAATTGTTGGAGCCAATTTAATCGAACCCACATCGTCGTTGACTTCAGCTGATGCACTTTATGCAAGTTTTAAAAATTGGCCACATTGGTCAGAACATTTATAAAAAGGAAAATATAGTTTTTTTGTCGTATTCTTTGTGGTATTAGCATTACACATTATGTAATTATACGATTTATTATAATATTAGGTATATAACTCTCAGTAGAAGAACAATAATTAATTATGTGAAACTTTAATTTTTAACTAAAAACTTTGATTGACTGCAAATTATTTTTATTTTAAATATTTTAATTTAAATATATGTTGTAATTATTGTAAGCTAAATTGTTAGTGATTTTGTGTTTGTGTCAAAATTGTTATCTAAATTTTAGCTTAAGATTTCGCATGTTTTGAATTTATAGAAATCGTTTAACATGTTTAACATGTTAGCTTAAGAGTACTTTTGTGATATTTTAAATTATAAAAATAAATAAGTGTTATATGAAAACATTTTAATTTGCATCACTTTATGAATTCTGTTTCTGTAATTTTTCCATATTAAAGTTATTTATTTTACCTATAAAAGTTGTTCATAGAGAATCTTGTATAAAATAATTTGATAAGGACTTGCATAGTATTATTATGCTGCAATTTTTTTTTCTTGGGTGTAATAATATCTTGGCTTCAAATCTTGTTCATACAATACTGAATCATTTTTCGATTTGAGCCATATATTTCAAGTAAATGCGCAAAGTGCATTTTTCGATCAATTTGGTCAGCCACTAGTGCAAACAGACCAAGATAGACTGCTGGCTACTTGCGATTTGATAATTTGAAGCTAAATTGGCTACCACTAAACAGTTAGTTTGACGTCACCAGAATATGACACAATATCACTTGAAATCTTTTCTCGAATTGGATCACCTCATATTTCAAAAAGAATTGAGGCGCCCGGTTTCAAAACCGGCCAAGTCCAAAAAAATACAATTTTGAGATATTCTCATATATAAAAATCTAGACCATGCTTTATCTTTCTACAATGGTTTTAGATTAAAAAAAAAATTTTTTTGACACAAATATTACACTTTTTAATTTATTATTGATTCATGGGTTTCAAAACCGGCCAAGTCCATGAACTTGCATTCAAAACCAATCCAACGCCTTGGAATCAAAACCGGCCAAGTCCAGTACATTGGTATCAAAACCGGCCAAGTCCACTTTTTTTCCAACGCCTTGGAATCAAAACCGGCCAAGTCCAGTTAATTGGAATCAAAACCGGCCAAGTCCAAAATTGTTTTCTCAAAAACATTCGCAAATAAAACTTTAAATATCTGATCTGACGTATCTTGAGTAAGAAATTTTATAAGCTATCATGTGTGAAATACTTTTTAATTTTTCAATGAACATAGATGAAAATAAACGTTTTTCGTTGTTTTCCCAAAAGTATGAAATATGGACTTGGCCGGTTTTGAAACCGGGCGCCTCAATTATTTATAAATCAATTTAGTGAAAAAAATTATTTTGAATTTTAATAGAAATTTCAAAATATCGCTATGAACTTTTTATAAATAATGCAATTTGGACTTCAAAGATTACTGTACAATAATGCCCTTAGAAGCAAAAACGGCGTATCTCAAAAAAATTCATATTCGTGATTCTTCTGGCATCGGATAGCTTCAGAAATTACTCGTCTAATGAACTACTCCAAATGCCGGTTTCTTAGTTCAAACATATCAAAAATTTCCTAAGTGAACAAGCCCTTTTCGCTTCTGAGCGCAGAATAGTGCATTAAAAATTCAATCCATTAGAACATATTAAGAGAGAAAAATTTTACTTTTTAAGATTGTGTTAAAAACTTTGCATCGCTGGCTGATATTTCAACAGGCATATGGCTTTGTTAGCGTAGAATTCCTTTATAAAGTGTGGTTTCTTAAGCTTTTGGTTTTTGAAAATTAAAAAAAGAACAGAAAATTTGCAACAATGAATAAAATATTTATTTAAAGCAATACATCTATTCCTGCCATTTATTTTTAAAAACTATTTCATTCAAATGTTCTTGCACTTATGCCTGAAGTGATTCATCCCTAAACTCTAATTTCAACATACTTTTTTCAGCACTTAGTCCAGTATCTCACCAAGCAGCTGTAATATTGTCTTCCAGGGCTGCAATTGTGACTGACTTATCCTTGTATACGAGAGACTTCACATAGCTCCACAAAAAATAGTCTAGTGGGGTCAAATCGCATGATCCAGTCCATGGACTGCTCAAAAACGTGCCACACGGCACGTTTCACCGTCTTGTTGAAACCACATGTCAACCAAGTTTAGTTCTTCCAGTTTGGTCAAAGAAAAAAGTCGGTAATCATCGCACGGTATAAGCAGTGCTCCATTGACTGTAATGCTGGGGCTTTCTTTATTTTTGAAAAAGTACTGTCCAGTGATGCCGCCGGCCCACAAGCTGCACCAATCAGTGCATTGGCAGCTTTTAAACTGCCTCTAGCTGCTCTTCAGACCAAATTGACGTACCCATTGAGCCAAAAAAGAGCATCTAAAGAAAATTTTTTTCATTTTCACATTTCTTACAGAGCATGAATTCGGTAATAAAATTCATTGATTTGCAAGTGCTGTTCGTTTGTTAGTATATTTATGGTAAAATGGCAAACTTTACAAAAGATTTTTGGCGTTAATATATGTTACAAGTCACACGTAAAATGTCAAATGGCTTACACTAAAAAAACAAATAGTGAAAAAATCACCCATTAGCTTCTCCTTATCTGTCCTACCTCCTTTCTAAGTCGTTACTTTTGCAGGCATTTAATGTATGTACATACCATTTGTATAGAGTATTTAAACTGTAAGAATCGATTAATTGATATTGAAATATTGCATACACTTTTTTATTTTCAAAATCTCTATTATTGCTATATTAGAAACATCCACTACATAAAATTCTAGATACATTTTATATTATGTGCGAAAAAAATCAGAAGAGATTTGATACAACCAACGGCGAAATTAAAAATTTTCTTCGCAGTTTGGATTTGTTTTTCAAGTAAAGCACATAAAGGTACGGAGTTTTCTGCCAAATTCGTATTCCGTATAAAAGTGATTTACATAAATACAAACAAATTAAATATTTTCACATATTATGGCAAAAGAAAACATAAGCCAGAATGTATAAGAATCAAATAAGAACATCGAACAAGAGCTGCTTTGATAATAAGGAGCGTCCATTACAATAGACTTTCAAAGACCGCGGTGACTCGATGACTAGCTGTGTCTTCATTATTTATCCAAACTAGTCCATATAGCGATCTTCTCTAGTGGGAAGATAATTTTAAAATAAATTGTGCATAATTGATGGAAGAATTTTATCGAACCACCCCAGCTTAGAATAATTATCCCCAAAAATCTTGTAAGCAATTTGAGTTTCTTACTAACACCCAAAAATTTCCTTTTTATTTTGCAGTATATACCCAAAATACTACCTTGATCAAAAAGTTTTAGGACTTTATTTTTAAAATGAAAAATACAAGTTTATTCATCAAAATCGATATTGTCTCCTTCAAAGTACTCCCCATCGACTGCAATGCACTTATGCCAACGCTTGACCCAGTCCTCAAAAGCCTTTTTATACTCGACCGTCGGTATGGCCATCAGGGCCATCTTCGATTTTTCGATGACCTCTTCTCGGCTGCTGTAACGCGATCCGCGGAGCGGTTTCTTCAGGTGGCCGAACAGGAAAAAGTCGCAGGGAGCCAAATCAGGCGAATTCGGTGGATGTTGGACGGTATTCATGGAGTTTTTGGCCAAAAACTCACGAATAATGATCGCATTGTGCGACGGCGCGTTGTCGTGATGCAAAATCCACGAGTTGTTTGCCCACAAATCCGGTCTTTTTTGGCGAACTGCTTCACGCAAACGTCTCAAAACGCCCAAATAATATTCTTTGTTGACGGTCTGACCTTCTGGGAGGAATTCATGATGCACAACACCTCTGTAGTCCATGAAAACCGTGAGCATCGCCTTCTTTTTCGATTGAAAACGACGTGGTTTTTTCGGTCGCGGCTCATTGGGTGAACGCCCAAAAAAACGTTCGATCTCGTTAGAGTATCGTCGCCAAAACACTTTCCCAACATTTCCAACGTCTGCGCACCGTTAAATCCGTTTTTAACACAAAATTTAATGCAAACTCGTTGCTGCAAAGTTGATGACATTTTTTTTTTTGTAAAAAATCGAAACCACACACAAAAGTAGATGCACACAATACGGCGTCACTTCAAGAAATGTCAAGCTGTCAAGCTGAAAATTTGACATAACGTCCATGACACTTCTACCAACACAACAAAAAAAAGAGAATTGAAATCGGACGAACGAGAGCGCCACACGGTGACGAGTCCTAAAACTTTTTGATCAAGCTGGTATGAGCTCGGAGCATAAATGTGGATGTAAAATCACTTACAAAGCTGTTGCAATTATTATTTTTATAATAATAATAATTGTTGGTGTTTTCTTTCTAAGCTTTTATATAAAAAAGACAGCTTCCCAAAATGAGCAAATTGGTAATATGTAATGATATATGATATATCTGTGGCCACAAGATATAACTGCTAAAGTCGATCTGTGATCACAAGGCGCAGCAAAATTAGTTCTGTGCTTAAGCATGTTACTTATACTGTTTTGCCTCATTATCGAATATCGGCTTTAGCTATTATTTCTTGTTGCTATAGATATGCGCTCTCTTGGAAGTGTAAATAAGTCATTTCGCCATTTAAGTTATCACCTAAATTTGTGAAAAATGTTGTTCAAATAAAAATTATATTTCTACGAAGTGACTCACTTTACAATTCTGGCTCATATGTTACCATTGAATTTACAAGATCTTCTTAACAGTACCACCACCAGATCTCATTGTTACTAGAGAGCAATGGCACGGCAAACCTCCAGCAAATAATACGACCAAATTAAATCTACCACTTGATATTGTGGTGATATCAGAAACCACTACCACTGCATGTTATGAGACAGTAAGTGATCCTCCAAAATCATTGCATTTCTGAAGTGTACTATAATTAATTTTCAGCTTGATTGCATCAGGAACGTTAAAAGCATTCAGTCTTCTCATATGAAAATTCGTCATTGGGATGATATTGGCTATAATTTTCTTATTGGCGGTGATGGAAAAATATATGAAGGACGTGGTTGGGATATCCAAGGTGCGCATACCAAAGGCTATAATCATAAAAGTATTGGAGTCTCTTTTATTGGCATTTATGAATTGGTGGAACCAAATAGCAAACAGTTAGAAGCAATAAGGCAACTGCTAGAAGATGGTGTACGTTTAAAAAAATTAATCCCAAAGTTTCATATATATGATCAACGGGAATTAAGGGACAGCACTTTTCGAAGTAATTATCTTAGCAATATAATTAAAATGAAGTTTTGAAAAAAATATCATAAAAAAAAGCTTAAACTCAATCCAATGTTGCAATAAACTAAAATAAATTAGTTGATTTATATAAAAAAAAATTAAATTAAATGTATTGCGAAAATGCAGAAAGTGGCCATACCTTGTGTTAAAAATTTTCAAACAGTAGAAATTTGATTTACCTTGAAATCAATGTGCTTTTATCTCCTCTACAACATTGGTATTAACGTATTTTTCTACTTGTGGCTTACTTACCGAGCTATTGAGCGATACTTTTTTGTCGACCTCTCACAACCAGGCCCACCACGACTTTGGCGACTGCGCCTATTTCGATTAACAGCCATACATACACTATCAATTACAAAATGAAATTAAGCGGGAGCAAATGACTTTAAAAAATGCAACGCTAACTCCCGGACTATATATAATATTATTTGGCAATTCACACTTCATAGTAAAATTGCAAATTATAAAAATGTGAGCGCACGTTTTTAGACGTCTTAATATTGGTTTGTAAAAAAAAAATTAAATATAATTATGAGCGTAAAGGATAAGCTATTGTCTGGATAATGCCTACAAATATCAGTGGACATAGGGTTCCAAAGTTCCAGTAAGTATTAGTGCATAATGTCCATGAAAACATGCGTAAGGGCATGTTCAGAAATGTGGGAAATAATAACAATTCAAGTTACCACCTCGTAAAATACTGTAAAATAACAAAAAGTGTATTCCCCTAAACGTGAAAACTCGAAAGTTTTCGAGCTTGTTTTCGAGAAACCCCCTATCAATGCAAACGCGTAAATGATTGAGCAATGGCAATTTGACAGTTGGATCAGTGTTGCCGTTCTGTAGTGTTTTAGTCAAAACGTCAACTATTTCAGTTATGGCTGATTTTGTAGAAAAATAATCAAATTTTTCATCAAATTCTTTGTCAAATAAAATAGAATTCTTAAAATGCCGCAAAATACTAAAAAGAAATAAATTGATTCAATTGATTAAAGAAAATACTATAAACAATTTATTTATGCTGTTTCGACAAACGGCAACACTGATTCAATTTCCGACTTTTCGAGGCTAAGTACTTGCTCAACTAATTTGCCTCAAAAGTTTTCGAAGGTTGAGCAAACTTTTCTTCATACAAATTATTTTCGATGCTCGAAAATGAGCTTAGTTGTCGCAGTTTACGCAGTGTCCGAGGCTTTTTCGCGTTTTCAAGAATACCCTCAACATTGTAATTTCCCCAGCCCAATTTACAACGAAGTGTGAAAAAAATAAAAAAAAAATATTCCTGGGGTTGCTGCCAGAGCTGCAAAATTCGACTTCATTTATATTAGCAGCACATATATGGGACTAAAGAGTTAGGCGATTTTCATAAAGGCATTGAGCCTTGTGCGCACACTTGCAATTAAATAGTTGATCGATATTTAGTTGAAAAATATCGAAAAAAATTGACAACCTTCAAAGGTATTGCATCTCATGTATGCGTGTTTGATATTTTTTGCAATGTATGTACTGGGTGTTTTTTTAGAGGTTTGTTTTTCGAATAGAGATAAAACTGGCATTTTATGGTCAAATCTGGCAACTCTAATGTCATTTATGTTCAGTTTGGTTTGCCATTTCATCATGAACAGGTTGACAAAAGAACAACGCTTGCAAATTGTGCAAATTTATTTCGAAAATAATGGTTCAGTTCGCGAAGTTTACCGCAAGCTCCGTCCATTTTATGGTCGACATAATCGTCCATCAGAGCAATTAATTCGGTTAACCATGGATCGTTTTCGCACTACGTTTACTCTATGTGATAATACGCATCCGCAGAGACGTCGAACAGTGCGCACCGAAGAAACAGTTAGGGGACTTGGAAGCCAACATTCATGGCGTTATTGCCGACATACGGCCCCATATGCTCGAAAAAGTGGTTCAAAATTGGACCTGTAGAATTGGCTTTATTCGAGCCAGCCGCGGCGGCCACATGCCCGAAATCATATTTAAACATTAATGGCATAAAATTATCCTTCCAATAAAGCCAAATTGATGGACATTAAAACGATTTTCTTGTGTTTTATTTCAATTCGAAGCTCTATACCTCTAAAAAAAACACCCTGTATATGACTAGAAAATCATCCCATATTTTAAGATCGTTACAACTATCAAAAACGAAAAGCTTCGTTACGTTTGTGAAGTCATTTTCTGAATTCGGTAACAATATAAATATTAAAATTTAAGCTTCAAATTATACATATTATTAAAATTATAAGACAAAGCAAAAATTCATATTTTGTTTAATAATAAATTAAAATCGGTACGAAACACAATTGAATTGTACTACAGTACACGACGGGCATAAGAAAGTCTCTTATAAGAGAAACACGGTTATAAGAAACACATCCTACAGCACCATGCATAGTTCCATATAGCTACGTGCTAAAAAAAAACTTATATAAGAAATACACTGCTATAAGAAATATATTTTAACAAAAAATTATATTCATTGCATAGAAAATTAAACGTATATAAGAAAGTATTTTCCGAAATAATTTCTTTCTTACATGCGTGTTATTGATATAAGAACATATCTTTCTTATACCCGTTTTATTGGTTCTAAGAAAACACGCACATGAGTGCATTTTCGGACTTTATATCCGTCTTCTATTGTATACTGTTTTACCGCTTTGAAAATTTCAGTTAAGATATAACCGTGGGCATAAACGGATCGTTTATTGTGATACTCAACCGAAAAAGCAAAATGTTGCCACAAGATTATCTACCTTTGATAATTCTAGTCAATTGCATTGTTCTAGGATTTGTGATATTTACTTGTATTTTCTACAGTGCAAGCGAAACGAAAAATGATACCACGGATAAGGTAATTTTCTAAAAGAAGCTATTCTAAACGTGTGATAAACAACTTCAATAACATCTCTTCTAGTTTAACAATTCTTTCAAACAACAATGAATAATGAAGATAAAGTGAAGAGATAATTCGAATTAAAGTCGTTGACAATTTTCAAAATACATAAAAAGTATTTATCTTATAGCTTGTATCTTAAATAAAACTAATAAAATAAAATGATCTTATATTAAAAAATTAATTCATTTATTTATTAAGAGAGAAAAAAAAATTTTTTTTTAAATTGGGATAAACGTTAGTTGTTTTCAGGTGTATTTTGAATAAATATATCAGTACTATATCAGTACATAAGAAAAATCATTTAATGGTCTACAATTATGGAATGAAAAATGTTGAAATTTAACTATTATTGAGGTCAATCTTGTGCATGGTACTCAGATTTTTTCCGCATTTTTAGTCACACGAAAAATGTGGGCGTGGTTTGACAACAGTGGGTGGCGTCCCCCATTCAACTAAAAATCGCAAAACGCTACATCTTGGTACTTAAGGCAGACTTTTTGTACGTTTTAGTACGTCGGTTTTTTCGTTAAATTTCAACGGAATTGAATATAAACTCTGTCCGCGCAGTTTTCAGGTTTGAGCTAGGAAGCTCAAATGTTGGGACAATTATTTTTATTCCTCAAGCTATAATATAGGAAAAAATAACTAAAATCTCTCTCCTAAAATTTGAAAAATAACATCCTAGTATACATATATGCTAACAATTAAGCATCTCGCATTATTTGTTATCACTAGTGTAGCACAACTCTCGTCACATGCATAGTTTTCTAGGAACATTTTAAATGCAAATGAGTCATCACACACAAGCCCATAATTGCTTCGATTTTTCGTCCAACTTGATTATAACAAAAGATATAAAACTACGAATCATCGAAAAGGGATAGAAGAGGTTAAAAGAAAAAGCCACGTTAGGCCATGTGAACTAAGGGAGGGTATCAAAAATGGCCAAAACTGACCCAGGTATTTCATTGACAAACGATAAGTGTCATGATATAGTTCACCTAAGCAAAGTGCTTAAATAGAGGCTAATAAGGTACACAGGAACAAATCCAGCTTGCATACAAAGTATCCATTTCAGTGCCAACGAAATAAATTTTATGAAATGTAGTCAAATGTTTTATTATTTTTATAAAAATAACCAGATGTGCGTTTTTAATATATTTGAGACGTCATTCGCTTTCAGGAAAAAGTTATATATTACAAACATTGGATCCATACATATATAAAAATATATAAGCGTATACATACATATATATTCGTATATGTACAATACAATAACTCCGTCGAAGGTGTTCATTTTTGATGTGGGAAATTAGTTAAAATTAATGACTTTTTCTTGCATTGTGCACCGTAAACACTTACTTTTTATTATGTTTAAGTCTTTGTATTGTTTATGTATATAAAATGTTGAATTCCAAAAAGATGCAATATTTTTAACATAACTCATGACAGATTTACGAATCGACTGAAGATAAATAAATTTTTGTACTTCACAGGACATGCATGTATTGTTAGTCATGTACATACACTGGCGGTCATGAAAACCGCACTACCACAAAAAATCATTAAGATTCGATATTATTGAGATTTATATTGAAACAACTATTTTTTGAAGTGAAAATTTCTTATGGCACTTTATGCGGCTGAGGAAAAAGTATAAACTCGCGACTCCGACCGTCATCGGGATTCCCCGTCATGTATGAGAGCGATAGTAAAATTTGAATGTTCTATTCTTTCTCTTAAATAAATATTCCAAGTGGAAGACAAAAAGCAAAGCAGACACACTAACTGACACATTCCATTCTCATTCAACGATTGTTATGCTTACATGTTTGTTTCTTTCAAATTCCGCGTTGTTGCGTTGACAAATTGAGAATGAGAGCGAGAGTAAAATTTGAATACATATTCCGTTTTTGTCTTCCATTGTGTTTGCCATATAAAAAGAAAACGCACACATACCAAATAACACACTAACTTGCCATTGAACGATTTGTTATGCTTGCATACTTCTTTCTACGTGTGAAATTAATATTTTGTTTCAAGTTTACACTTCCGTCGGCACTCCCGGAGTGCATCCCGCCGGTTTTTTTTTATTAGTTATTGTTATTAAGCTATTATGATTTCTTACTTTACAAACGTTTCGGGATCTTACACGCCTATTTTTTTTTTTTTACTTAAAACAATAATCTTGAAAAAAGTTAATGCTTTTATTTGTTTTTTTAATATCCCGTTTATAATTTTAATGTCTGTAAGAATCATAGAAAAAGTTACATTCACGATTTACCAATTTTGCATGGTGGCAAGGCGCAAAATCGTCCTGTAAAATTGCATTCGTAGTGCAGGATAAGTGGTTTTTAAGCACCAGGTCCTAGTTATTCATTTTTTCGCATTCATAGTTCCTTCTAAATAGTGTAGAGGACTACGAACATTGTAAGAAAAACATCCCCAGATGATCTGGCTCTATGGCAATTTTACTGTTTTCACTATGCAGTTTTCTTTCTAACTTTCTACATCGGAACGCCGCACCTATGGCAAATTATGGGCGCATAGCAAGTTGAATTTACTTTCATCCGACTAAATGACATTTCGCGACTACTCCAGGGTCCAGTTTTCGTAGTTTAGAGCATAAGCTAGACCTTTTTTTTCAATTTTTTTGTGTCAACAATTGCTTTTTTGCAGGACGTCTTCCATATAAATCAACATCAAGAAGCCTCCTGCGGTAAGTTTCCACATTGTCCGTATAGCAACTACAGTTTTAAAAAGATTCTTCTAACATATTTTCTACTAGGCCATCTTTGTCCTTCTACTGGTTGCACGTTTAGGACCAGATCCTTTTTACTCTCCAGTGGCTCCTAAATATCTTTTTTTTCCAAAAAGGCTCAATTGTGGAATGTGAGAAACCCATTCTTTCCGAAATTTTTAGATACGATACGCCTTGGTCCGCTAGTAGATTTTTATCACGTAACAGCTGTTTATATTTTGGACCCATTTCCGTACTTATTTTAAAAAACGAGCTTCTGCTTTAAGCAAACGCGGAAAAATATCGTATTTTCGTTGTCAATACACTTGCAATAATGCTGAAAGTCCCATTAATCGAAGTTAAAAAAAATTCGGAATTGTTTTAATTTTTACATACATATAAAAACAGTTTTGGCAGTGGTGCGGTTTTCATGACCACCAGTGTATGTAATGTATCTTAAGAATAATTCAAAACAGCACATAATCGAAAATTTTGCAAAAACCTTTGAATATTTTGCTTTTATCTTTGGACATTAACATTCTGGTCATTATTCTCAATATCGTCGCCATCATATCTAACAAAGGCATTTTAGATTCTGCGTAAAGGTCTATCTTACCAGAGCAAACATTTTAAAGGTAGCGAAAAATGTAGTCTGATGTTAAAATTGGCGAACTTGAAAAGTTTTGCAGAATTATGCGTATAACACTGAAACTTCATTTGCTTCAAATCGATTTTTTTAACTCCGATCTGTAAGATCTCATATCATATGTAAATGGTGTTCAAATTTGAGTTATCTTTTTAAGTTTACCGCCATTTTTTTTTTTAAGTACTAAATTACACCGATGTTTTTAGATATAAAGTAAATACATTCCGGTTAGTGAAAATAAATCTTTGCACGAGTTAACAATGTGTTTTCATTATTAAAACTTATTTTAAATACATGTTGAAGAACAATCAAATTGGCATTGCAATACTATGAATCAATAAACAATAATATAACAACATTTATATATACATATTTATGACTGATGTACATTTGTAGAGTAAATTATTCTCATCGTTAAACATGAAACATTTTATTGCTAATCACAAACTCGATTTATGTACGAGTATATTAAATTACAATAATTTGGCTTAACTGAACAGAATCTCACTAATAACTGAATTATTTAATTTTGCCTCACATATTTGAAGCTGCAATAAGTTATAGTAATACCAGAGAATAAGAGTACTAAAAGGAGAGTTCTAATATAAAAAATATCAGGAAACAATTTTATTGGGTGGTCCGGGGACGGTTGGCCATTCAAATAAATTAGATTCTCTGATTTATTCTGAATAAAACAGGGCAGGGGGGTCTATCTTGAACATACTGGATGTCCTTTGATATCTAATGACTTTTTAAACACTGTTCGAATTTTCCACATTTTCAGACATTATTTGAAATTCTTGAAGGCTTATTGACTCGATATTTTCCGAAATTTATTGTCTTCTTCGACATTATTCGAATTCAACGACTTTTCCCATGTTATAAGCCATTATTTGAAATTTTTCGACAAATAAAATGTCATAAAGGTCATCAGTTCCGAAAAATTTTATTTTACAATTGATGATTAAAAAAAAATTTCAACATTTTCCAAAAAAAAAAATGTAGGTGCACCTACTGGCTGCACTTGCTCGCGCGTGACTGTCAGATTAGCCATCGAGGTACATATGTCTATCCGTAGATTTTTCAAAGCTGATTTCGAACTTAACATCAGAATTACTCTAGTACATCAAGATGTTGAGTTGCGATTATTCTAACCTAAAATTGCAAAAAAAGCTGTTTTCGATATATTCGTACTTAAATAATGACAACTATGAAATTTTCTGTCAAAAACTTTCGACTACATATATCAGAAAACAGCGTTCTTTTCTTTTCACTTTTCCGCAACATCTGACCATGACATGCTAGAGCAAGAAAAATGTTCCTTCGAGAAGAAATTCGCCACCATCTTCTCTACATCTAAGCACCATATGTAATCATGTCAAATTTCAGGTGGTGACCAGTGATGGCATTTGGGTTTTGTGGAAATTTGCTGAATCGAGACTTAAAATGTAGTTTTTAGATGGCGAGTGTACTTTTTCGGACCATCAAAAAGTTACTTAAAGTTACTAACATTCAAAGAAAATTTTCACTTTTTTTACTTTCAAAAAAAGGTCATAATTCAGCTATTTTGGAAATAGTCCAAATTTACTGAATATGTACCGAAAACGTTCTGAAAATCCGCCAAGTGTACATAATGTACTAAAAACTTGTAGAATGTACTGACGATTATTTTTCACGACGCAAATATACTGAAAAAAGTACAAATTTACCGAAAATGTCTCATTTTTTTAATATAGTTATATTGTTATAAACATAATAATAATTTAAATTATAGTTTTCTAAAACCTTAAATAAATGTAATTATTAGTATTAATTATGTTTATTATAATATTAAAATAAATAAAAAATGTTAATTCGATAACCCTTCAGGAACACTTCAGAATGATTACATGTGAAAGATTTTGCATATAGCGTGTCAGAAAGATTTGAAAGATCAGGAAACGTTGAATTTGAAACCATTCAGAACGATTTCAGTTGAAACATTATATTTGAAATGTAACAGAAAGTTTTCTGTAACGTTCCATTTGCAAAATTTTAAATAAAACATTTCTACAACGTTACATACCGTTTCTGAAACGTTACATGCCGAGTGGGTATTTGAAATATGGAACACTCCTTTCCCAAATCCGCCCACTTCTTATCCAATAGTTGCATGTTACTAATTAGTGTTGTAGATGCTAAGTTTCAATATAGTAAATCATTCTTTATAGCGTTTTAAAGTATTGGCTTGTACTGGAGGTAACTCTCCAAATTATTGAAAAGTCATTAAGGGAGAAAGAACTCCTCGAAAACGCATTCTTTTTAGCTATAGGCACTGGACTATAAATAGCTGCCTAGTATGAAGAACAATTTTCGACACAAGGTCTGGTACATCCCATACACGCCCCCCGATACCATGTAGTCTAATGACGGCACTATGTGTACAATATGTGGATGTTTTCTTTTCTTTACATCTTGTAGATTTTTTTGCGTAAAGTACATTTTTTAATTGCGCAATTGCTCATTATCTCTAGCAAAAAAAATACAAAAATGATTCACATATCAACATAACGACGTTGATATTCATACTAGAATAAAAAATACTCTACAGCACAAGCACAAATCAATCATTTTGAAGCTCATTCTACTCTCGACGCTTAGTCTGGCAGTACCTGCAAATTTGAAGTAAAGTATTAAATGTTGATACTAATGAAGATTAAGAAATCAAGCTTAGCATCAGCAATATGCCTGCTATCATTATTGCTCGGTGAAGCCAATTCCGAGCTGAATATTATTACTAAATCAAAATGGAATGGTAAAGAAGCCAGCGCAGAATTAACCAAACTGGAATTACCCGTAGGCAGAGTTATTATTTGTCACACAGCTAGTGAGGATTGTGGAACAGAAGTAAGCCAAAATGTGTTTTTCCTTTGAGCAACATAATTTTCCCATCTTTTGTATAGAGCACTTGTGCGCAGCGGGTCCGAATGATACAACACTATCAAATGACTACCTCAAAATTCGATGATATTGGATATAATTTTCTTATCGGTAATGATGGCAATGTGTACGAAGGACGTGGCTGGGATAATCAAGGTGCTTTTGCACGTGGCTTCAATGCTGGCAGTTTGGGCATCTCTTTTATTGGTACATACGAAACTGCGACACCCACTGATGCTGCATTAGAAGCATCACAATCGTTAATAGAATCCGGCGTACAATTGGGAAAAATTAAAGATGACTATAAACTATATGGACATAGACAAGTGCGAGATACAGAAAGTCCAGGTGGTGCTTTGTATGAAATTATAAAAAAATGGCCACACTGGAGTCGCAGTCTATGAACAGTTTTTTTAATGAGCTAAAAGTTTTTTAAGAAATGTTCGTGTTATATAAAAAAGCAAAAACAAATAATTACACTAGTTTACAAAATGATTTTTTTTTTTTTGTTCCATTGATCTGAGGTTACTTTTCTAATGTAGATTTTCCTGCTGAATTCGAAAATGAAAATGAAAATTTTTTGAATGGTACAGTTTTCGAGACATTGTGAGTTTTTCACTTTTTTAACCTCTTTCCACTTTAAAACTCATATCTTGAGCTAGAAATGTCAAATTTCCTCGTTCTTAGTGTCAAATTAAAGATTATAAAATGAGCAATTATATTTTTTATTAAAAAAGTGGTTCAAAAGATATAGATGAAAACAGGCCAGATTTTAAGAAAAATCAAATTTTACATTTGATTCTGTGGCCACGAAAAAATAGAAATAAAATAAAAAAAAATAATTTTACTTCTTACTCGTAGAGCTGATACATTTTTCGCAAAAATTAAGACATTCCACAAAAAACCGACTGTAAACACAGAGTTACACCAAGAAAAAACATTTGGGCTACAAGGTCTAAAAAAATTTCTTTCAACTCTATGACAGAGACATCAATATCAGCCTCCAACTATTTACGAACAGTTGTATTAATAATTAAAAAGTCTAATCTTTCCGACAAGTGTCGTTTCAGCAGGAGGGATAATTGGAAAGCCTCTATAATTTAGGTGTCTCTGTCAATAGTATGATCTTCATTCAACAATATTCAAAGCAGCATTTATTTAAAATAAATTCAATTTAATTTTATTTCCAAATTAACAGTATATTAAGGTAATGCTGGAATATTCAAAATAAATTACTTACAATAACAGGTAATTCAATTGTAAATCGGTTCAAAATGTATAAATAAATATACATACGAGTACATATGATAGAAAGCAAATTTAAATTAATTTATACAAACCAAATTTAATGGAAAAAAACAAAAAGAAAAAAATAAGAAGTAAATAATAGTGGTGAGTTAATAAAAATATGTAAATCTACAACAATTTCACAATTTCTCAAGTGTTAATAAAGGAACTAACGAAATCAGTTCTTGTGGAAAATATAAATTATTTTATACATCTTAACAATATTTTTCTTTTATTTTTTATTAATTTCGCTGTTCTTGTATTTGTAGTTCAATTGGTTGTTGCTCTGGTTGTTGTTTTTGTAGTTGTTCTTGCTTTTCAGCAAGCATTAAGTATTGCATAAGCCACGCTCTTTTGGTCAAACCAGTGACCGTTTCTCCTTTTTGCTTTTGCAAATAATGAAAACAATTAAATGTCGTTACATTCGGGGTATTCTCTTCAATCTCACGTCTTTCTTCTTCATTATGAATTAATACACAATCGTCATCTTCGATTACATCATCGATATCACAATATATGCGCTCTGAGTGCTGATAAAAAGATTTATCTGTTTTACGCAAAAAATTATATAAAGCCACACAGCCAACTGTTATTTTACGTGCATTTTCCCCATCTATACGTAATGGCTGACTAAATATTGGAAATATGTTACTTAGCATTTGCAAGGCGCATTTTGAATTCTGATTCAAATCATCCATACCAATGCAATAATAAAATTCAGGACTATATAATCTGCTAAATGTATAACTTTCATCTTTGCTGGTTGGCACATAGTAGAGTGTATTCATTAGGTATGATTTTAAAGGCAAAGCTCCATTACCAACAAAATAATAGGATGAAGCAACATTATCAGGTGATGCTGCCACTGCTGTTGCTGGTAGCGCAAACTGTTGACTTTCGATTAGTTTTTTAATTTTTGAGTTTTCATATATTTGTTCAGAAGATTTGGCAGTTGTCTTCTCCACATCAACAAACAGAAAATTATTGCTACTATCAACGATAGCTGTAAATATAAGTGGAGGATTTGTGCTAAAGCTATCATTTTGTTCTTCATTGCGTGGATTAGTATAGAATTTAATTTGTTTCATCGTTAGATTGCCTACGCAATTAGGAAGTTTCGATTTTAACTGTACATCCTTGGCAATAGTTTGCCATTGTTCTTCAGTCTTTGGTGTGCAGATAAATTGGTCTTTTAGTAAATCATAAATGTTAAGACAAATGTCGGCAATCATTTTGAGTATCACAGGTTTAGAAGCACGAAAACAATAGTTGCGGCAAGAGTGAACTTCACCTAAAAAAATATATATATATTAGTATGTATTATAAAAGTTAAAATAGAGGGTGTAATCACCAATTTTTTAAAAATATATCAAATAGCCTAAAACTCAATACAAAAGAAAAAACAAGATAAAAATTTTTAAAAATATTATATAAATTAAGTATTAGAAATATGATCAGATTTTGAAATATTTCGAATAAACATAATAAGTGAACATACATCATTGGTTAATTGATGAAAGAAAGTTCTTATATTAAATTCAAGAACTTGCATTTTTATCTCAACGGCTTTTCGAAAAAGCTAATGGTTAGCGAAACCCTGGTTTTGATATACATGTAGTGAAATATTTTTCAGACTTTTAAAAGGTGTAAAAAGCGAATAAATGAATTGTTTATAAACGAATAATTAAATAAATATGGAAAATTTATTTTTTTTATTCATGTGCCAAAGTTTAATTAATATCAGTTAATTTGCCGAAAAGCCACAAGCTTTTGTTTTTGTTTTAATAATTTTTGTTGCAATAATTTTGTAAAAAGAAATAACATGTCTAAAAGTTTTCTTATCACATAGAACCGGTTTTTGATATTTCTATAAAAATCAAAATGGTATAAATAAAGATCATTTATAAAGAAAAAAAATATAAAAAAAATTTTACTATGGTGTTACAATTTGAAAATAATTCATTTTCAAAAAAATAAGTTTGCATTCAATGTACATTTTTGCTTATTCCAAATTAAATATACGTTTTCCAGCAGTACTTTTATCAAACCCTTTCTCAATGTTTCAATAACCAATTTAACGTGGAAATAACGTTTTTTTAAAGGTTTTCCTAGCTGAAAATAACTTTTTTTTAGCAAATTCGCAAACTTGCGGTTAGGGAACCATATTGTTTATACTACATCAATTACCAACCGTTAACTATATTTTTTGCAAATGTTTTTTAAAAGGTTTCGTTAACAAATTTAAACGTTTGGAAAACGTTTTTTCTTACTATGTTTTACTGAATCACGGCAGTATAGTTCTATAATCCCCGGTTAAAATGAAATAGCCCGTTAATTTTTTTTTTTATATTTAGTTGCAAATTGTCACCTGAAACTTTCTTAAGCGTGGATCAGAATGAGTTGTTGAAATAGTAAGTTACACTATCTCACTTTTATTGCAAAAAACGCTATTTTGAGGCATATTTGAAGTTGACTCACGGAAATAGAAATTGTTTAGATTTTTGTTTATGTCATGAGCTAGCAATGATCTTTTTAAAATTTATATGGAGTTTTTTTTACTCAATTTACATCATTAATAATTTCTTCCTGAGGTGGATCTGAAGATTCTGCTTTTCTAATCTTAATATTTTTAAAAACAAAATTCTTTAAAATTACCGTTTTTTAATGAAAACAAAAGAAAATAGGTGCAATTGTACCATACATAGTAAGCTTCAGTAAGAAATCGAGCAATGTTTTGTTTAAATTGGGTGATTTTTTTATTTAAATCGAGCTACATTTTTGTTTGGGTTTTTAATTATTTTTTGAAAAATCGCGCCGCAGTAAAAAATTCTGCAAGGACTCATGCCTAGACCCATAGTACATAAAATTTTTTTATACTCTCAAAAAATGTCTCCACGAATAATTACACCCTAAGACTGTATTTGCTCAATTATGATAAATAAATAAAATAAAATTAATTCAATTCAAATTTTCATATCGGCTTTTTTCTTCCGTCTGCATATAACTCACCCGTTGCCAAATATTTAAGCGTTATTGCCAAACGTTCCTCAGCACTGAATGACTTCTTTTTGCGATGTGGCTCATAACCGCTAATCACAGGTGCTAGTTTGGTGACCAAATAACGGAATTGCTTCTCAGTAATATCGAAAAAACAATTTAATGGATACGTTTCATTACTACGAAATTGTATCTCTTTCTGCAGGTTTTCCTTGGTCATAAACTGTGTCTGATTTTTCTTAAGCCACTCTTTGGTCCATTCGAGACGGCGCCGACAATTCAAAATCCCAGCCAAGTCCAGTTGAGTCACTTTAGGAAATTTTCTAATGGTCGCATTGTTGATATTGCTGTTGCTATTTGCATTAGCATTGGCGCTGTCCTCACGCTCCTTTAGAACACCAATGACTTTGATTTTTAAATGTTCCATCGCAGTGGACGATTAAGCAGTTAAAGCTGTTGCAAATTTTTATATTTATGATGAAAAAATTGAAAATTTTCAACAGCTGTCGTCGTCTGACGAAATCGATTTTACTGCAAATTAAAGCAAGTTTTCTTATTAAAAATTATACAATTGAGAAGTGAAAAACTTTACCCAAAACTAGAAAACGTCAATAACAATTGTGTCCACTTTTTTTTACCTAATTTCTGTTTTTATTTATATATTTTTTTCATTAGTTTCGGAATTTTCTGAATCGTAAATAGTGTGGATGGGAAAATTTTTCCAATTGGTGGTTTGTTCGTTCGACAAACGAAAGCAAACGAAATGTAAACGACACAGAAAAAGTGACATTTCGATCTGATCAGATCAGCGTTGCAAAAAAATCAACTAATGTCATTTTCCGATTTTGAGTTTTCGTCAAAGATATATTCAATGAAAGAACTGTATTTCGCACTTGGAACCATTGTATCATGAGTCAATGGGAGTACAAGAAAAGTTAATCAGCTATTCAGTTGTAGTACGAAAAACATTCTTAACATAAGCAGTCTTAAGATTTTAATTGAAGTAAAACTTCCTTAGTGGGGGTGTAATTTGAAATTAGGCGTGTATATTGAAACACAAAACGCGACATTATTTGTTTAGCCATGCTGCCACTTAGAGCCAGTTTCACAGTGTTTAGTTAACCAATTAGTTAACTTAACTAATGTCTGTTAGTTAAATACAAAATTTAAGTTATTCAGTTTCACAGTCCATTGGTTAACTAATGATAAGTTTTTGTACAAAACATTTGTTTTTTATAAACATGGGGGACCATTGTGGACTAATTTAACGGCTTGCAAGGAACCTACCGAAAGTAATATGGACGGGATCTTAATACCTTTTTTTGATGAGCAATTGAAATATTCCATACTACTTCAATATCTGAATCACTATGAACCTTACAATCTCAATCTGAATCCATATTTATATAGGTTCTTATTTGCTTTTTTGAAACTTTGTGTTTTTACTTCTTATGTTCTTTTTCGTTATGACAGCAATCAGCTGTTAGTTAAATATTAGTTAACCTGTCAAATTTGATTGGTTAACGAATTGCTATGAAACTGAAATTGGATAGTAAACCTCAAATCTTTAGTTAACTAAACACTGTGAAACCGGCCATTAGTATAGTTTTTTTCTCAAAGGTAAGCCGCAATTAAAGCGTTGAGCTCGGCACATATAAAATCGAAGCCAGGATTGCAGGAAAGAACTTGTCAGGTTAGGACGTCAATTTGACATTAGTCTCATATAGGTTCAAGCCACAGAAACAACGAGGGAAATTACAGAGCTGATGAGCTAGCAAGATGAGGTTTCTCTCTTAAAGAAACCGCTCCGGAACGAGTTTTCACTCCTCTCGGTTTACTTATTTAGGGAATTTTCTCGAATTTTCTATATGTAGCTGGAAACCACTGGAAGTCTTAACAAGCCTGTAAAATAGCCAAATCAATCTGGCCCTCTTGTAAAAAACTAAGGATCACTTACTGCCTATCTAGGAGCCGGTTTGACATTGCAAGAATCACAGCGACCTGCCCTGGACACTGGGCAATTGGCAAGCATGCTAAAAAACTACGTATCCCATTAAAAAAAAAACACACAAAGGTAAACAAACATGGACGGACAAATTTCAAAAATTCCGAGATCGTATGCACCAGAAAAAACTGCCGCTTAACGTTCCGGCTTTTGGTTACGTAGTTTTTTAATTAGAATTTTCTGGGACAAAATTGCATAAAAATCATACAAAAATTTCGGTCCAGTTGGGAGTAAAAAATTGGTTTTTCCAAAGAAAAAGTGAACATCACAACACACCGACGTAGCAATAACGAACTGTTACTTCGACGTAATTCGCATTCACACAACTTTAAAAAATACTTTGAAGTAATACGCCGGTGCTCAAATTCGGTGTGTGTGAATGGTGTTATTGGCAGCGGCGCATTAGATGATTTCAACAAAGAATAATTACACCGCTTTGATTAATATCTTCTTATACTTTTTTTACACTTAATTTTAATCGTGAAGAGGTATAGCTCATAAGTAAATTACATTTCAATTAGTTTTCGATTTTGCATAAGTCCAGCACTTAGTGCGATTAACATAATCCGGACGGTATAAAGTAAAAAATAAACGCTTTATTTGGCTTTTTTGTTTGTCAATAGTGCGCGCAGTAAAAAAAAAACTTCAAGTGGCATTGCAGCACAAGAATGTCTGGCACAATATTGGAAAATCTAAGTGGACGCAAACTATCTATTTTGGTGACGGTGCTACTGTTGTGTCAGGTGGCCTGTTTCCTGTTAGGTGGGCTGTGGGCACCGGTGCCTGCTTCTCTGCAGAACATATTGGGGATGATGTGCAAAGATGTAGAAGGACGAGAAAATGACACTAGCTTATGGTTCTATTCACGCGGCAGTGGAAGTTGCGCTACTATAACGCAACAAGAAATCGATGAAGACGGCTTTAAAATGGCCAATAAAATCGTTCACATTTTTCAAATGCCAATTCCGCGCGAGGGTCAAGTACTGGACTTTTCCAGATGGCAACAAAATCTTATTGGTGTTCTACAAGTTGAGATAGCACATGTTAATGATAATATGCTTCCAGTTCAAGATATTGAACCTAAGGACTTGAGACTCACAATAGACACACGATTGGCTTACAGGTGAGTAAAGTTTAAATACTTTGAAATGAATAGGAATGAAAAGGAATAACAAAATCCCTAGATTTTTTCATGGTTGAGATGATTTTAATTATTTGATTTATTCCATTGATTATTAATATCACGATAAAAATCAAGTGACAAAACAATTGCATATTTTATCAGTCTACAAAACAATCGCTTCTAGGGAATTACCCCGACACATACACTCATACTACATCACTTTCGCCATAGTAATCCCGGAATTTTCGGCTGAAATTTCGATACGTGTACCACTAGTTTTTTTTTTCAACATAGTATAAATTTGCTACTTGTGGGGCTTACCTACTTATCTCTTGATTTCCTTGTTTCTCGATCAGCTACTAAAAGTCAATGATCTGTATTAAAAACTTAAAAATTCTTGAAATCAATCCAAGGCATTCCTAACCTCATAGATATCATTGCTGACGAAAACATAGTAAATACAAAGCCAAATAGCGTGTTATCTCTCCTCTGGTCGAAATAAAATTTTTTCCGTCCCACAATATCACACATTTTAATTTTTTTGGACTTGGCGAGTTCTGAATCTCAGCTCTTCAAATTTTGTTTGAAAAAAAAATTGACGACCGGCAAGGCGTTGGACCAGTTTTTAAAGCAAGTTCATGGACTTGGCCGGTTTTGAAATCCATGCATCAAAAATAAATTTTAAAAATGTAATATATCTGAGATCATTTTTTTTTTTAATCTTAAAACAGAAAGATAAAGCCTGGTCTAGATTTTGATACATAAGAATATCTCAAAATTTGACTTTTTGGACTTGGCCTAAACTTAAAGTGCTAAACAATATTAAAAAAATATATATATAAATGAACTTTTCATAAAAAATTAGTTAAGGTTTAGCATGAATTTAAAAAGAAACCGAATTTTTGAAGCGGTAAGTTCGCACAAAAAAGCGAAACTTTGGTAATTGAAAATAATTGCATAAGATATTTATTTATTTTTTCGCAAACACCTTTGAAATGAAGCTACAGTCAACGAGAAGTTTCTAGCACTGTACGGCAAGGCTATACTCCAAAGCTTGTATATGCCTATCGTTACCGTTCATTCCGTTAAAAAATCCAAACACCCTAAAAAAAAATGATTTGATGGTCAACGGGATCTTATTTATGTTTCCGGTAAATTAATTTTTGAGATTGCAGAGCCTCGTAAATATATAGACTTTGACTTAATGATGTATATTAAGTGATTTCTAGACTTTAAACTAAAGTTATTTAGACATTTGTTAGGCATCCAAAACAGAATAAAAAACGTAAGATTTATTTGTAGGATCGAAAACTCTTTAATTTTCATATGTATATATTATTTTTTTTTTTTTCAGAAACAAAGATGACCCTGAAACCGATTGGAAGCTATATGCAAGTTCTGTAGAACAGCGTTATTTAGATTGCAAAACAAGATCAGCGGATCAGCAAGAAACTTTATATTCTTGCGAGATGATACCACTTTTTGAATTAGGTGCACTACATCACGACTACTACCTACTCAATTTGCGTTTTCCACTCGATTCAAGTCTTAAAATGAATATGAATATTGGGCATATGCATGATCTCACACTGACTACTATTTATCAAAATGGTGGCTTCACCAAGGTATGGCTATCACTGAAAACAGTACTCTTTCCGTTTGTTATCGCCATCATGATATGGTTTTGGCGCCGTGTACACATTCTACAACGTTCACCAGTATTACTTGAATATATATTATTGTATCTTGGTGGAGCGTTAACTTTTCTCAATCTACCGCTGGAGTATTTAACACTTTCTCTGGAAATGCCATACATGTTGCTAGTAAGTGACATACGTCAGGGTGTATTTTATGCTATGCTTCTATCATTTTGGCTTATATTCGCCGGAGAACATATGTTGATCCAAGAATCTTCGCACAAATCTTCGATACGCTTACGCTATTGGAAACACTTGTCGGCTGTCGTTGTAGGTTGTCTATCACTTTTTGTCTTTGATATATGTGAACGTGGTGTTCAGTTACGCAATCCATTCTATTCGATTTGGGCAACACCAATTGGCGCTAGAATTGCACTTAGTTTTATTAGCTTAGCTGGCATTTCAGCTGGTGTGTATTTTCTATTTCTTTGCTATATGGTAGGAAAAGTATTTCGGAATATTGGTGTGAAACGTACGTCATTACCATCGATGTCAGCAGCTCGTCGCTTACACTATGAAGTTATGTTTAATTTATTGCTTGAGTATTTTTCTTTTTATTGCTCTTTTTACTCCTTTAGGTCTCATTTACCGCTTCAAGTTTTTAATGTTGGCTACACTCGTTTGTGCTGGTCTTACAGTAGCTGGCTTTATAATGGGTCAAGTTGCCGAGGGTGGTCATTGGAAGTGGGATGAGAATGTTGAGATCCAGTTAACATCAGCATTTCTGACTGGCGTCTATGGCATGTGGAATATTTATATTTTTGCATTACTTATACTTTACGCACCCAGTCACAAACAATGGCCACCAAATCAATCTGATGAAACTACACAATCAAATGAAAACATTGTGGCTGCAGCTGCTGGTGAGGAAATTGAATTTAGTAATTTGCCATCGGACTCTAATCCGAGTGAAATCTCATCGTTGACCTCGTTCACAAGAAAAGTAGCATTTGATTAATAAAAAAAATCATTGTGTAACGAGACTGAATAGAAACAAAAAGCGAATCTTTGAAATAAATTTACTATTTAAGTTTACTATTTTAATTTTAAAAACTATTTAAAAAAAAAAAAAAAAAAAAAATTGTGCCAAAAGTTGCATTAAAATATTTTTAATTTTGTGTATTTTTCTATCCATATACTTAATAATTATTTAGTTACGCATAAAAGTATTATACATTTAAAATCATATCTAACAAACAAATTTTTATAATAATGTCGCATATTTGTAGAACTAAGAAAAGCAATTCAGTATTAGACTTAAATAAATAACCGTTTACTACTTTACCAAACGTTATTTATCCAGATATGTTTGTTATTGTACTAGATGTTGAGCAAAATTCTCAACCTTTTTCCAATTTGTAAAAATCAAATTATTTTATCTTCGTTATTTCTGTTGAGGCCTATTCACTTATTTTACCAAATGCTATGCAACGTTCTGATTCGTTGAAAAAAAAAATATATTTACAATTTTATAGCAAGGTGTCCTTTAATTTTTTTGCTTAATGGAATGGATAGATGATACAAAAATAAAAAAAATATATGGTAGGGATCAATTCTCATTCCTCTTTGTATTATATGGTTGCAATGAATCTTGAAAATTAGGTATATTGTGTTTGCGTAACACTTAAAGATTTGTTTCTTAGATAACATAAATCCAACCGCCAAAATGTTCATTTAATTTTTACATTTCATTTTTCTTTTAGTATCCTCTATCCATTTCAAAGTCAAACAGCCAAAACTGATTTTTGATGAAGGAAGAGAATTTTTCAGATCAGCACCGTATACTTAAAATGTATTTTTTTAATTAATATGCTTTATTTTCTGTAACATTTTTTGTGTAGAATTTTTATAAATCATCCATCAAATATAGAAAGCAAAATAAAAATGCAAGTTCAAACTTCACATTTTTTTGTTTTTGAATTTTTATTTTAAATCTACCCGACGTAAGTTACAAATAGTGAGCAGAAATAAAAGTTGTAGAATGATGATATCATGCTAAAATTTGAGTACGTGACGAAAAACTTCATTGAATTTTCTATGCAAATCTAAAAAAAAATAAATAACGTGCAACAGGTTTTGCTTAGTAATTCCATTTTAATAATTTATTGTTTGTGTATATAGGAATAGTATTTATTCATCTGAAAAAAAAAGATCTAAAATATTTCCTGAAATAATTATGAATAAATGAAACAGATTAGCAAGTTATTTCAATACATATCCTTTAGTCTCATTTCAGCAAGCCTTTATTACGAACGATAATTAAAAGATATAGTTAATTTTATACATACTTAATCCTATTATTATTAAAATTAATTTTATTACATGTATGAATGAAATTTGAAAGAACAATTCCCTTTCTAAAAGTGTGAACGAAAATAAATAAAAATAATTTCGACTGTTCGTCAGTAACGGTAAGCATTTCAGTCTTCTATGACACATAGAATATTTATACCACTTCGTCCAAGATTGACACCTTCCAGTGAACCCTCATGATGTGTTTTCATATAAATGAGAAATTGTATAATTACGTAAAACAAATTATTACGATCGTAGGCACAGTTGTGTATTTCCTTGTCGCTGATAAAATTAAATTTTGGTATTAAAACATCCGTGCATAGTAGAGCACAATGAGCTTTGTTTTGAATATTAGCAATAGTTTCTTTAGCTGGTTTTTTATCAGTGCTTGTAATGACATAACGATTATAAAATGGACGACCGCCACCTTGTGGCAAAGGCATAAGTTGACTGTCCAAATAAACACAAAATAGATGAAAAATTATCTATGAAAATAAACAGCATTAAAAATGTAAATTTCCTAAAAATGCGAGTAAATTACCGCTGAATCTGTAGGTAAATGTTCATCCCATTTAAGACCATGGTATGAAGAGCCAGAATCCCAACGGTAGTCAGCAATGCAAGTTCCTTTGGCTAAGTCTTTCATTGAAAGAATGTAAAATATTAATTAGAAAGGATTCAATCATATTTAAAATGGATGTACCTTTAATACGCTGCACTAAATATTCTTGATTTGTTGACATTTCCAAAAACGGTACAATCAATGGTAACATTGGAACATATTGATTTACAAATTGTTGATTCTCAACAGTTTTCTTTAAACGTTCAAGTCCAATATGCCCAATTTGCATGTCTGCAATGCCGCGCATTTTAAATGATTCGTCTATGTTGTACATTTCTTTGGCCAAACGGTGAAGTATGGTAATTGAGATCCACTAAAACAAAATTAAATTTACTTAAGTACTAAAAAAATAAGATGAACAAAAAACAATTGCAGTCGTTATGCCCTTATTTTTGCTCATTATCCTTGCATTAAACAAAGTTACTTACCCTACGTAAGTTTGCGACATAGAGCGATAACTTTTCAGAGGATATTTTTTTAATAACTTCAGAATTGCTGTTCATTATATTAAGTCCACCTTCTTCTTTTGTATTTGGTTTACTTTGATTCGTAGGAGCTATTTAAAAAAATAAATAAGATTAAATTGCGACTACGATTTGTCAACTAACCTGTAGAGGGTGCTAATTGATACAAAGAGGTCTTCAATAGATTAGCTGCTGTATTGCAATAGTTCCAAAATGAATTCATTGTGCCATGATTCAAACTCTGATGCATTTCTTGTGTTTCATTAATAATATGGTCACGTTTAGAAACTTCCCTTTAGCAAAAGTAGTGGCAATTAAAACAAATGTACAAAATACACCCCAATAAAAGGGTATGAAATCGAATTCAAGTAGTTTTTATAAAATGAAAAATAAAAAACGCACTCAAGGTACTGTTGCAGGCTCTGTTCATCTGTGATAATCTCCTCGCGTGCATATTTTAAATAAGGTGACATAAATGTTGTGTTGCTGCTCATGTTGCTAGCGTTTAGTGCAGAATTGTTTCCTATTGACGAGTTCCATGAATTGTTTTGTATCTGACGTTGGGGACTTAGGCTTTGTCGTGTAGGTGAATTGCGATTGTAGCTCCAATTAGGGGAACCTACGCCACGTGCTGTAAACATGAACAGGTAAGTTAGCTTGGTTTATACTACTACTAAATACCACATGATTTACTGAACCTACAATCATTAAAAGATGAGTGCCAACTAAGTATCGTGGTATTAATTTGTGGCTCAGCATTTGGGTTTTCTTCTGTTTTCTTAGATGGTGGTGTGGTCAAAAATGAATTGTCTGCAAATTGAATTAAATCAATATTAGTTCAAAACAAAAGGATAAATTTAATATTCAAGTTCCGTCCGATCTTACCAGTTTCCTCAAATTTAAGTAGATGCTTTTGCGCTTTTGTACCTTGTACATTTTCAGTGCAAAAAATATATAGAAAATATTTGAGAGAATATACTCCCACACTCAAAGCCAAAATACTTGCAGCCGCATATTCCAAATAGTACCATTTTGATACCGCATATGGACATTTGTTAGAGATGTCAAACAGTAACACTGCCAATAAAATTATATTTATGGAACCCCATTTGAGGCACTGCTTAGCACGTTTTGCGCGCAAATGCAAATCCAGTCCCTGCTCGACAACTAAATTTTGTTTAATCGGTGAGCTGTAAAGAATTAAATATTAAACTATTTGATGCAATTTATTATGAATTACTCACCAAAACTTTTGCACGCAATTCATAATATATTGTTTATTCCTATTTAATAATATATCTTCAATTTTTAGTATGCGAGTGGATGCAAATAATTGTATTATGCGGCTTTACTGCATTGGTACATTTCTCTCAGTTGACAAACAAATGACAGTTGAATTTTCAGTCGCGATTCTGTTTAATGCGTTCAACAGAACTCGGACGACTTACGTCAACGATTACTCGCTGTCAAAATTATAAGACACTTGATCGTATGAATCGGAACAAAATTGCGGAGCACGACCTGCCGACGGGTAACCGTCGATTTAGATTAAGTTCTATTATCATCGTCAACGTGAGCGATCAGTGTTGCATTTGGAATCAGCTTGAGTTAATTTTTCAATAACGTTACGTGAGTTCAGCCGGTATCCGACCGAACTTACATACCGAAGTACCACACCGACGTATTTTGCATTCACACCGCTTAAAAAATACTCCGAACTACGTCGGCGCTCAAACTCGGTGTGTGTGAATAGCATAATACACATTTGCACCAGCTACGGTATTGCAAAAATGCTACAGTAATGTGCTGAACAGAATTGGTACGTGCAATATCGTCCATATTTTTCCCTTTCGTTTGTAGTGAGTACAAAATTGACACTACAAAATTTATCGCAGAGAAATAGAACAAATTTGACACAGAAGATAAATCGCACGTCCCAATCCTGCTTAGACATTTAAGCATGAGAAAAATGTTCAGGATTTGCAGCAGACTTGCAATTGCAACATTTTGCAAAGTTACTTGCACCGCATCATGAATTGAATTAAAGCCCAATTTCCATATGATCTTATCTTATCAAATATAAGGGAGGACATCACATGCTATAAAGACAGCAAATGTATGCAATTCACTCTCGCATTCTCCAAGCGCATTAAGTTCTATTCGCATGCTTTTCTTTCTTACAAAAATTTGATTTGATATCCCTGATATGGGATAAGATAAGATAAGGTCACATGGAAATTGGGCTTAATGTATAAATCAATTTGTGAAAGTTTCAAATCGGTTACATGGTTTGCGAACTAACATTTATATAAACCGCTGTAAACAGAGCATGATAAACATGACATCTGTGTTTTAACGTTGTTTTTTTGACGTTTCAAAAATTATTTTTCAGAGAAAAAGATAAAAAATAAGTTGGAAGAAAAACGCAAAAACGCAGTAGCAGCAAAAATTACAAAATTGGGCCAAGAGATAAAAATAAGTAAATTTAATAATTTTTCCATTATTAAATTGCACAAATCACAATTGTAAACAATAAAGAAATTAAAATTAACAAGTGAAATAGTGATTGTTAGAAAGAAAGCACAAAATTTGAATTTTCTTGATTGAAAAAAGAAAGGAAAACAGCAGTCAGGTGCACATAAAAATTCGCACTGTAAAAAACTATTTTTTTTTGTTTTAAAACAAAAAAAAAATACATAAAGCTATTAAACACTCAATTTTGGAAACAAAACGAAATACAGGACAAAGTGCATTAAAATTAACAAAATTCCAAAAACGCAGTAGAATTTTGCAGCTGCAATAACAACAAGACTGGGGCGATTGCTCACCCATTCAGGTCAGCTTCAGTTTCCTCCGCACTAGTTCGCATTGGAAATTCTTGAAAATATGGCGAGCACCTTGGAGGAGCAGCAAAGCCTACGCGAATGCGAAAATTACATTCAATCGCATGGCATTCAACGTGTTCTCAAGGATTGCATCGTACAGCTGTGCGTCAGTCGTCCTGAGAATCCGATTCAGTTTTTGCGTCAGTACTTTCAGAAATTAGAGAAGGTAAGTTAGCTGCAAAATGCTGAAGATCTAAACAAACGAGCAACTAATTTTCTCAGTTCATAAGTTTCTATTGCAATTTAAAATTTAACCTCAAGTAGCTTCTTACGTGCCGTTTTAGTGCAATTTTTTTTTTGTTACTTCAGATTTTGTGTTTGAAATTATAAACCTAAATATGTATGCACATATTTCCAAAAACAAATAAAAATAAATTATAGAGTAGTTTTCAAGATATGAAGCTGAACAAATGCGGCCGTATTAATAAACGACGATAAGCTAACGACTATCTTTGATCAGTTATTCAGTAAGCGACCGACTAAGCAAAACCTGATAAAAAAACATTGATTAGCGTTGTTTGACATTTAATGAGCACCGGAATATCAGCACAACATCCGAAGACTGCTTAAAGTTTGATAATAAGTTTTTTCTTTTAATGATTTATTTGTCTTAAGCTAAAACCAAAAATTGGTTGAAATTACCGACAATAAGTACTTACTACGGTCTAGGTGAGTAATTATCTGTTATTCCTCCTGTTTTTTGCGCTCTTATTTGACTAAAATTTATGGTACGGAATAATATTTAGTCAACTTTATGAATGCAAACAAATATTATATTTATTGTGTTTTGTGTTCCATTGTATTACTTAAAGCTGACTTAATCTTTATTATATTTTTACTGAGCCTCCTAGCTGCTTATACTAGTTTCAGCCACTGCTACATATATTTTTTACAGAGCCTTCTGGTAACTAAATCTTGTTCCCGTATCTCAAAAGTTAGTCAAAATAAAAAACGTAAAAATGAGGGAAACAAAAAGCTGTTACTAATAGTTACCAAAGAATTTCTTCAGATATAAATTATTGTTATGTATTAATAAAAAGAAAATAAAATAAGATTTAAGAAAGCAATGCAGAGATTAGAAAAAAATAATCTCAATAATAGTAAAGTATTGTACAAAGTTATGCAAAGTTTTCAAATTGGTTGAATGATTGAATAACTTTTAAGAGGTTAAGCCACAGTAGAAATTTTCCAAAATCGATTTTTTTTATCGGCTAAAAAGGTGCCTTAATACCTTAAAGATTACATACTACGAGGGTTATGATGGAAAAAATATCTAAGAACATAAATTTCTGCTGCCATCCTCGAAAAAAGGCTTCTTCGGGGAAAGGTTGTACAGACGCCACTTTCTCCATTACAACTTTAAGAAAATTATTTTCTAATTATCTAATTTTTTACAATAAAACTGAAAAAAATTTTCAAAATTTTTTACGCCCCTACTGTGGACTAACCTCTTTAGTTAAAACGAAAATTATTCAAAATATAGGAGGTTGAGAAGAAAAAAGGAATAACGCAATAATTTGGCAGTTCCTAAATCGATTTTTCAATTGATAATCAACTAAATAAATTATCAAATAAACGTTTCGAAGTTCATTATCGATTCAAATATATAAAAAACGAAAAGTTCCAAAATGTTACGAAAAGAAAGGTAAGTTTTTGGATCTTAAATTTTGCACTTAACTTAGTTAACCAAACTTTTAGCTAATTCTCTTTCCCGTGCTTTTTGCAGTTAAATTTCTTGACGAGAGTAATTTCTTTTTACTAACTTCAAATATTAATTCTGTTATAAAATTCAATTATCCTGCTGGATAGATTAAAAAAACTGACAAATCATATTCTCAATTATTTTTTATTATATGGCGGCTTGAATGCAACTCTGATATATTGCTGATGTGGCAAAAATGAACATATATCTATTTGGGGGCATATGACCCGTTTGCAAAACGGGTCTGCCTCTTTATATCCTCCATTGTACCTCATGAACTTTATTTTGGCAGATTGTATAGACAGAAACAGCGGTGATACGTCAAATACATTCAGTATGCGTCAAATTTGAAGCATCGATAGAAAGTTAAAAATAAAAAAACGTTCGGCTTCGGCTAACATAGTAGACATTGAAAAAACAACCGGAGTTTAACCTGTTTTCTTGTTAAAACCAGCACAGCCTAGTGTACCGATCAGGATTTTTAATAGAACCAACTATGAGCAGAGTATTTTCTTTCAGCTCAATTCACTTCGTTAAAATTTTTTTGAACTTTTTAAACCCTCTAAAAAGTATTATTTCTCTAAGTGAGCAAAATAACCCTACGTTTCATGGATGAATTCGTCTTTTTTCATATTTGGAAAACGATAGAAGTTCGTATCGACCAATTTCACCTTTTGAATTAAATTATTCAAAACCAAAACTAACTGAAAGACCGGCTTGAAATCCATAGAGCGTTACTAGAAATATTGTGATGCTATTTTTCCGAAAGTATAAAAATTTTTAATCAACTCTTGTACATAAAAGAGTATAACACGTCTTTATGAGCTTAAAAAGAAATAAACTTGATGAAAAGTGAACTAAAAAAAAGTGTTATTCGAAAATTCAAGTGTCCCAGGATACACTGTGAGATCCAAAGGCACATGGATAGAGTTTAACAAGGAATCGAAAAGGCACTGAAACTGAAGTGGTCTATATTCCTAAAGCAGCAAAACCTAGTCACACTACTGCTAAATACTGCACGTGGTATGAATAACAATGGCTACAAGTACATTTAATCTACAAGAAAATTACTAACTAACATTACCGAAAAAACTCATTGTTTATATTGTTTTTAAGAACTCAATGGTTTTTGTGTTTGTTATTGGCCAAATAGGCGACACAAAGTACCTTCCTACTTTGGAAAATAATTAATGATAGTATACACATTTTCACAAGTAGAGTTATAACCTCAGCCATTAGAGATAGCCATAATCGAAAATAACCCAACTGTTGAAAAAAGTATGCGAACAATGTATTCATGTTGATCAGAGGTAAGTTTCTACCAATAAGTGAACTGAACGAATTCGTTTTGAAAGTATTATCAATATAATCACAGGACAACAGCTACGGCGGTCAACCCTCACAGTACAAACCTAGTACATATGTAGTACGTTATTTCAATAACGAATGTAAAAAGCAACCGGGCATGTAATTTCAATGCTTGAAAAAAGCCCACGCACCATTCACTATCCGTGATCCACCATTCAACCTAAGAAATGTACACTTTGCGATATAATACAAGAAGACAAGGCGATTTCTTTCCAAGAACCAAATTTTAATTAGAGACGAAAAAGAAATTGAAATTTTCCTACAACTTGAAATAAAAAATTCTAGCATCCCTATCAAAATACTGTCAAGTAAAAGAATTTTTTTTTTTAAACTATTGACACATATTACAAATATAATTTTTTTTCTATTAAAAATACATACATATACATTTTATAAAATTTTTTTTTTATCAATATGTCAATTTCCATCGCGTTAACATTTCTTCCTGCGTCGACGGCGTTTCTTGCAACCTCTTCGTTTTTTGGGTCTTCGTTTCTTTCCGCACCGGCTTTTTCGTGCTTTCTTTTTTCGACAGGTTTTTCGTTTTTTTGGCTTGCACCCGCAATCTTCCGGTATTTCCACATCGGAAAATATACCCGGCAGCCTCCCTGACGGCTTTCGCCTTTTAGGTGCATAAAAAGCCTAAAATGAAGATTTTCACAAACAACTATAATAGTTACAAGTCATTATCTTACCGCTTCAATATATTTCAGTTTTTTCTCTTTGGGAAGAGTTCGCCATTCCTTTGCCCCTCGTCGAACTGTTTCAACAGCAGTAAGTCCCGTGTTGCGTTTACGAAATTCGCGTAGGAAATTTAGGTACGGATTTCGAAAAAGTGATACATTGCTCTGAATTTTTTGAGTTTTCGCTTTGAAAAACTGCATTTTAGATGGAGAAGTTTTCGATGGACGCGTCGCGACTTGTGAACGTTGTTGTCCATTTTGATTTTCTATTTCCATAATTGATGATAAATTTTTTTTTAAATTTTCTAAATAATTTGCAAATGTCGCTTGTAACGTGAAAAACGTTTTAAATATAACGATTTTGATACACTTTTCTAAAAATTTACAATAAATTTAATATTATTAGCAAGACAAAAAATTTTTGGTGTGAAATTATAATGACTAATCTTTTCACTAGAAATTTTTAATGATTTGAAAATAAAAAAAACAAATATATTTTTCATAGTCTACTAAAATTTTTTTTCAAAAATTTTCAAAGTACTTATGTGGCTTTAGAAAGGTGTTTTCTTCAACAAGTAGTCAATAAGTCGAGTTACCCCGAAAATGAGTTAACATTAGAAATGGATATTGTTCCCTTGTAGTTTTCCTAATTTCAGGAAATTTTAATCATATGCAATTCTATTTGAACATATCGCAAAATTATGATGAAAACGGTTTATGACAACATGAAAACTGTCCTTCTGAAATATTGAAATTCCGACTTATTTACTTCATCACGACCGCCACGGATATTAATTGCACTTTTCCAAATTTTTCATATTTTGGTCACATAGCACTCTCTTAATACCTAACTTTTCAAATTTATTCAAATTTCTTTCAAAATATCTACTCTACTAAATAGTGTGATGGTTCTGAAGAAATATTTTCAAACAAAATACCATCTGATTTGCTTTTGCCCATTATTTTCTAAAATAGTGAATCGAGTACAGTATTTTTGAAAGGGTAATTTAATAGTGGGTCTTTCACAATCAGCAGTAAACTGGAAAATTCACTGTGGCATAATTTCCATTAAGGTACTAAAATGTTTTGGTCTTACTTTTGGTATTGTTATAAGCTTTGTGAATGAGAATGCTTCAAATTTTTTTGAATGGCTCAATTCGATTTAGAAAAACCGTCATATATGAAAGTACATATGTAAAATATTAATAAATTACATGTTGTTGGAAAGGTGGCTTAAATGTCTTTTTTAAAAGGATATTTTTTCCACCAAGTGCCGGCTGGTTTTAGCAAACGTTGCAATATTGAATTTAGCAACATGTACTAAAAATGATCTCAATAACATCTTTCCGTCCTCTTGTCAAAATGCGCTCATTTTTAGTCGGGTGGCAGGTCGAACTATGTATTATATTTGTATGAAATTTGGTAACATTATCGTAAATACTCCCCTCAGTATATCGTTTTGAAGTTATTGCTTGTATTGCCATGCCGTCTTATAGAAATTTTCCCACTTTTCTGTTCGGCTTATCGGGATCATTCCTAGTGTTTGTGTGAAATTTAGCATATCCGATTTCCCACATTTTCAATCCCACGAGGTATGCTTTAAGGTATAGCCTGTCTGCCAATTTTCACTTTATTATCTGGCTTGGTTTTCCCGTAATCGTGATTTCCACAGACAAACAGACAGATGGACATGACTTAATTGTAACGCTGATCAATAATATATACTTTTTATACTTGCCACACCCCCTTATATGCGTTACAAACGAAATGAATTAGTGAATATACCCTGAGTGTAGGGTATACAAATAAAAATGTGTAATCGTGGATCGAACTAAAAACTCATGCCTTGCCACTGTGCCATAAAAGTACAAAACAAAAGATTACTGCATTTTTTATAAATGCATATTCGAATTTCTTCTTTTGAAAACGAGACCCATCGACTTTTATCTTCAGAATGGTTAATGTCAACGCTATTACAATCGACTAACTTACCCGTTTCAGCCTCAAACGAGTTGCAAAAGTTATATTACAAGCAAAATATTTGAAAGTGTTTAAAGTGTTTTTCTTGCGCCACGCCTACTTTAAAACACCTGCGACTTCTTGTTTTGCTTGCTATGTTATCAAAAGTTATTTTACTGACCTGCATTTTAGCTGTGGCATTCCCAATATTCAAATTTGGCTTGAATCACCAAAGGCTCTTACATCGAATATCGTTATATTTACCTCAATAGCTCGACATTTTTTACTTCAATGGCAGATTTGCTGGAATTTTTTTCGCATTAACTTAGTAAGCTCCCTTTGTATAGCAAATTTGAATTTTTACTTTTATGGAAGATATCACACGCAATTGTCAAAATTCGCGCACTTTTCGTCCATGTCTGTATTATCGAATCATATTGATCTGAGTTTGATTTATGTACTTTATTAGTTTCCTCAAAATAATGCTATTTGTGTGTTTGTTTGCTATTCGCTATTCAATTTAAATATTTCGCCATATCTTGATTACGAGCAGTTTCATTGATGAGTAAGTTACACCGTAAACTTTTCGATTCTTCTCAGCATTTCGTTACTTTTCAGCATTTCGTTACTATTCATTACATTTCGTAGCGTCGAATTAAAATTTATAACACATCGAAATATCATGACATTTACACGCCACGCCGCGGTTGCTTGAGCTTACTCTATTTGGCACATCATACCCTATGTCTCGCGGGACACTGTTTAAATCATCTTTTATTGAGTCCCAAATACGTTCTGTGTTATTTATTGCAATTGACTTTATTTATGAAAGTAGCTACATAAGTGTGAGGTTTGGGTTGTGAAGTGAAACCAACATCAGACTCACCATTTATTTATTTAACATTTTATCTTACGACATGACAACAAAAATTTAAAAAATAATTATGTAAGAGTATATGTATATTAAAATTGAAAGTCAAATTTTGTTTAAAATAAATCCAATATGCTTATAACTAAAGTATTGATCAAAGCTTTGGACAAAATATGCAATCAATTTAAGAAAAAAATCAATTTTTCTGTATAGCAGTGACTTTTTGTTTACAATTTTGCTGCCATCGCACTCATCCTTAACATATTGTTTTTTTTTTTATTGAAAAACCAAAATTATGTCAATCTAGCGGTTGGTGATGGTGCTGATGTTGCTGCCACCGCAATTGCACGCTCCATTGATTCTCTACAGTTGCACATGGCAAATATTTATCTACCCTATCTATATTAAATTATTAAGACCATAGGGGAAATTCCATGAGTAATTAAGCAAACTTGCAAAATAAACAAAAATCATAAATGGTAACAGCTTAAATTTTTCCATGTAGGTCATTAAAACCTTAAAATTATGAAAATTCCAAAGTTCTCCACGATCCACGATATTGGATGAATTTTCAAAGTATCCTTATTCGGTAAATTTTTAAGCTAAAAGGTAAAACTAAAATCAAGTTTTCTGCAAATTTCATGCATAAAAACTTAACAAAAAACCTAGAGATATTTGCGAAAAACTTAGTTTTTATTTTTTTTATCATTTTGAAGACCCAATGATTATTTCTACCCAAACCCCAATTTTTCCTTTATTAAAATCCTTTTTTTTTTTTTTGTATATACACTTACCCTTTACATTGAATTGCCCATGTAAATTTAGACACCAATGTTTGTTTAGCACCTTTAGTCCTACGTTTAAATGCTTTCACTTGATAGCATCACAACCACAATAGCGATGCATAGCATATTGCTGTTATTGTTGTTGTTGTAGCTGTAGTAATCGATGTCATTTTTGTTGTTGCTGTTGTCCATATTATCCATGCAGATATTAACATAACAAAGCGCAACTAAATCCTCCTCCTGATTGATACGCAAATTTTAGTCGTATCGGAATTCTTGTTCTGCATGGAAGTGCAAAAAAAAAAAACAAAAATATAAATTTTTATTTACTCGAATTGTTAAACGATTTAGTATCAGTTACAAAGTGCCGACTCTTAACAAAAACCTTGAAACTTAACGCGATGGGTAATCAATTGACGGTGAGTCAAATTCATGGCACTATTGTTGATAAATTTAAATCGGTCTCATTTACTACGGATGAACATGGTGCGGTGCGTCTTCGTTCGTTTTCCGATGGTGGTCAATTGACTTCCGGTGCAGTTGCAGAAGCAGCGCGTTCCGAGCATCGTTTTAGTTTAGATGCCATACAACGCTATCGACATATACGCACATCGTGTACCACAATACCAGAGGAAGAAATTGTAAGTTGTCTTATATGCTTCGGATAATTTTTGTCAGTTTTTGTTTTATCCTACAATTTTGCGCCCGTTTTTCTCTCTGAACAGAATCACGATTTGATTACAATAATCTCTAAAAATTAATATATTTTAATGAAATTTCACTGAAACTCTTATTTAAGCGCTAAATTTACTGCCCACCCTCGTACAACTTAATTAAAGAAAATTTTGAAATTATCTACACCTTAAATACACTAGTAAAAATGAGCAGAATTCCCCAAGGTATGCGTGGAAGCACTTCCCATATAAATTAATTAGCTCAAGTACTCTTCCACAAATATACCGCTATTTTAACGAAATTTCTTAGGAGCTCCTGCAAAATACACTATGAAAAAAATTGGTGAAACTTGTTTCTAGGCACGCCTTCCACAATTTGAACGATACTTTGTAAATTTTTACTCAAAACAAGCACGACGTCTTCGATTTGGAAAGAGGTGGCTCGGCAAGACCCTATTTCCGTATTTCCAAAATGCCATAACTTTGTTATGTCTTAACTGATTGTCAGGTAAAAAACTTGGCTTATTTTACTATTTAATTTATTTTTAGTTGGCTATTTTACGAGATCTTAAAAATCAAAATGAATACCATTATAATATTTCATCGACACTTGTCCCTGAACAAAACTGTTAAAATCCATGATATTTTTAATGAATTTTTACGATGATTTTTTTTTTCAGTGTATAGACAAAAATATATGCAAAACTAAGATACAATAAAACGATGCGCACACAATGTGTAAAAATTTCAAGTACGACTGAAACTGTTTAATTTTCTATAAAAATTATGCAGCATTAAGGCTTTCACACTAGAATCGATAATAGCTCGTTTTTTAATTATCTCATTTTTGTATAGCGTTTTTAAAAAAGTAGTCTTCACACTGACATTGTCGCGTTTTTTAAACTCGTTTTTGTTTGGCGTTGGATGTCTTGTAAAATAAATATGATAGGAAAGTTTTTAGTTGCTGCTGGACATCAAGGAACTTAGTAGTGGTGAGATTGTGCAACTCTGCACGTGCGTCCACCGCCAAATCCGCTCCAATCTGTCCACTAACTCCTAATCACATTTTGTTAAATAAAACGACTCTATAAAAAACACGCCTAGTAAACCAAAATATTTAAACTAATAAACATTTAAACTAATAAAAAAGTTAAAGGCTTTGTACGCATTGTTTTATATCACGATAAAAAATAAAATAAGTTTCTGAAAAGATTTGGAGTTGTCGATTTTATTGGTTTTTTATGGACCGATCATGAATTACAATTAAACATTATCTTTACAGCAACTTCAATTAAAATAATATTCAATTGAAACTAATAATCAATATTAAAAACACTAAAAATCGGGAGAGCTTACCCAATTTTAAAACGTCATAATTTGAAAATAAAACAGCATATTATCATAAAATAGCTTGGGTTCAGATCTCACATGGTACAAATTAATCAAAAATGATTAATGTTATAGCTGTTGCCATGTCATGTTTGTTTCAGAACCGCTTTATAAATTTACAAAAATAACGATCTCAACGACGATAGATTTTTAGACAGTTAATAAGCTGGTTTCGATATTTATGTTATTTCAAGTCTTTATTAACTACAAATTGTCGTATAATTCCCGAATGTATAATGCCGTAATGTTATATTCTATCTTTTTATGTTAATGACCATATAATTCTTTTTTTATACGGGAGAAAAAAACATGTCAAAGATCGAGGCGAAACAAATAGAAAAGTATAGAAATATATCCAGTGCGCAAATCATCCTATTTATCCGGTCAGATGGTGACCTTGAGATCGACCAGTTATAAAAACGGATATCGTTATCTTTTGCCTTGAGTAACTTTCTGAATTCATAAAATTATATTTTGTGCTTGAGGTGTATTGTCGCAATGCATGCAAAATTTTATCAAAATATATTTTTTTTGGAAACAGGAAGTTTAATTTTACCAAATAGCCCAGGCTAATACTTAAATTTCTAAAGTACATTTACTTCTGGTCACCTCATTTCAAAAACTTTTTGAACTCTCATTAACTACATAAGAGCTTCAATGCTTCTAGTACTTACCATACAAAGCTTTTACTCTCACTAAACATTCTTATGCAAAATTAACAATATAACTATTGCAAACTTTGAACTTGAAAAACGTATCCTAAAAGCTCTACCCTACCACTGCTCTGTTGACGCTTTCACTCTTTTTTCTCTCATTTTCTTGGAAAAATCGCTTACACACACTCTCTCTCTTCTTGTTGTAACAGTGATTTTAGTTAGATTTTTTTTTATGCCTCATGAATGGTTGCGTTGATGAAGGTCATCATGTCGATGCCACACTGTTTTTTGCACACATTGCTTTAAGGACATGTTGCCGACACATCTTGGCTGTTTTCGTTCGTCTCTCAGTTGAGATTGTACAAGCCAATCTATAAGTCGCGGTTCGCAAAATATATAGATTAAAAAATAAAACGGTTTTCGTTAATGAACGTAATTAGGGAATAACGGACAATAAAAAAAAATTAAAAATGTTTTTAAATATTCGTTTTAATTAAATTGAATTGGTGATATTTCCACGACTCTATTATTTTTAACATGTAAACAAAATAAGCTCAATAAAAACATAAATAACGTCAAGAAAATTAATGAATTTAAAAGTACGGTCTTCGTAAACAGAAATTTCACGTAGTGTCTTCAAAATGGTATTTTAACATTTTTGAAAATTTTAATTTAATCTGAAACCATTTGATTTCTACAACCTACAACAATGTTGTTTAGCAGTACAAGAAAGCAAATGACTTAGTTGCCTTCATCATTATCTATATGATAAATAAACTTCCTTTTTTAACTCTTAAACTCTCATAAATTGTTATTTACTTTGTTGCTGTAACATTTGAACTTTAAATAGTGGTTGACTTTTTGGGTTTAGTGCAAATACCAATGTTACCTTTTCTTCAGAAAGCTTTATTTATTTAGGATAAGAAAAACACAAGTAAACATTGTATTTTTTATGATTTTTTTTTATTTATTTGAAACATATGTGAATGGATTATTTTAAACTCCTCTGCAAATTATTTTAATTTCTTTATTTGAATACATATGGTATGTATCATACTGATCGTTTCAAAAGTTAAAGTTGAGTTCATGAAATTTGGGTAATTAAACTCTGTATTTATTCGGATTGCTGTATTAAGTAGTTCCAATAAACATTAGAATTAAAATTAATATTAAGTTTTTAGATGATTTATATTTTTGAGAAAAAAGTAAAATCCAAATTAAGGAGCTTTTTGCTTTGGGCAGAATCACTCTAGTAGAAAAAAAGGTCTTATAGCTTCATTTAAAAGCCTTTTAAAGACAAATAAATAGATAACATAGTACAGACATAAATTCCTTATAGAGAGTTATAAGCACTATTTGGCGAATGAAGTATAAAGACATGTTTCCCCTATGTGTTGTCTCTGAAGAGACTCGGTAAAGTTTCTTTATGAGAGCTTTAAAAGAAAGCTTACAAAGTCTTTAAAAGTACTGCGTCTTTTAAAAATCTTTGAACGAATACAGAATAATAAATTATATTTTATTATAAAATTTCATTTTTATTTACGTTTTATGCGCCGGTCTCGAACCCATGTTTCAACGCTCTGCACGCTATCTACTAGGCGATCTGTGATATATTGTAATGCGAATCGTATTTTTCTCACATTTGTCTTGGTAAAGTGCCTTAAATAGACAAAAAATTAACAGCGTAAAGACATGAGACGGCATGCCTTTCAAGTGACTTTTATGTCTATAGTATAAAGACACTCATGAGACATGCTGCCTCATGTCTGTATACGCATTTTATTATGTATATCATAAATATACAAAGAAGACATGCCGGCTAATGTCTTTATAATCAGCCTCTTTTGAGCTTTAAATACATATTAAAGACATTTTACGTTATTCTTTATTATGATCTTATAACTTGCTCCAGCAAGATATTTTAAAACTAAAATTTCGCTATAAATTTAAAGAATTTTTTTAATTACGATACCAAGCTATTTTAAAGAGATCACTGCTTTGTAAGCTGGATTTTCGTCTTGCACACCAAAACGGCTACTTTTACGGAATGTAAAAGTTCCACGTGAATAATTTGTAAACTGGCTTGAGAAAATGATTTTCTTAGCAAAGTCAGCATAATTTTCAACGTAATAAAAAAAAATTTAATTCCAAAATTTAGTTCTTGGACAATAATTGCGTAGCTAGCACCATTTTAAAGAAAAACATTGAATAAAAGATTATCTCTTCTTTAAATTCTTTAAGGTTCTTTATCTCGACACTCTGACGTAGCGCTTAACGATGCTATTATATAAAAACAAGCAAATCTCCATCACTCAACAAAAAAATATTCGTAGATGGTGTGGTAAATCGCTGTGTTAGTTTGAAATATTCTTACTCCATTTGTGTTAACATAGATGTTTGAGCGTTTTACAAATTAGCACACGCTTACGACGAACACCACACTTACTTGCCCTCATACAAAATCTTGCCAATGCCTAATCTCACCGAATAATACGCTCTACATGCGATTCCACCAAAAAACATGTGATGTGTTTGGTGATGATGATTTCATCAAGTATCACAATCAACGCTAGATGACTGCTTGCTCCAAATTTATTTAACAGTCGCTTTGTCTACTGATTTCTTTTATTTGTCATAGCCAAAAATTTTCATCAAGGACAACAGGACGTATACGTATTGCGTGATTTTTTTTTTGCCTACTTCAAGAATATATGATAGAAAGGGTGGATTTTTTTGTTTATTTCCTCGTTGTTTATTATCTTTTGTCGCTTTGTCATAATACACTTACAGCAGTTTGTTTATCTTGGTATTTTTTATTCATGCTTGCTTTTATTATTGTTGTTTTACTATCTATAAATAAAATCCCCCAAGCGAAACGCATTTAACGTTTTTGGCTTTTGCCTGCCAACTCGTTCGTAAGGACATTCAATTTAGCATACGTTGACATTTTGGCGGTTGTTTTTTCGCTGTGCGCCCTCTGCTGTGGACAGGTAATAACGAAGTTATTTTATTTTATTTTTATTGTGGTCGGTGTAATTACTTATTTAGTTTTTGTGTTTTTTTTTTTTTTTCTATGGCTCCTATGAGGTTTAAATCGGTTATTAAAGAGTTCGGTTAATGGCTGTTAATTTGTTGGGTTGTAATCATATTTCCGTAAATTGCGGCTTATAAAAATTCATTTTTATATTTAATTTTAAATAATTTTTTTTTTTGAAAAACTTTTAAACACTCAAGACATACGTAGCTTAGCTTATTTATATTTTTGTTCGCATATATAATTTTTTTCTTCTACTCAAGTGCCTGACTTCTTTAGGCGTTTGCATATAAAAAGAGAAAAAATACACCGGGTAAGTGTCCTTGAAACATCAACGACACTCAATAAAAGTAAAAAAACAGTACTAAAGCAAAAACAAACTACCATAACAATAGAGGAAAAAAAAAAACAAAATACTAGAAAACAACACTAACAACGAAGCAAGGATTATCAAGGATAGTTGACATTGAGATAAAAACACATATGATTTATGAGCGTCGGACAGACATTTTTAGTTTTTGCTCTTTTTGCACTATTCAATTCAATGTTTGATAGCCAAAAAAAAAATTAAAGCTTTAAGGTGTAGAACAAAAATTCTTGGATCTTAACGTATGAGCTGCTTTGGATTTCATTCAAATAGTATGTGCTATCTAAATGTTGTGCTCTGGGTTGAATTTTTCGTTTTAGTATTATAACTTTACTCAAGAAAAATAAAGTATATTGTAACTGAAACACCCCACAGGTAAAAATATCTCAAAACAGGGCGTTTTTCTATGAATTGCCAAGTGTATTTTTGATTTCAATGATATATTCCTCACTTAAAAAGTATTTAAAGTGTTTATTTCTTTTTAATGAAAAAAATTCGTTACACAAATTTTGTACAGATAAAATAGAAATGTTATGAAGATTTACGTTCTCAATACTAATTTCATGTACATCATTTGAAAGCTCTTCTCAAGTACTATATTTTTATGAAAAACTTAATGCCCTGAATAAGGCACAAGATGCGTCACGGATTGATATACAGACCACTGACCTCAGCCGTAACAATAAAATATATGTATGTATAAAAATGTTTTATTTGCCAATAATATGTATACCGTTTGAAAGGTTTTCAGTAGTACCTACTTAATCTCTTACTTGGAGACTTAACTTTTAAGTCGAGTGTGGTAACATAATACGACTTGTAGTGCCTCAACTCTCGGCTTATGAAATATTTAAATGCATAAATTTGAGCAACTAAGTTAACCCTTGAGGACCTCTCATACGCAATATATTTAATTTTTTATTAAATAAAATTTAAAGTATTAGAAAACACCCTCAAATAAGCTTTGTATCATAGGTAGGTGCTTAGTTCATTGTTTTTACTTACCCAATACTCAGAACTTTAATTTGGTAATTTTACAAAATTTTCACGTAGCGATATCTATTTTCTTGTTAACATTTTCGAACAGCATAATTTTCGTATTACACTTCCTGTTTTAATCGTCATCTGAAACTATATACATAGAAAAACTATTATAAATCTTCGTATTTTTAGCATATTAAAAAAGCTTAAATTTAATATCCATGTGTAAAATTTCCATAAACATAATAAATGTTTTATTTTTACGCACTTTTTGAAGATAAATCCATTTTAATGGTTTTGCCTTCGCCCACTTTCCGCCCTATCAGAACCGTTTTGTTTACATTGCTTTTTCTGTTTCCAATTTCGGTTAATGGTATAATCTCAAATGACGTCATTCCTGCGTTCGTTATCGTTATCCTTTGTAAGAGAATTTTTTGATTTCACCCTCCACTCGATGACGACTAAATACTACCCTTGCTACCTTCTCGATTTGTAAAAGTATTTGCTGAGTACTCGAATGAAAAATAAAGCTTTCATATCATTGTCACTTCCTATTGTTTTCGTTGCGTATCTACGGCTTTGCTTTTTCGTCCTTTTTTTTAACTTTTTGGCGAATTGTCTGTATCCTCCACATACCTTTTAAATATTTAAGATATTCTTTAATAGCAATCTTACAAGAAAATCAAAACGTTTGCATTGTAAAAGCTTTTCAGAGTTGATGCGCATTTTTTTTTTGCGAGCACCTCTTTACCACCCACGAAACTCTTGTTAAAGTTTTGGGTAACCTCAGAAATTACGCTCGTATAAAATGAAAAAAAAAAAAAATAAATTGCCAACCACTTGGCTTCCATCTCACCTTTCCAACCAACAATTTTGATTTCGAATTTTCGTCTCATTTTTCAAGAGCATCCTGCTTTCAGGCACACACACACACGCGCACATGGAGTGTGTCGAAAAGTTGAGTTTTCGTGGGGAAATTCAATAAAAGTGTTGAAGCGATTTTTGAAATGATTACACAAAAATCAGCTTTCTGTTGGATTAGATCTAAATACCTTCACTATTCTGAATTGGCTTGTCAATTTAAGTAAGAATATGTAAAAAAAATAAATTAATCGAAAAAGTCCATAAAGACATTCACCCCTATCATGAATTTCCGGAGGAAAACGATTCTCTCGGTTTTTCTCGAGAGGAGTATTTTGCGATCATAAATAATTGCGGATTGGAAAACTTTATATCCAGTCAGTGCTGCCAAAATATTTCCAATTACTTCCATTCAAATACAAAATATTGCTAGCATTGACTCTTTCCTCATTAAATTCCTCGCGTGGAACGTCAAAAAGTGTTCCCCAAAAAAGTATTGCCGATAACCTAATTTTCCAGGAAATTTGTTCCCATTCCCCAAAAATCTTCCACGATCGCAAAACAGGGGATTGGAGAAAAACTTCGAAGGAATGTTTATTCATGATAGGGGTGATTGAATCTGAAAGTATTGAGAAAGTCAACACATGATGGAACTTGGTGAATAGTATCGAAAGCATTGAAAAATTCGATATTGGTATTTATTGAAAGGTTAATTAAAGTCGGAAATTATTGAATAATTTTGAAAATCATGAAAAAGTTGTTAAAGGTTGAAAGTATCGAATTGTGTTGAAAAACATTGATAAGTTCTTATTTCTTGCTAAATATTGAAAAAGTCGATTAGAGTATCGAAAAGTATAAAAACCGAAAGAGTCAATGAAAACTATAGAAAAAGATGAAAAATATCCGAAAAAGCCAAGAAAAATTGCGAAAAAATCTATAAAAGTCGAAAAGTATCAAAAAATATCGAAACATTAGGCGAAGATTGAAAAGTATCGAAAAAAAAGTTTGCAAAAATCGTTTCGAGTATCGGAGGTCATGGAATAAAATTGAAAAGACTACCCTTGTACAAAATTTCATTTATTTCATACAGCGCCCACTATGTCGGCGCTTACACGAGGAAAGTCTGAGATACAAATTTTTGTCTATTCTCTTTTCTGATTTTCGTTTTGCGTTTGCGACATATGACAAATTTTTTACCTCGTCCCAAACAAGAAAACTTTGCCGAAAAAGTTACCTCGTGTAAACGCTGACTATGAATAGATTTTTGCGCTTTAAGATCCCATACATAACTGCTTAGTTATATAATAAGCACTGAGTGACGTGTGTCATGCGAGTAAACGTTGGCTTTACAGAATCTGTCAGTTTACTAAAAAATAAAAAAACAATTCAAAATTATTTCATTATTCACCTTTCGATTTTTATTTTCTTTTCTACCCACCTTAGAGCCTACACACATACTCCTCGTATATACCCTTAACTCATTTGTGCGCTCACAGATAACTGGAAAACTCTTAGGCCTTCCTCCTTCTGGCGTTGCTACTTATTGTTTGTGGCAACCAAACCAATTATTGCCGCATGAGGTGCTTACGCTTTTAAATGGGGGTAGTAAAATGCTGCTTCATCAGGCGTTTATTTTCGCTTTGGAAATTCATAATCTCTAATAAATTTTTAATTTATATTCAATTATTACAACACATTCTGAGTAATTAATATTCATAACGCCTTTATGAAAACTTGCTTTATTTAATTAACCATTGTTTACAAAAAAGGGTTGTTGTTTTGTAGCAGCCAACCCAACCCACGCTGCTGCTCAACAGCAGCCGTAAGCCTTTTTGTCAGTGGTAACTGTTCTCTCTCCCACTTAGTCTAGGCGTCAGATTGTAGCCCTGCTGCTGTCGTGATGGTGCGTTGCTATTCAACTTGTACGTACGGCGAATGCAAGACTTATATAATTAATTTTTCTAACTCACTGACCGTGTGATTATTGTTGATTTAATTAACTTCGAAGGTTATTTGGCAAAAGGAACTCGGTCGTAATGCGCGTGAAAATGAAACATAAACGTTGTCTCCTCTTCTCTGAAATTATCAACTTTATACTAAAATTGTATGTATGTATTTTATTTTAAATTATCTGCCATTAAGATGACAACTTTATTGTTAGAACTTTGTTGAAAATCTTAAATTTATGAGGAACCCTTATGCATAAGCAATTTATATGATATTTTTGTGAGGTCATACAAAATGCTTTATATAAACGCTTAAACTTAATAGACACTTAGGTATGTAATTAAAAAAAATGTTCATACACGACATCCTCCGATTTGCTTTCAATTTTGTATGGTTTTATTTTAAAATTAGTACAAGAAAGTAGTATTTAATAAAAACTTTGCTACCTCGAAAAACTCACAAAAAATCTGACAGAGAATGTGAAAGAATTTCGAAATTTTAATCCTACATTAACTTTTTCCACATTACACATATTATACATTTTACAATATACTAAACATTTTTCGACTTTTTTAATATTTTTTAACACTTTTCTACGGCTTGTTCAACATTTTTCGATTTTTCAACATTTTTTTAGTTATTAAACTTTTTTCACTATTCTCAACTTTTATCAACATTTTTAAAATTGCTCAACATTTTTAAAATTGTTCAACAATTTTTTAAATATTTGTCGATTTTTTAACATTTTTCAACATTATTGCCTTTTTAAACGTTTTTCGACTACATATTCAACATTTTTCGATTTTTTCAACCTTTTTTGAGTTATTAAACATTTTTCACTATTCTCAACATTTTTCGATTTTTTCAACGTTATTCAACTTATTTTAATGTATTTCGATTTTTTTAATATTTTTCAACATTATTCCTTTTTTAAACGATTCTCTCAACATTTTTTGAATTATTAAACATTTTTCATATTCTCAACATTTATCAACCTTTTTCGAATATCTCAACATTTTTTAAATATTTTTCAACATTATTGCCTTTTTAAGCATTTTTCGACTTATTCAACATTTTTCGATTTTTTCAACCTTTTTTGATTTATTAAACATTTTTCACTATTCTCAACATTTTTCGATTTTTTCAACATTATTCATCTTATTTGAATGTATTTTGATTTTTTTTCAATATTTTTCAACATTATCCCTTTTTTAAACATTATTCAACTTGTTCAACATTTTTCACTATCCTCAGCATTTATCAACATTTTTAAAATTGCTCAACATTTTTTAAATATTTGTCTATTATTAAACATTTTTCAACATTATTGCCTTTTAAAGACTTTTCGACTTATTCAACATTTTTCGATTTTTTCAACCTTTTTTGAGTTATTAAACATTTTTCATTACTCTCAACATTTTTCGATTTTTTCAACATTATTCAACTTATTTTAATGTATTTCGATTTTTTTAATATGTTTCAACATTATTTCTTTTTTAAATATTTTTCAAATTGCTGTAAATTTTTCGATTTTTCAACATTTTTTGAGTTATTAAACATATTTCACTATTCTCAACATTTATCGAATTTTTGAACATTTTTTCGATTTTTTTTTAACCTTTTTCAACATTATTGCTTTTTTAAACATTTTTCAACTTGCTCTAAGTTTTTCGATTTTTATAACATTTCTTGAGTTATTTAACACTTTTAATATTCTCAACACTTTTCGAATTTTTCAACATTTTTTAAATATTTTTCGATTTTTTTTAAACATTATTGCATTTTTAAACATTATTGCATTTTTAAACATTTTTCGACTTATTCAACATTCTTCGACTTCTTCAACATTTCTTAAATTACATAGTTATAATTTTTCAATATTTTCAACATTTTTTTAACTTCTTAGTATTAAATTTAAAATACTGAAATTCTTGTTATCAAATTTAAAAATGTTTGTCAACCTTCCATAAACAGTTTTTCTAATTTTTAGCACCTACATACATATGAACCTATAAGCTTAGTTTTTTTGAACAACTGGCATTAAAGTTGATATCAAGTGAAACAAACATTCTTTTGCTTATACAGTGTTGAGTGGCATTTTGACAGTTCTGGCTTTTATCCTTGCTAAATATCTACTATAGTTTTATATTTCTAAGGAGTTTTTAAAACTTAACTTTTTAAATTTTTTTTTTTTCTTTAACATAGATACGTAAACTTATCCCTTTTTTGTTTTTCTCTTACAGGTAAGGATCTATTACACACATACATACACTTAAAAAATATTTTACTGTTTAAGCGTGAGTGTTAATTTATTTTTAATATAGGGTAACCATCTGTTTAAAGCAATTTAAAGCAACCAGCATGATTTATATTATAAATAAAAAACCTTTATTTAGCAAAATCGTGGTGCAAAAAAAAAAGAAATGTTTTTTTTAAAATAATATTTATGAATCACAAGAATTTTTCATATCTCGTGAAGCTTTTTTTTAATATATTTGGTACCTTACGAAGCTCAAAAAAACTAAAAAACATGCAACTTTCAAACTGCTTACTTTTGTTACTGTAAAAAAAACATAAAATTTTAATTGTCGACCAAATTAAGTACTTTTCATGTAAATAATACCTTTGCCACTTTTAAGCTTCGGAAAGCTCTCTTTCTTTTATAGGAAATGTCTCATACAGTTTTCCAATCCTGTCCACATTTTGTTTAGTGTATTATACTTCAACTGGCGATCATATACCAAGTTTCACTGCAATCCGTTGCATTGCTATGTTTTGAAATATCCTTAAAAGTGCTCAAAACTTAAAGGAGGTCTGAAGGGTGTACCAAAGAAAGAAAGAAAGAACGCTTGACTTAGTTTTTCAATTTAACATTATTTATTTATTTAATGTATAAATCTTGTGAATCTGTCCTTAAAAAATTTTCTACCCACTGTATTACAGATGCGACAATAACAACTTTGTGACAAAATATGAGTAGTTTTGTATGACAAATGGCAACAACTTTTCTCCCAACGACTTAATCACTTTTTTATTTTTTTTTTGTTCTTGTTAGCATATACCCATAAACTTTTCTACGAGACGCAGAAAACTTTTATAAAAACTCAAAAGTTTTACTGAAGCCATAAGGAACGTGGCACTCATTCGTTATTCGTACTTGAAGATAAGACTTTAAACAAAAAAATTATAAAAATTATCAAGCTCTAAAAGTGCAAAAAATAATAAACTTTTCTAAAAGTTACTTGCGCAAGAATTTGATTTAAGTCGCGTATTTAAAATATTGTTCGCTAAAATTACCAATGAGTGTACTATAAAATCAAAAGAATTAAATTAATTTTGGAACGCAATTATTATCTTCATCACAAATTGAAATGGCTATGAACACATTAAATCTATCGCTGGTAAGTTAAATTAAAATGTTTACTCACAAACATATGTTCCCATATTGATTTTTATTTTTGTATAACCAAAAATGTAACATATGTTGTACCTTTGTCAGAACATTTATTTTTTCCAATATAAAATTACATTGATGTAACAATCAGCATCATGTCAAAAGAAGGTCAACACAAGTTGAGCATGAGTCGTGTTTGTCTCGATTGTCGCTTTAAGTTGCTACAACTGTGAATCGTCCGTGCTTAAGTGAGTAGTTCCATTTTATTTGGCTTTTATGTACCTTTTTGCGCAATTATCCTTAGTGCATGGCTATGGGTAAATGAAAATTGCCTGTTTAATGTTCTTATTTATTGATATCTGCTCGTACATCTGTGTTGCTCGTAAAAGTGGGTACAAATTACCACTTGTTTCCATAGTCAAATATGAACTTATTACGAACATCCTAAAAATATGCAATAAAAACAGTACTGACGCTTTTAATGAAAAAAACCCCATTTTGCGTGTATTGTATTGCATATTTTTAGGCTTTCCTATATTTACCGAAGGCAAACTAAAACTCTTTTTGAGACGATGATATTCTGTTTTTAAGTCACAATCAATAGTAAATGCCACTGACGTAAGCAGAAGGGAATGGGGAAGCCCATGGGGAACTATGGTCTATAACTTAGTAGATTATTGATTACGAGCATTAATTTTTAAATTTACAGGGCTCTTCTTATTTGTCACCGGATCCAGAAATAAAATAAATGAAATGAAATAAAAACATAAATTGTGTGGAATCTTTAATTATTATTGGAAATTAAAGTACATTGGTTTTGGTTAATAATAAAAATTAATGTTGTTCAAATGACCTCAGCAGGCTGTCAATCTTTTATCAAAATTTTGAATAACTTTTTCGCATTATGATGGTTCTATTAGTGATATTTACTTAATGATGTAGCCTTTGAGGTGTTTGAGAACTATCCGCATAAGCTTTACTCTTCAAGAAACCTCATAAAGAAAAATCCAATGGTTTTAAATCGCATGATCTTATTCGCCAATTCATGCCTGTCCTTCGAAAAATTATTTGATTATTAAACTTCTCTTTCAAAAGGATCGATTGATTCCGTTGCTGTGTGGCATGTTGCACCGTCCTGTTGAAACCACATACTCTGCACATCAATATCTTCCAATTGACTCAACAAAAATGTTCTAAACATCTATCGATATTGAGCACCATTCACAGTAATTGAGTTTGAATTTTTATTTTCTAAAAAATATGAACCAATTACGCTATCACACCAAAATCCACACCATATTATTATTTTTGTTTTTCAAACAATTCTCTAGAATTTTCTTTAGCTCAAATTCGACCTTGAACTGAACCAGTTTCTTCAAATTTATCAATGTTTAGATTAATAGCACGGTTTGTCGGAATATTTTCTCCGACAAATAATAAAAACATTTTGTTCACTCGTGTAGCGATTCATTTTAACTAACTGGAATGTATTTACTTTATACTTAAAAAAACATTGGTGTAATCTAGTACCTGTAAAATAAATGGCGGTAAATTTAAAAAATCAAATTTGAACACCATTTATTTAGCTCTCGCAATTAAATTTTATTGAAATCTTCTGAAATGGATTTTGTGTTTCAGTCCGGGCTTGCCACAAATTTGTCCTTTGACTTATAGTTTCTTGAAGTTATAGTGATTTTTTGCTTATTTTCAAAGTAATAACATTTATTCCAACAGGAAATTTTGATTTTTTCTAGAAATTTCTTTTGTTAAAGAAATTTTTCTTATTAAATTGTGTGTAAAATTTTTTGCAGTGTATGCAATTTGGATATACATATATTTGTTACGAAAAATTATGGTTTTTTGTAAGTCTTTCGTACAATTTTTTTACGAAAAAATTAATTTCTTAAACAATTTCAATTTTTAAAACTATATTCTGATAAGAACATCAATAACTTTTCCTAACTATGTACATACAATATTAAGAAACTTTTAAAATCGAATAAACGAAACATTTTTTATCACCTTTACTTGTGTAGGATAATTAATTACAGTTGCGTATACGACCCGTAAACTCAGAAATTAAAAACAAAAGGCAAAGGAAATAAACGAAAAACTAAAAGAAAATACCACTTGTGTTTATTATAACGAAACAAAAAATACGTACGAACCACTTTAAAAGAACTAAAAAACTATTTGTTTTTGTTTTTCGAAATTATGTGCGCACATGACAAAGCAAAGCAAAGTATGTTGTCGAATAAGCGCAGCAAATGAGGAGCTGAATTTTGTGTTGCCTGCATATGCTGTCTTTGCTGCTGCTGTTGTAGAATTTAATGTTGCTATTGCTGCTGCTGCTGCAGTTGTTATAACATGTCATCATTAGCAGCGCTTTTACGTAGTCTGTCCGTCTGTTCGTCTTTTCATTTGTTTGTTTGATTGTCATTTATTACTACTGTCAGTCAGCTTAGCACTTAAGTGACAATTTTACATTGACAACAGTTTTTTGCTTTTAAGACTTTTACTTTCATAACTGAGACTACTTCTTTGCACATAAAACTATACACATATGGCGTATAGTACTCGTATGTGTGCTTTAATGTAGGTGTTGATGATGATGATTCCATTCACACATATACACAGAAACGCTCATTTACCAATTTTACGCTCACACAACATTTTGCAAAAAATAACAACAACAACAGCAAGCACAACTTGTGAAAATTGTACTCCTCGTATCTCAATGTTTTTCAGTTTTAGTATCGTGCTGCCGTTTGTTAAATATCGTCTTGGCAGTTGCGGCATTACGCGTTACCACTTTTTTTTCGTTTGTTCATTTTGAAAAGTGCGCGTTCGTAAAGTGTAATATTTAATGAAAAAGTTGATCTATTAAAAAGTTACATTAAAAAAAAGTAAATCAAAAGCAAGACAACTTAACTTATTGCGTCTACAAAAAAATAATGAAAAAATATTAAAAAACAAAAAAAAAAAATTAAATGAAATCAAACATGAAATGAACATTAAAAATATCTATCATAAAAAATATTTTTGCCGAAAGCAATAAATTTATAATATATAAAAAATTATACTCTTCAGTATTTGAAATAAAAGCGAAAAAGAAATGTGCATAACCATAATAGATTTTTAAAAAATAATAAAAAAAAACAATTCTAAAAATGTGACGATAATAATCTTTCAACCTTTAAATTCTTAAATACTTCAAGGCGGCAGTAAAACATAAATTCCATAAATTAATTTAACTAAACTGACGTCGTTTCTATCCAAATGAAAATATGTATTAAATATATATTTTGGTATTTTTTTTATATATATCACATACAGTAAAACCTCCATTATTCAAATCGTACCATCTATTGCATACAAATTTTTTACGGTTGAAATGTTGAAGCACTTATTTGGCACTTAAAACATCATAAGGAGCAAATCCTTTCGGAATTAAATCGATCTCTAATAAAACCAAAAATTGAACAAGATTGAAGCATAAAAAATTTTAACCTGACACGCTTGGCAAATTTTTCCCCATATGTGAAAGATTAATTGAAAATTCTGACCCCTCTCCCCTGGGTGAGTTCTGTTGGGACCCCTCCTCCTTTGCGTGAGACTATAATAATGCATACCCTCCTCTCCCTTTATTTTGACTCAGGCAATTAACAGATGACCCCTTACCACACCAAATTTTTTTGGCTTGTGCAAAAATTATTATATCGTCGGATGGTTATTGGAATGTGCTAATACTGTGTCGGAAGCTGTCTAAAACAGAAGTTCACATTTTGAGCGACTTTTTTTTTTCAATAATCTGAACTTTTGATATTATGAAAATCATACTCCACTTTGTGCATTCTTTCTAACCTAAAAAAAATGTCCCGATGTGTTGTTTTTTGAAAGGGAAACCAATAAACAAAATATCATGTAAATCGAAGTCTTGTAGTCCTACCACTGTAGACTCCATTGAGATACCATAGCGATAAAAATTCGCCATGTACAGATTACGTTTTGCAGTGACTTTTTTTTTTGATTTTCTCAAATTCAATTTTTTTCTTCGTAGCTTTTCATTGCTTTTGCACCGTAATATCAATATTTCAATTTGCTTTTTCTTCAACAAGTGCTGAATTTAATATAAACATATATATTTTCATCATCTCTCTACTCGTACATATCATATCAACTCAATTCATCTCATCTCAGCATTATCGTTACCATCATCATCATCACCATCATTATCACCCCTAACAGATGCTCGCCATAGTCAGCAAACATCTTCGTCGTATTCTTTCTTTAGATTTTCATGTGTTTTAACATAATTTTTTTTTTTGTTTTTTCCTTTTTCTCTTATAAAAATTTAATAATTAAAAATAAATATTTATTTATATAAAAATTTGTCATTGGATTTGTCATTGCGAGTCGCACGTTCGTATAGCAGCGACAACTTTTATTTAGTGATCTTAAAAAAATTTTGGTTTTGCGTGCAAAAATTTTATCAAAAAAATAAAGGCTTTAATTTTTTTTTGAGAGTAATATTTGATTCAATTATATAAATGAAAATTACATATTAAAATAAAAACAAGAACTGTGTAAAACAAAATACAATTTTCACGCTAATGAGGCAACTTTTCGGTGTGAAAAAAAAAATAATTAAAAAACTTATTATAAAATCAAATAAAATAAAATTAATATAATAATAGTGGTATTTATGAAAACATATATAAATCCGTAAATCACATATTTTTTTTTTTTTTGTATATGAAATTTAGCAGTTCATTATAACGATTGAGAACCGACAGTAATTCTTTAGTGTTATAATAATTTATATCAAATGAAACCATATTTTTTAATATTTATAAACACAATTTTCTGTAAAAAAAATATTCAGTGAAAAGTGATTTAAAATTAAAAAAGTCAAAAAAAAAAAAAAAAAAAAATTAACGCTGAAAATGGGAAATGATAACAAGAGCAAATTAAAAAAAAAAAATTCGTGCAAAACCCAGATTTTTTTTATGCAACCCAGATTTTCGTCCTTACAAACTTTTGATCTGAACGACGCTACGTCATACCAAAAGAATGTAGCGAGGTTTTTTTTTTTTAATGAAAAATGGTTTTATATCGCTATGATAAAAAAAGTCTTTTTGAACAAAACTCTAAGCTACATCTGTGTAGTTTTAACCCAAATATGCCGACGGGCGCGTTAATGCAAAAACCTTCGTAATTTTTCATAATTTCTTTAGTTCTAACAGAATAACTTACAAAACTGAAGAAAAAATTTCAAAAAAATTATTTTAACTTGGATTTTGAGTCCTTACTAAATGTAGTACGCTCGGCATATATGAGTAGTAAAGGCAGTATTTTTTTTAAATTCAAATTGTTTATTAATCAGCAATGTTCATGTACTTAAGTATAGAAAAAAAAAATTCTGAGAAAAATTATTTGGTATCTGGGTTAAAGATATGAATTTAAAAATTTTCGACTTATATTGACTTTTGATCTCTTATATATTATATGGCATCAGTTTGATATATTTTAATTCGTGAGCTTCGGGAAAGTCGTGATCTTCCCTAGTACTTTGTGCCGCTTATTAAACCTCATTTTCATTGCATTTATTTTAACGTCACGCGTATGGTTGATAGAAATATAAAATTTCATGCTACATCAGTTAAGTTATAAAACCATTTTTAAATTTGCTGCATACTCGTGTAATTTTTATTTTGATTCTCTTATTATATAAAACAAAAAACGTTAAAATTGTTCCAATCTTAAAATTCTTGCGTAAAGTGCCATTCATAGTTTAAAGAAAAATTAAATAAAATTCGGCTATCAAAAAACTTTTATAAATTGATAGCTATTAGTATACTGCTAACTTTTGACACAAACATAGAATTAAAATTTTTTGAAAATAAGAGTCAAAAAATCGAAATTCAATACATGCAAACAACATTAATAGACCCTATAGATAACATACCATAATTGGTGTGCTTAAAATAAAAAAAAAGTAAATAAAACACTGAAAAGAGTGCGTTTTTTTTTTCTTCCTAATAGGCGTGACAGCCCCTATGCTGGCTAAAAGATTAACACGCCATATCAAGTTTTTAAATGAATGAATGATAAAATAATATGCTGTACAAAAAGTGTGCTGGTTCAAATGAACAGGCGTGGCACGCCTCTTATAAACAAAGGCTATAAGGCACAATATTGTATCATCATACTTTCGTACCTTGCCAACTATCAACACATTTGAAACATGCGCGTTTTTTCTATTTGTAGTCAGTATGGGAGGTATCACGCCAACTTATTTTAAATCTGCTAAATTTTTTTCGGCGTGTACGCGAAATCTTAACAACATTTTTCATATGTTTAAAATATTAAGTTTGCTCAGTGAAAATTTTTTTTAAAATTTCAGAGCTTCGTGTTTTTTTAGGCAGCATTTAGTACGTTAAATAAAGAAAAATAAAATAAAAATCGTGTAACCATATTAAGTGTTAAAAAATAATCAAAGTGTAAAAAAAGTAATCAACTGCATTTATTTCTGTTTTTGTTGCTGTGATTATCTCTACTACTACTGCTGCTGCTGTTGCCAATACTATACTGTTGCTGCTACTGTTGTTGTTATTACAAACTTAACACAACCAACGTCCGTTAAACGTCAATTTCTTATACTCTAGTTGACAGCACACACTGTCGTCGCTGTTTGTTTGCATTGGTGTATCTATCTCTCGCTATATTGGTGCGTGCGTCAGTGTATTTTTTTGTTTTGTCTGAATAAATTTGGAATTTAAAGTTTTTGAACCATAATTGGATTACGAGCGCAACTGGTGCTGTGCTGTTGTCCTCCAACGCTTTGTCTCCGTCTTCCACTCTCTCCATCTCTCTGTCTCTGCGTGCGTGCAGTGACAGCAACATTTACAAGTCAAGTCGGTATTCATATTTCATTCAACAATCGGTTTCAACTGGTGATATTTTGTTGTATTCCTTGTAAGAATACCCACAACAACAACAACAACAACATAAACAGCAGATAAACATCGCATTCAATAATGTCCAAGGTTTGCATACAAGTTTTTTTTTGTATATTATTTTATGTTACTTGTAGTTTTTTCTTTTTTTTTTTTGTAATAATTATTTATTCTATTCTAATGCCAAACTGTATGTAAATCGATATTTCACACTTAAATTCTGTCAACCGTTAAGTTTCGAAAACGCGTACAATTACAGTGTGTTCAATGAGAAAAGAACTGGGGTCTTACGCTGTAATGCGATTCGAAAGGCAATGCAATTCGAAAGAAAATTGCGTTTGCATAAGTGGCCAACAATTTTTCTCTTTAATTTTTGTTGAAGTTTGACATCACTTCCGTAGAAATGTCAAAAAATGTTGGCAATGTAAAATAAAAATATATTTCAAATTAAGTTTGACTTGAATAAATTAATGGATTCTTCAATCGCGTTGTGGTTTGAAAACAATTAAATACAAAAGCACCGGGACTTATTTTGAATACAGTAGAACCTCGATTATCCGTCACCTTCGTTAACCGTCACGGTCCATTTGATTTAATGTTTAAATTTCGTGGACGTCTTATAAAAAAATGCGATTCATTTCCTGCTATTTATGCGACGGATTGTTTTCGTTTCGTCTGTATTTCGCTGCTCTTAGCTTATATTTAGGGCAGATGCAGATAAAAAAAAGCTTTTATGAAATTCCTAAAAATATGTCGCAAGAAATTTATTACACCCAATGTGTTTTAAAGACGGTAAGATAAATAAAATATATATCTTCCATGCCGCTCTGACTGTCATCAAAAAAATGGATCTCTTCTGTGTCTTCACTATCAGAAGTATAATTATCGAAATCCTCGCTATTATAGCTTTCTGTATCACTTTCATCGCCTTCAACACAATGTAAAGATTCTTCATCACAATTAACAAATTCAACTGTTCGATTAAAGGGCATTTCGAAAATTACTTGTTGTTACTCGTTTTGAAAATTTGCTGCCCTTGTTTTGAAAATTTGCCGCCCTTTTCAAAATTTGCCGCCATCGTTTTCAAAATTTGCCGCCCCCATTTCCTTGCCGCCCATACGCCATGGCGTCGGTGGCGTATGCGGTAACACGGCCCTGGGTCAACCCCGTGCGTGACGGATAATCGAGGTTCTACTATATAAATGTTTGCCTCATTCTCTCTCATTGCACAGTGATTCCAAAAATAGAGCTTTTTGTTTCAAAAATTGCTAGATAGCGCAAATCTTGCGTTTACTTTTTTTTTTAAATACGAATTTTCTTGATATTTCATCAAATTTTTTAAATCTACACGAGGGCAATTTGAGAAGTTAGTGATTTTTTTAATTTCACACGTGATTGTGTGACTCATTCAAAGGCGTGTTTGACGATTTTGAACAAAGATAAGAAGGATTTTTTCCGTCGATTAGTAATCGTGGACGAAACGTGAATCCATAATTACACACCAGAGACAAAAGAACAGTCGAAACAGTGAACTTCACCGACCGAACGTGCTCCGAAGAAGGCGAAGACGATGCTATTGACTGGAAAGGTTATGGCGACAGTATTTTGGGATGAACGCGGTATAATCTACACCGAAAAAAACAATCAATGGCGAATACTTTGCAGCCGAATTGGACCGTTTCAACGACGCTTTTATAGCGAAACGTCCCCATTTGGCGAGGAAAAAAGTGCTCTCCCATCAAGACAATGCACGCGTTCACACATGCCCAGCTCTCATGGCAAAATTCCATGAATTGAAGTACGAATTGCTTCCTCATCCAGCATATTCTCCAGATTTGGACCCCAGCGACAATTTTCTGTTTCCAAACCTGAAGAAATAGTTCGGTGGAAAGAGATTCAACACCAGATTGGAGCTCATCACCGAAACAGAGGCCTATTTTGAGGACTTTCCGAAAACGTTTTTTTCGGATGAGATCAAAAATTGGAGGAATTTTGGACGAAGTGTATCGACCTAAAGGGAGACTATATTGAGAAATACAACTTTTTTTTTGCCGTACAAATCATTCCTTGTTTAATTTTTAACGAATTATCAAACGGCCCTCGTGTTTATTTTTAGTTCTAACTTTCTATAGACCGAGTCCATTTCAATTCATGCAGGCTGACTGACTTCAAATGGGTTGCCGATAAAATATGTTGTTTTTTAGAGGAAACAAGAGCAGACGTATTCCTTCGATTTGATTCAAAATCATTTTTCACTAAGCTAAGAAGTGCATTTTTGTTTTAGTTCAAAACGAAAATTGAGGTCATGAGACAATTTTTTTTCTTCCCAAAATCGAATGATGAAAATATTTTTCCGGTAATTGGGGGGGGGGGGGATGCCCTTCAGTAATTTTTATCCGTTTAAGGAAATGTTTTTTGAAATTGCTCGGGCAAATCTGAACACAACGCTATAGCTGCTCACCGCCGAACGCTAGATCCTACTCGACAAGTCAGATTTCAAGAACGTGACTCGAACTATACAACTACGCTCTAACTATTAGGTGACATTGCAATCGGTTAAATCACAAATATCAAAAAGTTCAATATATTCATATAGTATTTTATTAATATTTTTCATTGTTATGGAAAATTTTTTTGCATCTTATATGATTGTGTGCTAATTTGTTCAACAGCTGCTTAAACACGTGTTTTCCTAAAAGTAGATCAAATTTACATTTGCCTTTGTTTGGGAACTTGTCGCCAATTACTGATTTCAAATCTTTTTATCATTCAAGTGCTAATTGGCAAACAACGGAAATCAAATTTAAGTAATAATGCATAAAAATCATTTATTTTACAATAAATAAATTATTGATTTCTATATCCAATGAAATATTTTAAATTATACTAAAATGGTTTTTACATAACACAAACGTTGTTTCAATTAAGAAAAAAGAAAAAACTGCTAGATAAGAGTTTTGATTTATTCCCCTATTTTCATAAGTCAAATGGAGTATATAATCGCTCACTACTTACCCATTGACTCATTTGTTTTACAAATGTGACATTTACTGTTAAGCCCCTTTATTGACTAATTAAAAATTAAGACAACTAAATTTTCTTTAATGTATTATTGACACTTCTAGCATTGTCATTATTCTTTGTTTTATTTTGTCTTTCTACACCTTATTCTTGTAGGTGTGTTCCTATGCAACATAAACAAGCGCAATTAGGGTTGTTTACACGCATTTTTAATTTTAAATTACAAGTTAAATGAAAGAAGAGGCTTTATAAGATATCTGATTAAACTTTTTTTTTTTGTCTAATAGATTAGGACTGAATACCTATAAAAATGCAATTAACGTTGATTAATTTGTGTTTGTCACATAGGTGACACAGAAAAGATCTCTTCACTTAGTTTGTTCAATTTTATTTTAACCAGTGGTTGAAATTCAACCATTATTGTAAAAAAAAAAACTTCTTGGTGTTAATAAATTGTTATAATAAAAGCTATTTTTTGTCATCGCTTCCAAAAATAAAACTCATGGTATCATGTTGCCCTTTCCTCATCTATATTCCTTCCTTATATATCTTCATACCGAATTTCATCAAATCAGTTGATTAGTTTAGCTAAGAAAACATATTTTTTAGAGGCCACCATTTAAAAACAAAAACCCTTACTAAAGGTGCAATCTGTCTCCATACCAAATTTCATCAAAATCGTTCCATTAGTTTAGCTGTGAAAACATATTTTCCTATCGGGGGTGTGACAACTCTCCGATTTAGTAAAAATACCTTACCTCATGGATCAATCTATTTCTGTATCATCAAAATCGGTCCGTGAGCTTTGCAGTGAAAATATTTTAACTGTTAGGCGCGTGGCACCGCCCACTAAAAAACATTTTTAGTCAAGATTCAATCTATCTGCATACCAAACTTTATCGAAATCTGTGTAGCGGCTCTGCCGTGACAGCGTTTTTTCCCATTAAGGGCGGTGCTACGCCCCCTGGAAGAACTTTACAATTTTTAATAACCTTTATTCGAGTTCAATCCAGCTCCAAACCAAATTTCATCAAAATCAGTCAAGTTAAGCCGAAAGAGCGTATTATCTTTTTAGAGGCGTGGTACCAGCTATTAGAAAAAAAAGTTTTATAATGCCCCTCTTCACAACTTTTCCAACAACATAAAAAAATATTCAGCGACTATGTTGTGTTATGGCTGTTAAAAAGGAATGGAATCTTTGTGCAACTGTTTATTTATGTATAGATTTGGAATATTTCATAATTAGACCTTTTCAGATTCCGTTTCAGAACCATACAAAAAGGGAAATCCGTTTAACTATCGGAACTATAACAGCTCAAGTTCGAGGTTCACAAAAATTTTTTAACAAATTCCGAACATTAGACTTAGACAATAGAGGTCTGCACGGATACCAAAAATTTACTCGTTTCAGTACTCGTTCACTTTTCTGTTCCTCCAATTACAAGTACACATTTCCTTTGAGTACCATAGCGTAAAGTAAAAAAAGTTGAATAAGCTTCGTGTATGTGTACGTACAACAAAACTGAAGATAATGAATCGAACTGAATGACGTGCTTTATTGTTTTATTTATTCGATGAAAGTGAGGAAGAGAGAATTCATTTATGCACCAAGGCGTTGCCAGAAGATTTAAATGCGCAACTTTTTTATTTATTTATCTGAAAACTAAAATAAAACGAATGTCCGGGATTACATTAATTTTTTAACATCATTGTGGATCTGTTTAAAATACTTTTTGGTAGTTTTATCTTTAGAATGATGCTAGAAAAATGACTATAACTACTGCCCTATATTTACATTTACAAAGTTCCAAGTTTTTTTAGTATAATTTATTAATCACAACGATAAATTAAAAATGTTAGTTCAGTCCATATAAAATAAATAACAAAATATATAAATAAACATTATTCATAAATAAATCACATACGCATATTGATTTCGGTCAATTTAGTTAAAATAGCTCCACACTTTTTTTTTTGAGTTATTTGAAAATTTTTTGTATCGAAATATCTCAAAAACTATAGGAAATAGAATAAAAAAACCCGGTATCGTTTTCGTTTTCAAAAACTGTTTTTATAATATAACATAAATTTATTTAGAAAACAAAGACCTCACTCGCCTGCACACATCAAATTTTCACTGATCCTCACTAAACATTCTTACGCATGTTAAAGTGCATTACTGCGTAGTAATCGCGCAACTTGTTGTACTCGCAGCATACATGCATATTATCCGTACACATGACGCATTCATCTACGTACAGTTGGTTACGAGTAAGAAGAGAAATTTATAATGATGGTAACAGTAACACAAGCAAACGCTATGTATACGCATTCAAATCAATAAAATTTACTTCGGTAACAGTTTCGTAAGTTAACGATTATACTTATGCAGACCTCTATTAGACAAGCTATTGACATTCAACTTTTGAACTTCAATTCCACTTCCGAACTAAATCGGAATCAGAACAGATCTGAATGATAATATTTCTTTTTTCAGACGTCTTTATATGTATGTAAATTTAAGCAGCTGAAGAAGCAAAAACCGATTTCCAAGCGCACTGTTTTGTTTTTATATAGCTCGTATATATGATCCTCACGCCTGGAATTTTTTTTTTTTTTGTGAATTCCTAACTTAAAAAAAAAAAAACATTAAATGAGCCGTCCAATTGCAAAACCGGCCAAGTCCAAAAAAAAAATCAAATTTTGAGATATTCTCATATATCAAAATCGAGGCCACCATGCTTTGCCTATTTACTATGTTTTCAGATTAAAAAAAAAAAAAATTTTGTCAGAAATATAACATTTTTCAAATCTATTTTTGATGCATAGATTTCAATACCGGCCAAGTCCATGAATTTGCTTTCAAAACCGGCCTAACACCTTGAAATCAAAACCCGCTAAGTCCAGTACATTGGTATCAAAACCGTTCAAGTCCACTTTTTTTTCAAACAAAATTTGTTGATTACTATATCAAAACCATCCAAGTCCATGTTGAATGGATCATAACTGGCCAAGTTCAAAATTATTTTCTCAAAAACATAGGCAGATGAAACTCGAAAAGTCAGATCTGACGTGTTTTGAGTAAGAAATTTTGTGGGTAATACATTTTAATTTTTCAATGAACATATACTTATGAAGATAAACGTTTTTCGTTGTTTTTCCAAAAGTGTGAAAAAGGGACTTTGCCGGTTTTGCAACTCATTTAAAGAAAAAATAAAAATTTTTCAGAATGCTCTAAATTCCACTAGTTTTTGATTGAAAATGAACGAGTAAATACCAAAAATAAGTAAGTCAATCGAGAGAATAAGAACTGTAAACATAATTTTGCCCACGAATGATTTATTTGCGACTCAATTATTTTCAATAATCACAATCACAAGACATATGCTACACACATAAATGAAAACTGAAAGGGAATTGAGTTTTATTATTTTCTTTTCAATAGTTTAATTCTATTATTATAAATTTATATAAGTAAACTTGTTATATGAATATTGTCTAAATTGCTTAGGGCGAGAGGGCTAAATTAAGTACCTCAAATTTCTTTGAAACTTAAACTGAAGTGTTTTGCCTCATCACATGTTACTTGCTGAGGAATACCAAGTGCAAAAAAATGATAAAAAATTAGCGTGCAACATTTAATATTAATGTTTGATCAATTATTGATACGTAAGCAATGAATAGAGTTTTAAGTTTTATTCATAGAGTTTCATGGTTCAAAAAATATACAATTGAAATGTGTGAACATTTTAACAACATAATAAAATAATGTTCTCTTATATCTAATGAAACAAGAAATAATGAAAGTTGATTGCGCGACTATCGATTAAATTTTATTTGGGCATTGTGGAACTCAATCAATCGACTGATTTGCATAATTGTGAACATTGACGACGCACAGTGCTTTGTGTAGTGGAAATAAATCAGAGAAGTTTTAGTCTCTGAATAGCACAAATTTGATATTACTCGACAGGTAATACTCCTATTAAGATAAATTCAAAATATTACTGTTAAATATTACGCATGTACAGTGTTGGAACAAACACAAAAAGAGAGAGCAGAGAAAGAAATCCAAGATTTCACCAATTTCGACGACGTTTTGGATAATTATCGTCCATAAATTCCCATTTAAGGGGCATTTCCTCTTCTGCATATGGCAACATTATTGAACTAAGTATGTTTACGTAATCTGCAGCGCTTATTTTGTCTTTTATCGAAAAAAATTGCCCATTTCTAGCCGCCGAAAAAGAACCCTCATATCATTATAGATTCGCCACCGTGCTCAACAGGGTATATCGAATCGAACTCCGCGTGTCTAGGCCGCCTAACGAAGATTTTTCCGTCAGAACCAAACAAATTAATTTTTGTTTCGTTAGACCAAAGTACAACATCTTCAAAACTAAAATTAATTTGTTTAGTTCTGACGGAAAAATCTTCGTTAGGCGGCCCAGAAATGCGGAATTCGATTTTAGATACACTGTTTAACATGGTGGCGAATCTCTAATGATAAGAGGGTTCCTTTTCGGCGGCTGGTGTTAGGCAAATTTTTTGAATAAATGACAAAATATGCGCTCTAGATTACGTAAACATATTTAGTTCTACATACAATGTTGCCTTATACAGAAGAGGAAATGCCTCTTCAATGGGAATTTATGCACGACAATGATCCAAAACGTTCGTTGAAGTGGGTGAAATCTTGGATTTCTTAATCTGCTCTCTCTTTTTGCAACTGATTTCAGAGCATTGGATATCACGTCCTTAGAGCACTCCATTATTCTGGCCATATCTCGAATTTTTGGCCTGAATTTCCCAATTTCTTAAAAGCATCTCTTTAAGCTTAGGAACAATGTTTTCCACGACCCATTTCCAATAAATATCGATTAAGACTAGCAAGTAAGTAAAAGGTCCACATATAAAGTATTTACTATATTATTCTAAATTACAACTTACCACTTAAGATCATTTTTATTAGCAGACTTTGTCCAAGTCCAGCTAAAAAATTAACTGTGCCCATTCAAGACTCCTATGCAAAATCCGTGCACTTTCATACTTGTTTGATTTTGCTAAATTGAGACCCATTATATAAGGTAACTTTACAGTCAATTCCATTAAAAACAGATTGTATCATAAAAAATTATGCAATAATACATTTTTTTGCTGCGCTTGTCCCTATTATTTTTTCCATGTAGGCATCATGTTAAAGTTGACAAATTTTTCAGGAATTTCAAAGGCGGTGTGAGATAATTTTTGAGGCTCAGAGGATATGCACTATTAAAAAAAAAATATTCAATAAAAAATTAAAAAAAAAAAAAACATTTATATTTTATTAGAAAAGAAAATTGTGTTTTGTTTTTTTTTAATTTCTAGAAAATAAAATACATACTAAAAACAGAAAATTTGCAAATTTTGAAAGACATTACAAGTGTGCTGTTTTTTTTTTTAATCATAAAATTGAACCTTTGTCTAGCTAGTTATAAGAAAAAAATCTTTTTTTTTCCACTTTTTTAAATCGATTTTTAAGAAATCTCTAAATTATGAAATTTCATTCAAGTTCCATACGCTGTACAAGCGAAGGCGATAACATTGCCGTTCATCGAGTGAAAAAAAGTCAACTTTCGAAGTGATTTTTTTTTTAATTAAACATTTTTGGTAAAACCTCACTTCAGTTTAAATTTCAGAAGACTTTCTCTCTTTTTAGAAAAAGTGTTATTAACATGGCATTCTTGTATTTCTTTTAATTAAAGACATTGCAATCACTATTCGAAGCAATCGTATATTCTAACTTTGCGTCGATATTTTCAAAAAATATTGAACCAAATTAAAATTGAATTAAATATTTAAAATCAACATTTTGAAATTATCTTGGATACAAAATTTCATTAAGATTTATTTCCAAAATTTGTATATGCACAAAGCACCGTGCGGCGTCAGCTTAAGAAAAAGCACCCAGTTGGTGGCCAGCTATCTTTTGATGCAAATTAATTCTTTATAGGATAGACGATAACTATGACGCATTAAGATAAAAAAGAGTGACTTTTGTCAGCTTTTGGAGTAAATACAGCAATGATTCGTCTATCTTCTTTATCAATTAAATGAATGAATAAATGATCTTGATTCAAGATTCTTGAACACTAACGAGTATTTGCTGAATGAACTTACTGCTTCACTTACGTAGCACAAGAAGCATTTGCTGTGCCTCCTATTATCAAGTTAAGTGCTTGTTTCGGACTTTTAGCAGAAAGTGCTTATCAAAAAGCAGTGGGAAAGGAACCTGATGATTTAAGATTTTTTTTTTTTTTTTCAAATTAACATACAATTTGATACTTACATTATTTATTCGTGCTTCAAATTCCCTATTAAATAATTCATACAACAAAAGTTAAAATATTCACTCCTCAAATTATTGCCGATAACATTATTTTCGAGGGAATTTTTTCTCATTCCGAAAAAAAAACGATTGCGAACCTTGGAGTTCGAGAAAAAATTCGCGAGACTCATGATAAGACCCATTATGTTGTGCATTCAGATTGCGCTTAAAAATCTGAAAATCTTTTAATTGAAATGATTATCAATCAAAACTGGTGGTGGTGCACATCACAAAGCAAATAAGCATTTGCATACATACGAGTATTTTAATTGTTTATATCTTTTTGACGTACAAATATAAATGTTCTAAAGTATTCAATAAATGCAAAAATTCACCACAAATCAATAAAATTGTTTTAATGAAACCTCAGTAAATGAATTGAATTGTTTATTTTGTTTATTGATGTGGATGCTCATAGAAACTCATAAAAAATTTCATTACGCATCGTACATACTTACTTACGTACTACTCGTACTTAAAACAAATATAAAATGTATGTAGCCTACCTACCTACCTCTTTAACAAATTATCAAACATTGCACAAAGACACAAAAACTTTGGATATTCAGTAATAGCCTCCACTAAAACAATACTTAAAATATTGAGTATTTTGGCTTTAATTTATTACCTATGTACATTGTATATTTTTTATTTATTTTTAGCATTTTGTTTGTCTCACTTTATGCTTTTTTATTTTATTTTTTTTTTTGTATATCTTGCAAGTGCCTTTTCTCTTTTATCTTTTAAATGCCTATCGTACAAAGAGAAAATATGCTTGTTTTTGCCAAAATGAAAATATTGTAACTACCAAATTGACCTTCATACGGAAATTTATTTTCTTTCAGTCGGCAACCAAATAACAACATTATTGAAAATTATTTTGCCAAGTAAAGTGAACAAACTTTATTGGAATAGATACATATACAACAATCCGAAGCATTGTTTTTTTAGATAAAATTTTGAAAGAAATTTTTAAGAGCCTGGCACTAAAACGATGATTTGTTTATCTATAAAATTTGCAATAATACTCATAATTATTAATATGAAAAAATAACTAAATAGAAATAAATTTTTTTTCTTAATATGCAATTGCTGTTTAATTATCTTAAAAAATGTATACCTTTCTATGCTGATACTCGTATCATAAGAACTTCACACAACAGCACAAATCAGGGGCCGGATCGAATTCAGTGCATCAAAATCCTTTCAAAACTTATAGTGCTGATTTTTTAAAACCTCTTCTTGCATATCAAATTTATATCAATTACCTTGAGAAAATGTTGATTTCCTTAGTTTTTTGTAAAAAGAATTCGATTTTATTGATTGGGAAGTTGATCAGCTCAAAATTATCTCTCAGAAAACATAAGTTTTTTCCCCGTCAGTAAAAATTTTTAAAAATTATTCAAGATTATAATAAGAGCCAAAAATGTTTACACTACTGAGCTCAGTATGTGCAGATAGTAGACTATCTAATAAAATAAAAAATTCTGGCTCAAAAAGATATCGAAATGAATTCCAGGAAGCATTCTCATCAAATGATTGTTTCGGTGAAGTTATACTTCGAGTTTTCTTTTCTTTTTATATTTACATATCGATCATTTCACGCCAAGCGAACAGGGAAAATGGGGTCATGTTTCCAATTTCAGATATATTTGCATATGTTGTACCTGTATATGTCCTCGACACAGAAACAAAATATTATTAGAATGGCAACACTGGTATACAAAATATGGGTCTTTGAATATTTGATAAGTCGTTAGGTATGTACTAATTCAAATGCCATTATTCAGTTTAAAAAAAGTCTGGTAAAATGAATTAACCACTGGATCTTATACTTCATTTACTGGCCTTTTAAACCTCATAGTTGGATTTTTTTTCTTTCTTAAGCGTAATGACATAATTACTCATACACCGTAACAAAACTGTAAAATTTAGATTTCTTTGGATGGTGATTACCTTAGATGCCTTAAATAAAATCTATTAAAAAATTATTTAATAAGCATTAAAGAAAAGTTTTTGCAGTCACTAAGTGGTGGTGTACAAATTACGTTACACGGTTCCCTGACTTTTAAGATCGCCCTTGTTACACTGCCTTAGTACCGTCACTCATTTATTTGTCACAGTTATTTGTTTTGTAGATAAAGTAAATTAATAACATGAAATATAAATGTTTGAATAATTGTAAATAAAATAAATTAACCGAACTACATAGGTACATCAAAATTAATAAAAAAATGTGTACTTGAGCAAACGATTTGTTGGAATATAACAAATTACATATGATATGGAGCAATTGAATATTTGATTGAGTCAATCATAAAATACTTCAATCAACACTTACCACTATTTCATCCAAATACAATATGTTTGACTCAAATAAATATTTGATTGCTCTATATGAAATATACGTTAAGAAGTTCTTCTTACATACTATTTTATATGGCGACTACTTTAACTTTTGTTGTAACATCCTAATGTGTCATGTTAATTAATACTAAATATTTATTTCGCCTATATCATTTGTTAAATATTACCAAATAATGTAACGATATATTACGATCTTATTAGTATACCTCACGATGCATTTTCTTAAAATCGTTTATTAAATGGTAACTAATGCGACTACTTAACTTTAATTAAAATGTTGCTGCATTTTTGCCCTAGGTATTTACACATAGATCAAGTGTCACAATAATCATTTATTTTAAAAAGGGTGTTTATTTTCATGCTTTATGTATGAGTATTTATGCGTTGAATGTGTATATTTGTTTGTACAACAACAAGGTCGATGAATTTATAAGAGATTTTCCAATGTCACGCAAGCAAGTGAAACTAAAACCATCTTTAGACATGTAAACAAATGACGTCACCAACATAAATTATACTGTGAATGCGTCACAATTGTATAAGTTAACACGTACTTGCGCATACTTGTGTATGTGTGTATGTACATTCTTATATGTACTTGTGTGTAGAAAAGAACACTTAACTTGATTAGTTCTTTAGTTTCTTAGTAGGCCTACTAATACTTATAGTTGGTACTCATAAGCGTTCTAAGCGAACAATGAAATAATTGCATGTAATTAGCGGTGATGTTTATTTCATACGCAACGATATAAAGAAATAAAATCGCAATGGCTTAATTTTGTAGGGTATTTGAGTTAATGGCACTATAATTCTTACTAAATGAAAAATCACCACTTTATCAATTAAGATGATTATGATGAAGAAGTTTCAGTACGCGCGTACAAGTAAGTTGTTTATGTTTCTGATGTTGCAAATTCTTGTTTTGCTCATGTCAATGAATGCTATAGAACAAATATAGTAGAGCACATATAAGCCCATATAGGTCACCAGTTGTGATTTTTTCATGTACATACATATGTTGTATATGAGTTAAGACTAATTTAAAATTTTAAATTTAAGGAAATTACTGACTGTTAAGTTTGACATTAATTAATAGTGTGATTCATTTTAATTTCCTTAGGTCAATATCTCGAAAAGTAATTGTTATGGAGACGATGGCTTAAATATTTATATGATCTTATCTTCCGGCAGATGTTGAAAATCATGAAGTTCTAAGTAATATAAAAAATACGAACAACCTCTGCTACTGCCCTTTGCAACTGTAAAAAACGATACCATGAACAATTTTATCGCGTCTGCCTTCGATGTTAAAAAATGTGTCAATGCAAGAGGCAGACGTTTTTGTTGCTATGTTTAAGAGTATTTTTCAAAATTTGATATAATCAAACTTAAGTAATTTTATCGTCAGGCAGATTGCGATTATTATAAACATTATGTCATAAGAATCGAGAGCAATAGACTCCGCTACTTAGTTACTGCTGCATTTAAAAATTGCAATATTAAAAAAAAGTTTAAAAAAAAGTGTAGTACTACTGAATCATTTTACCGCGTCTGCCTCTTGTCTGAATAGCTCCTTAACTTATAAAAACATGAAAATAGAAAAGCCAGACGATTCCAGCGCTGCTTTTTCGAAGGCAGACGTTTTTGAGCACTTTAGGTGCATATTATTAAAGATATATTTATTTTTATAAAACTAATACCATGCAAATTTTGGTATCCAAAACTTACTATTTTATGTTTTCGGTCATTTATATTGTTTTTTTTTTTATTATTATTTTGCTGGCTATGTATTTGGGGCTTCCACGCCAAATCAGACACCATTTTGCTTTTGCATCTCTGATTTTTGTGTAGTTTTTTATTTTTTTAGTACCTGTTAAGACTAGCCTCAATTTTTTTTTAATATCATTTTTCTCCGAAAAATTGTTATTTGAAATTTATTATACAAGTCTACATGCATACATATCTACTTACCAGGCCCGGCAGGTATAGTGGGTGATTCTACCCACTCAAGAAATTCCAAGTGGGTAAATACCCATTCGGAATTCAATCGAATACATATCATAATATCATCGAGTATGTTTAACTTCTAATTTTGAATTTAAGCGCATAGTCCACGCACAAACATGACACATTGACACACGGTTAGGGCAATAGCGGCCGCCTATATTGTTCTAAAGGTGCATTTACATGGAGCGATTTGGGTTTGCGATGTTCGCTAGCAGACGACTTCCCACCGACAGCAGATCGAGCGCGATCACCGCCACCCTCTGCGCAGATGTTGGAATTTTCCAAATCCTGTCAAGTCGAGTATTTGCGTTATTGAATCGCATGAGAAAGTGAAAGCAGTAGCTGATGGCTTAAATGCGTCTCGCGATCCAACTCGAACTTGAAGAACCTCAAATTCCACGTCTGCGTAAAATTCCCAAACGATTCGTTTCAGGTTCAACCAAAACTGAAATTCAATTCAAGATCCCCAAAGAATATTTCAGGAAATATTACTTAGAGTTTTTGGATCAATTAATTTGATCATTAAAGAGTCGTTTCGAAACGAATTCAGCTAAATTTTTTAAATTTCTTGAGCAATTCGCTATCGGTCAGACCGCTGATGTCGATAAATTTGTCAACTTTTATAAAGATGATTTTGACAGCTCAAGATTGTTAAGCGACAGGGACATATTTTTGCAACTTTTACAGAGACAAAATGAGCACGCGCACAATTCCAGGGTCATCCGTTCAAATGAACGGAGTTTTTCTGTTCTCCCTAGACTGAAAACATATTTTAGATTGACAATGTTGCAAGATCGGCTCAACAATATTGCTATTTTACATATATATTCGGATAGTGCCGACCAGATCGATTTAAATGAAGTGATGAATGAGTTCATTTCGCAAAATTCGAAACGTGCAAGTGTTTTTGTTTTGAGGAAATGAGTTTTTTTTTTTTGTTGAATAACGTGATTTTTTAAATTATTATAAATAAAGAATATGACGAACCATTTTGAATATTTGAACAATTTTATAAAGTTATTCCAACATCCATAAACATTATCTTCCACACCTTCTATCTCCTTAATATACTTTTTTGCTTTCCTCACCACTGACCAGCTACCCACTAGGGCTAGGCATGATCTGCCGGGCCTGCCACTTACATACTAATACAGCAGGATAACTAGAAAATTTAAATTTTATCTCGGAAAAAACAAATATATCGATATAATTCAAAATGGGTTTTAAAGCGAGTAACTTTTCAACTATATAATTAATTAAATATATTTGAAAAAATCTGGTGTCCTTAAAATTAATATTCGAATTTGATCAAAATCGACAATTTTGGCTATATATTTGAAAAATTCGGCGGCCTATACGTCTGCCTCTTGTATTTTCGGCTTCTGGGGGCAAAACTAAAGATAACGAAATTCGGGAAAAAAAACGATAAAGTTATTTGAGTTTTTTTTTTTTCTTTTTTCAAATATTACCAATTGATGTTTTTAAAAATGTGGCAGTGTGGAAGTCTGCCTTTTATATTTTTGTTGTCTATAATATGCCCTTAACACAATATATCAGAGGCAGACGCAATAAAATAATTTTATAGTTTGTTTTGCGCAACTTAAAAATTCATTTAAAACAAAGCGGCAATTGACTCTTAGTTTTTCTAATTCGCATAAATCTGAATTACCAACGATAATAAAATCATATAACTAAAATGTTCACCTTAACTATCAGTAAGATAATGATAAATGTTTTAGGCAAAGGTTTCTAGGGGGTTAAGATATAAGAATCATATACTTTAGAGTTACAAGCTTTACCGTGTTACCAACTTACGACTTATCAAACTATCGAGGCCGTTGTGAATACCACTAATATAAGTTTAAATTTAGTAAAACCTTATACTTCTCAACAATTGTTTGCCACAAATGAAAAGGAAAGAAAGTAGACACGCTTTTTTATTTGCAAATGTTATCATACGAGTATGTAGTATGTACTCTGAAATGCTATTTGAATTTTAAATGCAACAAATTGCATGCAACAAACTTTTTATTTGCGTCAATTTAGTAGCAACAGATTTGTGCTGTTGATTTTTGCAAAAGAACATACAGCAATTGCAATTTAATTAGTATATCCTATCCCATAAAAGACACACACACACATACACTTCAATAAATACCTATAGTATCATACATATGCATATTCAACAATTGCTGCGCAACCGTTGTATTGTTGACGTCAAAAGTTGCAACAAGAAAGAAATAGTTGTTCTACGATTTAAATGAATCAAATGTTGTGTGTTATGTACGCTTGTATCTATGTTTGTAGATACAAAAAGATTTTGCAGCAGATTTTAAGCTTTGTTTTCGTTTCGTAATTGACTTAGTAGACGAGTTTAAAATGGTTTGTTCTTTTTTTTGTGAATATGTATAGGAAAACTAGTGGACACAATTTTTAGAAATTTTATTGTATTGAGCTTAAGTACTTTTTTTTGTCTTGATTTAAGCAGAGTATTTTAGAAAATAGTGCATGGAATGGCTAAAGCGAAATGTCTTTCCTTTTTTTAAATAACAAATTTCATACTCTGCAAATAGTTTCAAGTTAAAATTAAAATTAAAGTTAATGCGCGATTCGAGCAATAGTTCAAAACCATTATATACCGATGTATTAGAAATTAGTAAATTTCGAACATTTTTTTTAAAATGTTTTTTTTTTATTTCTACGAAATATCGAAATATGTTGCCACTAAACACAGTCATATGTCCACATGTTGCATCATTCAGAAAAAAACAAAAAAACCGAAGCCAGCGAACAAGTTTCTCTCGTTTCGTTTGATCAGTGTCCTTTTATTTCTACACTCATGTTGTTATTCCTTGATTCTTGGAATTGGCTTTTGGTTTATTACTGATTTTTTTTTCTAGCTATGGCGATCAAATTTATGGTGTGGTTTTTTCTATTGTTGTAATTGTTGTTTCTGTTGGAAGTGGCTCCTGTTTCCAAAATTTTGCCCATCTATGGCATAGACCAATGACTTTAAACAATCCCACAAAAAGAAGTACAGAGCTGTTAATTAAAATAAAAATAAAATCTGCATTTCTTGAGATTATTGGCTCTCCAAATTTTACATGCAATAAAGCTGTGTGGCACGTAGCGCTGTTTTGTTGAAATCACATTTTTATTAAATCGATATCTTCCAATTCACGCTATAAAAAGTCCGTTACCATCGAATTGTACCATTCGCCATTGGAGAGTAGCGGCAACTCCTTTTTCATTTTCAAAAAACTAGACTGATGATTCTACCTTACCACAAACGTTGACTTTTACGAAATGTAAAAGCTTATCGTGAATTATTCGTGCATTGGCTTGAGACTAGTAACAACAATTACCGAACCGATTACTTACCAAACCGATTTCTTACCAAAACCGATTACTTACCGAACCAGAGAGATAGAAATTCGTCTCATCAGAAAAGATTATTTTCTTGGCTAAATCAGCATAATTTTCCAGTTTTTTCAGTACAAGATCAGCATGATCCGAACATTCAATTCTTGCGTGATAACAATTTTGAAAGGATGTGAACCCAAGTTTCCGATTCTAGATAATCCTTGGAATCGATGAAATCGGGTCTTCATCAACACTTGCCTAAACGGCAGCACCATTTTCATCACTTCGACCAAATCTTTGAAATTTCAAATTTGACCACATTGTCGATTTAAAAACATATCTCCCTATTGCACAACCCATTAAAATTGTTTGGCACTTTATTAATATATTTCTTATTTGGAAGATTTTGCTCATTAATATATTTTGACATGAAAACATAAATCTTATTCTTATAGCAAAAGAGCTCGTCAACTTTTTTGTGCAATTTCTTAAAGAAAAATCTTAAAGTTTGTTATATGGTACTCCTAGTCATGATATTTTTGTAATACATTATAATGAAATCCATACTTTTTCTCACAGAATAAGGTTTCCACACTGAAATATCTACATTGAAAAAGTCTCCCCCTCCCCCACTTTGGTAACATTTCATGACCAAATTGGTAGTGTTCTCAAGACACTGCACAGGCACGCACAACAATTCCCACTCATGACACACTCAAGTATTATGTGAGCAAACAAGCCTTGGCTTACCAAATTTGTCAAGCATCACTCAATGATGCCGTGCTTATGCTGTTATGGTCTGAAGTAATGTTTGCCATTCGCAAGTGTTGCTTTGTGTTTTGTATATCGACCTCAGTGTCTGTTAGTAAATGCTTTTAATTATTTTTGTGAGGGTCTCTCGAACAAGAAGTAAAAATTGAATGCTTTTATTATAAACACTGTAAAAAATTATAAGTGAAGTTTATTAAATATTAAAAAAAAAAGCTAAAAGTATACTGGTTACATGCTTACTAGTAAAGCGCTAACAACAAAGTACTGTAGCAGTATCAATTATTTACTTTTATTTCCAATTTAAGATCCAAAAAAAAACCATGTCCATTAAAATTTCTAACCCCAGAGAGTTAATATTTAACATTTCATTTTATTTTGCAGGAACAAGTTAAGCTCGATGCTAGCAAACAGGTGACCACCAGTCCAGATGATTGTGATGATCTCAGTCCGATGCCACAACCAACCGCTCCACCCGTACGACGACGTGGTGGTATATCTGCCGAACCTGTCACTGAAGAGGATGCCACCAGCTATGTGAAAAAAGTTGTTCCCAAGGATTACAAAACAATGGCCGCCCTTTCCAAGGCGATTGCAAAAAATGTACTTTTCTCACATTTGGATGAAAACGAACGTTCAGACATTTTCGATGCCATGTTTCCGGTGACACATCTGATGGGCGAGAATATCATACAGCAGGGTGATGAAGGTGATAATTTCTATGTTATTGATCAGGGTGAAGTTGAGGTGAGTTTTTCTTTTTTTTTTTTTGCTGGAGTCTTATAAACTACATTGATTAAATTTACGGTTTTTCGTTTTCGTATTTTACAGGTTTTTGTTAATAGTGAAATGGTTACAACAATTAGTGAAGGTGGTAGCTTTGGTGAATTGGCTTTGATTTATGGTACACCACGTGCAGCAACAGTACGCGCTAAAACCGACGTTAAATTATGGGGCATCGATCGTGATTCCTATAGACGAATTCTTATGGGTTCAACCATAAGAAAAAGGAAAATGTACGAAGAATTTTTGTCGCGAGTTTCAATTTTGGGTGAGTGTTATCATATTGTATGTATTATTTAAGCAATATTTTTATGAAATAGCAATTTTGCAATTTTACTGGAAATTAAATTCTTGAGATAAAACAGAGTGTGTTTTAGACAGAAAGTCAATGTGTTTTTAACTCTTCTATAACTTGAAATTGTTAAATTTCATAATTTATGCCAGAAACCCACTATAAGCGGTCATATATCGCGAACTAACATCTAGGTGGTAGTTACTGAAATCGGAATAGGTTAGAGTAGAAATACTATACTACAAACAAAGATTTTAAAAACTGTAGTTTTCGAACAAAGAAAAGTATTTCTCAGGCACAATTTGGGCAAATGTGACACTTTAAAAGTTTGCTGTCTTCCTGACTGAAAGAGTCGTAATTATATTCTTAAACTGACTAGTTATTTTTGTTTTTTGAATTTGTCTTCTAGTGTAGATTTTTAGTTTTGGGTATGCTGAACCTGCCAGGTCGTTTGCGCGGGCGAAAGAATCCTTCTGAACTACAGCGGAAATAAAATGATGCCTAATCTCTTTTTTGTATCCTCTGTGCTTGGCAGTGGATTGGGTATAGCGCAATAATCAATGATTAAAATTCATATTCGAGGCTTGTTATTTTGGATCTGATTGTATAAAGTAATTCTGTTATTGACACTTATGAATAGAGTTAAACTATCTGAAAACGTCAGCGGAGCCTTGTATCTATGTTTGGTATATCATTTAAAACAAGTGAAAATTATTTGAGGTTCCTTTGAATATTAGAATTCTGCTTCAAATACTTTGAATATTTGAATTCTGTTATTTGCTTGCCTTGTAGGAGTATCTTTTTATCACATTTTTATCAAGTCGAAATAAAAATTTTAATTTAAAAAAAATTTCCATGTTCTGCCTGTCCTTTAAAGTGCCTAATATCAAGGCCTTAAATATGCTAATATTTGACCTTTTGGGCCATTTTTTCAAAATGTTACCAATCGCAGATTTCAAAAACTACTAAAACTAAACTACATTTTTAAAAAGTACTTTGCGAAATAAAAATAATTAATTTTGTTTTCAACTACTTTCAGAGAGTCTTGATAAATGGGAACGTCTCACAGTTGCCGATTCATTAGAAATTACGGCTTTTGAGGATGGCGAAACGATTGTTAAACAGGGTGAACCCGGCGATGACTTTTACATTATTGTTGAAGGTTGCGCTGTGGTGCTGCAACGCAGAGCAGAAGTAAACTGTTTTTTAAGTAGTATGTATTTAAAAAATTCTAAAATTTATTTTCTAACTAAATAGCAAGGCGACGAACCCGCTGAAGTGGGACGTTTAGGACCCAGCGATTACTTTGGTGAAATCGCTTTATTATTGGATCGTCCAAGAGCAGCGACTGTTGTGGCGAGAGGTCAATTGAAATGCGTAAAACTAGACAGAGCGAGGTAAGCATTCCACTGTCTATTTTATTCTACTCAAACTTTATTATATTACATATATTCGTTTTTAGATTTGAGCGTGTACTGGGCCCATGCGCAGATATTCTTAAACGCAACATTACACAATACAACAGTTTTGTTTCATTATCTGTTTAAATTGTGCAACAAACTACCAACAACAAGTAACAAAAACAACATTTGATTACAACTATAGATTTTTGAACATACCTACATACACGCTATTTTGTACACAAAACAAAGGAAAATGAAAAACAAAAAAGAATATTTATATTTGGCATGATTCGCGTCAAACTTAACATTTTTGCGATTAGAATTGTATTGCAGCAAAGAATCTTTTAATGGTCTCAATAGTTAGTGCCTTGAAGCTAGCTTAAAATGTATCCACAGAGGATCGCCTCATGGAAAAATTAATTCTTTAGCAACTTTTTAACTTCAAATGCAAATATAATAATATACATACAGTGCCGCTCAAATGATTTGCAACTGAAATTAGTTTTGAAGAAAACTATTTCAGTGAAACAATTACTTTGAGTTTAATTTTATGTTACTTTTATTAACTTCACTTATTGCTGATTTTTTACCAAAAACAAAAATTTTATTCCGTTAGCTAACAACAACAAAAATCTAAGGTAAACAAAGAAAGCGAAAATTCAAGCGCTCAAAACATGCGCAACTCAGCACAATACCAAGAAAAATGCATAGCCAGTCCAATATTTGGTTCCGTAATCGTTGTTTCTGATGAGTGCATGACATTTTCTGGACATTGACTCAGAAATTTGCTTATTAATAAGGTAAAATAGCGTTCAATAATTCAAACAATCTCAGCGAATAGGTCATTACCACTTTTGAGCATTTTCTGACCGATTCTGCGTTTTACCACTTTCCATATGATCTTAATCGGGTTAATATCAACAGACTGCGTCGGCCATGATATGATGTCAACTCGTTTTTCCACAATTCAAGATTTTACAAGCCTTGAACTATGATTTTGATCATTGTCAAGTTGAATTGTCCAAGGAAGTGGCATGTTCCACTCAGCAAATAGGAAAATAACATTGCTTAAAATATTATTGTAGCCAGCTATCATCATCGTGCCTTTAATGCGCTTATTGGATCCAACTCCAACCCCCAAAAAAACTACTACACACCATCACATTCTGACCTCCTCCAACTTAAAGTTGTAGCTTTTTAGATTATTTTGGAAACTTTTTTGATAAGAAATTTCTAATCATGAGGTGGTCGATTTTAGGCTACCATATTTATGCATTTCAAGAAACTTCGCACTCTTTGAGACCATACTAAACTTTTTTGAGACAGTACAATTTTGGTTGCAGAGCTGTTGCGCGAATCGTGCCATTTATATATTTTCAATAATAAAATAAAACATTTATTTAGAATTAAAAAAAGTTTGAACGAAAAAAAAGTGCTAGCGTATATTAATAGCTCAATACGTACAATTAAAATGTCAAATTGCATGCGTAAAATATTGAAAAGCTTTCCAAATAAATAGATCTGTTAATTTTTACTTTTTCGTGTCTTGTCTAAAAAGATGCAGTCAGATGCAAATGGAACATGTCAAAATTAAATTGTTTAACTTCAGTAATTTGCAGTCTTTTTCATTCTTCAGCATACATTAAATGTGTAAATTTACTGTGTAACTACTATAATATATTGAAATTGAATTCAATTAAAACTGTCGGAAATATTCCCAATAAAGTTGGAAAAAATTTTAATGTTTTCAGCAGTTGCAATTTTATTTATATATATATATGTTACATACAACAATTCCTAAAAATTATAAAAAATTAATTAAAAAATTGGAAAATAACACTAAGTTTGGCTACCATTTATTTAAATTAACCATTGCGAAAAATTTGTAGAAAAAGTAAATTATAATAATTTAGTCAAGTATAGGAACAATTAAATTGTGTTATAATGGTTTTACTGAACAAACAATAAAAAGTTTTTGTTTGTAAACTTCTCAAAGCAGACAATGCATTGATTTATTGAAAAATTAAATGAATAAATAAAAATACTACTTGTGAAAACAGCACTGATAATAAATGTTAACAAACTTTAATGCTAATTAATTCAATGGATTATTTCTTATAAATTTTGTAATAAATAATAAGTTTGACTATCAATGAAAAATGTTTTGGTAACAAACTTTATTGTTAATCGAAATAATGTGCAAATTCTCTGAGATTGCAGTGGACGTCGTGGAACAATATATTAAAAGTTTTGGTTGACATGGAAGAAATATACCACATGTTCAAATAGAAAATTTTGTGCTAATCAAATTTTCTATACCTTCTTACACTTCATCTTATTTAGTGTCTTAGAAAGATCTCAGAAAATCACTTTCAGAACTAATTAATTTAAAGTTAATTGTAAACAATTCAAAATGAAAGAAACAATTACAAAAAAAAAAAAAATGTAAAGCTTGAGATATCCACATCGTAAGATGTTAAATACTTTGAGTACTCACGAAAACCTTTTTTCTTACGTGATATAGATATACAATAGTTGTGTTTCTTGAACTAAATTTTGTTGAGTTTTTCCAAACTTTAACTATAAAAAGCGTCTCTTGAACCAAAAATGTGGAAATTGAGAAAAAAGATATGAAGCTTAAACAGCTCTTCATATCTTCTCTACAAAAAAAGATTTAAAGCTTTACCCATGATACAATGATTTAGTCAAATGTTAAACCTTATCAATTCAATACTTAGAGAACAAAACACAACTTCACAGCCGTCAAAAATCACAATAAAAACAAAAATTATGCTTTGTGTGAAACCATGATTTGACTAACTGCCAAATGTTGCCTGTTTCTGTTTTATTATCGTCCACCACAAAAGTCAAAATCAAGTAAAACAAAACGTCATAATTTTGTCAACAAGAAAATAATTTATTGTTTCGGGTGTAATTTTTTCTTAAAAAGTTAAATTTTACTAAAATACTATGCCGAATTTTTGGCGAGTTATGCCACGTGATTGCCTCGAAGGAATATATTAACTTATTTTCTGTTCCAATGCATGAAGGAAGGCGAATTTAATCGCATTTTTTTTTTTTGCTCGAACAATTGGTTTTGACGTTTAGAGAAATTGAAATGAGAGAGAGAGAGGCATTATTTGATATTGATTCATTAAAATGTGACTAATCTGACCACAGCTTTGGACTTAACGTCCAAAAATTCAAAAGGAAAAAAACAACTTTTTTTTAAATTCATATCGGTGCTCAGATCTTTTTTTATTAAAAAAAAAAATAATTTAAAGATTTTATTAGCATAGAATTTTCCAAATATAACGAACTTTTTAATGCATTATTTGAATTAAACACATAATTTACATAAAACACAAAAGAAAGTGCTGTGTAGTTTTCATTTAAAGTTTATAGTCAAACGCAATTAGACTTGCAAAGTGAAGAAAGCGCGGATCAAAGTTACAATAAATGTACTTGATTTCAGTTGAACTATATAATATAAAGCATTTTATCGTCGTCATGAAACTTCAGTGAAACTGCCAAGTGTAGAGAAAAACAAACAAAAAGTAGAAAAATTTCAAACATCACCAACATCAATTCATTACAAAATTAAAGCCGCAGCTTGTACTCGTACACACGACCCAAACGATAAAATGCATTTACAAAATATTTAAGGAATTTTATTTTTCGTGAACGTTTTAGAGCAAATCAAAAACTATAAACATAAAATCTAGCTAAAAAAAAAAAAACTAAACTGAAACAGTAACTAAATATTATTACATATTTATGTTCAAAAATGTAATTAAAAAACTTATCTTATAACATACATATACTAAAAGCGCTGGTGCGCCAATTTTTTAAATAATTAAAAAAACTATATGTAATCTTAAACAACTGCAATAAATCGTTACATACAAATTCATATGAATGAATTATTGGCATTAGTTTGAATTTTTTTTTAAGGCTATGAAACTTCAGCTTAATTTCTATGTGGCCATTAATGAAACCAATATACTATATATTATTGTAGAGGGTCAAAAAATGTATCAATGTTTAAAAGACTTGTAAGCTAAGTTGCATCGGAGAAACAGTTATTATTCAAAGTTACAGCATGTCTATACATGTCGTATGAGTAACATTTTACTATAGAACATTTAATATAATCTCATTCACCACGTTTGGCAAATTTAGTTGAATTTTAAATGTTGTTTCTATTCAATTCAGCATATTAATTTTTTTAGCTCTACAAAAATTTATATTCGAAGGTAAGAGGTGATGGCTTACTTTAAAGAAAATTATGTAGCCTATTTCAGTCATAACGCATTATGCTACAATTTTTTTAAATTATCACTACATTAAAACAAAAATCAAGCAGCAAAAAATATCAAAACAGCATGCAGAGATTGATAGCATTAATCCCGCCGGCGGGTTAAAAGAAAACATTGCGAACAACAAATGTTACTAAAGTTTTATTTGCAAAAAAAAAATAAAAATAAACGATCAAAATTTGATCATAAATTAATAAACAAAGGCATACTCTTCTTAACAACAAGTTTCATCTGTTGCCAACGAAAAAAAAAATGGTCAACCAGATTATGTATGCAATAAACTACATACAGAGCATAAAATGTTTTGAAAAGAAGATAATTTAGCAAAAAATAATATATTTCATACATATATAAACAATAGTTGTCAAAAAAAAAAGAAACAAAACAAAAATTTGTTTAATTTTTCAATTGAAAATAAAAAATAATAAAAAAGAAAATTGAAAGTAACGTTGAATCGGCTAAACAATTCATTTTATTATTAAATTATTTAAACTGATGTGTAATTATTATGAAACTCTTAGAATTTACTTTTAGAAGCTAAATATACAAAGAACTAAATTTGGCATTGAAAATAAATTAATTAATATATATAAATACGATACATATTTGCTTTAGTTTATCGCATAATTAAACATAGTCACACAAAAATGCTTTTAGTTAACGTTTAATTGTTTCATTTTGTTTCAATGCGGTACAAAATAATCTTGAAATAAATAAAATCAAAGTTTTCTAAATATTTTCAACGTATAAATACACAAACAAATAGAAAAACTTAGTTTTTTGGTAAAAATAATAAATTTCGATTTTAAACGAAAATTAAAGATTTAAAAAAATGTCTACGTAAATCGATAATTGCAACAAAATTAATGTTCGATACACGTATAATGAATAATTTTCGTTTTATCAATGTAATATTTGTGTATTTTATGGTACTTAATGTAAACATATGAACAACTATAAAATATAAACAATAAAGTGAAATGTAAGAAAACTCGTACATGCGTTTTATATTTAAAGCATAAGGATTAAAAAAGACCTTTTCTGAAAATTTTAAATTAGCTAAAACGCGTTGAGAGCTACTATTCCTATACAGAAAGAGACAAAAGGATATATTCATACCAAAGTTAATAAGCGCCAAGCCCATCCTGAATCGTTAGGCCAGTATGAATAATAAAGCATTAATTAGCATTATAAGAAGCTAATTATACCAAGACTAAAAAAAATTAATGAAGTCACAAATCTCTGAAGAAATCAGGCTTACAGCGTTTCCTATTTCCTTACCATATGAAAATTTCAGACAGATTGGATAAATGACGTGTTTACTTCTACGGATGTTTTAGATCAATAAATATAAGATTTTATGAGGAAAAATTAGTTTAAGGATGATTGACGTTGTGCCAAAAAGTAAAACACAATTAGAGGAATTCTGTACCTGGTGTAAATTCCCATTGGAGGTCAACGGACCGCTTTTGGTGATTTATTCGAAAAGTATGCCATAAACCGAAAAACATTATATAAACAAAGTTGTAGACCACTGATTTTTTAACCAATTATTTGAAGGTTTTATTGTTTAAGACAATGCCAAAGTTTTCCCCAAACTAACATCTTAAATACATTCGGACCACATTTCGAACATTTTCCCCAAACACAGTTTATGTCCAGCACATCACATTTTTTCTAAAATGTACTCAAAGTCTTGGAACATATGCAAAAATACAAATTTTCTCCAGCTCATTGTTGTAAATTTGAGTGTGAAAAGTTTAAAATGAAAGATTCCATCCGATTTGCTTTAGTTTTTATGCATCGTTAAGTGATAAAATTCCCAAACTTTAAGTTTATTTATGAAAATATAATGGTGAGCTGATTGATAGACAGCGCTGGATTAAGGGAGACATTTATATAATTTAATATTTTGATGCATTTTTACGAAATATAGTGAACTTTGTTATACATATATATCATTAATATATTTACATATAAGGGCCCCTTTGCTATTTCTTAGTCCCGGGCTCCGAAAAGTCTCAATTCAGCGTTGGTGATAGAGAAAAACATTGCATAGGATAGTTGATCAGTAAAAAAATTATTTTTCCAAAAATGCATGTTATATCTCAATCACATTTTTTCTGTTCTACTGTGTGATGCGAACTGGAAAAGGGACCTATTTTCTTTCCTATATATTAAAAAAATTACTCTAATGATAAAAAATTTGATATTACTCATACGACTCGTTATCCGAAATATTATCACACAGTTGGCCAAACAGCACACCTCTGCTCATCAGAATTCTTAGATTTTTAAACCATAAATGCTGATATTTTTCCTATTCTATCTAAATCATATGTATTAGTCAAAAATTGTTAAATTTTTTAAGATATTTAGGAAATTTAACCAAATATCACTTTTCTCATAGTATTTAGTGTGTTTAGCCAAAATTTTCATTACTCTATCACGTAATTTTACTTTTTTTTGTAACACTGTGTAATTTCAATTTCAATTTCTTAGTAAGTGAAAGACGAACTGGTTGAGGAATGCTAAAATATCATTTATAAGCCATCCATATGCTAATGATATTTGCATATCATTTTACAAATATAAAAGTTTGAATAACCTGCTTTTAATGATTTTTCTTATATTAATACGCTCTATATTGTTTTATCTTAAGATAAAGATAAACACAGCTTGCAAGGTCTACAACACCATATACCCAATTATATAAAGGCCTTGACAAACCCATGCTGCTGCTCACGTGAGAGAGGTTCTTATCTACATTTTTACTACGTGGAAAGTAAAATTTAGTGCTCTCCATGGATGCTAGTTTGCGGAGAGTTTTCCGTTTTGTGGGAATTTTTCGGTGCATACGGAAAATCGAAAAAAAAAATTGCCGCTTTTTATATGTAATTCGAGAACTTATGTCGACCTTAATCGTTTTCGAATATATAAGGCCCAAATGATGCCTATATTCACTCAACAGTCACTTAAATAAGTGATGCACTAAAGCTGTTAATATCGATAAGAACTCATTTCTACCCCTTAATCACCCCCCAAATACGTCCCAGTACCTTATTACTTCTCCCCAAAGGTTTTTATCGACATTCTGAGTTTTCGTGCAACAAAATACCTGCGGATAAGCATTAATTTTGAATTTTTATAAGAAATGAGTTTTTAACCCTTTGGGGGTAAATGGGAGTGCTGGGAGAAAGTGGGCAGTTAAAAGTCATTTTTATTATAAGATATTATTTTGGCACACCTAGATACGTAATATGAGCATGGTCTACCTTCTGGATTTTGATTCTTTTTTTTTTTTTGAGGGACTTTCATTTTAATGTATTTTTTACTATAATTTTGAGGTTATGTCAAATTCTGAGGGTAATGGAAAAATTCTGACCTCGGATTCGTGTTTAGGACGCCAAAATACATACCGTATGATACCTCATCTTCTTTTTTTTCAGTGGTCCTGTGTTATTAACAGTTTTCTGATTTACAGGGTAAATATTTTGACAAATACAGGGGAGTAGCAGAAAATTAGTTAGCATCTCTGGTGCTCTCCAACAAAATTAGAACAGAGATAAACAAGTGAGCTGTAATTATGGCGTTGACTGCAAAGTATCGAATGCAACGACATCAAGTATCGTATATACGTACAATTGTGTGTCTAAGTCCTCTCGCGCTCGCTTCAAAAAAAAAAAATTGGGGAAATGTTGGCATTGTGTGCACATTGTATTTTTATGAATTTCTCTGAAAAATTGATATGTGGACTTAAAGCCGATATCAAAAAATATCACCACATTTTTATGACTATATTTATCAAACGTAAATCGGATATTGGATAGTTAAGTACCCAATAAAATAAACTTTATTTGTTACCATATTACCATAATTGAGAATTGTGAAAAGAAATGAAACATAAGAATAAAAATAGAAAACAAATTTTCTAGCCCGAGAACTACATTCCCTACACTTCAGTGAAAGCTATGTTTTGGGGCATTATTAATTTATTCAATTAATATATATGTAAGTACTAAATTATATGCATATATTTTAATAACCACATACGTTAGCTCCTTATAGGGAGGTGCCACACCCTCTTGTTGAAATTCCCCAGCCTTCTGTATCATATTTGCTTATGCTACATCAAACAATTCTCTCAATATAGCGTTTATTTGTGTTGGCGGTAGGCATGTCAATGAACCATTTCGTTCATTTTCAATCACACGAGCTATGTTTGAAAGTACTCATTTATTATATTGCTGGTTTTTCCATAATCCTGATTTTCACTGATAAATAGACAGACGAACATGGCTAAGTCGGCTCAGATCATTTCTATATGGAATGACAAAGTGAATAGAAAAAAAAAAATTTTTCCAGTAATAGCACAATCCTGTTCAAATCCTGGACACGTATCTGCTTTAAAGCATGTTTAAAGCAACTCAAAGTAGGCAAAATTAAAGGCCTTGTATTGAGCAGACATTGAGCATTCGCCAACTGGACTCATTTCAAATGTTTGAGGGATAAATATTCGACGAGAAGATAATACTGGGTATCGAAAGCGATGTAACGACTATCGACATCCATAGTAATATTTCTATGTCATTCATTACGTCTTACAATTTGATTTTAAGCATTTTGTGGAACCTGATTGTGTACTCGTCGACAAGTAGCATTGGGCACTTGTGAGTTCAAATACTAAATGTTAATCTAAGAAAAGAAGCAACACCGGTTTTTAGTCTCTTTAGTCAAGTTCTCTTTTGTGTTCTATGAATGGTTGGTTTGGTTTGCTGCTTGTGTGGTGTGAAACGATACAGGGTAGCCGAAAGGCGGAGGCGCAAAGTCATTTAGTTGCGCGACACATGAACAACGACAACGACGAATGGACTGCTCACTAAAATCAGTTCAACTATTGACGCACTGAAGACAACGACAAACAGGTGATACTACGAGCATAGTATATCCGTATATATTATAACAACAACATTACTTAATTCAGAATAGGAAACAATAACAACAGGTTATATAGCCAATGCTCGTATATATAACTTCAGTTTTTTAATCAAATGCATAAAAAATTATAATCGCGCATTTAAAAGCAGCACAAACTCCAGTTGCTAAAGAGACAACACTACAAATTATTAAAAACGAAAAACTGTCAGCATTTATTTAAAAAACAACGAATGTAGAATATTCAATCTAAAAAATAAAAAAAAAAAATAAACAAAACGAAACAAACAAAAAAATTTAATTCAACTTTGAAATCAATCAAAATTTTTGTCTCACAAAATGCTCGATACCATCGTGTACATACCAACGATACTCGCCTATGCCTTCATTACGCTGCTTATTGTTATTCTTGGTTTCATAGTGATATACATAAGTCATAAGATCTATATATCGGTGTATGACAATTTGCCCGTTCCCGATATGCGTTCATCAGCATATTCAATGGATAAAATGAAGAATATCGCTGGTGCAAAGAGTGCAATACTACGAATATCAAAACAAGCGGGTATGAATTTGCGGAAATCTAAAACAGGTGAATTTTATCTTTTATTTGGTAACAACAATACAAAATGAAAGTCATTGTGAGATAGTTAAATGAATTTCAAAATTTTGCACAAAAAATATATAGTTCAGTCAGCAAAGTAAAAAAATTGAGCAAAACTTCGAAGTCTGTACAAGGAAACAAGTGATTTGGATGAGATTTATTATATTATTTAAAGACAAAAATGTATGGGACACGTAAAACTGTCTGTATATTGAAATATCGAGCATTGAAATTGCATCTATGAATGTAGACAGTGAGCCAGTATTGAACCTTTGATACCTTTATTCTTTTGTTAAAACATCTTAATTTCAATGACAAATATTTTGAAAACCAAGCCATATTTCGATTAAAAGGCGTGGTAGGCAAAGAAAAATTACACTACCTGAGTCGATTTAACTGTGACCGTTTGGCTGTCTGACTCTCTTTCTGTCTATATGTCTGTCTTTATGTCCGTCTATCTGTCTTTCTTGATTTAGTTTTTCGTAAGCTGATAAAGGGATGGCATTCAGCGAATTCGCTTTTTTTTTAGGTTTTGGGTCGTTTTTATAACACCAGTCTGAAGGCTGTTGGGTAGTTTGCATGTTCTTCACCTTCATGAAACGTATAATAACTGGGGACAAGACATACTAAACAACAACTAAATTGTTCACAAATATATGAAATATTTCCGACAAGCATTTGACAGAAAGTGGGCAGATTTTGATAAGAGGGTTGGGCACATAGTAAAACAAATATGCTTTTACATATATCACAATGGAGCACTTCTAAAGACTGCGTCAGGTTCAGCATTTTACTGCATTTAGTCGCTTCAAAGCTTTGACAGATCGAAGTGAATGCATTTGTATGTGAGGGGCCGTCCATAAATTACGTGAGTCGAAATAGGGGGGGATGGATTCCGACAAAGTCTCACAAAATCTTACCAAGTGAAAGGGGGATCAACGAAAATCTCACGTAGACTTTTTAATGCAGAGAGTATACATTTGTATTATAGCAGATAACATCTAATAATTATAAGGAAATTCTCATCCCGCCAGAACTCACCAAATCTCACCAAGGGGAAGGGGGAGTCCGAATTTTCAAAAAAACACCTCACATAATTTATGGACGTCCCTGAAGGCACTTTGCTTGTTCCTTATTAAAAGTTTTATTTTGGAGATTACATATGTAGGTATATGAGTATGTATTAAAGATCAAAAACAACTAAAAAAATCCCGAATAATTTTGTAGTCGTAGTCTATTGAAATTTAATCAAACGCAGGCATTTGGCACTTCTAAGCATCACCCGCTTTGTAACATTCATTTTACTTGAGCTCTCAAAGCGTTGAAGCGACGCAACTTAGAGCGCTGCTCCCACATGACCACAGTAAAAAATGTACTATTTTAATAAATACTCGTTTTTATGAATTACGCGTACTTTTATTGTTAATTCTGTATGGGAAATTTAATTTTTATCAAGGCCAAAGATAACACCCTTATACTAGTTTATTTTAGTTTTACGATAAAATCACAAAAAAAACCCTCTACGTCCGCTGGCGTAGTTGAAACTTATTTTTTTTTTTGTTATATTGTATTAAATACAAATGTGTTCTTTTGGTGGACTCTTGTTGGAAATGTTGCGTTTTGATAGAGCTCTTGTAGGAAATATTTAATTTTTAACGTCTGCTTAGAAAAAAAGGATTCATCGATTCAAAACTTGTTGAAAATTGATTTTGGATATGACTAAGGACAGAACTGGCTCTGGCAAGTTATTGTTTGCCGCCTCTTCTGGGAAGTGCTATTCGTAAAAAATGTATAAGTCTAACACTTCAGTTTTTTTATGAGTTTTTAAACTGCTTAACAGTTGCTTTGCATTAACATACATATGCTTTGTTGTACCATATAATAGACGCATATACATTAGGGTGCTTCTTAGGAAAAAAAAATTGAGGAAGCTCCCTTAATTGGTTCGAAATATGATAAAAAATGTTAAGAACTTTTTAAAAATTTTGTCTTTAACCCTCACTGACCCTATATCAATGTGAAATTTAGGATTCAATCTTCTTTTTTTTTTTTTGGTCTGGGTACACGCCTAATTGCATCATGCCCACCTCAATTGAAGTGTCTAAAAATGAAAGAACTAAGTATTGCAAATCCACTGTAAAAACGGAGGTGACCGTGTAATGGTCTGAGATTTCTTCTCTGGTCAAGGAATTGGGACAATTCATAAGGTTGAAGGAATTATAGATCGCTTCATGTACGTGGAAATACTGAAAGATGTGATGTTGCCATATGCCGATGAAGAGATGGAGGTGCTTAAGTTTTGGCCAGTGCTGTAAGTCTATCCAGAACCTAAATCAGTGATTGCTAAAAAGTCGATCGTCGAAAATGATCACGCACTAAAGCCTTGATATTTCTTCACATTGCATCGTTTTACCAGTTTTTGCTTTTTGTATTTTTTTGCACCGCAAATAATAGTCTTCTGCCACGGGACATATTTATTTTTAGGAACCACCCTCAATATGTATACACAAAAACTGAAATTTTTTACTTTGCTCATATATCTTTTTAACAGATTGCAGCACACATGTAGTTGGAGCTCTAAGAAAAGACCTTTAAAAGTTGCAATTATTTAATGGAAAATTCAAGAGTTTCTGTAGACAATTACCATGGAAAATAACATTAGTTTACAGCCAATTGCTTTGCAGTTATCACTATTTGTTCTTATATAAAATGGGGCCGCCGCTGAATACGAAAATCACACTCAAAATTTTTTAATAGCTAGGTTTTCGAGATATGAATTTATGATTATTTTTTTTTTCGATTTTTATGGAGCTCGTCTAACATTATCGTATAAGCTTCGACTTAATATTTACCAAACTGGACAAAACTTACGAGTATATCAAATCAAAGATAGTTCCAAAAAATTTTGTTGCTTTTATTTTAGTAAAATTTTTGGCGTATGTATCACCATTTATGTATTCCCATGGTTCAAAGATCAAAAAATGGGTTTTTGTAAATATTTGAGTTCCTGTTAATCCAATCTAAGCTTATTTTAAACGAAATCGCTAAATTAAGAGCTTTGTACAAAATAGGTAATTGTTTATAAGGACAGTTTAGTGCAACCATTCAAAATGATAGTTCCTTTTTCAGTTTTGTTTATAAATATTTTACTATGCGTATGGTTTCATACAGTTTAAGCCTTATAGAATATTGATAACTCTTTGAAGTAGACGTAGCTCACTTTTAAAATTTTGTAGCCTGGTGGCAGAAGAATTGTCAGCCTTAAAATGAATCGGGCTCATATTGTGTCTTTAATCTCTGGCTACATTTTGGTTAGGCTTCAGCTATTGATATGGAACGGTTTCTGAGAGAAAAAACAATTCAAAAAAAGTTTTTATTATTTACCACCTGATCGAAATCGAAAGAATTATTTACACAGTAGTGAAAGCTACGTCTAAATATAGTTGACCGTTCAAAAATTGAATTGAAACAAAAGCTTATCAGTAAGGTCATGGCGGTGATCGAATGAGTAATCCATATATGTACATATGTTCATACTTAATCTTGCTCGCTTTCACGTGAACGTGATTTGCTTGACAGACAGATGGCCAAGGCTAAATCGACTTAGGAGCAGTAGCGCACCTAGGTGGGGAGGGGGCGAGTGAGTGGCCGCAACCTGGGCGCAACCGCTTGGGGGACGGAATAATAGTTCTCTCATAATATCGAAATAAATTTTTGTTTTTATCATAACATCGAAATTTTGTTAGAGTTGTGTGACCAATTTTTTTTAGGAAATAATTGTTGGGGATGTGGAGGTTATTTTGTAATTCATGTAAGATACATATATCTCAATTTGCTAAGGTTTTTGAGTACCAAAAAGTGAGGATTTTTTTTCTTTTTTTTTTTTTTAGTAAACAAAATTGAACAATATCAAAAAACAGAATTATTCCTGCCTGGCTTCGACATTTGTTTTATTATAGCGCTCTGCTTCGAAAGTCGCTAGCAATGCTTCAAAAGTATAGCAGTCATGAAAATCTTTACACATTACCCATTTAGATCCGGCATTAACTGTAGTTCTCTATTATGCCTGTAAAAATTCATTATGAAAACAATGAATGCCTGTGGAAAAAGCATGGTACAGGCCAACTATAATATTATAATAATTGCTCTTGGTGTGGAACATTTATATTGCGAGTATGAAAGAATATGTATACTGGAGTGAATTGTCTAAAACGTAACGCTAACCGTCACGCTAACTGTCACACCTATCGTAGTGTTTAGGGACGGATCAAAAAACTTCACGCAGTGAGAAAAATGCCGCCCTTTTTCTGAAGAATAACAAATTTTTAACTATTTTACAGTGTCTGTCAATATCAAAAATATTGCATTCAACAAAAATAAATTAAGAAAATAGATGGAAATAGGAAAATAGAGATTTCATCCGATGCTAAGCGAAATTATCAGAGACTTTTAAGCCGATTTGTAAGAATTTCTGATATGGTTCCTTTTTTGCATAGATCTGTTGAGAACTCATGGCAAACTTGAAACAAACCAAAGCAAATATTAATTTTTACTGTAGTTTATCTTTGTTTTTGTAACTCAAGCGCTTCGTAAAATAAATGAACTTTCTTATTAACTTTTAACAATCAAACCAAAAAGGTCCTCAGTACTTGCCGCCCCTAAAATCTAAAATTCACAGCTCATACAACTGCCTAGTCAATATATTCCAAGCTAAAGAAATGAAACATGAAGTTCATACATCCAACCGCGGGTGCTTGCACTAGCTAGATTATTTTTAATTACAGCGCCCGTTCTCAAAAGTCGTAAGCAATGATTCAAGAGAAACCTCTCTTACTTCCATCGCTCGCATCCGGCATTTAACAGCAGGTCCACCCCACTATACCTGCGGGCCCTACAGGGAGAGGTTGTTGCCTGAAAGATGCAGTGAAATTTTTTTGATCACTTGAAATATTAAATTTTTACGATTATATTAAATGAGATTGCTGACTCAAAAAAAAAGGTCATCATGCGCGCCCCTATTCTCCAGCATATGCTTAAACACTGTTCCGGACTGAGAGAATCTATATGTGAGCGAGCAGTTGAAAATGAATATTATTATAATTTTTAATAAGACTTGTTATTAAGTTTTAATTTTATGTTATAAGCAATACTAATATTTTTAAAAATGTATTACCGTCTTTTCTTTCTATGGCCAAACATAGTGCAGCGTTGAGAATTATTGTTACAATGGAACCCTGCTACTTGGCCTATGTGATATTTGAAACGGGTAAGGCGCCTAAAAAAATATCCTTCTCTACGATATCAACAGCAGCAACAGCACATCCAACAACAACAACGTTATCCAATACCAATATTGAATCAACCCAATTTCCAAATCCCGATTTATTGCATGCTGGGTTATCACAAGAGCAGCATAAAACATTAGTCAAGTATTTCGATCGTTTATCAGATATACCGCGCGGAAAAATGATGGAAGCATGCCCAAATGCATATTCAAAATTGGCTTTAAGTGTACTATCCAGTGTTTTTGATTCGGTCATACGAAATGCTGTGTTAGCTCGTAGACCAAGTCTGATATTACCACAACAATACAATCAAATTGAAGAAATTCCACAACCACAACAAATTTATAATACAGAACTAAATGACAATCAGTCTCGCTTGAGAAATATACGGTAAAAAGGTACTAAAAATAGTATAAGAAATAAAATAATTAAATTCGATTGCATTTGATTTGACAATAATTACAAGTTAAAAAATAAAATATATAGGTATATGTACATATACATATATTGTATATATGTATTTTAGGGGTATTTAAGCAATAATTTATGAGTGACGTAAATGCGATTATATGTATGTATTTCACTAATATCCAAGTACTGTCAAAATATAATATCATATACGTTAGCTTTAATTCGAAAACCCCTATTATATATAATAACTATTCTAAACGAAATCGTAAATCTGTGATTAAAACTTTTTATTTTTATCTTAAGTTAGCATTAAATTTTCTAGTCCGTGGTATAATTGTTAGTTAATGATATGAATAACTTGATATGAAAATAATTAAACTGTTAAATTTTTGGTAAGAAAAAATATTTAATAAAAACACAACAAAGTTAACAAAAACATTCGATTTTCTAGCTGATGGTCTGGGTAACTGATTTGGCGTCGGTTTTTCGCGAACATCTTGGTTCTCGTTAGTTGGATAGATAGACTAAAACTGTACTAAACGTTCAAATTCGAAATTTCGATGGACCTGGTGCATTTCCTGTAACTTTATTTGCGTGTTTTGGTAGAAAAATAATTCGATAGTGGTTAAGAAGAAAATGGAGCTGCCTGTTAGTTCCCGACAGGGTTGCCAAGTGACCAGGATTGACTCGGATAAGCTTGGAATTCCATGTAAAAGCCGAAGGCCTGGTAGGAATACAAAAATTTTTGAAATAACCGGCAATTGAATGATTTTTGTGACATGGGCAAAGTTTTGTTGAACGAGAGTTTTTATGAATTGAAATTGAAAAATACGGAATCTTTCCACGCTTATACCTCAGCTTTTGTACAACCGATCTGATAGTTTTGGGGCACTCTTCTCAATGAGTACTTTAATTTGTTATATCATTTATTGCTGTAGCTATTTCAGATCCCGTCAACCTTTATCATTTTAATAAAACATTTTCGTCTCATTCTATAGAAGTTTAGTTTTTTAAAGTTTCACAGTTTTCACACATGATTTCTTATAAATAATAAATGAATTTTATTTTGCAGGCTTATCTCAGCTTAGATTAAGAACTCGAAATTATCTATAGCAATATGCCGTAAGATTTGAGTTAGGGACTTAAACTTGGCAATCTTAAAAATTCGTTTACCGGAAAGATCAAATCCCCTTCGTCAATTCATTTCCATTTTTCTCCCGAACGAGCATTTTTATTTAAATAACAAAGTATCCTAAATGTTTAGTACTGGTTTAGCTTAATGTTTTTGTATAGAGGATAAATTGCAAAAAAACTGCATTCAAAAATAAGTATAGATATTTTCACTGCGTGTACCAGTAATTTTTTTTCAAAATAATTTTTGGACAAGAAGACACTGATAATTTTAAATGAATACTTTTTTATGCAAATTATCAAGTTATTTGCGACAGTCACACAGAATGAAAATCTATTTATAAAAAAAAATTATATGTTTGCAGAATGTAAGTACTTGGCAGCCTGAAATGAATTTACTTTATTTAAATTTTTAATTTATTTTTCTGTCAGACGGAAACGATAAAATTTTGTTGGCTTATTTTTGGACACTCTACACATTGGAACTGGCAATATTGTTCTTAATTATCGAGATTATATGCATAAAGCCAAGAGCCATATGGAACACTTAAGTGCAGGGACCGTAACGGTTATGTTTTGTAAATAAAAATCGCTATATATTCATAACAATGCAAAAAATTCTCGGAGTTGTTTTTTAATTCCATATTTTTAATTTTTTTTTATGATACTACACACATAGTACATACTATGTTTAACATAACATTAAAAACATTTGATTTTGCTTAAATTTCGACTCATCAAATTACCTGTTTTAAAATAGCCATTCTTAGTCTGTTTTAAATATTTTAGTTCTAAAAGCCCACAAATCCAAATTTAAAGTTATGGATATCACTTGTTTTTACTATGCCATCTACTATATATAAATAAATAAATTTTAACCCCACAAACAATCGACCCGATTGAGTGATATAGCTCTTAGTAAAATATGATAACATTGACTACATTATATAATCTTAATTTTCGCTGGCGTTATCTCAAGAACTCTAAGCCAAATTTTTAAAATTTTGATATAACTTGATATTTTTAAGACGTATGACACTTCCCCTACAAGCAAATGCTTTATTGACTTAGTTATTTAAGGAGACCTCAGTGCGCCAAACGGTTCCGTTTCGAGTTCGATATAGACCCGCTTCTTCATATATTTTATCTGAAACGGATTCCGTTACGGATCCGAAACTGACTAGTTTTCGTATGAAATTCCTCTCAAAAACGCGAATCGCTTTTTCAAATTCGTCGAAACGGACTTCATATACAAATCCGTATCGGGCTCGCTTTTTTTTAAATACGAATTTGAGACGTACTCGTTTTTTTAATAAAAGTCACACGTAACTTGTTCACTCATCAGAACGATTTGAAAATTCTAACAATTAATTTTGTGCGGTTTGAAGATGAGCTTCAGAAGCACGTGGTTTATGATATAAGAAGAGTATTTAAATTATAAATAAGTACATAACTGTATTTCGTATTTGGGATACATTTAAAATAAAATAAAAGTTTTGATGACAACTTGAATGCTGTCTTTTGTGTTACAGATCTGTGCATTGTTTTGACGGATTCGTAATGGGTTCGAAACGGATCCGACGAAGCATAAAAAACCGAAATCCGCGCTGACGGACTCGTAATGGGTTCGAAACGGATCCGCATCCGTTTTTGTGCCCATTGGGAGCAACCAAGCTTCAGACAAATACTAAGACTGGTTTGGGTAAACACTATCAAAGAAATGAGTGGAATTTGACAATAGACTGTGGCATCTTCCTTACAAGCAAAAGCTTGAAATCGGCACAGCAGAGCACCCACTCCGGCAACTTTTGAAAAAAATACTTAAAAAAAAAAAAAACTTTTACGAGTACTTCGACTATTAATACAGCGTACTGTACTTAATTTTTTGAAAATACCAAAGATAACACTTTAACTATTTTCTTTTGTAATTGTGATAACATGAGATTGCTGGTGGCTTTTCATAAAAAACTTATAACTAAATGAAAATGCATACAAAAATTTATTTGTGTTTCAATATATCGGTGATTTTGCTTTTTTGTCTTAATTTCTTGAGCTATACGCTTACGATTATATTATATTTACTACTCTTCAGCCCGCGATTGTTGCAAAATTTATTATTTACAAACTCAAAATCAAATAGCTGACAATATAACGTGTGTGTTTATATTAAAATAAGTACAAAGCGATTTCGAAATAAAGTCTAGACCTATGATAACACTTTTCTTTCTTTTTTTTTTTTTTGGCCAATGTCTTATCAATGTCGGTTTTTTTGTTTCTATAAAAAAATACACTTGTTATTTTTAAGATTTGTACATAGCGCAATTATTTTTGCGAAAAAATGGTGAATTAAAAACACCTAGGGAAACGTTGATGGATAAATAGTATTTTCACAATTCTAACATTAAAGAGAATAAACGTTTTTAATTACTGTTGATTCGATTTGCGTATCGTTTCGAGATGTGAATATTTGATCCTGCTCAAGAAACAAATGATTTTATTTTGAGAAGGCCGGGAATTCACTTTCTTTTTTTCAACTTGGCTACCCAGCTTAGTGCTTAGAGCAAAACAATTTGTTTACATTTTTTTTTTTGTTTAATATGTAATTTCAAAGGTTTTCAGAAAAGCATAACAAACGTGCACTTTTTTTTACCTGGTCTGAGAACCACCAAAAATTTAAATCATGGTGCCATTCAGTGATTCACAACGACAAAAACTGGTTCATCAAAAGCCTTGAACCACAAGTACGGTTCAAAATTTGGCTTGGGTACAATAATTATTCCAAGAAATCCTTAGAGATTAGAGTATATTTTTACACTACTTATGTAATTTTATATATTGCAGAAAATTGACACCAAAACGAATTTTTTTATATTTAGACACTCCGAGTATTTTCATATACATACACATCTTATATTATAGTGTGTCCTTTCATGAAACATTTATGTTGAAATCGGTACACGAACTTCCAACCGTCAGGAAAAAATTTGTCCCCAACTTTTGATAGCTATATTCCTGTAACTACCGCACCCAACATGCATATGTTGATTTAAAAAAATCTGTTGTGATGTCCACTTTCTCTATAATTGCCTGCAATTTCATACCTGGACAATATTTCTGCTATGTTCTCTCACTTGCTGGCTGCTTGATTTGTATTTGGAGATGTAAGGGGTCTTGCCTGTTGGCAGCATACTTCGTATGTGGAGATGTTGACAACTCGGTAAACTATACAGGCACTTAGTAAGCGATGTTTTAAGGCAATCTGCCTTTCCCTTGCTACACATTGTATACAGAGATGTAAGCAAGCTGCTTACAAAGCATTTACAGTTGTGGCTAGACTTGTGAGCATTACTGCCTACAATGAGTATAGCTATTCATTGATGTTGTTTATAACATATTTGCTGCAGGGAAATGAGAACGCTCGAATTTATTTCTTTAGTCCCCATTTTCATTTGGAAACAATCGTCGAGGAAACTTTTAATTTGTAGACGAGAGTATACGGGAGAAAAGGGCAGAGTAGTAGAGAGTTTCATAACAATTCAATCAATGTGTACAGAGGAGAACGGGTCTGATCGTACCGACGAATACATTTTTAAGAATGCAAAGTCTTGAAGTATTCAGTTTCTGGTTAAACTTTATCAATGAATTGGACCTCGCTTGTTCATTTAATTTTTTTTTAGCACAAAAAAAAAATAAAGTCTTAAATTTTTCTTGTTTTCGATAATTACACAGGTTTACAAGACTTTATACCACGAACGCGCTATGGCATTTCCGAAGGATCTTGATGTACTGAATCCAAATTTGGCCTCAGATTTGTGAGATATCCTAACCTAAAACTGAGAAAAACGCGTTTTTGGCTTATATTTGAGGTTATGTAGCATCGCGAATTTTTTTTTTTTTCTTAAATAACTATAAACACCATCTTTAAGTACAAGTCTTGTGCTTTTAAATGTCTTGTGAGTTTGCTCAACTATCTTTATGAAATAAACATTTTATCAATGTTCTTAGATTTTTTTGAGGATCGAATACGATTTTTTGCAACCAGCTATGCTTTCAAAGTGCAATTGCAGTTTCTAAAAGCTGAAAGTCCTATATACTAGGATATAGCTTTGCATTTTTCATGGTCATTTCCTCCCGCTTAGTTTTTTTATAATTGATAGTTTAATCGAAATAAGCGTCAGTCGTCAAAATCGTAGTGGGGCTGGTTCATACGATATTCTAAAGATGTTATTGTAAATTTTCATATAAAAGAAAAATTAACTTAATCTGTAGGCTTTTAGTACGATATTTTGAAATGGGTTTTGAAGAGGGAGTCTGGTAGAATGTAGTCAAAAATATTCGAAAAGTCTTGTTTGACCTCAATTGGGGAGATCTTATGTTATTTTCGCATTTAGTCGACTAGAATTACTTTAATTCTAAAAGAATTACTCCAAATCAACTCCTAAATACTGAGCGAGAGAAACACTGTAACCCTGCGATTTTTAAGGAAAAATTAAATAAAGTAAAGACATGCAAATAATATTAATTTAAAAATTTCTTGCTGGACAAGTCATGAAATAAATGTAAAAATCTAGAGCAATGCCTGCATAAGTAGATAAACTCATAAGTAGATGATCAACTACTGACTTATGTAAAAGGGGAAATGTAATGGTGTGCAAGTCATGCTTCAAAACATACTCCAATAAAAATACTTTTTAAATCAGTTTATTAGTGATTTTCCTATTGGAGCATAAACTGTTTATCTTATCTTATAATTAAAATGATTGATTATTATCGTATGATCGACAGCAATATACAATTACAATCGTACGATGAGCACATAATTCAATAAAAATAAACAAACATTTTTTATTATCGCTCCAATTGTTGGAATGCAGATAAACAAGTTGAGGACTAACAATGAAATGCATTAAGAGTTTAACAGCGTGATAAGGTTTTAATATCACAATTAATACTCTAAATTTCTGCGCTGTACAAACAATAATATCAAGATCACGATTTGCTATAAGGAAAACGATTTTATATTTATTTTGTATTTAAATAAGTTTAATTTAATCCAGATTACAAAAATTAAAAGAAAAAATTGGGCAAACTTAATTGGGAGGGAGTAAGTTTTTTTAACATTGTACAAGGTAAACGAGTTGTTTTAACAAACAGCTAGGACAGCAGTAGCAGCAAACACTAAATCTTTCAATGATGATAATTTATACAAACAATTGAAAATGGAAATGGACATTGAAGTAAAAAAATCTCTAAATAATAAGCATGTTCGTAACTTCTTTTTTTTCATGGATGTTAAATCAAAAGATAGAAATGAAATATATTTTTTTCTGGCTAAGCTGGTGAATGAGGTTCAAAATTGTTTTTGTTGTTGTAGTTGTTGTGATATCATTAGCAGTCGATGTACATAGTAGTTAGTTTAACATCAACCCTAATGGATTGAATGAACCACTATCTTAAATAAGAAAAAAAAACATATATATTAATTTTATTAAATTTTAATATTAGAGCAATTTCAATTTATTTATTTACACTGAGTCTGTTTTTGCATGCTGTCCTGACGTTAGTTCATCTTCTTGGTTGCCAATAGCTTTTTTAACGTACTTAAAATATAAGAAATAATAATATATTATATCGAATAGATAAACAGATTTACTACCATTGGGTTCAGCACGATTTCCTCTTCCATTTTATTTATTTGTTTGATTAACTCCATAACGTGCGCCATATCTTCTTGGACTTTAAGGAACATTTCTGGTGAATCGTATTTTTCTGGATCATCTTTGAAAACAACCATACCGTCTTTTTGATTTATTGTTGCGTAAATTTCACCTGATCTAATCTAAAACGAGAGAGCGTACAGTTTATTAGAGATTAAATAAGCAAAATAAAAAGTGTGGCCTGGTATATAACGAAAAATATATTCTTGCAGTTAAAAAAAGCCGAGGTAAATTTATGAATTCCAAAATGAATTTGAAATTAAATTAATTTTGTAATCAAATTCAAATGAATCGCCAGGAGTCGTCATTTGAAAATTTGCCAGTCAATCGATTGGAAAAATGTATTCAGCGGAAAGATTAGACCTGTCCTCTCTTTTCCGATGAATTAACATATTCGCCAATTCGGAAATACCTCTTTAAAAACACAAATGTTACAATAAGCAATAAAAACTAACCACTTGAATAAAATACTATGCGAAATTAAGTATGCTATCTTCCTTAAGGAAGCAAACGCAAATAAGGTATCTTTTTAAACATATCGCTCACTTACTTCAAGACTAGCATATCTCAAAAAACGTGATTTCTGAGTTAATGATGCAGAAATATCCGTTATTTGTTGTTTTTTTCGAATTAAAAAATTTTTAAATCTCCGAAATTCGACATTTTTTTAATTTTTTTCAATATAATGTCATTTAAAATTTTTTCGATTTTTTTTTATGAACAAACTTTTAACCAAGAAATCGATTTCTGGCCCAGAAATTTCAGTATGTTAAGCTTTGATCAAGTTATCGTGCTTTGAAGTTTGTCATATTTTGGTCAATTTATGTAACGTTTTATAATTAATAATTGAATCGGAAAAGTCAATAAACATATGGAAAAAGTATCGAAAATGATTAAAAATGTCAAACAGTGATTGGAAATCATAAAAAACTGCACTTTTCAATAACTTTAACTTTGCAAATAAATTGCTATAATAGTATAATTAATTAAACGAACCATATCTAAAATATATTTCTCAGCATCATCGGCGCTAGGCAATTGAACTCTGCTGGCAACATCCGTTAGAGACAGCGTTAAAAATGTCTTTGTCAATCGTTGGATATTTTTCTTGTACAAGGAGTTCGTAACCTATAAAAATAATGGTATTAAATTAACTTAATATATAACATTGATTCTAAATTTATAGTATGTTACACAAGGTATAAACATTTTATTTTAATTCAATGGCTGCTACTAAAAAAATAATACTTTACCTGCTTGACAAGTCCCATATTTGAGTCTCTTGAAAAAGCCTCGCTATACTTATTCATAACAATTCGCAATTCTTCGCTGGACGTTGTTGCATAGGCATTGGCTAAATCATGATAAACTTGCGCTAGTGGTTTCATAAATCGAGAGATGACTTGTGATGAATATTTTGGTATAGGCAGAATCTATAAATTAGGATAAAATCAATAAAATGCAGGTTCTTATCTAGCAGCATCAAATTTACCTTTCCATGTAGTATTAATGAAACCAAAATGTATTTCTTATACGCTTCGAGCATTATATGCGACATTGCCATGGCGGGCGTTGATATACAGACTTCAAAAAAGTACAGCCCACGTTCAAAGTTTTTCACCGCTGTATAAATCATGCCTCCATAGTAATAATAAAGCAGAAAGTATTTTGCATCGTTGTTCGCATCCTGAGCGGAAACATGAAACGGAGATGTCTAAATAAAGTTCAATAAAAGAAAGACAAAGAATGGCAAAGATTTTTTCTTAATCAAAGCCCAACCACACACTTTAGCAGTCATTTGCTGTTAATAGGAGAACCAGCGGTCGAACTGAGTAACGTGTTCAGTACAAAGCTATTAGTTTGAAGATGAAGTTTTTGAAAATGTGTTTTTATAAAGCAGCAATTGTAATATGTTTTTGTTTCCAAGCTTCTTAATGAAAAACAATGCCAGATTATTTTGGTGGACAAGTACGTGTCAGAAGATGGTAATTGAGATGGAATTTCGCATCGTAACATTATATAAACTATTTTAAGGAACTATGCAAGTAACGATTTTACAATGTCCGCTACGTTACAAGTAGCGGTCCAATAAATTTATAGGTTTTATGTCGGAAAAATCTTTCCAAAGATTACTACAAAAATCTTTGACTTAGTGCCAGGAAGTTAAAATCTCATTGGTAGGAGTTTTCACGTTAACATTTCTTAGTTATTGTGCTTCTTAGTTGGTATGTTGGTAAATTTTTTTCATCGATCCATCCGAAAGAATAAATGAAAACATTCATATATTTTCGTCTGTCTCATTCTATGCAGTTTAGTTTTGTAAAGGTTACACTTCCACCAAGTCTGAACTGCACACATGATTTTTTTTTAAGAAGTAGGCAACGGCTGTAAGACACTTTATTTGATTTTTTTACTTTTTTTGATTCATGTTGTAGAAGTTGAAGCCTAGTGGGTACTTCAGGTCAATGACCTTTGAAGCAACAAAAAAAATTGGTCTCCTCGAGACAAAAACAACGAAACAAGTTTTAAGATCCGACTCTAATACGAAAAATTATAAGGAGACCTACGTTCAGCAGAGAAGATTAACATTTTTTTATAGTTAGTTCTAATGAAATAATCGAAATACTTCCGTTGGAAAAGTTTACTTGTTTTTTCCTAGCTTTAATTTTCTGACATTAGAGTGGTACATTAGGATGATAAGAACTGTGGTCTGAGTAGAACGGTAAGTAGTGGTAAGTAGTAGAACGGGGTACTTAATGTCAATGACCTTTGGAGCAAAAAAAATTGGTCTACTTGACACAAAAATTGAAATATCATACTTAAAGATCGGACTTTAAATTCCGAAGATATCGACCCATTTGCGCGAAATCATCGAATGTTTTACTTTTTCGAAACTGACTCTTTAATGCAAATTTACTTTACACCCCACAACGCATCACCTGGTAAGATATTGTAGCTGAAATTCTTATAGTTACGCCAAAAATTTGCTGTGTATTTTATCGTATATATGCCAGCTAAAGCACAGAAAAGTAGAAAAACCAGGGACGTGAATTGGTTTTGAACCGGAAAACCACTTTTTTTTAATAATTAACTGCACCATTAACCGAACCGAAATTTTCGACAAACGATTGATCCGAACCGAAAACCGAACCACTTTTTATAACGGTTCGAGGGTTCATTCTGACCAATTTTCAATGGACGAGCATTCCCCTGCGGGGAAATATTGACGAGCACTTGTTAGAAGATATTTTTCTCATCAATCTCAACTGATAAGTTTAAATCAAATTTTTTATCAAATATTAATTTTTTACTACGTAGATACTTATAGCGTATGACATAAATTATATGTTCATATATATTTCTATATTCTTTTGGATTGTTACTGAATAAAAATAACACAAATTTGCATAGTTTTTTTTTTTTTCATTCCCGAACCGAAACTCCGGTCCAAAGAAAACAAAAACCATAAGATCATATAGAAAACAAAAACCGTTTTGACGAACCAATCCAAAAGTGCAAAAACGGTTCGAACCGATGAACCGAACCGACCAAATTTTTCACCCGGTTCACGTCCCTAGAAAAGACCCTCTCCTGTATATCAACCCCCTCTTATATATAGGACGTGATAGAAAAAACTTTAAAGCACGATGCGAGTGTTATGTTTTTGGGCCTGTAATCGATGTATTTTCTTCTCTTCTAGAATTACAACATATTTTTTGATTAAAGGACTATGTTCCGAGAAAGTCAACAAAAACTGAAAAAAATTTTACATTTAGACAAATTAAAATATGTTTCGTAAAACCACATTTTTTTACATTTTCAAAAATTTACAGCGCACACTGCAAATTTCTTACTAAAATATTATAAAATTTTTAGTCTACAAATTTTAAGCCTTGTAGTGAACAGATCTACCGTCAGCTCTTATACTATAAGACACACATAGTTGCAATTATTAAATGTTGAAATTTCAAAAATAACTATGCTTAAGTGAGCTACCGCTTGTCAACTTACACCTGAACTTTGTCCCCGCGTATCCGATGCGGTTGAAATAGACGTTATATCAATATCTAAAAACTTAACCGCTATTTTAAAACTTTTCGCCTTCAGGCTAAGTTGACAAAGATCTGCATGTATCGCTGTTAGTTGTGAATCGCATAAACGTATTTTTTCAATTGCATGACCTAAAACTCTAATTCCCTGAAGACAATTCTGTTGATTTACAATAAAATTGGTGAACAGATGACAGAGTTCATAATCTAAAAAGATGAAAACATAAAATTTCAATATACATATATAATGTAGGCTGTAGGCTGTAGGATATATCGCCCACGGAAATATCGCCCAAAAATAAAAAACAAATACCGTACAAGCACATTTGGGCCCGATTCGAAATGTGAAATATAGCACAAAACTAAAATAAATAACAATATAAATATGTATACATATATTAATAACGAAATAAGTTCAATGAAAATATTTCGAATATTATTTGTTTTTTTTTTTTGCGATATTTCTGTGGGCCTATAGCATATAATTATAAATAAAATTAAATTACATTTATGTGTATGCATAACTAATGTGTAGTTGGTAACTTAAAGGATACTTCGGTTTTTTCCATCCAGATCCTTTTAGAAGTTGTACTTTTCGGTCTTTTTTTTCGGCAAGAAAAAAAATTAAATTACGAAGCAACGGCTTTTTTCAAGACTCTACAATGATGTATTTTATTCTTGCAGAAAAAAAGGACAGAAATCAAAAAAGGATCAAAAAAGGTTTTTAGTCAGACGATAGTTAACCGTTTCGATAGATTCGTTTTCACAAAATGCTGGTTATATGAAAGTCCTTTTTATGTGTTTACGATATTTGTGGTGCGGGAAAGCAAATAGAAATAAAAATGTGTGAAAGAAGAAACAGATTGCCAAATTTTTCAGTATTTGGATTATTTTTCTTAAAATAAAGTGGAAACTATTCTTAGACAAATTGAATCTTTTGATGAATATTGCATTGCCGTGTTTTGCGGCAAAATCATTTCATAGTTCATATTTCATTTTATTATTTGATATACACATTTCGATTTTGATTTACATTAGCAATTCTTTCTAGTTTTTTGATTTTTCTTTTTAGAAACCCAAAAATAATTTTTTAGCTCCCTGTATATTTGAGAGGCAGCACCTTATCTTGCCGTTTACTTCATCAACACTTAACCAACTGAGCGATCCCAAACGAACATTGAGGAATTGTCTAATGTCTTTGCGTACTGCTAGCTCACTCGTAGTTTAACTTTAGCCACAACAAGAATGCGATCAGAACTGGCGTTTAAACTTCTCTTATGCGAATGTCGAGCAAATTTTTCACAAAAATGATTGATTTCCCTATACATAAACATCCATTATTTTTTTTTTACATACTTTATAAACTTATCTATAAAGTATGATACTTAAATCAATTAATCATGTATTTTAATGCATGGGTTTGTGAACGAAGAGGAAGCATCCTACTACGATTTTGCGGCTATTGCAGACATATACTGAAAGGTCGCCAGTATCGTTTAGTTTGCTTACCCCATGACATTTTCAATGTTGTTGTTACTGTTGCAAATTTAAACATTTAAATTGTCCATTAACAAATGTCCTTGTAGAGCACGTGATTCTTCTCGGGTTTTACAGCTTCTGTCGAGGTATAAGCTCGTACTATTATTAATTTTCTTACTGAAGAGTTGAATCGTGCTGCGATAATTTTGAGGATCGACAGCCACTCTATGAGCAATTGCGAAGCTATCTTTTTCAGGAGAAATTGGATTCCTTAAATTCTACTATTAAATACTTTTTTCAACTATGGGGGTGATATGTTCTCCTGTACACGTCTAGCGACATTCAATGGGTCCTAAGTTATGACTATTTTCTTCAACTATCTTTATTTTTTCATTTAGACAGCGTTTGCCAGTTTTAGACTATTTTAGAGCTGTTTCCTACATTCGAGCGATGCGAACATTTTGTAGTTTAGTCTCTACACCGCTACTTAGAGTGAAATATGTGTAATTTTAAACAATTTTCTAAAGAGTCTAGTTGAAACTTCAAACAAAGTTTAGATTTTTTTTTAGTTGTACTTACATGCATGTGTGGCAAAACGCACTTGCTCGCCGTTGCACAGATTAATAAAATCCCTAAAGTGTTTTATCAATTGTGTGGAGTCGGCAGACGAATTCTAAAAAAAAAAAAAGTTTTATATATAGAATGGTTGAGAAAATAACAGTTTTTTATTCTAAGCTAGGCTAGGTAAAATGGCGGCAATATGTACTCAATTAGGACTCCTAAGTGATCAAGAGAAGGCTCTTAGTGATACCACAAAACTCTCTTTTCTAGAAAATTAAATAGTTGTGAAAATTTACCTAGGTAGAAACTAAATGCATGATAACCATGATCAAGTTTAATTATAATTATTTTCTTTTTTTTCTAATTTTAAGTTCAAAAGTCTGCGCTAGCGTCGTTTTTAAAACACAAGTTAAATCAATTTTCAAGCTTAAATTTAAATTAAACTTAATAATCCCAAAATAAACTTTATTTAACTCGGATCTTTAAAAGATCATCCCCTTTCAAATATTGCAGTTTTCTTTTTCTTCTATGCCAATAGACTTCAATTAGTTTTTGAAACAATTCCTTGAGTAGCTACTTTGCATTAGTCTTAAGCCGAATGTGCTAGATAAAACTATTTTTTTCTGTAACCAGTTATATAGATCTTTAATTTTCGAAAACACTTGCCATGTTTGTATTTTCGTTCAATTGAGGTGAATTAATTTTTTCGGGAAACCTGACGATACATTTTCTTAATAAGCAAAGACAGCTTATGCTTGGAGAAATGACTGTTTCATAAATTATCTTCAAGATTTTATGACACCCGAAAGAGGCGATTGTGGTATATATTAAATGATTACTTCATACTGCTAAGGAGATGTCCATAAATTACGTGAGTGAAAATAGGGGGGGGGGGGGGCGGATCCGGAAAAATCTCACCATGGAGGTCATTAAAAATCTCACGTCAAATTTTTAATGAAGAGACTATACATTATTATAGCAGATAAGGTGAGTCTCACGGAAGGGAAGGGAGTCCGTCAGAACTCATCAAGGGGAGGGAGGGGGTCCGAATTTGCAAAAAAAAACGACTCACGTAATTAATGGACGGCCCCTAAGAGATGAATTTATGCTACGCTAGAGTCTGCGAGCACATTTTTATCATTGACCAACAAAAATTACAAATTTAATAGTATAGTATTAAAATTAATGTATCAATATATATATATATGGCCAACTTACCGTAGAGGCATTAGTGAACTTTGCAATTAACACATAGAGGTAACCCAGCGAATGTTGTTGCACATCTAGTGTCTCAAGAACATTGTCCAAAAAATTCCAATTCTTGGAAAGCAATTCTATAGAATCATTTAAATGCTCTGCTAATTCACGAAATTTTCCTGAAATTAAAAATATGATTATTAATGAAAATTTTGTTTGGACCAGCTTGGCCAATTCAGTTGTCTGAGCGCCTGGCAGCAGCAAGTGACGAGTTTTTCCCTCGTAGCATTCCCTCACCTGATGCACTTAATGATCGAACATTATTTACATAATTCTCCAAGGCGCTAGCCATATTATTTTCCAAGTCAACACAATTTCTATGCAACAAAACGTTAACGTTTCAATTAATATACATTATTTAAAAATGCCAAATTTATTTAAATATAAATAATCTTCACCAAATTCACGTATAATCACCATCAACTTCTTGTAGGAATTGTGCTACATTCTTTTTTCCTCTTTTTGCGGCTTTATTTGGAGCATCTGCTATTTCATTCGGTGAGAGTGTTAGTGTAAAAGAGAACACTATAGTGACTTAGAAGAATAAATAGTTTAGTTCAGTTTTGTTTCCATAGTCAACGTTTACACAAGGAATGTCTGAGAGACAAATTCTTGTCTATTTTCTTTTGTGATTTTCGTTTGCGATAATTTAGCCCCTCTTGAAAACAAACAAGGAAACTTTGGGCAAAAAGTTTCCTCGTGTAAACGCTGACATACGATATTATCAGTTTTAGCAGACTTCAAATAAGTTTTTTTATTTTATAAAACCCGAGCACGCTAGGAGAAAAATAAACACATGAGCGTATTTTCAACGCGCGTAACAGAATGCTACAAAATGACAAGGAATAGCCTCAATTACAATGATGACGAGACGACAGTACGTGTATCGTTAAAAATGTCAAAATTACTTGTCGTTATGCACTAAAACACAATAGCAGCGCGACGAGACTTACACTTTTAGTTGAATTTCATTTTGCTAGTCACACTTTTTCAGAAAACTAAATTCATTCTCTGGGCTTAGTAAAATAAATTTAATTTTAATGCAAACACGAATACCAGAATTCAATAGAACTTAAAGCCCAATTTCCATGTGATCTTATCTTATCCCATATCAGGGATATCAAATCAAATTATTGTAAGAAAGAAAAAGCATGCGAACAGAACCTAATGCGAGATTGAATAAAATACATTTGCTAACTTAATAGCATGTAATGTCCTCCCTGATATTTGACAAGATAAGATAACATGGAAATTGGGCTTAAATAAAGAATAGCCATATATGTTAAAACTCTCGTCGCGTGATAAATTCTACAGCGAGCGTTGCAACACCGGAGTTATACTAAAACGCTCCATTGGACTGTGCTCCTGTGAATAAATGACGGCAAATCCAGCTGTCGTTTTGTTTTTATAAAAAAAGTAATTTTTCTTTTAAAATATTTTTATTGTTGTGAAATTTGTTCTTTATTTGAACTGTTTCATTTTTTTTATAATTATAATATAAAATTTTCATTACATCACAAGATGATTAGAAACATAACACTGATATTAAAATTAAAATCAATCTAATTCTACCGTCAGCGGTAGCGGTATTTACGTGGTGCGCCGCAATTCTGTTCCATTTCATTTAGTCAGTGTGTTGTAATTTTGACAGCGGCTTATCGCTGGCGGTATTTCTGTTTATAGTAGCTTATTTTAACATGCGCAAAAGAAAAACTCGGGTGAAGTAATCCATGATTCATTAAATTGTATCATGGAACAATATTGTGATATATTTATTATACTAGAATATCAATCAAAAGGGAAAAAGAAAATTGCACCGGCAAGGGCTGTCAAAAAATAAAATTTCTTTGACGTGTTCAATATAAACACCTGAGGAGTAATTTGTTCAGTTTGTTATTAAGATTCTAACATTTCACAACGGTATATAAAGTAAATATTAATTCGATTTGAGATGCAGGAGGCTTTTATAAATATATGTGGAGTACCTACACATATTATGACGTGGGGTCGTTGGATAGAGGAATCGTTAGATAATGTTAAGGAAATTGCTATTTGCATAACCGGTAACCCAGGATTGCCAGGATTCTATACAGAATTTTTGGGAACCTTGCATGAGCGTCTGGAGTCTAAAATTCCCGTGTGGGTGATTGGTAAATTACATGATTAAAGTACGGGAGCCACGGTATGAATTATTTGACTTATTGGATGTAAGTAAAGAAGATAGAACGCTGCAGGCGCACTTGTAAAATTCCGATATATGAACGCTTAAAGAGGCAGAAATAGAATTTTTGCTAAGTATCTGAAAAAGTATACGTCAACCTTTCATCGTTTAAAAACAACGAATCTTTCTAGCAAAATAATTATTTGTGTGGTTTTTATTAAAAATCTGTATGCGACGTAAATAGATCATATCTAAAATGGTTATTTTTTGTTATAACTGATTTCATCGAAAAATGCGACTTAGGAAATTGCTAAACGAAACGTGGGTCAAATCTTATCGCACAGAGGTCAATTTTACAAGATATCGATTTTTTTACCTTCAACTTCGGCTTTATTATAAGTTTGGGGGTTTCAGTTCCAGTTATTTAGCAAAGTTCCTATTCGGCCTCTTTAAGTAGTCATTTATCGATGTTGCACTTTAATTACGCCAGCACCGCTCGATTTGCTTTGGTCCCATTTATCGAATAAACACGTTTTCATAATACCACCCTCAAAATTGCCTCTAGCTCCCGTACTAATAGTACGTTCTAAACAAGTACCTCAAAACTATTATAACTCAACAGGACACTTAGGGCATGATGATCCACCGAAGACAAGCATTCGCGAAGTACCTCAGTTAAAAGGAAATGAAGAAATTTTTAATTTAAATGGACAAATAAAACATAAAATCGAGTTTATACGAAACTACGTTCCGGCTAATGTTAAAATTCATTTGATTGGACATTCCATTGGTGCATGGATAATTATACAGATGTTGCAACATGAGGATATAAAGGATAAAATTAAAAAATGTTATATGCTTTTTCCAACAATTGAACGCATGGTTGACTCACCAAATGGATGGGTTTTTACTAAAATTGCACTGCCCTTATATTCTGTATTTGGATTCGTAATAACGCTCTTTAATCGCTTACCAGACGTTATCAAAATTTTTTTAGTGCATATATATTTCTGGTTTTCCTCCATTCCAACGTATTTTATTGGCTCCGCTTTAAAATACATGACTGTTCCGGTGACGGAGAAAGTTGTTTTTCTTGCTGAAGATGAGATGGCACGAGTTCGTGGCTTACAACGCGATGAAATTCAGAAAAATATGAAATTATTTAAGTTATACTACGGTATTACTGATGGCTGGGTCCCAGTTAAGTATTATAAGCAACTTAAAGAAACTTTTCCTGGTATCGATGCTGAACTTGATACCAAAAAGATCGATCATGCTTTTGTTTTGCGTTGCTCCAAACCTATGGGTTCAATCGTAGGAGAAATGATTGTACAACATTCTGAACTATATTAAAATAAATAAATAAATTTTAACTATTTCATTGATATTCCATGGCGAACAAACTAGTATCTGTGCATCTAAACTAATTATGTGTAGCAATATTTGTTATGGTTTTTAATTGTATAGCGTTATTTATAGTTTCTTTAAGCACACATTGTTAAATTTAAAAAATATTCATTAACCATGTAAGCAATATCTTATATTATATTTTTTTTTTAAATGAATAAAACTTAAATTCGTTCGTAACATTAATCCTTCCTATGTATACAAATTCTATATCCAAGTCCGAATGGGATGTATATTTATAATTATCGCCAAGTCTAGTTAGAAATTGAAATCATAAGGGATAGAAAACATAATTTTCGAAAATTGATGGTTTTAAGAAAAAACTGTTGATTTGTCATAACGCTGTAATTTTTTAATTCTCAATATCTGAAAGAAATTTTACACATTCAGTTTAACCCGGTCAGTCTTTGTCCAATAGCCTATTGTATCGACTGAGATCGCAGCGCTGAGTTTCATTGAGACAGACACTTTCATGCATTTAGATATAGTAAAAAGCTTGATATTTCAGCCATATCTCTTGTGTTTATATTAAATATAATTTCACCAATAGATACATATATATTTTGTTCAAAATTGTTTGCTGATATATTGTTTTCAATTGATCGGACACTGATTTATTTTAAATAAAAATCGTAAAATTAAAATTATTGTTTTGGTATGACCAGTATGGGTAAAAAAATTCAGTAGTCCGATTTCATGATGTAAGGTCGGTAGCGGTCAATCAAAGAACCGCTAATTTGTAATTGTTTCCCAATTAAGCGTTGTTATTAAAATATCAAAAGCAATACCAAATTACAATGAGAGAGTTAATCAATTAATAAATAGGAAATCTTTCCACGCTTATAGGTCAGCTTTTGCTTAACCGATCTCGAAGCTGATAGCTTTCAGGCACTCTGCTCGATGAGATATCATTCATTGCTGTAGTTATTACGATAGAATAGTGTCGCATTTTACATTTCATTATATACACCTAATTTCAAATCACATCCCCGTTAAAGAAATTCAACTTCAAAAATGGGTGAATTGAGATCATATTTTGGTTTTGATATATTTTATATAGGTACATATATCTATTTTGTTTTATAGTTTTCCAGCTTAACTCAAAATACTGTTTACCCTACACAAAAGAAAGATTAAGCCATCTACATAGCTCTCAAGGTTTTATGTTTAAAGAATTTTTTGAATTGAATTCAATTTCCCTGATCGTTTTTATATCAGAAATGATTTCGGAAAGTTTTGTCTTCTCTATTTACCGCACTTGGAAAAACACCTATTTGTTTTTTGTAAAAAACTGTATGAAAAAAAACGGTATCGTAGAAAAGTCTGACTTGAAATCGTTCGAAGTCTGTTATCTTGAGAATGACTTACATCTTAATTATGATTCAGTCTTGTGGCGAGATGGTAGTGTACCGCGCTTACAACCATGGTGTTCGGGTCCAATTCTCTGTTCTTAATTTCTTAACAATTATTTCCTTCTCCTCTCCTTATCTTCTGAAGAATTTTTTTGAAAATATGTCGTGTCGTTTTAGTCATAGACCTAGGTATGTATATATTTTGATGGTGTTATGACGTCGGTTTGGCTTTATTGAGCGTTGGGTAAAAGAATTCAGTAGCCCTTTAGTAACGATAACTTTATATAATACAATTATTCATCCTCATGAAAGTCAGCCAAGTATGGAATTGGAAGATCTCAAAAAAATATCAATCGTTTCGTTCTTTAATTCTGAAATTAAATTGTCTGTCATACTTCACTTCCTATGAGGATCGCTTAAAGTAACATAGTACATATGCAGTTTGAGAGCACCCGCAGAAATATTGCGATTAAAATTTATCTACATCACCTCTTAACAGGGTCACTTGATGGAACAGAGCTTCTTAGTTACATTAATTTTAATACCAACCGGAAACTCTTTGCTTTTATCAATTACTTTATCAACCGGTTAGTAGAACGAATTATACAGTGGAACTTCGATTATCCGTCAGGCACGGGACCAGCAGCCTGACGGATAATTGAATAGACGGATAATAGAATATATGGCAGAATTTTGTTTTGATTCTGTATGGTGAAGCTAGAATACAAGGTATTGAATATACATTTAGGTATATGTATGTACTGTAACACAAAAACGCAAGAAAAAAGGAAATGTAACAAAAAATGTTGATTTGTCATTTTCGTATTTTATTATCGAATAAAAAACAATGTGATAGTTTACAATCGCATCAAAATGTTTTGGTGAAAAAATTCGTCAAAAATTTGTGTAATCCACTTGACTTGGCGAACAAAAAGAACTAGATTAATGAATTTCTGCGAAATTTTCATCTCCGAATTTCATAAGAAAAATTTCAGACAGAATCGTTTCTCGCATTGTGTGCATACATAAACAGAATCGAAACAAAACGAAAAAAAAGTTTGCTGACAAAATGTGACGGTTAATCGGAGTGACGGTTGATCGGGAGACGGATAATCGAAGTTCCACTGTATTGGTTATATTTTAATCAGTTGGCGAACACTGTATCTTTTATTGAATAACCACAACAAGATGTGGTTATTTTAACCCCGGAACGGATTTAATTTTTTAATGAGTCTATTTCAAATCAAATTGGAAATGGAAGACTTCATGTCATTGGTAAATTACTAATTTTCAATAGTTCTGTTTTTAGATTGTATGTATGGATAGAAGACATTTTTTTTTTGATTTTTCTTTTTATCAAATACTCCCAGATGCATGCAAAATAAAGCAATAGACGAGTTTTTCGGCTGTGAAACTTGAATGCAGTTTCATAAATTTTACGCATTATTTATTTCGGTTCTAACATACAGAATGCTTATTCAATGGTTACATAAGATCCAATAGTTTATGGTAAACTTTTACATTAATCAGTTGCTGGATCGTGAACCAGATCGGCTTCGTGAACCTGATTTTGACCCAGACCGAGATCTTGAACGAGAACCAGATTTCGAACTACCTGCTGGTGATTTTGATCCCGATCTTGATTTAGAATGTGAACGAGAACGTGAACCACTTTTGGGTCGTGAACGTGAGCGACTGCCACTTTTTGATCGACTACGAGACCTTGAACCAGAAGGAGAGCGTGAAACAGAACGGCTACCACTGCGTCTTGAAACTGACCGGGATCTAGAACGTGATCTTGATCGAGACTTGGAATCATCTGAATCGCTAACTGATTTGATACGTTTTCGTGCTCTTTTAGCATTATCACTGTTGTCACTGTCGCTACCACTTTTACTTTTCTTCTTTCCATCGGCATCACTATCTGATTCACTTGTTGATATCGTAGCTTTTGAAATAAATTTCAAATTTTGTTTAGTAGTATGCTTCTCCTTGCCTTCCTTAGCTTTCTTCCTTTGACGCTTCTCCTTTGGACGTCCTTCTCGATCGCTCTCACTATCATAATTGCCAGCAGCTTGTTTACGTTTTCGTCCACCGCCCTTTTTGCGTTCTTTCTTTTTCTTTTGTGCACGGTCTGGAGCATTTTCATCTCTGGGGTCTCCACTATCTGAATCAGATATAATATCATCCTTTCGAGGACGTCCTCCGCCTATTAATAAACAGGTGAAAGCAAAAATTTTAAAAAATATTTAATAATCATACCTCTTCGTTTCTCTTTCTCTGGCGGCATATCTGCAATCATGAGTAAGTTCTTTGTTTTTTCCACATATTCCTGACGTTTAACCAATAGTTGTTCTCTAGACGTTTTCTGCTCATCTTCACGACGTCTACGTTCTTCTTCTTGTCTCTTTTTGAATGCCGTACGTTCATCTTCTTGTTTACGACGAAGCGTTTTATCCTCTTCATCAATGCGACGTGCACGTGAAACATGATATTGCGCTTGTGAAAGCAAATCTTGGCATTGATTTGCCTCAATGCCAGCAATTTCAACGTTAAATCTACTCTTGTCGCCATTAACCGACAAATATTGAAAATATCTGAAAATGTTATTGGAAGTTTTTAATTATTATAGTGACTATTAATTAACACTATTACTTCTGTGCTAGTTCCAACTCATGAACAGCTTGAAGCACAATGTCTAAAGTAGATTTTTCATCTTTAAGTATCGCCATTGCCAAGCGTTGCAAAACCACAGCAATATTAAACAGTAGCACCTAAAATTAGAGTTTATTTCTTAATAAGTCAGATTGGATAAAAACGATAGAGTCGTCTTTCAGTGCAAAGTAATCATAAGTCTAAACTTCTTATTAAAAGATATTTTTTGCTATTCTTTATATTTGCAAAAGCTGAATGAAATACACTAATTGACGACTATATTTTTAAATATCATACTGTATCCTGTGGAGCAACACGTCTTGCTTTCAATAGCACAAGTTTTGCTTCTTTTAGTTTGTTTGCACGTAGGTAGGCACGTGCTAAATATTGCATTACTTCTACGTTATGATGCCTGTAGAATTTCTTCATACAGTTTTCATACATTTGTATGGCACTAATATACTGTTTTTGTTCAACATAAACATGTGCAATGTTGAGCCACACATCGGAAAAGTCTGCAGTTGCTTCACGAACTTGAGCAAATATGTCTCGAGCTTCGATGACACAACCCTTATGAGCAAGTACTGCACCAATGCCATTTGTAGCCCAAATGTTACGAGGATCGTTTCGTAAAACCTAAAAAAAAAAAAAAAATGGTTTATATGTTCAATCAGCTGAGGATTTTGCCTCACAAAATGTGAAACATAAAAAATTTTCATATACTACGTTCTTTTGGTCGAGACCCTGATGAAACATCTTAACATATTTCAAATTGCTTTACATTTCACCTTTCGTAATACGCTCTATTTCTCATAAATTATTTAATATAGATTACTTGTTTATATATTGATAGGGCTTTTTCCTGATGCTTCTTTTCCTTGTCTTTATCTTTCGATGGTTGATGTAGAGTTTGTAGTGAGAAATTTCCTAAGGCAATCAAAGAATAAGCGTCTGTAGAAGTCGAAGGATTCTTTAAAATAGTTTCAAAATTCTTTTGTCCCAAGGCAAACTGCATTTTTGCCAAATGGAGATTTCCTAGAAGAGACCTTTAAGAAAATAGATTTAAAGTACATGATATTTTTTAGTGCTCCTACTAAAAAAAAACCAAACTGTTTCTTTTGGGTTAAAAATTGTTCCATGTTTTTCACAGAGTTTAAAAAGAAAATAATCTCATAAACACAAAAAAGGACAAAAAACAAACGATTACCCTCTTTCTGTCTTAAATAAAAAAATGTATTGAACTCCGTGATGGTTGGGATCGAGCATATTATTTTGTTGTTTACAGCACCATTTTACATAAGTATGTATTTAGTTATAATATTCAAGTCAATTTTTTTTTAATTGTAAGAACTTTTCTTTTTCTTGACGGGATTGTATAGAAAATATGTGCAGCGAGAGTTAATAGGCATGCACAAAAGGGGATTCCCCGGATAATCGAATTTCAACTTTATATAATAAAAATGTAAAAATGGTTTGCATTTTTACCTGGCGTCAGGATTATCATTATTGATGTTAAGTGCATCTTTGAAGAAATCGGATGCTACAAATATTAACCCTTTATCACGTGCCATACAACCTAAGCGAAGATAGCAATCGATATAATTTGGATGCTCCTTTAAAATATCCTTGTAAAATTTGTCAGCAACATCAAAGCAGCACATGGCCTCATTCAATCTTGCTAAATTGTATGTCATTGTAACTGAAATAGAATCGTAGTATTGCGTATCGTTTGGCGCTTCAGTTTTAGCACGTTCCAATGCTTCCATTAGTTTTTCTTTAGCTAATTTTAGATTGCCAAGTCTGTAGTGCAGAGAAGCAACATTATTAAGAATCTCTGCTGGTATTTCAGCTTTAACTTTTTCACTAAGTATATTAGTGGCTGTGCCATAAGCATTTAAAGAGGATTGCAAATCATTTTGCTCTAGGATTTGTGCTAATTCTATCCAAGCTTCAACATCGTCAGGAAACTGTTCGGTAACTTTCTTTAAGTGAGCTTTAGCCATATCACGTTTTGTTTGTGAATTCGAATTCGCATATAATGAACCAAGGATTTTCATCGTTTCATAATTTCCAGGCTGAATTTTTAAAACTTTTTCAAAGCATTGAGCAGCCTAAAAGCAAATTACGCAAAATAACTGCCATTAATAAACAATTGCAACTATTTAGTCTTAAACATAATAACGAAGCAAACTTACATTTTCTGTATCTCCACGATAGATGTACATTTGTCCCAAACCATAATGAGGCAAAACAAAATTTGCTGGAGCTATTTGAGTGGATTGATAGTAATACTGAAATGCCTGATCGTAGTCACATTGTGCATGAAAAGAACGTGCCAACTGGTAGCAGCTTTCTGCTCGCATAGCTTCATTTTCTGTATTGTGGAAAGCGTGCAAAGCCAAGTGTTGTACTTTTTGATAATCTTTTTTGAAAAAGAAATGATTCGCTAAATGATTTAGTACCATTGGACTTGTAGAATCAATAGTATATGCTTTTGATAACATTTGAACACCAAGCTTATTTGAATCAGGTTCATGAAGATTTAACTTAAGAATGGCAAGACCAATGAGGGCTCCAACACAATTTGGATCAAGTTCTAACGCACGTTGAAATGCAAGTTTTGCCTTTTCCTGGTTATTCATTTTAAGAAAACAATGTCCCATACCCATACGAACATTTGCAGGACAATTGGGATTGGTGCGCAATGCTTTTTTATAGAATGCAAGTGCACCGCGATAGTCTTTCTTATTGAAAGCAATACAAGCCTTTCCAAGAAGCGAGGGAATATTCGATGGCGATTGGTTTAGTACAAAATTAAACTGAGCATCCGCCTGATCCATTTTGTCACCTTCAAGAAGACAGAAGTAAGCACGACCAAGCAAGTGATTTTGATCGTACATTATTATTTTATCTGCTGTTGTGTACAAATTTGTCGCCTTCATAAAAAGTTCTCGTTTTTTGTCTTTTGATTTTTCACGATTAGCTTCCTGAACATAGTGCGCAGCTAACATATCATATGCGCGCATTTGATCCTTCTCATAATCTCGATAGTCGACATTACCCTCTGTACGTGCAGTTTCCAAAAGCCTAATGAAGTCTGCCGTTTTCTTCTGCTTGTAGTAGGCCAACTAAAAATTTAAACAAAAAAAAGTATTTAAAAGCTATTAAATTTCTGTTTTATTTACTTACTGCAACATTGACCCAAGTATTCAGTTGCGAGCGCTCCTGAAGTAAGATTCCCAAGACTTCCTGACATTCTGGCAGCTGGTCCGGGTGCACCTCAATCACCTGTGAAATTTACAAACAAAAATGTCGCAATATTGCAAAATAATAGAATAATTAATTTATTATTACCTCGTCTGTATCGCGCAGAGGGATTTCAATAGACGCAGACATTTTTTAGAACTTTTCACAACTTTTTCGAGAAATATTCGACATGTAAGCTATATTAAAAAAATTAAACCTTCTGTCAATCGACAAAGTCAAAATTCTATTTTGTATGTATACTGCAGTTGTTCTTCTCGCACACGTGGAATCGACGACGAGGACTGAATTACGGCAAAAGCAGAAGAGACGTGTTTAATTTTCATTATATTATGGGTATTCATCCAAGCGCGCAAAACCATCGCAAACTGTGCAAATTTGTATTGCATTTGTTCTTATCTATTTTTGACAGAAAAGGTAGGCATAAAAATAAAGAAGAATTGCTGTTACCATGATAATTCTACCATACATTTGGGGACTCCCAGCGTATAAGGATTTTTACAAAAGCGATATCCGCAACTTCCGATGGCTATGTATCCGAAACTATTTTACCCCCTATGACCCAAAAAAAAAAAAAGCTTGGAGAATGGATATAGATTTAATTAATGTTTGGTATAGACTTAATTATTATGCAATTTGTTATCGATGCTCTTCAGTAGGCTATCAAATTGACTGCAAAGTACTGTACGAAAAAGAAGAAGCATTATGGTATCACATAAACCATTGTGAATTAGCCATGAATCGGCAAAAAAGTATATATAATGGAAGAGAATGAGAGTTGTCAATCGAGATAAAGGCTGGTAGTCGAAATTATGGGTGTAAATAGGGAATTTAGGATTGTATGTGTAAGGCAAATATTATGTTAGAAGTCGACAAAGTCAAGGTGGAAAAATCATCAAAATTCAGATAAGTCAGTAATTATTTTATCGTAAGAAAATTTTAGCTCGCTAACAAGAAGAAAAAAGCAAATGACAATGTGCATTGCCAATTTTAACGACAGCCATAAAGTGGTACTAACCGATTGTTGCGACGCGAACACAGTGTGTAGAACCCGACCAAATCCAAGGAAAAAAATATATGCGCGCGAATTCAGCTTACTCATGTAACATGGCCTTTTGTTATTAACTTATATTTAACTTTAAATTTCAATTCTAATTCTTTTGCTTTCCTTAATTTAAAATCAAATTCGTTTTATTATAATTCCCTATTTTTTTTTGTTTAAATATGATTTTTTTTTTGCACTGTGTTCTTTTTTGGTGATATTTTATTTTCCATAATGAAGAAGCTTCTTTAGGGTGGTACCAAAATTTTCCAACTACATTTCGATTTTGTTGTTTTTTCTCTTTTCGATTTGAATAAAAACACGGTTTTCTCGTTTGAATGTTTCCCATGTATTAGCGTGTTTATTAATTTTTATTATTTTATTTATTTTATATATATATTTATATTTTATTTAAAACTTTCATAATTTGCATACATACATATATATTTCTTTTTATAGATTTAATCATATTTCCTTCACATTTTTTTTTTTTTTTTGTGTGGCTATGTGCATTTGTAACTGATATTTGATTCTATAAGCTTTTGTTGTTCTCAACTTACTCATTTGCTTTTTAGTCGTTATTGACGATATCCCTTTAAAATAAAATGTTAATTTCGTGATTGCAACAAGATGAAATTTTGGGAGTTATTTTTTATTTTATTTTTGCTGACCGGAAGTGATGTGTTAGAGCAACCGGTAATGGCGTCGTAAGGTGGTTCAGCGGTGATTTGGCAGTGGGTGATGTCCCTTAAATGGAGTGGGAGTTACAGATTGGATGGGCGCATAGGGAGGAGTCGATTCTCTCCCTCTTTCGTGTGGGATAGACTAGTGAAGTTACGAGTAGTTTTTTTAATGTGATTTTCAAATTTTGTTTCTCTAGATTTCATTTAATTAATTTTTTTTTTAGTTAGTTAGTTAGTTAGTTAGTTATTTATTTCATACATAATATTACAATTCATTCTTTTTATAATAATAATTCAAAGAGTTTAAGATTTTTTCTTTTTCTACTTAATTATTACATTTAATTTAGATATACATATTTGATTAAACTCGAAGTCTTATGGAGGCAAAAATTTACAAAAACCTATTTGAATATTTTTTAGATAAAATACCTTAAACTACTTACTTATACTACCTAAGATGAAACTAGTTCATTGATATAACTATAATCAGAACCCATACATTTGATTAGAAAATTATGAGTGAGCCTATTTAACTTGTCAGAAACTTTCTCAATGTCAGCCAAGGCATGAAGTCTATTGGTGGAATAGAACCGTGGTAGGTTATACATAAGCTTTAAAAGCTTGTTTTGGGAAACTTGTAATTTTTTTATATGACAGGAAGCGCTAGTAGACCAGGCTGGTGCTGCATATAACATAACAGCGTGGAAAATAGATGATAAAATTAGTTTCTTGTTGCTAATAGAGAGACTTGACTTCCTATTAATAAAAGGATAAAGAATTCTAATTAATAAGTTTACCTTATTTATTGTATATGAGATGTGATCTTTGAATTTCAACTTTGGGTCAAGAATGATGCCTAAATATTTTACTTTCTGATCCCAAGCAATAGCAAAGTTGCTAATGTTAATGTTCGATTGTGGTCTATAACAGGGTTTTCGCTTTCTAGTGAAATATATTGCCTGAGTTTTATCATAATTGAGCATAATTTTCCATTTATTGAAGTAGTCCACGATTTCTGTTAATGCTCTTTCTAATTTAGCAATTATGTCTGAAGCCATAATATCTGAGCAGAGTATTGCTGTATCGTCAGCAAAAATGGATAGGGTACAGTAATTTAAAACAGGAAAATCAGCAGTGTATATATTATACAAAACAGGCGATAAACAAGAACCTTGAGGGCAGCCAGCGGTGACAGGGAATGACTGAGATCTATATGAACTAATGTGAACTTTGAAACACCTTTCGGAAAAGAAGCTTTGTATTATTTTTATAATATCTTGAGGGAAATTATATTGAATCATTTTAAAAATAAGACATACAGAGTCAAAAGCAGCTTTAGCATCAAGAAGTATCATACCCGTTGAATTTTGCTCATTAAATTTGGAATTAACTAAGTTTTTGCTTCTTATTAACGCTTGAACAGTATTATGATCACGGCGAAAACCAAATTGATGGGACGGAAGAATATTATTGGCCTCTATAAAATTAATCAATTTTTTTTTTGATGAATAGATTTTCTTTTAAATTTCACATCCTTTGGAAATGAAATATATTGTTATGCCCTCGATCCAACGCTGCGGGTTAAAAACCCTACTGATCCGCAAGCTAGCCGATGCGAGCCGCAATGGGTACGGTTAATTAGGGTCACATAACAGATAACAGCAATTATTTATGCCTTCATTTTAGAAGGTAATGGGTACGGTTAATTAGGGTCACATAACATATAACAGCAATTATTTATGTCTTCATTTTAGAAGGTAATTTTAGTTTAATTGGTGTTAACGCTCAGAGGAAATTTTATTTAGAATTTTTTATTCGTTGGTGGTGGTTGTCCTCCGTTGTATTTTTTTTAGTGATTTTTGATTTGTTTACATACCGCTTTCAATATGAGTGTAAATGACGTGTATATTGTGGGTGCGGCACGAACTCCTATTGGTACGTAAAATTATTCTGGAAATTTGGAATTGCTTATCAATAGCTAAAGAATAGAATTTCATATTTTATCGCAATATCGAAAATTATGGAAATTCCAATGTTGCGTACAAGCAAGAACTGCTTTTGTCAAATTTAAGTTAGGTAACAACTTTCACTTTTTCTTATTGCACTCGCAGGCAGCTTTAATGGAACTCTTTCTAAATTAAAAGCATCCGATTTGGGCAGTATAGTTATCAAAGAAGTCATAAAACGTTCTTCTATTGAAAGCACCGATGTAGATGAAGTAATCATGGGCCAGGTATGTTTTTCTATTACATTATAATTTCTCCAGTCCTACTAACTCGTAAATATTTGAATTTTGCGTTATAAATGTAATTCGATTTTTTATAATGATGAATGGTACTTATTTTCTATAGCACAATAGGGAATATATATATGGCAGTTAATGCTTGAGCATCATATATGTATATGAAAAAAAATTTAACCTTAAGTGATAAAACATAAGAGAACACTTTATTTTAAGGACTTACCAATTTCCTCTCAAATTTATTCCGCGTACAAATAAACCTCCCCATCTACAGGAGGTTATTCAAAAAATACATCTGTTTTGGCGGGGGAGGGAACGTGGGCTAGTGTTGTAGCGTTTGAAATTACATTGCATAACGTAAAATGTTGGCTAACTTGTAGTCTATGGTGACTAACATACGTGCCTATACGAACCCAAATTTCATTTACCTCCGTCAAATTACATACCTTTTAAGGGGCAATATTTCCAGCAAATCAATTTTTGAGATTGGAAAGTCATTCTGCTATTATTGCCAGAGACTTTGCAATCTACAAACTTCATTTCGCGGAACATCTCCTCCGTCAAACATAATACGAACGAATAATTTTATTGAAATCGCAAAGTTTCGTAAATTTATCGTTCTGTTATGACATAAACTATAAATTTATTATTTTTTTTCGAGCATTTTTAATTTTAGTAAATGTAAATTAATTAAAGTGAAAAACAATGATCTTACATTTCGATAAAGACGATAAACTTACGAGACTGCAATCTCAAAACTTTATGTCGCGGAATCATCAGACCACATTCTCTTTCATAAAATCACATACATACATTGTTTGAGTAACATATCGTTTCCATGGAATATACAACTTTTTTTAAAGATTGCAAAGTTTCCCAAATTAATCGATTCTGGTATAATTTTTCTTTCATGACAAATTATTATTTTGACATCAATTAAATATTCAACTTCACAGGTCCTTACAGCTGGTCAAGGACAAAACCCATCACGACAAGCATCATTAAAAGCTGGAATTCCCATCACCGTTCCAGCTTACAGCATTAACATGCTTTGTGGTGCAGGTTTAAAGTAAGTACGAATTTTTTTAAAAACATTAAATTTTTTCTTTCGCTTGTAACCAAAAGTAAAAACAGCTTAATTCGTTTTGAGATCACATGGCAAAACAGCATAAATATTGTGTACAAGCATAGTAACTATGATGGTTCCCCTGTGAATACAAATGTATGCATATAGGATATATTCCGAAATATGGACCCTTTTCAAACACGCTACCACAAACATACATATATATACAATTTTGCACACATTTTTTTGAAGTTTTATTCACTTTTTAAAATTAAATAAACCACGGTAAAAATATCAAAAACAAAACTGTCCATGTACTTCAATAAAAAAGTTCGTTGTATTCAGAGACGATAAGCTTAACAGATTTTGCAACTTCAATAGAAATGTTCATTCCGCGAACACTTTACACCCCACTCCAAAACTCCACTAAACAATTAACATGTGTGACTCAACGGAGAAAAACGGGGTCTGCTAAAAGTCTCATAAATTTTTCGTCTCGAGTTATAAGAAACAACAATAAAACTCTTAATCTACTAAAAATTAAAAAAATAACCGTCGCGCCAAATTATGTTATTAGTATATACCTATATAGGGTAATTAGTTTTTGGCCTACGTTACTAGTTAAATAACTACTTTGATCTTTTATACTGTACATTACAGAAGTGTTGTATTAGGCTTTCAATCAATACGTTGCGGCGACTCACGTATAGTAGTCTGTGGCGGCCAAGAAAGTATGTCATTGTCACCACATGTGATACATTTACGGCAAGGCATTAGGATGGGCTCAGGTACAATGCTAGATACAATGGTATTTGATGGTCTAATCGACGCAATGCACGATATTCGTATGGGTGTCACTGCTGAAAATTTGGCAAACAAATACAACATCAGTCGCGAGGCCCAGGACGAGTGGGCAGTACGTTCACAGAACTTAGCTGAGAAAGCACAGCGAAATGGTTATTTCGAAAAGGAAATCGTGCCAGTGGAAATTGTTGATCGGAAAGACAAGATCATATTTGATAAGGATGAGTTCATCAAGTATGGAACAAATTTTGAAGGTTTACAAAAACTAAAGCCAAATTACATAGATGTAAGTTTAAAAACAAACAATACGAGTATATTGTAAAAATATCCTGATATACCTGAATGAACAAAATGCAGTCTAAAATTATTGAGAGTTTTCCATTTTAACTCACCTTTCGTTTATCTAAATTCCTACTGTATAAAAAGTTGAGTTTAATTTTTTTATATAGAACGGAACGGTTACCCCTGGAAACACTTCGGGCATTACTGATGCAGCTGCTGCGGTGCTCTTGATGTCCGCTGATGAGTTACAAAAACGTTCACTAAAACCCTTAGCAAAAATCGTAGCTTGGGCTCAAAGTGGTGTTGAACCGATTATTATGGGTATTGCTGTTGTTCCAGCTGTAGAAGCAGTTGTAAGTAGACAAAACTTGGACTTATTTTAAACATAAAAAGAGAATCAATAATTTTCTTTGTAAAGCTAAAAAAAGCAGGTTGGACAAAGGATGAAGTTGACCTTTACGAACTTAATGAAGCCTTTGCAGCCCAATCTATTGCTGTAGTCAAGTGTCTTAATATTGATTCAAATAAAGTTAACATAAATGGTGGCGCCATTGCACTCGGTCATCCTATGGCAGCATCAGCCAATCGCATACTTGTCACTTTATTGTACGCTCTGGAACGTACTGGTGGCAAAAAAGGAATTGCAAGTATTTGCATTGGTGGTGGTATGGGTATTGCATTAGCTATTGAACGTATTGCATCGTAACTTATATCCATACTAAAGCAACTTTATGTTTGCTAACTTTGCTATGCAATTACTTATTTATCAACTGTATAACAAGTTAGTTCTCGCTTTGTTCTATTTATATCTGTCCATATTTTTTTTTTTGCATATCGTAACAATGCATTTGTTTTCAGTATATTTATTTGTTTAATTGTTCTTTAAAGTAACTGTCTAAGATATGATATGCACTTAATCTATATAAATAAAATGATAGTCTTTTTCGACAAATTCCAAAATTTCAAGAACATCTTTACAGCTGGTTTATTTGATTTCCTTAATAAATTGAAATGGCAAAGAAATACCAACATTAAATAGCGCATCATTTGAAAGGACATAAGAAGTGCGTTCGTAATGTGTGAATAATACATTTATAGCAAAAAATAACGGTTTTCTAAAACAAAATTGGTCAGAAATTTAGGAAAATTGTCATATCTCGTAAGCTACATCACAGGTTTCAAACTTTTATGAACCAATATTATAGCTTATTAAATGTCTTCCGTATGACATCCATGTTTTGGAAATTGATCAACGGGTTCCCAATTTATAACATTGTGCCGCATTTCTTAAAAATGAATTTTGTAATTGCAAAAATAAACCATCAAATTATTTTATCGCGTCTGCCTTTGATATAATCAAAAAAATTTTAGTAAAATTGAATTACTCTTAAGCGCAGTAACAAAAACTTTTGCTTCTTGATTTATGTTTTGTGTATAGAAAAATTTTGATAACAAAAGTCGCGACAATAATATTTAAGGGACTTTTTTAAAAGGCTCTCAATAACGCAGAGACAACGCAATGGCATCATATAATATTTATATTACTTAGAACTTCATAATTTTCAACCTCTACCGCATTGCAGAAACTGTCAGGATTAAATTGCTCTATCAGGGCATCTAAAATATCATGATTCATTTGTTTTTGCGCATCAACCAGGTCAACTAGCTGAGCAAACAGTAGACCGACACAGAAATCAAAATAATCCAAGAGCATACGTAGCTCACTGATAACGGACCATTCCACAGGAACAAAGGATCTTCCAGAAACTGCAGGGAAAGATCCCACTTTTTGGTTTGATCATAAATGTTGATGATTTCCTGGTGTGTTAAGGCGATCGTACCATGTGATGCACGTAATATGATGCCATCACCGTCTATTTTTAAGATGATGCCCCTATCAGTGGCCAACAGTAAACCTTTTTGCATAAAATCCTTATCAATTTTTGCTTTTGAATAATGATTAATGGTACTTATTTTCTATAGCATAATAGAGACTCACGTATAGTTGTCTGTGGCGGCCAAGAAAGTACACACCTGTTCAAAATAATAGGTACACCTTTGAGTTTTTAGTTTAAGCTCTATTACAAAAATATTTTTGCAATTTAGAGGAAAAATCATAGTGGAAACGTGAAGTACACAATTTGGCAGCTCGATCTTCAGTAAAACAAATCATGTGATGACCTGCTCAAATTAATAGGTACACCTGCACGTTGATTAAAATTTTTGTTTGAAATTTTATTTTTTAAATTCTTTTTTGAGTTTTTCTTAGAAGAACGTTAAGTTTTCTTAAATTAAACCTTAAAATGAGGTGGATCGTAAGCCACATTGCTCTGCTAAGGAATTGAGACTGACTTTAAACTTGAAGAGAAGGAAGAAAATCTCTTCAATGCATTGGCAGTTTGCTGAATAGATCTCACAATTTCGCGAGGAATGTATTTAAAAATAAACAGTAAAACAAATATCGTGATAGACCAACAATAACCGCTCCAAGAGATGATCTTCATATAGTAAATAGACACATTTAAGTCTTCAAAGACAATTTTAGCAGAAAGTGGGAACGTGGTTAGTGCTCAAACAATTCGATAACGTTTACTAAAGGCTAACATACCCTGAGCGCTTAGCTAAAAAAGTTCCTTTATTGCGGAAAAAAAATTTGAGCATGATGCTAAATTAAAGGTTACGTGTTCAAACTAAATATTTAACGAATTTTTACTTAAATGGTTATGAGCATAATATAAAAATTTTTCAAATTCACTTAAGTAATTTAGCAAACATTAAAGCATTTAGTAACAAATACATATAAATACAGGATGCATAAATTTATGGTACCTGATTGATTCTCTCTTAATATACATACAATGTAGTATATATTATATACATTTATTTGCAAAAAGAAAAGCATGTTCGAAAAAGTAACAAAGAAAAAAAAATATTTAATTGGCGTGTTTTCCCCGCTTGAACAAACAGTAAAGAACTTTTTTGTCATGGCAAACAGAGTGCAAAGATAAACTTAAAGCCAAAACTCATTATCTTCAGTGATATCACATAACCGCAAAGCTTTTTATTTCATTACATCGTAACTAATATCCGTAGAAAATTTCAGTTTCGCTTTTGCATAGCAGAAAACAAAAACTAAAGAGTAAAAAAGCAAATTTATATTTGCTAGGTTTTGTTATGTGACCCTAAATAGTCGTACCCAACGCGGCTCCCACCAGCTAGCTTGCGGTCGAGGGCATAACAATAAATTTCACTTCCAAAGTAATTGAAATTTAAAAGAAAATCTGTTCATCAAACAAAAAAATTTAAATTAAATTAAATCTAGAAATCGAAATTTGAAAATCACATTAAAAAAGCTACTCGTAGGTTCCTAGAACCTCCCCACACGAAAGAAGGAGAAAAACGACTCCTCCCTATGTGCCCACCCAACCTGTGGCTGCCACTCCATTTTAGGAACCTCACCCACTGCAAAATCACCACTGAAACACCTTACGACGCCATTTCCGGTTACTCTAACACATCACTTCCGGTCAGTAAAAATTTTCCCCCCATAAAAAATAACTTCCAAAATTTCATCTTGTTGCCATCACGAAATTAACATTTTATTCTTGAAGGATATCCTCAATAACGACTAAAAAGCAAGTGAATAAGTTGAGAGCAACAAAAACTGATAGAATCAAATAACAGTTACAAGTGCACATAAGCACACAAAAAAAATATGAAGGATATGTGATTAAATCTATAAAAAGAAAATTATATTTTTATTTATTAGGGAAATGTCGAAAATAGTCATTTTCGAGCTTTATATATCGATTGGAACAAAAAAAAATTTTATTTTGATCCACCTTAAAATTTTTCTTTGCTCTAATCGATTATGAAAGGTCTAAAATGACTTTTGGATATCAATGATATTTGGATTAGAGTGGCTCCGGAACTTGAAAAGAACCAAAATGGTTGAAAACGGTCCTTTCCAGGGTCCGGAGCCATCTTAATAAAAAATAGCTCAAGTATATTAAAACTGAAATTCGGGTAATGTGATATAGTTCAATTTGGTCCACCCAGCAAGGACATTACCCGTGCTTTTTGCAACAAATCCTTCAAGAGGGTTACAAAGATTCAGACCTGAGCTCGATTCCTGCAATGCTATTTAATTTGGGCTCAAAATGATTGTTTTCCAGTTATTGTATGAGAGTTATCTATCTAACTTTAATATGTTCTGCTTTTCGCTTATTGATTCAGTCTAAATCTAGTTTCCTTTTTTATGGAAATTCTATTGAAAGATGTAATGCTATTGTATTATTAGTTCCTACTATTTTGTACTTGTTATACTTTTCATGATGGTATATCACATTATCCGAACGCTATATATCACATTACCAGCCAATTTAATTTAGAAGTGTCACTTGGCTTTTTTCCATCTCGTTGAAATAGCTTCAGATTGGCATACGCTATAGAGCTCCGAAGTCGTAATATACTGCACAATGCATCAACAAACCATTATACATAATATCACAATAGCCGAAGTTACTATATGCTAGGCAATTTAACGGTTGCATATTTGAGTTTGACAAGATAGTTCTCAGATGTATAATTGTACCATGATTAAATGGATATCAAAAATAAACGCTTTGATGAATTGCAGCGCTTAAGTTTTAAGATTTGGAAAATCTTCTGAACGATATGCTGCAAACTACATTAAATCTTAAAAACTTAGTCACTGTGATTGTTATTGCAATAACAAAAAAAATTTATTGCTATCAGTACGCTGCACTATTTAGCTTATTTTTTTGTTCGCATGGAATTTTGAAACTCAAAACAAATACCTTTCAGTTAAAAGTTGCTTAGAGCGCTTCAAAAATACTGAAGTTGCTGAACGCGCCAAATAATCAAAACAGCGATAACAATAAATAAAAAAAAAATAAAAAAAAAAACAAAACAAGGCAATGGAGGAAGCGAGACCCACACTTTTGAGAATTTTTGTTTAAATACTCCATCATTGTTGTATGACGTTTTTCATTGTTATTCATTTAATTTATAAAATACTGTTGAATTTGGCATATTTTATAACAAAAAGAAAATGTTTTTAATTGAAATACAAACAAAATAGTAAAAATGTCCTTCTAATATAATTTGACCAACAATTTCATAAGCATTCAAGTCTTCAAATTCTCATCGAAATCCAAATATTTTTTTGTTTGACAAATTTTTTCACAAATAATTTGATGGTTTGAACCCCCTTAAGACTACTTTAGTTTCCTTAAATTTCACCGTTAGATAGCGCTGTAGCGGTTAAGAAGTGACAATCTTTAAATTAAATCTTATTTTATTAATAAATTAATTTTCTTCTAAAACTAGTTCATATAAATTTTTATGAAAAGTAGAAATTCAAATTAACTTTTACCAAGACTTTGAAATGAAATGATAAAATCACAAAATTACTGTTCGACACTTCGCACAATTTGGATACTATTCATTGTAGATAAGCACTTCCGCAGTCGGCTTCGGAAGTGTAAACACCATCAGCTGTTATATCTGCTTGAACGGCTGACAGCTAGAAATCACAAAAATAAATTCCGTGAATTTAATAATACTATTTTAAAATTTTCCGCGACCAACAACATGTCCAACTTTAATAAACAACTGTGCTTTATGGATTACGATGTTATAGGCTTTGATCTTGATTTTACCGTGTTACGATATAATATCAACGAAGCGACTCCTATGGTATATAATTCTCTACGTCAATACCTTGTGGAAAAGAAATTTTACTCTCGCAGCCTATTGGAAGCAAAAATTGATAAGGATTTTATGCAAAAAGGTTTACTGCTGGACACTGACAGGGGCAACATCTTAAAAATAGACGGTGATGGCACCATATTACGTGCATCACATGGTACGATCGCCTTAACACACCAGGAAATCATCAACATTTATGGTGAAACCAAAAAGTGGGATCTTTCCCTGCAGTTTCTGGAAGATCCTTTGTCCATGTGGAATGGTCCGTTATCAGTGAAGCTACGTATGCTCTTAGATTATTTTGATTTTAGTGTCGGTCTACTGTTTGCTCAGCTAGTTGACCTGGTTGATGCGCAAAAACAAATGAATCATGAGCCAAAACCGCAAGTTTACACAGTATATGCTGATGTTTTAGATGCCCTGATAGAGCAATTTAATTCTGACAGTTTCTCCAATGGAAAAAGTTTATATTTTAATGAAATTCGCAAACAACCAGAACGTTATTTGCTTCGGACTCATCCCACGATTATTAGTTGGCTAAAGAAATTACGAGATGCTAAAAAGTTTCTTGTTTTAATCACTGGGTCGCAAGCAGACTTTGCCGACTTAACTGCATCGTATGCACTTGGCAAAGGTTGGGAATCACTTTTCGATAGTGTGGTGTTCAAAGCTAAGAAACCTGGATTCTTTGTGCAGCAAAAACCATTTTTGCACGTGGAATCAAAGCAAGAAATTCTAAATAGTGAACTGAACTTTGAGTGCAACATGGAGTTAAATCGTCAATATACACGTGGTAATTGGCAGCAACTGTTGCGTACTTTTGCACTTAAAAGTGGTAAAACAGTTAATGAATTACGCTGCATTTATGTTGGTGATAACATTTTTCTTGATGTTTACATACCAGCAAAACATTGTGGCATGCATGCTATAGCAGTGTGTGAGGAACTGCTTGCAGAGCATTCCAAAGATAAACCAGATGAGAAAGAGTATCGAGATTATATATTGTCGAAATTTTGGGGGTCATACTTCAAAATTGGTAATCGTTCAACCTATTGGATGGAGATAATTACTAATTTTTCTGAAATGTGCACACCTTCGTTACAGTATTTGGCGGAAAAGCCTATTACACATACTTTTACAAGTTTTGGTGGTTTCTATCCTAAAAGACCTGTTCCTGAATAAATATTGATAGTTTTTTATATATAAACATTTTCTTAATTAATGGAGGAGAGTTAGAAAATTTGATCAATTTTTAAAGCGTTACTTATAGTTAGGGTAGTCGGTAACAGGTGGCCAAAATTCTTATGCAGCAGAAATTGAAAATCATGAAGTTCTAAGTAATATAAATAATACATAATGCCATTGCGTTGTCTCTGCGTTATTGAGAGCCTTTAAAAAAAGTCCCATAAATAATATAATCGTGCCTTTTATTTTTTTGCGGTGAGATTTTTCACAAATAAAAACTTGTTTACAAGTTTCATATCTTTGGAACAAAGAAATCACATGGGGCCGGTTTACCTAAGCTCATCTTTGGACTGAAGCGTTTGCTGTAACTTGTGATTGACTGCGTTAAAAATTATTCAGAATCGTAATCAAATTTTGAATTTAGAGCTGAGATTTTAATCATCGTTAATTTGAATTCTTGTGAAACCAACATGTTATTTGGAATTTGGAAGTAAGTTCAGTCACCACCATTGCTTCGATCGCAATTAAGAGCAAAATGGCTCATCTTACTCTTGCCAGTTATATCGATGAGAACTCTTCCAAAAGTGTTGATACTTTGAAAAAGAATGGTGCACAAAAGGTATCGATAATGTTCCATAGCTAACCAAGCAAGTTTTTGGTTTTCAAAAACATCACCCTGTTCTGTATGTTTACTTTAAACGTTATAAAACACTATAATAAATGAACACCAATAAAAAATAGGAAATTACTACCACTATTAATTTTTTATTTATATTAGTAATTTATTTTTTTCAATAGTTTAAGAAATATTTTCTTTACTTTAGCACTTTTAATTTAAAATTTTTAACTTATTTTATCACAAATCACGGAACCGCATTTGCATCATTTATACAAATCAGCTAAAGGTGCGTTCATAAACTACACCAGCTTAAATTATGCATTTATACAAACGTTAATATAAAATTCTGTGAGCTACTGCATTCGTTAGAAAATAAACATTATAACAAATAAACGCCGTAGTATTGTACTATATATGAATACTAAGGTGATTCAAATTTTATTTTTTTTTATTTTTTGTTTCAAACCGGTTTAATAGCTGCAGGTACATGAAGGAAAAATTCTAGTGCAAGGAGAGCTCATAATTTTAACATTTTCTGGTGGCTCATTGCGCTTTTCAGTTTTCCATAGAAATTACATGGGAAAGAATATTCATGTGCTTAACTAAGTACAATAGTTTTCTGAGGAAGAGGACAATATAGCAATGTACATTTAAATACATTTAACCATACAGTCAAACCTGTCTAAGAAAGACAGCATAAGCGAAAATAACATTTACTTTATGGTATTATTATGTACATTACTAAACCTTTTGTACTTTTTATTTTTGGTTAACATTATGTATTTGCATCTACAAACTAAATTTTAACTATTTTATGGCAACAAAGGCTGGTTTCACATAGTTCAGTTAAAAAAAAAAAAAACTATGAAACCAAACTGCCAGTTTAATTGCTAATGTTTAATTGAACATTGTGAAACTGGCCCTCAGTGCCGTTTTTTTTAATCTTAGACTTTAAACACCAAATTCCTGTTTAATTTATTTTTTAATGTATAGCGATAGTTTTTTTTATATAAATATTAAGTACATATCATATTTTATACAGTTACTTTAAAGAACAATAAAACAAATAAATAGAAAATAAACGCATTGTTATGCAAAAAAATATGGACAGATATAAATAGAACAAAGCGAGAACTAACTTGTTATAGAGTTGATAAGTAAGTAATTAGCATAATATCTAAGTAACGATGCATAACAAACTTAGCAGATATAAATTTGCTTTTTGCGCTTTAGTCTTTTTCTGTTATGCAAAAGCGAAATTGAACTTTTCTACGGATATACGCTACGATGCAATGAAATAAATAGTTTTGCGGTTACGTAGTATCACTGAGCAAATAAGTACACAGAAAATAAATGCATTGTAATGCAAAAAAATATGGACAGATATAAATAAAATAAAGCGAGAACTAACTTGTTATATAGTTGATAAATAAGTAATTAGCATAATATTTGATTAACTTTGGATAACAAACTTAGCAAATATAAATTTGTTTTTTCACTTAAGTTTTTTTCTGTTATGCAAAAGCGAAATTGCACTTTTCTACGGATATAAGTTACGATGCAATGAAATAAATAGTTTTGCTGCTACGTAGTATCACTGACGATAGTGAATTTTGGTTTTAAATACGTTCAATAGCTAATGCAATACCCATGCCACCACCAATGCAAAGACTTGCAATTCCTTTTTTGCCACCAGTACGTTCCAGAGCGTACAATAAAGTGACAAGTACGCGATTGCCTGATGCTCCTATGGGATGACCAAGTGCAATGGCGCCACCATTTATGTTAACTTTATTTGAATCAATATTAAGACACTTGACTACAGCAATAGATTGGGCTGCAAAGGCTTCATTAAGTTCGTAAAGGTCGACTTCATCCTTTGTCCAACCTGCTTTTTTTAGCTTTACAAAGAAAATTATTGATTCTCTTTTTATGTTTGAAATAAGTTCAAGTTTTGTCTACTTACAACTGCTTCTACAGCTGGAACAACACCAATACCCATAACAATCGGTTCAACTCCAGATTGAGCCCAAGCTACGATTTTTGCTAAGGGTTTCAGTGAACGTTTTTGTAACTCATCAGCGGACATCAAGAGCACCGCAGCAGCAGAATCATTAACGCCCGACGCGTTTCCAGGGGTAACCGTTCCGTTCTATATAAATAAAATAGCAAAACGAACAAAAAAAAAAAATGAAATCAACTTTTTATATAGTAGGAATTTAGATAGAACGATAGTTTTAGACTGTATTTTGTTCATTCAGGGGAATTCCGCTGATGAAATATATGTGATTTGACGAAGGGAAATAAGTCTGATGTTTCCGCTTGAGAATGCATTCCTCATTTATAAAGTTACTTCATCATAATTTTTTTTTATTCAACTAATTTATATATCAGAGATTTCGAGCCGCTCAATCTGAATCTGTTATAGTATCGTTTTGACACATTACGTTTTATTAAACGAAAATCGAAAAAAAAAACTTATATAAAAAATCAGACGATGTGGGGTAAAACCACATTTTGATTCAGCTACCCCTAATCCAGATAGATCATATAATCTGGCAGAGAGTTTGTGGATTTGCGAGTATGTATGTAAATAAAAATGTTAATAGAATAAAACCGAAGATAATGTGTTCGTTATTGAATGCAGTTGATATTTTTTACAATATATTGTTTGCTTTTAAACTTACATCTATGAAACATGGCCTAAGTTTTTGTAAACCTTCAAACTTTGTTCCATACTTGATGAACTCATCCTTATCAAATATGATCTTGCCTTTCCGATCAGCAATTTCCACTGGCACAATTTCTTTTTCAAAATAACCATTTTGCTGTGCTTTTTCAGCTAAGTTCTGAGAACGTACTGCCGACTCGTCCTGGGCTTCGCGACTGATGTTGTGTTCCTTTGCCAAATTTTCAGCAGTGACACCCATATGAATATCGTGCATCGCGTCTGTTAAACCATCAGATAGCATTGTATCTACCATTGTACCTGAGCCCATCTTAATGCCTTGCCGTAAATATATCACATGTGGTGCCAATGACATGCTTTCTTGGCCGCCACAGACAACTATACGTGAGTCGCCGCAACGTATTGATTGAAAGCCTAATACAACAGTTCTGCAATGCACATTATAAAAGATCAAAGTAGTATAAAATACATACATTTGTAATCACAGGGGAAACCATCATAGTTACTATGCATGTACACAATATTTATGCTGTTTTGCCTTGTGATCACAAAAAGGCTGAAGCTGGTTTTGCTTTTGGTTACAAACAAAAGAAAAAAATGAAATGTTACTTTGTTTTAAAGAAATGCGTACTTACTTTAAACCTGAACCACAAAGCAAGTTAATACTGTAAGCTGGAACGGTGATGGGAATTCCAGCTTTTAATGATGCTTGTCGTGCTGGGTTTTGTCCTTGACCAGCTGTAAGGGTCTATGAAGTTGAGTAAATATATTTGATTGATGTAAAAATAATAATTTGTTTTGAAAGAAAAATTATACCAGATACGATAAATTTGGAAAACCATTACTTGGAAACGATATTTTACTTAAGCAATGCATGTGATTTTACGAAACAGAATGGGGTGTAATGATTCCGCGACATAAAGTTTCGAGATTGCAGGCTTGGAGCAAAAATAAAGTAACGCAGCTTACTAAGTACATTGACTATAAGTCTAGGAAACTTTGTAATCTCAATAAATTTTCATTCACCGGACTCTGAGAACCGAGTCTTTAAAGGTATGTAATTTGACGGAGGAAAATGAATTTCTGGTTCGTAATGGCACGTATAGTAGTCACCATAGGCTACAAGTTAGCCAACATTTTGTCTTATGCAATGTAATTTCTAACGTTACAATACTAGTTCACGTTCGTTAGCCAATCATATGTACTTTTTAAATAAAACTGTATATGGGGAGGTTAGTTTGTACGCGGAATAAATTTGAGAGGAAATTGGGAAGTTTTCTCTTATGTTTTATCACTTAAGTTTAAAATCAAGTATCAAATGCCGTATATTCACTGTTGTGCTACAGAAAAGAAGTACAATTCATCATTATTCAAAATCGAATTACATTTATAACGCAAAATTCATTCATGTATTTGCGAGTTAGTAGGACTGAAGAACTTATGATATAAAAGAAAAACATACCTGGCCCATGATTACTTCATCTACATCACCGCTTTCAATAAAAGAACGTTTTATGGCTTCTTTGATAACTATACTGCCCAAATCGGATGCTTTTAATTTAGAAAGAGTTCCATTAAAGTTGCCTGCCAAGCAATAAAAAAAAGTGAAAGTTGTTACCTAACTTAAATTTCACAAAAGCAGTTTGCTTATACGCAACATAGGAATTTCCATATTTTCGATATTGCGATAAAATATCAAATTCTATTCTTTAGCTATTGATAAGCAATTCAAGATTTTCAGAATAATTTTACATACCAATAGGAGTTCGTGCCGCACCCACAATATACACGTCAGTTGCACTCATGTTGAAAGCGGTATGTAAACAAATCAAAAATCACTAAAAAAAATACAGCAACGTGCAACCACAAACACCGCCAACGAATAAAAAATTTCTTCAGAGTGCTATCGCCAAAACAAAGCCTTCAGAAAATGAAAACAGCTGATGGATGGAGTTGTTGTAATCTTACTAAAAAAACATGAACGTTATTTACACACACCAAATTTATTCGCTGTATTGCTTCAAGCATGGTACAATTAAGGCTAAGCTTACACGAGCGTTTTGTCAACGCGCATTAGCTATTGCGTTTTTTCAACGCAGGTATTGGTACTTTTCACACGGCAGTCGACGCGCGTTATTTATTCGTACAATAATCGTCATTTCTCCAAAATTATTGGTAAAATTTCAAAATTTTGCGTACCATTATTGTAGACCATTAAATTATTTTCCTTATGACACCCATATTACTGATATCTATTCAGGAGCTTACAAACAAACAAAATACAGCAGAGAATCAACGCGCGTTTTAGCATAACACCGACGTTGACAAAACCAACGCACGTTTCAACGCGTTAGCTAACGCGCGTTGACAAAACGCTCGTGAGAACCGAGCCTAATATCCAACTAAAGCCTAAACCAAAATAGACTAGACAAGACATAACAAGTAAGTTCGAGTGTATGTAAACCAATGTTGATAGCCAAAATGAACCTACGTATTTAATCGAAAGTGAACGAAACATTTTGACGAGACATAAGAGTTCCTTAAGAACTGAACTTCAAAACGTTGCTACTCGTCATAACAGCTTTTTCGGTTCGTTGGCTAGCGTAACATTTTGGGTTAAGTGTCAAACCAGACAAAACGCGTGCGAACGTTCGCTCAATTGCTACCGTCTCGTCACGTCTATTTTGGTTAAGGCTTAATGCCTAGTTTTCATGTTATCTTTCTTGATCTTCTACTATCCCATATCAGGGAGGATATCTCGCGCTATAAAAATAGCAAATGTAAGCCTATTCACCTTCGGCAAGTGCATTAGATGCAGCTTAAGGTTCTGCAAAAAATTTGATATGCCTGTTATGGGATCAAAAAAGATAATGTGAAAACGCCACTTAATACACGACTCCATACGTCGGCGTATAATTCCGTTGTCATTTGAACAGGAACTAGTACGTCGGCTTTCAGCTGTCAAAGTTATTTAGATTAAAATTTAAGTAGTATAAATTTCCAAACATAATTTAGCATTAGTAAATTTAAAAAGATTAATTTTGAAATAATATATATGTTATATTCTTTCTATTTTCTTAATTCTTTAGTGTCGTAGCTTATATTTTCTTTCGTTTTGACAATTTAAAATGACACTTGAACGCCAAGGTACAAATGTATATACGTTCGAATATCAACGAATTAATGAATTGGCGTTGAACTGCGTTTAAGCAATTAGCGTTGTGTTATGAAACCGTTTCGCTTGGCTTTCGTCGTTCTGAATGCAACATTGAAACTCAAGTGTTGCATTGCATTTCTGTAAATTTTCAACAAATCCAAATGATTGATCGCGTTAATGCTGAAATGGAAGAAGGAAAGGATCGTGATCCGGATGCTGATTTTGGCGTGTACAACAGGACCTTTGCGGATCTGAAAAATATTTTCGAAGAGGTTCTCGATTTGAAGAACAAAAGCAGCACCAATGACGGTCATGCAAGCAGAATTTTCGAAAAACAAAAATCTGCTTCTTTGCTTTTTGTAATGCTTAAAAAAATTAACCGTCTGGATAAATATCGCATACGGACAGGACGTGATGCGTTACAAAAGGAGAGGGTTCGCGTTGATAGCAAGAGACTGCAACTTCAAAATTTACTGTATGAGGTGAACCACATTAAAAGGGAAATACTACGTTGCTACCAATTTAAAAGCCAAGATGAAAGTATTGATTTGGTAGACGAGGAAGAATTCTATGAGAAAGCACCGATATCTATCTCTCGTCCAGATATAACGCGAGATGCAGAGCATACAAAACGTCTAGCTCGGTTAGAATGGGAACTCAATCAACGAAAGGAACTTTTTGCTTTGTGCAAAGAGCTAACAGTCTCAAAACAGAAAGCATCTGAGGAAATAGCCGGTAAATTGCAACGTCTCAATTCGTATGCGCCCTGTGTTGCTTCGCTGCTGAAAGCAACTAAGCCGCTACAGCTGGCTTTAGATATGTCTGTAGAACAAAAGTGGGAAATTGTACGTTTTATAAAATTGCTACCAAAACCCTTATATTTGGCTTATATGAATATCCACGCCTATGCTGAGGCATCTGATCCTAGTGTCAACGTGGTTATACTTGGTTCTGAAGATGACGTAAAACTTTATGAAAATACAACTCTTGGTGAAATTTTAGAAGAATGTGATGGTTCTGATTCTGATGAAATGGATACGGTTGCAAAAACACACAAGAGTTATGTACGAAAAGAAGATGTTCTTACTCAACAACGTAGTATTGTGCTGCAGCCTCATCCGTTGGCAGTGAGCATTATATTAAAAAACAATGTTAATTCCAAAAAAAGCATAACTCTGAACTTACATTATTTTCCACAATTGGGTTTTACTACTGTTGTAGCTGCTATAAATTTGAGCGAAACTGGTTGCAGTACAGGAGAGATTATGTCATCGGAAAATATACTTAGTTATTTGTATGAAAATGATGCTGGCGATGTCAGCCCAACAACAAAAATTTTATATCAACTCAAAAAGATTAACATGGTGGAGGATGACTGCCTCAAACATCTCAATAATAATAGTTTTGGAAAACCATATAAATGGGCACAAAAAATGTGTGGTATTAATCTATTTGATACTCCCATTGATAGCAGTGGAAAAGTACCTTTGGAAAAAATTATTCCCGAAATTTTAAATAGAATTAAAATCAGCTGGAATTCACGACTCTACCTTATAAAACAAATTAATGCCTTGGAGAATAAAAATCTTGATTTATATCATTCAGTTTCAAAAGTTGCTTATGTGAAACATTCCTGCAGCTTGGTTTTATGGACTTCCGTCACTTGGGAAGATATTCTTTCCAATATAGCAACCACTAGATTTGTCGAGTGGGAATGGATTAAACCAAGCAATTTATTTTATCGAGCTGTTATTGTTCGTGGTTCATCGAAGTTGGAATGCTTTATTAGTATTTCAAATAGTTTTCCAATTGCATGCCCAATTTGGATTTTCTCAGTATCATGGAATGGTCAACATAATGCACTGAATAATTCCGCTATTAAGGACATGGAATACTGGACGAATTCAGTTACAGATCAAATTGAAAATAAATGTGCTGTACTGTCAACTCAATTGTCGCGGACTATGAGTAGTTTTGATATTTTCTTGGAAACAGAAGGTCAATTTTATAGTCCAGTAGAATTTTCAAAAGATAAGCATTTTGTTAAGACATTTTCAAAACGAATGCGTGCCCGTCCTTATAGATGTGTGGAAAATGGCACAAATCTTACTTTTAAACAATAATTGAGTTAATGTAAATTGCTTTTTTGTAATAAAGAATATTGATTAAAATGTAATTTCTTTCACTTGATCGACATCAGTATATGTGCATATATCGCTTTTGATGCGACAAGGGATTAAATATTATTTTCAGTATTTCAATAAAAGGAGGATTTTATGTGGATAGCTCAGATTTAATCTTATCTTTGTTGCAAATTCGAAGACCCTCTCATTATCCCATTACGTAATACGTGAATGACCCCATGTGTATAGCTCGAATATATATATATTTTAACTTCCATAGGTTCTTTACCGACATTAATAAAAAGTATTTAACATTATAAAAATAGGCAAGTGAAAATTTATTGATGTTTTTTTTTGTTATTCCAATGGTTACAGGTATAAATTCTTTAGTAAGGCCATCATTCCGAGAAGAAGTATTTTACAGCTGGAAATTGTAATAAATAAAAGTTAAGGATTCTGTGATTCTTAAGTATGCAGCAGAGAATAACTAACATCATACACTACTAAACAAGACTAAATCCTTGAGTCTGCTGTATGGCTTGCTGTAGTTTATATTTTAAACGCTCTTTTGTTTTGTATCGCGGTAAATCCAGTAAATTAAAACACGTGTGTGCCACTGGCAAAAATCGATCATCAGTTGTAGGCTGTATGCAAATCTGGTTGTTTAGAAAAAGAGGAAAAAACAATTATTTTGGGCTAATTGTCTCCAGAATGGTTAATATTTTCACTTGCCTTAATTGCTTTCATCCCTTCTATTGGTATGCGATCACTGCCAGTTAAATAAAGAAGAAAATTTTTCTTTTCACTTTCAGGTAGCTCATGAAATACCTCCCAAAACCATTTTATCTAGTGGAAGACATATACAGGATTAAGCATACGGAATTGATGACTATATAATATTTACCGTTTGGTCACTTGTTGAGTAGCCATTTTTGTATTCGCATGTTGTTTCCAAAACTTGCCAGTCGTATTCTTCGTTACCCACTACAACTGCCATTAGTTCCTGAGGTTTAAAAATTTGCAGCACTCGACCCCAGCAGACCTGAAAATAGTTTCACATTTTTTATATATAACTATTTAACTTAATCGTAGTTACCTTCATAAATCCTTTTTGAAAAGCTTTAAATTGTGTTTCCACAGATTTGTTAAAGACGAAATCCACATATAAGTCCACAAACTCTTTTCTAAAAACAATATACATATATATACATTAGGGTGATTCAAATTTTTTTTTTTTTTGTTTTTTTTTAAGGTGCTGTTGCTTAAAAAGTAAGTTTATGATATGAAGAAAAAGTTCACGAAAATTCAGCTCTGTAACTCAATTTTATAAGGTGGCGCCGGAACCTGTTAGTTTTACATGTAAATTGTATGGAAAAATTATTTTTTACAAAAAAGATATCTAAATGAATAGGTGATTTGTGTTGTTGAGCTGAAAAGGACCGTTTGTCACTTTAAAATGGCTATAAGTTTGCAAGGAAACATCACAGATCACCACTTGAAAGCTCATTTTAAAGGGCAAGGATGGAACTAAATGATGCTTTTGTTAAAAATAAGCTGAACAACTTTCTTTGAATCCTATACATGGCCTCGAAAGTAGACAAAAAACATCATGTTTTAGGTACTTAGCCTCAAATATTTCAGGATTCCGACATGATGGGTCAATTCTGAGGCCAGATTCGGATTCAGCTCAACAACACTAATCACCTATTCATTTAGATACCTTTTTTGTAAAAAATAATTTTTCCATACAATTTACATGTAAAACTAACAGGCTCCGGCGCCACCTTATAAAATTGAGTTACAGAGCTGAATTTTCGTGAACTTTTTCTTCATATCATAAACTTACTTTTTAAGCAACAGCACCTTAAAAAAAACAAAAAATAAAAAATTTGAATCACCCTAATATACATATATGTACAAATAAATTCTCAAATGGACCCTATATTGCATAAATTTACTACTTAATAGTAACTTTACTTAATCTGATCATTCTTGAGTAAATGCTATAAAATTGATAAACAATTGTACTTGTTTTCAATCTTGCATTATTTAAAATCAAATTGTTAACTCGTTTGTGGATCAGTAGTTTTATGCATAATAGGGTCAAAATTATGAATGTAATTTACTTATTTTCTAACGTCACAGGAGTTTTATCTCCATTAGGCTTAAGAAGCTCAACTTTTGCCTCGCCAAATATATCACGTGTAATTTCAAAGTGCAAATCGAACACACTTTCGAAATCCGGATGACCGTAATTCAGAATGGCTTGCATTGAATTTGCTAATGAAGGTGATAGGTCTCGTAAGTCACTCAAATCAACTGGTTCGTTAAGCAGCTTCTTATATAAAGCCAATGGAAATGGTAAATTGATTATAGTGAAATTATAAATAGCTAGACCACAGATGACTCCAATCAGAAAGTACATATCATCAGTTTCAAAAGATACATCTGCGAACCAAACTGCTCGCGAGTCTTCAAATTCTTTAAACATGCCATACTTAGGATCGAAAAGGTCTTTTAATAGAAACATAAAAAACTCCTTGCGAACACCACCAGCATCTTCAGCTTCTTCACCATGAAACTTTATCTATAATTAAGGATAACGTTATTGAGAAAAAATCACTTTTTGCAAATATATACAGCCAATACAAATTTTTTTTTATGGTTTGATATGTTTCGGAGGGACGTAATAAGAGCATTCGTTAACTCAAGCTTTTTTTGAAAAACAGGACAATATGGTGGTCTAAAGAAAACTCTGAACAAAAAATGTTTTTTTGTTTTTCTTTGTTTTGCAAATAACTTTTTAACTTTTTACATAATCATGATGATTTCAATCCAATTTTTGATATATTATGTTAGGATTAAAACTTTTTGAGATATTATGCTAAGATTAACAACTTGGTAACAAAAAAGTTAACTATACAGAAAGCCGACAAAACTCCGTATTTTTTTTTTAAATTAACTACTTTGAGTATATTCACATGCATATGTTGGGCGCGGAAATCGCTTATAACAGAGTTTAGGTATTTATTTTAAAAAAATATCGTATGAAAATTTATTTAAAAATCTAAAAAATGTGGTTTGAAACTTTAAAAGTGTTTTTGAGCTATAACCAATTATTATTAACAGACAAATTAAACTGACTTTAATCATTTTAACATGTCGCCCAGTACTCTGTACTCAAAAAATATTTTGTTTAAGTAAAAATAAGTTTCTACAAAAAAATATTTTCAATGATATATCCTTCCTACAGAAGAGTTTTTGGTTGTTGTAATAGCAAATTTTTTTCGAAATAAAAATGGAGTTTTGAGAAAGTCGGCCAAAATTTGAAAAAAATGCGTATAAATTAGAAACTACAGTTTTTTACAGAATTTTTATAGTTTATTAAATGATTTTTCAAAAAAGTGTAGAAAGGGTTTTCCACTAATATCTATTTTTGGAAAATTATGATTTACTTTCCGATTCATTTTCATTTATGCAGGCGGAGGATTTGATTTCATGGGCTCTTATACCAATAGACATAGTATTTTGAACTCATCTTTACTCACCTTTAAAGGTTTTTTTAGATCACTTTCATTATATTGCATAATTTCTCGCAGAGTGTCCTGCACTAAATTTTCACGAGAAACATTCAAAACAATAAACTGCGAGACTTGAGGTCCAAATGTAAACATTGACAAAAGACCCTGCAAAAGTAAAATGTCTTTTAAAAACACTCACAGAGCAGCAATTATTTAAACACAATAAAACATCTTGACCTACAGTATTTGCAGCATTTCGCATGGCAGTATGCATTTGAATTGCTTGGTCCGTTTGTAGCAAAGTGGTCTTCGCTGAAGCATTAAACAAAAATGGATAATTGCAAATATTAAATGCGTCCGGCTTAAATAAAAATTCGATTATTTTATGACACTACTTAAAATTGGTCAGACAAGCCATACACTTTTATCAAACAACCATTGTATATATTCTTGCTGAATGTCTACATAATCAACCAACTCCGTCCAATGAAATACTTCATAATGCAACTTTTCTGTCCTCTCAGAGTGATTGATACGATGAAGCATGACTAGTATATTAAAGGCAGCCACCAAATTGGAGTTATAAGTAACAAGCTGGTGAAAAAAGATGGAAGCAAAAATTAATGAAAGATATCATCAAGTTAGTAAATATTAACATACTCTTTTCTCTGAATTTGAATTTGTGTTTGGAGTCATTTTACAACTTATTATATAAGCAACAACATCTTTGTAATTCGATATCAAATGCTCAAACACATCTGACGGTATTTGCGCCCACCACTTAGTGACAATCTTTTTTGGAATTTCCTTGAGTTTAACCACTGCATTACTAAATTCTGTGTGAAGTTGCATATAGTTTTTTGCATTCACAAACTCATGGTAAAGTGGTAGGATTAAATAAATGCGTAAAGTTTCCACATCAGCAGGTGACGAAGATAACGACTTTAAGAGATCATTCGTTAATGAATCCCAAATCTAAAATTTGAAATTTTTTTCAAAAGACATCCAAGTTTAATCAGAATTAACACTTACGATTTGTTTTAGGCTTTCATTTTCAATTTTACTTAGGTTCTGAAAAGCTTTTCGTGCTTGTGCCAGATCAATTCCATGATGTTTGGATGTACAACAAAAATGCTTGTCTCCCAATTGTAAAAACGAACCATTAAGGCATGCTTGACTTTTGAAAATTAGCTCAATCGAATTTAAAATATCCAAATCGACGGAAGAGTCACTTTTTATAAGCGCACATTGCTTTGTGAATTCATTTGTTAATTGTAGTATTTGCGTTTTAGGGCTGAAAAATATTTAAATTTAATAAAGACTTACGATTGAAGTACCAGGCAGAGCTAGATATTCCTTTGGGGATCGAATCCAAGAAATTTTGAAATGAAAAATTTTTATTGCATTCGAAAGGATTGAACTTCGGAATTGACTTTTTTAATACCATGGCAAATCGAATTTTATTCTAAGGAATTGATTCGATCATTTCAAATTCATAGTCAAAAGGTTGAAAGGTTTCATTTTATTCTATTCTTTGAAGGGTGTGTAATTTGGATTCAGCATTTTTCAATTCCATGGCAAAAGTAGATATTCATGGGTTGATTATAATCCAGGAATAAAAGTTTGGAATTGAAAAATTTTAATTTTTTTCCAGGGAATTGGAGTTTTGATTCCTGGAATGAAATCAATAAATGAGTAATTCCTTTTGCCATGGAATTGGAATCGAATAGTATTCAATCCAATCCAGCTCTGCTGTTTTAATTCTCTTACTCATATCTTCTATAATCAAATGCAGGCACTTTTTCATTATATTCTGACGTTGTTACGAGACAATGATCTCCACCGGAGAATATTTGCTTAACTACAACTGAAACTGAGATAGTTTTCGATGCATCGGTTTGAATAAGAGCTGAGCCGCTGGGCGAAACCTAAATGGGATAAAAATTTGAAACAATGAACTCTTAATTTAAATTCTTGTTATTATTATTTACCCAAGGACCAAGTACCACTTGTGGTACTGTTGAGCTATTCGTAGATCGTGTACCTAATTGACCGGCGCATCCTAAACCAAAGCCATAAACTCTTCCACGTGAAGGCACCAAAGCTAAAGTGTGCCTTGTGCCACATGCTACCTGTGTAATTGTGCTTCCCATAAGTTCTAAGACCTTACGTGGCAACACTTCATTTGATGTACTTCCATGGCCAAGTTGACCATATGTACCAGATCCACATGTAAATACACCACCATCGTTTGTTAAAAACACCGAAAATTCATCACCACAAGCAATATATCGAATACCTATGCTCCGCAAAGTCTTAAGTTGTGTTGGATAGTAACGATTTTTATCATCATTTAGCCCAAGTTGACCACAATTATTACGCCCCCAGCCAAAAACAGCGCCCGATTTAGAAATAGCAAAACTGTGGTTACCGCCACATGCGATGTAAGCGAAGGGAATTCCTTTGAGGGAGGTAACCGACATTGGTTGGTTAGCATGTACAAGTTCATTTGTACTAGCTACTCCCAACTGTCCATATATATTTGATCCCCACGTGAATAATTCGCCGCCTGAAAAATATAATTAATAAAAATAAATAAAATTATAATTAAGTGGGACCAGAAGGTGTTGGACAACATAAGAATTGTACTTTTTTGAAAACATTGTAGGAATAACGAATTTACTCACAATTTGACAAGGCCATACAATGATTATTGCCACATGCCATTTGTACTATATGCTTTGAAACCAATTGCTTTATTATTTTTAATGAACTTGAAGTATTTTGTCCATTCCCATTTCCTAGTTGACCATAATCGTTGCTTCCCCAGCTGAATATTTGACCCCATTCATTTAATGCTAGAGAATGATTGGCACCACATTTTATCATAGTTATGGCATAGTTTTGCAATTCGGAAATCAGTTCTGAAAATTCAAATTATATAAGTTGAAATTGAATGTTAAGATATACATATGTAGATCAAAAAATACGCTAAACTACTGTTATTATTTACATAGTCCCGTATGAACAATGGGTAAAATAACAATTTTATTAAATTGAGGTAACAAAATGATACTTTTTTTAAATATGTATATAGGGTTTAGATATTCCAGATTGTTGTCTGCCAAAATTAATTTTTTTTTCAATGTTCGCCTAGCAAAAATTTTTTTTTTTTTAGTGCATTAAAAAAAGCTTATATTATGCTTATACTTCGTGCCAAGTTTGTTAATGGTGCGTCCAGCCGTTTTGGAGCTATATACATTGCAATGCCGAAACCCGAGTCGAATCAGTTGATTTTCATAAAAATAACAAGATATTTATAAGATAACAAGTTATTTATGAAAATGTTATGATATTTATGAAAATAACAAGTAATTTTTATGAAAATCAACTGATTCGACTCGGGTTTCGACATTGCAATGCATATAGCTCCAAAACGGCTGGGCGGACCACTATCAAACTTGGCACGAAGTATAAGCATAATATAAGGTTTTTTTAATGCACTAAAAAAAAATTTTGTTAGGCGAACATTGAAAAAAATGATAAAGAAAAATATTTCCTTTTTTTTCACTGTATTTTTTATTTATTTTTAAAATCCAACTATGAGGTTTAAAAGGCCAATAAATGAAGTATAAAATCTAGTGGTTAATTCATTTTACCAGACTTTTTTTAAACTGAATAATGGCATTTGAAGTAGTACAAACCTAACGACTTATCAAATATTTAAAGACCCATAGTTTGTGAACCAGTGTTGCCATTCTAATAATATTTTGTTTCTGTGTCGAGGACATATACAGGTACAACATATGCAAATATATCTGAAATTGGAAACATGACCCCATTTTCCCTGTCCGCTTGGCGTGAAATGACCGAATTGAATGTCGTGAATGTCAACACAATCAATATTTTTAGCACGTATTGCTTTGGCCTGCTCTTTAGCGTAAGTTTGGCTGACATTTTATATGTAATGTTCTTTATTCACGGACATGAATAAAGGCTATGATCGTTTTCTTGGTCGTTTTGCAGCTGAATTTTTCTGTTCTTTTTGGTTGATAGTTTTTGATTTTCTTTTCACCACTGGATTATTTCCTCTGGTGTTCTCTTTTCCAAAGAACCAGTTACATTAAATATAAAGTATAAAATGCCCAAAAATTTAAAAAAACTAGTGCCCTAACTAACGGATCTTAAGTGTCGTGTGTATGGCACTGTTTTGGAAATACAAAAAAAAAAACATTTTCAATTTATATGTATGTTCGTACCACCCGTAATTTTTTTCAGAATTGTAATTAGAAGAGCGTTCTGAATCACAAACTTACAGATACAAAATCGGGAAACAAGCCGTTTTTGCGAATTCGTTTCAATACAAAATGGAATTTTTTACAAAATTTGTATTTCACCAATAATTTACGTGTAGGCCTTACGCCTTCTTTTACGCTAGCTCAAATCATGTAGGTTTTAAAAAATGTTTGATGATACATGAATTTAAAAAAGTTATATTTGGAAAAATTACAATTTTTGTAGCGGAAAAAGGTAAAAAATAAGATATATTGAATGATGCAAATGCAAAATATGTAATGTTAAAGCAATTTTTTAAATAGATGTACTAATTTACTACAAACGATACAAACATGAAGCGAAAAGTGAAAACAACTGAAACCAAAACTAATTTTTTTTTTATGAAATGCAAGCATATGAGGATTCAGTACATACTAAATATCGACATACGTGGCCTTTTTGTTGGTAGTTCATGGCCAAGTTGGCCATGGTCATTGCAGCCACAGGAGAACACTCTTCCGCTAGCTGTGAGAAATAACGTGTGCAAACGTCCACATGCAACTTGTATGACATCGCCTTCTGGTGGTGTCCATGACATTTCACGAGGTGTTACTATCTGTTATTAAATATTAAATATTAATTTTGTAACATTCGGTTTTGCCTTTATATGTTACCAATTCATTCTCGATACCTCCTAGACCAAGTTCACCATGGGCTGTATTGCCCCAACAGAACATGACCATACCGCTCTATTCTTAAAAAAAAACTACTCAAGGCCGTTTGTTTTCTATAGAATTCCGGATCAAAATTGATGCACTGCGCTTCATTCGCTTCGGTGGTTTGTTCTAGAAGAACAAAAATTAATGTTTTTTTTTTTTTTTAATCTAAGCTGTTGCGGTTTAATTTTATTTAGTATATTTCCTAGTCGATAGTATGTTCCAATAACTTCGAAAGCTACAGAATTAAAATATTTTGCAATTCAATTAAAGTTTATGCAGTTTTCCCTTTTGGGAATTATCTTTAATTTGTCTTTTTGATATATTTTTTACAAAACGAGTTTTTTTTTAATCCAAATTTTTGCGAGTTCACTACTTTGCAATTTTTTTATTTTCTTGTAATTTTTAGAAATGTAAAGTTATTATTGACGTTTTGTCATTCTATCGGCTTTTGTTTTGGTTTTTTTTTTCAAAAAAATGACGTTTAATTAATTGAATTTAACTGTTATACAAGAAACCTTTTCGAAAAATCTCTTTACGGTTATAGACTACTAAGCACAATGGATGCGAGAGGCGAGTGCGAGAAAAAAGTCTAACGAGATATCATGATTTTTTTATATTTTAGATCAAGATGAGCAATACAAGATCAAAAAAAGATCTATTGCGTATATCTTGCTCTAACGTATACAAACATGTTGTCTTGTTCTGTTTTTTCTCGTACTCACATCTCGCATCAATTTTGCTTAACGTTTGACTCCGGCGTTAATGCACTGTGTGTTTCGATTGGCTCCCAATATTAAGCCTCAATCACAATGACAACGTCACGACGGGACGAGAGTGAGACGTTCTGTCAAAAATATTTTGAACACATGCTGTCTAATCTATCTTCGCACAATGAAACGCTTAATGACGGCTGACGTGACGTGAAAAATCAGAATTGTTGAATTTTTCACGCGACGAGAGGTTTGACCTGACCTATGTGACTGTTTGACTATGACATATATGACTAACAGCAAAGCTCAGCGAATTAATTTATTTCTATGAAACATACTCAACAAGATTAAATTTCATTTTCCGAAAACTTTGACCAGCAAAAATTTAATTCAAAGAATAATTTTTGTGTTTCACACTATGACGACGTTTAATTTTGAAATTTTTCTCGTCTCGCTCTCGTCTTGTCGTGACGCTGCCATTGTGATTGAGTCTTTAAGGTTATATTAATTTGTAAACAATAATTTTTCAACTCATTTGTCAAAGTTTACACGAGGAAACTTTTTCGGCAAAGTTTCCTTGTTTGTTTGCAAGAAGGGATAAGCGAAAGGGACGAGGTAAACAATTTGTCAAACGCGAAACGAAAATCACAAAAGAGAATGGACAAGAATTTGTCTCTCAGACTTCCCTCGTGTAAACGCCGACTTTTGACATAAATTGTTTCAACAAATTTAATCCACGTTTTATTGATGGCTTTTCCTACACTTGGTGCTCAACAAGGTAACTCAAAATTAAAGAAATTGCTTCACAAAAATTCTGCAGCTTAGACTTTCAGAAACGAATCGAAAAATTCTTGAAGACTTGCAACTGAAAAAGCAGCTGTTGCAAAAAGGAGTTTCGCCCGTTACGGGAACCATTGCTGGATTTGGTGGAACTGGCCCGGTTGGGGCAAATTCAGCTCAGGTAATTATAATCATCTGGCGCCTTTCAATGTTAAATAACTTTGCTGATATCACGTGCCTTCGACACAGTTTTTGGGGCCGTCATCGGAATTCGCGCAAAGTACTTTGATTTCAGCACCGCGTTCCGCTTTCAATCCGACGAGTACAACAACACTGGGATATTTTATAACACAGGACTCCTACTACGGGAACACATTTATACCCGTACTGCCACGCTTAGATCCACTACCACAAACTCATCCCGCCAAATAGGCAGCTTACATTCACTACAATGTCACGCATTAAACTGAGAAAACTCGAGGAGTACTTGCAGGGAGTTGATGGCTTTGAGAAACCAAAGATATTGCTAGAGCAATATCCCACACCACCTCATATTGCAAGTTGCATTCTTTATAATATTCAGGTTTATAGTTACATATTTTAAATATTTTGTTGTATACGTAAGTAACATAACAGTTTTTCATTTTTAGACTAAATTTGATGATATTGATGGTAAATTAATTGGCGATTTGGGTTGTGGAAGCGGCATGCTTAGCATTGGATCATTTCTTCTAGGCGCACAGTTGACAATTGGCTTTGAAATAGATGGAGATGCTATTGATGTAAGAAAATATAAAACAAATTATGACAATTTCTGTTGCTGATATTTCTTCGCTAGAGTCTTTGATTAAGCTGCGCCATGACCTTACAAAAATAAATTAGATTAAAATAGTGTGGATTAAACAACATAGCAGTACAATTTTATTTTGATGCTCTGCCCAAAAAGGTTTTTTTTTTGTTTATCTTCAACTTGAAAACTTAATCTGGTGCGAATTTTCCCATAGTCTAAAGACGTAACTAATGCCACCGGGTTTTAAGTGCCATTATTCTCGGATGATGTAGTAAGTTTGAGAAAATCAGGTTCTTAATTTCAAAAAAAAAAAAAAACATTCGAAAATTGGTGTTTTTTTAAGGACTTTAGTGGCTCCAGTAGTATATATATATCAAATAGAAACTCGTCAAAATACGCATAAAAAATAACTTTTGGGCTTACCCAAAGATCGGACAATACACCCGAAAGATTTTTATGAACTCGGCTTTAATCCTTTTTTACATCACGAGATGTTTTCGGTTTATACTTACCCAGTGGCGGATCTATTGGGACCTGGGCTCAAACGACAAATTTGCCGCCCCCTTCCGTATTAAAAATTTTAAAATTTGTATTTAAAAAAATAAATTTGTATTAAACAAAAAGGTCATTGTTTCATCAAACATTCAAAACTGTATCCCGAGGACCATATTTCCGCCCCCAAGCCATTGTGCCTGGAGTGGCTGACTCCCTTCCCCTAGCTTCACTACTGTCCTTGCCTAAAATGACTTCTGTTGTTTTGCTTTGTGACTTGTAATTGTTTAGCTCATTTCCACATAGAATTTTTTTATCACTGGTCTTCATATAAAAATTTAGTTATTTCCTTTTCCTCAAAAGCTAAGAATTTTTTTTTTATTGTAGTTAAAGACTCCAACTTTTTTTAAAAAAAAAAAACAATTTATAGACCTCCTCTTCCGGTGTGTGTCCCGACCGATTGATATTGTGAATCTGGGTTGCTAAATACGAATTTGAGAACAAAACCTCCAATTTTTTGTAATATAGCTATCAAAAAAATTATATTTCTATTAATTAAAAATGATGTAGTAAAATCATTTTTGCACTTAAGGTTTTTCGCAATAATGTAACCGAAATGGAATTACCTGCTGTTGACTGTATTCAAGCAGATGTGTTAAGTTTGCCCACAAAATGGTCCAACATTTTTGATACGATCGTTACTAACCCACCATTTGGTACTAAATATAATGCTGGTATGGATATGCGTTTTGTAGAAAGCGGAATACGATTGGCAACAGGCGCTGTTTATTCATTGCATAAAAGTTCAACAAGGTTTGTATTTCGCATAATATATTTCACATGAGCTTACTTATTTTGAATTATTTTAGAGAATTCATTTTGAAAAAGGCCAAAGAATGGAAAGTCAAAGCTGAAGTTGTAGCGGAACTAAGGTATAACATTGAAGCTTCTTACAAATTCCACAAAAACAAATCTCTTGATATTGAAGTTGATTTTTGGCGTTTTGATGTCACTAACAAGGATTTGTAATTAAAACAAAAACCAAGCGCATTTAAAATTTTATAAAAAAATAAAATTTAATCTTAGAATCGAAATATAATTTATTTATTCAACTTGAAAAACTACACCTTGGGCGCATGCCAATTCGCCTGAGTGATTGACAGTTATTGTAGCACGTTTGCAATACTGTTTCCAAGCATCGGAACCTGATTCACGTCCTCCACCAGTATGTTTTTCACCACCAAAAGCTCCACCGATTTCAGCACCATTTGTCGTCGTGTTAACATTAACAATACCACAATCAGAACCCTGGGCACCAATCCATTTAAATACCTTAGACATATCTTCTGTGAATATGGCGGAGGATAAACCTTGTTCCACTTCGTTGTTCCACTCAATTGCTTCATCAACGGATTTTGTTTTTAAAATATAAACAATTGGTGCAAAAGTTTCACGATGAACAACGGTTGAATCATGCGGTAAACCTGTTATTATTGTCGGTTGAACAAAGTAACCTTCGCGATTAATAGTCTTGCCGCCAAATGATATTATTCCTCCAAGAGCAATAGCATCGGCAATAGTTGCGTTATAGTTGTCAATACAAAATTGTGTGTGTACGGGTCCTACGAGTGTATTGGAATCCAGTTGATGTCCAATTTTCCCAAGTACCTAAGGAAAAAAAAAATAAAATTATGCATAAAATTTCTACAATAAGAAATTGAACTCCTGGATATAACTACACTTATTTAATATGTATAGGCATGAATCAATAAAATACAGATTGCGCCATGCGCATGTTTTGACGTCTGATGACGTCAGCGTTGAACATCCTAGGTTGCCAACCTTATGCTCTGTGAAATCAAATCTTATTTATTTGTTTTTTTGTTGACTTTTGTGTCACCAATGACTGGAATTCGCTATATATGCTATTGTTATTATATTTTTTACGTAGATATTGTAATTCAGTTATAAATAAAATGCTTTACGTGCCTCTTTGACCTAAGAATGATAAAACATTCATCGCTTTGAACAGATCTTACAAAAAAATTTATTATTATTATGTCGTATTTTGAGTTTTGGCAACTCTGCTCTGAGTATTGTGAGAGAGATTGTTTACAAAAAATTTGAAAATTTGAAAATTTGAAATCGCTAAAACCTTTTGTTTTGAAGTGTTCAAGTGCAATTATAGTGTTTAATTAATTATTTTAAGTGAAAAACCATTAAATAAAACAACTTTCAATTTCAAATAAGTGTTAAATAAGCTTAAAACAAAAAAAAAATAAATAACGTATATTGACGTTTTGCTAGTCATGAAGTGTACAGTGGGCAGTTGCAAACAAGACAGCCGCAAAAAAAGTAAGATATTTGGGAATAAATTTGAATATATATTTTGTGGCTAAGACGAAATCTATATATGATTGGTATAATAGGTTCTGGAGAAGTAATACATTACTTCAGGTTTCCAAGTGAGCCGGAGCAATTGAAGTGCTGGATTGACTTTTGCGCAAGAAGCAGACCACTTACTAAGCATGACAGAATATGCTCGTTGCACTTCAAAAATGAAGACTTTGAGAGAAATTTTAAATTTGAATTGGGTAAGTTGCAACTCATGTCAGCTGAGTGTATACTTAAGCCTCTAATGATGACGTCATCTTATGTATGTTAAATAGGACTAACTTTAAATAATGTGCCCAAGCTAAAGCCGAATGTAGTCCCAAGTGTTAAACAACCTTTACAAGAGATAAACTTCACACAACAATGCAACGACGAAAATAGTATTGCTATAGAACATGGTGATGAATGTAGAGACATTAATAATAATGCTCTTAACTTTCAAATACATGCTTTGGAACAGCAAATGTAAGTAAATTATAAGGAAAAGAAAATAATCACGGTACAACGAAATTCCTGAAATAAATTAGCTTAAATTTTCTATAGAGAGTCATTGCGGCTCGAAAATGAAACAATAAAAAATGTTCATAGCCAATCTTTGCATGCAATAGAAGAGCTGCGTCAACAATTAGATAGCGTAAGTTTATCTAACCGAAATTTAGAAGAAACGTTGGGGCGAATATTTACTGCAGGGCAGGTGAAAAAAATGAAGAATGGCGATAAAAGGCAAAACTGGACGGAAGCCGACATTACCCAGTCAATAACACTGTATTTTACGAGCGCCAAGGCTTGCAAACTCTTAAGGAAGAAAAAGTTTCCATTACCGTCGGTAAGGACATTACAGCGATGGGCCCAAAAAATAGATGTCTCAACAGGCATTTTGGAGGCTGTTGTGAAAATTTTGTCTATGACCAATCATATGTCTGAAATGCAAAAGTTGTGTGTTTTGAGTTTCGACGAGATGAAGGTCAAAGAAAAATACACCTACGACCAGTCAACAGACTCTACCCTTGCGCCTGCTGGATATGTACAGGTGGCTATGTTGAGAGGTAGTCATGCTCATCATCTTTGTGTGCTTTTCTTATTTTGTTATGTTGTAGGCCTAATTGCAAAATGGAAACAGCCAGTTTATTATAACTACGACTGTCAAATGACAGAAACCATTTTATTCGAAATTTTTGATAAAATGAAAGAATGTGGTTACATTATTGTGGCACTTGTATGCGACCTAGGCGGGGGTAACAGAAAGCTTTTCAAAGAGCTTGAAGTAAATTATGAAAAACCATGGTAAGTTTTGTTTAAAACTAAGCTTCCATTGAATTTATTTTTAAATTATTAGGTTTACATACGGTGAAAGGAAAATATTCGTGTTCGCAGATGTTCCCCATCTAATAAAATTATTGAGAAACCACTTTATTGACAGCGGCTTTTTAATTAACGGCAAAGTTGTCAATAAAAACGTGATCATTAAGCTCCTGACAGTTACCACAACTGATGATTTAAGAATAACTCACAAAATCTCACCCAGTGATTTAAATGTTGTTGGTGCTGGAAGGCAAAAAGTTAAACCGGCCACCAAGCTGTTTTCCCATACAAATTCCCAGGCAATCACACGAGCGGCCAGTTTGGGATACTTAAATGATTACAACTGGAAGGAATGTTACCAATTATTTAAACTGGTAAGACTTTACTTTCTTTTAGAACCCTTCATTTTTAATTATCTTTTTAACTAAGTAGACTAATGATTGGTTTGATGTGATGAATGTCAGAGTACCAAAATGTGACATGAGAGGACGATGCCACGCATTTGGTTTGCAATTGGAGACTCAAATCGGTATTATAAATGAGATGTCTCAAATGGTATCAGAGATGACAGTGATTGGCAAAAAAACACTCTTACCGTTCCAGCAAGGTATAAACTCTATTATACATATCGCACACATTTAGCTAAAGAGGTACAACTCAAAATTTGTCATTTTCGAGTTTACTTGTTAAAACTGTTCATCATACACATATCTATCAGCACAAAAGAGATAAGTTCATTTTTTGCTATACTTTGGTGTTAAAAAACAGTTATGTCTCACTTCATGTTGCAATGGAAATTAGGCTACAATATGCAAAAGTGTCCTATTTTTAGTATTGGAAAGTTCAAGCTGTTGTGATCGCGACGTGGTTTTCAACCATATTCTGTTAGAACCTTCATCTAAATAATCCACGCTTTATTTATGAAAAATAGTTTACAAGCTCAAAACAGTTTTTTTGCGTTTTCTGAAAATTCCAAAATTTTGAGTTGTGACTCTTTAGCGATATGTATTATGTTCAGTTTTCTTATTGCTTCATTTAGGAATTCTTCAATCAAATAAAGCATTACAAATGCTTTATATTGAATTGAAGCGGGAATTTAATGTGCAATATATCCTGACATATCATCTAAACCAGGATGTGTTAGAAAACTTCTTCGGCGTAATTCGATCGAAGGGTGGCCTCCACGATCACCCTGATCAGCTCGAATTTAAATACCGGCTTCGATCATATATAATGGGACGTAACGAAGGAGTTTTAGGAGAAAACGCAAACGTCCAAGTGGATGACACACCCGATTTGGAAGCTATTACATATCCCTTAACTGGTAATTTAAAAAAAAAAAAAAATAATTGCAATAAAATAGAATTTCTGTTCATGTCCTAGGTACTATCCTCAGGACCATTAACGCTGGCGCTGAACAACCTCCAGAAAATTATGAAGACGAATATAAAGACCTGCAATTTGACGGTCTCGAAAATTTGGCTGGCTATATATGCCATAGACTAAGATACGAAGACCCCACGCTAGCGGTTTCGGCACAATCAGAAAACACATTTACTTGGGTCAACCATCTAAGTGAGGGTGGGCTATCAAAGCCCACAGATGAAGTAATGAACGCAATGGTTTTGTGCAACACTATTTTCAAAACTATTAACGAAAATACCCTTCACATAAGTGGAAAATATATTGCCAAGCATTTACTTGAAGCCGAAAATATAAAAGTTAGCGAGAAGGTTAAAAAAATATTTTTTAGAGCTAGAATGTTTTTTAGAATAAGACTTTTAAATAATGAAATTAAAGAAAAATATTCTAATCGGAAGAGAAAATTGAATAAAATTACAACATAAACAAAGAAACCTTCAAAATTCCTTATTTAAGGTAATATATGTAATATGTAATTGTAAGTACCTTTCAAAGTTCAATTCAAAAAATATTGACTAAGTTTTATTAAACATCGTTGCTTGCACCATAGTAAATTTCTTACGAAGTTTGACACAAAAACCAAAAAATTAAACCGATATCACATCACCTTACGTACTATCAAATAATGTACATAAACGAGTCAATTTGTTCCACTGTTACGCTCTCCTCATATTTTTTTGATTTCTCCTGCTCAAAATTTTTAGCCAATAGGAACATGTTTAAAATGACGTCAGTGCTGAACGTGCGCAGAACAAATCAAATTTCGTGCGCCGGATGGCGCAATCTGTATTTTATTGATTCATGATGTATAGGATTATTAACGAATACGTACCAGCTTATATTTTGCTACAAGTTCAACTACAAATTTTTCGTAAAGTTTCTCATGTACTATAATACGTCGTGTTGTGGTGCATCTTTGGCCTGACGTCCCAATGCATCCAAAAAGTGCAGCTTCTATTGCCATTTTAAAATTGGCATCGTCATTTACAATGAGAGCATTGTTGCCGCCCAATTCAAGAATCACTTTGCCAAAACGCTGCTGAACTGCAACACCGACCTCGCGTCCAGTTTTACAGCTGCCAGTAAAGGAAACCAATTTTACTCGATCATCTGATATTAATTTGTTACCAACATCTGCACCACCTTGGCAAAGTGTGGCAATAGGTGGTAAATTATTGCGTCTCAAAACATTAGCTACAATTCTTGTAGTAGCAACAGAAACCAGTGGTGTAGTGGGTGCTCCCTTCCATAAAACGCTGTTACCTGTAATCTGTAATGAATTTATGTCAGTATGTAGACAACTTCAGAAGATTTGACAAAAAACATTAATTACGAAATTTGATTTTTTTATATCTCCCTACAGACTTATTATGTTATAGTTACCAAAGCAATCGCAGCGTTCCACCCGAATACTGCATTTGGAAAATTATATGCTGAGATGACACCCACCAAACCAAGTGGACGCCATGCTTCCAGTATAGTATGTTGTGCACGTTCTGAATTAATCATTTGGCCAGAATAGATTCTTGACAAACCAACAGCATAGTCACAAATGTCGATGAATTCTTGTACTTCACCTTGACCTTCGCTATAAATTTTACCCACTTCTAGACTGATCAATTTTCCCAGCGGTTCTTTGTATTTGCGCAATTCATCACCTATCTGACGTACTATTTCTCCTCGAACTGGTGCTGGGACTTGACACCATTCTTTGTAAGCTTCAACACCAACGCGTATGGTTTCGTCCATTTCATCGACAGTACCAGTCTGCACGGTAGCAATCGGTTTTCCACTACCCGGATCTAATGAAGTGACAACTGTACCGGAACCACTCCAGGAGCCATTATAAACACCCGGATTAGTTTGTTTTATACCAATGTCCTTTAAAAATGAATATTCCGGTTCGTCTATCAGATAATTACTATGACGGCTAGATGAGGTGTGAAAAGATGATGCAGCTTTTGCCAAGCTGTATGGTGTGCGTATCAACAACCGATTAAACATGAGCTGTGCCATTGTTCTGAAAATAAAAGGCAAAGGAGTTGTGCAAAAGTGTTATTTCTTCAGCGACTATAGGAAATACATACTACGTCTGTTTTTACAAACAAAAATTAAATGGAAAAGTGTTGTTTTTTTATGAAAGTACAATTTTTAAATACGAGTTTCCCTTGGAAATATGTCATCTTTGTAATTGATTTTCTACTAGAGGATACACTTGGACATGATAACGGCGATAGTATTCTTATGTTTGTTCAAGATCATAAGTGGAAATAAGTCTTTTTGAAAAATCACTCCTCAAATACTAAGTAAGTATTTCCAAGTTTACTTAGGAAATCAGCAAATGAGCACACAACTTGTACTGTGTTGCCTTGTGTCGATAGATGCAGAAGTTTTATTTGTCGACCGGCGATATGTTCCAGAAAACATGTAGCTTTTCATATGAACTCGAAATGCGCTTATGTACATACACATACGCACTTCTTTTTGAACTTGCAGAACAAACATCAAACTGCTTGAAATTAATTAATGCTCTCCATCGGATGAGACTGGTTATGTGTTTGTAGACTCCAGCAAAAAGTGTTGAAACACTAATTCGACCGAATGGACATAAGTAAAAGGGAGAGAGCAAGAGATTTGATTGGTTATGGAAAACTTAAACATACCGTACCTTATGGAATATAATGCCATAAGTATTATCTGCGCGAGTTAGTTTTTTTTGTATACCTTATCCCGTTGTGTCCATAGGCAGCTTTTGGAAAATTAAATATTTTGAAATTAGACCTATGGGAAGTGGTTGGCCAATGGAGCGGTAATAAGAATGTTTCCCAAATATGTACGTCAACATGGAAGACGTAGCAGTTAGAGTCAACACAGCAATTTGGAAACCAAACAACATTTGAGCACACACCACAAAATATTTAAATCAAATGTTCAATCAGTGTTGTTTTATGTTTGTGAATCTTAAACTTTCAGGAGCGCTCTATTACGACGAATACAAACTTTTGTAAACTCTTGCTTGAGGCGACCATAGAGGATTTAGTCCCTCCATATTATCTCGAATTACGAACTTCATTTGGATAGCAACGATACAGATACAGAAGAAGTCTCAAATCTTCGTGGATGAATTGGTGTGGTATAAGACAACGAGTCAGGGAAAGAAATAATTGTAGAACCTTTCTTTAGGCTCTACGCACCTAATGAAGTTTTAGGGTGTTAGTAGTATTCTGTTAGCAGTGTTTGTTTTGAGAATTTTAGTAGGAACTAGAGATGTTCTGCTTATTTGAACCGCTCTAATGTACACATGCATGTTTGTATTAAGCTTATCAATTAATATAAATTAATTTTTACACTTTCATCACAATCTATGGTAGTAACATAACACACCGCATATAGAGTACAAGTTTTGAAAAGAGAACGAATAACTTTATTGACAACTACCAATCTACATTTGATCTTAGGGATATTTTCAAGGTAAATTAAATTCAAGATTAGCCATATCTAAGGTTACTTTCATTTCTACAATTGCACTTTATCAGTTATTAACTTTTTGCCAGAATTTCACATCGATAATATATAGTTTTTGTCAAAAACAAATCTTCAATTTTCAACTTACAAATATCTCACGAAACTATGACGATGATTCTCTCTCTTCAAGTCTCTAAGTTAAACTGACATGGAACTGCTTTTATTTTTGGTGAACCGATGTTGGCAATTTTGTATTATCAATCGCTCTGAGCACTCGGGTGAGTCGAACCGGTATTATACATCGAAGGCGGTAAGTGCGATAAGAAGTGCGTTATCACAAAATGAGAAGAGTAAGCAAGAAAACAACTAAAATGTTTATGCAGGCAGGCCCTAATACAGGTTGCCAATATAAATTGCTTTAGAGATAAAACAACATTGACTGATAGCTGAATAAATGTTCGTAAATAAACGAAAGATGTAAAGATTATTTAATAAAGTAGGTACATATAAACAAACAATTTTAAGTAAAAGTATTTTATGGTAAAATTTTGGAATTTGAGAAATTTTAAAAATTTTTCGTCAAAAATCAGCCAATAACGGTTCACCATTCAATTTTTCGTTCTTATGTAAAAAGCTCTTCACCAAACAGTTTTTTTTAGCAAAGAAACAAAAATTTAACACGCGAACAAAGTAAGCAAATGCTGCATTTCACGCCAAATCGGACACAGTTTTGTTTTTGCATTTCTGATTTATTTGAAATTTTTTTTTTAGTACGGACTCCATAATCTTTTAGATTTTTTTGAACGAGCTATTCAAGAGACAAAATAGCTCTTTTTTGTTTAAAAATTTTAATTTTTAAAAGTACTTTTCACAAAAACCTTTTTAAAACGATATTACTATGAGTTTTTTAAGTTATAAAATCAATCGTAATTTTAACATTGTACATTTGTGCTAGGGTATTTATTTTGTTAAGTTTTGTATTTTGCATAGGGTTTGAAAATAATTCTAACAAGATTTCAGCTTCCCGTTCAAACCTGTAAGGGGCGCGAGCAGAGTCTGATTTCATTGAAATTTGATAAAAAAACGGACTTACTAAAACGTTGTAAAAATCTACCTTAAGGGACGTCCATAAATACGTGAGTTAAAATAGGTGGGGAGGGGGTCCAGAAAAATCTCACCAAGAGGGAGGGGGGTCAATAAAAATCTCATGTTTACTTTTAAATGCAGAGACTATACATTATTATAGCAGATTACATATAAAAATTATGAGGCAAGTCTCACGAAAGGCAGGGCCCCCCCAGGTGTGGGGAGTGGTCCCATCAGAACTCACCAAAAACGCCTCACGTAATAAATGGACGGGCCCTTATGTGCCAAGGTATAGCGTTTGAGGTATTTTAGTTGTATGCGAGGTGCCACAGCCTGTTATCAAACCATGCCCACATTTTTCGTATGCTTGAAAATGCGAACAATATATACCCAAAGGTATATGCAATGTTTTGGCATTGAACCTAAAGAAAACTCTTCCAAATCAGTACTAAAAGAAAAAAAAATTTCAATGAAATCAGTTAGCAAAATGATGTTCGATTTGGCGTGGAATGCCCCATATACAAAATGGAATTGGAATCTTAGTATGTTTGTGTCGAAGAGACTGTTTTCATTTAACAAATTGTGTTTAAGAGATGGCCGAACAAAGTAAGCATAGCAAAATGTGTTTAAGAGATATCAGAAAAATTGATTAGAAGAGCTTTTTCTGAAATGCGGAGAACGTACGTGCAAAGTTCCACAAACTCATGACCAAATATAAATTAGTTCCTCTAATGTACACCAGCAACTAAAATCGTTTTAAATTTATATTCCTTTTTGCGCTTCTTTACAAAACATCTAAACTAACTGATGTCAAACTAAAGGAGTCAGCTAATGTCAAACATAAAGCAAAAACGCGATACTGCCAGTGCGAAATCTATTTTTAAAATCACGATCCAAAAATGAGCTGTTTTTGATGCCAGAGTGAAAGTCTTATATTTTTATAAGTTTGAGTCTAATTTTTTAGCTAAACATAGGGACTTATGGTAATTTACGCGCGATTTAAAAACTAAAACGATTTTTGTGCTCATTAAAAGAAAGTAGATCAAAATGTGAACCTCACTTTTGGACAGCTTTTGATACAATGTACAGTTTTTCAAACTTCAACTTTTTATTTAGATGGCGCATTTCAATCCCTTTAACATGATATACAAATTGAACTCGATTTCAGCACATTGAACAAAAAAAAGTTCACAATCCCAAAACTATTACAGATTATCACTTCTTTCAGGAATATTGCCAGTTTTGGCAAAATCTATGATCGGTAAATGGAAGTCATGGATATTCGCAGTGTGCTGGACCTCTTAGTTGAAATAGCCTCTAGATGTCAAAGGTCAATTCGTTCTTGGCTTCAATGTGTTCTTGCTTGCAATGCTCCACATTTGTTTGGACAGTCAGTCAGTCCTTTGCCTGTATGTGATGATTTTGCAATCCGAAAGGATAAAACCTAAAGTTAGGCAACATAAACTGTCAAATGATATAAAGTTTTAGCATTCAGTTGTTGTTACAGCGCTACCAAGGTAACAGTGAAGTTGTTACATCGATAAGATTCAAAATAGTTAATTGAAAGATATAAGTGTTATTTAGTTGTAAGGCCTTTTGCCAATATTAAACAAAAAATCTTTTAATAATTCAACAAGATGGAGGTAATGGAAGAAGGGAATCTTATGGACAGAGTTCCAATTTTGCTACAAAGAGACTTGCAGTATTATCAGGTAACTGACAATTCCATAATTTTGATAATGTTACATTTTCAATTATATAATTTAGACGCATCAAAATGTTCTACAGGAACGCATCTGTCCAGGAGTAGTTGGTGGAAAATTGGATTTTCCTAGATATGCATCTTTTGCAGCAATTAAAATGGTATTGTGGTTAGTATGCGAAAATGTGTGAATAATTTTATACGTAGTTATAAAGGAGCCTCCGATTTCCTCGAATTGAGTTTTCAACACGAGCGCACTTTTGAAAAAGAGCTAATGTCTTTAATTCAATTTTCCCAAAAAAAAAAAAAAAAAAATCTTTCTTCATATGGAAAAACGGATATTGGTTCTACAGAATGCTTTCCGGCTTTCCCAAAATGAAATAATTTTACCTTAAAATGGTAAAAAGTATTTTTTTTTTATGTAGAAAAAAGTAACATTTTTTTTGGGAAAAAGTTGATGACCTTTTCTTTTTAGCCGCCAATATTAAAAAATTAAATTTTTGTGTCGGAAAAACTTGATGAGCCCAATTTTCGACTTTTTCAGAAATTTTCAATTCCTACTGGACTCCGGCTTTGACATCAAACTCCGGTCACTTGACAAACCTGACGGAGTGCCGATGTCTCGAAGCCTATGTCGGACAGTACTAACATTTGTTGCAAGAAAATAACTAAAGCTAATGTAGAAATTAAAGTAATTAAGCAATATAATAAGCCCGGGCAATATAGATGAAGCTTATAACTTTTTTCTGACCAATTTTACTCATTCGTTTTGAAATCTTATAGAACTCTTCAGAACTTACGTATAAAAACGATTTTTTCTTAAAGGTGGGAGGATGAATACTTTGCCTCATATCGAAAATACTCAGGATTATTGCATACAGAACAAGAAATAGCCGATGGAGATTTTGTATGTACTATGAAGCTATTTTTCAGTGTAAGAATTTTGTATTGACCATAATAAATATATTTCAGGCAACTGCTGTTGTGAAAACATCGGATCCAGATAAATTTGTTAGTTTAGTTACGAAATCAGGAGATTTGCTGTTGGAACATTTGCATATTTTATCACAGGAATCCTTAGATCATGCTGATCTTACTGTATTGACTGCAACAATAGGTGCTGCTGCTTTAATTAAAAACTGCTTGAATGTTTATATGCAGGCTGCAACAACAAAAATATGTCCTCCAAAAGGCGATGAAAATGGTGGTGCACTAAAGGTATATCGCAATTAAGTTTTTTAAAAATGACAACGATTTTTGAAAAAAATCTTATGCATTTAATGCGACTTCTGTCAAAAAAATAACTTTTGGCAATAACTGCAATTTCAGCTTTCATATAAACAATATTCTCAGATGTCCGAGGCATTAGCGGAACGACTTTTAGATTTGCATTGTCGGCTTCTTTTGCTTTATATCGTACAGGATGCTGATTCTTTGCATTGGGAAGATACACAAGCATTTTTCGAATCAGAACGTGGCTCATATACTGTGCAAATGTGGTGGCATTACATACGTGGCACTAAGGATGATCTCTGGAATTCAGTTCCACCAAAAATGGCACAACGAATTTTCGCCGGAATGTTAAATGAAACTTTAAGTGTTTTGACCGTACGATATTCTCAGGTAGGTGTTTGAATAATGAAAAATATAAGCAACTTGCTAGATAGGTGTCTCATTTTGATTATTGTTCTCAAATGTGTAAATGTTCTTATTGTTCTTAAATGTATTAATACATCTGTCCTTATATATTATAAATTTTAAGACTTCTAGAAAATATTTTTAAAAGCCGCTGCCATGCTGGAGAAATATTTAAGTTCTTTAAGAATGCAGATTTCTAAAGATAATGTTAAAATGTTACACCCGATATTCAATATAAAATATTTTATATTTTGTTTACAATTTTACTATTTTTGGAATTTTTTTTATAGATCGTCACTAGCAATGCACGTGCTCAGTTACATTTGGTCGATATCTGTAATTTGTTATTCTGCGTTGCTGAATTACTACCTCATATATCTGAAAGTGGTGAAGCATATGTTGGTATATATAATTTATGTATATATTTTTACATGCTGTCATATGTAGGAGAGAGTGGCGCTGGTTTTAACACTTCTAGGGAAAATTGCTCTAGTTTTTAAGCCAATTATTATTTTTGTGTATTTGTCATTCTATACAATACTTACATACATGTTTGATTTAGTGTGTGAAAACATTTAGATACAAATATCTTACAGTTTTTTTTTGTTTCAAAACGTTGATAAAGAAAAAATTAGTCTCGCAACGGGGTCAAAACTTTAAACTAATTCACTAAGATTCCATTAAAAAAAAAAGAAGTAAAGCAAAGAACTTCTAAAATCTTACACAATAGTCAAAACTTACGTGCACAAGAAATGTGAGTGATTTGGCTCAATTTTCTTTTACAACGCCATACAATGAGCTTGTTTAGCACAACCCATGCACAGTGTAGAGAGAAAGCGCTGATGTCAAAAAATAAAATTTTTGAGATATATAGTATTGTCATAATTTAAGTGATAAAACTGACCCCTGTGAAAACCAGCCCCACGCTCCCCTACAAGAAACATGTCAATTAAGAGATAGGAATAATTCCTACAAAAAATATTTTGAAAATCAGGTTATTTTCTTTCTCTTAGTTTGAAAATGGATTTGGCACGTTATTGGAAATGCTATTTTACTTCAGTATTCTTTGGGGCTACCAGATGTCGTCGAATTTATTGAAGTGTCTTCGATACTTTCGGTTCTTTGAAAACCTTTAAGTATCCTCGATTTGAGTTTCTTTTCCTGTAGGTAAAGCATCTTTTTTTGGTCAACGTTGGGAAGAACAGCTCACATGGGGGAAATTTTAAGTCAGTTGTGATAAAACTTTGAAATTTTTCTGCAAATCCACGGTTTGTCTCTTGGACATCTGGTAACCATATTTAGTGCTCATTTCTTAAAAAGTTCCTTATGATGATTTTTCCGAAAGGGAGCATTTAAGGTAGTTTGTGGTGGTGATTTTGAAACTTTTTGGAGTAAAAATATTGTTAAGAAAATTTGTTTTTAATAAAGCACAAAATAATTTTCGCGTAATTTTTTAGGTCTGCAATTGAATAACCAAAGTGTAATCATTAGAGACATACATTCCAAATGTAGAGAACTGTTTTACTGTCTTCTTTTGCGTGGTGCACCACTTGGAGTTCTTTCAAAGGTGAGTTAATTTTTGAGGCTTAATTTCTTTTCTAAGGTAAATCAATATAATTTAATATAAAGTACTCGATTTGCTGATATTCAAAGTTACTTTGAAGTCTGTAAGATTTTTGATTGAATTACCAACCTAATATATTCTTACCTTAGTATTGATAGAATTGAGCTTATGAAAAGTTTCAGAAACATGGATCGCACAAATTTCTAATTATATGATCTTTTTCACAAGAACCATTACACTTAGACCAAAAATAAAATTAATACTTACGACACTCATAACGTCTAGTTCTTATGGTCGAATTCTTCCTTATTTAGAGTTTCGAATCTTATTATATATTTCTCTTAAGACTAAAAGCACATTAAAAATTTTTTCTTCAGGTTTTTCGTAAAGGAATAGAGAACATGGAAATGTTTTCTTCGAGGCAGGGCTTACCCAGCGCTTGGATAATTTTTGCATTACCAAAATTATTTCCAAAGGATCGTTCTTGCCAATGGGTTACTGAATTTACTGACTTAAGCACTAATACGGCTATATCATTGGAGTTAAGAGTTCTTTTAGCATTTCCAGAGGCTGATTGGTCATTTTTGGTTAAGGTAAGTAATATGAAAAAAAAGTGAACTTATTATTTAAGAATATGTTAAAAGTTCAGAACTGTAGTGGATCAAACCCACAAAATATAGTTGTGAGAAATTTTGAATTAAAGTTATCAGGCCTTCGAACAATACATAAGTATTAACCGCCGCACTTGATCTGGCGCCATCTGTTGCTCATATTTTTTAACTTGAAATATTTGCACCGATATTAAAGATTCACATCAAACTCAATTTGAAAAACAAAAAGAAAAATTTGGTTTTGGTCTTGGTTTTGGTTTAAAAAAATTGCAATTTTTTTAACTGTCTTTTATTTCTTTTGATATTTTCAAAAAATTTGCTCATGTGTAAAATTTTGTTTATTTGAACCACACTTTTTTTAAAAAACAAGCTTTCTGTCTTAGACATAAGATTCCACTTTTCATGTCTAAAAACGAAAACTTTGCTACTCGGTATTATGATGAAGTTTTTCTTTTTTCTTTAGGTTTTGTTAATGCGCGATGCTTATTTGACTTCCATTATAATAAGACATTTACTAAATCACTTACCGTCATCCGAAAACTTTAAAAATGTATCGAAACATTCATTTGTGAAGGACGAAAGCGAACCGCTAAAATGTGAAGCATTTTTATGCAGAGGTGAATGTTTCAATGTATCGGACTTGATTGCAAACGATAATGGTAAGTGGATATTTAACATTTGAGTTAAAGTCAAGAGCAGACGTTTCGATGGATTTGAGGGCTTAATTACCACACACACAACCTTACAAAATTCAGAGTTACATTTGACTTTGACGTTTCAGTATCATAGGAAATATTGCTCAAAATTTTTTTCATGCATTTCATGCTATAACTTCAACTTTCCGGAGGGTGGAAGGATATTAATTTCAAATATTAAATGGCATACAGTTTTGTCGGAACAAAGTCATTAGATCAATTTTTGGGTGTCTTATTTCAATACAATATATTCTATTTATCTTGAAACTGCATTTTAAAGCGGATAAATCTTTGGCTTAAAAATATCTGAGGAGTTGAATATTCAAAAGATATTTTTTCAAACGAAAATATATTTCTGTTGCTTCTGAAATATATCTACATATATAAATGGTGTTCACTTTCTTTCTTTCATCTTTTTAAATTTTAAATAAAAGTGTGAAAAAGAATGTTGTTCAAGTGGCCACCTCTGCTAGCTCCTATGGTGGTAAATAGTATGATCTTCGAGAAATTATTAGATTACTAAACTTCGCTTTCAAAAGATCGATTGATTCCGTTGCTGTGTGGAATGCACATTAATATATTCGAAAGATGACTCCACAAAGTTGTTGGTTTGAGGTTTAACTGCTGTGAACGACGACGAATTGATGTCCTTGGCTCTTCAGCAACACTTGTGCTTACAGATGTAGTATTTTGACTTGAACGACCACTACAATGATAAATTCTACTTCTCTGACCAACCTTTATATGTCTTGAGGCAATCAGCTATTTGGTTAAAAAATGAAATGTAATTTTTAGATTTTACGTAAGCCTTTCGAAAATTCTCTCAAACATTGCGTAAAAAATTATGAAAAATGTGAAACAGAAACTTTCAGGGTTTTCACGTGAAGGATATGACGATTTTTGTGTGCCCTGAAATATCCAAATGAACTTTTTAAAAAAAAACTATCTAATATTCAATTTTCTATCATATTTAATGATTGTTTCAGATCCAGTTGGTCAATCCAATTGTCAAATTGTACTTTCAATGACATATATAATTGTGGCAATTGGAAAAGCACTCGATATTAAATCATGTCTTGTACGAACTTTAGAGGAGATAAGCTTAACAGGATGGAGCGATTGCTTGGACAAGCGGCAGGTAAGTAATTGTATTGTTAAAAAGGTGGGTTTTGATAAGTTCATAGTAATAAATACAAATTATTTTCTTATTATTCAATAGATATGGAATCAAAAGCGACCACCATGGTTAGAAGCGATGATTCACTTTGTATACCCCGTCTTAGATTGTGTTGTGGAAATGCTGATTAATGCAGTCGAAGGTGGAGCAAGTATGTATCAGGCGATGTCATTGGCCTTGACATGCGTATCTGAAATGTGGGAATGCGTTCCTGAAGGCTTATACAAAGTAACTTCTTTATTGCAAGATGTTGTTCCTGTATCCACTAGACCGCTGAGTAAGCTTAAAAGATGCAACGCTTTTTCATTTAAAGTGTATTTAATCCGTTTATGCACAGGTGATTCTGTGCTGATGCAGGTGGTTTTTGCCGCTCTCTACACTGAACTGGTTAAGGCAGCTGATGCGTATGAAAAAAGTATAGTAGTAGTATGGGAGCGCTCTTAAGTAAGCTCTTAAGAATATTGAGCTATTTGTTTAAATAATTTTTTCTTAGAGGAAGATTCCAAAAAGGCGGCAATTTGCTATTCCATATCTGAAGCCATTTGCTCAATAGATGAAGATGACAAGCATACCGATCAAATTGATTTATTCTTGAAGCAGGTTGCAAGTAGTATTAGCTTAGAATCGGATTATGCACATGAGTGCACTGGACGTGGCGCTGGTGGCTTAAGTGCGGTGAGTACTGTTAAAATCGATGAATTGGGTACAGCTGATTCGGATAGACTAAGTCATAGTCCACCTGCTAACTATGCAATGGAATTGGATGTTGGAATATCAGATTACATAGCTGAAGTGCTTGCAAGTGATATACTTACGACAAATATTGGTAAACAGGCATTAAAAGTAAGAATACATAAATCATATATTCTATTTCTACTCAAATATAGATCTCGAAAACTTTAATTTTAAGCAAATATTTTTATTCTTAGTTAACTGTTTACAGTATTAAGGAATTTTTGCTTTCATTAAATTCAAAGCATTCTTACTTTTTAGTACACCATTTTTTTTTTGAAAACTTTCAGTTTTCCAGATACATACATATGTTTATGTTATGGGCTAAAAAATTTTTTAGGATAAACTAGTTTTTTCTAGGCCAAACTAGTTTTCTGAATGTGTTAGGAAAAACCAGTTTAGCCTAGGAGAATTTTAGTATATTAGGGTGCTGGTCAACTCGGAGCTTTAAATCGGTTCGCTGCAGTATATCCACCACCGGTGTGATAGCGAATCCCGTGTTGGATATAGCATAGTGAACCACGGTGCCGGCATTGAACATTTTAAAGGATGTAAGTCCTGAGACGCGGCCACTTTCCCTAACATACTAAAATTTCAAAAATATCCAGAGTAAGGGCGCTAAAGTAAATAATAATCCTAGTTCATCCTAGGCAAAACTGGTTCATCCCAACATGCTTCGGATAAACAATTTTGGCATAGGAAAAACTAGTGTATCCTAAAAACTAGCTTGGCTGGAAACAAACATACATATTGGAATTAACAAAAGGCGTTTCATATAACTGTAGAATATTGAGAAAATAAATTTTTTTTAAGGTTTGCTACAATTACTTAAAAAACAACAAAGAGTGGTTAATGGAACAATTGGGTACCAGTGAAAATGAGCCGAGTGCTTTTCAGGGTGTACAAGGGCAAAACATAAAAGAAGCTAAAACATCTGTACTAAAATCGATGTTTTATATTGGAAATATTCCATTCGATCAGGTGGGGTTTAATATTAATAAATACCATATGTGTTGTTTTAATACTTTTAAAAACTTCAGTTTGGACAGATAACCAAAAAGTTCTGGAAAAAGCAAAAAATTTCAAATGCACTACTAAAAACATTATCCCATAGTAAATTTTAGCCTTCCGGATGAGGAAATTTCAAATGAAAACACTGAAAATTAATTAACAAATTGTTGCATAATTTTTGATTTCGATAAAAATATTTGAGAACGATCATTCAGGTACCTTATACGAAAAACCGTAAATGTTTTGAGTGCTTTATATCCGGTCGCCACAAGTAGCAACTTTACTCCCCGAAATGTTTATAAGGCGTAAAAAGTTAAGGTCTGAAAATTTTTGAAAAAGCAGTTCCTATCTTTATTTATATAGGTCAGTTAATACGGTTTTATTATATTCATCTTTCTAAGGCTGATATATTTTTGTTTTTATTTAAATGAAGCTTACATTTTCCACAATTTTTTGAGTACACATCCAAAATGATAATTTAAAAAAGTATTAGCATGACCTCTATGTATTTTTTTTAAAAATCTTTCTGTTCTTACAGTTGCTTACTGGTTCTCTCAAAGTTGATTACACAACATGGCTTCGAACTCCAATATCATTGAACCCAGAACGAGCATGGCTACATCTTGCACGACGTTGTGATTTTCAGGAAGACGCCAAGCTAACATTGCCGGAAGTTGCAATGGTGGCGGGTATTACAAAAATTATGAAAAAACGCAAGGATACTAGCAAATAAAATGGGCTTACTACTTAATTGAGATCGTATTATCAACTTATTACAAATGTAGCAAGCTGTATCCTTGCACTTACGATAATACACATGGCTTAAGTCAATATATGGCGCAATACAATAAAAAACGAAGACTTTGAGCTCTCCGATTTTGGTTATATTTTTTTCTGTGTATTGTATTTGGCTAACTGATGATGTATTCAAGATCTTTTCGTCTTAAGTCGAACTATTGTTGTGCTACAATTTCTAAAATCTTAGAAACATTTTAAATGAATTTCTAAAATTTTTCTTATATCAGTAGATATCACTTTTCCAAACATAAAATGTTAGGTATAAATATATTTATTTGCTGAGCATATTGTTCATTATTTTAGTGCAAAAAACACAAACAAATTACAAGCGCAATTTGCATAACGAAACAAAAATGGACAACTAACTGCTTATACTAGTTTCAACCGCTGCTACACGATATCATCAGCAAGCTTTGTTAGTCGACGCTTAAGATTTCAGAAGCATATTTATTTCGCCTTTTGCATTGACCAGTTAAGAATCATAGCAAAATATAAACACAGGTCACGAAACTTCTAAATTTTTTTCTTGAATGCATTTGTTACGAGCCGTCCATTAATTACGTGGGGTAATTTTTTTTTTGAAAATTCGGACCACCTCCCCTCCCTTCCGTGAGATTTGCCTCAAAATATTTAAATGTAATCTGCTATAATAAACTCTTTGCATTAAAAAGTTGACGTGAGATTTCCATTGACCCCCCTTTTCCGGATTCCCTCCCCCCTATTTTGACTCACGTACTTAATTAATGGATGGCCCCTTTGTCTCTGTTTTGATATAAAACATTTCTTGCGAGCGCTCCGTTGAAAGTTTTTCTGGTGATACGACGTTTGCGTTTTTGGAACAGTTATTAATTTAATATATTTATTTGCTGAGCTTACTGTTCAGTACTTTTTATTTCATAAGAATATTATTTCTTTCATTTTTCTTAAATTTTGAAAAAATAATAAGAAAGAATATTATTTCTTCCATTTTTCTTAAATTTTGAAAAAATGTAGCGCATCAATGTTTCGACTTATGCCAAAATAACTTGTAAATAATGCCCCATACATCAATTCTGTTCTCTTAAAGTTCATTGCTTTAGCCCTTGTGAAGTTTAACAAAACACGTTCATAAAACAGATAATATATGTAATTCATGTAACCATTAAATATATTTTATTGCAAGATCGTAGTTTGAACTCATTGTAAATATTAAAAATGTTAAAAAGGTAATGACTCAATTGATGTAACTTGCTACTAATAACGATGTTATACAACACAAGGGTTACCCTTTAATCTTAGATTTTATTTTAATACTGAAATTACATTGTGCGACAAATTTTTGTATTTTCATCATGCGCATGTTGTTTCTGATATGAAATGAAAAGTATTCCTATGCAGGAACAACATCCTGTACAGAATATTTGCTAACAAGACTTAGGGAAATCTTTGGCGCCAAGAGTCTTGATTTTAGTTTTTTATTGTTCAAATTTCAATTGAACAAATTGCTGTCGTTAATAGATAAAGGATGAAAATTTTTACAAACTAAGTAGGTGGTAAAAAACTAAAACTATAATTTCGATACTAAATAAATTTACTGCAAAAAAAAATGCCACCTAAAAATCGCTAAGCCAGAAGATTTCGGTAAAGCGCTTAAATCGACTTCATTCCATACCAGAGACTGCATAGCCAAGACAAAAAAAGTTCAAAATTGTCGCACTGTGTAACTTAAGGGTAAATTAAAAATTAAACTTTTCTGCATTGAAAAAGTTTTACAGGACGTAATCTTAGGACGCTGAAGTTATGCAAAAAAAAAAAAAAAATATTTTTGTAACTGATCAGAAAATATTTTTTTATTTGTCTTATAATCCACAGTAGCAAACACACAGCCGAAAACCATTATATCCTTGTTTTGGCCTCAGCGCAAAAAATAACGCAAATTGTGTGCTTGTTCATCGTATCCTGATTATCTTTATACTCCAGTTATGAATTTCGCAAACAACACACGCAGCAGTGTAACAAAAAACTTAACAACACTAGCAAGACAGCAGCGTGGTCATTCCATTAAAAAGGTTTGCACAAATGCTCTGTGAAGGAAGTTAAAATGTTTACCTAAATTCAACAACGACTTAGCAACAAAAACAATAGGACTAAACAAATCATATATTGATCAAATTCACAGCTAACCTATTCACGGTTTAATCAGAAAGTTTCAAGTGTAGAATATTATATAATACTTACTTCTGTTACTTTTGAGTCCATGCCGAATCTGCGCAAAGGTTGTCGTTTTTCACCATTGTAGGGTAATTTTCTCAGAAGTCTATACTCTACAAGTCGTAGTATTCAATGAATTTTCAACGAAAACCTGGTAGACCTATCTTTTGTCTACTCGACATCTAGCAGTCCGTCATAAAAAAACAAAAGGATAACCATCCGCTCAATCAGTGCCAGCCATAGTTTCATCTTATTCAAATCCAGCGGAATAACACTTAATGGCAGTTCCAGTAAGGACTTCAATGATAGAATGTTTGACAGTCCGCGTTCCTGTCAAAGACTATGAAAAGCTCAAAATCTTTAAGTCAAACGTGAAGCCAGTTCTTATGCCGAAGTCAAGCGATCGCTAGAAACAGGAAACGTGAATTGGGAAGTTTTATGGCGACACTATGCTCTGTGAGGAGATACGGCACATATGAAGGAATGTTAGAGAGTAACTTAGTAAAATATGGTATTTAGTATAATAAACAGGTAGTGGATGCACAGGAAAGTATTGGTACTGCCCCATTACATCAGAAAACTTTTCAATTGAATTGAAGGCTTTCACGTCGATTTTTACTGTTAATGCAATATAGGGTGTTTCCATTTTGACGAGATCAAATTTAACACCATGACTAGTTTTTTATTTAAGTGAAGATTCACGTATTGATGTATGTAAGTAATTGAAAAATATCGAAAAAGTTGATGAAAGTTTATTGGTACGAGATAGTATTGAAATTACAACAACACAGTTGAAGTCAAAAATATCGATATATGCCGAAAACTTTTATGAATCATCGAAAAAGTGGAAACAAGTCGCAAAGTATCGAATAGTTTCGATGAAGTAGAATTCTTAGCTCACTCCATTTAGAACGCTTAAACAACCTCTGAAATTTTGAATACATTCAAGACAATTTTTTTTTTTAAAAATTACACATATTGATGAACTGCCTGTAACAATGGAATTGCCCGTTAGTAGAAGTTTCCTGCCAATGATGTTGAAACTTTGAATCATTTTATTTTCAACAGTACAAGCGTACGGATGTATTTTCAATAGTGCAGTCAGTGGTGTAGTGCAAAACGTTTAAATAAATCACAACTTAAAATGTAAAAACCTATGAGCTAAAGTTGAAACTAGTAAAAAATGAATAAAAACTTATAAAAAAAACACACTTTTTATGATGGTGGTAATTAACGCTTTTGTGGCTCCAAAGTGCAAAAATACGCTATAAAGTTTTTAAAAAAAAAACAAATATTTTTAATGCTTGTTATTCCATAAACAGAAAAATAAAACATCAGCGGATTTCATCAACATTTCCAATTTCTTTACAACAGCGCAGTTTGGTTATTTAAGAATCGTGCTCATCGACATAGTTTGTGTTTCTTACAGGACACTTAAGTGCCAGTGGATTAAAGTGAAAAACAAAAACAAAAAAAAACAACAAATCTTTTCGCGGAAGATTATTTTTGCAGGGGGCAAACATATCTTGTTCACTTCGATTTTTATGTGTTCCTTTTTTGTTCTTGGCCAAATCGTGCGAAATCTTTGCCAAGACACTGCGTGATTTATATTCAACGCATGTTGTTGGTGCGCTTATTTTTTTTTGTTGTGGTTGTTTGCACGAGTATCCTTCCTCCCCCCTCCTCCCCGCTTTGTGCAGCACACATTTTCACGGTCCGCTCGAGTGCTCCATGGCTTGTGTCCTTAAAGTCGGAGTATTAAATGTAGTTGGCCAATAGTAAAACTTTGATAGTGTAACGTTTCCTTCAGCGAATTCATAATGTGGAAAAACCAATGAAAATACATGTGTCATAATTTAAATTATGTTGGTGATAATGTTGGGTCAGGTCAAATGTCAATAGGGGGGTTACAAATCTGCATACACACATACATGCATGCATACGTGAGTATCTGTTCATGCTAAACGAACACTCATACAGACAAAAGAAAAAGTTTTGTTTTGGCCGCTTGCAGTAGTTTTACATTCAATAAAATGCATCAAATTCATCGCAGACGACGACAATCTGGCGAGCCGTGTGAATGTTTACGCCCTGTTATAAGGATATTCGGAGTTATGACTGCATTCGGTGAGTGTTGTTTTTGTGAAACTTTCTTTCGGTCGTTATTTTTAAAATATCTAAAAGTATACGCTTAAATGAGGTAGAATTCACCCAGTGGTTGAAATCACCATTATAGCGACAAAACAAAAACAAAAAATACTTTTTGGCACACAAGGAACTTATATAGAAAGGAGCTATTTTTTGTCATATTTTTCAAAAATAAAAATCATAGTATGATGTCCCAAGTCTTCATCTAACCCTTCTTTAGCGTTCAATATACATAACTATCTCCATACCAAATTTCATCAATATCAGTCAATAATTTAGGCTAAGAAAACATATTTTCTGTTAGGAGCGTGGTGCCACCTATATAAAAACATATACCTTTCTACAGGGTTTAAGCCATCTCCATACAAAACTTCATTAAAATCTGTCCATTAGCTTAGCTGTGTAAAAGTTTTTCAATGTTAGGATCAGGGCACTGCCTACTCACAATAAATATATTTATTCACAATTCAATCTATCTTCATACCAAATTTCATTAAAGTCGGTGCAGCGGCTCAGCCGTGAGAGCATTTTCCATACGGATTTATATTTTTTATGAGCATTATATTATTTTATAACGATTCAAAGTCATTATTTATTTTAATATCTCAACATTTTACATTGATTTTTATTTCCTTAAAGAGTTAAAGTTCAAAATACTTATACTAGATGTTCCATTGATTTACCATATTATTACGAATCTTATGACTTAAGTGTATAATTAAACTCAGTCAGAAACTAGTGATACGATTGTTAACGTATGTATGTAGTGTATATTTGGAGCGATAGGTCAATTGCTACTGTACATTTTAATTTGATTTAACTATATTGTGACGTAATTACTTGCTTTTAACAACAATTATAAGGTAGTTTTAATAAAAAAGATAATTAAATAACTTATATTTGAAAAAATCAAATATAAATATCAAAGAATTGACAAACGAATCAATGAAAATGATCACAACAGATCATTATTAAAGCGTTATATAGCAAATGTTGACAAAGGTGTGGTTTTCTAAATAAGTATCTTATAATGAAAATTGGCTTATCAAATCGCACCGTCAAAACAAAAGGGCCGCAAATCAAAATAACGAGTTTTCGAGTTATGTATACTACTTACTATATAGCTTATTATGTGATCTTAAGTTTAGTCTTACCACCATATTTCTAGCTCAATTAATAACTTCTAAAATGCATTTTTAGTTTAGGGATATTTTGTTCTGTATTTTTTCTTAACAAAACAACACCGCCTCATTTCAAAATAGTAATATTTTGTTGTTAAAATAAAGAAAAACAATTAAAACAGCAAAGCCTTAAATCAAAAACGATATTTTAAAATATTTTCTTTTTAAGTTTTTACAGTAGCAAATCAAAAAAAGGCGGTATAGTTCTTATAAACCAAAAATATTTTCAATCAAAATAATTACAACACTGCCACATCCCCAAATATGTCAATGTTACTCTATAGATTTGTGAAATAAGTTTATAGTATTTCAGTTCAAGACTGTCATAGTTATAAATATGGCTGTCTTCAAATTCAGTGGAAAATTTTAGAGTTCTTTAATCTCAATTTTCTCGAAACTTAAAATTTTGAGATGCGGCCCTCTTGTTCTGACGGTGCGAAATGTATATTTATTTTTTTTAAAGAGTCATTGAGTATTATTATAAAATACTTTTTAATATAAAATTATATTTGCTGTAAGTACAAGCATAGTAGTAGTAGTGCTTTATTTTCCAAATATACATACCTCAAAGGAATATTTGTTTTTAGATTAATGTTTGAAGATATGTTTTTTAAGTTACCATTATCATTATAATAGGTATCAATTTCTTCTTGAAAAACTTATCTTTTATAGTTTTCGGAGCTTATCTCATATAAATAAATATTTGCTCCGAATTAAATTTTCCCAGGAAAAAGTTATTATCATTTTTATAGTACTCAGAAGTTACGAATATTATGAATAACATTAATATTCATTGTTTAAGCCAGCGATGGGCAAAATAGGCAAAATGAGTCAATTAAAAATAATAAGAAAATGAACTAAACAGCAAACACATGCACTCACCACTGCTGCACAGGATTTGCATTATTGTTCTTGTTGCATAATTCAAAAAAAAAAAAAAAAAAAACAACAAAGAAATCGAAACGAGCTTTGATCAGTGCACTTTTATTTCTACACTCATGTTGTTCTTGCTTGATTCTTCGAATTGACTTTTGGTTTACTGCAGAATTTTTTTTTGTCTTCGAGATCAAATTTAAAGGGGGAGGGGGTGTTTTTTTCTGTTGTTGTAATTTCTGTTTTTGTTGCTTTTGCTGTAAGTAGTTCCTGCTTCCAAAATTTTGCCCATCTATGGTTTAAGCACACTTACTATTCGCTCAGTGCATGTGCATTTCATAGGCGTTAATATCGAGTTTATTAAATCTGTGTAATTGATTAGATTAAATTGGCAAACCTAGCAAACCCAGCTATTTTTCGCTAAGGTGAAAACCAGGGTTCCCAAGTAGAAAAGACGGAATTCTCGGCCAACCGATGTCCTTGAAATTTTAAAAAGTTACTACAGATTCGTTCCAGAACTTTTTGGACTAAGTTTTGTAAAACTGTCAAATACGAGAGACGGAAAAAACCATTTTTTAGTCTGAGAATAAGCCTCAAACAATTTTGAATATGTTTAAGAAAAAACTGAATAGTTAAACGTCTAAAACGCAAAGAACAAAATGAAAATAAGAAAAATAGTCAAAACAAACTTAATGTTTACAATTCAGCAATTTATTTGCTCAGCTGATAGGATACTTTTCATAGTTGCAAAAATTCTTCGGATTAAAGTTCTAAACACAATTGGACGAGATAACATGATTTTTTCTATATGCATGATACGCAATAGAGCTTTTTTGGATCTTCCATCTCGCTCTAATATATAGAAAAAATCTTTTTATCGCGCTATGATTTTTTCTCGCAATCGCATCTCGTTCCAATTGTGTTTAAAACTTAAAACTTGTAACTTCTTACAAAGAGAGAACATAAATTACTCTCTCACTTCCGTTCACACTTAAAGGTTTTTCGAGTACAGGAACGCTTTTTAATCCTGTAATATCCTGTAAATCTGTAAATTGTACTAATGCATTATTATATGGGAACGCAGTTAATTTATTTGTGGAAAAAGTTGATGACCTATTTTTTTTTTGCTCATTAATTTTTCAGCTTTGTCATGCTATCCCGTATTCGGCCGGGTCAAAACCGGTCACTTGGAACATATTGTCATATGTTATTAATAATAATATCAACAAATATTTAAAAGTTTGTCTTAAAATTGGTTCACTTATCCCATCCGCTACAAGAGAATGAATGGCCCATATATAAAAAATAAAATTTAATCACATTATTTGTTTTTATCTGGCTTTGCATACAAATATCTCTCTTCAATGATATTACAAAAACTACTACCCGCATGTTTGTACAAGTAATTTGCATTAATTCATTACAAGATAAGCTCCATTGGCTTTCAAGAAACATGAACACCCATAAGTAAACGCGGAAAGGATTTAAATTAACTTTTCTAATATTGCAATATCTTAAGTTGGCGCCAAGCTTTCTTCGTTTGTGCTCTACGTATTCTGATATTTATTTCATCGCTTTCTACCTCATTCCCAAAGATTTCAAGCGACTCCTCGAATCCTATTAAGTTGTATGTATTGATTTTACTTTATGCTGTTTTTGTCTGTACGCGCTAAATGTAATTGGTTTCGATAAACAATCGGCTTCATCTACTTAATCAGATTTTTGTCATCAAAGCATTGTCTGCGATTTCAAGTATTATTCAATTACTGATTGGCTATGAAGTTTTTCTTAAAAAATATGATATTGCTTATGCTATTCCAAAAATATATTACAATACAAATAATATAAATAATTCGGATTGCAAAAAGAAAAAGGAAGCAATTTTCCTCCTTACTATGCGCATAGAATTTCAATTTATGAATATACATAGTAAATGATTAAATTATAACTATGATTTTGTGTATGCAAAGTGAAAATACAGCTCTTTTTCCAAAGTTGTCCAACCAACACTCACATATTTGGTGTGGATTGCCTCATATACACAGCCAGAAAAATAAAATAAAAATTATATAAATGACCGAAAAATAGAATAGTAAGTTTAGAATAACAAAATTTGCAATATGTTGGTTTTTTACATGTAAATATATCCTTAATAATACGCACTATAATTGCACAAAAGCATCTGCCTTCGAAAAAGCAGCGCTAGAATCGTCTGCCTTCTCTAGATTTATATTAAACAAAAAAAAAAAAAAAAAAAAAAAAAAACACTTTTCTGGCTAGGTCGACTTAAGGCCAGAAAAGTGTTTTTGTTTTCGTAATAAAAAGGTCGATAAAATCTTTATATTTTTTATACGTAAAGGAACCAGCCAATCAAGAGGCAGACATGATACATTTTTGTAATATTGCAATTTTTAAATGCGTCAGTAACTAATCTCAATCTGCCTGACGATAAAATCACTTAAGCTAGTACACATTATAAAATTTAAAAAAAAAAATATTTAATAATTACTCTTAACGCTGCTGCAAAAACGTCTGCCTCTGGCACTTATCTGTTTTTGTATGTCTACACATTTTTTAATACAAAAGTTTATTGCACCTTTTTCTTTACAGTTTTAAAGGACTTTCAATTAATAACGCAGGCATTTTTCGTACTATTTATATTACTTAGAGGTTCATGATTTTCAAAGTCTGCCGCACGATAAAATCATATAGAAACTTAAGCTTCGGCCTCATTTTTTTTTTTTTTTGAAGTTTGTGGAAACTAAACCAGATGTCTCTGCATGTTTCTAATAACATATTTGTTTTTGTTTCAGTTGCTTGTGGGGTTGGAGTGGACATTGAAATGCATGGCTACAAGACAGGGATTATTATTGTGTGAGTATTAAAGTTAATTCAGTTAATAAAATAAAATAAAATCAAATGATTTTGCTAAAACCTTGTAAATTGTTCACTTACTGCCTTAGATTTTAATACTATTTTTCTTAAATATTTCAGATGGGGCTCGCTTTTGGTGCTGCTATTTGAAATCAAATGGCTGATTAATATATTTCTTGAACTTTTATTTGCCAGGTAAAATTATATTTACTAAGACATAGCACATGATTTTATTTTGAATCTTATGCTATTTAAAATTAAAATAGAAAAAAGCCTGAACAAATTATAAATTAACAAAGAACTTTCAGAACAGAAATAATTTTAAGCGCTTCAAAAATATTTCTTGAACCTCCACACAAGCGCATACCACTCTGCTGGTGGCATCATATCTTTTAAATAACAGCCAAAAATTCACCATCTACGTTTGTAAGCCCAAAGATAGCATATATTATTTACATTATCAGTACTTTGGTATTTGCAATTTGTATATGGCCTTGTTATAATTAGATTTTTTTTCAATTTGAAGGTGTTGCTAACGTCCATATAAAACCTTGAACTTGACTGATAGTCTCTATTTAAGTAAATAACTAAAATTAATTCTGATAACAGTATGTATATCTTATCCAGGGCCGTCCAACCCAAAAGCTTCCATGAGCCATTTCGAACACTCAAAATCGATAGTGAAACTGCACATTGAATAAATTGAGAAAATTAAATGAAGCTTGTAAGGGAGTTATCTTTGTCAAAGCCAATAACTATTGTCAACTCTGGTAGGGTATAGTTGAATACCCTACCAGTGGCCGCTTTTGACTCGTCCAAGCCTGGTATTGCATGTCAAAGCCTGGGCTCTTGTAGGAATTGAACAATCCTTAATTGGAGGATTTTTGTTTTGAGAAAAATTTATTTTGGGGATAATTTTTTTATTTTGGGAAGGTCGGTAGTTCCTTCACAAAACTTTTCCAATCTACATGAACGATAGCGTGTGGACTAAGCTCTCTCAAACATTGCGCCGTATTTACATATTCCTTGTTCTAGTGATCGTTTCCATGAGAAAGTTAAAAACTTGTAAATTTTAATTGGTGGGAACGTATCAGTCCATGGCATATCCCCTAGCTTTGCATTCTTAACTTTCTTAAGTTCTTTATTTGTCTAAATTCACGCAGCATCTTCTTTCATAAAATATTGATTTTTGTCGCATTCACATGATTTTTCGCTCTTTTAATAGAATTATTACAAGTGCCACACCCACTTGTTCAAAGTCAAACATTTTTTGATCAAAACTTGTCTGTATCACTTTTATCAACTATCAATTTTGATTGTCTCTTACTTCAACGGCTCTCCCAGCATAGTGGTTTTGAGTAATTGCTTGTATGGCAGGTGCTACGCACACTTATTCAGAGTCAAACAAATTTTGTCTGGAGTTTGTCTGATTTACTGCTAACATTCGTTTTAATTTTTATTTAATTATCTGCTTAGTAAAAAATCTCTTTTAACATAAATGCGTTGGCCAGTCCTGATCTAAACCATTTGAAATTTTTGTGTTTTAATCAGAGTTTTGATAGGCCTTTTTAGTAAATCAGCTGTCAAAGAAAATTTCAGATAAGAGAGTTAGTTTTTTGCTTCTGGTGTATTGGCATTTATTTGTTTGTTTTTGCTAAAGTGCAGCTAAATTGAAAGTTCGCAATGAGATACTCTTTTTTTCCCCTTTTCAATGGAATAATTTTAGCTATTTGTCAACTTTTCATCCATTCTCAAAGTTGCGTTTTAGTTTAAAGCTAATGCTATATTTTATTAAGAACTAAGTTCGTTATATATCATCGATTAATATTATCAATGTATTGCTGAACGTTTATGTTTTATTGACCGGCAGATTATTTAATAATTTGTTTTTGGGAATTATTTCTTAAATGAGTAAAACGAATGTCACACTACCTCACCAACTCCGATAAGATTTTTTCGAATAATTTAGAGAGTTCACGTAGTTTCATAAAGTCATTAGTCATAAGCTCTATGTTTAGAAAAAATATTGCATGTGTGAGTGCCCCTATCACTGACCTATCGCTGCTAAAAATTCACTTTTCTTTTTATTCTCTTTTTTTCATATGATTTTCTCAATAAACATTTGTTGCTTACAAATATTTTTTGTCTTGCTCTTTTTTGGTACTAAGTATAATTAATAGAACATTTAAAAAATATGGGATGCAACCGCTATTTATCACGTAGCATAGGGTGTATTTCTTGTAGGTTTGGTTCTTAAATTGGCAACAGTGTTTCTAGTGATTGTCAGTTTGACAGTTAACAGATGACTTGTAGTCAGTAAGTTTTCCCATTTTATCACGAAGGGACAACAGCACAACGATTGCAAATTGTGAACATTTACTAAATTCACTAAAATGTTAACTTTAAATTCACTAAAATTTCATGTGAGTTTATGTTTCATTTCAATTCGAAACTACGACAGTCTAAAAAAAATACACTTAACAAATGTGGCATATTGTGACACCTTGTAAACTCCCTTGTTATATTTTATGAGACTAAGGTACGTAGTTATACGACTTAGAAATATGAGAAAAGTTATGTTCGAGTACATATAATTTGTACGAACTATCATCAATTTTATCCGGAAGGTGTTCGTTCACACCAAATAGCCAGTAACGAGAGAGCAAATGAGAGAGTAACGCGACAATTCGCTGAACTTGCTAGTTTTTACTGGATAAACTTTTACTAGTTAGAGTAAGCAAGCAAGAAAATAGATATGTTTGAAAAACATGCATATGTCGATTAAGTTAAGCTGGGAGAAATTTACAATTTTTTCCAGTTTTTGAGGGCATTTCTTCAAAAAAATCTGTAATCCCTAAAATTATTAAAAACAATCAGGTATTTCTATTAAATACCTCAGATGGCCAGTTTTTTTTAGATATTTCAAGATCTGTCAGTCCTAGAACGAAATTATCGGCATTTATTAAAAAATAAATAATATTGCATAGAATATTTTGCTTAGTTCCATTTATAAAGTTAAGCTTTTTGCTAGATAGCTGAAAAAGCCTATAGCCTTAGTAGCTAAACTCTATTATTATTCTTATTATCAAGTCCTGAGTAAAAACTGTTTTACTTAAATGTTTCTTATAAATAAGGTAATTTAAACAAAATATAGTTAGTATTTTTCTGGACCTATGGTTTTGATATGAACTATTTTGGGCACTCTTGCATTTGAGATAGCTCAATCGACCTTTTTTTTATTCTCTCAGTTTAAAGTGCTAAGAGAGATTCAGCAAAAAATAAAAAAAATACCTGAAATTTCGAAAAAATGTGCTAACATATCAAAATAGTATTTTCTTCTATCAATTATTTTTGTAATATCTTGATCACACTACTAATCTTTTATTTATTTATTTATTTCGAAAACCGGCACAACAAAGTTTGAAACCTTAAATAATTAAAATCATTACTTTACAAATAACAGTGAAAACTATTCGAAATGCCTTAATTGTTGGAGCTGCATTAAGGTAGCTGGTGGCTGGCGTTTGTCACCGTTTTATATTGCATTTGGAACAGCGCTCATCCTGTGGCCTCACAATCTATGGTTAAGCTATGTATCTGGAACGATGTTCATTATTTTAGCTGTTCTGCGACTATGTACGCTTTTAAGATTCAGTGGCAATCAAAAGGACGAAGGACTTTTACCGCAATGTGATTTTGAAAAGTAAGTGTTTTCGATATGTATTTTGTGCACAATCGATATAACTGAAATATATATTATTTTCTTTGCAGAGTGAACATCTATCCAGATGTGCCTGATGATGGCTATGCAGAAGTTTGTCCAAATCTAGAGGACGAAGAACCTATAGATGATGTCTGCTAAATTGCTTAAGATTTCAGTGAAATTAGCTTACTGTACTTTTAGTTTAATGTACAAACAAACAAAAAATATATATATACATATACCTTTATAACATTTTTATACGAAGCTGACAATAAAATTATAAATTTACTAGCAATTAAGAAACATATTTAAAGAGTTTAAAAACTTTTGATATCTCTGAAATTACTTAGGCACCTGAACTTTTTATTTTACAGTCGTTATAAGTACACTAAAAAGAAGAGTACTCAAAGCGAACTTGGGAAAGTAACCAAATTTCAAGGTCAACGTTGTAAGAAACCCAAAATAATTTATATGGAAAGTATTAAGCATGTTCGGAAAAATCTGCTATTAGCTATATAATATCTGTTCTCAGTGATATATGTAGTATATGTTGTTATTGAGTTATCAAGTGTTAAAATATATGCCCCAGAAAAAGATTACGTCGAATAAAAGCAGAAAAAATCATGTAAATTACTTGTAGTATTTCATTTATTAGCATTCTTAGTAACTTCATTATACTCTCATAATACATACATATATAACAGACTAAAACTACACTGTAACAATTTCTTAGTTTAACTCTAATCTCTTACAGTTTTCTTTATTTATAATTACACGGTTCATATACATACGAGTAGAGTGTATCCGTAATAGAATCAACTACAAACATAACATCCATATCCAAGAAGGATACTACTTTCTATCATTCTGTTTAGCACCTCAGACAAAACTTACCCATTTGTTGTTTCAACGTAGTACATACAGCAACGGTCTAATTAAAGTTTATACCTTTCCCAGCCAACATATTTCATATGATTTTAGTATTTGAACTACCCATTATGTCTAAATATCTTAAAATTAATAATAATATTTATACCAAACGTATGGAAATATTATAAACCGTATAAATCGCATGACGAATTGTCATATTTTATATGATGCTTATAAGACTTATAAGATTTTTATACGTTTGCATGAATACCTCTATTATTTAATGTTAGTTATGGCAAAATAATTTTATTTTTGCTTGTGGATTGAAAGTCAAATTGAATAAAAGAATTTGCTAAGCAAACTTATTTGTTTCTTTTTGACTTTTGAGGTAGATTCAAATGTACGACCTTTATTAAGAGGTCAGGCTGTGATATAAGTTCCCTAAGTCCATAATATTTTGTTTAAAGTCAGTGCGGACTTGAAATTTATTGTTTTCTTTTTATAAATAAATGGTACTCTCGGATAAATATGTACAATGTTCCGGATAGATTCTATTGTAGAATAAACAAGGTGTCTTAAATCCTTAAGTTACAAGACCTTTTTTGAAATTAAAAAAAAAAAAATATGACGTATTCGAGCATCCTATCATTGTCCTATGGATAAGACTCAGAGTCACTCTCTTATGCTCCATACCAGTGTCAGGCATGCTGCCTACCGTGGCAGAACTCAACCTAAGGCTGTGTTCTATACTCGTCGTATACGCTACGAAATACGATTCGGCACGACTCGATTATGTTCGGCTACTGTTTTGCGTATTATATTGTGTATCACTGACATGTTTTGGTTACGTGCATCTATGTAGGATTGCCTGACACTGCTCCATATGATTCTCTCAGATTTTTATTGTCTTATTTTATTTTCATACGGAATCCAACAATAAATATATCAAAAAAATAATATAACAAATATGACATACTATGACACCTTGTGAATTCCCTATATATTCTTGCTTTGCAATATGCTGTGAGCATTCATTTAGAGTTTTAGTTTTAAAATAACTTCTAAAATCTTATTAAATTTAATATACTGGTGGGTATCAAAAAAATAAATATTAATAAAAAAATCGGCAGTGAGTATTGAAATATGTTTATCGTATTATTTTAAAACCTTGTGGAAATAGAAAACCAAAAGCCAAAGAAAGTCAAAAACATAAATAAAAACAACAATAATAAAGAATATGTAATAATGTTTATTATATAATATGAAGTATGGTTTTGTAAAAATAATAATAATGAAATATAATTTCTTACATTTATATGTATGTATTTTGTATAAAATATATAATAAGAAATACACATAAAGCGGGATTTCGTTTTTGTTTTTTTTTTTTTAAATAAAAAGGACGAATAAAATACATTCACATTTTATTTTTAGAGCCAAGATAACATCAAAATCTCGGTTTGATTTTAATTCGATATCATTATAAATCAAAGGAGTTTACAAATATTTTAAAATAATTAACAAATATTTAAATAAATTAATGTTTTCTACGTCCTTCAAAAACTAAAATATAGTATTTTTATGCGAAACAAAAAAATTAAAAATAACTAAAACTGTACAACTAATGCCATTCCGAGCATTTTGATGACAACAACAAAAATAAAAAGAAGATACCACCTACCACAAATGCTTCTTCGGGTATTATTGCACTAGTCGTGTGTTTAATGATGAGCAAACGCACGCAAGACCAAGATCAAGGTCTTGAACTTGCAATCATTGCAGTGTCTTTGTTGTGGCCTTGGAAAATGTGCAATACATCATACCACGACCAAGACTAATTTAGCTCATCACTCAGACACAAATCATTTTTGAGTAAATGCTTATCAAATCAATTAAAAAAAAAAAAAAAATTATTAACTTTATAATCAGTGAATTTGACAAATTTTCTGTAGGATCATTGCACATTAGAGCCGCGCTTTTTCTTCGGGAACGCTTAAAATTACAACACTAGAAGAATATTTTAGTCTTAAAGAAAGAAGATAGAGGGTTGCTACCAAGTTTTTTGAAATTTAAAATTTTTTCCATTAAAATTAAGATAAATTTTTTCAAAGAAAATTTTCTTTGAGTTTTTATATCACTATACAATGCAAACATTTCAGTATCACGAGTACATCTTTAATTTTAAGCATTGAAAAACGTGACTGTTTATAAAGTTTTGTTTTTGTATTGCTTACACTTTTAGTATTTCAACAATTTAACTCAAAAACAAGACCACGTGTGAAGACCCCTTATATGAACTTGTGTTAATCGTTGTCAAAAATTGTAATATTCATGAGAAATATAACAACTTGAGAAAATAAAAAAAAAATATTTGATAAAGGGAGAGAGAGTTTAAGCTCTTACATTGCATGAAGCTTTTCCATTTTCTAAAATGCACACATAATTTTGACATCTATACAATTTGTGAAATCTAAGTATGCACAGATCGGCAGCTTTGAGACCGTCCATTAAATACGTGAGGTGTTGGTTTTTTTTTTTGAAAATTCGGACCCCTCCTCCCCTTGGTGAGATTTTGTGAGTTCTGACGGGACCCCCCTTCAGAGAGACTTTCCTTATAATTTTTAAAACTGCTATAATAATGTATAGTCTCTGCATTCAAAAGCTGACGTGAGATATTTATTGACCCCGCTCCCCCTTGGTGAGATTTTTCCGGATCCCCTCCCCCTTATTTTGACTCACATAATTTATGGAGGTCCCCTTTATAAAATCTGAGACATCATATATTTTGCTAAAAGTAATTGTTGGTTTTTATCACAGAAAATTAGACTTAAATATTCGTTTAAGCACGAAATTTTTTTAATGAGATTTTAAAAATTAAATATTTCAATTTTCCACACATATTAGGATGATGCAGAAAAAAAAAAAATTTTTGACATAAATCAATTGATGCGTCCCACCCAGGATCCGAAGAATAATAAAAATTGCCTTTTGAAATTTCAAAATCGAGTAATATTAACAGGTCGCTGGAATGCGCAAAAAGAGGCAAAATTTGAAGTTATCTCGCTAACAAGAGTCATAGCCTTAAGCTTCAATCATACTCCGTAGGGTAGGTGTTGGTAAATGGAAAATATGGGAAATGGTTGTTATGGAGAATCAAAATAGATGAAATAGAAAAATCCGTTTTTTTTTTTTAGAAAATACTGTGAATAACGTACAGATTGAGTATCAGTAAAATTTGAGAACCTATCATTGCCACTTTTTAAGAAAACCAATATTTTCTTAAAAATACGAATTTTCTTGAAACATAAATTTAAAATCTTTTTTATCACTACATATATAATTTTCAACGCAGAAATGGCATCTGGTTTTAATTTGATTCTATCATGCCCTATTTTAGGGATAAATGGGGTCAAATATGTCAAAAAAAAAAAAAAAAACACCGATTTTGATCATTTTCGCTCACTTGTACCACTTACTTTAGAGCATTTCTGAGTAGATAAGAATGAAATAGTGAACTTTCTCCTTTAAATATATTTGAAAAATTGCAAGCAAACATGATATTTGTTAACATAATTTGACTACTACATATGTATAGCCAAATGCATCAAGAACAGTATGTGCTGATATTGTACCCGATATCTACAAAATAGCACATATACGTATACTGTGCTATAAAAGTAGCCATAATTCTATAAATAAAAAAATATTGTGCGAACAGAAAATAAAAACTAAATTTTAAAGAGAAAGTTCACTACTTCAAATTTGTGTACTTAGAAATGTTCCAAAGCAAATTGTGTTCCTTGTTCAAGTGCATGAAAATGGTTAAAATCGGTATTTGTGATACATTTTTCCGCAATTATCTTAAAAACCGAGTGTGATAGAAGGAAAATAAAACCAGATCCGGACTCAGCGTCAAAAATTACTATGGAAATAAATAAAAAAATTACTAAAAAGTTTTAAAAATTTATAAGTCAAGCAATTTTGTATCTCAATTAAAAAAAAATTTCTCAATGATAAATTATAAAAAATTTTCGTATTTTTAATCTGAATGTTATTCCCCATATTTCCTAAAAAGAAAAAAGTTTATTTTATTTAAGTTCAACACTTGAATGCTACTTTTAATCGAACGCCTCCTCAAAATAACAATCTTTTAACTTGACGCCGAAATAACTTATTCCTCCGATTATTTTCCTAAGTGTACCTCATGTAAGCGCAGTTTTTTTTTTCGTGAGCACTAAGCTCTATAAATTTTATTGAAAAATAATGATTACTTTTTTTGCTATGCACCAGACATGCCCTCTGGGGCTAATTAAAAGAGCTGGAGATCGACTTGCACTTGATTAAATAAGCTAATGTCAAAATATGCAATCCCCTTTAGAAATCATCATCCCAAGCCATTTGGGTTGCTTTTCGATATTCTGGAAACTTATGAAAATAAGACAGCATTTCTTAGTAAGCATTAGGAATTTCACGCAAATAGTGTACCAAGTCTAATGGAAGAGCTATTCGAATAAGTTGCTTCTCCGGACTTAAATGAAATATGATATATGAGCGAATATATGAGCGATAATATGAGCGAAATAAAATGTAAGGGGTAGGTGATATAAGGCTCTAGAAAAGTTAGATTTTAATATTTTCTATTTTGCTTAGAACACCAATTAACACACGACGCACAAACTTTTGATTTTGTTTTTGAGTATCGTTAAATATACCAAACGCCGTATTTGCAATAAAGTAATTCGAACTTCGAACACATATACATTATTGCATTATTTTCTGGCCTATATAAACCTAAGAACCCTTTCAAAATCTACATAGGACGCAGTCGCACTCTCGACCGCTATGATTACTATAGCGTAAATTATGAAATTTTTCTTTTGAACCACAGCGTCAAAGCTCATTGTAGTGATCCCGATCCATTCGGATAATAAGAAAGAAACAAAGAGGTGATAAAAAAGAAAATAAATAATTTTGCATACCCGAAAAAGCGTGGCAGGATTGATTTATAAAATGGTTTTTTTTATAGATGTTCTTTGTTTTTTTGCTTTGTAAATATTTGTTTTCTTTTTTGTATGAAATTTAAAAAATTTGGTGGTACTTGCACTGATTGATAAATTTTTGGTTTTCTAAAAGATTTGTATTGCTTCTCTACTTGGGATAGAGTTGTTTTTCCTTTTGAATATAAAAATATATGCGTGTATTTAAAATCTGTCATTTGATTGGGTCTTAACTATCGGCACTTCAACAAGTGATCCACACTTGCTCAGAAGCAACATTTCTATTCTAGTTTCCAGATAAATTTTAAACAGAACTAAGTTTCTTTTTCTTTAAATTACAACGTTATTTTTGATTAGGGAGAGCGCATTTAGCGAATAACATTCCTTTATCTTACACTTCCTCATCATCATCATCATTATGTTTTAGGTCTCGATCCAACCATATACAATGTAGTATAACATTAAAATCATGGTCTTTACTAATAGAAGGAAGTGCACCATGCATCGCCAGCAGAAGGGCTAAGTTGTCCAATGGCGTTACAATTTGTGTGATGCGAGGCCACTATGGTTTGAATCGGGCTTATTGTGGGTGATGATGTTGGCAAACATTGGAAGCAATAGTTTAAGCCATAGTTATTATCCCAGAATTGCTGACCCTTACATTGAAAACGAACAGCAAACTCCAAACGTTGTCCTATGTGTAGTGAGTTTCCAAATAGGACAAATGTATATTTGTCCGAAAATCCATCACATGAGTTCTGCACATAGTTTGCCTGAAGATCGGCATAGCTACGCCAACCATCTAGTGTATATCTGATGTGTACTGATTTGTGGAAGTCCAAGTTACGCACACGCACTGAGCCGGTGATTAACTGATTGATGGGATCGGTGATGGCGGCATTCTCCAGCGATACTTGCTTTTCACGCACCAGATCAAGGAATGTCGTCAGACCACCTGGTTGTTGAAATAATGGCATAAGAAGCCTATCTGTTCTTGGACCTAATTGCATTGGTGGCTCTGAATCCATCATCTCGAGATCTTCAAACGCCGACTTTGGGATTGTTGGTATCTCATCGAGGAAAGTTTTAACATCGGCTAAGTCTAAGCCGAGAACATCGGCGAAACGTACAATTTTCTTGCGTCCTGGCGTGCCTGGTGGGGTTTTACCAGTTTTCAATGAAGAACAACGACGCACACGCTGCGGTCGACAATCGTCTTCGTCATCAGTAGTGTCAATTACTGAATGATGTAGACGGGTAGTTTCATTCTTGACCACTTCTACAGTCAATTTTTTAGTTTCCTCAGTTGGACTTTTAGGAGATTCAATCTGTAGTGTTGGTTCTGGATTTTCTATGTACAGTTTTATCTGAGATTCTCTGCATCCAGCATGATCCACTACATCTTGCCCTTGTGTCGGACTTTCTAGCTCAGTCGTTTCGATTTTTAATACTTCATCTCCATTCTCTAAATGACCATTGGTAATCGTATGAGTGACTTCAGAAGTTTTAATATCTGCACTTTCTGTATCAGAAGAATTGCTGATTTCCGCTAGGAGCACATTTTCTTTTGGCGGTTCTTCTACGCTTGACATAAGTGCGTCGCTCAATATAATATTACATACAACGCTTGATATATCATTTGCTGCGTTTGTCTGCTCAACAGGCTTTGTCACATCTACAAGATTGGTAGGGGTCATGCATTCAGTTTCGTCTTCCGATTGTGACACTATCGTTAGTGCTGTATTGTGTTCAGTTATCTGTTCACTTTGCTTTTGAAGTTCGGTAATTATTTCATCTTGTACCCTTACCATTTCTAATGTCACTAAATCTTCATTACATTTCGGCAACGTTTCTGTCTCTGCTGCAGTTTCAGTTACATTGTTTCCCATAAGTGGTAGTGGTTTTGCCATAAGTTCTTCAGTGTTTTTCTCATCTAGTTGATCATGTTTGATTTCATATTCTTCGGTATCGAAGTCTTCATGACTATGTCCATTTGAAAGTCGCTCCTCTGTGGTTGCATTACCATTTAGTTTTAGGGAGTTGACATATTGAAGTATTTCTGTTCCTGGTAGGGGTTTTCTGGATTGATTTTGATTTCGTAATTTCTCAGAACCTTCGACCTCAAAGCATGGACCATCAGTTGATCCTTCACTACTTGCCGCCGAAGCACAGACATATCCTGATTCTGGCGCTGATGTATGCGGTGTATTGGAGGCGGTTTCAATTAGGCGCAAATACTCACATTCATCGACCGGACTTCCGGGACTTTCAAGCTCACAATCGAAATCGAAGAAAGAATCTGATTCATGGCGCAATGGCTGGAGGTCAGTCACTGTTTTTTCGGATTCATGTGATGTCATCCATGTACTATTTGAGCCACCATTTATAATGGGCTCATCTTCTTGTGATATAGGATCCTCATCAGTCTGGAATAAGAAAGAAAAAGGAGCAATTAGACATTATTGTAAGAAACTATGTTATTTTGCGTTATTGTTTGGGACCATTCAAGATCGCTCAGGAATTAAAAGCTTATTTTATAAGGAGCAAATCTGTTGCAAATAGCAAAGCGAACATGATCAAAATGTGGTTAAGAGTCATCATATCTTCATATGAATAGTATCTCTTTATCTAATGTCACGTTAATCATCTGTATCCTTCATTGAGTGTACGACAGTTTTTCATCGCTTAGTCTTTGCGATCGATTTTATGCACTTAAAAAAAATAAATAGCAACACAACTGCGCTGCAATAGAAAATATAAATAAACAGATAGAAAATATAGCAGGCATAAAATGAGCCATACTCCACCATATGCGCTATAATTTAGAAACGAAACAGTAACCATTAGAACTAGTTTCACAGCAAGTAGAGTGGGAATATAACACATACGTACGTGCGAAACGGCATACAGCGAATACTAATGTAAGAGCGAGATGCTTGTGTAAGACGTTTGATACGAAAAATCAGTAGACTTCAGGATTGCACGAGAATGCTCTAGGATTTTGTATAAGCCAGCATCGTCTATCATAAAAGGAGTTGCGTTTTGACACGTGCGTTGGGGATTGTAGATTACAGAGCGAAGTGCGAATTATTGAAAGTATTTTAACTAATCCATGGTGATGTAAATTATTTTATAACGACTGAACTATTTTTGAACCATACACTTAATTTGTACAACATTGTTTTGGTCGACGGTAACACGTGCCAACAAATAGTCATTTTTTTAATGTCAACAAAAATGTTTATTTTAAGAAACCTTAAATGGTAATTAAATAATAATGTAGCAAATTGCCAATATTTTGAATAAATTACTTTTGAAGCAATTACTTTTAAGCAGCGTGGTTCAGTTTGGAATACAGATATTTAAGGAGCCGTTTTCCTGGCATAAAATTGCATGAAAATTGGGGTATGTCTTCAATTGCTGTCTTACGAAAATTTTTCTAGAAAATATCCATAAAATGCTCCATAGCAGTGGTACTGGAAGAATAGTAAATGGATACATTTTTTTTTTCTTTTTATGAGGAACAAGTTTGCCTCTGACATCAGGGGCCCTACTCTTTATTAATTCAATTGCGATACGATTTTGTTGGAATTCGCATTATGGAGTAGGGCCCCAAACCTTTCAGTATCTTGTTAAAAAAAAAATCTTTGTATCAGATAATTCTGTGGCAACAAGCAATAACAGCTTAAGTCGATCTACGATGACGATCCGATACAATATAAGTCACATACTTATAAACAAAACTTATGTTGATTTGCCTTGTAATCAAAAATCGACTTAAGCTGTTATTGCTTGTGACCACAGAATTATTAGTATAAAAATTTTTGTATGTAGTGTTAAAATAAAGAATTCTGATTAAGTGAGAAACTGCTCACAACACATTGTTCGAATACATAAATTAAGAAATTTTTGACCTAAGCTGAACAACAAAATCTTTAAGAAAATCAAACACATCATACATATATACAATAACTGCAATTACGATTCATTTCATTCAGTTACGCTTTTAATTTCATTTCTTATGCATTTTATTATTTTTAAATACAAATGCATTAATAACACTTGATTGTGATTGTAACACTACTGTACAAAAAAAAAAAAGTAACAGAGTTCAAAGTTCACATTTTTTTTTGTGATATTGCCCACTGATATTGAGATCAATTCAGAGTAATTCAACAAAAACTGAAAGAGACGGAGAAAAAATATTTGGTTCTAAAATAAATGGCGTAACTTGATCGAATTCATCGGTCAGAGGTTTTATCGAAAACCTTGTAAATCGATTTGCATTTGCAGGGCAAAATTTTTTGATAGGCTGAACATGGTGCGAATTTTCCGAAAATGATAAATTTGATGGCGTAAAATATTCACTTGTCGAATATTTTGGCGAAGCATTTACAAACATTCATTAAAAATATCGACTTTTTCCAGTTATTTAAAGGTTTGGTATAAGTCATATAGAATTTGATATTTATTGTGTTGGCAAATAAACTGCATAATAGAGGTTTTATATTCCCACCTTGATGCCTTGGACAACGCTCTATGAATAGACCGTATGATATCAAAGGATCTCAGCTCCAAACATTATTGCAAAAATTCCGGAATGTCTCAAGAAGTATGACGAGAATTGATGACGAAAATGGTCACACTGATGAAGACTAAGAAAGTTTTTGTTCCTACAACGACACATATGTTTTTTGTGACAGATGGTTACAGGAACGTTAGTAGTAAATGAGACTTATTTTTTGTTTATGCGGAAAATATGTCATGGACTTTTCGATGAATTTCTATGTGCCATGGTTTAATATTCAAATCGTTCGTCAATTTCGTTAACAAGTTTAGTTGAGGTGTGGACGAACGGAACGGCACATGTCCAGTTGCTAAAAAATTTCGAAATCGCAAAAAACTGTTTATGTCTCTGAACTTATCACATTGACTTATTATGATCATGTCAGTTCGTGCTACTATTTTAACTCATTCAGACCCAAAAAAAAAAAAAAATATTTTAAAAATGTTTAAGACTTTAAGAGAAAACAAAAAAATGGACATAGACTAAATGGACATGTGTCTTTTTGTTTAACTTTTTAATGGGCATATGCCTTTTTGCTAAACACTTTAATGGACATATACCTTTTTAGAAAACCCTTTAATGGATATATGCCTTTTTGTCAAACTTTTTAATGGAGCAAAATTTATTTCGCTTACAGTTCTCTGCATTTTGTATACAAAGCAATAATAAGATTAAACTGGCAGACTGACTTTAGATTTGCATATTTAATTGCGTTCCACTTCAGAACGTTGTGAAAACCTATAAAAAAAAACTGGTTAAAAAATATAAATATTCACAAGACATGTGTCTTTTTGCAGGAAAACCTTCATTTTGCTATCAAAAAAGTATGACATCTATTGCTTTTTTGAAGTGCCTCAGATTGAAGTTCAGTATAATGGATACGATTTTATCAATAACTCAAAGCGACCGACCATGCTCATGTGCCGTTCTGTTCGCCCACTTCTCAGCTATTAATAGTGCCAGGCCATCTTTCATGCAACGTTTAGTTCCGGTTAATATTGGACTTGATGCAATTGATAGAGAAACATATATTAAAATACATATTACGGAATTTGTGAATCATTTATATAATCACAAGCCAGGCATACAGCTTCATCCACAAAATTAACAACTTTGAAGGTCTTCGAAATTATTTTCCACTTTGAAAAAGCTTGTGCTTATAGTTGCTCTTGATGTCTACATACTTGATATCTAAGGTCCGTACTTCTCAGATTATTTTAACAATGATGCTGCTATACTTGAAGTTGATTTTGAAAGAGATGGTGAAAAGATACGAAGTTAGTTACAAGAAAATTATATTATCAAAGTTGATCGAGGATACCGAGACAGTACAGAATTATTAGCCCGTTTAGGTATAGCACATAAAATGCCATTATTCTCGAACCATAATCAAATCAAGATAGATTGCCGAAGCTAGAAATGGTCACATTAAATCCATTTTTAAGTTTCTGCAACAAATGATTCTTATTCAGCATGTTCCAAGTATCGGAGAATTTCTATCAGAGTTGCCAAGTTGAAATAATGCAGTTCCCGGACTGAAAATTAGACTTTATTCCCGATTTCGAAAGGTTACAAAACATTAGCTTTGGATTGCTTACAAGCCAAGTGATAAGATTAAAGGAGAAGTAGACGAAGAAAATCGAGATGAGGAGCTTATACTTTGCAATTGCTGTACCAGCCAATCAAGTGCACTTACTGTCGGAGGTTGTGCTCATATCAACAGTGTCCCAATAGCAGCAAAAACGGCCAATATTCAATAGTTTGGTTAAAATTGGGTCAAAATAATTATTATATACGTAATCAGCAGCTTACAAAATTATTATATCACGTTCGCATGTTTCGTGAAATCGTTTTCTAGTCAGAATACGTACGCAAAAATAGTTTTTTTTTATCAGGTTTTTAATTATTCCACGCTCTATAACTCCGAATCTATTGATTTTTGAACTTTCTCCTCATGGAGACTTTTGCTATGAAGTGATATTAAAGTTTCAGCAAATTTGACCTAGAACTAATTTCCATATATTTAGGGCGAGGTCCTATTGTTTGCAAAAATGTAGCAAGTCCGCCGTCGCGAGAAAGTCACACTTCGTTAGTAAATGCGGTAGCGCTTTGCTATCAAATTGGTAGGCGATTTTGGACCACATCTAATGCGTCTATTTTTGTGCGCAATTTATCGCTCAGATGCACATTTTAAGAACCACTTGCATATGCAATCATAATGCAAGTGCTCAACTATGCACTTAAGTGAAATTTTGCAAATATCTTGGGAATATTTCCACATTTGGAAAAACTTTTTTAATGGTTTTAAGTATTATAATGCCAACAAAAAATGTTATGTAGTCTATATTTGGAATTTTACTATATAGCTTTGAATGAGATACATGCAATTTTTATGAAATCAAATATATAGGTGGTATACAGTAGTGTGCAATATTATTAGACCCATTGAGAAAAACACCATATAACAATATTATTATTGCTAAAAATGGCTATATAAGTGGTATTCGGTCCTTTAAATATTAATTATGGAATCGTGACATATAAAATGAAACACATTTACTTGATCCAAAGTATTTCGGTATGGCACACCACTGTATGTACTTGTAACAAGTTATCTTTGAACAAATATGGTCAAAAACTCACCAGTGGTACAGCTCGCTGTAGCGCAGTGGTAGAAGATCTATTACACTGTGTGCAACAATGAGACCTACATGTTATAGGAACATCGACTGACATTATCTAAGGGTAATTTGGGAGCACAGAGCTCAAAACAAGAAACTGTTCAGCCAGAGGTAGATTTGGAAGAAAAGACTGCGTCAGATCATCCATTCGTCGCTCACGATGGAACTGTATGGGTATTACATAAAATATTATGGCCCTCGCAGATTCCTTCTACACAGAATTGTGGGACAAAGAGAAGCTCTGCATTGCACGACTTCTAACATAACGGTAGACAATTAACCCTGGTGCAATCAAGATGTGCAAATTACTCATCATAGTAGAGTTTGATTTATATCTTGGTATTTTAATTACTGCTGGACTTGGAAAACTTTACTAACCCATTGTATAGAGCAATTATGGGACTCAATAGATTTCGAAGCATTACAAAATATATTCGTTTTGACAACACAAATAATCGTACACAGAGATGGCCATTAGCTTTTTTCACAACATGTTGGATGTGGTTGCTTTCGCGGCGTACATCAGTTATTCAATAAAACAGCCCATCGTTGCTAAGATCTGCTTGAACATGTCGTAAAAATCTTCAAAAGCGTAAGCAAAAATCTTTTTTATCTATGTCGTGAAACGAAAAAATGTCAGAAACAACATACTTGGATTGCAGTAATATATTTCAACCCTATATATAGTAGCATTACTTGATCAACCTTCAACTTTCAGGCATTACTTTTAAGATGAAGAACAGTACATACTAATAAAACAGAAAGGTAAACAACTGTGTGGTATTCCAATTGCAAATGGCATCGTCATGTCAATTGACTTGCACATCGACACTAAATGGGGGATATGATAATTATCAAAGAAATCGTAAATATTTCACACAAAGTAAGAAGTGGGAAATATTATTCCTCGAGTTACTATCAGGAACGTGAACCGGGTAAAAAATTTGGTCGGTTCGGTTCGGTTCAGCGGTTGGAACTGTTTTTGCACGTTTGGATTGGTTCGTCGAAACTGATTTTTTTTTTTTGAACTGGAGTTTCAGTTCGATTCAACGGTTTGGGAATTTAAAAAAAACCATGCACATTTGTGTTATTTTTTTCCCCCGAAAATAAGCTTAAGGGTGGAAAATGCCCTCTCTACCGCAACCTGGGTTGCTGGAACATCAAAAATAATTTGAGCTAATTCAGAAAATTCTTTGTCAGGGTAGTTATTCCAAAAGTTCAAAACATCAACATTATTTGAAAGCCGATTTGTACAGGGTGTTTTTTTTAGAGGTATAGAGCTTCGAATTGAAATAAAACACAAGAAAATCGTTTTAATGTCCATCAATTTGGCTTTATTGGAAGGATAATTTTATGCCATTAATGTTTAAATATGATTTCGGGCATGTGGCCGCCGCGGCTGGCTCGAATAAAGCCAATTCTACAGGTCCAATTTTGAACCACTTTTTCGAGCATATGGGGCCGTATGTCGGCAATAACGCCACGAATGTTGGCTTCCAAGTCCCCTAACGTTTCTGGTTTGTTGGCGTAGACGAGCGACTTCACATATCCCCAAAGAAAATAATCCAATGGTGTCAAATCACACGATCTTGGTGGCCAATTGACAGGTCCATTCCGCGAAATTATGCGCTCATCGAATGTTTCCTTCAATAAATTGATTGTGACGTGCGCTGTGTGGCATGTAGCGCCGTCTTGTTGGAACCACAACTCATCCACATTCATGCCATCCAATTCGGGAACAAAATAGTCGGTTATCATGGCTCTATACCGGTCTCCATTAACGGTAACTGACTCTCCAGCATTATTTCGGAAGAAGTATGGCCCAATGACTCCACCAGCCCATAGAGCACACCAAACAGTCAGTTTTTGTGGATGTAATGGCGTCTCAAGGGTCTCATGTGGATTCTCTTCACTCCAAATGCGGCAATTTTGACGTAGCCATTCAATCAAAACTGAGCCTCATCACTGAACAAAATTTTGCGATGAAAATCAGCATCGAGATCAATCTCATTTTCGGCCCATACACCAAAATCACGACGCATTGCATGGTCTCGCGGCTTTAATTCTTGCACAAGCTGGATCTTGTAAGGTCGCAAAGCCAAGATCTTTGCGCAAAATCTTCCATAAAGTTGATGGACAAAGCTCCAATTGCTGTGCACGGTGGCGAATCGATTCATTCGGGTCCTCTTCAACATTTTGCTCTACAGCGGCAATTGTTTCTTCGGTGCGCACTGTTCGACGTCTCTGCGGATGCGTATTATCACATAGAGTAAACGTAGTGCGAAAACGACCCATGGTTAACCGAATTAATTGCTCTGATGGACGATTATGTCGACCATAAAATGGACGGAGCTTGCGGTAAACTTCGCGAACTGAACCATTATTTTCGAAATAAATTTGCACGATTTGCAAGCGTTGTTCTTTTGTCAACCTGTTCATGATGAAATGGCAAACCAAACTGAACATAAATGACATTAGAGTTGCCAGATTTGACCATAAAATGCCAGTTTTATCTCTATTCGAAAAACAAACCTCTAAAAAAAACACCCGTTATTATCAAACGATTTGATTTTATCTATTGATGATTAATTTTTGAACTCTGTCTCATGCTTCCTCATTTCTTTCCAAATTTCATCAATTTAACAAAAGAAAAAATAAAAAAGTGGGGAAAATTTGTTTATTGAAAATTGGTCAGAATGAACCCTCAATTCTTTATAAAAAGTGGTTGGGTTTTCGGTTCGGATCAAACATTTATGGAAAATTTCGGTTCGGTTAATGGTTAAGTTAATTAGTAAAACAAAAGCGGTATTCCGGTTCAGAACCGGTTCACGTCCCTGGCTACTATAAACAAGTTGCTGGTTACTTCGTACAATTTTGTACTTCCGATTTCTTTTAAGGCAAAAATGACACTAAATATTGATGTGTGAAATAAAAAAGAAAGACATACATACTTCTCATACATACCCGATGAAAGACTATATGTGCAAAATTATATCTTCCAAGTTTTAGAAATTATACTAAAGAAGTTTGTGTACAATTTGTGATTTTCTAACTCTTATTATTGTTTAGGTACTACGTGTTTATTGATACAACAATTAAGATTATCTAAGCAACTTTATTTTCAGAAAAAACTTTCTCGAGTCTATTAAGGTTCTCCTTGAAAATAAATTTCACGCAGTTGAAGTTGTTTTTGCTTTGAATGCTTCATATTATTAGAGAGTTATTTGGCATCAAATTGTAATTTTTTCTGAAATTCGATATAGAGTAAATTCGTTAATTTTGTTTCTTTCGAAATAATTTTTTTTTTTTTTTAATTTAACTTGTCCCTTAGATGATAACTACCCGAAATATCCTAAAAATAAGACGCCAACTTTTGAAATTTTAGAAAAATATCATTTGCACTCACTCTGTAGCGTGAACAGAAAATTGGTGCTTGAAACTTTTTCGTAAAATTGAAAAATCATTTTTTCTTAGTACCTCCCTACATTTCAAGGAAAATGTTCAAAACTTTTTTATCACTTTAGTTTAAAATTTTCATTTCCTTCGATCAAAAATTGCAAGAATTAAGAATTAAATTCTGTTTTATTTTTACCTGTGATCCTAACGTTTTAAGCTTGGAGGAAAGTCTGCGAGCAAATGCTTCGGCTCTTCCGCGACATGATGACATTCCTAATGTTGGTATAATTGATGTAAAGCCACAGGGCCTAGTATCAGGAGAAGAACTAAGTGCAAGTGGAATATCGCCGGGTCCGTTCATTTACGTCAAACTGCAACAATCTTAAAATATCTGGAAAAGAAGAGCCAAAACAAACAAATAATTAAATTGAAATAAATGAAATGTTAAAAAAACTCAGTGTTGTTTTAAGTTATTTGGCTTAAATAAAAATATAAACAGAAATTTAATGGAGAAAATCATGTGAGTAATACAAAGTATTATTAAAAAATTAAAATTTTTTTATGTGGCAACGAAATATTTCATATACTAAATGAGCAATTCTCAAGAATATTTTTAATTCTTAATTTTTTTTTTGGTTGATCTTTTTTTTCAAAATAGAGAAAAGAACAATTTCAATATGCCAGTACTTTTAGTAATGAAAAAAAAAAATGCAATTTACACGTTTTTCATACATCCTGAAAGATTTTACAAAAATTACTATTTTCCGAACGTCATGCAAAAGCAGAATCGACATTAATGCATTTTATATTTTGGGCATTGGCTCAATGCCCAGTCGCTTTCTTGCAGAGAAATTTTTTATTTTGTAACAGATTTTAAATGTTATTCTTAGCTGACTATAAGACGTGATAAATGCGATCTTTTTTTAGTACGCAATGGTCGGTCGTCATTTCTTAATTACTCATTATCTACGACACACGATTTCAGTTATATTATGAACTATGTGCATTTATAAGATTTGTTTTTTTTTTTTGGATTCTGAACAATTTTAAAATCAAAATTGATTTATATTTAGCATTAAATAATCATGAATTATTATTAAAAAAGTATTGATGTATGTCATCTGTTTACCATATCCGATGAATATAAATTTTACAGAAAATCTGTAATTACGAAATTACTTATTTTCCAGTGTGCCAAACAGATCAGTTTCGAATTCGAAACGGACTCGCTTCTTAGTATATTTTATCCGAAACCGTTTTGGATCCGTCTCGAACTCGTTTTCGTATGAAATTCCTCTCGAAAAAGCGGAAGTATCGTCCGCTTTATCGGATTCGTCTCGAACTAGGAACGGACTTCTTATACGGATCCTTTCCGGATTCGCTCTGTTTGTGAATAAAACGGATCCGGAACGAATTTGTTTATTGTGAATCAAACAGATTCGGGACGAACTGTTTTTTTTTTAAATAAAACGGATTCGAGACGGACTCGTTTTTTAAAATATAACGGGTTCGAGAGAGACTCGGTTTTTTAAGCAGCATCTACTCGAGACTGACTCGTTTTCTTCAGAGTCCCGTCAACGCATAAATAAACGGAATCCGCGCTGACGCATCCGTAACGGGTTTGAAACGGATCCGCCGCATACGTTTTTGTGCACATTGGGTTGTGATTGGTTTAATGCATGAGTTGGACTCATATTTCGGAAATGGAATTATGTATTGAGTGTCAAACTCAGATTAACATGCTATCAAATAAAACAATAAGTTTTAATTAAATTTATACAATGATAATAAAACGTTTAGAGAAAAATGAATTCAAAGTTTACCCTCACCATATGTTACTATGAGTGAGTGGGCGATTCAAACGAAATACCATTTCCATTCTGAAACTTTTTGATGTGTGGTATGAATGAATATCTATGACAGAGTAAATTGGCTGAAATGTGACAATAAAGCATCACTCTTGTGTTACATTTTCGACATTTTTGATTTTCAGCGAAATTTTTTGAATTTTAATAATTTTTAGGACTTTTTTTAACATTGTCAACATTTGTCAACTTTTTGATTTTTTTTTTGACTTGTTTTATTCTTTCCTACTGAAAACACTGAATTGCCCATGACGGCACTCAAATCCAAAAAAAAAATATACAAATTTACGTTCAAAATCGGCTAAGTTCTTGAAGTAATCCAGTCAGATTCTGAAATCGAAAGATTTTTTATACAACAATAGTCTTAATGAGACTTTGTGTTCTAGTAAAATAACTAATAAAAAAATTCACTATTCAAGTATTTATTTAATTGTTACCTCATTTTGTTAACAGTGAACATATGCTGTTTTGAACGCCCGCTCTTCAAATGTTGCAATTAAATGAAAGAAATTTTGTTTTTGACATATTTTTTCGACATTTTTGCAAAAAGATGAGCTCCTCTGATTTTCGAAAAAAAGAAACAGTTTTTGAGTCCTAGAAATATATTGTGTTAAGCTTATTTTTTTTTGTCTTTCATGATATCACCATATGTCAAGAAATACATTTTCGAGAGAACAAAATAAGTCAACGAAATTTGCATAGCATTGGCATTTGTACAAAAAAGCCATTATGTTCACTTTGACGTCATTATGTTGATTTATGAACTGAAAGTGTTAGAGAGATAGGGTTGCCAGGCTATATTGCAGTTCCAAAAAGAAATGTAAAAAATTCACTTTTCTTCAAAATAATAATATATAAAATAATTTTTTCGACAAAACTTAACTGAATTAACTATCTAGCGATCGGTACCAATCGCTTAGATCGGGCGAGTGGTTCCAAAGTTAGAGCAAAAAAAAAAACTACGTATGCGTTTTATGTTCCAGTTCGGTATATATTTATTTTGCTCTAACTCTAATACTAGGTACCTCATCCAGGCAAGTTTTGTCGAGTGTTAGTTTTTCCATTTTTCAGCATTTTAAATAAATTTTTTATAATTTTTTTGTAGTTGCAATTAAATCTGGTAACCCAGGCTCGATCTGATCAATTTTGGTGCCGTATATGCTTAGAACAAATAAGCGCATATGGGACGTTTCACGTTAACTGGATCACCTGAGCGCCTAAAAAATATAAATATTTGTAATGAGGCCTACGCCAAAATCTGCTTCAGAGTCTAAGCTTTTAAGTACCGTTGGACAAATTTGAAAATAAAAATACGGCGTTCACAACGGAAAAGTTCACATAAAATTTTTTGTAAAATATTGAAATATTTTTTACATGACTTACAATATTTTTGGATAGTAAAAAACCTGAAAGTTTTTAGTTTTTGATAAGAACAAGTTTGGTCAGAATTTCACTTTTCAACACTTTTTTATCCTAATTTTCAGTAAAAATCAGTCAAAATATTCAGAAAAATATATATATTTTTTTTATTTTACTGTAACAATAAACATTAAACAATAAACATTATAATTCCCATGACGTCATAAACATAAATGCGCGAAAAAGGTAAATATCGTAATAAAATAACATAAAAAATGTTTGTGTTTTTTGACCAATTTTTAGAACTTTAGTACTTTTTCCTAATACACTCAGAAAATAAATTTGGTAAATGTAACCAAATTTTTACCAAATCTCAGGTTAGAATTTTCTAACCTGGTGGCTCATGTTGTTGAGTCTAACTAACCTAGGAATCAGGTTAAATACAATATTTTCTCAAAAAAAGGAATTCTAATTTTTTTTTTGTTTTCCCCCTTATTACTTTGCTTATTAATTGTAACTTTATTTTTGTTGCATTTTAAAAATTTCAAAGAGAACTCAAATTTTTATTTGTCACCGACAAGATTCGAACTTAGGTCTCCTACGTTATGTCACTGTTCAGAGGCTCGCACATCTTAACCAACTGAACTACTCTTATTAAGGAGGGGGTAGGGTTTTGGCGCTACATTTTTGGCATAAGTTTAAAAATGTTTTTTAGCGATACGATAAAAGTAAATTGATTTATTTAAAGAGCATATAAAAGTACAATATTTAAAGAGTATTCTGTAAAAATTTAATTAAAAAATATTGGAAAATAAGCCATTGGCAGCAAGTTTCCGCGGACGCCTAAAAAAAAAAGGTGGTTATCATCTGAAATCAAAAAAAAAAACTTTCTTTAGCTTATAAGTTTTTTAAAGTATTGACGAAGAGTTTTTTTTCTTTGACGATTTTTAAAATTTTGGCAAAAAAACGATTTTTTTTTGGAAAAAAAAGGCAAAAATCAGCACGTTTATTATTGCAGAACTGGTTGTAATGAAAAAAAAAGCCCTCGTCATTACCTGGGTTTATATGTATTAAAGGAGTGTGTCAAATTTCAAGAAAATCAGTCTAGTAGTTTTTGAGAAAAAGTGTCCACCGACTCTGAAAAGTTAGTTTCGAGGAAATCACTTTTAAAGTTTTAGCACTGTCTTTTTTTTCATATACTTACACAGAATCATCGAGACTCAAGACACTGTATCTTCGTCAGTTTTACTCCAATTGACCTCAAATTTCAACAGGATACTTTTGAAGATTTATACTATTAAATAAAACAACAAAAAAAATTGGAAAAACAAAATTTGGCAAAACCCTACCCCGCCCTTAATATATTGCGTGAAACTAAAAGAATATAAGTACTGCGCATGTAACAATACAGATTGCCTAGGTTCGAACCCCACTGGATGCAAGAAAGAAATGTTTTTTTTTTAATTAAACATAATTCCATAGAACAATTTATCAGGTTAATGTGTTACCTGACACAGGTTAGACATTTTTTTCTGAGTGTAGCTATTTTTTATGAAAACTATTATAAAAATTGAATGAAAAATATAATGTAAATACATGCATACGTACTGGAACAGTTTTATCATTTAAAGATACCTTTTTATTGAATACGAAGAAAATTTTCTCTTAAAATAAGAATACCACATTTTATATTTAAAAATCAGTTTTCATCGGATGCAGTTTTTTAATGTTTTTTTCACTTTTTATACGTTTTCTTACTTTCGGAGTAAAGTTTATTTTGTTTTGAGTGATTGCTTGATCGATTGATATTTAATCCATTAATTCTATAATACAGCCGATATTGTTAGCTTCCAAATGACACTTCACAAATCAAAGTTGTAAAGATAATACTTTAATGCACATTTTTTTTTTGTACACTTTTGGGCCCAACCTTGCAGCCTTTTCTTAAAAACTTTGTAACTAAAATTTTGAAAAAATTTGAATGACAACAATCAAAAAACAGAAACATCGAATCCCTTGAGAAGTGTCGTCAACAGTGATTTACGTGATTTTTCTACAGTATTTTTCCAACAATTTTACGGAGACCTAATTGAATTGTTTACCTTTATAAATAAATAACATTTACGGAGCATCTACTTATTGGCTGCTACCAGATGTTGATATTTTTTAGTTTATTTTTTTTGTTTTTTCAAATTTGAGAGCTTAGAGAAAGACGCGCAAGGCGAGGCAACAAACGTATGTTTCCTATGCTAACTGCCAACCCAATCGAAATTGTTAGAATCGTTGGCCAAGTTCAAGGACAATATTGTTTTGGCAGTATGCAGTATCTTACGGGTATTTTCAATTTTTAATTGAAGAGCAAATAAAGTAAGAGATAAAATAAGAAAAAAACACAATTGCGATGCATTGATTGTGCTTTCTGTTTATGAAATCAAAAATAGAGGAAGAATCTCAAAAAAGTCTAATGATTCGGTTCGTCTCTCTTTTGTCGGCAAAAAACAGCAGATGTGCAATTCAGGTGTTTTCTATGTCAGTGTGGGTGGTGTATGAAACACAAAATTGCAATGACGTCAGATTATTTAGATGAGAATTTTTATTTGACGTTGGTGACATGGTGTAGTAAATAAACGTCATGGATCTGATGTCAATAGTAATGTGATCGAATAAATTTCGTCATTTAAGGTCACAAGTTAATTTATTGATCAACACTTAGATAAGTTTAGATAAAATATAGCAATTAATGAACTTTTTAAAACATTTTTAGTATGTACATTAACTCATTTTTATTTTTTATAGTTACCGGCTTGAGGTTAGAGAGGCTCATAAGCATAATTGCAAGAAACAATAAGAAAGTTTTAAGTCTATATTTCTTATAAAAATAGTTCAGAATTTCGAGAAATGATTTATTTCTACGCTAAGTTACATGGCAAGTTTTTCAGCGACTTACATTAACATAATTTATTTTAGAATGATTTTGTTTGCGCAGTTTTTTTAATGTGCCATAAATTCAATAATCAATATTTTCAAATGATTTTCTATGTTTAATGCTATTTTAAGAAGAAAATTAATTATTTTTTCTATATTTCCTGACATTAATGTTTTCATGCGATATATTTATTTTTCTCTAAATTTCCTCATCTCTTAGTTGTCATTAAGGAAAGCGTACGCTTATGAGCAATGAAGTTTGCAACAGTCAATTAATCTTTGGATTTTAGTTGCGCGTGTCATTTTTTATTATAAACTACAGCGTCCGCAAAAAAAAAACAACACAAAAAACACGAACAAATATACCAAATTATTTAAAATTAAATGGCAGGCATAAAACATCACATGTGATATACATATATCCAATGGAAATAGAACAAAAAAAAATTATTATTTATAAGAATTAAAAATATGTCATCAGAATATTTAATAGTAAAATGGATTTGAACAGATTGACAGTTGAATATATGTGTGTACAATGAAGACAACGACAATAAAGTTAAAAGTTAGGTGTTGCTATCCGATAAAGATTTAATACTTTATTAATAATATGTGACTTGTACTACAGAAGTATTGTGTTGCGAGATCAAATCTGAGGTTTTAAGTAATTTGAATATAAGAAAGTACGCTCTCTTCAATAAACCACAATTTACAAAAAAAAAAAAAATTTTTTTTTGCATTAAAATAATATTATTTTTATATTTACGCATTTATAGTGATGGTATAATGGTATTATAAATGCAGCTAATGTTAGTCATGAAGCTTATTATGTCCTCTTACCCAAAACCTGCTTTCTTTTTCGCTTGTTTTAGTTATTCTTATTATTTGTGTAATATTTGGTAGCATGACCTTATACATATAATTTTTCCAGAAGCCACTTCCACACTGAGAAAATGATTTGTTTGAATATAGTATATTTCATATAGAGCAATCAAAGATCAAACATATTGTATTTGGATCAAATATTGGCATAGGTTGGTGGAAATATTTTATGTTTGACTCAAATAAGAAATATAATTTCTTATATACAAACAAATTTTTTTCTCAGTATAAGTATAAATTATTATATAGCACTCCAGAAAAGGATATAATGTCTTAAAAGTTAGAGCAAACTCAAAAAAAAAAAAATTTTATTTTTCAATTCGACAATTTCGTCTACATTTCGTGAAAGAAAAATCTTACACAAAATGAACTAAGTCCATTGGAAAGAAAAGTAAATCTTCCATATTTTTTCGTGAAGATAATATTTCGTCAGTTTATACGCTGTCAGAATTTATGGTTATTTCGAGGAATGAGAAAAAAAAAATTTTTTTTTTGGATTTTTTTTTGTTAATTTTTTTTTTCACGAGATACACTAAACACTAAAGCATTCTTTCCTATATAAATCATATTGAACACTAAAAAGCTCCATGAGCCACCAGCAAATATAAATATTATACTTAAGTTATAATTAAGTATTGAAATATTATTTTTTGTTGCGGTCTATATTATTTAGTATTAAAACTATAGCTAGATGGTATTAATTTAATAAAATATTAGCATAGATTTTATAAAGACAATCCTGTTCAGTACTATATTGATATGTATTGAGAAATGAAAAAAATGCTGAAAAGTAATAGAACAGTACATGTCCTGTTTCAGGTTGACATTTATTCCAAAAAATTTCTTTATAATTTAGATTTTTTTTCAGGATAGTTCTGATAATGGTAGCTTATGAGTTCAAAATCAAAAAAAAAAAACATCGAACAAAGTGTGCAGATATGATAATTATAAAATGATCAATAAATGTGCCCTGGTCAACGATATAGAACCTATATTTTGAAAAATGGTTTTTTATTTTTGTTGGAAATAAAGAAGTACGCTCTCTTTAAAGAAACAACCCGAATATTTCTAGCTTCATTATTTATTTTACAAATTCTCTTAAAAAATAACACAATAACTTGAAAAAACATACAAAAAATAAGTAGAAAAACAGAGTACAAAAATTTAAAATTTTATAATCAATGCTGCTTCTTACATATTCTTATCCTCAACTTCAACTCTGGATCTGGTTTATCTTTTTAAAAGCAAACCTGAATACCAAAAGTTGGAAGAGAGGCAAGTGGATTGAAAAAGCTAACAAGCATATCACTATCGACTTGTTTACTTTGACACAGCGGTTTTCTCGGGAACTTGTTTTTTTATTTATTTTATTTATTTGGTATAAACAGACGTTTGGTTTTCGGACGATAGGTTCTTTTTCGTAGACCATGGTACATACATGTATACAAAATTTTTGAGTTCTTAAGTCCGAAAAGGTTTGTCTAAAATTTGGTATTTTTTAAAGGTATTTTCTATTAAATGAAATTAACATATAAAAAAACATTCATTACATACCAAATTTATAAAAAACATATAAAAAATATTTCTTTATAATTAGTATGTCAGTTTTGGCAATGGTTTAGTACTGATACAAGCAATTTTAAAGAACTATTTCAAAATTTTAAAAACGCTATTTTGAAAATAAGTCCAAAGGAATTTTAAAAATTTTTTTTTTCGATATACCCTATGTGTTTGTGTTAAAAATATAAGGACTATAAAATGCGCACTAGATAGTCGCTGTTGAATAAAACAAGAGAGGAGGTTTTTTTTTTAACTCAATTTAAAAAAATGAGCTATGAACGATTAAAGAAAGTAATTTTGTATATGAGTCATTCCGGATGAAAACGTCTAGTCGGTAAAGCTGACATAGTTTAGACTTTGCTCAAAATTTGTGAGAATCTTCTTTAGAGTTCCAAAGAAGGAAATCCAGTCTGGCCGAATTAAAATGTAATGACTCATATTCTTTACACATAAGTTGAATAAACATACGAAGTTTCAACAAAAATCGGAGAGGTCATGGTAGAAATTTTATCATATATTTATTATCCTTACATACGGATTTGGTCTTCAATTCAGTATACGGCAATACATTTAATTTTCCCTTAATTATACGAATAAAATAGATTTTACTGTAATAATTTGGTCATGTAAGATTATCGTTACTAAAATAAAGTACAAGAAAATGCAATGAAAAACAAACTTACTTTTTGTATTTTCTTTTTTAAAGCAGGTTTTACACTAAATTTACTACCGGTGGCAGTTCGAATTTGGTGTTTTTATTTTTACACGTGGAATTGGCTAGAGAATACAATTTTGTATAAATATATTTTTGACAAAAACATTTACATATTACGAGTATAATATATGTAGGTAGGTACACGGATTTTTGTGCTTATCGCTTTCTTTCTTATCACAAGCGCAGTTGTAATTAATGCAATTCCAATTTTTGTCCACAAATAAAAATGAAATCTGATGTGAGTAGTAAATAAATTATTTGTTTTATTGCTATTATTATTATTTTGTTAACTTTGTTATACGTTTATTATTATTATGAAAATAATGCTAATTAATGCAGCAAAGCTGATTGTCTCGTTAATTATAAATAAAAATATACAGCAGCCAAAATATTATCACTCCTACTATCACACGTAGATATGGGTGGAATTTTTATATATTTATTTCGTAAATATAGACACGTTTTCCGTTGTTAATATGAAATTTTTTTATTGATTATAACTTAATGTTTAGTAATACACTTTAGTTTATGTTTTTGGCATTTTAATTTAAGATATATGGATTTTTGTGATATAAACTGTGACAAAAACTCAATCAAATTCGAGTGAGTTAAGGATCCGCGCGTTACTCGCTTCAAGCGCTTTACGGTCAGCAAAGTACTGACTGTCAGACCTTTTTGGCATAAAATAAAACAAAAAAAAAAAAAAGAACTCACTGATAATAAGAAGACGATTCTATGCAGAAATGCATTTGTATGCGGATCTGCGGGTATGTGAGAATGTTAAAAAAAAAAAATGAATTAAAAAAAAGGAAGGATGAAAATTCTACCAAGTAAACAGAGGTGTGCACAGTGGTTTTTCACGACAAATTACTATATAAAAATATTGTGAAACGTACAATGAAAAGAGAATTTATTTGTAAGGACTTTGATTGTGCTTCAGCTAAGATGAAAAAAAGTGTGTAGACAGCCTGGGAAACTTTTTTCTATATCAATGAAAACTTTTCTGCTTCGAGAGTAGACATACATATATTACATATGTAATTCGTGGTTTTCTAAAAGAATAATGCTCACCTCAAAATCGAATTGGAATACGCATTTCTAGAAAATTTCAAAGTAATTATAATGAAATCAGTTCCACAGAAGATTATGCACCAATAGGCATTACTTCTGCATTGCATCGTTTTCGTTATGGAAAAGGAATAACAATGCTTGTTGAGTTCATTCGGTAAGTGTCCACTATAACCTCTTCGTAAATATTTCCGATTTGCTTGAGTTTATTAAATACAGTCAATGAAAAATGATTATAGTGTGATTCAACAAAATACAGTGAAATTCCACATAACCGGACACCCACCGTCGCAGTATTTTTGTCCGGTTATTGGAGCGTCCGGCTATCGGAATGTATTTTGTATGGAAAAGTTAGTGAGTGTCGCTGAAATATGCTGAAATGTGTTCATTTATGGGAGCTGTCCGGTTATGGGGGCTATCCGTAATGGGAAATTTCACTGTATCACTTAAACACAAAAACAAGACCACGTGTGAAGACCCCTAGTATTTGGGAAAGCTGATCGACACAAAATTACAATTCCGATGTAATACACCTCACGTAATCAATGGACGCCCCATTTTTTCATGTTCATGTCGAGGAAGTACAGTCGGCATCTAAAAAAAGTCCCCATTCTGTACATTTTCACAAAATCCAAATGCCATCACTGACACATGAAAGAGTACAAAGTTTTTATTTATACTGAAATCTCTAAGTAATGCAATTAATTAAAATTAATATTTGTTTGAACTTAAAGTGATTAGCAAAACAATTAGATATTTAATTCAGCGATCAAAAATCTATATGAGTTTTTTGCAGTATATTAATTTTGTTTTTATGTAATCGAACCTAACTAAGGTTTTTTTTCTGGGTATTTTGGGTAGCTGAACCCGAATTCGGTACACACTTTCGTCCATCACTTCAGGTTATATATTATTTGTTTTTTTTTTGAATTATTTTATTTATAAAGCAATTTTAGATTATGTCGGGATTTCGTGTATACATTTTATGGGTAAAACAGGAAAGATGAAACAAATAATTTTTAAAAAACAAACAAAAAATTTCATAATTTTCTGATGAATAATTAAAGTTTTAGAACACTGATGATAACAATGAAACTACGAATTTTCGATTTTTAAGCGTTCCCGAAAAATTCAATAACATGATTTTTTATTGCTTTAACCATCACCATACGTTAATTTGAAAAAGTCTTAACAATATCTTGGAGCTTTTTTTTCCAAGCTTTATTTATTATTTTATTAATTTATTTCAAAGAATTGTGAGTTCAATATTTTGCAAAATGCCCACTATGCTACGAATGACAGAAAATAAATTGAATGCGAGAGACTTGTCGCCGAGAAAGTGTGGAGAGAAAGTAGGAGCAAAAGTCATACTACGCTCAAGCTAACAATAAGTCAAGTGGGATAATGAGGATCGATCGAATGCCAATAGATGAGTCGAAATAAAAGATCGTTTAATTAAAGCAGACGACAGTAGCCGCCATGCACACACAGATAGTCGGATTTTGAAGCGTTAAAACGGAAATGTTTGAATTTTATTCTTTTCGCTTGTTTCATTTTCGTTTTCATGCTAAACTTTGCTGCTCGCTCGTTTTAAGTAACTCAACTATGAAGCAACAGATCCATTTGTGAATTCAATGCTGATAATAAAACTGATGTTGACAATCTTTGTAGTCAGATAGACATTTTTGCTGTCATTATTGCACGTAGTGGCTACGTGCGTGAGAAAAATAACATAGAGAACAGCAGCAGCAGCAGGTACTGAACACATGACAATTGTTGCTGTGATATTTTCATGAGTATCCTTGTTGATCACTTAATGCTCTCTCTGTACGAGTACAGTTAAACACTTAAAACAATGATATCGTTAAAGTTATGGTTTGTGTAGATATACGGGTCTTTTCATAAATTAAATTCATTATGTGAATGCCAGCAATATATGAAATTTTTGTGGGAGTACTCGAGAAATTTTGATTTTTTTTTTTTGTTTTTTGGAAGTTTTGCTCGGGAAATATATATTTAAGAGATAAGTGCTATATGGGAATAATTTTAAATGTTGAATTTTTTAATATTTCTTTATTTATGGAATGAGAAAAATTGCCTGAGTGACACAAAATTAATTAAATTTCGAGCACTTTCCATTAAGGTATAGTAATGATAGCATAAGTTCAGCGAGTGATACATGCAAATATCACCACAATTTATTTAATTAAAATGGCAAAATAAATTTAGCACTCAATAAATAAATAAATTCAGCAAGTAAACATAATAACATGTATGGTGCATATGCGTGTAAGTCAAAATAACAAAGGTCAAATTAATATATGTTCGTGTTATAAGTATGTAAGTTTGTTGCATAAAGCAAATAACATATGATTATGCTTATATTATAATCGGCTTAATATTATGCACAAACAAACTGACATAATATCAGAAATTACTAAGCAATTAAAAAATCTCCCTCTAAAACATAGAATGGACTTAGGCATGGATATATGACCGTCGAGGTATTAGGTCGCAAAGCTTAAGTTCGAAATTCATTGGTATGCATCACGTCATGCCCACAATTATAAAATGTCAATTTTTACTTATTTTGAGAGCTATACAATATGGCTTAAGTTATTCAGAAGTTGGAAAAAAAAATTTCATTCAAAATACGGTAGAGAAAATGATCCGACAAACCGGGCTATCATTGCATTGATGAATTTAAAAAAAACTTGTTCAGTTCAAGTTCGCATTAGGGCTGAAGAAAATTGCAGAAGAGCCAATGAAACCAAAAAAAGTTACTATATCTGAATTTTGGTGTGGTGGCGATATTGGTCCATATTTGTTCGAAAATCAAAATGCCAAAGCAATTACAGTGAATGGAGCTGGATATCGAGAGATGATTAAAAACTTTTTGTGGAGTCAGTTGGAATATATTTATGTGTAGTATAAGTGGCTTTAACGAGACGGTGCAACATGCCAAACAGCAATGGAATCAATCGATCTTTTGAAAGAGCTGTTTAATAATCGAATAAATTTTCGAAGAACAGAAGTGAAGTGGTCACCATCCAGATTTTTTCTTATGGAGTTTTTTTGAAAAGTAAAGCTTATGTGGATAATCCTCAAACTGTTCAATACCTCAAGGAGAAAATCATCGAGCAAATATCACTAATTGAACCATGAAAAATTTATTCAAAATTTTAAAAGATTGACAGCCTGCCAACCTAACAAAGGAGGTCACTTCAACGAATTTCTTTTTCATTACTAAGCGCAACCATTGCACTTTAATTTCCAATAAAATAAATAAAGATTATCACACAATTTGTGTCTTTTATTTAATATTTAAAAATATACCTCAAATTTGAACAGCCTTTATGCGTATGTATTTTGAGTTATTTGAATATAGAACAAGACCGGATTTAGGCTTTATCGAAGTGTAGGCCCAAAAAAAAATGTGTCACAAAATAAAATCAAGGACATTTTGCTTATCAATTTTAAAGATAAAGGTAGAGGTTTTCCAATATATAATATGTTAATAAAAATTGTGATTCAAGAGAAAAGGGGCACTCGAGTTAACTTATGGAATTAAGGTATTTGCCGACCCAGAGGAAGAAAATTGTAAACGAATATGGTGTATTTGGAAAGAAAAAAATTCCCATTTAACAGGCATGAGGTATTAAAAAAATAAAAAAAAAAATTACAAAAAAAATGTAAGTCAATGCTATTCAAAATAATTCAGCCCATCACGACACACTTTGATCCCAAATCGAGTTTTTTGGTTCTAAAATTGTCACAAATCGCGGATCTCGTCGAAAATAAACAGATTTTTTTTTTTAAATAAAGTTCACCGAAATACCACTAATCACAAAAAATAGTTTTTTATTAATTTTTTTTCAAGTCGGGCTCCTAGGTATTTTTTTTTATACACAAAAGTTCGTTTCGTTTTTTTAAAAACACGTACAACTACATTTATTAGATAAAAAATTACAGAGTTTTAATTTTTTGCAAATGTCAAAGTAGCAAAACACGCCTACCCGTTTTTGAAGGCTCGCAATTTCGTATAACCTACGGTTCTGTAACCAGCCCTTGATGCAACAAAGAAAAAGAAACCCATTAATGAAAAGTTTTTGTGCTGCGGTTGCGTAGGCTTGAAGTATTGAGGCTTTTAAAGTAAACATGTATAAATTAACTTACCTAGGTCTAGAAAGGGTGGTTCCAATATCTATAATATATTTTTTTGTTTGATTTTATTTTCTTAAATTCTGATTTTCTATATTCAAAATGGTGCTTAAATTAATAATTTGTTATAATTTTTACAAAAGCTATAACAAATTGAAAATTACTTCACATGTTATTGATGTATTTACCATATACTCTAAGTTCAGCTGTGTGAAATTTGACACAAACAAAGCCATGAAGTGTAGTGTAGAGCTTTAGTAGTTATATGAGTGATAAACATATACACAGGGACACACAATGTACCCAAATCTCTTTTTACACGGTAGATACGTTCTTTAGAATACCGTGCAAAAAAAATCGTGTAAAAAAATACATTGCGAAATATGCTAAATTTGGGGATATGTTTCACAATTTTAAAATATCGTGTTAGATGGAAAAACTCTATGTTTTTTTCTAAAATCCGTACAAAAAATGTAGCTTATGCTGGAAATTTTACCATCGAATAAATAAAAACTTTAATTTGAACACCAACTTCTAGAATTTTATTGAAAATATTTATTGAATCCTACGAACTGAACGTTTTAACACAAAGGTACTGAATATCGAAATGCTGTGTTCAAGTTGAAGTACAACGAGATAAAGAATAAAACTGATTATAAAATTCGGGTATTCCCCAAATTGTATTTTGCTGCTGTACAGTATTGTTCGAATTAATGTTACATTTATTAGTTATAGACGAAGAAAAAAAGAGAAAAAAATACAATTTAAATTGTTTTAATAAGAACCATATCCCCCCTTGGCTTTTATAACTTCCTTAACGCGTTTTGGCATAGAATCCACAAGTTTTGTATACATTTCTGATACTTGCTGGTCTCGAAATCGTATCTGGATTACAGTCTCAATCATTTTTGTTTTTGTTGTGCAGTTTATTTTACGAAGTCTAGCCTTTATAATAATCCAAAGATTTTCAATCGGATTAAGGTCCGGTCAGTTTCCTGGCCATTCAAGGCATGATATCTTCTTGAGAGGCATTTTTTGGTACAAAGACAGCGATCTCGTTTCGTTAAAAATGGGACAACGGAAAACTTACCACAGCTCATATCGACCAAATCCGTTAAAAATGTTTTGGGACTGCTTTTCTTATAAAGGTACCAGGTCCCTTGTACCGATCGAAGGCATGATGAACTCTCAAAAATATAAAGATTTGCCAGAACAAAGATTGGAAGCTAAGTTGATTTTTTGCAAATTATCACTTGTATTCACATTAATTCGGACAATACTGTACATGACTTTACTGTACAACTTAGAATTAAAATTAAAAAAAAGGTTTTTTTTGGGATTCGTGCTGGAACAAAGAATTGGGTTTAAAAAAGATTATTTGCTCATGTTCGAGCCCTGTTATCTCAAAATCATGTAAGAAAACACCGTGTAAAAAGAGAGTTGGATGTATTATGTAAACCTTTACTACGTAAGACATAAATAAGGTTATGACATATTTTTGAGCAAAATTCCTTCATCCACTATGTATTTTACACAGCTTTATTTAGAGTGCATGTACAATAGAATAAAAGCTTTTTTTTTTATCACCGTGTATCTTACTCACATGAGAATTAATTTTTAATTAGCTATAGATTTTGTAAAAAATACTGACAAATTAATAGTTTTACTAGCACAGTTTTATATATGTATAAATAGAAAAGAAATCAAAATAGATGCAACTGTAGGATATAACACTTTATTGCGACCAAATACTATACTAGAAAAATTTTAAAGCCGTCGATTTTTGGTTCAATCCGATAATATATTCCTTTTATATTTCTCAATGCCATGAGTTTCCAAAGAAAAAAGTTTAAATTAACATAATACAAAATGTTATTCCAAAATGATATAAGAAAAGAAAATTTCACGTAGACATGTCAGGTTCACCATTTTAATTTTTTTTTTTTTAAAAAAGTGCCACTTGGTAAAAAAAAAAATTCCACGCAATAAGCTTCACAATATTGGTAAATACAACAGCTTCTTGAACAGCACACGTTTTCACCTAGGTATGCACACTAGGAAACAACTTTTTTCGAAATTTTGCACATGTTGGTCATGCACTAAAGCAATATACTCGTCAATAATATACGATATCAGCCATAGGTCACACATGGTATATTCAGTTTTTTTTTGAGCAAATTAGTTTTTAGCTTAGATTTCTTGCATATTTATCAAAAAAAAAAAAAAAGTTCTTACTTCAAAACAAAAAAATATATTTTTTATGTATTTTGGGTCTGTTAATAAAATCATGTTTAACGAATTTTTTAGCGATTTTTTTTGTCAAAAACCCAAAACCTCATTAAAATTTTTGTATCTACATATGTACATATGTATGTATGTAGTTTGGTCTGCTACATACTACGAAACAGCTTTTTTAAATTTGACGAACTGTCATACATATAAAATGGTTTTTTTACCAGACATATGCTCCAAATTTGGCATCATATAATGACGTCATTGATAACAGATAAAACAGTTTTCTTTTTTAATTTTCAATTCAACACAATGCTTATGCTTTTGCTTAAATCGGGTGTTTCCCAAATTATTATCTACAATATTATTAATATTGTTGATATTTCTCTTGATTTCGGGAACTTACCCGAATATTGATTTCGAAATGAATAAATAGAGCACATAAAATGATAAATTTTTATAATTTTTCAGTTTGTTGGGAAGCAGTGTTGTGATTAAGAAATATATAATATAACAAATATTAATTACCAATATAAAAATAATAAGGTGAGGTTGGAGTGTAAAAAAATATTAACTGTAAGGACGATACCTGGTGTTTAGCTTGTGAGCTGCTAATTTAAATTTAAATTTAATTTGATTTCTTTAGTGTTATCAAAAAACGCAGCCAATATACCAAATATTAATGAATTTACTATTAATCTTAATAGAAAATCTAGTTATCTTCCAAATTAATTTTAACTGACATGACCGATGAAAAAAAAGTTTACTTTTTAACGCCATCTATGTCAGCATATGCACGACGCCCGCTACTCTGATTAGCAAGCTAAAGCCATACTTGACTAAAGCAGATAGTTCCACAAATAAATTATGTCTGGCTGGTTCTATTTCCTATAGTTTGATGATTAGATAAATATATCAACAAAAAAACTAAAATTGGAACGTTTAAATCGAAAATGCAATATGACGGCAACTTTTATTTTTACACTAATTTTTGATAAGAACTTCATATACTAAAAGCAGCGCGCATACATATGAATAGAAAATAAGGTGTTTGCCTTTTGTCTTGTATTTTTAATAAATTTGATGTTTGTGGCATTACCTTAGCGCCTATAGGCCATATAAATAACGTTGACTAGCAAGTGCCTTACTTTAACCAGTGTTTTAACGACTGACTAGCAGGCGTGTAAGTCCCCACCATGCCGTTCCAAGTCGAGGCAGCTGACCTCTAATTAAATGTTTTCAATGTCGCAGAAACAGCTGTGAGGCCACAGAGTGGTAACACGTTACAGAGTCCTCATAAATTAAATTTATAATTATTTTTAGTTTTCTTTGAAATTTTGAAGTGTGAATTTCATACATCTTTGCCTTCAATTGGCGACACCACAGCAAATTAAATAATTTTGAATGGAACTATACCACTACATTCTTTAAATGAAGTCATATATTTAAACCTTCAGATATGTAATCTGTACATAAGATAGATCCTAAATTTGCTTCTGTGCGGTGCCGGAAATTTTTGTAAAAAAAATTTTACTACACTAATCAATGAGAAAAAGTCTTAAATGAATTTCGAAATTCATCGTAGGTCTCCAACGTCTCTAAAGAGGTGTTTTCACCACATTCATTTAAAAAATTATTAAACTAATCCTTTGGAAAAGGGCTAAAAATAATTTGGGGGAAATCGTTTTAGGCAGAGTTAGAAAACGCCCGCAAGCAATCGTTTTTTATTGTACCAGTCGTTTGGAAAATTACGAAAAAATTGTTTACGACAAAAACGAAATACGACAAAACCGTCAAAATTTGGACAACAAACAAAATATGGATACAAAAAGTTTGACCTTAAAAGAGTTGGACCACAAAAGTAAAAAAAAAAAAAACAAAAAACTGAACAACTAAAAGTTGAACGAGTAAAAAGTTGGATGACAACAGTTGAATGAAAAAAAGTTAGACGACCCCGAGCCGGGGTCTAACGGAACCACCAGAAACTTCAAAGATACATTTTGTAATCATATTCCACAATAATTTTGTTTAACGTAAATGGGGCCTAATTAACACTTTTGGAAGTCAGGGACGTGTTCGCTGATTTCAAAAGTTCTCATCAATTGGTGACGCAAAACGATCATTATTGAGGACCGGGATTGCAACCGGATATGTTGAAATAATTTATATGACAAATATGGGTCCAATACAGTTAAAAAAAAACTTTTTAACTTTTTTTTTTTTCATTTATAACTTTTATTTAAGTATAAAGAAGTTTAAAGTTTTACTTTACTTAAAGAAAAAAACATTTTTTAAAGTTCACTTCAAGCACTGATTTTCAAGGATATTTTTAAATATTTTACGCTTCCAAAAGACATACAACGCATTTTTTCCACCAAGGTCAAAGGTTGATTTTACATCACCAAAATCAGCGCTTCAGCTAATCAGTCGCTCAACGCGTAACTATTACTTAGTCATTTTTTTATTAATACGACTGGCTGATACTCATAGTGTATTCAAATACTACGCTTTATCAACAATACAACGACAAAAACCAGACAAAAAAATGTAACAAATATTTAAATACGTTTCGATCAATCTGATTGCAAAAACATTTTAGTTTAACATGCAGGGCCGGATTTAGAAATCAGTGGCCCTGAGGGCAATGTCATGTGGGGGCCCCAAAAAATTATCACGTTATTATATAAATATAAAGTGCGTTAAGGTCTTACACCTTGTGACATATACATGTCTGCCGTAAACAGTAGGGTAGGTGATTTGGCTTAGAAAAAACGGTAATTTTAAATAATGTTCGGTATTTGGACATAAGTCGTGAGGTATAAAAATACATAAGTCCATTATGTTACGTTACTTTCGTGTGCTACTTAAGTTTTTTTAATTATGATAAGTGTTTATTCTGAGCGATGAATAAATAACATTTACGCGTTCACTTTTTTCGATCATCGTAACGTGGTGGGGAACCGTGGCTATGGCCTAGCTGGCCCCTCGGTAAATCCGGCCCCGTTAACATGGATTAGGATTCTGGCAGCGCTATAAGTTTCTGTTTGTTAATGTACGCGTAGTTTAATGAAATTTTTCGACAAATACTATTCACTTTTATTGCAGCGTGATAATCAACATAGGTAAAAAAAAGGAAAACGATGAGACCAAATAGAAAATGAAGCGATAAAAAGAGTTTAAATAAAAGCACTTTGCCTTTTGTTTAATACTTTTACGTTTGCAATCTAATTCTTATTGTTCTCAATAATATCCGTATAATTTATGATTTTCGTTTTTCGTTGCGCTAATTTTAGCTTAAAAAAAAGAAAGAAAAAAATAAATAATAATAATAATACATAGTGCTGTAAACAAAATCAGCTGATTTTCGAAGTCAAGGTTGTTTACAATCTGATGTGTTTTTAGCTTGTATATTTTTAGAAATTTATCAAAAACTTACGATGTAATAATTATCATACACACCAGAAATTTAAAAATAAATTACCTAAGCTGTATTTACGATAGAAGTGGGCGTGATAATTTAATATAGGTTCAGATTATGAGTGGAATACACTCAGCGAAATCGGGAAATAGACGAAAATAAAAATAAATCGCATCGATGATACGCATCATACAAATAAGCTGCTTTTCATCGATGGTTGAACTAAGTTACCAGCATTTGGAGTAGCTAATTAGACGTGTAATCACGAATATGAACCTTTTCGCTTCTGAGGGCAGCGTAGGCAGAGGCGTCAATTGGGTAGGGCTAGGGGGGCATTGGACCCCCCAAGGATCTGATATTACTATACATTACAACGATTCCATTCAAAATATCATCGATTCGATATGTAATTTAAAATCTCGTCCCCCCAAGCTTTTGGCAAAATGACACCACTGAGTGTAGGTATCACAAATACGAGTGAAAGCGTAAGAGAAAATATAAAGCCTAAACTTTATTTTACAGTGTAATGTAATGAATTAACAGAAAGTTAAAAAAAAATGTAGGGAAAACTTTTATGCCGGCGATTTGACACAAATGCACATGCACGCACGCATACACACGAACTTTACGAGATTTTCCCATCGCAGAAATGGTAACGTCACTGCTTCATATTGGAGAGCGTCGTCGATTTACTGTTGTGATTCTCCATTCGTGTGAGAGCGATTTTTCTGTAGGAATGACATTGGCACAAAACGGAATGTCATGCAGAGTTTTCTGCTACTGTTTCTTTAATTTCGTTTTCTTCGGTATGTGCGCAGACGTTGACAGACGACAAAGTAAGCAAAAGAAAATATAAATAAATAAAAAAGGAAAAATTATTAGCAGAGTGGGGACTAGTGTAATAAATACTTAATAATAAACTGTTTGTGGAAATTTAAACTCAAATACTACCACTACCAAGCGATTAGTAGTAATTCTCACTAAACATTTATTGCGGTAGCAATACTATCACTAAAAATCTTAGTGATATTTATAACTAGCATTAAATTTAATACATTAATCCCCACTCTGGTTATTAGCTGTAACTGCGAAGAAATTTTTTTTGTTTTTATTTGATTTTCTTTTGTTATTTTATTTGACTTTTATATTAACAAAAAAAAAAAAAACAAATAAATGAATGGTGTTAGGAATGAGTTGATATTTTTCAAATTATTTCAAATTATGTCTTTATTTTTAGATTCCTACTTTATATTTGTTTTTATTTTTTATTTATTTATTTTCTTGTGGGCGGAGATTTCTTAGTACTCTGACGTTTTATCTAATTGGTCAACTCAGACTTGTAAAATTAGCTATTTATTTGTTTCACAATCTTTTCACAAAACATGTACCATTTGCGCACTTTGCCTATTTAGTTATTTCATAATCGTCTGAACACAATGCAACCGTTTTACCTCCCAGTTGTTTCTGGTAAATAATGGGACCAAAATGAGCATCCTGAGAAAAATGTCATTTCCCAGCAGAAAATTAAATATAACTAGCTGAAACTTAGTATTTTAAAATTTTTTCAAACGCAGAACATGAATTCACTGGGAACTTATTATTAAAAATATTTTCGATATAATATGACTAATATGAAATCGTTAAAATTACATTAATCAACTAAAGAAAATGTTTAATCCTTAGAAATTTTTATGCTTTGAACACAAAAACATTGTTTAGGAAAGTTGATCAGCTCGAAATTGACTCCCAGAAAATATATATTTCATCTCAATCAATTGAATTTTTTGAAAACTGTTCTTATGTGAAATTTGCCAAATTTGCATCTATAGCTTAAAAAACGCTGTACAAGTTAAAAATTAAGTTCACTTTCTTATTTTTGGACAATTGTACATATGGGCATTTCCATGGGTCCCGTTCGACCGTCGAACACATTTAAAGTAAAAAAAGACAAAATAAAGCGGATTTTTATTTTGACAATATGTTTAACTTATATCTCCTAATTAGCTTTATAATTGGTGCTAAGGTTGAATTTGGGCAATTTTTCGATTTTAAGATATGCAGTTGCAAAAAACCAAGGTGTCGCACGGGACAAAAACTTCCGTTTTCGTGGAAATGCCCATATTTAAAATTTGGCAAAAAAAAAAAAACAAATAAGATGAGGAAGATTTTTATTTTTTGAACTATCTTTATCGCATTATGTATTTGCTCATATAGATAATGTCTATGTTTGTCTAATAAGCGTCTCTTTCATTTGATATGTTTTTATCCAAGCAAATTATTTGTTAATTACAATTTTGTTCATTCGATTGGATGATAAATTTATGACAACACAAAATTTTATCACTCTATCGTATTACAATATCTTAAGCTTCTGATAAGTTAGAAAAATTCAACAAGTAGATTTAGATAAGCAAAAGAAGACTTTTAATTTTGCCTCAGATCATAGACAGGCTAATAACGTATAGATAATGGACAAAAAATGGAATATATTCGGCAGTTCTTAGCAAATACAGATACATATGTATGTACATTAGACATTTTTAAAATAACCTCATGTTCTAGTATTCTTCAGAAACATTTAAAATTCGAAAATTTACTACTTTTCGAGTTTTTCCTCATCAACAAAAAAAAAAAAAAAAAATAACTAGTTTTGCTACCAGAGCTGCAAAATTTTAACTTTTCGAAGTTCGGGTATAAAAATTATGAAAATTAGACTTTTTCTGATTTAAAATTTTTTTTTATACACAAGGAAGTATCTCAAAATATTTTAAAACTATTTTTCAGCCTATATGTATATGTATGTATAAGAAAAATATCCACAATCTCTGCGCAAGTAGAGCTTCTGTTTTTCTTTTATCTTTAGCTATTTTCACTATATTCAAATTAATGCACTATTATTTAAAATTGTCAATGCCACTACATGAATATCCATTAAAAAAATAAATGAGAAAAAAAAAAAATTTATATTTAGTACAAAAACTATCAAAATTAAATTAAGTTTCTTTCTTAGAGTGGCTAATTATTGAAGCAAAATATTGTAATTACTTGTTTATAAAATACTTTGACATTTGTTTTAATAAACACACAGTATGTAGACATGTGCCGGTGATTATGAAAGTGGTCAAAGTCAAATTACATTAAATTTATTTTATTAGTAGTGAACAGTAGCTGCCATTTGACAATTTGGGTTTTCAGATAAAACTAATAAAATTTAAGTATTTCATATCTTTGTAGCTAACCGAAGCCTAATAGTAAATGAAAATGTTATAAGAAACCGGAAAGAAGGGAATTCAAAATTTTTTTATTACAAAATGAATAATTCGTATGCACAAATTTCAAAACTGCAGTGACTTGATGACCAGCTTTCACCACCATTATACATAGTAGCGGCTGAAAAGCGGCGATTGTTGATAGTTCACAAAAATTTGTTGTCTACTTTAATTCTATTGTTTGACAGTCTTCATTGACTCGATGATACGAGTATCATCCACATTCGAGAAAACTGATTTCTCTTTATTATGAGCCTATCGACAGAAAATCGAGTTGTTCGTTGTATCGAATTGATAATCAGTTTCAATACGCTTCAGTTTTTTTTTCTGTATTTATGATGCAATGGTGTGAATAGACAATTAAGCAAGGCAATTCAAATAATATTTAGTGAATAAGTTATCAAATAAGTTCAATAATTCAAGTAATAAGGGGAACATCTTACATTATAATCCCATGGCATCCCATTTTCAACGATTAATTCCTTATCCGAAACGTCATCAACATTTTTAAGCTTTTATTTATTGTCATTGTGTACTATAAATTTATTCACAATGTGACCAAAAATTTAATTTAATTTTATTTTCTCATTTATTTTGTTCAAGCGATCTTTATGTGGTGGCATTGAAAATTTCATATAATATTGCACTAAGGCTAATATAGTGAAATTAACAAGGGATTTGAGCTATTAAACAAGAAAAATAAAAGGTCTACTTGAGTAGATCATGCATTTTTTTCTTACATATCGGCTTCAAAAATAACGGTAGATTTTTTGTCGAAATGGAAAATCAGAAAAAAAAAGAATTTAAAAAGAAAAAAGTGCAGTTTTCTTCATTTTTTAAAACAAATTCTGAAAAATGAAAATTTTGCAGCTCTGGTAGCAACCCTATGAGTGTTTTTTATTTTTTTTTAATAAGAATATACTCGAATATGAACAAATTTTCGAATTTTAAGCGTTCCCGAAGAATTCTAGAACATGAGTTTTTTTTAACATGCCTTATGTACGCATGCACCCAGGGTTGCCACGTTAAAAAAAAAAGATTATCGTCTTCCCAAAATAATTTTCTCTTAAAGTGCTCAAAGCTTAATACATAAATTTTTTTAAAAATAAATAAATACAACCCCTGAAGAAGCCTGAATCCAACGGGCGAAACGTCGGGTAAAATGTTTTAAGAAATTTTTGTTTTTTAATTCACCATCCCAAAGACCAAAAAAGCTCGAGAAAAAAGTTTTTTCACAAATTATCATTATAAAAAAAATACGTAAATATATTGGTCAAAATAAAATTTGCATAAAATTTTTTTGTTGGCAAAATGTTATGATGACCTTTTATTTTTAGTCACCAAATTTTTTTATTTTTGTGGAAAAACTTGACGATTCTTATACAAGCATATGCATATATAAAGCTAGTCAATTTTCACTAACATACAGGGTTGCCAAATACAAAAGATCGAAATCCCGGCTTCCTAAAAAACTTCCTGGAAAAAACTTGACCTTTTTCCGGCTTTTGACATGCATATAATGATGTAGGTAAATCTGATGAGCATTATCAGAATGAACAGTTCCTTTGATTTCCAACAAAAACTGACGATAGGCATCTTTGAGCGGCCATCAGATACAGAGGTTTAAGCTTTTCAGTTTTCGCTTTAAGCACGTACATAGCGAAATAACTATAATAACTGCGAACTAATTTATTCAATTGAAATTTTGAGATTATGCTTAATCGACTTCATGAAGATAAACAAACAAATCAACCAAGCATTTGATGAAGCTAGACAGCATGAATCTGTTGTTGAAATCAAAATATGTTGTAGTCATTCAACTTAAAACTTGTCCTTAGTTTCAATTTTGGAGTAAATTTTCCAAATACGGTCCTAAAAATGCCTTCGTTTATTGCACTATAATTCCAGTTCCAATGAAATTTAAAAGAATAAGTTACACAAAAGCGCACAGTTTTTTAATTGTTTAATCGGGGTGCAGATTGCCGCTAAGCGTACAGTAGAACCTCGATTATTTGTCACTCGGTTAACCGTCACTCTGATTAACTCTCACTCCATATGATACAAATACTATTGGTTGTTGAAATTTCGCCGTATTAAAGTCTCAAGAAACAGTGAAACAAACGATAAATTGTGAATTTTTCAAAGAAAATTGATTCGATTCTATAAAAATACAAATCGTTTCTTATTTTTAGTAAAAACAATCAAAGGAAATTAAGCATAAAATTAAAAATATCTTTGATTTCGTTTAACCATCATTTGGGTTATCCGTCAGGCTTTTGGTCCAGTGCCTGACAGATATCCGAGGTTCCACTGCACTTGCATATAAGTTACATTTTTAAAATAACGTTTGTTTCCTTAAAAAAATAAATTCACATTCACATTAAACAAAAACAAAAACTTGATGATCCTTTTAAAAGAACTTCGATCTTGCTTCAATCAGGCTATCAGCTCATTGATTTTGGGTTGCTGTGGCAGTTTAATGCGCTTACAATCCAGTGGTCCATAGGCTCAACCTCATTCACCTTCCCACCACGTATCAAGGGGTTATCCAAAGCGTTCGCTTTCATAATGAAAAAAGTTCTCCGGACTCGGATTTATCGAGACAAAATCAAAAAAGGGACGTTTGCGTTTGGTTCGCGTAAGCAACTAAGTAGAAAATAATTGCGGTCCTGTGTAATTAGGTTTTGACGCATTATCTTACAACTCTGCTTTACTCGTAGTGAATGGGCGCATGAGATGGTGTGTGTGTAGACTTTTTTGTTTATGTATTTTAGATTATGTCAGGTTAGGGTTTTTTAAGGGCCAACTATAACTTACTTGTTTCGTTGTTGTTGCTGTTGTATTTGTTGCGATGCGATGAGATGTTGAAAAAAGTTGAATCGAAAATAAAAATTTGACGCAATAATCAGATTATTGCGTGATAATCAGACGTTAGATCCCTGGGTCCTTCGGGTTGTGAGGTGCTGAATTATTGTTGTTTCTTGTAGGTGGGTGTTGTTTTGTTTTTCTTTTCTTTTTTATTTCACAACTGTCAGTGTATTAGTGACGCAATAATATGTAGAAATTTTAATTTTCTTTTTTTTCTTCTTTTTTTATATAAAAAACTTTTGATTCCTTATTTACTCGTATTTTTTGCAGATTTTTTTTAGAATTATGAAACACTTTCTCGTTCCAACTTTCAACGTAGTTACATGGTATTTTTTTCACAGTTCAATTTTAATTGATTTGCTCTTAAAAGATTTTCATTGAATTTTCCAAAATTTGTCACAAGAGGGCGCATTTTTCGGTCGTTTATTTTTCAAATTCTGATTTATTTTACCGATTGATTTTCATTAAAAAATTAACCAACAACAAAAAACAATAACAACAAGAACAAAAATAATATTTAGTTATAAATAATTTAAAATATTACACGACGTTCTGAGTTGGGTCGCGCGGCGTTAACATCGTTGTTGCAGCAACAGCGTCTTCCAATTGAAGTAGCAGTAGAATTAAAATTAAAAAAAAGAAAATAATCTTTTATTATTTTGTGAATTTGACCAAATAGCGGCAGCAATGAATTAAATTCTCCCTTTTTTTTGTTTTTTTGTTTTGTTCTACTCTGCAATGTAGCGAACGTATGAACGACGAAAAGTCGAAAACACAAAATTTCAATTCGTTTTCATTTTTGCCATCCAACAGAGCTGTCGTTGTCGTTGGTTGTGCTCTTTGTTGTCGTCGTTGTTGTTGTTATTGTTTTTGTCGTTGTTGGTGAACGTCGGCTGGGAGTCGCGTTGTTTTCATCGTCGTCTTCTTCGACTTCGTTCAACATACGCGCAGTAAGAGTGTCATTCAAGGGCATTGCAAGGTCATAGCAACACACAAAACACCCGCCGCCAGTCGGCCCCAGCCAACACAGCTGCTCTGCTGCTACTTTGTCAAAAGATTCTACTCGACGACACACGACTGAGCGCACACGAGACACACGAATTTCAGCTGATTGTAACGAAAGTATTTTTCGGAATGCAGTAGAGCAGTCAGTACTCGGTTTGGACTGAAAATTTGCTTTTGCTCGTGCGTACGACTCTACCCTTTGGCTGTGCCTGTAGTGGTCTTGCATATGTGAATTTCCACGCACATTATTTTTAACAATTAAACGGTTACATTTTTTTTCTTTAATTTTTTACATAATTTTTTTTCAAAGTTCAAACTCACGCACGCACAATTCTGATGCTGTACTCTCGTATGCTACTGCTCTGCTTCACTGTGTGCAGTTCTGTTCAATTTATTTTATGAGCAGGTGAAGTGAACTTTTTTTTGTCGTCTATGTTGCCTGAGAGTATCGGACGACAAATCGTTTATATTTCGCTCTTATGCAACACAAATGTTTTGTATTTTAAAAGTTACGCTCTCACGGTGCGTTCGATTTGATTATTTTGCTCCACTTTGTTTAATTTGCAGCCCGTTCGTTCGTTTGATGTTTTCACTTTTTAAAAGCTGCGTTTTTCACTTTCGTTGGCGTAGGTGTGCAGAAACCGCAAGTTTCTTATCTCTTATCAGAGCAATGTGCAACTGCATCATCTTGCAGAATTTGCATTTTTGATTTCAGTTACCTTTAGTACGGAAGTTCCAAGCCGAATGAATTTAAGTTATCGTGGGCATCGATATTTGCACGCTGCATATTGGAAAACTGGATAATTATGTATATGTGCTGCTCCTTTGCCTCTGGGTATCTGGTTTGCTTAGTATCTTTAGCGCTCGCTCTCAGTTATGTAAAGTTCCATGCCAACTGTATTCTCGCCAGTGACAATGTGTACAAAGCAAAGTTTCAGATATGTAAATATTGTGCTTGCTTTTCCAAAAATTTCAAAAATTTTTGTAGAGAAAGTTTTTGAAAATTATCAGCTGTGTTCACCATAACTGGGCTAAGTATTTTAGTTCAGTCTCCCTTTTCTTCTCGAATGTGGCTGCTTTTTCTTCTCGAATTTGGCTGCTATTTTCCATTCACTAAACGTTTCCAAAGCTAATGCAATAAATTAACTTTTTAGCTGCTTACATCCATATCAAAGCACAGGGTTCCATATGCAGCACTTATGTATTTCGCTTATTCTTATTATCGACTTCATTCATAATAACCGTCCAAATTAATATAAATAGAGATAGGAGTGTTAGGCCCAGCTGTTTCAATAATCCAACTACATCGCTTGTCTAGGATAATCCTTCGTCCGATCTCCACTAAATTGTCGTTTGTATAAGTGTTTACTTTAAGTTGGGAAGTTGTATTTAAGCTCCTTAACCCTCCGTTGGGCAAACATCTGGTTAGTCGCATTCGTACCCAATAGGTCCAGCTGGACCCCTATGTATTTTCATGTAATTATATGTAAATATTGCGTTTTTGGTCATGCGTTTAAACGTATATACTCACCAGCCAGGTAATTATTTTCGGTTTCTCTATTTTCACATTGGTTCTGGCAATTTTACCTGCACAGGTAAAAATACTGAAAAAAAAAAATCTTTTTTCTGTGCACTTTTTTCGTTTTATTTTTGAGTTATAAATGAGTTTTAAGATGATATATGATAAAAACTATCTTATGGATTATTTGACAAGCATTTGACTCTAAAAATTGTATCATTAATCTGTAATTTTATTAATATATTATCATAGCCCAATTAAGGGACTTTAATTCCATGTGAAATCAATACATGTAAAATCTGTTTAGGAGTTTCCAACTTAAAATGAATTTTAGAAAAGCTATATCCGCAACTTCCCATGACTATGTCTCGAAAACTAGATCCAAATGATACTTTTTTTAGTACATTCTTTCTTAAAATGAAAAGCCTCTCAAGAAAAAATAGTTTAAAAAAAATGGCGGCTTAGGTAAAAATTTCACTTTGAAATAGTGTCCGTAGGGGTTAAGGATAAAAATTTTAGATTAATTTTAAATTTTTTTTATCCTATTTCGAACCAATTTAGAGGGCGTCGCATTTTATTTTCACAAAAAAACCAAATAAAAAAGGTCAAATTTCACTTTGAAATAGGGTCCGTAGGGGTTAAAGATAAAATTTTATGTATTTTAAAATTTTTTTTATCCTTTTTCGAACCGATTTAGGGGGCGTCCCGAACTATTTGTTCTTAAGAACCACCCTAATGTATGTATATACTTCTTTGTACTCTTTTTAATTAGCTTTGACTTCTCTTCACTGATTAAGAATTAATTTATGTCATACTTTGTATGAATAATAATTTATTTTTTGGTTACCAATATTTTTCTTGGTGAAACTTTTAAGATTTTTAGAAGATTTTTTCCATGAAATAAACCATTTTTTTGTGTTTATCTGAATTATTCTTGATTAATCTTCAGGTTTTTGTTGGTTATAAATAGTTATTTTGGTGAAATGATTTGTTTTTTTTTTTTTTGTCATTTCGATTTGTACTTATTTTTGCTACAAAATAGTTGGTTACTACTTTGGGTATAACCTTCTGGGTAAGCAACGCACCTCCTGCTAAAGAAAAAGCTTTGCTACTGCAGCAAGAAAGAGAAAAAGAGACCGGCAAAATTGTTCGCTCTTTTATACGCTATCAGTGACAACAACAAATGCAACAACAGACGCAATAAAAACAGTCAGCAGCCAACAACAACAACAACGACGTGTGTGTAATAATAAAAGACTTCACAGCCGGTTTTTATTTAATATTTAACTTAATTTGTTTGTTATTTCGTTAAAATAAGGTTGGTATTTTTTCTTTACTGGTTGTGGGTCTGAAAGCGGTTAACAAAAAAAAAAAAAACACAAAGATGCAATTGCATAAACCGGCTAAAACACAGCATATGGCTTTTAGCCCGCTCAACGCGTTTTAACGAAGACAACGCAGAGCACAAGTTGAGCTTGTTGTTTATTTTAGTCGTTAGAAAGGCTATTGAACTATTAATCGCTCTCACGTTAGTGTGATAATGGAGCAGTGCTGTCGTTTGTACTACAATAGTGCTTTTGTACTACCCTTCAGCCACGCGTACTACTCTAGTACCCAACCCTCAATTTGTACTACCCAAAATTTGTTCAAACCAATCCGCAATTTACACTTCCCCCTCCATTCTTTGATCTCTCATGCTTGAATTATAATGGCATGCAAGTTATTAAACTCATCCCTGAAATTGAAATATTCAATTCTTGAAGTGTCAAAATCATAACTCATTATTTTGGCTTACTAACTTTGACATTAGTCGTTCAAAAATTTATGAGAAAGAAGAAAAATTTTAGCATCGCATCAACCCTTACAATTGACCTATGAACGTGGTTGGGCAAAACGTACCGCGCGCGGGACTGCGGCAGAATGAGAATAACTTTTCATATACGTATATAAAGCAGAGAGCGTAAAATTTAATTCAGTTTGCTTTGAAAAGTGAACAAAGCACAACTACACATGCAATGGAGAACATTTAAGAGAAACACACGTGTAGTGGTGCCCAGCTCTGCCTATGAACGATCATAATTTATGATTCATAAAAGATTCATATCTTTAGAACGCGACTAATTTCGCTTGTATTAATTTTTCTTGTGCGCGTCTTTAAATATACATAATTAATGTAATATTTTCTTTTGCTGTTATGGAAAAGTATGCCACAAATTAACCAAGGCATAACTTGATAGGAAAATGATATATTTTTTACTATAGGTTTCTAATAAAGTCGAAAGCAGAAACCGCCAATTTAACCAAAGCTGACACCAACACAGAAAGAGAATCTGTCCTGTCATGCAATAAATACATACTATAATAAATGTACAGGACGTGCAAAAGTTAAAAAGCCATTGTTCTCGGAGAGACACAGAAAGCTGCGCTTGGAACTTGCAAAATATTACCAAGACTGAAGCACAAATGTTTGGGAGAAGGTTATATGATCAGATGAGACTAAAATAAACCGCTTTGGATCGGACGACCGTGAGTGGCTCTGGAGGAGTAAGGGCTCGAAACTTCAGCCACACCACGATAAACTCACACTTAAGTTTGGAGGAGACTCAATAATGGTGTGGGTGTGTATGACCACCAAAAGTGTTGGCAGACTGAGCAAAATCGAAGGTCGAATGACAACGGAGTCCTACATTGGAAGTCTACGAAGTCATTTGCTTGGCACTGTAGATGATTCGGAAGTGAGTGCTTCGGATATTGTCTTTCAACAGGACAATGATCCAAAGCACACAGCAAGAATGACACGAAAATGGCTTCTGGATATTGGAATTCCAACGTTAAGTTGGCCACCACAATCCCCAGACCTCAATCCAATTGAGTATCAATGGGTGATACTAAAAAAATCAATAGTAGGCGAAACTGGTACCTTAGATGAATTGTGGCCTAAGATGAAAAATGCATGGGATGCTATTGCTCCCGAAACTTGTTTAAGTCTTGCAGATAGTGTGCATAGTAGAATAAAAGCTGTAATTGGTGCTCGAAGAGGCTATACAAAATATCAATATTAGGTTTTAAGTCTTATTTTGCAAAGTCACAAAAATTATCACACTGAATGTTTTTTGTTTTGTTGTTTTTATTATTTAAAAAAAAAAATTTCATGAAATTTTGCCCTGGTTTCTTTTCCTTTATCTTCAGCCAGCTTGAACAAAATAATGATTAAGTAAAAATATTAAACTTCTTCGGATATATTATTAGTAGTTTGCATACATAGCAAAAGCGTGATCAATTTCGTGAGTCACTGTATATTAGTGTAGTACTACCCATTTTCACAAAGTACTACCCAAAAATATTGAATTGAGCACTTAAATTTTTTTCGAAACGACAGCACTGTAATGGAGCACTGAGGTGACGAACGAACAAAAAAAATCATCCGAAGGGGAGGTTGACAGGTCGGTTCTTCGCCTGTTGGTATTAGAAAGCAGGCAAACAACCGAGAAAGCGTCGTGTTATCAACATTCTTGCATTTGCTGGTCTTATCATCACCAATGACTCCCAGGTTTGCAATTTGAATTCGTTCTTTGTTCTTTATTTTGGTAGGTATACCTTCTTTGATTGTAATACATATAGCGATTCCTAGCAAAACTGGTATCTACGCCCATATATAATGGGATATTTTTGCTTTCTATTTTTTTTGATAAAGAATATTGCGAATTATAATGCTCGAAAAAGTGGCGTCAGCCACTTATTAAAAAAAACAGTTTTATAGATCCTAAAAGATACAGAAAAAGTATTTAAAAATAAAAAAGAAAAAGGGTCCAGCTTCACTAAAGGTTTGTACTACACATACCAAATTGGCGAAAACTTCATTAATCAATGGTAAAAGGTCGAATACAGATTGTAAACATCACCAGCAGGGTTGCCAAGTTGAAAAGAAGCAATTTCCGGCCTTCAAAAAAAGAAAAATAAATTTTTTTCCCTTTAATGGTAAAAGTCAAAAATTTTTTAGGGAAAAACTTGATAAACTTTTTTATTGCTTTTAGCAATATGAAAAATAATGGTTTCCTCTTGTTTCGCTAGTTAAGCAAAATCTAAGTACATGTTTCAAAAATCGTTAATTTCCTGGCTACTTCACAAATATTTGAATTCCTACCAGCCTACCAGCTTTCACATCAAATTGAACCCTGGTCATTAAGATGTTCAATACCAAGGTTGATGGGAGCACAACGCCGCTGGTCCTGCAGTTATTTGGAAGAACCTATCGAACTATCAGTTAGGAGCTTTTTTTCTCTCGATGGCCCTCTCCCCTGGGCTTTTTTGCCCAAAAATTGTAATCTAAACCAATCGATAAGAACTGATCAAAAATAAATTTTGTTAAAATATTTTATACCCAGTAAATAATGCATTGTCAGTTCAGTGGCAATATGAAGGAAAAAATACTTCAAAAATTATTCCGAAATTAACGTTACCAATGACCTTGACCTTGATATATATTATTCTTAAAAAAACACTCTTCATAAAAGTTGAAGACTTTTACACGCTCTTATATGGTTAATGCTGTGTAGGGTATATATTTTTTGGAGAGGCTTTACTAGTTTTTTTGTTCTTTATTTCAAGTATTTGAAACTTTCTATTTAATACTCGTAATTTGAATGATAATCCATATTACCGTTGTATTTCAATCGATGCTTGGTCCTTAGGCCTGTTATTCGTATACTTTGAAAATTTCGTGCTCAGAATTTTGTATCGTTCTCTTTTGCTTTGCAGACTTTATGGAGGATTTTGCGCAATTCGATATCGGCATGCTCTTGGCCCAAAGGAAATTAGAAAGAGCTTATGTACATACACATATTAAATGAGGACATTTCCAGACCACGTGTGGCAATGCGTCAAACATACATTTGATTGGCACATGTCTTGGTATATTCCATTTTAGGGAATGTTTCAGCAGAAGACCAATTTCATTCATTTTATACACAAAATAAAACCCCGATTTTTAAAATTGCAAAAAGCTAATGATATTGGTGTCTTCTAAGCATCTGAAAAACGTATTTTATGTATGTATGTTATCCTTTGAGTTATTGACACCCACCTAAACCGAAACGTTACAGATACCTGTAAGGATAAGGAAATCTAGACATGCTAAAAAACGCATGTACAATTATTTGGGAACACTCGAAATTCGAATCCGAGTATATCCTCAAAAAAATGTCTTAGGGTTGCTACCAGAGCTGGAAACTTTTCATTTTTCGGAATTTGAGTAAAAAAATGAAGAAAGTTATGTTAGATTAGGCATTGGCTATTTCATATAATAGTGTATTAAGGTGAAATTAGCACCACAGCTCTACTTGCGCAGTGATCATGAATTTTGTCCTCATATAAGGGCATATCCGCCAAAAGGCCAACCGGTTAAAACCAGTTCAAAACGGTTAAGCCACTTATTAACTGCCATAACATAACATTATCGCATATTTTTTTTTTCGTTGGAAATGTTGTGAAGAAATGGAGGGACACGTATACTATTTTTTCAATAGTAGGCAGTGCCACACCCCTAACGGGGTTTCCGATTTTAATGAAATTTGGTTAAGACATAGAATTTACCATAAAAAAGGTTAGTAGAGACTCTAAGTCCTTTGAGTGGGCGTGGCACCCGCCTATAATGGGAAAAAAATGTAGCCATGACTGAGTCGCAACCAAAGGGCTATTCATTAAAGTAACAGAAAAAAAAAGTGTTACTTTGACTTTTATTCCACTTTAAAAGTGTACTTCCCTCCCGTTCATAATGGGAGAAATGCTTATATGCTTAAAAAATTGCGGTAACATTTTTTCGATACTTTCTTATGTGTACACAAGAAAAATTAAAAAAAAAAGTAGAAATTATTTTCTTACTCAAATTAGGTAAAAATTAAAATTTTGCAGCTCTGGTAGCAGCTCTAGCAGCTTTTTTTTAATGAGGATATACATACTTGAATATGAATAAATTTTTCGATTGTTCCGGAAGAATTCTAGAACATGAGATACTTTTGCCCATGTCTAGTGAACACCTTGCAACCTGGTCGTTTTATTCGCATATATGCATATAGCGACTTGGCGAGTAAAACACAGTTTAGACGTGGCTGACTCGGAACAATTTTGTACGTGAAATGAATTGATATACATAATTTAATCTTATTTTTATATGTAAAATTATGTCTTCTTATGTATTATTTTTGGACTTACGTTTCAAATTCAATTTGTTCCAAACAAAGACGATTCAAGTGTTTATGTTTAATTTATACATTTATTTGTATTAAAAAGTACTACTTTTGAAAACCGTAGCGTTGTCTACCTGTCAACAAATTTTGCCGTTATGCATAAACTGAGATTCACAATAATAATTGATATTAAACAGCACTCTGTAAACTTGCTGTCAATGCATGGCATACTATGGTGAATAGCAATTAATCATAATAACAGCGAAGTGCTTAGTGCTGGCATACACCAGCAAATTCTGTACAATAAATTCTTGTCTATAACAAATAAATTTTTAAATAAAAATAGGAGCCATAATTTATTTTTCTTATTAATTTTGGCTGTGTTGTAGAAAATTATTTATTTTTGTTTGTTTTGACGACCATGAATGACACCTGAGCGCCGAAGTAAGTGCGTATAAAGGCCTAAGCCCATAGAGTCCGTCAAGTCCGTTGCGTCAAAGTATACAACTGACAAGACGCAAATGAAGGAAGAAGGAGATCCAATGAATACGTGTGCAACGCATTTAAAGTCAAACAAAAAATCAACAAATAAATTTTTAAATGATAAATTTCGTAATTTTTTTTTGTATACTCTGCACTTATATATTTTTTATATATGAAGACAATTTTAATTTCATTATTTTTCTTTGTTTTCTATGTTTCACACAAACTCGCAGTTGTCAAAGTATTCAAAGTACGTCAAAAGTTGAAAATTGCTCAACTTCATCCGTTGCGTTGACGGATAAGTACTGATTTGGCCGCACTTAATACAAAAGTATGGAATTCACCTCAGTTGCCAGTTGTATACTTTGACGCAACTGACTTGACGGATTCTATGGGTTGAGGCCTTAAGTTTTTGAATTCGTGTGCGACACCCTAACGGCGAACGATTGAATCGGCGATAAAAATCGACGCTGTGCTTAGACAACATAAATGCAACGGCAACATTGGTCACCAAATTCGATCAAATAATCAGCTGTTCTGAATAATAAATGAGTAAAACACATATGTAAATATTTCCATTAGTTAGTTTTGTTAAGTTTTGGTCGCGTTTATGCCTTTTAGTTTAACTTACGCTTATGAATTCTTTGTTGTGACTGGAGTTTTCAACTCCTTGGAAACAACTTTGTGGCTAAATAATACTTGCACACTGAAAGGTATGTAATAATATCTATAGCTTTAAGAAATAATATTACAATAAAAATTTCGAAAGTAATCGTTTATCAAGGCCGACCATGAAATAATTTTCATGTTAGCTCAAGGGCAACCAACATACCCAATAAGCATTAGTCTTGGTGAAGCGTTGATCTGCAGTTCTTTTCTCCAATCTCTAACGCTGGAGCTTCACTTCACCTCCACTTTACATCTATGCCAATCTCCAAGAAAATGGACTTTGGTTCTCCAGTGGTGATAAAACTGGATATCTATTTGACTCCAACCCAGTATTTGGCTTAGATGTTAGTTCACTAGTGTGGAGAGGGCTTGATTTTCACTGAACTTCTGAAGCTATTCACACATTAATTCTCAAAAAAGGCACGGGTTCATGGAACACACTTTTCATTCAAGTTATTTCTTTAAAAAGTAAACTTACATTGTTGATTTAACAAAAGCGTAAATCCATCCATTAAGTTAACTCATTAATACTGTAATATACATACATATGTACATTTATCTAAATTATCTAAAGGAAGAACTACAAACGTATTACATTACGAAAAAAGAGATTGTGAATGTTTTTTATTATAGTTGAGCATTTATATTAGACGGTAGTTTGCTTGTTGAAAGAAAACGATGCATCTATTCTGAAACTCTTCATCAATGCTATATGATATGATATGATAGAGCTTGATGCTAATTTTTTTCTCCTTTACATATTTTTATTGGCTTATGGCATCTAAGTGTTAGTTATTATACTAATGCTCTCTTTCAGCCCGTAACGTGTATATTTTAATTTAATTGAAAATGCGCTTTATTTATATTTAATCCCTGTGTCAAATAAAAGAAGCTTAATGAAATGCAGTAGTCTGAAAAGACTTTAGTTATCTAGGTTATTTAGTGCGAGTTAGTTGGCGAAGTATGCTTACAAAAACAAATCATCTCTCTTTTATCAAATATTAACAAAAAGAGACAAAAGAAATTAAAAAAAAAATACAAAACTTTATTTAATAAACCCAGTTTTTCATTTGTGTTGTTTTGAGTCACAAACCAACTAATAATGGCTAACTATTCATACAAATCAAACATCTTACATTTTCTCCAGAAACCTGCCTTTTCCAAAAAACCGATGCTGTTGTGTATAAATTGAATGAATATTTTCGACTCAGTGCTTAAACGACGCTCGCTGAAGTTAGTTACTCTGTTGTAGCCGAGATGCAACACATAAATACATATAACAATAATAAAGTGTTTTATTAAGTTTTTTGCGGTCTATAAACTCATCATCAACCAATTGTTTGAACTAAAATTAAAATTCAAAGAAACGGACAAAGTAAACAAATACAAATACTTATATATAAATACAATAATTCAATCATAAAACGGTGTAAGTAGATTAAGATAAGTTTGTATTAATGAATAGTATAGTAAAATGTGTTTATATTACAAATTAATTTAAAACGATACTATAAAAAGTGTAAGTCTGTTTCCTGATGTGCAGCAGCAACTAAAAATTTGTTACTATGTATATTTATTTTGCGTTTCTTTACAATACAGCTGAAGTCAACTAAACTTAAGTTAGCAAAATCGAAATTAAAAAAAACGTGCTGTTTTTTTACGCTATAAACTTGAATTTTAATCACAATGTAAGCTTTGAAGGGTGAGGACCGAATTTGTGTCCCTGTGCTATTGGAAACTTTTTTCCTTGAAGAGAACATTTATAAGTGAAAGCTACTGTATTTATAAGTAAATATTAAGTTCTTATATCAAAAGACAAAATGCGTAAGTGAAATGAAGCTTCTTGCCGACCGTAAGCTAATCGTTAAAGCCTTTTAAAGTAATTTTTATTTTTGCCCTTGGAATTAAAATGTTGCAGGTATAGAAACCTCATAACAAAAAAAGTCTGTTGTCATCGAAAGTCAACACTAGTCCTAAGATTACAAATTCTGTATTATGTATAATAATAAAAGACAGCCTTGTGCTTAAAACAAAGTCTTCTGTTTTGTGTAACAGTTTGCAAAGAACTGCAAAATTAATATATTAAAGTTTTATATCTTACTTATATTTTTGGTGGTGAGATTGTGCAAATTTGCACCTACAGCTATTGTACTGCTTAAAAATCTACACATTTTATTAAATCAACGCATTTGATTAAATAAAACGAATTACGAATTAAAATACAAATCCGAGAAGTTTCTATTTGATTTATATATAAAAAAAGATGCATTTTTGGCTCGTTTTTGACTCAAAAACGAAATAAATAAGAATCGGGCTGTTTTTATTAGCCTACGCCTTATTAGTTAACATAGGCCTTTGATGCTAGTTCTTTTCTTATACAGTAGTTATTAAGTATCTACTGTTCATATAACAAAATTAGAGAAAAGAAAAACAAAAACTTTAATGCGAGTATTAGTTAACATAAAGTAAGCTAATAACTAGAAATTTTAATTTGTTTTTAGTCGACTGAATGTTATTAATTAATTTGAAATTTTTTAATCGAACTTTACAGTCAATTGCAGTAACCGATTTGTGAAATTTCACAAGAATATTGGTTACTGCAATTGACTGTAAAGTTCGTTTAAAAAAAGTAAGCTAATAACTCTATATATAAAACTCAAAAATCATTACAACATTTTGATTTAGTTCCGCTGACTCAGTTCAGTTTTCATTTAATTTATGATCCTTTTATTTATTTACTAACATTGATAGCTTAATTTAAACTAACATAACTTTTTATAGCATTGGCTACTTAGACCTTCAGCTATATTAAAGTGTTTTCTTATCATCATCATTTAAATAGAAAGTTTAATCATTTTTCTTAGGAAAAGTATATCAGGTGAGTTTAATAACAAAGAATAGTTCCATAAAATATGGGTTTAGTTAGGTTTTACAATTTATGTATTAATAGGTGTTTGGATGAAGGTATTATGGGTGAAAAGTTTATTTTTCAAGAAATAGGCGAAGTCTATTTTTTTTTAACTTGTTCGAGTCTGTTTAATTTATTATGTGAAGTGTATTTTAAATAATCTGTGATGTTTAACTGATTTTTGTTAATACTTTCCCAGTGTGCCAAACAGATTCGTTTCGAATCCGAAACGGACTCGCTTCTTCGTATATTTTATCCAAATCGAATTCCGTTTCGAACTCGTTTTCGTATGAAATTTCTCTCGAAAAAACGGAAGGATCGTCCGCTTTGTCGGATCCGTCTCGAACTCGGAACGGACTTCATATACGAATCCATTCCGGATTCGTTTTTTTTAATTAAACGGATCCATTTCGATCTCGTTTTTTATGAAATTCCTCTCGAAAAAAGCGGAAGGATCGACCACTTTGAAAATTCTGGCAATTCGGTTTGAAGACAAGCTGCAGGAGCACGTGGCTATTGATATAACAAAAGTATTTAATCTAAAAATAAGTACAGAACTGTATTTCGTATCCCTGATACATTGAAAATAATATAAAAGTTAACATGACAACTTGAAAACTGCCTCTTGTGTTAATGATCTGTTGCGCTTTTTTGAAAAATTTCCCAGCTCAAACTGGAAATTAAACGGATTATAATCCGTATTATTTAACAAAAACGAGTTCGTCTCGAATCCGTTTTATTTACAAAAAACCGTTTTATTCACAAAAAACGAATATAGAACGGAACCGTTTTAATTACAAAAAAATTAATCCGTAACGAATCCGTTTTATTTACAAAAACCAACTCGGAACGGATCCGTATATGAGATCAGTTACGAGTTCCAGACGGATTCGTCGAAGCATAAAAAAACGGAATCCGCATTGTCGGATACGCAACGGCTTCGAAACGGATCCGCATCCGTTTTTGTGCACATTAGGTTGGTACCATTTACTGAAACTTTAAAATGTTTGTTATTAATTATCAATCATAATTTTCTGAGGTATTTGTATCCTTTTATTTTATAAGATTAGTACATTTCGTCGTTATTATTATTAGATATCGCTTGAAGTAATGTGAGCACTGAATCATGAGATAATTCTCCTTTTTTTATATAATTTCAGATGGAGCATTCGGACGTAATATATGGTACCTTTTCTATACCAAAAGACATTACGAGTATTATTAACACGAAAGTTTTCCAACGATTAAGTAGAATTAAACAAGTCGGTTTCTTAAGTAAATTTATTCCTAAAGCAATTCATGCTCGATATGACCACTGCATTGGGTAAGTATCTAGTTAAAATTATTTATTTTGGCACAGTTAACAAAGTTTTTAACAGCATTACTTTAGGAAAAATATATCGATTTTGATTAGACTTTAGACTAACAAATAAGAACAAAAAAAAACAAAAAAAAAAAAAATCGGTACCTTTAAAATAAAAGCAAAAAGTTAACTTTTTTAAATTTTGTTTATAAATTTGAGTTCAGCGACCTGAAATTAATCAGGTGTTATAAGGTTTTTTCCGAAGGTCGGCCTTTGTGTGGTGTTGTATTTAAAAATAAAACATTTCGGATATATTGTTGCTTACGATAACATTCAAACCTATGTTTTTTAGAACATATTACCGAGCTGGACAGATGTTGAATAAAATTGAATTAAACACAGATTGGCTCACTAAAATTCCATCGGTTTATCGCAAAGCTGTCGAGGTTTGTTTGAGTTTATTACATTTAAATTAAGATTTTATTCAGAGAATTTTTTAATTGCAGATTGCTGCCTTATTACATGACTTAGGACATGGTCCATTTTCCCATTGCTGGGAGGCAATAGCGCAAAATTATAACGTATGAGAAAAAATTACTTAGCTACAAACACATATATACTAAATCAAAGCTAACCCATTATTGGCTTTATAGCACGAAGAAAACGCATTGCCATGCATTGATTCAATTTTTGAAACTGTGCAAGGTTTCGAGGAACTACGTACTGAAAATAACTTTGGAATATCATTTATTAAAGCCTTAATTTTAGGTGATCCAAAAATTCTAACACGTCCCCTTGAAAAGAAATATAAATTCCTTTTTGAAGTAAGTTCGTGTTAATTCTTTATTGTAAAATAATCAAAATCATAATGACTACATTTTAGATCGTCAACAATAAACAATGCAAAGTAGATGTTGACAAATGGGACTATTTGAAACGTGATTATTACTATTTGAAGCAATATTTGGATACAGTTAGTTGTCGTATTAATATGGACTTCGATAGTGTCTTCTTAGGTGAATGGCATATATTATTTTCAAATTTAGCTAAAGAAAATTGATTAAACTTTTTATTTTGCAGAGGCTCGTGCAAGTGAAGATGGCGCTCACATACAATATCGCTTTAAAGATTATGATAAAATTTATGCCCTATTTGAGGCTCGATTTCTTTTACACTTAAATTGTTATCGTATGCCATGTAATGTAGTATGCGATCAAATTCTCAAAGAAATTGTTTACAATCATATTAACGAAAATATTGATGATTTGAAATTGCAAGAAATCAATGCTAATAATATGATTGCATTCTTGCAACTTACCGATGACAAGGTCTTAGAAATGGTTGAGGCTGAAGAAACCAGTAAACTGATGTTGAACATCATTAATATTGTACCAGTGCCATCAAATGCTGTTGAAGAAGATAGGGTAATTTTAAATATGTATAGTTACGAAAACCAACTGCCCAATATTTCTGCAGATAGTTTTTGGACGGGACGTAAAAATGATGTGCATTATTTTTATTCCAGTATTTGTCATAATCAAGAATATACAAATACACTTCAATGACCATTAAACCAGCTTGCTTGAAATTATAACATTCAAACAAATATATTCTTGAAATCTTTTTATTTAACAGAATGTACCTGAATATATGAAAGTCAGGACTGTTCTTAAAGCACCTGGAAGTGAAATGCCGAACGATGATGATTTTAGTTTTTATGGCAATAAAAGGTTTGGCTCTTAAGTAATTTACAGATAAAAAAGAAATTAATATCTGTTTTTTTTCAGGGATATGAGTTTTATTACCTGCACAAGAGGGAATTTCGTTCATAACAGTGATTTTCGTTTTGTAACGCAACTTCCAATTACAAATGGAATCAAATCTTAGTTTTTAGTTAAGGGACATACCTGCACAAGAGGAAATTTTGTTTTATAACGCAGCTTCCAAATACAAGTAGAATCAAATCTTAGTTTTTGATTCAAGAACATGAGTTTTATTACCTGCACAAGAGGGAATTTCGTTTCTAACAGTGTTTTTCGTTTAATAATGTTTCAAATACAAATGCAATCAAACCTTAGTTTTAGTTCGATATATGTTTACCAAATATAATTAACGAGTATGATGCTATTTTTTTATATTAAATATTTTTATTCGTTATGTGTTCACCGAAATATTTTTATTTCATTTAATCATGCTAATGTTTTATATTAATTATAATAATAATATTAGCTACGGATTCACTTCACTATCGATTTACACGGTAGATTGAATTCCGTAGAAACAGAAAATTTACTTTACCGAGAACTGGTAGTTATAGTGTTGTAAAAAACTTATATTTGAGTACGATTTAAATACTTAAACCGAGATTCGAGTATTACACATTTTTTGACATTTTGTATTAAATGTAATCATGTATCATTTTAGTATGTTATGTTCATAAGTTAATTTGAAATTGAATTTCTTTTTTTTTTTTAACACAATCATAGATGATGTGTAGCTTAGAACTAATTTTTTTACATTAAAATAAATAAAAAAACTTACCAATGCATAGATCATGATTTACTTCAATACTGATACGTAGTTTTTGCTATAAGACTTTTATTTTCAGTTATTATAGTCCAATATATGTTAAGTTTTTCATTTTCTTTATTAGAATCTTACATTCTCAACTCAACAATCAAATATATTTATTCGTATAATTTCAACAATTTCATAACTAATATCGATCACATTACAACAACAATAACTAAATATATATTTAAATGAGAATTATTCAGTTAGATAATACGAAAAAAGAATTCACACACTTACACATGTTAGGTAGGCTCTCATAAAAGCTAATATTTCTTAAATTAAATGAGTATATTAAAATTAATTTTGCTTATAAATTAGTTATTAAAAAAACAAAAAATAATAATAAATAAGTAAAATTTTAACAGTGTTCGAAAAATTACAGCGCAGTTATAACAATTATTTAAATAAAAATTTTTATAAATTACAAAATGTACAATGAATTGCAAACGATTTTGATGGAGATAGCAATTTTATGGATGTAAATTACCAACTATTTTGTGTGGCATAAATGCAGCTAAATATTGCTTGTGTAGTCTCTGGCGGCAGAACTGGTAAAATTCAATTTCGTTGGTAAAGTTACGGCGAACGATATCCTTAACGTGTTCGCTTACCGGTGGCTTAAAGTTGTTTTTATTGATCTTTGTGAGATACTCAGCACTAGCTATAAGTTTTAGAAAACAAAAAAATTCAATATTATTTTAATAACTTAAGAGAAATTGAGTTTTAAATCAAAAAATTATAAGAGACAGGTAATATCTTACAAAAATTAACTCTCAAAAAAAAAACAATGCTTTACCAAATACACAGTCCTACAAAAAAATCCCTTTTTAAAGTACGAATAGTGTTTCTATTAGATTTTTGTGTGCTGATTACTGGAAAAATAGTCAAAAAATCCTATCACGTAAGGTTTTTGAGATATTTTAACCTAAAAGTGCAAAAACACTGTTTTTTGACATATTTGAGAGGTTATGTAGAACTGTGTTTTTTTTTTGCAAAAAGTTTGTGAGGGATCAAAGAACAATTCTTTTTCTTTCAAATACCTTTGAGTTTTCTGAAATATCTTTTTTTTTTCGCCGAGTTATCGCATTTTGAAAATTTCCCTATACCTGAAAACTCATTAGGGACATTTGTATATGAAAAGATTTGAAAATGTGATAACTCGGCGAAAAAAAAGAAGTTATTTCAGAAAACTCAACAGTTTATGTTTTGTTATATATTCTTGATCAGCGTCACCACCTGAGTTGATTTAGCGATGTCCGTCTGTCTGTCTGTCTGTCTGTCTGTCCGTCTGTCTGTCTGTCTGTCTGTCTGTTGAAATCAGGTTTACGGGAAAACCAAGAGAGCTAATGGAATGAAACTTTCACACACAGGTCACATCTTCTTGCAAGCATCTTGCTATTGAAAATGGGCGAAATCGGTTCACGGACACACCTACCGCCCATATCCTATGTATATATACCCAAGCCAATTTTGAAAAAATTTGCAGCGATTTTGATGAAAATTGGTGATTTGATGCACATGTGAACAAGATTAGGATTAGGCTAGGTTTCAAGTTTTCAAAGCTTCCTACAGGGGCGTGGCACAGCCCTAAATTTTAACCTTTATACCACCATATCTCGTAAGCCGTGCAAGATATTGTTATGAAATTTGGTAAACGGATACATATCAAATATATCTTAAGTTGAGATAAAAGTGGGCGGAATTGAAAAAGTGGGCGGAATTGAAAAAGTGGTCGTGGCACTTTTCAACTGCTAAAAATTTTGATTCCATATATCTCAAAATTGGCACAAACGATTTTCATAAAAATCTTGGAGATGATGCCGCTGTAAGCTGTCATCAATAAAAGTTCAGCCTCTTTATTGAAAAAACTCGTTGGAGGGCGTGGCACAGCCCACAATATTTAAAAACTTTATATTAAGAGAACGAACAACGTAATCGTGATGAAATTTAATGAGGTAGATATACTTGCTGTAAGGTCTTTTATTACAAAAATTTGGTACAATAGTACCTGGGGGCGTGGCACCTCCCATATAAGCAAAAACTGTTTATTGTTATAAATAGTGTACTAAGAGAGTAATCTTCATAAAACTTGGTGTTTAGATGTCAGTTACTATAGGGTCAGAATACGCGAAACCGACATGTCTGAAATGTTTTTTAAAGTTTTTTATATAAATCAGTAGCTGCAAGTGGTAGAAATTATTGTACGGAAAAATTTTTCAAAAAAAACTGTTGTTGCAATAATTATTGCCAGTCAAAGTTTTCATTAAACTTTTTTTTAAAATGCTATAAGTTTTGAACTGCTTGACTGATCGTGACGAAATTTTTTAGTTTCTGTAGATAATAAGTTGAACTTATGTATTAAAAAAAAAAAGTTGCAAAAATTTTGCATTTTTGTTGTTAATTAGCAATTTTTCTATCAACAATTGAATTTGAATGACTTGCTCCGCCTTGAAAAAATCTGAAAAAAAATTACAGAGATGCATTGAACCCTTCCAAATTAGAATTCGTCAAAAAAATCGTGGAGCCTCAATTAGTTTTGACGCTATAAATATTATAGTGGTACTGGGCGGACGAAAAATGCATAAAAATTTTATTGTTTTTCAAAAAAATCAATAACACTAGTTTACAAGAAAAAGGATCGGCCTTCTCATAAACTTTTTTCTATGTATTTTGAGGCGTAGTTTCCAAAAATGGCAACCATTTTTTTTTCTTAAGAATCGTTTTCGAGATATCCCCAAAAAACCCCTTTTTCGGCCCTTTTTTCATTTATTTGGCTATATCTCGTTTAATTTTTTTTCGAATCAAAAAAGCTTTTCAGCACTCCAAAGATATTTTCACTCCCTTTCTAACGGTATGCTGTTTCCTTGAATCAAATAAGATTTGATGAAGTTACAAGCACTCAAAGTCCAAAAAAACTGACTTTTTTAAAAATCACTAAATTTCGATTGCTTCATTTGAATGCAAAATTTTTTCTTTTTCGTATTTTTAGAATTAAAAATGAAAGGCTATTCTTTTGCAAATATTTTAAGGATAATTTTGCGGATATCGGACTAAAAATGTAGAAGTTATTTGAGAAAACAGTAAACAACTTGCAACAAAATTTAACGTAAATACATTGGTTTTCACATAGCCTTTCATTTTTAATTCTAAAAATACGAAAAAGAAAAATTTTTTCACTTATTCAACCTCTTCAACGTCTTCTTAACATTTGATGAAAAGGTACTTTCAGTGCAGTGTAGGGTATGTGAGTTTCGGCCTCGCCGAAAATAACACCTTAACTTGTTATTTATAAAGTCGATATAACTGAAATAGAAGGTGATTCAGTTGGAGGCTACAAATTTCTTTCTGTTAAACAAAAACAGCTGATGTTTGATATAAGGTATTGTTATTAATTTAAATTGCAGTAGGTTGTATTCAAAAGAAGAACGCATTTTAGTCGTCAAACCTATTTACAAAATGGAGAAAATTTCATGCATTGAGAAATGTAACTACATAAACCTCTATCTCGTGAGACATCACGGGTCCAAATTTTATTTTGTGGGACTTAAAGCAAAAGATGTATGACACTGACACAAAAATGATTCCAGAACTAAAGAACGAGCTTTGTCGTCTTTTTTGTTCATTTTCAAAATTCAATTCTTTTAATTTAACATTTAAATGTAAATGCAATCTTCCCAACCCCAAATGGGTTGATTTCAATAGAATGATTATTACAAAAAACTTTTTGTTCTCAAGAAATGGGTCAAAACACCCAGTTGCAGGGGAATGTGGTAAATTCCTTTATGAAGAGGTGCAATAAGAATTATTTTAAAAAAAAGTTACAAGATGCATTATTTGGAAAATTGATATTTGAGCATTTGCAAATAAATAATGCATTCAAAATGTTTTCGATTTTAAATATTTTCTTCTAACTTTTCCCATCGATAGTAATTAAACAATTTCTTATAGCCTTTAGAAAAATGACAAAAACAACAATACTTACTATCATATATTTCGCGTACGCCTTGAAAATATCGGGGAACATATTTTTCCAGCACAGACAACGTTGTGTTTAAGTCTTCTAAGACACCAACTACAGCATATTGACTTTCTACAGCGTGCTTAGCCCGCTCCAGTGCACCAGCCGTATTAAAAGGTCTAAGAAATATATGAAAATATTAAAACTTTATGATCCCCAAAAGTCTGCACATAACTTACGTGCATTCATATGCATGTCCACAAAAGAATAAACTCTGTCTACGATGATCACCAATTCCTTCGACAGTAACACCCTGTGTATATGTACATTCTTGATCACCCGAAAGAACGCAAGTTTCAAAATCTTTCTTCAACCAAGATGGATGTGGTAAAGGTAAATCTGGAAAAGCTGCCTTACGTTCCACAAAATACCATGGAGCACGCACATAATAGAACCAACTGATAACACGTTCAATTGGATCACGTACAACATTTATATAGATCGGTGTTGGTAAATTGAATTTGGTGAAATTCGTATAGCACACATGCTTGATAAAAACTGATGGTTCCGGTAAATCGCTAATCACTTCAGCCAATTCCTGTTGCTGGTCTTCAGCGAGACGTATCGTTTCAACTTTTTGCACAGCATCGCGATGAAATTCAAAATTATTACGTTCGGAAAGTCGTCTCAATAGCTCCATGAATGTTTGGCTGCCAACTTTGGGTACACGATTGAAAAAAACCAAATCTAATTGGGCTTTTCGAGTATTATTCAATTCGTGCATATTCAAAGACTGCATCTAAATTTTGGGTGAAAAAATGAAATTGAATTTATATAGTTAATTTTAAGGACTATTTACTTGAACATTTATCCATATTACATTATTCTGGGATGACTTCCGTCCATTGATCCATGGTGATTGACATACATAATTTGGTTTAGTTGTTTTTATTTTTTATATTTAAAAAAAAATATATGCATAGTTTAAGGTTGCTTTATGTTAAATCTTTAGAAAATTCACATTTATTTATGCAACCATTTTATAAAACAATTTTATATCTTCTTGAAGGTAGCGCTTGCATGATACGAGTAAGAACGTTTTTTATTTTTTTATCACAATAATAAAAGGCCAACAGTGAGACACTTCCAAAAGAGGTTTTTTACTGCCAGTATTTGGTATAGGGAACTCAGTAAAAAGCTAGCATTGGCATACAAACGATGTTAAAGTGACATATTTATATATGTAAATTAAACTAGGGTTGTTCACAGTAACTACTGTGTTAATTTTACAAAAGAAGTAATTTTTAAAAATTAGAAACATGAAATAACACTAGTAAGAATTAAACTACTTAGCAGCATGTTTTTGAGTGCTATACTGTGGAAAAGCATTGTAGCACAAAAGATTATACACATCCTGATTGCCTGATGTTCGTGACATTTTTCTCTATTAAGTGAAAATAATAAAAAAGAAAAACCAAGTAAAGTTTTGACAATAGTGGAATTTTCGGGGAAGGTCTCAATCCTCAGTAAAATACCAGAATGCCAAAAACAATTAAGTGGTGCTCATAATTGCAGTGTTTTAACCATCTACATAAATACTTATACTACTTGGTAACTATACTTTGAAACTGTGAAAACCCCTATTATATTGTTCGGGTTGCATTGACACTGTTGGTTTTTTTGAGTACATACATATGCATGTACTAGGGTGTTTTTTTTCAAACATTCGGAGAGGGATTTTATTTATTATTTCCTATATTATAGCTTGAGGAATAAAAATAATTGTTGGGACAATTTGACAAAATATGCCTTCAAATAATGATAAAAGTTTGATTCAAAGATACTTATTTTGCATAATCCCCCTACTAAGTGGCATTTTTTTAAAATAATTAAAAACAAACTCAAAAATTCAATGTAGTTTATAACAAATTATATTTCCTATATGTATATTAAGTTTATGGCTCAAAGTCTTAACGCTAGATACTGTTTATATAACCGTTGCTTACAGAAATAATAAAATTCATATTCATTAGTAAAATTTTTCCTCAATATAACTTTGACATCTTCATCAACTTTGGGTTTTCGTTTATTTATGTTTTGATTTGTCACTGCCTTGTAGTTTACTATAATAATATAGATAAAGCTATTAAACTATTTATTTTATTTTTTGAATTCATTTTAGGGACCATAAATTATCGGTTTGTTAAAATAATGCGGATATTTTATAACCGCAAATTTGCTGCAAGTTCGCCGTCGGTTAAATGTTACATTTTTAATACAAAGCTGCACTAAACTTAAAACTTTTTGAGACATTAATGCAGAAATAGTAGTTAAATAGTTGTTTTTATTACATATGTATATTGTCAATAACAGAAAAAAAGAGCTTTACATAATCAGTATACATTCGAATTCGGGCCGAAATGACGGATTCGCAAAAAATTTCTAACGATTTACTATTGGCGCATCCTTATGTCTTGTAGCTGCCCAGCATTTTTCACTTTTCCATAAAATTTTGCTATCAAGCCAGTTATTTTTAATCGCTTGATAAGATAAAAACTAAGCTATTATTTTAATTTCCCAATAATATTTATGGTCCCTGCTTTACCCCTTTTTTCAACTTACAGTTAAAAATATCTAAGGCATTGCCAAAAAAACGTGGAATATAATGCTGAAATACTGTCAGGCTGACATTTGTATCTTCCCAAGATCCAACGACAGCGTAGTCACGTTCAACATTACGCTTTGCAATTTGTATAGCAAATGGTGAATCAAATGGCCTGGATATGCACATAATAAAAGTGCCTTAGGAAAAATCCACAAAAAAAAAAAAAAAATGTATCGTACTACGGATATCTTTTACTCACAGACAATCATCCGAATGACCACAAAAATATAACGACTGTCTCATATGATTCCCAGCACTATCTGCTAGAGAGAAGGGTTCAAATTGACATTCAGGATCACCGCTACGTACACATTGATTGAAATCTTTTTTAAACCATTGTTCTGTTTTGAGTTCAGCATTTGGAAATTTACGATAAAATATTGCATTTTTATATGAGCTACGAGCATAAAAATACCAACTGATTATACGTTCGACTGGATCGCGCACCATATTTATAAATATCGGTTTTGGATAACCAAAGGTTGTGAAATTTATCCAATTACAATGCTCAATAAATGCTGTGCCATTTTCCAAACTAGCGATCCAATCAGCTTGTGCTCTTTGTTGTCTTGGACTACGCACTCGGTTAATTGTATTTTCGGGTCCATTTAAGATGACAACTATATCATTGAATTTTTCCATTTTCCGAAGTAATACCATCAATGCTTCACTACCAACTTTGGTCGAACGTGCAAAGAATAGAACATCTAGCTCAGCGTGTCTTGTGTTGTTAAGCAGTTGTACGTTCAGCGTTTCTAACTATGTTATTGTACGAAATATCGTATTTTCTTAGATATTTTCTTAGATATATGTATGTATGTAAGGTTATATAGCTTGGAGTGAAATCATAAACATGCAATACAGGTAATTCAAACAAATTAAAACCGTACTTTTAATATGTCAACTACCCTCATCCGGATTATTAAGGTAATTTAGCCTTTTTTGAATATTAAAATGATAAAATGATGTGCAAATAAATAATAATGTACTATTAATATTAATAAATATTATTAATAAACAATATATTTCTATTTTTTGTTCCAATCGAGTGAGAAAGATTGAAAAAGTATTTTGGACGTCACTTGGAGTGTCCCAGTATCAAAAGAAAGGTTTTTGACACATTTTCGGAAATTTTTTTTTGTACCAATCGAAAGAAAAAGCTATTATTATATTACGTTATTATAAAAAAAATTATTTTGGACAGCACATATGTACATAGGCTGGCCGTTTCCGTTTGACTTGGAGTGTCCCCAGACAATGATTGTGACGTTTTAATATCACATTTACGTGACTCGGCGAATTGATGAAAAAAGCTATATTAAGTTAGCTTTATTAAGAAAGTAGAGCAAAGATCCCATTTCAACATCAGCAAATTCGCTGAGGTCGTTGAAGAAAGGTTTACCAAGACATTTTAGCCTGGTTCTTGCTAAGGCTGGACAGTTGCAAAGAAAGTGCTCGAGTGATTCATTCTCGCTTGCATTCAAGCAACTGCGGCAGGAAGAATTGAAAGGGATACCTAATCTTTCAGCGTGCCTGCCGATTGCCCAGTGTCCAGTGCAGGTCGCTGTGACTCTCGCGATGTCAATCCGGCTCTTGGACAGTAAGGAGGTGGTTCTCAGTTTATTATAAGAGGGCCAGATTGATCTGGCCGTTTAACAGGTTTGTAGAGATTTCCAGTGGTTTTCTGCTACAGATAGAAAATGCGAAAAAATTCTCTTTTTAACCAAACCGAGAGGAGTGAAAACACGTTCTGATGCGGTTACATTAAGAGAGGAACCACGCCTCGCTAGTTCATCAGCCCTTTCATTTCCCTCAATGTTCCTATGGCCTGTAACCCATATGAGAGTAATGTCAAATTGATGTCCTAGCCTGACAAGTTCTTTTTTGCATTGTTCTACTAACTTCGATTTTATGTATGCCGAGCTCAAAGCTTTGATTGCGGCTTGGCTATCAGAGAGAATTGCTATCTTCTTCTCTGAATTAATACAGCACACTAATCTGCATGCTACAAGAATGGCAAACTCCAAGTGGTATTGAAAATCAATTTTTGACCTTTCCCCATCGATTGGAGCAAACAAATTTTTTTTCCGAAAATTGGTCAGAAAGGGCCCTTTCTAGGGTTTGGAGCTGACCTGAGTGATGTTCAAAATCATTTTTGGACCTTACTCTATCGATTGGAATAAAAAACAAAATTTCCGAGAATAGATCAAAACGGTATTTTCCAGGGTTTCCTTTAACGATTTTTCTCTATCGATTGGAAAAATTTTTCCCGAAAATGGATAAATGGACACTCCAAGTTACGTCGAAATGACTAATTTTCAACGTTTCCCCATCGATTGAAAAAAGGAAACTTTACCAAAAACTTAATAAAAATCAGAGATGCAAATGCAAAATGGTGAAGTTACAAATGTCACACATACGGGAAATTATTTAATGGATTTCCGCTTATGAGAGTGTAAGGTAATCTACTCCTAAAAATTTTACTTTAGGTAAGCCTTTTCAATAGAACGCTTCTTGTCCAAGTTACCCAGTTGGAACGAAATCTCGTGTGAGATTACTTTTCTCATCGTTTTTTGTTGATTTCGTTTAAGGAACTCACTCACTTCCTTAACTTTTCCTTTAAAAGTTCATGGAAGAATTTCTGGAAATTCGTACCATGCTTCATACACGAAATAAAAAATTTAATTTATTTAAGAAAGTCCGACTGGGAAATAAAAACATCTTCAATGAATACAAAGAACTTTATTATTTTTGTATGATTTTAAAATATTATATAGCTTTAGTGCGCAATACCTCAGATCAAAAAGATCTTAATGTAAAATTTGAAAGAGAAAATTACTTTTATTTGATTTTATAAACATATTTTGCTTAAATAATTTTTCTTAGTGTGCGATAACTTCAAATATGCTTCGAAATAGCGTTTTTGAGCACTCCGCAGCAATGATATTTGAGTATTATGACGTGATTGATTTTTTTAAGTCTTCTCTCCGAATTCTGTGTATATCGAACGAATATAGTATCAACAATTGAGAGACGCACCTAGTTTCGTTGATATTGCAGATATAGATTTTTACAAAATCGATTTAAATTGGAAGCCCCTAAGTCAATTTCCAAAACGGGGGGTGTGGTGTAGAAAAACGGCGATATTCACATGCCACCAAGATCTCCAGATTATTTGATTTTTGAAGAGAAAAGATTATGCTAGCAAACTAAAGACCATAGAAAAGCGCAAAGGTAACAACAAGCCGACAGCGATATCACCCGAGACCTTGGCTAATGTGATGTGAAATGTTTGAAAAAGAGCTCGCTTTGAACTCACCAATAAAGGTGGTCACTTAATTAATATTGTTTGCCAAATTGAGTTGAGATTATTACCATACTACTTACTATAAAAAATACAACTTTCCGAAATAAATACAAAATCACATAAGCGTTGTCGGAAAAATAACAATACAATCCTTTTGCACTTCAAAGATTTTTATTTTCATAAACTATTTAGAGGATACAATTTATCCAAGTTAAGCGCCAAATATTGCTTATACAAACGTTGCTTGCAGAAATTATAAAATTCATACTCCTCTGTAAAATTCTTTCGTATCATTTCCTTAACATCCGTATGTATTTTAGGTTTACGATTATTTCTGTTACGATTTCTGATGACTTCATAATGCACTAAAAAAAAAAATATTCGTAAGACATGATATATAGAGAATCGCTTGAAAAGAACATACTTTCAAATAGAACTTTTGCGCCTTGGAAATAACGCGGTATATACTTCTCGAAAACAGTTAATGTTATATTGGTGTCTTCCCATGAACCGACTACTGCGAAATAACGTTCAACATGGTCTTTTGCTATTTGTCCGGATATTGGCGAATTGAATGGTCTATAGGTTATTCAAAAATGCATGCATCAATACAATATCAATATATGTATACATATGTAGGTATGTATATAAAATCAAAATTCATTAACTTACAAACATTCAATATGGTATCCACAAAAAAAACGTGTCTGACGTTTGAAATTCGGATTGGGATTATATAAAGTATGAGGTATAAATTGACATTCAGGATCACCGCTACGTACACAATGGTTAAAATCTTTTTTATACCAATCTGCTGATTTCAGTTCTTTATTGGGATCCTTTTGAAATTCAAGGGCATTCTTGTACGAGCCACGTATATAGAAAAACCAGCTGATAACACGTTCAACTGGATCACGTACCAAATTGATGTAAATTGGCATTGGTAAATCAAATTTATGGAAATCAATCCAATTGATATGTTCAACATATACGGTGCCTTCGCCAAAATTAAGTATTTCATTGGCACTTTGAAATTGTTCTGAATCGTTTAACATTCGCTTTGCTGGCTTTCTGAGTCCCTCTCGCTCTAGGTAAATATCATTAAATTTTTCTAAATAACCAAAAAGCTCAACTAGAGATTCACTGCCCACTTTGGCGCAACGATTGAAAAAAAGTAAGTCAATTTCGGCCTTTCGCGTGTTGTTCAACTGAATGGCACTGAGTGTGCTGAGCTGTGGGACAAGGCCAGAAATAGTATATGTATTATTAAACAATTTCTCAATTGATTGAAAAGTAGGGATTAAAAAAGTAGGCGTGGACCTCCTCAGCGATTGTTACAAAATTTTATATATGAGCCTTTCTCGTTATAAGCATCCACCATACAAAATGTTATTGTATTATAATTGTTGAGAAACACTTAATGCCACGCCCCTTATAAAAGCTTAAGGCAACTGAAACTATTAAAATCATATGTTATTGAACACAATATTGTGAGGCTGCTCAGTTATATTGATGAAGTCAAAACTTAAACACTTACACTCACCGTTAAAACCACGAAGAAGATGTACGACAATTTTGAGCGGTTGCTTGCTTTTTCTTAAAATTTAACTGGGAACAACATAAAACATAAACATTTAATTACATTTAGAAAATAGAGACGTGCCAAAGACTGTTATGGATATGACTGTAATGACGAATTGGTGATATGCCATAAGGTTTGCTTAAAATGTTTCTTTGCTTGTTTCTTTGTGTGAAATTGATTTCTTAAGCAATTTTAAAACTAAAGTATTTTGATATTTAACAAAAATATCGTGATAATTTTAATTGGAGATTGATACCAAGCGTCTAAGGAATAAAACTAAGCAAACTTAATCAAAATTGGTTCGGTAATTTTTACGTGATGCGCGAACATGGAAAACGGCTATCATTTTATTTATATAGAACTTGTTTTTTTTTTTAATCATAAACTTTATTGGAAAAAATCAATCACAATAAAATTCCACTACACTCAGACAAATCGTTTAAACTATTTTAGATGGTGCAATTGATCCAAGTTAAGCGCCAAATACTGTTTATATAAACGTTGTTTGCAAAAATTATAAAATTCATATTCCTGCGTAAAATTCTTTCGTATCATTGCCTTAACATCCGTATGTATTTTAGGTTTACGATTATTTCTGTTACGATTTCTGATGACTTCATTATTCACTAAAAGAAAAGATTCAAACGTCATGATACTATATGTATAGTTGATCGTGTTAAAAAGTACATACTTTCATATAGTAATTTGGCGCCTTGGAAATAACGCGGTATATACTTCTCGAAAACAGTTAATGTTATATTGGTGTCTTCCCAAGAACCGACTACTGCATAGTAACGCTCTACGTGATCTTTTGCTATTTCTACTGATCTTGGCGAATTAAATGGTCTGTAGGATATGCAAGAATCAATATATATGTAATCAAAATATATCCATTCATTGACTTACAAGCAATCTTCGTTGTGTCCACAAAAAAAGAGCGATTGACGTTTGAAGTTACCCGTGAAATCTGTTACAGAATAGGGCACATATTGACATTCGGGATCACCGCTACGCACACAATGATTAAAATCTTTTTTATACCAATTTTCGGATTTAATTTCTTTATCGGGATCTCTTCGAAATTCAATTGCATTTTTGTAAGAACCACGTGCATAGTAAAACCAACTGATAACACGTTCGACAGGGTCTCGCACTAAATTGATGTAAATTGGCATTGGTAAATCAAATCTACTGAAATCAATCCAATTGACATGTTCAATATATACGGTGCCTTCGCCCAAATCAATTAATTCATTGGCTAATTGACGTTGTTCTGGACCAGTTAATTTTCGTTGTGCTGCTTTTTTGAGTCCAGCTCGCTCTAGTTCAAAATGATTAAATTTTTCCAAACTTCCAATAAGCTCAAGTAGTGATTCACTGCCCACTTTGGCGCAACGATTAAAAAAAAGTATATCGATTTCAGCATTTCGCGTGTTGTTCAACTGAATGGCACTGAGTGTGCTGAGCTATGGTACAGGGTCAGATGTAGTATAGTGTGATGAAAGAATTTATTATATTTCTTAGGTTATAATAAGCACTTGAATTTAACTCACACTTGAAACTGTGACTTATGACTTTTTGTTTCAAATGTGGAATCGAACTTAATGAATATAGAATTGAAATTGACATTACTATCCTTGTTATTATGGTAGTTACAACAAACACGGTGAATACTTTCCACCAATGTTAGGTCGATTTTACACAGAATTTCTTAAAATGCACGCGAACAAAAATTATTAATTTAATTTTGTAAACTTTACTAAAATTTTATAAGTTTATGTCAAGCAAAAAATTTTACTTTTGCAGAATACTCGTTTGCAAGTGCGAGTTAAAACCAAATATCCACAGGAACCCTCGAGACTTAGAAATTATATTCAGATTTCAACTAATAAATATTTTTGTACATATAGATGCAAGGCAAAATGCTAAATAAAATAGAGAAAACTTGAAAAAACCCTTTGTCATTCGGCAAGAATGTAAAATCTGAAAGCTAAATTTAGTGATAGCGTTAGACGTTAAAAAAAAGGATTCGAAAATCAACCAGTTCCAACGATAGTTCCATAGAGTTCTTAGATGAAAAAATACATACATAGTCTAATAAATATAGATAAAATTTTAGTCAGAGGTTGGAAAAATGGAAACTAGGTGAAAATGTTTTATTCAGTGTCAAGAAATAAGATCCAAAGAGGTTATCCCTGTTGCTGAGAGTTTTCTGTGATAGTCGCTTATACGATAACAAAATAAAAGTTGATTTTTTTGCAAATTTGTTTTTTCAGTGTAAGTTTTTTGACACCTCTCACGTGACTCATAACATGCGTCAACGTCAAAAATGCTCAGTAAGGTCTGCCATTTTTCCATGAATAGACTAAAAAACGAATAGCGCTTCCAAATCATTAAATTTTACTATAAAAATTCGTGCTTTGTGAGAAATGTGTGTTATCATTCTTCCTTCATTTCAGTTCTTCAGTGACAAAGCTCATTTTTGACTCAATTGCCAAATTCGGTCTGAAGAGCCAGTGGCAGCTCAAGAGCTTCCAATGAACCCGGAAAAATGCACTGTTTGGTGCAGTTTGTGGGCCGGCGGCATCGTTGGACCGTACTTTTTTAAAAATAATGAAAATCGCAACGTTACAGTCAAAAGAGACCATGCGATGATTACCGACTTTTTTTGCTCAAATTGGAAGAATTGCACTTGGTTGACATGTGGTTTCAACAAGACGGTGCCACATGCCACACGACACGCGATACGATGGACCTATTGAGACGTGAGTTTGGTGAGCAATTAATCACACGTTTTGAAGCAGTCTATTGGCGCTAAGATCATGCGATTTGACCACACTAGACTATTTTTTGTGGGGCTACGTGAAGTCTCTCGTGTACAGGGACAAACCAGCCACAATCCTGGAAGACAATATTACAGCTGCCATTGGTGAGATACCGGCAGAAATGCTGAAAAAAGTATGCCAAAATAAGAGCTTAGGGATGTACCATCCCAGGCATAGCCGAGGGCAACATTTACATGAAATAATCTTTAAAAAGTAAATGGCAGAAATTGATGTATCGCTCCAAATAAATATTTCATTCACTATTGCACATATTTTGTTCTTTTTTATATTTTCAAAAACCAAACGCTTAAGAGATTACCCTTTATAATTTATATTTTGCTAGTATGATTTTTCAGTGCTGAGCCCGAAATTTCGACACAGACTTGTTATATCACTTAAAACCAACTGCTCTAACTATAATAACACATTTACAATATTTTAAGAATATTTATTTGCAATAAATTGACAACTTTTAAGCTATTTCAGATGGTAAAGTTTTTCCAAGTTCAACGCCAAGTACTGTTTGTATAAACGCTGCTTGCAAAAATAATAGAATTCATATTCATTTGTGAAATTCCTTCGTATCATCTCCTTAACATCCGTGTGTATTTTAGGTTTACGATTATTTCTGTTACGATTTTGAATCGATTCATTATTCACTGAAAATAACCAAATATTACCATGTGGGCGTTTCAAAATATATCTCGTGTTGGAAAAGAACATACTTTCAAATATCAGCTTGGCGCCTTGGAAATAACGTGGTATATACTTCTCGAAAACTGTTAATGTTATGTTGGTGTCCTCCCATGAACCCACTACAGCATAGTAACGTTCCACATTATCCTTTGCCATTTGTATTGCTCGTGGTGAATTAAACACCCTGTAGTATATTTCGAAAAGTTAATATCTACATTGAATCAAAATCGTAGCTAATTGGTTAACTTACAAGCAATCTTCATTATGTCCGCAAAAAAACTGTGACTGTCGTTTATAATTCGGTACAGCATCTTTTACAATGAATGGAACGTATTGACATTCTGGATCACCGCTACGTACACAATGATTAAAATCCTTTTTATACCAATCTGCTGATCTCAGTTCTTTTTCGGGATATTTTCGAAATTCAATGGCATTCTTGTACGAGCCACGTATATAGAAAAACCAGCTGATAACACGTTCAACTGGATCACGTACCAAATTGATGTAAATTGGTATTGGCAAATCAAATTTATGGAAATCAATCCAATGGACATGTTCAATATATACGGTGCCTTCACCGTAATCAATTATTTTATTGGCTAACTTACGTTGCGCTGGACGTTCTAGCCGTTTTAATGCTGGCTGTCTCAATCCATCGCGTTCGAGGCGAAAATTGTTGTATTTTTCTAAATTCTCAATGAGCTGAAGCAAAGCTTCGCTCCCTACTTTCGCGCAACGATTGAAAAAAAGTATATCAACTTCAGCTTTTCGCGTGTTGTTCAGGTGATAGGTAGTGACTGTGTTAAGCTGTGGGACAACGAATCCATTAGAAATTTAACGTTTTTTTGTTGTTGTTTTCAAAATTCAAGTTAACGTCTTCATTTTACTCACACTTGAATATATTTTTGAAATTTCTAAAATAGCAAATCTAAAATTACTGTCATATTGTTTGGATAGGAGCTATTAAATAGTTGGTCATCTTTATAAAGACATTACAACTTATGAACAAACGTACACATACAATTAAAATTTAATTGAAAAAATGTCGTCCAACAGTTGGCCAACCAATGCAAAATAGGAAAGTGACGTTAGATTTCAAAAATGTTTATCTCTTAAGAGAATTGTAGCTGTAGGCAGTCTGCTTACTGGGTGCCTGAATTGTATATGGAGTTGTAGGCAGTCTGTCTGTTTGCTGTCTGATTTGTATATGGAGATGTAAGGGGTCTTGCCTGTCGGCTGCATAATTTGTATGCAACTCGCTAAACTATACAGGCACTTAGTAAGCGATGTTTTAAGGCAATCTGCCTTTCCCTTGCTAAACATTTTATATAGTGTTGTAGGCATGCTGGCTACAAAGTGGCCTTTGTAAAAAGCATTTACAGTTGTGGCTGGAGTTGTGAGCATTACTGCCTACAATGAGCATAGCTATTCATCGATGTTGTTTATAACATATTTGCCACTGGGTTATTATTAAAAGAAAAATTTTCAAAAAAATCAGTGTAGCAAAACAATGCACAATTTAGCATGGAATGCCCCATAAAAAATACAAGAGATATGTTCTGCATTTTAAAGCCATTTTCTAGTAATTCTACTCTCATTTGTGCACCAATGTTGAGGTTCTATAGCTCAAAAATTGAATAAAAAAAGAGAAAAAGAAAACATGTTCGAGCCTCTCTTTTTTTTGGAACTAATGACATTGATCTTTTTGTGTATAATAGAGTTCTAAGGCTTAGATTTTAAATAAGTTTTTGTAAAAAAAAGCTGTATTCAAGGATACGAAATTGAATCTTATCAAAAATATTGTCCAAAAAAGTCTAAGTGTGAGTTAAAATTAAACGTCAACAGAAACTCTACAAATCGATAATTTAACCCTGATCCAAAAATATAATGTAAGTATACCATAAAAGGGCAAAATGAAAATGATAGAAAATGTGAAAAATACTTCCAATGATGCTGCAGAAATATTATATAAAAGGTTCAACTACAAACGTTGGATTTTTTTTTAAAAAATTAATTCGTTACAACGATATAGTCAACACAATTAGCGTCGCGACGTTTTAACCCGGGCGAAACTATTCATTCAGAGACCTAAACACAATCAATGAGTGCTTCTTTTCCCATTTGATTATAATTCAAGAACCCGAGGGGCTGACGACCCCTTTTATCCACCCGAAATAATACGCAATTTAAACTAACTAAACATTTGTATTTTGTAAGATTTTATTTCAGAAAAATTATATATATTTTTGAAACTATGGTAATACTTTGAATTCACCCAGTTCCTTGTCCACCTTCATAAGTTCTGTGACTTTTAATGCTATGTACTGTTTATGTAAATGCTGTCGACAAAACTGATAAAATTCTATTTCACGCGTGAAATTCTTTCGCACCATTTCCTTGATTTCTTCTTTGATATTGGGCTTCATAGGATTGCTGTTAAGAATTTTGTTCTCAAATGACACTGTAAAACAAAGTTTTAATCAAATATCTAAGAAAACATTGTATTTGATTTGTATTACTGTGATACATCTTTGATGCGCCCTTGAAATAGCGTGGTATATAGTTTTCTAACACCGCCAAGGTCACATTTGTATCCTCCCATGTACCGACAACTGCATATTCCTGCTCAACTGCACGTTTTGCCAATTGCAGCGGCATTTCTGTATTAAATGGCCTGAAATATTTTTGTTTTTTTTTATTTTCGATATCACAAGAATCGTCGAAAAAACAGAAAAAAAAAGACTCACATGCACAAGCGATCATTGTGACCGCAAAAGAATAGCGTCTGCCTTCGATGATCACCCACACGTTCCAGTGGAGCACCCTCTATGTAGGTACAAACTTTTTCATGATTCAAAACGCATTGATCGAATTCTGTATTGACCCATTTTGGATTTGGCATTTCTTTATTGTTTTTACGCCTTAATGGCACAAATATCCAAGGTGCACGTATATAATAATACCAGCTAATGACACGCTCGACGGGATCACGTACCATATTTATGTAGATAGGACGAGCCTCATTGTTTTTTGTAAAGTTCAGATAATTAACATGACTTACGAATACTGTGCCATCTTCCAAATTTGCAATATTGTCTATGAAATCAGTTTCATCGTTTGGATTTAGAATCGGACGTATACCACCATTTTGTGGGTCGACTTCGACTTCGTAGTCATGAACTTTGCCAAGTTGTTTCATGAGTTCAATAAGCTGTACACTGCCAGTTTTAGGCACACGATTAAAGAATAGAACATCGATTTCGGCCTTTTTCGTATTGTTCAAATCGGCAGCATTCAGATAGTAAATCTGTAGAACAATACAGATTGTAAGGTTTGATTTGAAGTATTAAGTCAAACATTTTGTTTAGGATGGTCTTCATGGTAGTGCAGAAGCATGTTAATATTGAGACGTAGATAAACAGTAATGTAGTATTAAAAGAAAGCCCATAGCTAAGTAAAAGAACCTCGAATCCAACAAAATAGTTGATGAAATGCAGAAATTGAAACTGAAATTTTAAGCATTTTTTTTTTATTGGAAATATAACACAACATATCGTTTTTAACACAAGATACTACAAATTTAATAAGCACACGTTTCCATGTTTTATAATATAATTAGTTGCCATTTTACCAGCATGGTGAACTATGTTGTCCATTCGATGAAACTTAGAAATTCATGCTCTTAAAAAAAAAACGTCAAGAACTGCTTAACCTTTAACTCAGTGAAAAACACATGCTATTAAATAGTACGTTAACATTCAAGAAGATTTTGCGCCAACTATTGGCCGATTTGAATATCATATGAAAGTTCATCTCGAGAAACTTAAATTTTCAGTTAGTGGTTTGTTTGCAAATTAACAGTCGCCCAAATATTTAATGCAAACTCTCTCTAGCTAAAAAGTTTAACCAGCGATCAACTGAGGCCAAAAGTTGGACCACTGAGGCCAATTGTTGGATAAATATTATTTAATCGCTTGTATTCGCAGTTCCTTGGTTATGGTTAAGAATGTTAAAAATAATTAGAATTTATGAAAGCTTTTTTCAGTTTTTTGTTTCAGACAAGAATACCGAGCTGTATATTTCCCGCCAATTGGATATTTCAATGGCGAGGCGATCAACAAATCTACTTATAACTCGGCTTATAATAAATTTTTTTTATGTTCTAGAGTGTTCAAATAAAGCTGTAGTTTTTTCCCTTCCAAAAACAGTTTCTTTCGGACCTCATAAAGCAGCATCCGCCCCCTCCCCCCCTCCTTAAATGAATTCAATTTCCTTTTTAAGTACAAAATTTTTATGAGGTTTGTAATGAATATACCTCACAAGGTGTTAATATCAATAAAGAATGCATTTTTAGGTAGTTGAAATTTTATCATCCCGTGCCTATTGTAACCTAAACTTTAAAAAAGGTGAAAATTCAGCTTTACTGGCCTATACTGCCCTCAGAATCGAGAAGTGTGTATCTAAAAAAAAATCATATTTGTGATTCTTATGGCATCGGATAGCTTAACTTTTTGAGGACCATAAGCTTTTGAAATGTGATCCAATGAAATCAAAGCATGAATATCTTCTATTGGGCTGTTACTAAGCCAAAAATATGCGAAAATTATCAAATATGATTTTAGATTTCGAGAAATTTTATGGAGCATATCTGGCCCTGTGAACCCGCAGGGAGTCCAATTTATTTGAAAATTATTTTCTATTTTTACATGAATAATTAATATCTTATTTCAAACTAAAAATAAAGCATTATAATTCACTTTTATGTCGAGTTTAAGTTAAAAATATTCACAAGTAGACATATCTGTATGCTTTTGTCACATATTTGCAATTATTTCGTGCTAAACTATTTTTTTGAAGAATATTTTTGTATTTGGGACACATGTGTCTTATGGTCCTCAAAGAGTTAAGAAACTACGCGTTTAATGAACTACTCCAAATGCTGGTATCGTAGTTCAAATCTTCTAAAAGAATTTTCTCTATCACATTTTCAACAAAACATCAATTATCTCGAAGCGAATTTTTTTGAGATACGCCCTTTTCGCTTCTGAGAGCAGAACACTTGTTCACTTAATTTTAAATGATCTATTGAGATCTGTTACCAAATTGCATCTATCAAACTAATTTGATTTGATTTAAGACCTCAAGTTAAATAGCTAAGAAGGCTAATAGCTGTAGTAGCTAAGCTCTGTTACTATTATCATAAGCCTCCTTAAGAGTTTTATAAGATTTCAACATAAGAAGATTGTTTATTATTAGTCAATTAATTTCGTGAATGCGAATATAAAATCTTTGATCCTTTATAATAGAGTCTTTTTTATTAACTTGAGATGAAAAATTTGTAAAATTTTAATTTATTTGAAACGTTCCTCGAGCTCATCCTTCATAATGGCGATATATTGTTTGTATAATCGTTGCTTGCAGAAATGATACAATTCGATTTCAAATGCAAATTGAACGTTCAGCTTTGCTTCAATATCTGGATCTAAATGCTCATCGTGTGGCGTTGAATTGATGCGGAACTTTCCAGGATCACCTAGATGCATAGTATGTGAAAACAATAGTGTTTTAATGTATTGAAAATGCAGTCTAAATAATTTTGGGTTGACCTACTGTAGTAAAGTTCCGTCGCACCGCGAAAGAATCGTGGAATATAGTTTTCTAACACAGTCAGAGTTATGTTGGTGTCTTCCCAGGAACCAACAACAGCATACTCCTGCTCGATGTTACGCTTCGCAATTTGAGTAGCAGTTTGTGAGTTGAATTGTCTGTAATAAATCGTTGCTTAAATTGATAGATAGCCTATGGTATGTACATAACATACATATGTTAAGAATCAGAGCTGTAAAACAATATTTTTATTCGCTAGTTAACATGAAAATCAATGGTATTGATCTGGTAAAAGCTCCTGATTTGTCTGGTCTTGTTAGTTCTTTGTGGAAGTTCGATCTGAGTTCTGTTCTCTCATGCTAGTTATAATCCGATTTAATGATGTGATCTTTAGGCTAACAGAAATTCGATTTCTTTTAAGACTTTGATTTCGAAGGTTTGTTCCTCAATAGTGTTTCTTTTATTTATAAAAATACAGGGTTATTTCTAAAAAAAGCCTTTAGAACAAATGTTCAATCTGGCGATCCTTGTACCCAGAAGTCTTACGAGGTCCCTCTTTGCGAGTAACATTTTTTGCTGTGTCATACTAATCGAAATGATCAAGTGCACTGAATAGAATCTTTTTGGAGCAATTTTGCTGTGTTGCTATCGCCTGATATCTGATGAATGTCTTTCGAAGCTCAACAATTGACTTACGCATGGCCGGTGTACAAATTTTGGCCACTACCCATTATATTCTTATAAGCAAATTCAGTTAAAAAGTGTTCCCAAAAGCAATGACAATATCACAATAATGTTTCTGGAATTTTTTATCAAGTTTCTCTTTTATTTTTTTGCAAATTATTTTTTTGTTTCCAATTAGTTGACTCAGTCAAATCTGAGGTTTGAGCAGTAAATCTCTCATAAAACTTTCTTATGCTATGAGTTTGAATTCAGTTATATCATTTTTTTAAGCTTATATGTCTCACATTTATATTATGTATAAATTTACTGGTACACATAAAAAAATAAATGAAAAAAACTACCAATAACACAACGAATGATTTCGTTTCCAATTAGTTGTCGACAGCTTCAGTAGTAACAAGTATGCGATTTTTAAATTTTTAGTAATCTTGGCAAGACAAAAAAAACGAGTAAAAATTCTAAACTTTGTTCTTGTAATTATTTCAATACAATATTTTACAGCTCTGATAAGTAACATTAAGACAAAATAACCTTAAAATATCACATTTGATCAAATCCATGTCAAACCATATAAAAAATTCTCTCTTCACGAAAAGTGGAGACGGTATATCAAACTATTTGGTGTACGACATGAATTTTTTCAAATGTATCGGTTATACATTAGACTGGTTCAAAATACTAAAATGTTAAAAATTAAGATGCACGCGACTTTTCAGAAAACTTAAGTCTGAAAAAAAAAACAAAACTTTTTAAGGCAGTAAAACTTTTTTGCTTGGATATAACGCATTGAGCTCAAAGATAAAAGTTTCAATTGCAATAATTCTTTGAGAATTTAAAATTTTGCCCTTGTGTAAGTCTATCTACTATGAATGCAAAGTTTGTTAAAGATTAGCGAAAAAGTTATCACAACATTTACTGTTCAGTATTTAATGGCAAATATTTTCTTCCATTATACTAGGAACAATAAGATCAACTAAAAAGAAAACCAGTTCTGGACACGTTGCCACCAAGGAAATAATTCACATTGAAGAGAATGCTTTTTACATCCCAGTTTATACACGAATATATCATATAAGAGTGGTTCTTAGAAAAAAAGGCCGCCCCCTCAATTGGTTAGAAATAGAATGAGCAGTTTTGTTTCAAAGGTAAAAAGTTTTTGATAATTATTTACACCAATAATTCAAAGCAGTTTCAATTCAAATGTAGTTTTGTAGCATTATTATTACTTATCAATCTTATGAAAAAGTCAGAAAAGCTTAAATTTTTCCATTGAGAACGCCAACGAGTGAAATCATCAGTTACCTTTGAGCTTAGAAATTCTCACGTATTGCCTCAAAGATCACTGATGATTCCACTCGTTGTCACACAGAACTAACAACGATTGAGATCGGCTAATAGAAAAATGAGCTTGGTAAATGACAAGACGATGACAGCCACATGGTGTAAAATTGGGGGATATCACAATTCTCAATGTCTCACAAAACTTAAATTTTCCCTGCATACAAATGAATTTTAATGTTTCCAAACAACACTTACTGACAAACTGGCGAATTTCCACAAAAATGCATTGAAAATCTACGCCAATCATTAGTATACTTAATATGAGAATCGAATGTACATTCTTTTCGTTTTGCACTTCTAAGGCAATCGTTGAACGAAGTATCAAAATAGTCTTTATTTTTATTTTTCCCTAAACCATTTTTTTTATATAAGTTGTATACGCTTGGTTTTCGCAAATAGTAATATGCACTTATCACTTTTTTAATTGGATGACGTATCAGATTGATGTATATTGGCCTTGGCAGTTTAAATTGCGTAAAATTAATCCAACTATAATGTTCAACATATGATGCAACTTCATGCAGATCAGTTAATTCTTCGGCTAATTGTCGTTGATCGCTATTGCTGTTAATTAACGTTGCCACCGATTGATCGAAATTTTCATATGATGCGAAATTATTGATTTTTGAAAGGTATACAAGAAGTTTGGCCAATGATTGACTACCGACATTTAGTAAGCGATTGAAAAATAGTATATCCTGTTCTGCATGTTTGGTTTTATTCAATAACTGAGCATCCAAGTTGTACAGCTTCAAATTTTGGAAACAAACAAGAAATCGTATTATATATTTCATAAAGTTTTCAATCGATGTATTCTTGTTAATATGTAGCATAATAAGAAAAAATTTAAAAAGCTTTAAATTTGCCCAAAATAAGATTGCAGATGCAGCGGAAAAGAATGTAGCTTCGTTTCTTAAATATGTCAAATATGCTAAGAAGAGGCAAAAGCTATTTACTTATTTATGTACATTGCATGGGAGACCTTTATATGCTTACTTTGCAAGTTTTGCATTTAAAAAAGAATTAAAACTTAAGTAAGTTTTTCCGATAGAGATGATTTTTTTAAGATACCAAATCGATAAGGCACGGGTGATTTTTTTGCTATTTGTTTTTTCAGTGTAAATTTTTTGACACCTCATGCATGATTCGTAACATATGTCAACGCCAAAAATGCTCAATAAGGTTTGCCATTTCATAATGAATAGGCTAATAAACGAAAAACGCTTGAAAATCATTGAATTTTCTTATTAAAATTCGTGCTCTGTGAGAAATCTCAAATAAATCGAAATATTTTCTTCAGCGACGAAGCTGGGTACGTCAACAAACAGCATTGCCAAATTTGGTCTAAAGAGCAGTCAGAGGTAGTTCAAGCGCTGTAAATACACTCTAAAAAATGCATTGTTTGATGCGGTTTGTGGGCCGCTGGCAACATTGGACCGTACTTTTGCAAAAATAATGAAAATCGCAACCTTACAATCAATGGACCAAGGTATCATGGGATGATTACAGACTTTTTTTTACCCAAAATGAAAAAATTGGACTTGGTTGATGTGTAGTTTCAACAAGATGGTATCAATTGAGGCGTAAGTGCAAAAAACATTTACATAAAATAATCTTTAAAAAGTAAATGACAGAAATTGATGTATCGTTCCAAATAAATATTTCATTCACTATTGTAAATTTTCTGTTCATTTTTTAATTTTCAAAAACCAAACGCTTAAAAAATCACCTTAATGATATATATTTACATTGTCTTAAATATATTTTTGAGTACTACAACTTTTGCTCAAAATTCATGGTCACACATAAGATCTGAGAGATCAGATTTCATATATACTTAAAAATTTATGATATTGATATTGAAGGACATTTTAAATTTTCGCTACCATTGATGGATTTGTGAACTGTATATCTCTTAATAAGAAAACAATATCTTTCAGTTTGCAAAAATCTCTCGGACTAAATTGTGTTCCTCCAATATGATTGCTTGACTCATCGACTCGTTGCCTCTGAATTAACTATAACACTTACATGCATACAGGTAAATGTCCACAAAAATGCATTGAAAATCTGCGCTTATCCATATTATATTTAATGTCAGCTTCAAATTTACAATCACGGAATTTTCTTTCTCTTACACAATCATTGAAATTTGTTTCAAAGTAACTCTTATCCCCTACATGTTGTTGCATTCCATTGATATATTGTTTACGTATGACTGGATCTCGAATATAATAATATGCACTCATCACCTTCTTAATAGGATGACGTATGAGATTCATATAAATGGGTTTTGGTAGGTTGAAGTATGTGAAATTTATCCAATTGAAATGTTCAACATATGATACAGGTTCATGTAAGCCAGTTAATTCTTCGGCTAGGCTGTGTTGTTCAAATTCATCAGATATTAATGGTGCATGCATCAATTGTGGGTTTCCATAAGGCTGAAAATTGTTAACTTTTGAAAGGCTTGCAATAAGTCTCTTCATTGATTGACTCCCCACTTTTTCTAAACGATTAAAAAAGAGCACTTCTTGTTCTGCTTTGACGGTGTTATTTAACAACTGGATATCCAAGGTGGGAAGCTTATGATTCAACAAAAAAAAAAAAGAAGGACACATGAAGCATATTATGTTTCTAATTACTAAAATATTTATAAATGACATCAGTAAAAAACTTCTAAAACCATAAGGAATTACTGCATGCAACTAAAACTGAGAGGATTGTCATCTTTATAAAAACTTTAAGAAACGCTAGAAACTGAAACCTATGTTAGTTGTGAAAAAAAAACAAACTAAAAAATTTAATTCAATGTGATGACAGTGTATTATTGGAGAAGTATTAAAAACAAGCAATAAAGTCACTTTTTTCTGACTTTGATCGCTTGTAACTCCATCATTATCCGATTCAATTCTCTTTAACACCAACCCGTTAGTAAGAAACAAAACTACCTTTTAAACGGTGTGCAACTGATTAAGTTCGAAAAAAAAATTTATGGACTTACTTGCATACAGGTAAATGTCCACAAAAATGCAATGAAAATCTGCGCTTATCCATATTATATTTAATGTCAGGTTCAAATTTACATTCACGGAATTTCCTTTCTCTTACACAATCATTGAAATTTGTTTCAAAAAAACTCTTATCCCCTACATGTTCTTGCATTCCATTGATATACTGCTTACGTATGACTGGATCTCGAATATAATAATATCCACTCATCACCTTTTTAATAGGATGACGAAAGAGATTCATATAAATGGGTTTTGGTAGGTTAAAGTATGTGAAATTTATCCAATTGTAATGTTCGGCATATGCTACAACTTCAGGCAGATCAGTTAATTCTTCGGCTAGGCTGTGTTGTTCAAATTCATCAGATATTAGTGGTGCACGCGACAATTCCGGATTTTGATAAGACTGAAAATTGTTAACTTTTGAAAGGCTTGAAATAAGTTTTTTCATTGAGTCACTCCCGACTTTTTCTAAACGATTAAAAAAGAGCAATTCTTGTTCTGCTTTGACGGTGTTATTTAACAACTGGATATCCAAGGTGAGAAGCTTATGATTCAACAAAAAAAAAAAAAAAAAAGGACACATAATATGTTTCAAGTTATAATTGTTAAAATATTTATAAATGACATCAGTAAAGTTAGAAAAACTGAGAGGATTGTCATCTTTAACCCTTTAGCGTCCGCTCCAAGGCCAGCTGCCAGAGACCATTTTTCTCTTAATTTCCAGGCTTATTAAGTCTATATAAGGTATTTTGTAAATTTTTAGCGTTCTAGACTAATCTGGTCACTAGATAATTAGAAGTTGCTTAAAAGCAAAAAAAATTATAGAAGCGTAATAACGCAATAATTCTTAAATGTTTTAAATTGTATATTTAATTTCACCTTTTTACGTGAAACTGCGTACTTTGATTTTTGAAAAATATATTATAAGTATTTTTATTTAATTTTTATATTTTGCACTGAAATTACTGCACATGTGACTTTTTGACTTCATCTTAATAAATGCGTCGTAATTTTGTTGATCACAACATAACGGTTGCTTTTTTGAAGTTTTTTTTTTATTCTGAGAATTTCAATCAATCAATAAGGTGTGTAATTTAAAAAATTTATTGCGATGGTGTCACTTAAACAATTCTTAGTATTGAAGTTGCTTACAAGCAACTCTGGACGCGAAAGGGTTAAGAATCTCTAGAAACTGAAACCCATATTAGTAGTGAAAGTGAAAAAAAAACAAAGCATAAGCTAAACAAGTTAAGGTGTTATCTTCGGTCAGGCCGAAACTCACTTAAGCTACACTGCACTAAAAGACGTTGAAGAAGTTGAAAAAAATGAGAAATGTAAAAAAGCTTTAGGGGATGAAAAATGTTGAAACAGTTGAAACAGACTGAAAAAGTCAATAAAATATGGAAGCCATTGAAGAAAGTTGAAAGAAATTCAAAATGTCGAAAAAATATGAAAAATGTCTAAATAATATGAAAACGTCCAAAAACGTTGAAAGAGGTTAAGCAATGATAAAGCACTTCAAAATCACTGAAGAAGTCTTAAAAATAAAGCAAAATAATGAAGAAAAATGAAAGAGGTTGAAAAGTCAGGATATATTGGAAAAAGTAAAAAGTTGGATAAAGTCAAAAGAATATGGAAAATATTGAAAAAAAAAAAAAAAAATCGAATAAAAACTAAGAAATTTAAATGTGACGCTCCCACTTCTCTAATTCCGCCTACTTTTGGGTTACTAAATTATATTCATCATCTGGACTATACTGTTGCGGTAACCTCATTCACAAGACTCACATTTCATCTAGCGTTGACTAGAAGGAAGGGAGGAATTGTGGAAAGAAAGAGCTTACTTATTTCTACACGGACGGATCTAAACAAAATAGCCATGTGGGTTATGATATTTACTCTAAAGGGCTGAAGTAAGGAATTATGTATTGCAAAGTTACCAATGTCTTTTAGGCAGAGGTTATAGCTATAGAAGAAGTATCATCCTAAATGGGAAGAAAAGTTGCATCTAAAAGAGATATACATACATAAATATCTACTCAGATAGTCAGGCTTCTGAATAATTCTTAGAATAAATCCCTCTAAACTCGCTAGAGTGTCGAACGTTTCTTAATGAGATGGCTGATATGGTGGGTATGAGGGCATTGTTCGCAATTGCAAAGCTGATAAACTTACTTGGCAAGGGACTAATGCACAAATTCCGCAGGCGTTGGCATGCCACATGCAGAATGCTGTTGAAAGCCAATATGGTGGACAAATTAAACAAGTGGTTTGTCCAAGGGTTGAATTGCAGTATGACAAGGTAAAACTATCCGGATAGGGCAGCCAAGTGGGCTTTAGCGCTGTAATGCCGCACCAAACGGAGTGTCTCATCAATTTTTTCTTTAATTACTAGTCGCTACACAGAGAAAACAATTTATTTGTACATATCGAGATTTGGCAATAATTAACAAATCATAATTTATTGAATTAAACATATATTTTGTAATAATTACCTAATTATATTTGGATAATTATACAAAGTCAATCATATATTAGGTAATAATTACCAAATAATAACTTGGTTGAAAAAATAATTCGCTGTTTCAAACATTCACATGTTAATAATCACCAAATCATGTATTTAACGGAAGAAATATTTTTGTCGCTAAAGTTTATATATATCAATATCGATCGATTTGCCGATAAGCTATAAAAACAGTATTTTAAAATATCGATTCATAAATACTAAGTAAATTTTTTCCCATATCGTTTGATCCTTATGTTGGTACTTACACAATCAGAAATAATTAAATAGTTTTGTACTTAAATATGTTTAGAATTGCATGGTATTCAAATTAATGTAAAGTAAAATCAAATAAAAATATTATAACCAAATATTTATTCGATCCAATTAAATCTATTTAATCGACTCAAAAAGATACTATTCTTGGCTCAATAAACAACACTTTAACTTCCAATTAAGGGCATTGTAATATCAATCAAAATTTGTTGATAGTTAATAAATCTTTCAACCATATACATTTCTTTGAAGAAAACAAACTCTTTTCTCAGTGAAGGTAGGACAAGCGGAGAGACAAGGTTTTTGCTTTTTTGACTCCTGCTCTGCAATCCCTAGAAGACGACAAAACAGACTTGCTTCATTCTTATTTGATAATCTGGATGAGCTTAGACATGTTAGTATATCCATTCAGTTTTAATGATTATTTTTGTGCTAGGAAATTCAACCCGTTTTGCACCATTTATGGTGGTTGAAAAATTGCTCAAACTTCTAATTCAATTTAAATATTTATCAACATTACTGGACTGCATTGCAACTCAGCTTAGTGTCCCTACCCATAAAAGTCTAGAACTATAATAATGATAAAATTAAGACCAAAACATATTTTAGGCCATTTGGACTTTTCACGAATGTACTGCATTTTCGACTCTTTGCAGGTCGAGCGTACTTTTTAATTCTAAATTTATAGGAAAATTTTCAAGAAAAATGTTATTTTCATCCAAATAAAAATAAGTGCGATGTCACACGGCAGGCATTCGACTGCGCGCAAATAATAATTTTTTACTCTCTTTCACATTTGAGTGGAGGTCAGTCACACAAAAGTGAAATGAGTGCCGGTAATCTTCTGACGTTTATAATAATTTATTAATTTTTCTACTCCGTTTTTAAATGCGTTTTTGAAACAGGAGTTGTGTTTCACTCGTTTTCTTGATGCTATTCAAAATAAGTATTTTTAAATGTACTTTTTTCGCTCCTTAAGACAATACTTTTTTTATTTACTACATCGCAACACTATTTTGAGTGGTGATTGCTGTCATGTTCGCCACTCAAAAATGCCCGTCGTACAAAAAGTTCATTCTCTCTCGTTGTCATAGTATTTTTTATTTATTATTTAATTTTCAACAACGCATTTTGCTTGCGCGCACTCAAATGCCTGTCGTGTGACATCGCACTAACGCAACTATTTATAATATAATGCTTGTATTTTAGGAAGATTAACAAATTTTACAGAAAAAATTTTGACAAAATATATATAGGAAATAAGGCGTAAAATTTTACTGAAAATGTAGTGTTAGTGTTATCAAATGAACACTGGAATTTAGAATAATTAAATTTCTGCCGATAAATAAAATTTGCATTTTTTTCAAATTTAATAGTTATTTTGCTGCTGTAGCTCATCCTTCTTTATGGCGATATATTGTTTATACAATCGTTGCTTACAAAAGTAATATAATTCAATTTCGTATTTAAATTGAACATTCAACTTATCTTCAATATCTGGATCCAAACGCTCATCATGTGGCGATGCATTAACACTATACTTTTTTGGATCAGCTAAGTGCGTAATAAATAAAATAGAAATATTTGATCAATTAAAATGACTAACGCAATAAATTATGGGGGGGGGACCTACTGTAGTATATCTTGGTGGCACCACGAAAGAATCGTGGAATGTAGTGTTCCAACACTGTTAGAGTTACGTTGGTATCTTCCCAGGAACCAACAACAGCATACTCCCGTTCAATGTTACGCTTAGCAATTTCAGTAGCAGTTTTAGAATTGAATTGTCTGTAATGAAGTGTCCGAGTAAAAAAAAATTTCACCAACATTGATAACCTTCAATTTTGATAATTTTCAAAAATCAAAGATTTTGAGATTTTTTGCAAATTTAGATTTTAAAGTTGGCGTTTTTGCTGCTGACTTAAAAAAAAACAAAAAGCCCTAAACAACAGCTTAAATATCATAGCTCCATGATAATTGGTAGCCGTAGAAAAGATTTAGCTTTATGCGGTTAAAAAATTGTTCGACACTCAGACAGGACATAGAAAAAATTTGGAGAAATTATTGTTTATTCTGCCTCAATGACACGCAATGCTAAAGAGGTGTACATAATAAATGAATCTCAGTATAATAATACAGTGTGGCCTGAGATAACTGTCAGTAAATATCACTGTTCTGAAAAAATTTGAAAACCTAAATTTTTGAAGTGAAAACTTCTTATGGCACGTTGTGCGGCTGAGGAAAAAAGTATAAACTCGCGACACCGACCGTCATCGGGATTCCCCGTCATGAATGCGAAAGTAAAATTTGAATGTTCTATTGTTTCTTTTAAGTAAATATTCCAAGTGGAAGACAAAAAGCAAAGCAGACACACTAGCTGACACATTCCATTCTCATTCAACGATTGTTATGCTTACATGTTTGTTTCTTTCAAATTCCGCGTTGTTGCGTTGACAAATTGAGAATGAGAGCGAGAGTAAAATTTGAATACATATTCCGTTTTTGTCTTCCATTGTATTGCCATATAAAAAGAAAACGCACACATACCAACTAACACACTAACTTGCCATTAAACGATTTGTTTTCACTTCTGTCGGCACTCCCGGAGTGCAACCCGCCGTTTTTTTTTATAATCTAAGGATGCTTTTCAAAATTTAATTGTACACAACGAAAGTACACGGAAAAAAAAAATATTCTTTATATCAAACTCAGAAGCGCCATGGAAGGTAAACGTGACTTAGCTATACATTTTTTTTAAAAAAAATAATAGAAATTGTGACATCTAATACTAAAACCACTCGGAATAGCAGAACAATTCATATATAAGAAAATAAAACGATATAAGGAAACGGAAGGCTCGAAGATTAAAAAAAAATTGAACGCAGTCGGACTGTGCGAACAAATGAAGTCGTAAAACAATTGAGGGTACGATATCCTGTTCAATCAGCCTATACTGTAGCAAAGAATATGAAAATATCCAAAAATTCCAAGCAGCTTCTTATCAGGAAACCACAACCAGCAGAACAACCGTGTGTACGCAAGAAGCTTTGCGAATGCTCCAAAAGACGAATTGACTGCTAAGCGATGTCAAAACGTGACCAAAATTATGGTGTGGGGAGCAGTATCACAAAAAGGGAAAGCGCCGAAAAAATTTGCATCTCTGCGGAAGAATGGCCAGCATCATAACCGGATTTCAATGCCTTGGACTTTGGCGTATGAGGCCATATGCTAGGTAAAATAAGGTCAACAAGGTCATCAGCCTGATGGGTTGAAGCAGCGTTTGACAAGGATTTGGGACGAAATGGTGCATGCCGCCTGTGAATCGATCAAAGAAAAGGGTGATAGTTTCAAACTTCATCATTAATTTAAGAAACGTTTGGAATAAATAAAATAAAATATTGTAGACGACTTTGATTTTTATAACACTTTGTTTTACTGACAGTTATTATTGGCCACGCTGTACTTCACTTGGATCTTTCAACAGGGATGTTTCTGAGCTTCGCACTTTCACCGTTGGTTACATGTCTTATAATGTTTTCTCTGGCTATAAAAATACATCAATATGAAACATAACATTTCAATCAATAAAAAATGTAATTGGTACAGTAGTGCATCGATAATATAAATAGCATCCATAACAACAAAGATTGATTTCCTCAACTCATTACGGTTCTTGTAGTCAAATAAACAAGTGGTAGGTAGAGGTTGGAATATCTAGAATTTTGTTGGAATTTTCGTATGTAAAAATCGAGGGTTCGTTGTTTGTTTGATTATGTAATAAAAAGAAAAACCACTAGACCTAAGATATCACATTTATGCCATAGTCGAGAGAGCAAGAAAATCGAAATGTAGTTGTAATCGATTGTAATTAAATTGATTAAAAAGTCAAATATCACTTAGCGCGTTAGATTACGATTATTTGTCAGATCTAAGAAGATTTAAGCTTCAAAATCCACTCCTGAATACACTCGTGCCTTAGTGCAATTACTGATTACAAAATCCATTTCGATGGATGGAATTATTTCATTGCGTCCCATGGTTCTGCTTGTAAACTCTGGACCGAAAATTATTTGTTGCTCATCGTGGCACCATTCATATGCAATCACAATACTGACAGAGGCCATGTACATGTAGTTTTTAGAGGAAAAAATATGACACGAAATGCAATTCTGGCATTTTTATTGTCACACCCTTTAACAGATTTTTAATTCAAAAGCAGTTGCTGCAGATTTCTGCATTGTTTCATTTCTGTGAATTTCGAACTAAAAAACTTTCATGACTAAAAAAATGGCATATATCGAGCAAAAGGATACAATTTTCAGAAACGTTTTTACTTATTCCTATGACAGTAGTTCTAAGGACCCTAGATAAACTATATTTTTTTTAATATCTCACTTTCTATGTCCCCCGATAGAAAACTTACAAGCAAACAGATAAATGCCCACAAAAATGTTCTGCAAATCTGCGCCAATACAAATGATAGTCATTATTATTCGAATTAAATACACAATCACTTCGTTTTCCTTCTTTCACACAGTCATTGAATGAAGTCAAGAAAAAATTCTTATCCTCCATATATGTTTTTAGGATTTCCATTTTTTGTTTAAAAACGTCTGGACGTCGTATATAATAGTATCCACTGATTACTCTCTTGATAGGATGTCGTATGAGATTGATATATATGGGTTTTGGTAGATTGAAGTATGTGAAATTTATCCAACTGTAATGTTCAACATAGGATACAGTTTGATGTAAATCAGTCAAGTCGGCTGCTGTGCTCTGTTGTTCGAAGACATCAGCAACCTTTGGGGCATGCTTTATTGGTACAATCTTTAATGGTTTATTTTCATATGGCACAAAGTTATTGGTTTTTGAAAGTGATATAAGAAGTTGTGACATAGATTGACTGCCGACTTTTTCTAAACGATTAAAAAAGAGCACATCCTGTTCTGCTTTCCCAGTGTTATTTAGCATCCGAGTATCCAAGGTGAAAAGCTTTAATTTAAGGTAGAACAATTATTATAAGTCATGTACATTGGAATTCTTACATTGAAAGCACGTTTAACAATGAAGGCAACGAGGTCATTCATTCAATGAAATGCCTGAGGAAGAATATAGATTGTAAATCACATTTTTGAGTAAATTTCACTGTGGACCAACACCGACACGGAAAGAACATTTCAATTATTAACTGCTATAGATTAAAATCGCCTCAATTTGCGCTTGTTGTCAAATCTAAATATTTTTCGGCAACATAATTCTTTTTCCAACCTCTATCTACCTTTCTCAACTATAGTAAATAGGGAGGAGCTCTGGTTTATGTTTAGGATTAGTTTGGGCATTTCCAAAGTTAATTTGATGAGAGGATCCTTAGTTAGAACAGATGTGAGCCAAGTGTTAAAAAGGTTTCAAGAAATTTAGAATGTAATAATATCTTAAAGTGGGTCATGTCTGTATAAGACATCGCATGTTAAATAAATTCTTATAACTAGTGGTCATATCGTTTTTTTCGGATATATAATATAGGCGAACCAACATTTTACGAGAAGCTGTCGCATTCGACTGTCGGCTATTGCTATAGCAGTCCTACCAGTTGCTATCGTGGTCGACTACTGCTGTCCGCCGCTTAAAGTTCAATAGTCGAAGCATCAGTTCACGAAAAGCTGTCGCAGTCGACTGTCGGCTATTGCTGTCTGCTGTGTTAAGTTCAATAGTCGAAAGAACAGTACACCAAGAGCTGTCGCAGTCGATAGTCGGCTATTGCTGTCTGCTGCGTAAAGTTCAATAGTCGAAGCAACAGTTCTCGAAGAGCTGTCGCAGTCGACTGTCGGCTATTGCTGTCTGCTGTGTTAAGTTCAATAGTCGAAGCAACAGTATAGCAAGAGCTGTTGCAGTCGTAAGTCGGCTTCTGCTGTCTGCTGCGTAAAATGCAATAAACGAATCAACATTTCACAAGAAGCTGGCGCTATTTAACCATTGAATTTTACACAGCAGACAACAACTATCGTCTGCGACGGCTGAGCATATGTTGCTACTGTAACTGTTTATTGCTTTTACTATTACTGCGCAGTCATAGCACAGTTTTTGCTGCTGCAACTAAACACTAAATTGCTGTACTAAAATTTTTTCGGTACTTCAACGCTTACATACTTGCAAACAGGTGAACTCCCACAAAAAGGCGTAACGAATCTACGCCAATCCATATTGTACTGAACTTCAGGTTTAAAAACACAATACGGGAACATTTCGTCACGTACACAGTCGTTAAAAGATTTTGAAAGATATTCTCTAGGAAATGGCTGATCCCATGGATTTTCCCTTAAATCATTGTCATAGACATGTGGCAATCGCTTGTAATTAAATGCCTTAAGCACTTTTCGTATAGGATGTTCGATCATATTCATAAAAATTAATTTGGATAATTTAAAATGTCGAAAATCCATCCAATTTGTATTTTGAAAATATACTCCTGGATCCTTTGACAGCGTTTCAAGTTCTTGACCTAATTCAAAATCATCCTCTGATGTGTTTATGGAATACGTTACGGGTTCATTTGAATATAAATCAAAATTGTTCAGTGTGGAAAGTTGTTCGAAAAACATTGTCAATGTTGCGTTTGTATAGTCTTCGATGCGATTGAAAAAAATAAATTCCTTATCCGCATATTGTGTATTGTTAAGCGTGGTTTTATCTAAAGTATTGAGCTTTTAATTGAAAGTAATTTGGAAGAAAAAATTTAGTTTGGTACCTTTTTTGTAAACGACAAAATTTAAAGGACATTTGCTGAATTTAGAGTTAAGATCACATATGAAATCATATGAGTTGCTATAAAAACAAATAAAGCGTACATAGAACATTGAATGATTTACGAGTATACTATGAGCTTAATGACAGGGCCATAACAGTGACATTTTTAAATAGAAGAACCCGGAATTTTAAATAATATCTTTAGAATGACTTGGGACTTGGGAAATTCTAGTTTTTAATTTCAAAAAGTCTACACTGAAAAAAAAATTAATCAGGAACTGGTTAATTAAACGTAATGTTTTGGTGCCAAGTGAAAATCTGGTTATTTCAACCAGAAATCTGATTGAAAATAACAAAAATTAATCTAGTTAATTCAAAGCTATATATGGTTAAAAATGTATTCACATTTTCTTAGACAGCTCGTAATCCAAGCCCAAAAGGTTACTTCTCATTTAATTGGCCTGGCCGTTTCAATGACAATTCCTTAGCATCCCATCAATTTGTCACCACTTTTGTAAAAATTGATCTAACTTTAGTTTCATATATCCATATATATATATAGAACAACGTTTTCCAAGTCCCTTAGCTGTACTATAGCGCCACACACTTGCACTAGAGATCCAGCCTGGCAACATTCATAGATGCTTATACAGTTGATGTCGTATATATACAATTCCGAAAGCAAAAAAGTAATAACGAATCATTAAACATTATTTAGATTTCATTCATTACGTACGCCGAAAAATATGCAACATTTTTATTACAATGAAGTCTAAAAAAATTTTATGATTCTTAATTACTTTTTTGCTTTCAGAATTGTATATATAAACGTCAAATTTGAATATATTTCTATAAAAAAAAATTCAATTTTTACCAGTGTTGCAGTTATTTCGTGTTTAACTTACAAATTTCCTTGTTAAAAATTTTGAAACACAAAAAAATCAACTGGAAATAAATTAACAATGCCGTCTGTTTAAAAAAATTATGTTTCTTTTCCTTCAGTGAGCCACAAATCGGTTGACCGAGGCATGTTTCAACGATTTGTACCCTATATTCAGAAATACATTTAATAAGCTGCCATTCGAATTCAAATTGAACCCCACACAACCTTCTAATACGCCAACACGTTCAAGCTCATTTTTCTTGACAGTGTAATCTTTTCCATCTCTACTGTCAAATAAGAAAAAAAAAACATAGAATGTTAATGGCTACACAAAAATAACAGTGACAGCGGGGTAGTCAACCCCCAACAAAACAAAAATTTTAAAAACGGGAGTACAGTTACTCCGGTAGTAATAATGTCGTATCGTAGTGGTTTGCATAACTAGCGGCCGGCTACACGACGGTTATCCAGCGTCGCACAAGCTTTGAGCCAAATAAATTGGGGAATGATGTTTTTAACTCATTCCGAACATAAATAATATCTAATATCCAAACCCTAAAACAGTTAGTGAAAATAGTTAACCAATCCTTAGATTTCTATATTTTTGTTATTGTTATGATGTTCCTAAAATATAATTTTTTTATAAATAATATTATTGTCTTCTTCGAATTGGATTTATATATTGTAGATCTTATTCATTTTAATTTATAAGTATAGACATAATTGCAGAATTACAGCAAATTCTGTATAACATAATTTTGTACTTAAATATCTTGCAATATAAAAGTGATATTTCCGAATAGCTAGTATTCTGGTGAAATATACCGCTGAAAAATCGATGAATAATTCATGCCCTTTAAAAAAAACTATATGTCAATAATAAATTTGTATTAATTATATGCAGAATTTAAGTTTTTTTTAGAATATATATTGGAAACCCCTTTCAAATCATTTTTACTACTTCTAGGAATGAAAAGGATTATTTATTTGAAAAACTTTATTAATAATTCCATTAAAAATAGCAGGATTTACATCTATACAAGTTTCATCGACCACTTAGTGTGGATTTATCCAGGCAAAATATATTTTAGCTAACGCAGAGAGTAGTCAAGGGTTTTAAAGAGCAAAAAATTAAAAACAATAGGATAAATAGCCATTAAATATCGATTTACATTCCAGGCCCGTATCAACCCAGGGAAAACGGGGGGCTTTGCTAAGACTGTTGATTTTACTTTTCGCAAAATAAAATTTGTTTGCCTCCCCCCTCCACGCAAAGTCGGGTTAGTACGAGCCTGTTATATTCTATTCTAGTTCTGTTAAAGTTTTCTTCTTGTTCTGTTTTAGTTGTATATTATTCTGATTCTGTTCTTATTGCATTTTACAGCTCTTTCATGGTTGGCTACAATCGCACCGTTTTAAGTCCAAGCCAAAATAGACGTGACGAGACGATAGCAACAAAATAAACGTTTGCATTCGTTACTTCTGTTTTGACATTTAACCCAACATGTTACGCTAGCCAACGAATCGAAGCAGCTAATATGACGAGTAGTTACGGTTTGAAGTTCGGTACTAACGGAACAACACGACTCGTCAAAATGTTTCTGTCACTTTCGATCAGTTACGTACGTTCATTTTGGTTATCAATATTGATTTACATACACTCGAACTTACTCGTTACGCCACGTCACGTCTATTTTGGTTAAGGCTTTAGTCGCCGAGAAAAAATTGGGTTTTTTGGTTGGTAACATTGGCGAAGTATGTTCGCGGCAATGTCTTCCGCACTTTTTGTCTTTACATAATTGGCGACAGTCTGTTATATGTAGTTGTATCCAAAAATGTCGAAATTTGTAGACAGCCATTTTGATATCGCCGAATCTAAAAAGTGCACGTAAAGCGAAAAATTTCTTATTTAGTTAATAACGTACATAAATCTCCTTTGCTGAGGAGAAATGTTGGGCAGAAATGTCAAATTTCGTCACAAATATCAAGTAAATCCAGAAATGTCAAAAGTTTTGCTATCCACAAAGTGTGGAACTCAATACTTTGGAGACAGTAAACTGTAACCAACCATGCAGCCAAAAAATTAAACTATCTCCATACTGTATCGTCTTGGAGATAAAAATCAGTAGCCAACCATGAAGGGGCTGTTAATAAATGTTGGGCAGAAATGTCAAATTTCGCCACTAATGTCAGTACATTCAGAAATGTCAATATTTTTGCCATCCACAAAATGTGGAACTCAATACTTTGGAGACAGTAACCTATAACCAACCATGTAACCGAAAAATGAAACTGTCTCTATGCTGTACTGGCTCGGAGGTAAAAATCAATATACAACCATGAAATCTGTATAAGTTTTACTATTAAGTTTCTTGTTCTTACATACATATTCTCCTTTTCAATTTCAATACAGTTCCTGAGAATAATTTTTGAATTTCATCCCACTAAAGTGTCTTAAAAAGAATTATATCAACATAGGTACATACGCGCATTCTTGAAGATTTCCACAGAAGTGCATGGCAGCACGTCTCCAGTCGTTATAGAAGTTAATATTGCTGTCAAAAATGCAATCTAAACGTTTTGCTTCACGCACACATTCATTGAAAGATGATTCAAAATATTTTCTATCAGGAATTTTTCTGTTTGGATTTACCCGCAAGTAATAGTTGAAAATATCTGGTTTCCTCGTATAGTAATATGCGCTCATGACTTTTTTGATTGGATGACGTACAAGGTTTATATAAATGGGCTTTGGTAAGTCCAGTAATGTAAAATTTATGTAATTCGTGTGATGTGCATATGCACTTGGTATATCTAGATTGGATATTGTTTCCGCAAGATCATTTTCCATTTGTGGACTTTGCAGCAATCGCTTTATATCTGGTGGTCTATTTATATAAACTGAAAAATCATTGATGTCAGCAAGATCTTTTAACAAATGTATCATTGATTGACTGCCTACTTTTTCCAAGCGATTAAAGAATACAATGTCAACTTCTGCCCTAGCGGTGTTGTTCAGTTCTGCTAGGTGTAAACTCTCAAGCTTTTGTTAGTTTTGTCAAAATAGTAAAATGCTTTTTCATTAGTATTAAATTTGAGATCTTGAGATCAAGATAAATGATTTGGTTTCAATGCATGCAAAAAGTCTATCAAATATGTTATGACGAAACTCCTGTGCTTTTTGGATAAAATTTCAAGAAACTACCCAGCACTTATAAAAAAATAAATTTTTATTAAGTAAGTGACTTTAAAATTAAATAACATAATAATGTGCATACCAGACCCGTAGTCAAATTATCTAATCGAAAACAAATGGTTGTTAGAACAAATGTACTACAAATTAGCCGTTTACAAAAGGAAATAATAAGTATTTAGGGTATTCACGGTTGCTAGGTATAATCGTAGTGGTATTGTTACCAGACTAAAATATTAAATTTGTGAGAACTTTAAGCACGTTTGTCTTAAACATTTTTCTTCATTTTTTCTGCATTAAAAGTTAATATAGTAAGAAATATCATATACCATATAAATATCTTATAGAATATATTCCCCAAGTTATTTGATGTTCAATATAAGTCTTGAGTTTATCGCGTCGAAACTAGGGTTTTTGAAACTGGGGTCTGCAATGGCAAGTTTGAGTTTCTGCTTAAAAAAAACTTTTGTCAAGTTCAGATCGTCAACTATTACACGAGATATTCGAGTGGGAAATTTGACACTGCTTTTACAAAGCAATCAATCATTTCCGAGTTCTCACAAAAGTAATAATTTCTTTAAAGTGTTTTATGAATTGAATACACATAAGTGGATGAAGGTACCAGGTTAGATATTTCTTAATTTGTATTTTATGCTGACGCAATACCCGCTTTCAAATAAAGGGCTCACCTTCATTCACTTATGTCTTCAATAAGTTTGGATAAGATTAGATTGGATGATACTAAAATTCTATACCAACTTTGATAGGACTATTACTTATGCCCCAATTTTCTAGACCAAAATATCTCCGGAGAAGTTTTGAGTGAGAACAAAAAAGCCTTTACCAGGATATACGCTCTACAACACAAATAAAATTTATATATTTAATTCATTTTTATTGCTAAATATTGTCTGTACAGCCTTTGTTTACAAAAATCATAAAATTCATATTCCCTTGTAAAATTTTGTCTCAGCTGACCTTTGATACGTTCACTTATTTTTGGTTTCCAAGGATTTGTATTCCGTGGGGAAAAAGCCAAACCTTCTTTTTCTGTTCAAAAAATAAAAAAAAAACAATATGATACTAAGATGAGCCTTCGAGCACTTATACGAAAATTTTTGTGAGCAACTGAGCGGCAACAATCCATGGAAGATTCAAGAAGAGTCAACATCTGAAGAGCTAATGAGAGAATTTGCCCAAAGCACAATCAAACTTTCGAGCTTTGACTGCATCTTTCAGTTCGAACATTTCTCGTCACCTACTCATCATGCGCTCAGTACTCTCGAAAGTTTTTCACAGAACAATTTCTCAACTATTTACCATAATAAAGCTTTGTTGCTCCACGAAAGTACCGTGGAATATACGCTTCAAGTACTGCAAGCGTTATATTGATATCTTCCCAAGAACCGATTACGGCAAAATCACGTTCGACATTTTTCTTTGCCAATTGTAAGACACCTTCGGTATTAAAGGGTCTACAACAAAAAATGAGAAGTAAAACGAAGAGATTCTTCATATGGAAAATATAAAAATCATTAAAAAATATTTACTCGCATTCCTCCTGATGACCACAAAAGAACAACATCTGTTGTTTTGTATCAAGTACATCGGTATTAAAACCAGATCCACGTATGTACTGACATTCGGCATCATGCGTCAATACACACTGTTCGAAGTCCTTTTTATACCATAAGATTGGGCGAAATTTCTTTGTCACTTGATACATTTGTGCCGCATGCCAAGGTGTTCGTTTGTAGTAGAACCAACTTATAATACGTTCTACAGGATCGCGTATCATATTTATATAAATTGGTTGTGGCATTTGAAATTCTCGAAAGTTAATGTAATTAAAATGCATTGCATAGGCGTGTGCCTCTCCCATCTTAATGATTTTATTGACCAAGTCCTCTTGTTCACTCTCATCCAAGCGTGCGAGCACTGGTTCGGAAAAAGGCGCACGACTAAAAGTAAATTGATTTCTCTGGCTTAAACGACGTAGCAGTTCGATTAATTGTTCGCTACCAACTTTAGATACGCGATTGAAAAGAAGCGCATTCCATCGGGCAAACTTTGTATTATTCAATGAATCTGCATTTAATGTGTCCAGCTATTAAGTAGAGGCATCTATTTACAACAGTGAATATATTGTTACAAGTATTGTATTAATGGAAAAAGCTTCAATGGGTGCAATTACTAACAACACAAAGATGAAAGACGTGTAGAGAGAGAGAGAGAGAGCTGTTACCAGCGAAATTACCATAGCCATCGATATATCCGCTGAGCAACTGAATTTTATATAAAGTGGGCCTTCTCGCTAAAGTGCATTGCAATACTTATAAGGCCTATACATTATACTGCCGATCGTAGCACAAGACGTCATTTGTAGAATCCTAGATCATAATAAATGTAACGTTTTAATCTCTCAAAAAAATCTCACGTCAACTTTTTAATTCAGAGAATATAAATTATGATATCAGATAGTGTATCACAACAAAAAAAAAAAAAAAAAATCCTTGCTGGCACGTTTGTTTCGCCTTGTCGATATGTCGCTCAACACGTATTGTAAAAGCTGCTGTGCTGTGCGCAGTTGACGATAATATGGAGTGGCTGCACGAGAAGGATATAAATACATGCATCTAATGACTGTATTTCTATACTACCAAAAGACATGTTTCCAATCATGACAATAGAGGAAGCATATGAAAAGAGTAAAGAATTAGGGAAGGTGGTGCCGCAGCCACATGCATTACACATTTAATTAAATTCGTTATAGTGTACCTTAAGCCTATTATCGTTTACCTCCACTTATTCCACAGAAAAATGTAGTAGATACCCACTCGACATATAACGTTTCGTAAACCTTTCGGAAATCGTTCACATAAAATCTCACAAGCCTTCAGTTATATTTCAGAAATCTTTCATTTACATTTCAGAAATCTTTCTATAATGTGTCATATGTATTTTTGGTATCATATTTTCGTTTTACATTTCAGAAAGCTTTCATTCGCATTTCAGAAATCTTTCTACAATGTGTCATATTTTGTAAAATGTCAATTATACAAAATCACAGTTGCATTACTGGTTGTGCGTAATTAAAAATATTTTGGTAGCACTAAATGGATATTTAGTTTTCCACTTCTCAATTATTTACGATTGCAAAATTTCGTTCTCAGAAAAAAGAAAAAAATCTGAATGAGCTGTAACTCTCCGAATATTTATGATAAGAGTGTTACTATATAATCAACAAAGCATCAAACACAGAATCATAAGACATTATTTAGATTTTCTTAAAAAAATTCAGTAAACAACAAATATGGAATTTTCCAAAAACACTTCAGATTGATTATATGTTAGAGATTTTCTTTAGAACGTGACAGAAAGATTTCATTTGAAAAGTTAAGGAAACGTTGAATATGGAACCTTTCAGAAACAGTTCAGAATGATTACATGTGAAACAGTACATTTGAAATACATACATGTATAAAGAAGATTCTATAACGTTCTCTTACACCAAACGCAAAGAACGTAATTTAAATCATCATTCATTTTATTGTTAATTTCTCATAAATTCTATACAATTGAGTTTTAATTTTTCAAATATCAGCCTCTGGCAATACAAATTAATTAAACGGCTTTTATGGTATAGCCAACTAATATATAGTATCGGTATCCTCCTCATCATTATGATCAGGTAAAAGCATATAATCATCATTGTCAATCTGAAAACCATCATTTATAGCAGCATATTGTAGATATAGACGTTGTTTGCAAAATTCATAGAACTCGATTTCGTGCGTAAAATTTTTTCTTAATATCATGCGCGATTCCTCACTGACTTCTCGAGTTATGTTATTTCGATTGACTTTAGACAGACTATCATGATTTACTAAGAGAAGATATTTTGTAAAAAAAGTGCGAGATTTTCTGTAAAAAAAAACAACAACTTACAGTAATATGCAACCTTGGCATGCTTGAAAAATTTCGGCACATAATGTTCCAAAACAGTTAATGTAATGTTCGCATCTTCCCATGAACCCACGACAGCGTAATCTTCTTCGACAGTTCTTTTTGCCTTTTGCATGGCAACTTTTGAATTGAATGGCCTACAACAATGCGTATAGAAACCAAATTACAGAAGTGATGTAATTTCTACAATTCTTAACTACTTACATGCACAATTTTCTATTTTGACCACAAAAAAATAATGTCTGTCTGCGATGATCACCGGCACGATTATTGATTTCCATTTGATTGAATTGACAGTGAATATCATTGGTGCGAACACATGTATCCAGATCCATTTCCATGAATTCTTTTGCCGGTGCCGGTGGTGCTTTATCGCCTAGCTTGGCTTTCAAGTCACGATAATACCAGGGCGCACGTATATAGTAATGCCAGCTAATGATTCTTTCGATGGGATCACGTACCAAATTAATATATATAGGCTTTGGCATATGAAAGCGTGTGAAGTTAATATAGGCAATGTGTTGACTATAAACATGAGGTTTATTTCTTGCCAGCAAATCATTAATGAGTTCCAATTGCTTATCCGCCTTCACCATAACTGTCTCGTGTGCTTTACCCTTATCACGTGCATGTACAAAGCCATTGATTGTAGTTAATTTAGCCATTAATTGCATTAGCGACTGACTGCCAACTTTGGGCACACGATTGAAAAAGACCACATCAATTTCTGCTTTTTTCGTATTATTAAGTAGATCTGCTCTTAAATTAATAGGGCCGTCATCATCTTCATCATCATAGAAGTCTTCAGTAACTTTATTATTTTCTAACATTTTAGCAATATCCTTATCATGATGTATCATTTTGTGTTCATCACTAGCTTGCTTTCGTTTGGCAGCTGATTTTTGATGTTCGTGATGACGAGGATTATGATGATGATGATGATGATGATTCTCACTTCTGAAATCTTGATGATCTATTTCATGTTGATCATGAGGCTTAAAATCAACATTTCTTTCGTGCCGCTGCAGTTTTTGTGAAATTTTGGAGATCACAGAATTATATTGTTAGATAGAAATGATCATAAGAAGTAATATCACCACCACTATTGAAGACCAAATTTGAAGTCAACTACTTTACCGAAAATTATTATAAGGGAAGAATAGCTAGGTATAGTATTAAAATTTTGAAAGTATAAATGATGCCTTTACTAGGAGTAATCGTATACATTCAGCAGTTTATGATTTTCTAGAGATGCGCGTTAAAAGATAGAAAAGCTGTAGGGACGATATTGCATCCTAGAGAAACTTTTAGAAATGCCACATATTGTTGATTGATTGATAAAGATGAAAAATTATTTTTGACCCATAATTAATTAATATATATTCGTTAAGGGAATATCATATTTAATTTTGACCCATAATTAATTAACAAATATTCGTTAAGGGAATATCATATTTTAGGGTTTGTTTTCATATATAAAACTCACACATCATTTTTTTCTAAATTTTCTCTTATTTTCTTAGAAAAAATCGTCAAAAACCCCACATTGAAAAATTATCCATCTTAAATCTACAGCAGGTACTATCCTGTGGTGCCCTATGGTATAACCGGAGAGAAGTGTAAATGGGTACAAGCAGTTCTGTTGTTAAGTAAGGGGCTTTGGCCCTTCTTTTTTACTTTGCACATAAAATTCTTTTAGAAGGGGTCCCTTTTAATTTTTTAGTTCCGGGCTCTGTAAAAACTTATGACGGCCTTGGGTACAAGTTACATTGCCCGGATGAAATTGCCATTTTTTTGCATAAGGGATATGAGGCCATGAAGTTTTTGTTGGTAGAAGTCTTTAGAGCTTGCCTAGTCCATGGTTCGATTGAAAAAATAGGAAAAGCGAATACTGTACTATGTATCGTTTGTAGAAATCTTAAGGGTGCTCGTATCTTAGTACAATTTGTGGATCTACTTTGCAGTATTTTAAAGAGGTAGTGGACTTGTGCCACTGATGCTCAATTGGTTTTGCTAACAAACCCACTCGGTTGAGGAAAGTGAACCTAAGCGAGCCCACATCTATTTGCTTTTTTTCCATAGCAGCGTATAATAAGTGGTTTGGGATCACATTAAGTTGATCTTTCAAACCAATATCATGCGGAGGGAAATGGGCACACTGAAATGAAATCGGACACTCCAACTTCAATATAGTTGACATTGTAGTATTTGCAGTTCTGTTGCTGGTATTTACTCCGAATAGGAATAACCTTATTATGGTTTCTATAAAGGTCATTTCTGGACTACTATGATATAGGACTAAACTAAGCCAATTATTCTTAACTAACAAAGTGGAGCTAATTAGCACTCCGGAATATGCAAATATCTCAAGGATCGAATTAGTTACATTACATTAGCTCTGTCAAACAGGTTGTATTTGCCTAAAAGTAAGATTGGGATATGTTGCAGAATGTTCAGAGAGTATGATTTTAACAAGAATCACCAAAATACAGATGAGGGATGTACGGTTGAACTATGATTTCGGACATGACTGACAATTTCTTCTAATGTGGAGAAGCAGAGGAGACTGTGGTACATTTCATGGCAAAGTGGTACTGGTTTTCCAGACTCAATCTTCGTGAAATGAGCAGGTTTAGTTTTAAAGTTTCAGACCTGTACTCTAGAGATCTCAGTGTACTTTTAAAACTTATGAATCTTAGCGAGAGCGAGAGATCATTTAAGGCAAAAATTCAAAAAAAAAGATAAGAAGCATTCCAATTGTTTTTTCAGTCAAGCGATTCTTAAAACAATCGTTTTCCAAATATTTCTTTCCCAAAAAGACCACAAAATAAATTATAAGGGCATAAGGATATTTATTTAAACTCTAAAAATATTTTCTATAAATAAATTTTCTCATACTAATTCTACTTAAAAGGGAATAAACTAAATCATTGCACACCTTCCTTCGCATTATGTTCTGGAAGTATCAAATAGTCATCATTATCGTCAATTATTTTTTCATCTTGAATTGCCGCATACTGTAGATAGAGCCTTTGTTTACAGAATGCATAAAACTCAAACTCTTCTGTTAGATTTCTTCTCAGAATTTCACGTGTCTCATCACTGATTTGTCGTGTTGTATTGTTTTTATTAATCTTCGATATTCTTCGATAATTAACTATAATAAATAGATAGTTTCCTTTGAACAATTTCCAAAGTTGAGAGTATTAATACTGTTTCAACGAAAACTTACGATGATATACCACCTTGGCATTTTTGAAATACCTCGGTATATAATGCTCAAGCACGGTCAAAGTTATATCTGTGTCTTCCCAAGAACCCACAACGGCATAGTCTTCTTCTACAGTTTTCTTTGCCATTTGCATTGCAGCTTTCGAATTAAAGGGCCTACAAGATATAAAGTTCAGCTTTTAGTAAACGTTGGGTTTTAACATCCAGGCCCATAATCCTACTTACATGCACAATTTCCGATTTTGACCACAGAAAAATAGCGTTTGTCTTCGATGATCAGACACAGCATCTTTACTTTCCAATTGATTAAATCGACAATGAATGTCCTTGATGCGAACACATGTATCCAAATCCATTTCCATGAACTCCTTTGGTGGTGTCTTTGGTGCTTTATCGCCATAGAGTTGTTGCATATGTCTATAATACCAAAGAGCACGGAAATAGTAGTGCCAACTTACTATTCTTTCAACGGGATCACGTACCAAATTAATGTAAATGGGCCTTGGCACGTGATAGCGTGTGAAGTTGATATAGGCTAAATGTTGAGAATATACAAAGGGCTTATCTTTTGTCAAAAGCTCAGAGATAAATGACAATTGCGCAGGTGGATTAAGTAAAACATTCTCCGACGGTTTGCCCGCAGAAGTAACATGTGCAAAGCCATTGAGATTTCCAAGTATATAAAGTAGATGCATTAGCGCCTGACTGCCTACTTTTGGTACACGATTAAAGATGACTATATCAACTTGAGCTTTCTTTGTATTATTTAGTAGATCAGCTCTTAGGCCAAGAGGAGTTTCTTCGAACTCATCGAAGATGAGATGTTTGTTGTAATTGACAGTCTCTTTATCGGGGATTTCTCGATTGTCTGCTTGTTTGCCTTCAATTTCCATTATATCATGATGGTTGTCTTGATGCTGATTTCGGTTTCTAAAATTCTGTTGATCTAAAGCGTTATTAACTGAACAATTGTTGTTTGTTTTTCAAAAAAAAATGCAACTTTTATGTGTCCTTGAAGATTGTGTGAATTTAAAGAACACGCTTATTATATTTTGTTAGAACACAAAAATTTTTCTGAATTTTTGATTAAACATACAAACATACATATGTAGAAAGTACAATGATTGAGTTTCTCTGAACGATTGTACTTATCAACATTGTAGGTGACTTAATATAAGTACGTTTTAATAGAATTATCAGTTTCCGGTATCTGTTAAGCAATCTATAACGCGTGATTCGAGATCAGTGATAGCCAAACGGAGAAAACCAATGGAATATGTTATATATAACCGAGGAACTCAAAGAAGTAGATATTCCTCGAGGGCTTAAAAGTAAGACCCACGGCAATAAATGAGGTAATTCTTAAAGGATCTTTTTTTTTTTTTAACTCGCAAGCCGGGATTTTATTTGTTAAATATTCCAAAAGGTATAAAACGTAGTGCATAAGAAAATAAAAACCAATTCCACTCATTCGTTTTACTTTTGGTACAGCAAACTTAACGATCCAATACGCTCCAAGCTCAGAATATCGTTCTTTCTACTTGTTTGCAATTGATATTCTCATTTTGTACACATAATAGCGAAAGCTCTAAAAAAGCTTAACACTAAAGTTCTAAGCACAATGGATGGGAGATGCGAGTGCGAGAAAAAAACAAAATGAGATAACACGATTTTTTTTATATGTTAGAGCAATTTCAATAATATTAACAAAAATAATACTTTGATTTGAAAGCTCTATTATATTTAACTTTAAATTTGATTTTCTCTCTTCGGTTATCACTGATTATTACTTCTTTTTTTGACGTAACGCTAGTTGAAATATAACGTGAAACAAACTTAAAAAATAAAAAAAAAAACACATTTGTAATAAGCAGAGCCCGGATGAAAATGTTGTGTGTAAAGATGTTATGAAACAAAAACCTACATTTTAATGGACAATCGTTGAAAATAAAATGTATTTATATCTACGAATGTATTTCCTTTGGTTTGTTTGTATGACACTTTACTGATACATTGACAAAACTTTACAAACACTCATACCGCAATCAAAGTTATGCATGCACCTCATCCATACTTTTATATAAAATTGCTTATATGAAAATAGTTTGTAACGCTTTAGTGCAAAATATACTAAACCGATATTAATATTTTTTTTTTGTAAAACAACATATTTGTGTTAAAGAAGGTTATTGCATACTTATTTTTTTTATTTTTTAAATATCCTTTCTTTAGCATTAAGTTTTTTGCAAACCTCAAACAAAAATTGTTACTTAACAACGAACAAACAATTAGATTACACAGGTCTTTGAGATTTTGTTGTTGGGCAGATGTAGGTCTTTTCCGAAGGAATTTTTCGTGCTGAATCCCCAGACGGCCTCAGAATTGACCCACCACGTCAGAATTTTGAAATATGTCGTTTTTGAATACTTTGAGGTTATGCAATATATTCAAAAATGTTTGCAGCTTATATCTAAAAAAATGATTTGGAACCATCCTTTTTCTTTAAAATGAATTTTCAAATGTTCATCTATAACATTTTCTCACTCAGTTATAATTTCCCTACAACCCAACAATCCTTAATATTCGAATTCGGAAATTTCTCTGCCGGTTGATATCTCTTTCTTTACGTAATTATCATATAAAATGAGAAAACTAAACAAAAAATTTTCAAAATTTGTCAATTACATAAATTATTTGAGGTAACTATACTATATAGATAATAATCCAATTCGAGTGAATTAATATACGGACATAAACACAGAACTGTGTGATTTCTAATCGTTTACTTAATGTGGTAACCCTAAACAGAATAATAATTTTTTTCGGCATATGAACTTGTAAAAAAAAAGAAAAATCTGAGGGAACAATTTCGAAAAAATAAGAAATGCAAAATAAATCGTTAAAACATTTATTTTAGAATTTAAGTATAATATTATTGTCAACTTGAACATAATGAGATCAAGTTCCTAAAACTTAAACAGCGACTAAGTGGAACCTCTTGGCAAAGAACAAAGATTGAATGAATAACTTAATACATGTAAATTATCGATTTTATAAAATTTATGTTTCATTAAAATATTGTAAATTTACGGCGATATATTGTTTGTACAAACGCTGCTTACAAAAGCGATAGAATTCAATTTCGTTGGTTAAATTTTTACTGAGAATTTCCCGTACTTTCTGCGAGACATTAGGTTTGATCGAATTACGATTCACCTTAGTTAAACGATTTTCCGGTTCTGCAAATTAATTAAGCGGAATTTTGAAATTTCTAATTTTCGCATACATATATATTAGGGTGGAACGAAAATTTGTTTTTTCAAATATAAATATATATATAAATATAAGTATATAGGTAATATTCATAACCAATTTGATAGGTTTTTCTACATTAAATTGAGAGATCTAAGTTAATAACTTTCATGTGCTGTTCTTCGTTAGAAATCTTTTTTTTTCAATTTCAATCCACCCTAATAAATATGTATCATAGACAATAATCTTACTAAAATAAACATCGGTAGCCCCTTTGAAAAACCGCGGTATATAATGCTCTAACACAGATAGTGTAACATTTGTATCTTCCCATGAGCCAACCACGGCATATTGCTCCTCAACGTGTCGCTTAGCAACTTGCATAGCTTCGTGTGAATTAAATGGCCTATGAATTAAAGTTTTCAAAGTGAATGCGTATAAAAACCGACTTTTTTTCGTAAAAAAAACAAACTCACATGCAAACATCTGTATCTTGACCACAAAAGAATAACATTTGTCGCCTATGATCACCCAGGCCAGCAAGTTCACCTGGACGAAAAATACATTCCGGATCATGTTTAAGTATGCAAGAGTCAAAATCCTTCTTTAACCATGATATTTTTGGAACCTTGTACGATTCGGGAAAACGTTTTGCTCGCGCAGCAATATACCAAGGTGCACGTATGTAATAGAACCAGCTTATCAGGCGTTCTATAGGATCTCGCACTAAATTCATATATATCGGGTATGGATGTTGTGTCAAATCAAAATCGATATATGCTACATGTTTCGAGTACGAGGCAGGTTCTTTTTTGTCCATAATTTCGTTAGCTAATTCCAATTCGTAACCCTCTGATATCAAAATCGTTTCGATAAATGATACTTCATCACGTGTAGCTTCAAAATTATTTTCCTTGGCAAGCAGTTGGAGCAGACGCATCATTGTTTCGCTGCCAACCTTTGGAACACGGTTGAAAAATACAATATCCACCTCGGCTTTGGCTGTATTATTAAGTTTATCTGGTTTGAGGGATAATATCTATTTGTGACAGAGAAATACACGGTATATTCACAGAAGAAAATTTTCTTTTTTTTTTCACAAGTTAATTTTCACATGAAAACATAACGAAGACGGACACATATAATTGACACGATTATTGAATATTTTTTGTACAAATTCTATATATGTACTGTGTATATATTATAGTTTACGGCACGCCTTATATGGCCAGATCCACAATTAGAGTCAACAAGAGTGGGATAGAGTTAGAGAGAGAGACAGATAGACATAATATATATAAAGCAAGAGCAAAAGCGTATGCAAAAAGCTATAGATAGGTAGAGTTTTATAGAACTTGCAACAGAAGAATCAAAAGCTCTGCAGCCACAAGAATTGTAAGTCAACGATGAAACTGTCCGGTACTAACTATAAAATCTAATCACTATAATATTTAGTACTTAAATTTTTACTTAGTAACTAAACTTTTGGGTTCTGCACGAGAGACCCCACTGCTATTTGAATGCATCTCATTTGACAGCACTTAATTTATATGTCATACTTGGCAGACTAGGCTTGGGCAAAATATATCGATGATCGTTTTTCCGATATTTGTGTTATCGGCGATTTTTTATGTTTTGGTACATCGAAAATCGATTTTATTTTTCGACTATCGAATTTTGATATTTTTGTTTAGAGGTAGCTAGCTCTATATCCAAATGATTGCGTCGCATATATTGGATCATCTTTTGTGTTTGTGTAATGACGTTAGCTAGCGCGCGCTGAAAAACCACTCATATGGTCCCAGCCTAACAAGATAAAGTTTTATTGTTATGCTCAAATAAATGCAACCGTAAAAAGTTACACCATCCTTGGTAAGAATAGAATTTTTTCAGCAAAAATATCAGTTTTCGATTATCGATATATCCGATGTTTTTTCTCGTTATATTTCGATGATCGATATTTCGATAATATTTTTTGCCCAATCCTATGAGAGACTTCTCAGTTCAAAATATATTCCATATCCATAATTTAGAGTAAAATGCAAGTTCAAATTTTGAGCATATGTTCTATATCGTTTGAATTCCCAAGGAAATGTTACTTCCGCATCCAAAAAGTTTTAATTGCAATATATGATATAGGAACATCGTTAATATATTACTCCACTTGAGAAACTTCCCAGCGCTTTCAAATCAATAATGAGTTTATCGTGGTAAACAGCTCAAAAATATCCTTAACGATTATTGAAATAGATTTAAGTATACATAATGTTGTTTTCTACGGAATGTTTTATTAATAAATAACTTTTTTTTAATTAATATGCGCCCCTTACAGTCACGCCCACTATTGCAGATGAGCTGACAATCACCACGGGAAATCTGGAAGCAGCCTCTATGAAAAGCACATCAGATATGCTTTTTCGGAAGCATTTAATTCAAAATTTATTTAATTAAAAAAAAAAAACTTTATTGCGTATCCAATGGGGTTTGAACCTGAGTATTCCGTATTGTGGCATGCGCTGTTTAAAGAGATCAGCCAAGCCTATTGATATTTTTTTGCTGGCTAAAAGTAATCGTATATTATATGAATTATCATGTGGTGACTTTAGGAACCGAAACTCAACTTTTCATTTTGACAAAAAACTAATTTTACTGAAATTTACAATAAGTTGGTTAAGATGCGCGCATCAGAACACAGGCATAACGCATGAGGCCTAGGTTCAAATCTGATTGATGACAGATAAAAAAATTATTCAGTTTTCTTTGAAGTTTTAAGAAACGCAACGCAATTAAATTATATTCCTTGAATACATTTAGCGGATGTCCAAAAATGTGCTTTTACTCAACATCCAGAGAAGCGCATATTATATGCTTCCAAAGATGTGGCTCCCCGCAATGACATTCTATGTTAAAAAAGGTATGCAGTGAGATGTGCATTGAAAGCAGCTTTCTGCTTCTCTTGAAGCACTTCCGAAGCGCTTTGTTAAATCAGAATCACCTCTTATAAAATTACTATTTCATTGCAATTTTCTCCGCGAATTCAACTACAAAATGTTGTTAATTTTCGAAATTTCAATATTGCGTTTTTAAAATAACGAATTTAACGCCGACGAAACAAGCGCGATACAAAAAAAAAACTGTTGTTGTGTTGTAGCGTTGTAGCAGTGTTTTACTGTTTGTATGTATGTGTGTCTAACAGAGACAGTCATAGAAATAATTGCAGCATTGCAGAAGAGAGACAGATAGTTTTTCATTCAAAGAACCAAAAAATAAGAATAGCGCAAGAGATGTTGTATGATGTAAATGCGTATATATGTGTGTATGTTGTATGCGAGTTGTAGAAGAAGATACAAGACAAAGAAGGATATATGTATGGTTTGTCTGAACAATTTGTTTTTACTTTGAATAAATAAGACAGAGATTGCTACAATGGACAACCAAAAATGAGTGTTTAATTGTTAAGTGTTTTTTTTTTTAGTGTCAAAAGTGTAAATATCGAATTCTTCAGAGAGTTCATGCTTGAGAGAAAGAAAATGGTTGTAGAGATATGACAAATTAAATGTTCTTACTTATGCATTTTGTTCTTTTCGCATCCATTATAATAAGCATTTATGTATGTCAATCACCATGATGCAATTTACGTAGTCGAGATCATTCCGCATCTACCGATTTGCGACGTATACATAAGTAGATATAATAACAGACTATAGATTCCAACGAAAATGCGGCGATTTAAGTAATATGAATGCGATGCAGATGAGTATTTCAAGTATATATGTATGTAGATATTATTAATTTCAAAACACTTACCTGGCCGGTACTCTTAAGATATTGATATGTGCCATGTAAGGTATTTATATCACTCTGTCCTGAAAAGATAAAAAGGGGAGAAGGTAAGTTAAAGTTTTCATTACGAAATATTTTTTTAAATGGTAGAGATTTTTTAGCTTCAAATCGGACAAACATACCACCAGTTATCAGAGCAGTTTCTACTATTTCGGGAGGAAGTATGAATTGATATACCCCGATCATGACCAATGCTTAACTCCAGAGGTCATACTTCGGTATCCCACTTATGTTTTCTATACGGATGATTGCCAAACTTCTTTTGGAATGGGTTCTGTGTGGTTTCTAAATGACAAGACTAGGCAATCTTTGGCGGCTATGGGAGGGATGGGAACGGTTTTCCTAACGGAGGTCTGAGTGTGGTTTGCCGAATGGTATAGGTTTCTATCAGTCCTATTCGAAGTTCGTTACCAAGTGTAAGGCGAAACTTCATTATGTAGCACATTATGGCACAATGAGTTCTGTTCTATTTGGATCCCCGGACACTGTGTTGTCAGAGGGAATGAACTAGTGGATGAATTCGCTAAGCAGGGCTTAGCGGCTACTCCTATTTATTCGGAGCCATTGATCGGCATTAGATTCGCGGAGATCACTAGTTGGATCAATAACTTTATGAGCACTGTTTATACAAGATCTTGATTTCGGTAAAGTCGCAAAGTGTTTCGTGATAGGACAGTCTAGGAAAGTAGCGAAGTTTCTTCTTCACCTGGGAAGAAAGGATCTATACCTACTGGTAGGGTTAATCACGGAATATAATACATATGGGTAGCATTCGTCTAACTTGGTTGGCATCATCAATCCGACTTGTCAATCGTGCCTTGAGAACGACAATACTATAGAGCACTACCTTTGTGTCCGGCATCGCCAGTTGCAGGAGGAAGTTGTTGGGTGTTGGGAATGAATTTTGCTCATTCTCTTCCGATGCTTTTGAAATTTCTTAACGAAATTTGAAGAAGAGTAACTTCTACTCTATATCCTTTATTTTACATTCAATATTCTTTTCTATTTCTATTCATTCTCGATTCTTCTAGCGGGACTTAGTATCATGGTATTTGGACTGATTGCTATAGAAAGGCCTCTTTTCAGCCTACCTACAACTTTTAAATTTAAAAGCTTAAAGTTCTCTTCCAACATTTTTCATTAATTAAAAAAGGGTAAGCGGCATTTTCTTTTGAAATTCTTATAATTCTGCTGCGAACTCACAATGTCAACTAAATTCAGTATTTCATTAAAAGAGAAATAAGTCATCTACCATTTTGCTAGCATGTATATATGCAACATTTTTTATTTTAAAATTTTTCAATGTAGAAATTATGTCTCTCACATAAGGAAATGATTTTACTTTTAAACAAAGACCGCGAATGTTAAAAAAAAGCAGATCGAACTGGTCTGCATCGATACATGTGGGGCAACTGGTGTGGCGACTTTCTTTCTTGAAGTGAAAACAAAGCAGGCGTTTTAAAACGCAAGTAGCTCAATTTTAAAATCAGCAATCAATCCATTTATTATGAATTGAGCTCAATACCGGGGCAACGACAATGGCAGACAATAAGGAATTTTATCTTAGTGGTTAAATCAACCAACCAGTCATTGAGATGTGTTGGCACTTCGAAGACCAAAGACAGAAACATAAAATTCCTGCAAAAAAGTTGTCCATGCTATTGTGCGATTTTTTATGGTTCAATCTTTGAGCAGAAACCTGGCATTAAGTTTTCTCACTTGCAATTGCATGCGTACAATACCATACCGATGGATAGAGCAGAGAATTCGTGGTCTTCATTCAGATGGAAGTCAGCAGTGATTGCAATAAAAAAGTGCACGAGTGATTTCAAAGAAACTGGTATTTAAAATTATATAAAAATCTTTATTTTCTCTTTAAGTCTGCACTTTGAATTACTAGGAAAATTAGGTAGGAAAACTTTTTATTTTATGTAAACTGGTATTTTCAAGAAAATATTTATGTATATTATTGAAGCTATTCAAACATAATAAGTATATCAACGATATTAATGAAAGAAACTAGCCGAACTCCAAGTGATTGCACACTGGCAAAGCATAACAGCGGGAGTGGCAAAACACAGGTCATCCATGTGTTTCTATTAGGAATAAATCATATAATATAACATACCGCATCTTAAAAATTGATGTGGATAGCAGTAAATATGACAAAGTCTGCAAACGAAGCAGCAATTTGTTCATAAGACGGAAATTAAACTACGGGCGATGACAAAAAATGAATGGCTTTCGCATAACATAAACCGACCGACCTACCGCCGAATTGGTTTTCTGACGACTCATATTGCTTGTATAAATTCGGATAAGCTGATCAAGTACTAGCGCACAAAAACTTCGTAATCAGCTTTGTCGATCTTTCTTCAGCTTAAGAGACTGTATAAAGCACTCACCGACCATAGATGGGCAAAATTTTGGAAGCAAGAGCCACATACAACAAAAGCAACAATTACAACAGAATAAAACTCTAAAAAATTTGATCTCGATAGCTCAAAAAATAATTCAGCAATAAACCAAAGGCCAATTCTAAGCATCCAACAAGAATAACATCAGTGTAAAAATAAAAGTACACCGATCAAACGAAACGAGAGAAGCTGTCTTCATTGTGCGCATTGTTGTTTCCTTGTTCGTTTGCATCAAGTTTTAAGCTCTGTGCTCTACAAAATCTAAGTTCGGCGCTGCGTCTAATGGTAGTGAACAAACTGATGCAGATGTTATGCGATAGTGCCTGCTCTGGTAACTTCCAATACAGTTGACGTCTAGTTTTTGAAATAGTATGTATATGGGATCAACTGTGTTAAAAACATAAATTTGGACCATTTTCGTACACTTGTGCCAAGAATTCTAATTCTATTGGAGCATATTTTTATAAAATAAATTTAGCGAGAGAATTGACTTAATTTCTGTATACTCAGAAACCCATCGAAAGAATTAGGTCCATGGTAAAATTGCAATGAAATGATCAGAGGATAGTTTCGACACACCAAACCATATACATCTCAAAATCCAAAACAAAATTAAGAAACGATTCAGACCTGAGGGAAATTAGAGCCCGATGTCTCAAAACAAATAAAAATATTATTATTGATTTTGCTATTAAAAACCATATAGCAAGAGTTTAGGAAATGCCCTCCGACTTGTTAACAATAATGTGCTTACTTACTACCGTTGGCAAAAAAAAGTTGATTAGCCTACAGCATCACCTTAGATCAGGGGTCGGCATCACATAGCACAATTGTGCGCTCAAATATCACACGTATTCTTATGCTCTTTCATTCAGTTGTCGAAAAGCCATTGACAAAGCAACATCAAGCGCGGATGTTCTTCTTTTTTCTTTTATGCAGATAGAGAATTTTTTTTACGGTTATGGCAAATGACACAACTTGTTTTATGATTCAGAATGCTTTTGGCGACATGCAATGTTTAATTTGTTATGTGTCGTTAAGAGGTTGTAATGAATTTTCTATGAAAAGGCATTACGAAACATTTCATTATGAATTTAATGAATTTGTGGGGGTGGAGAGGGAAAACCTTTTTATAGAAAAAAGAAAACTATTTTTAGATAAAATAAAGTTATGGGTTGCTGTAACTGAAGACGGTTGTCTTGAAAATAATAAAAAATTAAATATAAAGTTGTCGACGTTAGTTAGCATGGATATTGCAAAGCACGGTAGGCCATTCTTGGATGGGGTATTTTTGAAAAAGGTTTTTTTAAACATTTTACGAGAACTTGGTAGCAAAGCTAGTGCTATAATAAAATCTGTTCCTTTATCAGCAAGAACAGTAGCTCGCCGCACAGAAGAAATAGGCTTATATATTGACACTTTAATTAAGAAAAAGCTATCTGAATGTCAATTTTTTTCAATATGCTTGGACGAGAGCACAGATACAAACGACGTCTGTCAATTGGTAATTTGTATTCGATGCGTTGATTCGAGCTACGAAGTTTATGAGTCCATGTTCTCAATAGAGTCCTTCTACGCAAACGTAACAGGCAAATTAATTTTTGAATTAATAAATGAAAAACTTTTTTCCATAATGGACAAAAGCAAGTTTTCTGGGGTTTGTACCGATGGTGCAAACGTAATGATTGGAAAAATCAATGGTTTTGTGGGACAACTAAAAAAACATGAAATTGAAGTTACCAATTTTCATTGTGTTATTCACCAGCTCGCGCTTGCTTCAAAATACTTAAATTATCATCCTGCTATGAAAACTGCAGAAATCATAATTAATAAATTAAGAGGGGGACATAACTCACTTACGCACAGAAAACTAGTAAATTTTTTAAAAAAGTCCAACGCTGAGTATTCTGACCTTAAAATGTTTACTGAAGTTCGATGGTTAAGCCGCGGTGACTGTCTGAACAGATTATTTGACCTTCGCGCAGAAATACTTCAGTTTTTAAATACGGAGAATTCAACAGAATTTGAAAGTTTAGTGCAGGCCTTACAAGATAACAATTTTATTTTAGATTTAGCATTTCTCTCTGATATTACTAAATATTTAAATGAATTAAACTTACAACTTCAAGGGAAAAACCTCAATATATACGATTCCATAAAAAAAATTTTTAATTTTAAGACTACATTATTTTTACTTTTATGCGAGATTCGATCGAATGATTTTTCAAATTTTCCAAAAACGGCTCTTATATACGCCGATGATAAGACAGCTAAAAAATATGAATATGCTAATATTATAGAACATTTATTTAATAATTTCGAAGACAGATTCAAGGACTTTAAAGAACTAAATAAGTTTATTGAAGTAGTTGAAAATCCTTTCGAGTGTGATATTACAAAATATGAATTTCAAATTCAATTAGAATTAATAATACTTCGAAGCGAAATGGTCAATCAGGGCAAAGTAGATGCTATTGAGTTCTGGAAAAACTTAGATGGCTCATTTTATCATGAGTTAAAACAAATCTCTTTGAAGTTGTTATCATTTTTTCCTTCAACTTATTTATGTGAACAAATTTTCTCTGACCTTAGTTTCATCTGTTCTAAACAGCGTAATAGAATAAATGCAAAACATTTGAAAAATATTTTGTTAATTAGAAACTGTAACCAAATTATTGATTTAAATGAATATGCTACAAATATGTGTGCTGCCCCAATTGAATAAATTTTTAATGCAGCAATTTAAAATTGCTTGAACTAAGTTTTTTTTTTTAGCAATTTAAAATTGCATGAAGTAAGTTTTTTTTGTTTTTAGCAATTCAAAATTGCATGAACTAAGTTTTTTTTCATAAGTTTTAATTTTGCGTTTGTTTTAAGGCACAGTAAATCTATATGTTTAAAATGCATATAAAAAGAAACTGTTCTTAGCGACTGATCATTATTTATTATAATTAACCAGTTACATTTTTTTGTCGTTTTTAAAAACCTATAAATATCAGTGAATCGAATTTCGCATAAAAATAAAATTAGATTCGTAATTTATTAATTATGTTCTCTGCATGCTGGTTTGTTATGTTTTGAAGCAAGCTGGTGACTAGCACAACGAAAATTTAAAACTTCAATTCCATACTTTTTTAACTGTCCTACAAATTGTTCTGAAAATTAATTTGCCTGTCATGTTTTCATAGAATTTTTTCTTAATTGAAATTTCAATAAATAAGCCTATTTCTTCTTTACGGCGGTTCTTGCTGATAAATAAACACATTTTATAATCCGTTTTACTTTCCACTTTCTGCCGCAACATTAATTTCAAAACCGATTGTGGTTCAAAATTTCTTGCAGTGCAGCCTCTCTTCTCTCACCAACACACTCTCACTTTTAATTTTGCCGACCCCTGCCTTAGATCGCTACAACAGAAAATACGTAAGTCTGGGAAATGTTTAAGAGAATTAGGCCTGTTAACTTATCTCTTTTCTTAATACCATTTTAAACGGAGATTTTATAAACTGCGATTATATCTCGAGTTAAATTTGGTAACTTATCTCTGAATTTATTGAGTATTAGGAAATCTCAGTTTAACAAGAAATGCAGAGGGAATCGTATGTTAAAGGAGTGACAAAAACAAAATTTGTAAACAATATATTTTTGCTGAGAAAATCGTATGGGAAAAGAGAGCGACAAATTGAGTAATTGAGTAAAACAAACGTCAAACGTAGTCGAGTTAACTTCGTTAATCTCGTATTAACTTTAATCGACGCTTTGCTCGTTAATAGCCGATTACACGACATAAGTTATCGATGTCTGTAACTAATCGGCGATTAAGAAAAAATCGCAGTTTAGACTACGATTTAATTGAGATAAGTTAACAGGCCTTAGAGTCACTCACTGCTGATCGTGCTCGTTGATAGAGTTTTGTGGAGACCTTATGTTTGGTGGAGAGATAAAGAACACAGGAAGCGCCACCTGTGAAGAAATCTCTGATACTCTATGATTCATTTACATTAAATTTAACATGGAACACTTTGAGCAATAACAGGTTTATTTTGTATTCTTTAATATAAAAATGTTCCCCAAATATTCGCTAAAGTGAAAATGGGACACCATGTACAATATCCAAGTAAAATGCTTATTGTACAAGAAAGCAATTACGACTGAGATAAATCGCAAACATCACACGCATCTTTGCCAATTGCAGCAAGTGAAAGATAAAAGCAAATAATGAAGCTTACATTAAGCTTTCCTCAGCTTCAACAACATCCAACCATAGTGTGATTATCACTGGCGCATGCGCAACATTTCACCGTGGCATAAATGAACTCGTAGCAAAAAAAAAAAAAGAAAAGAAAACGTAAACGTAAAACAAACCAACTGCAGCTTGTGGGTTGTGTGCTCGTACATCTGCTCCATGCGACACGGTGTTCGCTTTGTGTTTTCTTGTTGTTTGCCGTTGGTTGGCCTTTGTTGCCCGTTGTTGCGCACGCGCCAATGCCAGGGTTGCGCACAAACTGAAGTCTGCGAGTGTCGTCTCTTCATTCATTCGCTCATCCATTCATTTATTTTAGCCAACTTAAATGTCACCAGCTGGTGGCAGATGCGCGTGATGACGACAACTCATCGTCATTAACATCGTGCTGTTGCCTGAGTTTTAACATTGAACTCTGTTAAGGTTTTTTGTCTTTGTTTTTGTTTTTGTCTTTTACTACGAGTTGGTAGTACGACTGAGTGTTGTAGTGTCGTTGAATCGTGACTTTAAGTCGTCATTGAGAATCATCTGCTTGTCAAATGTGGAATGAAGATATTATAAGCGTTGCGACTAACAGTAAATTAATTTAAAATTAGTTGGCTAGAACCGGTCTCGATGATGATGATGATAATGACATTAATTGAAGTGACAAGTTAAGTGATTTAACGGTTTATTACTTTGTATTAGCTTTTATCATTAGAAATAGTTAAGCTACATTTCACGAATTGCTTGTTGAATTTCGTGCATCTTAGTTTAGCATCAATATATAGGACGACGCTCAATCAACTTATTATGGAAAATCTTGTCATTAAGCATTTTTTTTCTGCATCTTGTTAAGCACTTAACACTGAGTAAGAATAAAAAAATGTTTCTTAAGCTGTTCTCAAATGGCTGGATATCAAAAATGACCCATATTACAGATTTAGGCATGGGAAAACATTAAATATGATTTTATATATCATAAGCTCATAAATTTCCTGCAATATCTTTCAACGCAACGTAAACAGAATTGAAGGCTTTCAGGAAAATCCGCCCAATTATGAGAATCACAACCGAGGTTCAAAAAAATTTCATAGCAAATTCCAACCATTAGACTTAGAAGAGTTAATGACCTTCAACTACTGACATCAAATCCATTTCCGAACTAAATCGGAATCAGAACAAGCTTCATAATGATAAATATTATTTGCAGTATTCTCAGCTACTAATCTAGGGGTACTCCAATACTCTGCCTATTGTAAGAACTGTCTTTCGACGGTTTTTAGTAACTGCACTTTTCGGAATCAATGTACCATTTCATATACGAAAAGATCACTTTTTTGACCAGATTAATTTTTGTAGTCGAAAAGTGTTATTTCTTAGCATTAAATAATTCTCATTTGAAACCCGTACCCTTAGTTTAAACATTTTTTCAGAATATTCAAAGTGTTCGGCATTTAAGTGAAAGTTTTAAAATCGGTCATAAGAACGTTGACTTTTTGACCTGGTTTACTTTGGTTGACGAGTAGTATTACTTATTGCCATAATTCCTATTTGAGACCCGTACCTTTAGTAAAAACATTCTTCCATTAAAGTGAAAATATTAAAATTGGTCATCTAGTACAAAAATACAAAAGGCACTTAAGTTATTGAGCTTGGCTTAAGTGTTGAATATTATTATAAAAAAATCAACACCTGCATCAGCAGTGCATTGCTTTTGGTGCTTTTAAGAATGAAATATCGCCATGATATGGTATATTTTCATTCATTCGACACAATAAGCCATTTAAAAACGCTGCTTTTTTATCTATGAATTTCTTTCTAATCCCTTTGATTTTCTCCCTTTATTTTTTCTTTGTTCAATTCAATCTAAATGAATTTATCAATTGCAATCGTGTGCATCCAATAGATGCAGTGCAACGCATTTCAATTTTCTTCGCTCTTGTATTTTTTTTTTTTTCAAAACGATTACCGCTGGTTTTCTTCGATTTTTCTTATGGTTTTCAAGATTTTTAATGGTTAATAAAGAAAGTACAGCTACGACATAAAAAAAAAACCAGTAGAAACAACAACAAAAAACTTATTTAATTATTTTTACAATCACTTATTGTCAAACAATAAACATTAATATTGGTTTAACCCAATTGTCGGGATATGAAAATATTTAAGCCAAAGCAATAAGATATGAAACGTTTATAAATGAAAGTACTACTGGGAGGCACTGAAACAACTTCTTAAGAAAAGTCTGCTGTTCACTTAGGTACAGTGTGTTTGGTGAATTTTATTTAGCAGCTAAACTGAATTAGGGACCTTATAATAACTACGTAAAAATGTTTTTGATAATTTGGAAATGATTGAAAATCACCTCGCACAAGTTTCTAAAGTTATTAATGTACAACTTTTAGGTTGGATGAAGCGGAGTTAGATTATATAAGGTAAGTTATGGTAGTATAAGATAAGGTATGGTAAGGTAAGGTAAGGTAAGGTTAGGTAAGGTAAGGTAAGGTAAGGTAAGGTAAGGTAAGGTACGGTAAGGTAAGGTAAGGTAAGGTAAGGTAAGGTAAGGTAAGGTAAGGTAAGGTAAGGTAAGGTAAGGTAAGGTAAGGTAAGGTAAGGTAAGGTAAGGTAAGGTAAGGTAAGGTTGGGTTAGGTTAGGTAGGGTAAGGTAAGGTAAGGCAAGGTAAGGTAAGGTAAGGTAAGGTTAGGTAGGGTAAGGTAAGGCGAGGTAAGGTAAGGTAAGGTAAGGTGATGTAAGGTAAGGTAAGGTAAGGTAAGGTAAGGTAAGGTAAGGTTAGGTAGGGTAAGGTAAGGTAAGGTGAGGTAAGGTAAGGTAAGGTAAGGTAAGGTAAGGTAAGGTAAGGTAAGGTAAGGTAATGTAAGGTAATGTAAGGTAAGGTAAGGCAAGGTAAGGTAAGGTAAGGTAAGGTAAGGTAAGGTAAGGTATGGTATGGTATGGTATGGTAAGGTATGGTAAGGTTAGGTATCGTAAGGTAAGGGGTGGTATGGTAAGATATGGTAAGGTATGGTAAGATATGGTAAGGTATGGTAAGATATGGTAAGGTATGGTAAGGTAAGGTAAGGCAAGGTAATTCAAAGTAAGGTAAGGTAAGGTACAGTTAGGTTTGGTAAAGAAAGTTGTCTTAGCTTAGATTAGATTGAGTTAGAAAAGTTTAGGTAAGAACTGGCTTCTCAGTGTAGCAATAAAACTCAACGGCCAGAAAGTTGTGTTGCGATGCCCGGTAGTTACCTTAATCTGCCTTACTAATTAATAAAGTCCTTGAGGAATGATTTGTCCTCTTGGTTTTCTAACGAAATCTGTTGGTTTACACAAAGAGATATTCCTAAGATCGTTAAGATCTGCAAAGTTTGCCTACTAAAATTTATAGTAAGTCCATTAAATATAGGACAGTCACGCAAGAGATATCGAATGGTTGGATCAGTTTCATCAGCTTCGATTGTAGTCATTGTATGGAACTTCCAACCTAGCGTCTATAAGTCGAATAAAAAGCAGTTAGCATAAAAAATCGTGTCTCTTGTCCAAAATTGCGCTTATATGTAACATTTTCAGTACTTCATTTGAAAAGTATTATCTAGAATTATCATTTTAATTTAATGGTTTACATCATGGAATATGCGCCAGAGGTCATAAAGGTCGAATTATGTTAAAAATTAGAAAGAATGATCATTGCATCGATTTAAAGTTGGAAATTTAGCAATAGCGATGCATGAGCATGAGCTTAGTAATAATTTTCCGCCAATTCACTTCGGTATAGGGTTTCTTCCATATCAGTCAGCAATGATGTTCACACATCATAAAGTTTCTTTTTTAAAAGTCATCATTACCAATATAGCTACATAGATTTCAAAGTTTTGCGAAACAAATTAATTTTTCTTTTTTCAATTTAATTTCTTAACATCATTTAAGAGCTACAGAATTCACGCTAGCGCTTGTATGTTCTTTGATTGCTGATAAAATATCTTAAGCAATGTTACAAAAAGGCCTAGATACTATTAGCATTGCTGTTGCTGCTGCTGCTGCTGCTGTGCACATTCAGCACAATAAGGCAAAAGTCGAATCAATCGTGCGGAACAATTCGCGCTTCCTATTGTCGAGGGACTTTTTGGCAAACAAAAAATATCGACGATGCTGAAGGTTGGGATTTGTTCAAGTTGCTTCAGCTGGTAGTCAAAGCAAGGCTGCTGCGCTATGTAATTTATGCATACGAAAACGTATAGCGTTGAAGCTGTCAGTCACTCAAGACTGTTAGTCAACTGCGTGCACATAGGTTTGTCAAAAACGTTAGGTTGGTACATGGGAAAAATTACTTGCTTACATACTGTCTTGAAGATATGTATTGAAAATTGGAATTTTTATAACGTTTAAGTTCTGGCGCAATGTAAGATTTAGAGTTCTGCCAAAAAATAATGGAATATTTTAGAAGACGGCATATTTTGGATAGACGAACTATTTATGTTTCAAGAAAGCATTGCACAAAAATTGGGAGAAGTGGGCGTGGCATATCCCACATAAGCATCGAATTCGAAACGCTACGACTATTTCAGAGTTCTGACAGTTGGGATTCGAGTAGTGGGCGTGGACACAAAGTATTTTGTGTACTTATTTAGGGATCGTGAGACAATCTAAGATATTACATTTTCCATATTTTCATTACAAGAAAAATGACAAAAATCTTTCATTAAGACATTTCTCTCTGTGTAAAATTTTGTATTTTGTTGGCATATTAAGCATAGTCATGCAATTGAGTTTAAGCCATAGAAGTTTTCTTATGCTTGGATGCTGCCAACCAGCTGACTAGCTGAATGACTGACTGACTGACTTGACTGACTAACTAAGGTTGCTTGCTGTAGGCCTCACAGGCTGATGATGATGATTGTTAGCCTGCCACAATGCAACAACAACTCTTGATTTATTCGCGTAGCTTTTGTTAGTGGCGATTGAATTGATGGGGTGTATTAAAACCGTTTTTAGGTTCGTTTCAAGGTTTCCTTATTTTTATTGTTATTTTGTATTTATTTTGTGTGCGGAGTTGAAGCTATTTATATGAATTGAAGCGGTTGTTTTTTTTCGGTACTCACTTCCGCCAGCATCCCTGCCGCTGATGTGATTATCACCAGTTAGCCCAAGTGCTGAAAATTCGGACGGTTGCAGTTTGACTTCCATTTCCTTAAGGCGGCTATTTAATTTATTTGTGTGCATGAACAGGAAGAAAGTACAAGAGATGGCAAGGAGCGCAATCAACTCAATGGATCTGCAAAATAGAAAGACAAAAACAATTTTTTTTAATAAAACAAATGCATTTTTATAATTATAAAAAAATTAACTATTATTAAAAAAAAAAAACTTAAGGACAACAGTAGATAAAAAGAATGCAATTTAAAGACGTTGCAATGATGCATAGCGTAGTTTTACTGTGGGCGAAAGTCAAGTGAAATATGAGATGGAAATTTGTTTTGATTGAAATTTCTACTTGCTTGGACTATTATTTTTTATGAACAAAAATGGTCTACTCTGCTCTTGGAAAATAGTAACTTCATGTTCCGTGTTCTTTATCTCCAGTCAGGGTCTCCAATTCTCCGAAATTTCCGCGATTTACGAATTTCGTGCTTCAGTTGTTTTTGAATAGTAGCTGAAATCCTAGCAGTTCCATTGCTGGACTGACTTCTGATGGTGATTTACATATGGTGTGTCCACGTTTGACGTTTAATTTGATAAGAATTTGGGTTTTGTCAGTATCTGATGAGCAATTCAAGGATAGTTTTTGATCACCAAATATTACTGAGTCGGAGAAGACAATTTACGGTAAGCACATTTAGAGAAATCTGCCCGAATTAGACTCAAAAATATTGAACTTCGCAATTTTTGACTAAAACAAAGAATGCCAAACATAGCAAAATTGAGCAAATATACCTTTTGCTTTATAAACTCTAGTATTTTTGTTTTTGTCGGTCCTCCCGTTAAATCTATAGACGCCGTCGATTTAAGTGAACTAATTCAATTCTTCATTGCTGGATGCAATTGTCCCAGAACAGCTGCTTGTAATGGTTTAGGGGATGCTTGTTGTTTTATTTCTGTTGATTTAACAAAGTTCCTCTTCCAATATAAGATCTAACATCCCAGAATTTTGTTTGCATATCAAGTTGCTTGACGACGAGAAAGCAATAAACCAATGATTTTATGCATGGTCCAACATTGTGAGCTAAGGTGTCTACTGCTTAGCAGAGTGCCCAAGGGGGATCTTTGTCTTCCCAAAACTAAGTTCTTAAACAGAAAAGCGGCAGTAAGAATTTTACTTATTTTTGGAATCAATCGATCATAGCTATTTATCCGAATTAGATTATTTCTCATTTCGATTGATGAAGATGAAGCTTTTTGTCCGAATTAGATTATTTCTCATTTCGATTGATGAAGGGCTTAGAAGCGGAAACCTAACGACAATAGGTCTTTCTTCAAAAGCTCTCTTTAAAATAAGGGCATTCATCTTGAATTGTGTGAGGAAAAAAGTAAAAGACTGTTAGAGGACCTCTGTCTTAAACTGAGGTTGTTAAGGGAGAATGGTGTGCTCCGATAGTCTCCGCTTGACGTGAGGGAACGGAGATCAACAGAAGATGGTAGATGGTGCTTTGGCGATTACTACTTCCAGATTATCGAGTAATTTTTCGGTTCTCCGACGTCATTTCTTGGGTCAGATTGACAACAGAAGGTAAACGATTCGAATTATTCAGTGAGGTGAACGTAGATAGGTTCAATAAAGTTTACTGGGGATGGATGCAGCTGTAGATGACGAAGTTTCAAGGTCTCGGACTTGCATCAGGCTACTCAGCAGCACGTAAGTATCCGGATATACCGGTATTGTAACTTCATTCTCTATAAGGTGATCGTAGATATGTCGGATGAGGTTTATTCGGGCACGAGACTGAAAGCTGTTGAGAAGAATGAAATTTCCTTTAGACCCGGACTTGCAACCGGCTACCTAGAAATCCATAAGAAAAGCACACGGATTTGCGGTAACATCGACTGTGCAATTCAAATTTTCCAATTCACAATTGGAAATTAGGGAGCTTTTTTGATTCAAGAATTAATCTCTTCTACGAGAAAGAGCATATGCTCCTCGAAGAGATGTAGCCGATAAGGTAAATATAGCGGTTGCAGATAGAAGGATGTAGTTAGTACACAATAAGGGTCGAACAGACAAAAGAGCGGTGATGATGTAGTCCTCACACAGAAAGCATGCGCTTATACCGGAAGTGTCTGTGGTATATGGACGCCAGTTTATATCGAATATTGAAGGTAATACTTGAGCCAGTTTATAAGCTGTTGAAATCGAATTTCGAAGGCAATATTTGGTCTTATATTTTGGCGAAGATTAACCTTCTCAACTCGTTGTTGCTCTCTTACTGGCATGGCTTAAACTTTAACCCATTATATCGCCGATAAATATAAATCGGATTGTATAACTTTGATGCGCATACATAAATATATAGGAAACTTATCAATCTGAACAAAAAGCAAGTAATACTTATAAATCAAGTGATCATTGCACTGGCCATAACAGCAAAACTTTCTAAGTTAATAAAGGGACATGAAAAGTTAGGCATCCATCTAAAAACAACTGACTGTCACTTTCATATTTTCATATTAAAAAATATTGCCAGCATTTTCATCAATATACCCATAGTGCGTAGCGACTACTGACTGGACAAATGATGATGAGTGCAGTAATGCTGCCAGCAAAAAAATAAAAATAAAAAATCGAAATCGAAAGGAAGGGTACACTTAGACAAACCGACAAATGAAGTTGGACGCAGTCAGTCAGCCAGAGTAAGGAAGTAAGGACAGTTTTGCAAAGCACTTAATTAACTGCGACTCGACTTAGTTTTGTGCTGAATATGAACCCCTCACAACAACTGCATTGCCGCATGCAGCAGCAACATTCACCATCCATCCCCTCACAAATGGCAGAGACAAAGGACAACAAAAAAAAAGCAGCTCAAGCTCAATTGCTTGAATTTATTTCATGAGTAGCATCAAGCAAAAGCAAAGCAAAAAACCATAAGACAATAACAACTTAAACCATAAAAAATGTGATGAAAGTCTTTTTCTTTTTATTTTCCTTTTATTTATTGTTTGTTACTGTAATTTTTATTTATTTGTTTTTATTTTGCATAAATCTCCATAAAAATAATTTCTTGTTGCATAAAACAAAAAAATATGAAATAAAATAAAATATTAAAATAATAAACGACAAATAAAATGAAACGGGTAGGTTGAAAGGTACTATGTACCGACAACGATGTTAAGGCTCGTCCGCAGGACCGCAGCCGTTTCGTGCTGCAGCACCGTATTGTGTGCTTCGTCAGGTGCACAACAAAGTAATTTATTTCGAATGGTTGGCTTCTTCAAAGTCATTCCGTTCCTTTGCTATCCTTTATTTCACTTAGTTGCTGTGCTTGCAGTATTGGCCCCCCCTCCCATTTAAGCCCCCTTCCAACTTAAGCCAGATTGCATTCATACTATGAAATTCTTTTTGTTTTCAATGTTGCTGTTTCAATTATTCGTGGGGGCACATCCTTCGGTTGCAGCATTAAGCAAGTGTTGACAATTTAGATGTGCACATAATGAAATTGTTGTGTCCACGCTGGACAACGAGCGAGTGGCACGAGCATCGAATAGAGTACCAAATATTTTAGTTTTGAAATTCATCAAGTGGAAACGTTTGATGGCGAATGGCGGAAGTCTTAGTTGGAGTTGGAGAGCTCTTTTTTTTTAGTTAGACTTAGAAATACTGACGCCATGAATTCAATTAATATGCTAAAAATCTTTTAGATTTGAACTATGGAGTTAAAGAAGAGCTAAACTTTTTCGAAGAAAATAAAATCGTTTTTTTTTGGCAGTTGCTAAATGTCCTACTCGTTGTTTGTACGACTACTCGTTGTTTATACACACGAGTACTCGTTTGTTGTTATTTTTACTTTTTTTATTTCAAATTGCATCTTTTTGCCGCTTGACATTTTATACAATTGATTTTTCACGAAATATATATTTTCAGAAAAAACCATGAAGGTGAAGTCATAAAAAAAATTTTCTTACTCCTCGGCAATTCCTTCATTTACATTGAAATATATTGTGTTTTATTGAGTTTCGCATTGAAAATCGATTTACTCTCAAGCTCTTAAAATGGTTTGAATTTTTTCTCCCCAATGACTTCATCTTGTATAATTACACCATCGAAAAAACAAAACGCAAACACACATACACATTAACTTGCCATGAAACGGTTTGTTGTGCTTGCATGCTTGCAGCTATTTGCGCAAGTAGTTTATTTTAAGCGATTTCAAAACCTTAGTAACTTGATATTAAAATAGGATTAACGTGAAAATTTTTATTGGAGATTGAGACCAAGCATCTAAAGAATAAAACAAAACAAATTTGATCAAAATCGATTTAGTAATTTATGCGTGATGTTCGATCATCGATGGACATAGCTATCATTTTATTTATAGGGATTACATATTTCTAAATGTTTCTTTTATAGTTTTTAGAAGTTTTTTAACTGTATGTTGTAAAATTTAGTACAAGGCTAATCTATTCTTATTTTAGCATCATATACATACTAGAATAGAGTTAATCTTTGCCCTCGCCAAAAATTAAGCCACCTGAAAGTCTTAAAGTTGTATTCAGAAAATATTTTTCTCCAGTTTTGGCAAGCGCCGAAGAGGAATCCTGCTGTGTATTCACTAAATGTTTGTTCAACTAAACGCTGTTTTTTATTTAATTAATAACAAAATTTTTAATGTTTCTTTGATTGTATAAAAAATGCCACGCCAACAAATCTTAGTACGCCCACTTTTTTCTAATGCAACTTTTTGCCATCAAATGTTGTCATTTCAAGTCTTTCAACAATTAATTTAATATCTTTCTCTATGTAGCAATTTTAATTATTTGTTAGTATGGAAGTTGCCACGACTATTTGTTCAAACTGGACACTTTTTGCCGAGTCTTAGTTGGGTATATAGTGACGTGGTAACCCTTCACTATACTCTCTACAACATATTACTTAACATCAACAACAACAATCACTTAGTATCTATTTGCAATTATGTTTTAATGTTCATTTGTTTATACTAAATTTAAGTCTTGTACTAAATGTATACTAAGTTAAGTTATGTTATGATACACAAGAAAGCATTTAAGTTAAGCTTTGACTAATCGTATGTTAGTAAAAGTTCGTGAAATAAAATATGTTCAGTTCCGAAGAAGAAACCAAATATGAAGGTTGTTTTGACTTAAAACATTACTGGCGACGAGGAAAATTAAAAAAAAAAAAAAAAAAAAAATTTAAGCCGCGTGTTTGCACTTTACACAAAAAAATTAAAGCACTTCTCAAAATAAATTTTTCTAATAATAAATCGAAAAGTGATTGGTTTATTTAATGTAACATTGATAAAAACTTTTGCGATGATGCTTGCATAACATAAAGCAAAAGTACGAAACAAATGGTGACCAGAACTTTAAAGATTATTTTTCACCATATGATACAAGTAAGATTATTGAATTTGCGAACTAAATAATTTGGAAAAGCGGACATAACCTACCGATAACCAGAGATTGGTAAGATTCCGAAGATTTAAGAAGATTGGAACACATGTAATATATGTTGCTGCGGAGATTTTTCAAAGATCACCTTGAAGAACGGTTACTACGGGCGAAATATTACGCCATACGCCATTTTCACCATATGATACAAGTAAGATTATTAAATTTGCGAACTAAATAATTTGGAAAAGCGGACATAAGCTGCCGATAACCAGAGATTGGTAAGATTCTAAAGATTTAAGGAGATTGGAACACATGTAATATATGTTGCTGCGGAGATTTTTCAAAGGTCACCTTGAAGAACGGTTACTACGGGCGAAATATTACGCACAGTTATAATACGTTGTTTTTTTTTCTCATCATATTATACATATATTTTATTATAAGGTTAATGTTATATGTATACCAAATATTAGTTTAGTTTTGATCTCTTATACTCTTGTGTATTAATTGTTATCTTAAGTCATTTCAACAGTTAGTATTATTATTATAAAATGGAGGGTGAGCTAATCAGCAGATTTAATTTAACTTTGAATTGTATCAAAAATATCGAGAAATTCGACGGGACAGACAAAAATCAGCTCCCTGATTTTATTATGCAAGTTGAAAATGTTTTGCCAAATGTGGACAGTTTTCACGATAAAGATAAAAATATGTTGTTTGATTACATTAAAAATAAATGTGTAGGAGAAACTAGACAAACCATACGCAGATACAGTCCACCAGAAAACTGGACCGAATTGAAAAACATTTTAAAAGCTAATTTTGGTGAAAAGGAAACGTGCATTGAACTAATGGAAAAAATAAAAACTTGCTCTTTGGACTCGACTATTGAAAATTATTATTATAAATTAAATAAATTAAGACATAGGCTTTGCAACAGAAAACTAACACATGATGATAACCAATTTACACACTACGAAATTAATAGAATTACGTTAAACACATTTAAACAACATCTGCCAGAACCATCAAAAACCATGATTATTGGTAGAAACCCTGATAATATTGAAGACGCTTACAATATTATACTTGAGGCAAGACATCAAATGTATACCATCTATGGGCCACCAATGATGAGCTACTCTCGTTACTTTGATAGAAGAACAAATTTTAGTGATAATTTTAGACATGATTATGAGTTAGTCCAAAATCCTAACTATATTAATTACAATAATCGAAATATGGTAAACTACAATAGAAACAATCACAATGACACTCTTTCTAACAACATTCCACCTTTACAGTATAATAATAACAACAATTTCAGACGACCATTTCACAGGGAAAACAACACACAAAATTATCACAGTGAAAATTCTTCTGACAACGTACCATATAATAACAATAATTCCAGACAATTATTTAGCAGACAAAATAATACGCGAAATTTTTCTCAACATAATAATCCAGTACCAAATAGAAATAATTTACAACATTCTCAAAATAATATTCGCTCAGCAGTCTCGAAAATGCAAACAGACCAAACTCGCTTTTCCAACCGACATAGAAATCCAAATTATTATAACCAAGTTACCCCAATGGAGGTTGGAAATGCAGATATAAATTTTCAGGATGCAGACCTAAGAAATTACCCTATATAAAAATTCGAAATCATATCAAAACGTTATATTTTATAATAGATACCGGTGCGGAGTTTAGCTTAATTTGTGAAAATATTTGTAGCCCGAAATGGAAACGAAACGTTAAAGTTTCAATAAAGGCATTAGGAACCGAATTTCACGTAAATAAGCTCTGTAAGTTTCCCATTTTTGAAGAATTCAATCAAAATAATTATTATTGTGAATTTTTAGAATATAATCTTTGCAATTCGTTTGACGGCATAATTGGAAACAACATTTTAGAAAACTTGAATTGTAGAATTGATTACAGAAAAAGGCAGTTAATAACAGATAATGCAATTATCAAAATTTATTTAAGCAAAGAAGAGGAAGAATATGATGAGCTAGCATATAAAGACTATGTTCTAGAAATTTTTAGTAACCAAATAGAAAGTTCAAAAATCATACAATACATCAATACAAATCATCTTAGCCGAGTTGAATCAGAAAAATTAAAATTTATCTTAATAAAATATAAAAATGTCTTTTATAATAAGAATGATACTAGCTTTAGCTTTACCAGTGAAATCAAACATAAAATTAAAACTAAAAATGACATTCCTACATATTCGAAACTTTATAGATACCCAGAGGTTCATAAAGAAGAAGTCAATAAGCAAATAGATGAAATGCTAGAAAAGGGTATTATTCACGAGTCTTTTAGTCCATATAATAGCCCAATTTGGGTGGTTCCAAAAAAACTAGATCGTACTAATCAGCAAGAATGGCGCATAGTAATTGACTTCCGCAAGTTGAATAGTATCACTATAGAAGATCGATTCCCAATACCAAATATGGAGGACATATTTGATAAATTGGGCCGGTGCCAATATTTTACCACACTGGATTTGGCGAAGGGGTTTCACCAAATTGAAATGGACCCCAGTGATGTCCACAAAACCGCTTTCTCAACTTCCAGTGGACACTATGAATTCCTTCGCATGCCATTTGGTCTCCGAAATGCGCCTGCAACGTTTCAAAGGCTAATGAACCGAGTCTTGAAGGAATTCATTGGTAAAATATGTGTTGTATACATGGACGATATCCTCGTTTTTTCAACAAGCGTTGAAGAACATTTGGATTCGTTAAATAAGATCTTGCAGTGTTTAATCAAACATAACCTCAAGATACAATTAGATAAGTGTACGTTTCTAGAGAAAAATACAGAGTATTTAGGACATTTAATAACATCGGAGGGGATAAAGCCCAACCCGAAAAGAGTGGAGGCCATAGACAAAATTAGTTTGCCTAAAAATCAAAAAGAAATAAAATCATTTCTTGGTATAACTGGATTTTACCGTCGGTTTATTAAGGATTATTCAAAAATTGCACATAGCTTGGTCAAATATTTAAAGAAAAATGCTAAAATTAACGTCAAAGATAAAGAATTTATTGAAAGTTTTGAAAAGTTGAAAAAAATTATTAAGTCCGATCCAATACTAATTCATCCGGATTTCAATAAAGTTTTTACGCTGGTCACTGATGCTAGTAATTTTGCTCTAGGCAGTGTGCTTATGCAAAATAATAAGGTTATCTGTTATGCTAGTCGCTCACTTAATGGTCATGAGCAAAATTACAGCACTATTGAGAGAGAACTCCTAGCAATCGTATGGTCAACCAAATATTTTCGGCCTTATTTGTTTGGTCGTAAATTTATAATAAAAACTGATCACCGGCCGCTTATCTGGTTAAATAACTTAAAAGAACCTAACTCAAAGCTTCAGAGGTGGAAAATTAAGCTTAATGAGTTCGATTTTGATATATGCTACATAAAAGGAAAAGAAAATGTTTTGGCTGATGGCTTGAGTAGAATTGCGTTAGATAAAAATCAAAAAACGGAAATAGTAGTTAATTTAAATGAATTATTTGGCGAAGATATCGAAACTGTTCATAGCGCAGATACTGATAGCTTGGACTTCATTAAAATCACAGAAAATCCCATTAATATTTTTAAAATACAAATAATTTTGCAAAACTCCAAAAAAGAAGCTATTAAAACAAATATTTTATACAGAAACAGAATAAGAATACTTATAGACGTGACGCCAAAAAGCGACCTGTTGAAAATTATGAAAGAAAAACTGCCAGATAAGGGTTTGGTAACTATATTTTGTAATGACAACCAGTTATTTTTACGATTTCAGAAACTTTACATAAGCTTCTTTGCAAAGAATAAAAACCTTAAAATAATGAAATCAAATATAGTTTTAGAAGATATTACAGATAAAGAGAAATTGCTGAAAATTATACAAAAAGAACATATTAAAAAAAACCATAAATGAGACATATTTTGAAATAAAAAAGTTTTATCACTATCCATGCATGCAAAAAGAAATTCAGAAATTTATAAATAACTGCGAAATATGTAATGAAGCTAAATTTGATAGAAGTCCAATTAAATACCCTTTAAATATAACTAAAACCCCTGAAAGCCATAATGAAATAGTTCATTTTGACATCTGGTTTCCACAGCGTAATATCATGTATCTGACAAGCATTGACAAATTGACAAAGTACGCCACAGCTCATCACTTGCAAGATAGAACCTGGGTATCTTTAATAGAAGGTGTAAGGAAGCGCATTCAATATCTAGGAAAACCAAAATCAATCGTTGCAGATAACGAATTTGATACAGTTTGTATGAGAGAATTTTTGAAGAATAATGACATAATGACTCATTTTACAACAGCATATTTAAAATCTGGTAATTCTGACATTGAACGACTTCATTTGACTTTGAATGAACACGTAAGACTTTTTAACGCCGACCCAAACAACAAAGATGACTTAGACGAAAAAGTTTTTAAAGCTATTACTTTTTATAACGAAACGATACATTCTACAACAAAAACCAAACCGATTGATTTCATAAACAATATTATTCCAAGGGAAAAATTACTGAAATTATCACACATATGGCACGAAGAAAAAAGGAAAAGGATCACAAAATTAAATAAAAATATAAAAGATAAAACAGATTTTGAAAATAGTTTTGTTAAAAACTTTAGAGTAAGCAAAGCTCACCCCAAATACAAGAAAATTACTAACTATAAAAAGGAAGGAAATTACTTAGTTTCAGATAATAATAAAATTAAGAGAAAAATTTATAAGACTCAAGTCAAAAGAAAACATAAATACCAAGTTTAAAATGTTTTTGTTGCCTTGTCCTTTTTGTTTTGTTTTGCTTTATCAATATGAACTATGAAATAATTTTTTCTTTTTTTTCATTAAATTTTGTAAAAACTTACAATACTTCTTTAAATAAGATAGATTCTAAGGAGATTTATAACTAGCCAAAGTTAATTGAAGAGAAAATATAAAAACAATAATAATGAATAACAAATTCAACAGAGACTGATGAATCTGAGGGTGGAGGAGTGACGTGGTAACCCTTCACTATACTCTCTACAACATATTACTTAACATCAACAACAACAATCACTTAGTATCTATTTGCAATTATGTTTTAATGTTCATTTGTTTATACTAAATTTAAGTCTTGTACTAAATGTATACTAAGTTAAGTTATGTTATGATACACAAGAAAGCATTTAAGTTAAGCTTTGACTAATCGTATGTTAGTAAAAGTTCGTGAAATAAAATATGTTCAGTTCCGAAGAAGAAACCAAATATGAAGGTTGTTTTGACTTAAAACATTACTATATGCATATTAAATTTGACAACATTTAAGTAAATAGTTCTTATCCGCCTATTTTTTTGTAAAACGTCCCAGCCATTCCTAGTATTTGTATAAAGAGTAAGGATGTATTAGCTCCCTCATTATAAAGTTTTAATGTTTTACTTGTTAGGGAGTTGTTACGTCTTATTGCTCAAATTTTCGCACTGTTTCTTCGGTGTGAAGGAAAATCGACTGATGCCAATCTAGAGTAATTTGGAGTCGCTGAGCTCGAATCTGTCATCATATTTATACCTACGCATTTCGAGATAACGGTCAATTAACCGGTAGTTGATATGGTCTTCTAGGACTTTTTTCGTTTGAAGTCTGAGAGGTTTGGTTTTTGAAGCAAAGCTGTTCCCCATGAAAAAATAATTTTTTTTTTTTCACACAACCCATCTAGCAATATTCTTTAACCACCTTTATAGAGCATATTAGACAAATTTTTTGAAAAAATTTATATATGGGACAAACGACTGAGAATTTTTTCATACGACCTTAAGCAAAAAAATTCCTCATATCAAATTAAGGGGGGTTCTCCAATAACAAAAGTTTCTCATCTTTGTGGCACTAAAATCCAAAAATAAGTCATTTTTTTATGTTATTTTCTTCATATATTTAATTTCTCTATATGTTTTTTATAATTGATAGTGTGAATGGAAAAATAATTGTTTTTTAATGAGGAACAACTTTGCTTCAGATAAAAAGCCTCTCAGACTGGAAGTAAAAAAGTCGTAGAAGAGCATTTGTTCCCGTGTAAATCGAAACCATTATATCGAAACAAAGACAATTTATCTTAAATTGACTTCAGTCGATATTCCTTCAGTTTGTATATTACAACAAACAAATATTTGATAATAAATACCAAATTAATATTTGGTTGAAATAAATATATCGTTGACAGAAACAGCCACTTGCTAATATTTACCAAGTTAAAGGATAAACAAAAAAACACATTAAAAATAACTCTAATCACCAATCTCTGATAATTTTGACTTAAAGCATTTTCTTCTTCCAAACTTTTTCAAACAAAAGCACCAACTGCAAACAGCTCAATTTGGCTTCAATTCGTTGACACATTTTGTTCGCTTGTTCGCTGTTTTAGCTTTGCACTGCTGCAACAAAAAGTTACTACAAAATTTCTAGACGGCCGAACACCAGTGCATTTATTTTTGCAATGAAAATTGCACTCTTTCTTTATAACTGTATTTGTGGTGTCAACTTAGGAACAACAATAATAAAAAGTGCATTTTAAGCACAAATTTGCGACCAGGCTAAGAACAACGGACTTTGCACGAGATGCAGATACAAACGGAACAGAGCAGAACAGGACACGACAACAAATATTTTTTTTTAATGCAAACAAAGCAAAATTATGACTTTGTTGAAATGTTGGGATACTGGGAATCAGTTGGTCCTCAAATCAACGAAATAGAAACAAAGAGCACAAAAGTAGAAAACCGTTCGCTATAGAAGTTGGGGCAACAGCAGTTTGAAAGCAGCCATCTGGAAGGTAAAAATTATTTTACCACACACAACAGCGAGGATTAGCAAGTTTTGTTAAAGTTTTTTTTTTTTTATTTCATTTTCATTTCCTTTACTTTTCGCTTTACTTTACTATTTGACTTTGGCTGGACTTAAGGATTTGACAACAACAAAATGGATTTGTTTGATCATCTGTAAAATGAAGAGCTTTTATTTTGTGTTCTCTTATAATGGCTATGTTTATTTAGATTAATGCAATAAACTTCAAAGCCCTTTAAATATATTTATTTATTTTATTAACTTAAAGAGTAATTTATACATAACTCTGTTTTGTCTTGATTATAAAATTGTAGGTGCGGGTAAACTTGAAATTAAGAAAACTCGCAAGTACTAGTAAGGGTGCTATCTTTAGCTTTGGCCAAAAATAAGACTACCCAATAAACAATAAAAGTGCGCTTGAAAGTCTTACTAAAAGAGGCGCTCTGCTGTGCTATGTGTAAAAGCATCCACTATTTGTTTGTTTCACTTAATTACGCAATTTATTTAATAATTAATCGCATTTTAATTGCTCCCTGATTACATACATAGTTTTAAGACTTTGTTGTATGAAAAATTCCGTGCCCACAGTATCAAGCCCACCCACTTTTTTTCAATGCAAGTTTGTATCATAACATGTTGTAGTTTGTATGGATGCAACCACGTTAGGTGGAGTTTACAATCTTTAATTAAAGAGCTCTCAGTATAGCGATTTTTAGCTTTTGCTTTAATGGCGTGTTTATTATGAAAATCTGCTTAAATTTTTGTTAGTGTTTGTCCGAACCATTTCTTGTATTTGTCTGAAATTTATTTTTATTACTTTCAAAAACGCAGTATTTTCTGCTTGTGTGAGAGGTGCTACGGCCTTATGTGAAAATGCGCCGAATTTTTGTCAAGCAACCTATTCCTTAAGTTTGTGTGAAATTTTCTTGCATAACCTTAAATAACTCCCTCACTAAAAAACTTTGGTGTTCCACCTCTTATCAAAATGAGGCCAATTTTCGTTTGGTACTAGTCTGAACCATTTGTAGTAAGTATTTGTATGAAGTATTTTTGCATGACCTTTAATAACTCTGTCAGTATAGCGTATTGAAGTTTTTGCTTTCATAAGAGGTGCCACAACCTTTTGTTGAAATTCATGCAATTATTGTCTAGACCAGAGATGCACACAAAAATCTACTACGGGAACTGGTTACAACAACGTAAGTTTAGATAAAAATCTCAAAAATATTTTGAGAAAAAAATTGCAATTATTGCGAACCAAAATGAATTAGTTCGAATAAATAAAACAGCTCGAGAGAGCACTATATTTTTTGATATCGTTGTAAGAGCTGTTAGAGCTAAACGTGCTTCGAGCTGCGCATCCTTGGTCTAGACCAGTGGTGGGCATGGAAATCTAACAAAAGGGCTAAGCAACAACAAACAAAGTTTTAAAGTTTTTTTGCTGTCATTTCCAAGTTCACCAACAGCACAAAAAAAAAACCAAATTGCAATACAAACAAAAGCAATTGCTACATTCATCAAGAAACAATGCGGCGCGGTCGATTATGCCTTTGTGTTTTGTTTTTGTTCTCATTTGAACTCAAGTCAACGCTGTGCTGTGCCTCGATAGCATTGAAGTTCTGCAATTTCTAAAATTTTTTTGTCGCTTGCTTGTGCGTCGAATAACGGTGCGTGCAATGAAGTCGGTTTGCGACACTACGTGCCCGCCACTGGTCTAGACCTTGCTCATATCATTTCTAGTGTTTGCTGCAAGTCTAGTTGATCACTTTTAATAGATATCTAAGTATGGAGTTTTGAAGCTTTAGTTGAATGGGAAGTGCCACGCAGCGGCATACCTAGGGGGACGAAGGAGCTATTATCCCGGGTGCAACGGCTTGGGGGGGACGGAAAATGGTTCTTGATTTAGGGTTTTTGAAATGAGAAAAGTTATAACATTTTTTTTTAGTACATATCTACAAATATTTTTTAGATTTTTTGTTCCTAATTGCAATTTTGCCCCGAGTGTCCACGGTACGCCATTGGTGCCACACCTTCTTGCCACGCCTTCTTTGCCAACTTTTTGTTCAGAGTTTGTTCCAGAGTAATCCCTAGTATTTGAGAAAAATTTGGTAATACTACATACATAAAAAAAAAATTTTAATGTTTTATTTGTATGGGCGGTAGGCGAGGCTATGCACAAATTCTGCCCATTTTTAATCTCTGTGGTTGAAAAGGTTGCTAGTGTATCAAATTTTAAAATATTATTTTGCTTCATTTTCTTAAAATCGTGATTTTTACGGATGGTCCGACATGCGCCTAGGCTGACGGACAAAAGCTACATGATTTCTAGTCAAATAACAGTATCTTTGCGTTTGACCGTGAGACCAATTATCAAGGTATTATCGAGGCCAACTGTAGCTATTTATATACAAGCCTTAATTTTATATTGCTGATTTGTATATTATGGAAAAAATAGAAATTTTTTGTATGCAAAATTTTTCTCTAGGAACTTTAGTTTTGGTCAAAAGCATAATTTTTTCTCCTAAACTATTAATTTTTAGTACAAATCGCACTAAAGAAAAACGATTGAAACTGATTAAAATATTCAGAAAAGTATTTGTTTTTATTACATTTTAAAAAAAATGTATGACGTCATTAAAAAAATAATTGCCAAAACAAAAAAAAAAGCACTTTTTACGCAGCGCGATTTTTACTAAAAATTGATAATTTAGGAGAAAAGAATGGTCAAAGCTGAAATTATGATCAAAACTGTTTCTATCACGAACGCAAAAAATAAAAATTTCGCGAACATTTTTAAGCTCCAAAAATTTTCTAAATCATCCAAACCCCCAAATTATAAAAAAAATATTTTTTGTATTTTTTTCCGATTGTTTTTTTTAATTATGCAATTCACAGTTTTAAGTAAAATTGTAACGAAACAAAATTACCATGTGTCAAATCATACAACTGTGAGCTCAAAAATGTGTTGAAGATAGCACTTCTAACGACAAAGATGTCTAGCAAGCAAGAAAAAGTCCGCGAACTGATTTTGTCCACACACCTGCAAAATCCAGGGTTAAAATATTCAGCTACAGCAAAAATAATTGGTGCATCAGAAAGAACTGTCAAAACGGTTATTTCTAATTATAAGAAGGGTCTACCTGTTTCACGAAAAAAGGGTTCAGGCAGAAAACCAGAATTTTCTAACCCTAAGGTAGCGGCGAAGGTGAAGCGCCTTTTTAGGCAGAATCCCAACACGTCAGTTCGAGATATGGCGGCTAGAGCAGGTACATCAAAATCTACTGAGCAAAGGATAAAGGAGAAAAGTAAGCTAAAGACAAATAGAGTTCAAAGAGTACCAGACCGTTCTGATGAAAAGCAGTTGATGGCTCAGATGCGAGCCCGAAAATTGTGTGAAAGGTACCTGACTAAATTTGACTGCTGTGTTATGGACGACGAAACTTACGTTAAAGCAGATTTTAAGCAGCTACCTGGGCACGAATATTATACATCACCGAAGAAGGGGAATGTGCCTAGTAAATTCAAAGAAAAAAAAATTTCGAAATTTTCGAAGCAATATATGGTTTGGCAGGCCATATGCACCTGTGGCCTCAGAAGCAGTTTCTTTGTTACGCAAGGCACAATCAATTCCAAAGTTTATATAGACGAGTGCCTCGAAAAACGTCTTCTACCATTTATTCGTGCACATGAGGGTACCGTGATATTTTGGCCAGATTTAGCAACCTCTCATTACTCTAAAGCTACGATGGAATGGTATGCAAGTAAAAAGATCAATATTGTACCAAAAATAGCAAATCCGCCTAACTACCCAGAGCTTCGCCCAATTGAAAGATATTGGGCTCTAATGAAAAGAGATCTTCAAAAGAGTGGCAGGACTGCAAAAAATTTTCAAGACTTCAGACTTAAGTGGAAAAGATCGTACCGTACTGTCGATGAAACAACTGTGCAAAATTTAATGAAGGGCCTTAAAAAAAAAGTAAGAAATTTTTATAGAAAAAACAAAATTGTTAATTAGTTTTTAGATATTTATATTCTGAACACTAGCCATTATTAATAAAAAAATAAAAAAAACCAAAAAAATTGCTGGGTATTTTTTTATAACTAAAAAACAAAGTGCAAGTTTTTTCTGGGACAGTCCTTATGTTTCTGTCACTCTCTTTTTCCATACGATTCTCTCACCAAAATAGCAAAAATTTATAGTTTACAAATTTTGGTTTTTATCACTCTTTTTTTCCCTATACGAACCTCTCACCAAAATAGAAAACAAATAAAAGTTTCAAAATACCTGCTTAATGACATGTTCAAATTTATCGATTAGTGGTAATTTGCATTTACATGGTAAACAATAACAACACAAGTTAAAGTATTGTCGTAAAATATTGTGAAAATACAACATGTAATTTTACCAGCCCAATTAACAATGAACTGTGAATTGCATAAATATTTTACAAAAATTTTACGAGAACTTTTGCATTGCGGCCGCTACGGTTTTCGCAGTTTAAGCTCCAAATCAAGCCCTCATGCATATTTTTTCGTTGCTTCAAATTTTGGCGGCAGCATTGATTTAATTCACTTGGAATGGCCTTTATATACGTAATTTAATGGCAAAAGGTTAAATTTGACATACAAATACTATGCCATTCCATAATCGTTCTGTGACAGACACCATATATATCAGTCTGGATTTCATATAAAAGCCAAAGGAAAGAAGTTCTTGGACAAAGCCGTCAATTTTCATATAATGGAGGCGTTTTCAGAGGATACATCAGAGGATATTTCGGTAAAAACTTAATTTTAAGACGAACTTAAAGAATTAGCCAGGTGTGTGTACAGATGCATTATGTGCGGTTCCTATGACTATTATTTTCAAAACAAAGGTTATTTTCATATAAAAAAAACTCAGTATCGTGAAGGGAAGTTATACAAATTAACTAATACTTGATAGCAGAAATCCTTGTTTATTTACCTAATTTAATAATAATAATTTTGCGACTTTTCATCTAAGAAAGACACATTTAACACGGTACTTATACGGATCTTGGGTGTGGTTAACAAGAGTTCCGCAATTATCAACTCCTGCTCTTGCCTATTTATTCAAATCAACTTCGTCAAATTAAATAAATATCCTTAAGTTTCAAGATGCTGTTTTTAAATTTATTTTTTTAGCTATGATTTAAGCATTTTATTAACAAAAAAAAAAAAACAATTTATTATCTAAAATTTTCTACACATGTGCGTGTGAGCGTCATCATTACTTAAAAGGTCATTCATCTTAAGAAACGAGTGAAAAAAAAAATAAAAATTCATATCTTTATCGACGTTTACTTTTGACCTGAAGCTATCTGTATCTATGTATTTACAAGCGATTTGGCTCTTCAACTCATATTTATTTATTATTTTCTTAAGTTTTTTACATCATATTTATATTAGACAAAAACAAAAGCAAGACAGACCCCAAGAAACACAAAATGATGTGTGCGATATACGTTGACTTCGATCGCATTTGTTTTGTTGAATATTTTAGCATAACAATGAGTTCTTTCACCTCCTATCCACCGGTAAAATATCTAAGAGATTTAATTTTTAATTTAAATCTATCACGCTCTTGCTGTTTGCTGGACCGTTTTTCATAGCGAAACGTTAACAGCTAAGAGAGAAAAAAGGTCAGCAAACTTTGTAGAGCTTAACACCGAGATAAATTTTTCATACCAAATCCAATACAGATAATTTGATTTTGATCATTAATAATTTGACCCGACAATGACTGAAACGCAAAAGATTGTCGTTCTGATCATGCAAAATGGTATGTTGTAAATAAGACTTTTTTTGCTTTGTTTAAAAAGTTATGTAAGAGTTTTAGATAAGATTTTTATTTAGTACAAAATATTCAATGAATTCCATACCAGTTTGGGTCTACTTTTCCTTACAAAAAAATTTGCAAGAAACCAAAACAAAAAAGTCTTCTGAGGATGTCAAATTATGGGCAATTTTCCATAGAATATAAAATCCAAAAAACTTACTAAACTTCTTAAGGCCGATTTTTATCGGATACGTTTCCAATTTATATATTTTTTTCTTTCAATTTTTCATCGAATTTTTAATATTTCATTTTATTTGTTAGTAGTTTACTCAAGTGAAACAATCAATTTCAGCGTAAAAACTTATACCAGCGGCAATACTTATGCACGTGCAATTTCACATACTATACGTACGTTTGGACCCCAGCACGTAACGAGTTTTAATTTATATTGGCCCACTTTTTCATTAGGTAAGATTATATTGTTGCTATTTTTTTTTTACCTCTGTAACTCGGTCAGAGAGGCTTAACTAGACACAAAAACAACAACAAACAACACGTTGACAAAGATAGCATCAAAGCGGTGTCTTATAGCCAACTTATATGATATCTCAGCCATTGTATCTATGCGTACATTGGACCGTGTAATTCACGTAGTTTGTATATAATTGGTACACTACAATATTTATGTCACCATTGACGACTCCCTTAAGTAATAAGCTTTTGATATTAAGTAGAGGATGATGATGGCAAAAATGTGTCATTGTAGATAGTAACGCCGCCAACAACATTAAATGCAAAAAAGATATTAAAAAAAAAGGAAAGTCATGTAAAATTCATAGAATTTTATATAGTACCCGATCATCTGCTGATACATAATGTCTTAGTTTTATGCAAACGGAAGTGGTTAGATGGCAGTTTTTTTTTCTTTTCTCTTACAATTACGCATAAAATAATGTTTTTGCATAGCTATGGTATATTGCTTGCCAAGGCGAAAGGAATTAAACTATGAGGTCTTTGATTTTGCTGATTTTTTCTTAGTGGGTATTATAGAGTCATCGAACAAGTGGTGTAATTTGGGTTATCTAACAATAGGTGTAATTTTAAATCATAGATGGGCATCATTTTTGAAGCACGAGCTACTTACAATAAAAGCAACAAAAATTACAACAGATTAAAAACCCAACATAAATTAGATCTCGGTAGCAACAAAAAAAAAAAGGATTCAACAATGAAGTAAAAGCCAATTCCTAGAATCAAGCAAGAACAACATGAGTGTAGAAATAAAAGTACACTGATCAAATGAAACGAGAGGAGCTGTCCTCAATGTGCGCATTGTTGTTTACTTGTTCACTCGCTTCTTTTTTTTCTGAATGATGGATGATGATGATAACGAACAACAATGCAAATCCCAATTTAATTTCTGTGCAGTATAGTGTGTTCTAACACAAAAAAAAAAAAAAAAAAAAAATACGAAACAGCAGAAAAACGGCTAAGGCTAATCATACCAGTTTCATCCATTGCAAAATGAAATCCTCAGTGACCTATGAGCTGATGAGTGAAATTTTCAAATCCTGATATGTTTTCCTTTTTGCATAGATTTGTTGCGAACCCAAACAAAAAGTAAAACAAAGCAAAGCCAAGGTCCTTTTTTCTGTTGTGTCTTTGTTTTTGGAATTCATTTGCTTCTCGTATTACTTCTTTCTTGCAGGCGCTACGTTGCAAGCCTTTTTGGCGAGTTCAAACGAAGTAATGAGCGCAAATCGTGTATTAAATCGTCAAGCTCTCCGTATGGTTCTTTTTATTTTTGGGTGTTATTACACAGTGTACTTAACACTAAGCTGAGTAAAATAATTTAAACTATTTTCTGATCCCATACACTACATAAAAAAGGTGTTAAGTCCCACGATATTGGTGGTCAATTGAAATCTACATTTCAAGAAATATCAGTTGTTGTGCGAGTGTGTATCGATCCATATTTAATAACCTTTAACATTTTATTTATCAAAAGTTATCTCAATGAGCGTTGAAAGTTAACAGTTCAAAAATGGCACGAAATTTAAAATGGCATCTCTTGTTGGATTTGGTTTGTTGAGCCATCGCTGTGCTACAATTTTTCAAAATTTATGATATGAAAGACTTAGTTTTTAAGATATTTAAAATATCTATATATTCTGAATTTTGGAAAACGCTATTCTGGCAGAAAATTTCTCAATTGAAGATCTCATATAAATTGTTTTATGATTTTATACTTTTTTTTTTTCAATTTTGTGAAAATATCAAACAAAAAAATTGTAAATTGATAAGTAAAAAATTAATTGAAACTTAATTCCTAATTTTAGGCAGTTTGTTAAGTTCATAAGCATCTTTTATCATTTCATATTTTGGATATTGACTACAGGCAAGAAATTCTATAAGGACTCTGAAGTTTCTTATGGCATGTTCCGAAACCGTGTCAATTGCTCGAGAGAGTTAAGGTCCTCTTTATATATCACGATTCGTCTCTAATTTTTAAATCCTGAAAATATGCTATATTTAAAATAAAAAAAAAAAAACTTGGATTAATGAATAATTTATTACAAATATAAGGATTGTGCAAGCATAATTTTAGGCTTACAAATTAGAGACAAAACGAAGTGAATCGTAATACATAAAGAGGCCCTTAGTCAGTTACAAGTCCCGTTGACCTCATATATACGTTATATTTTGGGTTAAGTTTTGTCGTATGTATAATACATAAAATAGTTTAATTTAAATAAAAAAATATTACTTATAAATAAAATAGAAGGAAACAAAAATTCCATTGCATACTTTTAGTCGAAAATGGTTCAAGTCAAGAATAAATAAAAAGAAAACAAGAAAATAAAAATTCTGAGAAGCGCGCTTTCAATTTATTTACATAAATATACAATTTTTACACACGGTCAATATTATGTTGTTCTGTAAGGATGCGGAAGCAGAGAAGGAATAAAAATCGCGTTTAAGTTGGAAGAAAAGAAAATTCAACATATAGTGTCTAAAGAAGCACTACAATAAAAACTAAAGTGAAATTTACGTTATTTTGTTTCTTATACAAAAATAACACTTTAAAGGCAAAAGATTTGGGTGGGGCCAGCGAAGTGTGCATAGGCGAGGAGTTGGTGAGCGAAGCGAGCAAGATGTGGAGCCTCCAAGTATATTTTTTATAACAATATATCGAATTCAGCTGCAGTTTTTGTATGCCTTGCGTGAAAAAAAAACAAAAAAAAAAAAAACATTAAGGGTATTCACGTGATGATGCTAAGCAAAATTGCAAAAGTTCAAGTTTGCTTTTCTTCAAGTCGTGAGTTTCCTATAACAACTTATGCTTTGCACTTTACTTAAAATGATAAACTGACAAACAGCTGTCAGTGAAATGTGTCAAACAGCCGTCAGTGAGTAATGTCAAAAACAGCTGATAGTTGAACATTTTCTATATCCATAGTTTCAATACGTTTAGGGTGGAGCAAAGTGTAAGTGATGCAATATTTTGCTCTATTGCACCTTTGCAAGACGCGTGAAAACCTCTATTGTATTTTAGTGTGTTTTCGGGATATCTTCGTAAAAAAAGCAATTATTAAGTATAAAATAATACGATATACAAAGTTTTTTTAAGTATCTTGAATTCCAAGAGAATGATGCTTTATTTCATATCATTAGAATTCATTTTATGTATCAAGAAGTATTTAATTTTCAATTTATCATAAAAAATTAACATTTGTTGTTGCTTGAATCAAAAACAAATGAACGAATATCATACAACTATATTTTGCAATTTTAACACCAAAAAAGGCCCTTATGTTCGCTTTCAAATTAATGAGCCAAAGTCTTTTAATATATTCCAATTTGTGTCATTTCGGTATACAAATACATTTTTACGTCTCATCAACATTTTTAATATCAAATTTTATCATGTTGCAAAAGTAATTTTCTCATTTATTATCAAAAATAAAACCAACACCTACACTACACTACAAGCAAACAATTTCGCAATAAACTTTTGGTGCGGAAAAATAGGACAAATACGCGAATATTTTTAACAAAATTGTTGTAAAATGATTTTCCAAAAAAAAAAAAAATTGTCTATAATACATAGACATATAGGCTGTGATAGTTAAACTTACAGTCTTCACTCAATCACGCTGTTAGTATGCGCTTCGAAACTTCGAAAGAAAAACAACAACAACTTTTTTTTTATGAGATCACGTTCTATTAGATACGTGAAATATTCGAGCGCAGCAGCCTAATGGCTATGAGTTTTTGTAACAGCAAGCAGCTTCACCCATTCATTTGGCCACCGCCGCAACTGCCGCCGCTTTTTCGTCATTCGCTTATATGGTCTAGATGGGTCAGGGATATACACACAAGCGGCGAGCATTATCTAAATGCAAACTAATATTTGGTTCGAAGCTTTGACTGTTTGGGCATTTTGCGAATGGCGGCAAATGCAGTGTGTGTGTGTGCTAAAAGGCGCAATCGTCATTAAAATGTTGATGCTGCAATTTTCCTCATTGAAATGCCCCCCCATACGAATGAATATGTGTGGCGCGCGCGTTACGCGTATTACCAAAAAAACAAAAATACAAAAAAAAAATGAACGAGAAAAAGTTTTTTTTTTTTTGGAGTGTTCGCTTGTAAAACTATTAAACTTGATGGATTATAATTTTATAGCACACATACTATGTACCCAGTAATAGCGTGAGTTATATGTTATCGCGTGCGTGTGTGAGCGCGTACGCGTGTGATTTGATGCGCCCGTAAATGCTTTAACAATTTGCAAAATATATTGCTTTATATTCGCGTAAAAGTTGTTCATAATTTTCCACGAGTTTGCCAAGTGAATGGAGTTTTGTGTTGGTTATAAATACGTTTTTTTTTTTCATGTTATGTTATATTCATATTAGTACAAAACGTTAAATAATGTATCCACTTTTGTCATAAAGGAGTAATCAAAAGAAATCTTACTTCCTGATCACCACTCCATTGAAGCGCAACAAAATGTCCAACTTTTATTATAGACACAAAACAAAAAAAAAAAAAAAAAAACAGACACTCAAGAGTTTTATTAAAGAACTTAGTGGATAATACAGACTATCCCGGAAATCTTTCGTAATTTAAGACCGACATGTTTTTCTTTTTATACAAGCAAGCTTAAGGTTTATTGGCAAAGTTTTTTTTATAAAGATTACGGCTTGAAATGTATGCCAAATGATACAGATTGTAGAGTCTACTAAATAGAATATATAGGGTTGCCTTGACGTATCCCGTCCCAAACATAGGTTAACACCCATATACACTTTTACTTAAGAAAAATTTCCGTCAAAAACGGGTTTGGGATGGGATGCGACAAGGCAACCTTATGTATTCTATTTCGGTTTTTCGAGTTCTATTATTTGGCATACATTGCAAGCTTTAATTTTATACACAAAAATGGTTTAGATTCGGACATCTAGGACGGACTCTGGCAAGGTAACCCTGGGTGGTTAGTTTCACCAATATGTATTACTGTCTTTCTTGTACATTTTATACACTTGACTTTTCTACAGTGAGGTCTCCGCATTCCCCTTCATGCCTTAATGAATACCCTTAACTTAATACCCGAGGCATAGTACATATACCATATCAAGAGGCTGCTTGATCGACATCATTAAACTTATAGCCGATACTAAATACGTGAATACTTGCAATAAGTTTAAGCCGTTATTGCAGGTATTCACGTGTAACTTACTAGGTAATTAACTGGATTTGATAGTCAAGCAATCATTACAACAATTACTCATTTGATACAATAAAGTCTCACTTGGTTCAAAATAGCAGGAAGTCACTGACAATGATGTAATTTGGTAACGTTAGGTATCCGGATTTATCATTTTTTGTGATTTAATGAAAATTCAGATGAAATTACTAGGAAGGGCATAATAAAGTACATATTTTCTGAACCTTACAATATGAAACCTCATTAATTAGAGCCAACACTTATTTGATTTTTGATAAATATAATTAGAAGTTTCCAATCATTAGAAATTTGATTCATACACCATTACCACAGGATAGACTACAAACACCTTTATTTATGGAGATAATAAATTTTACAGCTAAAAGAGCATCATGATATTGTAAATCGCATCCAAGGTCCTGATGTGATTCTTCTTTACTAAATTCAGCGAAAAACTGGGGACAATTAGCTTAAATCAGTAGGCTGGTTTTTGTTCGAGTGCTCGTATATTGATCATTATCGTCGAGCAGATATTCGCATGATAGATTTCAGTACATTTAAGGCGACAGAGGCAGTCAGACGCGTGAAAAATAAAGCATTTTCAATAATTCTTTTTTTTTGGTATTAATTTAATTTTTTGAATAAAACTAATAATATGGCATCATTGCATTATGTTTCAATTTGACTTAACGAAAGTTAAAAAAAAAAAAGTTATAGCTGGCTGTGTTGGACTCTGTCAGAGTCAACTTGCGGTTATCATCACAAATCCTTGCAAAATCATCTAAAATCAATCGAATAAGAAAAATTAGTTACTTAAATCAGTGGTGGGAATGGAAATCTAACAAAAGGCCGAAACAACAACATCAAGCAACAACAAACGAAATTTTAAAGTTTTTTTACTGTCGTTTCCAAATTCGCCAACAGCACAAAAAAAAACCATATTACACTACAAACAAAAACAATTGCTACATTCGTCAGTACACAATGCGACGTCGTCACTTATGCCTTTGTGTGTTGTTTTTTTGTTTCATTTCAACTCAAGTCAACGCTGTACCTCGATTGCGTTGAAATTCTGCGAATTTTTTTTCGCTTACTTGTGCGTCGAATAACGGTTCGGGTAATGAGGGCGGATAGGGACCCTACGTGCCCACCACTGATTTAAATAAATAATTTAGTGCCTGATCGATGGCGGCCTCAGGAAATTTACCTCCAGATTTTCGGGAAAATACCAACAGTTCATATAAAATCAATATTTCGGTCAGGCACAAGCTTTTTAAGTTTTTCAAAAACTGTGTAAATTTCATTGAAATCTATCTAGCGGTTTTCGAGTTACAGTAGCCACCAGTTCCGAAAACATAGTTTTGAGAAAAACGCATTTCAAGTTCGCACACAGACTGACGAGAAACACATGAATGAGAGAGATAGAGAGAGCCTTTTGGTTATTGCCGAATAACTCTAAAAGTAATTGTCGGATTGACTAACAATTTTCAGGATATATTTTTAAGATATTATACTTTGAGAAAATGCAAAAAAAAAAATCCACTATTGACTATCAGATGGTTTTGATAGCATCAACTAGAACTGCATCCAAAAACCTTTAATCACATCAAAGCTCAATGCAAAAGGAAACTTTTTGATCCTCTTGAGTCCCATGCGGCAATGTTAACGATGAACAAACATGACTTCGATTTCATTGAACATGCAAACTTTCCGAATTCCAATTAGTGTTCTTAAGGGTGACTATTCTATAGACCAGCGATGGGAAAAAAATACGAAAAATGAGCCGATTGTGGTTCTTTACATGGCTGGTTTTTTATACGCGCTATATTCACATTAAATTTCCATTAGGATTTGTATTGTTGTTACATCATTCAGAAAAAAAGAAGCAAGCGAACAAGTAAACAACAATGCGCACATTGAGGACAGCTTTTCTTATTTCGTTTCATCGGTGTGCTTTAATTTCTACACTCATGTTGCTCTTGTTTGATTCTTGTAATTGGCTTTTGGTTTATTGCAGAATTTTTCTTTTTTCTATTGCTTCTGTTTTTGTAATTGTTGTTTTTGTTGCATTTGTTGTAAGTGGTTCCTACTCCCAAAATTTTGCCCATCTATGCTATAGACAATCAAGTTTCAGAGCAAAATCTTACTGACACAGGAGATCGTTTAACAAGCTATAAAGATCCTAATGTAGCAGAGCCTGTCTATCCCCAGATGCCATTTCCTTGAAAAAATTTCAAAGTCCATCGTGGAGCTTACGAAAATTTTAAAGTTTATTTTTAAAATACAACAATAAAATAGGCTTTTTTAGGGGCTTCCTTCTTTTTTCTAATTGGAACAAACGAGCAAACAATTTCACAGCCAATACTTTAGCATAACAGAAATCCGAGAAGAACTTATTGCTAAATAATTGTGTATGCAAATTTGCGAAGAAAATTCGACTGTAAAATACGAAGGTGATGGTTCAGTTTTGGACATTATACGTGCATCTTAATGATGTTTCAATATGTTTGTAGAAAATGTCGAAAAAATCGAAAAAAGTTTGAAAAAGTCGAAAAAGGCTGAAAAATTTTGAGAATCGAAAACTTTTTAATACGCCGAAAATTTTTATAAAAGTATATTGGATTATTTTAAAATGTCAAATGATAAAGAATAAGTCGATAAAAATTTTATAATTTCGAAAAGTATCCAAGAAGAAAAATAAAGTGGGAATATGTTAAAAAGGATCGATGATATTGAAAATGCGAAATATCGAGGGATGTTAATTAATGTTGAAAACATCCAAAAATATCATAACATCAAATAATGTCAAAAAGGTCGATTAGTATCGAAAAAGTATATATATATGGAGAAATAAGCAGAATAATATCAAATAAGTCGATAAATATCGAATAATAGGTGTTTGAGAACTTTCTCAAAAAGAAAAAATATCTAAAAAAAGTTAAGTATACATATATGGAAATTTGTCATTCGATTTTGGTCAACTTTAGTAGAAGTTATGAAGGTCTTAATAATACCAAAAAACGAAAAGCAAATTTCAACCAAAACCTATTACGTAGAATAGACATCAATTACATTAGCCCTAAATCGACTTATACTGTTATACCACAGATTGCCACAGATGTAACTACCCAATTTATGTACATTAATATTTCATCATAATTTTTTATTCAAATGTGTCATTATTTTTGTAACCCAATAGGATTCACTTTCTAATAATAAAACCCATTTTCAATATGCAACACTTACGCATGGGATTAAAGGTTTTATGTATGGCAAAACAAGTGCAAAACCTGTAATAAAAAGTATTGGATTGCATAAGAGCGCGAGTCATCTCGTTAGTGTCGCGAATGTAAAAGCCCATTCCAGCCAACCCCTCTGTTAGCGATACTTTGCAGAGTTCAATTTACGTGGTTACATGGGATGTTGTTATTAATTTGTTAGTTACGCTTTACAGATGTATTTTTCATGTCACTTCACTCCACTTGACTTCACTTTGCATTCGCGTTCAGTCGCTCGCTCACTCGCTTGCTATAGTTTTACTCAACTCAACCCGTTTTTCATTATTTTACTATACTTTTGATTTATTTATATTTTGTGGTTGTTTTTTTTTTCGTTTTTTAAATGAAAATGGTGACGATGCGCCATTTAAAAACGCATCAGCAACACTTGAGCGAATACTGCCAGAGTGCTGATGATGACAGATGTACTGACACGACACAACAGACAGACAGTAAAAATACCTGCGAATTTGTTTACAAGAGCAATAACACCAAATTGAAATGAAACATGAGAATTTAAGAAACAAAAAACAAAAAATAAAAAAAAAAACAAAATCTAAAAAATACGGCAAGTAATCAAAATTAAATAAAATATATAGTGCACTCAATGCACAGTGGGACAGAAGTGGGTATTTTTTTTTTAGCATAAATTAGGTCACAAGGCATAATTTCGATTGTAGCGAAGAAATATTGAATAATATTGTGGTGTGCGAAGTAATTGGTGGGAAATCACAACGCAGAGTATGAGATATCGGGCAATTGTTCATATAAATGCGAGACATGTCAACAGTACTATCATTGGAATTCCCAAAAAAGAAGCCGGTTTCAGCTGTCAGTTCACTTTCTGAGGCTTAGAGTTGAGGATTCAATGGAATGGCGTTTGAGACCCCATCTGATTTTTATCAGTTTGGGGAAAGCTTTTGAATAACTCTCTTACGATGTTATTTGGAGAGCGCTATAATGCAAGAATGTTGCTAGCTAAAATCTCTCCTTAAGGACCTCTACGTTGTTGCCAGTTATTAAATTGTGCTTGGAAAGATATTAATACTTCGCGAAATTGCAATACAAAAAGCAATAAGCGCTCGCGAGCGGGAGGCGATAGCTCGACTTTGGCTCGATAGGGCTACTTTAGTTTTCGGCTCGCGTTGGCTCTCGGCTCGCGAGCCAAAAGTTAGCTCTTGACTCCCTTCCAGGGCCGAGAGTTAGAGGAGCGCCCGTGTTTATGAGCCATTTCCAGAAAAGTTTTTTTTGCACCAATTGATAAAAAAAGATCAAAAATGGATATTGGGCATCACTTGGAGCAGCTTTGGAGCTTGGAAGAGACCGTTTTTGGCTCATTTCCGGAAAAAAATCTTTCACACCAATTGTTGGAGAAATGTCGAAAATAGAATTTGAACATCACTTGTGGTGGGTACGGACTATGTAAGGGACCGTTTTTAAACCATTTCCGCGAACAAGTCTTATTGCACCAACGGAGGGGGATGTGACGAAAATGTAATTTGAGTATAACTGGAAGGGAGCATTTTTCACCCATTACAGAAATTTTTTTTTGCACCAAGGGATGGGAATAACAAACAATTACCGACGAACATTAATTTTTCGCTTATGGACGAGATTTTCTTATTTTAAGCTACACCAGCTTTTTCAATGATTTTTAGATAATACATTTGATTTGTTTCAAAGATTAAAGGCCAAAGACTTATACTATCTAAAATACAATGATTATTTAAAAGATTTTGCTCACACATGATACTTTTATCATTTTTGAATAATTGATTTTATCATATTGGGTTCAGAAATTCAATCCATCATGGATGATAAGAAGAATTTTTATGTTTTTCCATAATTTTTATAATTTTTCAGGGGATTTTTTTTTGTGATTTTGGCCGATTTTACTATATAATTTAAGCTTTGGTCCTATTTCTAACTTTTTTTTGACGGACTATATACACGGAACCTTTCTCGGAAAATTGTTTTCCTTTTTCTTCACCACAATTTATTTAACCTGAAGTATCATTAAGGAGAGTTATATAGAAAAAAGGAAAAAAGCATAGCGCCCTCTATGGGTAATTATCTAAAGTATTCGTACGAAATGTAAATGTCAACAAAATTGTGTAACTCTGTGGTTCGATGGAGCAAAAACTACAACAAAAAAAAAAAGACAGTCAACGGAATCATTTTGTTTATTTACATAAAGAACAACAACAATTGTATTAAACCAAAAGTTAATGAAACCTTTTCATATTGTAATTTAAAGTCAAATTTTGTGAATTTCAACAACTTTTTTGTTGTTAATGTTGTTATTTATTGTGTTGTGTTGTGTTGTGTCGTGTTGGTGTTGTTGTTTGAAAAATCATCAAATCAAATTAAATTAAAGTAAATTTTCCGCTTTTTTGCGCATATCACATAATGTATTACAATATGCGTGTTGTTGTTGTTGTTGTTGTTGCTGGTGTTTTATTAGGGCAACTACACGCTTACATTCACATATTGTGGTTGTATAGTCAACCAAAAGATTATGCAACAACAATAATAATAGCAGCAACAATAATCCAGACAGACAGACAGACAGACGACTTTCCCACAAACCTTCTCGTTGCTATCGTAACTCAATGAAAGTAAAATTTTTTTAAGACGACAAATAAAAGAAATACATTAATACAAAACCATACATTAAAAAAACCAAATTAAATTAAAATTTAATTACGCATATTTGTGTACTTTAATGAGATGGCCTAATTTGGCCCTTTTTAAATTTGAATTAAAACAGAAATTGCACTTATTTAAAGCCTTCTTGAAAGGGATCTGATACCAAAGATATTCACAATGTTAAGTTGAGTATTTTCAAGATAATGGCGACAAAAACCAATCACTCAACATATCTTGACATTTTAAGCGAGTTAAAATCCAAAATTTTTTCGGAAAAACTTGACCCATGCTTTTTTTTTGGGTTCTCACCTTCACACTCAGATAGATTTCAACAGGATTTATTTCAGTAAATCATATTTACTAAAAAAAAGGTTCTCACTTTACATTTCGAAAGCCCTAGCAAAATATATATAGGATATATTTTATAAAATGAAAATGCGGACCGCACGGGTCTTGTCCCGCAAAACGGGGCACATTAGTTTAAGCTAATTTATTTAAAGTTCTTTATTTTATTTATAAAATACCTGAGTTTTTTAATCATATTTTCCATAGTTTTCGAGATATTTCGTTTCAAAAAATGCTTAAAAAAATAAAGTCTACAGTTATTTAAATAATAACCGATATGTATATATGATATATAGAAGAAGCATAAAAGTATCAATAATCGGAACTATAATCATCCTACAATCCTTTGCAGATGTACATGTCACATTCATCTACTAATAGATAGGGAGTCGATGGCCAACATTTTTGTTTGATTTATGTGTGCCGCAGAGTTTGAAAATCATGAACTCTTAGTATTACAAATAATACGAACAAACTGTGTTATTGCGTTGTCTTTGCGTTACTAATTGAGAGCCCATTAAAACTGTAAGCAATTGCATCGCGTCTGCCATTAATTTTAAAAAGTCTGCCTTAACACAAAACACATAAATGCAGGAGGCAGACGTTTTCATTGCAGCGTTCAAGATAAATTATATATTATTTTTACATTTTTTTGATATACTATACAAGCTAAAGTGATTTTATCGTCAGGCAGATTGTGATAATTATAAGTATTATGTCATAAGCAACGATAGAAAAAACCTCTGCCACTTAGTTATTGCTTCATTTAAAAATTTATCGCGTCTGTCACTTAGCTGCATGGGTCTTTAGTTTATAAAAAACATAAAAATAAAAATGGCAGACGTTTTTGAGGAGCACATTATTAATGGTATGTCCATATAAAACCAATACCGTGATAAATTTTGATATGCAAAATTTACTTCTCTATTTTTTCGGTCATTTATATTCTAATTATTGTTCTGGCTGTGCATAATGGGCATTCTACGCTAAACGGACACCATTTTGCTTTAACACCTCTGATTTTCTTGAAATAGAGACTTGTCACCATAATTCTTTTTCATTATATGTAATATGTTACTTATAATTTAGATTAACTTTGTTCAAAAAAAAATTTTGTAAATTTGCTCATAAGTTCCGAGTACGGCAGTACGGTTAACCGAAAAATTGAAATTAACAAGATTTCAGCGAAAAAAAAAGATATCGATGTAATTCAAGGTGATTTTTGAAAGGAGAGGATAAGCTCTTAAGTTTTGAATATGGGCATTTCCATGGGTCCCGTTCGACCGTCAAACACATTTAAAGTAAAAAAAAGTCAAAATTAAACGGATTTTTCTTTTGACAATATGTTTAACTTATAGCTCCTAATTAGCTTTATACTTGGTGCTAAAGTTGAATTTGGGCAATTTTTCGTTTGCAAGAAAATTGCAAAAAACCAAGGTGTCACACGAGACAAAAACTTCTGGTTATATGATTAAATATATTCGAAGAAAGTTAGTATATAGCTCTAAAATAAATATATGAGATTTCAAAAAAATCGACGATTTTGAAAAATACAACCCCACATATTTTGAAAAAGCAGAGATCTAAGCGTCTGCCTCTTGTATTTTCCGCTTCTGGGTACAATACTGAAAACAGCAAAGTTCTGAAGAATAAAAAACGATTAAATTATTTAGTAGTTTTATTAATTAAAAATACAGCAGTGAGGACGTCTGCCTTTCATATTTTCATTTCTATATAATGTACTTAACACAATATATCAGTGGCAGACGCGATAAAATAATTTAAAAAAGCAGCGATATCTTCACTTTATTCTTAGATTTTGTAACTCGCTTCCACTAAAAGGAAGTGGTGATCACTTCAATACATCTAATGCTCTCGACATATATGCCACCATAGCACCAGGTTAACTTGATTCAAGATTGTTGAATTAAAATTACTAAGAATACATCTGGCAGTTGATACATTTCCATTTTAAGAAAAAAATCATCGATTAATGCAGCAATTCTTCATGATATATCCCAAGGGAAAATGTAACGTCATGTTAATGCTTCTGTTGACATATTTCCTTAAATCCCGTACAATTACACTTTGTTTCTTGTAACATTTTAAATAAACCATACATTCCACATACAGAATACATCAACCTGGTTAGAGTACAGGTGCTCTTAAGCTGATTGCAATAAGAAAATCTCATTTAATTGATGTCATTTTAAGAAACAAACAAACAAATGCCAATTAGAGTGTTTACAGCTCCAAATTGACTACCGTGGAGCAGCATTCATCTTACACGGTAGTAACAATGCCACCACCACCAACCACTCGCATGGTTAAACCTCGCATTCATCACTCCAATTGCAAGCGCTCGTTGACTACACACACAGACACACTTACGTTCAATGACAGCAGTTACATCTTTTTTTTTTTTTTTCAAATTTAAAGCAGCGTCACGAATTAATGAAGAAGATTTAGTGCTGCATTTTTTTGAGTTTATCAAGCATATCTTGAGCCTCTCTCAAGGTGTTAAGTACGACAATTTAGTTGGGAAAAATTCTACAAAAAGTCAACGAGAAAAAAACAATGAAACTGTGCCAGAAGAATCTTTTCATAAAACAATTCGCTTCAAGTTTCAATTACTGAATAATCCAACTTATTGTCCGTTTCAGGTATCCCATAACAAAAAAATAATGAAATTCCGCAAGTGCGCTTTGCTTGTAAGGGAAAAGGCGCGAAAAAAAGACAGCAAAAAAAGAAGTCAAGAAATTTCAAGAAACTGTGGCAACGCCACAATAAAAGTGACACTTTTATTCAACAACCATGACTTGACTGTCACTGACTCAAAACAAACAAACGGAGATTTTGTTTCACGCCGACAATTACAATAACGTACCAATGTTGTTGTCGTTTTTGTTGTCGTCGGTGCTGCTATTGTTGTAACTGAAGTTTGTTACACAAAATTGATTTTTCATGGCACGATGATCGCTTTATACAAAAAATCAAAAAAAATAAGAAAATATTGATGTTCGAAAGTCATACCGTTGTGCAAAACTAAATTGAATTGCGTTTCTTGTGCTCTCTTCAAAGTTTTGCAGTACTTTTTCTTTAACAAATTTAATTGCCAATAGAAAATGTTCCAATCACATTTTGTTACCTTTCGCATTTTAAAACAAATGATTTTTATACGTTTTTTCAATCAGATTCCACTAATCTCTAAAGGTTTTCAACCATATGCGAATTTTGCCAATTACTTTCAATTTCGGATTTCTTCACATCTGAAGAGAAAATGTTTTAAGCTGCTATATTGCTTTCTTATATTCTAAAAGCGTAATTTTTCTTGCTTTAAATTAACCCACCTTCAATTGAAATTTTCAGATGTGTCCCATTAAAAAATGCAATTCAAACGCAAACTTAGCAAGCGAATCAACGAATTTTTCATAATTAGTAAAGTTGATGTCATAGTTTTCCAAAGTCTCATCTTTTGCATCACTTGTCCTCCCTCTCTCCATTTCATCACCGGATGCAAAAGTGTGGATTTTTTTTTTCATTTCCTTCATACTGCAGCAACGTATTATTTAGCTTACTCAAGGTAACACGGTGTGCCTGAAAAGTCTTTCAATGACTGCATACAAAAATGTTTTGGTAATTTTTTTTTTTTTTATAATAATCATCGCATATTTCAAAAGTAAAATTTAAAAATTCATCTATTTATTTAGTTTTGGGAAAGTTCAATATTTGTAGACAAATTCTCATAATCCTATGATATTCTATTTCAGAGAGATCGTGAAGAAGGGAGTTAATTAAAAGTAAAATTAATGATGCAAGGTCGTCAGAAAACCCATCTCAAACACAGCAAGAAATCCGATTTGTCATTCGCTTTGGATTTTGGCGTCATCTAAAGACAGTGATAATTTTTTATGAATGTTGATATATTTATGTACATAGGAAGCGTATGAGCCATCCGACTGTTTTCAAATAAGTAATTTCAAAGGTTTCAAAGAGAACATTTTTCGGTGGAGAAGAAACTTCCTGACGGAGATATTCGCATTTCTTCCCAAATTTAGTGCTGGTATATGAAGGCTTATATAGACGAAAATACAAAATTACTGATGTACTGGGATTGAGTGTCATATTTGTCAATATTACAAAACCATCTGGGTTACAGGAAGTAAAGCTGGCTGAATTTTGAAGAATTAAGGAACGGAGCGTTTTACTTTGCAATATTATATTTGTTATAGGTAATGAAAATTGGTTCAATAAATGCGATTTGGAAACCAAATATATAGTCTATAGCAGTGGTGGGCATGGAAATCTAACAAAAGGGCTAAACAACAACATCAAGCAACAACAAACAAAATTTTAAAGTTTTTTTTTGCTGTCATTTCCAAATTTGCCGAAAGCACAAAAAAAAAAAACAAAATTGCACTACAAACAAAAACAATTGCTACATTCGTCAAGACACAATGCGGCGCCGTCGCTTATGCCTTTGTGTTTTGTTTTTGTTTTCATTTCAATTCAAGTCAACGCAGTGCTTCGATAGCGTTGAAATTCTGGGAATTTTTTTTCGCTTGCTTGTGCGTCGAATAACGGTGCGGTCAATGAGGGCGGATAGGGACACTACATGCCCACCACTGGTCTATAGTATGGAAGACAGAAGGAACAGGTTCACCTGTTAACGTAAGACAACAAAAGTCAGCAACACAATTTTCCAAGGAAACTGGTCGTCAGATGATAACTAAGAAGTGGTAAACAGAAAACTGATTCTGTTTATTTTCATATATAAATATAAATAAAAAATTGTAGATAGATAATGCGGAAATAATCAAAGTAGTTCAATATTGGGATGCTCCAAAGAGATGATTTTGAAGAATATGTTTAAAGATGGATCGATCTGCTGACTTAAGAAACGTATAATAGAATTGATTAAATGAGAACAAAATAATTTTTTTTTCAACTAATTTAATGAATTTTTATTACGTTGCTATACTAAAGCGTTCAAGATACTGTCGGCCTAGCAAAGAAAACACACAATTTTTTCCAAACTAATTTTTTATTCTTCCACATAGTCCCATTTCAGTTTGATACACTTATTCCAATGATTTTGTAACATTGCGATGCCCTTTGAATAGTAAGATTTTTCAAGATCTCCGAAATACGTTTCAGTTTCCAATTCGAACTATTCATTCGTCGCAAATCTGCTTTATTGGAGTCACCTTTTTAAAGTTGGGAACAGATAATAGTAGCTGGGGGCCAAACCTGGAGAAGGAAGCAATTCGAAGCGTAGCTCGTGCAATTTGGCCATGGTTTCGATCGATTTGTGAGCTGGAGCATTGTATTGCGGAAAAACAAAGGCTCATTTTCAGCCGCTGGTGCAGGATATCTGCATATATATATCGATAGAATAATGGACCAAATGTATTTCTCGGTATATTAAGTACCAATTTGTCACAAACGGTGAATAAACTTCCCAAGGCAAAGACTGGAAGTTTTGCCAAGACAATTCTAATCTCAAAGCCTATAGATTGCTATCCTGGATGCTGTATAATTGTCCACACGTAAAAGAAACACCGCCCCAAAATTCAGACATAAATCCTATAGAGAATTTATTGAATCATCTTGATCGAAAGTTTCGAGACCATACAATCAGTAACAAAAATTAATTCAAAATGCTTTCGTAGCAAGAATGGGACAATATCCAGCATAGTTTTTGACAAAAATTGGTCCAGTCTATGCCTAAATGACTCAAAATGGTTATAAAAAATTAGGGCCTTCACACTAAATATCGATTTGGTAAAAATATTTAAATTACTTAGGCATATGCTAGAATTGTCCGAGCTTGGCTTGTGCGTTTATTTTTCTTATTTTTTATTTTTTGTTTGAAAAAAATTTTTTAGTGAATTATTTAATTATTTTAGTTCCTGTTTTTAAAAGTGGAATAAATTTGCTTTCAAAAAAATATATTATTATGTTTTCCTAAATAACTCTAAGCTTAAATTTTTACCAAGGAAAAACCTTTGTCCGACTTTGGCTTGGACTGACTGTATTTGATTTATGGAATATTTCAAGCAGTACCTACCAGAGTTTTGTTGGCTACTGAAAAAATCTCGGTTAGTACCGTATATTATATATTTTTTGATTTTTCGAACATTTTCGAAAAACATACTGATCCGATTTTATAGGACAATGATAATGCTCAGTCAGAAGACTAATACGCATAGTAGAACACTTAGTTTTTGTCATAATTTTGTGATGGGTTGAACACTTTCCTGGCATACCGTTGCACACACTATAACCCATTGCAAATATTCTTCATTAGAAATTTGTTCTTCCGGGAATTGCAACTCGTTTGTACATTTCCGGTACCTTTGCGTCTGGTGGCTGCTGCATTTGGCGTTACCGCCAACTTTTAGAGTTTCAAAATTTTCATTCCTTTTGGTTTTTGATGTATGAGTGCGCGCGTAGCATCACCGTTAAAATCTTTTATACGTGAAACAGTAAACGCACAGTATCCTGCCGCCCGCTGCTGCGGCAGTGTTACCAATGTTACTATCTGCAATTGAGGTACAAAATTTGAGTTGAGTTTCTATGTTGTAGGTGGTGTGGAACAATTGGGTTTTGCTTTACAAGTTGATGTCATGTTGCTTCCTTGTATAGATGAGTTATATTCCTACATACGTACATGGGTAGATCTCAGTTTTGCAAGCGCATAAACTTTACATTTTTCACACTAACATACAGCGCTTATTTGTAAGATTTCATACCCAAAAAATTAAATTTTGTAGATCTTTGATTTTATTTCGTTTTTTTGAAATGCAACATCTATTTGTCAGAAGAACACCGAGCAAGTGAAAACGTAATAAAATCAACGAAAATTTTGTATTATTTTAGTAGATTTTTGCGTTAACGCATTTGTCGAAAGTTTTGAATATATTGGCAGGGTGTTCCTTCTTTTAAGATTTACTTAAAAATTTAATTACATTTTAAATTCGAATACTTAGAGGTCACTCAAGCTTGAAGGTTTTCCAACTAATAATGTTTGGAAGCCTTAGTACTTTTTTTGTTCGGTCAGGAAAAAAGCCGTATTTTCTAATTTAAGGCTGCAATTGGTGGCATTTTTGAAACAATTTACTGCTCTTGAACAGTGTATAGGACAAACTTCGCCAACTCTTATATTTTCAAAGTTACAGGGCTTTACTTGGCACAGAAGCGGGTGTCTACTTGGATAATATGGGTATGGAGAGCCCTTTTACACTACCCAATTTTTCGTTTAGAATTTTACAAGCTGAATATAAGCTGTTGACCAATGATATGGAACTGGGAGCTCACTCCCTTCGCTATAACTATATGTGTGGACAGTCAGCCAGCGATCAAAGCACTAAATGCCGAAATCATAAAGTCTAATTGCGTAGAACACTGCAGTATGTCACTACGTTCCATTCGCAGTATAATTTTGAGCTCAACCCGGTCATACGGATATTTCCGGAAAAGAAAAAGCTAACGAATGTACCAAAACAGGATCAGAATAACTGGAAAATCAACAATATAATGTCGAAACTATATTATTGGATAGAAGACACAGTTAAGAAACAAACGAACAGAAGGTGGAACCTTACCGCCGTATGCAGAACAACTCGAAACATGTGCTCTAAACTGAACTTCCTAGCGGCAAATCGATGAAGTACTCTGATTTTTCATGTATGAAAAGCTAAACCCTTTGTGTTGGATGATTCACAAATGAAATTGTTATTGTGATATTTTGTTTATTTGCTTGCTGGCTGCCTGCTTTGTATATGGAGCTGTAGGCAGTTTGCTTGCTGGCTGCCTGCCTTGTATATGAAGCTGTAGGCAGTCTGTTTACTGGCTGCCTGTTTTGTATATGAAGATGTAAGGGGTCTTGCCTGTTGGCTGCATGCTTTATATGTGTAGATGTAGGCAACTCGCTAAACTATACAGGCACTTAGTAAGCAATGTTTTAAGGCAATCTGCCTTTCGTTTGTTACACATTGTATATAGAGATGTAGGCAAGCTGCCTAAAAAGCGGCCATTCCTTTGTAAAAAGAATTTACAGTTGTGGCTGGAGCTGTGAGCATTACTACAATGATCGAATTCATCGATGTTTCTTATAGCATATTTGCCGCTGGGCTAGAAAGGACACAAACTCTCTCAAAGGAGAGTTAGGCACTTTAGTAGCAGTATTGACGTGTCATATTGTCATTGGCTTTATGGCTGTCAGATATGGTGCCCATTTCAGAGACTTTAGCAGAAGTTGTCGAGCACAGCAAATGTCCAGGGATAATTAGGAAACGAATGAAATACAAAATTTAGAAAATTTCAGGAGAACGGAAAGATATATATTCTCTATGTAGGGCAGTGTCAGGCATTTTGTCACCCGCGGGCAACTGCGGCAGAACTCAAGCAGTGGTTGCGTGTATGTATACTGATCGTGTACGCTGCGAAATACAATATAATGCGGCACGACTCGATTATGTTCGGCTTTTATTTTGTGTATAATTCGTATATTGTGTATCAATCACACATAGACGTGCTATGGTAACATGCATGTGTGGAGGTTCTGACACTGAGGTAAAGTAAGGTGTGTAGGTTTGCCTGACACTGATGTAAGGTATCCCAATGGGCAAATTGCTTCTGGGTGAATGAATTTTGATATGCATTTTAATGATAGCTAAATGCTCTTAAAAAAAAACTCTTTGGCTTTCAATATATTCATTAGACTCTTACAAAGCTACTGATCATTTATGTTGAAATCGTCAGTTTTTTAATAGAGTTTTATTTTTTTCTTAAATGGTAACTAAAGTTTTGAGTTACCGATTCGTTCTAACATTGGGCAACTTAACTCAATAAATGCTTATATGTGACTGTATATTGTTTTGAAAGCTAGCAAACTTTCAAAATATTTAATTGACATCTATTTTCCAACTAACGATTTTAAGGAGCAATTGCTCATATAATATCACCATATTATATCTGACGATGAAGTTCTTTATCTTTATTACAAGCAAAAATGTTGATGCTCCTATACATTTTTATTTGAAAGGATTGATCGCTATACATTCGAATTAAAAAATTTTCTGGGAGATGGATCAAAATTGTGCAAATTTGAGCAAATATTTGCCTTTCCAAAAACAAATCACCCTAATATTGGCATATATTGTTGCACTGTTGAAGGTAACTTAATAACGACTTAGGCCACAAATTTATATGCTTCCGTAATGCTGCAGATGGCACTTAATTAGTTAAAACTATTTGCATAAGCAATAAAAAAATAATTTCAATTATTGAAAAAAATCTTCATAACTCATAGGAGCTATGAACATTATGTTGAATATTGTACATTGTTTAAAAGTTTAAAATAACACTTTATTGCCATTTATGCATATAACGCATAGCGTTGCCATGTGTAAAAAAAAGACTAAAGCTGCATTTGCACAATGCATAAATGGATAATAACTTAAGCCTCTCCTATAAACATAGTCCTAAATGTTGCAAGCAAAAATATTTGCATAAATAATGGCAATAATGTGTAGAAATCTGCGTATTAAATTCATAAGATGATGTTTAATTATAAAAAATAACACAAATATTTATTTTATTTGGCAATAAAAGTCAATTTGCTTTTACAAGACCTAGATCTTTAAGTATCCCTTAAAAAAATTAAGCACATTTTACTAACTAATTTACATGAGTGTATAATATATCTGCTGTAGCTTATCATACAAATTATACTCCAAAAACTGTCATTTTCTTGTAGAAATGCAATTCTTCTTAAATTAATTCTTAATTTTGAGAAATGTAACGCATGAAAACATTTGCTAATTGTGAACTACAATAAACAAAATTAATACCAAGTTGTAGAAGGAAGATAAATATGAAATTCTGTTGGAATGGTATACAAAATTTGAATTTATCTTTGAAATACTATCTGGAGCATTGCTGAAATGTGTTACTGACACCACCACTTCACAAAAAAATCAAACAACACCACTGCTCACGTACACTTTTTTGCCATATTTTCATGATGCTTTATTGGAAAGTCATAGTTTTATGAACTTTCTACCATATGCATCCCTACCTAGAGGTTCTATGATGCTCTAACGAGTATGCGAACAACTCACACGTTCGTCATCATCATTAAAATCTATTTAACGATATTGACACGTAGATGCGCCTAACAATTGAAATCAGACCAGTAGTCGCACAAAGAGGATCTTGAGCAAAGGCATGCAGCCATAGCCATTCATTCGTCATTAATCAACTTTAGCGCCGTGTTTTATTTTAAATTTCCTTTTGAGGTCCAAAAGTCTTGAATGCTCAGCTGGCTAACAATATTGTGACAGTGACGTTTAAATCAGGTTGGAAATATCGTTATAAAAATATATACATACTTAAGTATCGTTTGATATCGAAGATATTTTTTGAGTCAGTAATTTATTATTACTTCGGCTAGTACACTCTATGAATTCAAATACTGTTCGAAAAGCGCCACAAAAGTAATAATGCGTAAATCAGCAGTGTAAGCTTTTTAAAGCTTACTATAAAGCAGTGGTGGGCATGGAAATTTAACAAAAGGGCTAAACAACAACAATAAACAAAATTTTAAAGTTTTTTTGTTGTCATTTCCAAATTCGACAACAGCACGAAAAAAAAAACCAAATTGCACTACAAACAAAAACAATTGCCACATTCGTCAAGACACAATGCGGCGCCGTCGCTTATGCCTTTGTGTTTTGTTTTTGTTTTCATTTGAATTCGATTCAACGCTGTGGTTCGATAGCGTTGAAATCTTGTGAATTTTTTTCGCTTGCGGATAGGGACACTACGTGCCCACCACTGCTATAAAGGGTTGCCTTTCTCAGCCATATGCTTATACAGTGTGTCCGAGTTCTCGAGATATTGGTCTAGGGAAACTAAAATTGGAAAAACACCCAATTCTGTTTTAAGACGGTCTTTTTTTACACGGTTTTGATTTATCACGGTCTGGATTCATAGATTAAGCACGATTAAAAAAAGCTATTTGATTGAAAATTTAAAGAAAAATATTTTTATCAATCGTAATCTTTTACAAATTTATTTAGGGAATTGGGTTAGAAGGTTAATAGTTTTGAAGGATATGGAACTAATCCCCTTTTTTCTATGTATGTACAAACATACTTCATGTCTTTTTTTACACGGTCTTTTTTTACACGATTTTGTCTGGAACGTATCTACCTAAATTTATCTGCATAAAAGTTATAAGTTTTTCAAGGAAGTGCAAAAATAGTTAATAGCTTGGTTTTTTGTTGGTCTGGCATTGATTTATGGTAGCCAAAAGTTGAAATAAATCATTTTTACAAATGACGCACCGTTTTCGTGAAACAAGACCACTAAACGTTTTTTTTTAAATATAAAGGAGATCGATTTCCGAAATTCAAAAATTTATTGCACCGTTAACGATTGTCGAGCATAGAAATTCGTTTAAAATAGAACTATGCGGGAATATTAAAAGCTTATGGCCAATTTAGCAAGACTTGTGAATTGTTTTGAAGAGTAAATAAAACAGTTATTTAATAACCAATAAAACTTGTGCGCGATAGACCATGTAAGAAGAAGTTTTTAATTTGTGAACTTAATTATTGTACTCAACTTTTTTTCACTATTATGGCTACGCAGAAGTATCGGGTCCTCTCTTCATCTGTGTCGACTTAAGACGATTCAAAAGAGTTTCATGTCTTTTGTTAAAAGAAAACAAAAAAAAAATAGCATAACCAAAAGTGTTAACCTGTGAGGTCCTGCTATTTATAGTCTGGGGAAAAATGTTATTACTGATAGCTACAACTCTGAGATGTCTTGTTAAGAATTGTGCTTGCCGAACTCAGATTACTCAGCTCCAATATTTTGAAAAGGTCTTTTTGGAGAAATTCAAAACCAAAAAAATGCGTTTTAAGACAAGACACATATCGAAAATATTCGAAATCTGTAGAGTCTTTTGCATAGTACACAAGCAGACTCTGAGCAAGAGTCATAGTACTAAAAACGATTTTTCGAAGTAGGTATATGTCGTCGGTGAAATGTATATATTTGGAAAACGCTAATTTCCCAATAAATCAAAGCAAAAAAAAAAAAAAAAACTTTGAGCCGAACCGTGCCCTAACGATACCCATGATATCGCGTGTAAAAATCCCATCTTCCTTATATGTCTTTCAATTATTATTGAATGCTGTTGACACGCGTTCCACGTTTTGTTTACCTTGAAATGAGCACAGGATTCGGTTACACTGCTGATGCCGTTGCAGTCTTAGTGTCTCATTGATTTAAAAAGCGCAACGTTGTTTATTTATTCGTTGCATCGTTTTGTTGGCTTGGTTAGTTGCAATTTTTGATGCTGCTTCTGTGTATTACGTTTCTCTTTGTCTTGGCTTAGTTCATGAAAATCCACTAAAAGCGCTGCACAAGTTGGCAACAGCAGCACCAACAACCAGACCCAGCAAGCAGGCAATTTTAGTCAGTAGGTGAATCTCTTAGACCAATCCAAACCAAGCGCATATTCCACCAAGAACTGCAAGTGACCCAACTAAGTTCGTGTATTTGGGTATCATACTACGATATGTGCGCATCAGAAAGCGTAGTTTTCTTTTAATTGTGGTATAGGCCCCCCCGAATACTTTAAGTCGTCAGCAGCAGACATTTTAACTTTCCAAACAGAATTGCAAGCATTTGTATATAGCTTTTTGCATCTGTCGATGCAGTTAAAACGTGTAGCTTTTTTTGTTGTTGTTGCTATTTGCTTTTTGGCTACATTTTAACAGACGCAAATTTTTTTCAATTTCCTACCAATACGATGATGCACTTTGCGGTTTTTCTTGCGCGCCAAGTTCAGCGTTGTTAAATTGTCGCAATTCCTGCTGTTTACAGTTTTTTGATGTTGCAGTTTCCTACACAAATCTTGCCATGTGTGGCACAATTTGATGCCAGCAGTGGTAGAAATTCGTAGGAGTTGGAGGTAATGCGTCGTGTGGTATCATGAAATTGCCCTGGAGTCAATGTAAGAAAGTGGGTCGCCGTTCTGCTACAAGCGGCACGGCAGGTAAAACGAGTTCTGCTACATGCGCTGTCATTGACGCTACTCCTGTGCTTAGCATGCAATCAGCTTCGTTTACCGAATATCCTTTGAGAGTCACTTTAAACATTTTAACATCTTATAAGTAAATTCTTTGTAAAGTTTCTGATTAAAATGACGCCATTTCTACTACTAACACATATTGAAACTCATTCGCATTTATTATAGTTTTAAGAAAAATTTTCTTTAAAAAAAAAAAAATAGTATTCCAATTCAACCAAAAAAAATTTTCATCTTAAAATCGGACTCACTTCTTATCATAGAAATTATCAGACTTCAGTGTGTGAGCTTCACTGAGATTTAAGCAGCTCTCAAAGAAAGCTAGGTATGTTTTCGTCTGGGAATAGCGGGAAAATATAGACATAATCGAACGTTCTATTAGTGCCTTTATGTATCGGATCACTCCGAAATCTTAAACACACTCAAGCATAAGTCGTTTTATTAAAAAAACAAAATGCTATATCTGGTGTGATTTGATGTAGCTAAGGACCTAGCCTAGTCTATATGTGACTGTGATCTACCACAAAGACCTTTAAATGATAATTGGTCCTGTGTGAAGTAAATGATATATATTAGAGTAATAAAAAGTGAATTGTTACTAACGACGTAATAGGTTTTAAAGTTAATAATTTTGTCGATAAATGGTTCTGCGATCATAGACCGACTAGATCCACAGTGTTGCTACATTGGGATTGCATAACTTTTGTAGAATTTGTTTGATTTGGCTTTAACTGCTTGCACTTATAAGACACAACTGCTTCTTAAGTCAAGTTATTGTATTGGAAAACTTACCTGAAAATAAAGAAAAAGCAATTGATTAATTAGAAAGTTTAACAAAAAAAATTAGTCAGATATTATAGGGTTATAAAAAATATACAGCAAAAAACGATTAATAGACTGTAGAGTACCGGAAGAATATGTTTCTAAAGTATAGGCACAAAGAAATATTTGCCTCACTCATCATGTATAACTAAAACTATACTCATCCCATATAGAGATCCAAAATTTCTCATACGAGAACGAGTTTGAAACGATAATCCTGGCGACCACGATTCGATAATTTTTGAACTCTCGTATCGTTCTCGTATCGGTGAAGCACAACTACATAGCCAGAAAAAAAAACTTCGGGTAAGTACATAGATGCAAAATAAATTTCGTGAACGTGGTGATAAATATCGAAGACTTTCAGTCGAACCTTCATTATTCGTCATTCGATTAACCAGGAATAACAATGATCCGAGATCGATAAGAGAACATATTTTTAGCTCGATTGATTATTCGTGATTACCTCAAATATCCGGGATAGCAAAAAGCAACCCTAATATTAAAATGTGGATAAAACGAAATGGGGGAAACTCGGAATCGCATACTCTTTCACTGTCTGTTGCGTTTGAAATTTGAGAAATGCGGATTATCGGTTTTTGTTCGTTATCAGTAAAAGCGCTTAAAAGACTAAGCAAATAATACGTTTGACAAACCACTCTTGTAAACCTGAGGCTGAAATAAGGTCAGCAATTTGATGAAGATGGCTTAATTCTTTCAAAAAATATCATTGCAAGAGGCTATAAACTACAGTATCTTCCTAAACTCTGGCTGTTCTGAAATTACAGAACAAGATAAAAGTCATGTTCACCGTATCCAAGAAAAGGTTGTAACAGAAAATATGAAGTTTAAAAAGAAGGAACAATGATGGCATTTGGGTTTTGTGGAAATGTATTGAATGGACAGTTGAAACGAACTTTTTAGATGCAGAATGTACTTTTCCGTTACTTAAAATTATAAAAATTCACTAAAATTTGAACTTTTTTACTAAAAAAAAGGATAGCAAAGTTTACTACAGGCATTATTCGCGACCAATTTATTAAAAAAATGGAAGTTTTTTAGAAATTTTGAAAATATATCGAAAATGGTCAAGACTGATAAAAAGCCAAATGTACCGAATGTACTGAACACGATTTTTCACGACGCAAATGTACCGAAAGAAGTACAAATGACATCACCAGTACATACCCATTGTATTCGATATTATAGAGATGATATATTTTAAGCGCCGAAGCTACTCATATAAAACATTAGCCTTATTGCTGTGTAATGCATATGGGCATTTCCATGGGTCCCGTTTGACCGTCGAACACATTTAAAGTAAAAAAAAGTCAAAATAAAACGGATTTTTAATAATTTTTGTATTGAACTTTTATTTTGACAATAGGCTTAACGCATAGCTCCTAATTAGCTTTATATTTGGTGCTAAGGTTGAATTTGGGCAATTTTTCGTTTTCAATATAATTGCAAAAAAACCAAGGTGTCGCACGGGACAAAAATGGAAAGTCCGATATGTATGTTACCGAAAATATCTTTCAGAGGAGAGACATAAGATCTGTACCGAGATTTAAAGAATTCTACACCATGTTTGGATGAAAACCCGAATACTTTTTGTATATGACTGTGAAAACACGAGAGCATTTTTTTCCATGTTTTTTTTCTATTCCCGGTTTTTAATCAAACCAGAGTTAATAGATTTAAAGTATGTTTTTCAGAATGTCATAGTATTGACTTAGGTGAGGTAGGAGCAGCAGTCAGTTCCGAGCCAACTCACTTAGACCAAGTGTTGGTCCATTGTGATATAGAGTAAAAAATTGCTTAAGTGAACTGAATTTTCACGGTAAATTTTATGCCATTAGCAAACAAATATGATTTTATCATATGAGCGCCGGAGGAGCGCAGTCTGAAGGTCAAGCTATCGATCACTTTTTCGAGCAATACTTATTTGTGGAATAGCACGAGCTGTGTGAAAATTCAAAGCGTCAATTATTGTCTGAAGCCAGAAACCAAACATTGCCACAAAAAAAATAGTTCAGTGATGACAAATCACGCGATTTTGGTGGCCAATTTTGATCATGTGGATTTTGAGTGAAAATTAAAATTGAAATTTTTGTGAATTTTCACCATTCGCAAGCGTTGCCAATCTATTCATATTAAAATGGCAAACTTGCTGAGTATAAATAATAGTCGCGTTGTCAGTTTTGATCAGCTATTTAATATTTGTTACATATTGGAAAGTTTAACACTCCAAAAACTAGCCTACACAATAATTTCCAATAATAGAAAAAAACAAAAATTATGAGAGTTGAATCCCGAAGTTTGTATAGAACCCTAGACTTTTAGCTGTATGCAAATTATAATACCACTCCCTAAAATATTTAGTATTTTTACAATGATAAATACCAGCTTAAGGCAATAACAGAAAATTAATAATTTAAAATTTAAGAAGCGACATTGAAATTGTATTCAAAGAATTTTGTCTGTGGTTTTTAATTTTCAATTAATAAAATATTTATTTACGCTTTCAGAACTTTGTAAACGGTATTACATTACATATTTCCAAAGAACTCAAAAATTAACGAAAATATTCTACAAATAACGCAATTCTAATTAGCCAAATTTTCCTGTTGCAGACTTTTTTCATCAATTATCACTTAACGCATCTTGTAGATATGCGGCGGAACAATAAAATAAACAGCAATGGCAACACCAACACCAACAACAATGGCAATTTCAACTTCAAATTTAAGCAGCAGCAGCAGCAAGCAACATCCCATAAATATGTATCTATGCAAATGTGGCAAAAGTCATTAAACTCTTGTGGTTTTAAAGTTGTTTAGTAAAATAAAAAAAAAAAAACAAAATTTGCATAAAACAATAAAGGCCCGATTCACAATGATGATACGAGTGCGCGGGCACAAGAACCAGAGATATGAAAATATTTAAGAAAAAAGCGTATCTAGGATACGGCTTTAAAATTTTGTAATTTCAATAATATAAAATTTAAAGCTGACATCTTTATTTTAAATTCATTGGTATTTAAAGGGAAAAAGTATGTATCGTAGGAGATTGAGCGAGTTAAATAAGGGCTGCACACAGACATTTAGCAAATAATTAAATTTTGTGTGAGGGAGCACTTATTTAATGAGGGCCAATTTTCGCGGGTAAATTCATTAATTCAAATTCATGTTTCATTATAACTAAATACTAAATATAGATGAGATTTTCTAAATGATTAAGATGTCACTCTTTTTTTCTATAGAAAGTGATCATGTAAAAGGGAACACTCGGCTAAGAAAGATTTTGTAAATGGATAAGAAATTCGAGAAACAAGAAATTTTATTAGATGAAGATGGAAGCACTTGCTTCATAATAAAAGACAAGGACAAATGAATACACTTATGGCTAATTCTTTGCGGTGTCAAAAGTATTGAAACACCGATTAAAAAAAAAAAAATAATAACGAAAAGTCAGAAAATATCGAATATAAAGCAGAATACGATTGTTATGGGTACTATGGAAACAACTTTTCAAACAAAGACTTCTGTCGTTTTTCACGTTCCATGCTAGATGGCTGTGAAAAATGTCGGTAAAAATTCACAAGTGTCTGCACTAATACTTAGCTAGGCTGCGATGAAGGTTCCTTAGACCATTTAAAATTTTAAATCCGTAAAGGCGCAAAACGGTAACAAAAACTAAAATGCCCACAAATTGACTACTGAAAGACAACTAATGTAATCGGAGCCAATCATAGGTGAGGGCTTGAGAGGAGTTTTCTATTGCAGAACTTCCTTCGTAAACGTTGCCCAACGAGAAAGATGATTTGAGCTAAATTTCTGTCAGATCAAAAAGTGCTTTGCCATTGAGCCGAACAAGAAAGTGGTAGATTATTTTTTTCAATTTAGAAGAAAGCTAGGGTTGCCAAGTCGAAACGAAACAATTTATGTCAGCCTTCTCAAAAATCAATTATTTTTCCCTTTATTTTTTTTTTTGTTTTTTGGACAGCAACTAGATTTAAAAAATGCTTTCATAAAATATTATTTTAAAATAATAAGAACTTAAATTTTGGTGTGGGAAAAACTTGAATTCTTATTTTTTTTTGCTCGTTAAACAAAGCTTTGAAGACCATATCACAAAAATCGTCCAACTCCCGGATATTTCAGAGTTCTTACTATTCCCCTGGCTTTGAAATGAAATTCCGGGCATGGCCGGATCAATTTCGATTACTTGGAAACCCTAAAGCTTTTGTTATTAAAAAAATCGATAATATCTGAAGAGTATTGAAAACTAGTTTTTATTAGTATTAGAAAAATTATTTAAAACTCAAAAGGGTCGAAAATTCTAAAAACATAATGGAGTATACAAAACTTTCAAATAAATGATTAAAATCTGAAAGTTTCGATAAATCAACGGAAGTTGAAGGGAATCGAATAGTATTGAGGAATAAATTGAAGTTTAAAATTGACATATAAGTGCAAAAATCACTATTTTTTCGAGATATTTGAAGCTATGTTACATTGAAAGGCAATTTGTTTTTGTTAGACCATTAACGGGGTTCGACAGAACAACTCTTTCTCTACAAAATCCACTTTAAATTTTATTGATATCATTTTTATTTCTCCGAAATATCGTAAATTGAAGTTTATTAAGTTATTTATACTTATATACAGATGAGTTTATTTTAACGAAAAGCCTAGATACAGCTGTTGTCAACTAATTGGAAACGAAATCTTTCGTTGTGTTTTTGGTAGTTTTTTCATTTATTTTTCTATGTGAACCAGAAAATTTATAGATATTATAAATGTGGAACATATAAGCTCTAAAAAAAAGAACATAATTGAAATCAAATTTATAGCATAAAAAGTTTTATGAGAGATTTTCTACTCAAACCTCAGATTTGACTGAGTCAACTAATTGGAAACAAAAAAAAAAAAATTTGCAAAAAACATAAACGAAGAACTTGATATAAGATTCCAGAAACGATATTGTGATCTTGTAAGAATACTTTTTGACTGAATTTGCTTGTAAGCGTATCCTTAATCATGGGTTGTGGCCAAAAGTTGTACACCGGCCACGCATAAGTCAATTGTTGAGCTTCGAAAGGCGGCCATGAGATATCACGCGATGGCAACACAGCTAAAAGATGGTATTCAATGCAATTGATCATTACGATAAGTATGACACAACAAAAATGTTCCCAGCAAACAGGGACCTCGTAAGACTTCTGGGTACAGGGATCACCAGATTGTGCGCAAGGCAAAATTGGATCCTCGTAAGACTGCTGCCGACCTCCAACGCGAAATAATAAGTCAATATGATGCACAAATATTCAAACGAACTGTCGCCTGTCAAATGGTTGAGGCTGGACTCCATAGACGAATTTCACGCAAAGACCCATTGCTGACAAGTAAGCAGAGGAATAGCTGCATACAGTTTGCTGCTGTGCTGTATACAGCTGTATATGGCATGATTTTAAATTTTGTGAATTTTATTTTAAAAATCGAAAATAATCGTAGCTCAGGATTTTAATTTTTTTCGATTAAAAATAATCGTTATATGGATTTCTATTTTTTTAGATCATAAATAATTGTTACTGGATTTTTTATGTCTATTTAATTCTAATATTCGCAAACTATCGAAGAGTCAAAAGCTTTCGAAATATATCGATAAAAGTTAAAAGTAATCGAATGATAGAAAATATTGAACTCCAAAATGCCAGTGATTTTGGATCTAAAAGAACAGAAATCCAAAATTATGATTTTCATATAAAACACAAAAATTCATAATTACAATCATTAATGATCGAAAAAAATACAAATCCAGGATAAGGACTATTTTTGATCGAAAAACATAAACATCTGAAATTACGAATATTTTTGATTGAAAAAATAAAAATCTATTTATAATGATTATGCAGTGATTTCTATTATAAAATTTTATAATCGTTACGGTCCCTGGTTCCAATGGGTGTGACTATTATTTAAGACTCAATTAAAGTATTGAAAAATCAAAAAAAATAAGAGAATGGCTTTTAAAATGATTTCAAAACCACTTAGCCTCAGGGGTTAAAAGAATTGATATAATGAATGTTTACAAAAGTATTTGCTTAATAGAAAGAGGAATAAGGATATCACATAGAGGAGGCTTTGTGGATGAAAGATATAGTGTGTGGATTGAGATTGTGGGTATAAAGAAACACTGAATTCACAGAAAGTTTTAGTTGCCAGATTTGCATGAGAAAGCACTTGCTAAATGGAGATGGGGAGATTTTGAAAATAAAAATGGGAATTTTAACTCAAAGCAAAGACAATTTTATCATTGGAAATGCAGAAGATAACACTTGTACAAGGATAAAAGAATGTTTTACTGGATATACATCACTACTAAATAGGTAAATAAATTTAAATGAAATACATAGGCACACGATTAGTGAAATATAGAAAGCTACCTTGGTGAACAAGTGGGTGTATGCAGGTGGGTTGTTTAACAAAATTATAAAAATTTGTAATCCCATGAATGATGATGACTGACTTGTACTTGGCCTCTTGCCATAAATTACGTATTAACTCCAATTCAAATTTAATCTGAGCACTCAAACTGAAGTTCAAATTGGTCAACATGCAATTGGTAGTACGAGGTTGCAACTCGCAAAAAAAAAAAAAAATTACGTCATTTTAAATGTTGCAACACAAAAGATTATTATTTACAAATAGTAAATATTACAAAAAACACAAAAAAAAACAACAGAAAAACTTTTACAACAACAGCAAAATTCGTGAGCATTTTGTTACATTTTCCCAAAGTCTTTAATTGTAATCAGCATGAGCTGTGTGTGTGCGTTTTTGTTGTACGGTCCCTGGAAAAAATCGTGTGCCATTCATTTGTGGCACCCTCAATGTTTGTTTGTTTTTTGTTGTTGTTACGATTATTGTTGTTCTTGTTGTTTACCATGCAATGAGTGGTGCAGTTTCTGCTTTACTTTTATGGGTTGAGTTTTTAATGGACAGGCAAAAATTTTGTTTTTTTATTTTTTTTAAATTCGCAAAAAGTCCCCACTTTTATATTTGTGCTTTTGTTGAAATGTTGCAAGTACGCTGTTGCATGTTGCATATATCAAGATGTGAGCATGCGAATCTGTCTGACTTATTGACAGATTTCGGTGCTAAAGTTAGTTGTTTGCTAAATTTGGCCATAAAGATCTTTATATTTTTAAATTATGCTGCCATATAGAGAACAGATATGTTGTTTTGTTTGTTTGATATATACGAAAATGTTTTATATCAGAGTAATGTGACAAAATAAATCTTGCCGCTTTTGTGTTACTCATTTTGAGTTCATTCAAAAATTTTTGGCAATGTAGGAGTTTTTAATTAATTAGGTAATAAACTTTCTATTAGCATGTGGTTGCGATTTGACATTTGCGGTTGAAACTTTTTATTTATTTTAATAATTTTCGCTGAAATTTTCAACTTATATAAATAAAGAAATTTTTTCACTGATTCATTGAAATATTTCATTAGAAATGCAATTTCATTATTAACATAAGAGTTTGGTGCGCTGAAGCTTGCAGATTTTCAAACTCGTAGAGGTCATAGTCTTTGTTGTTTCAATGGCTTTAAAAACATAAAACTTTTATTTTTACAATTTACTCAGATTTTAAAAGAATCGAAGATTCTAAATTTTCACACTTGTCCAGTTGGAGTCATGTATGCGGCTTCACTTAACCCATTCCAGACTAGTACCAGAAAGGCCCACACAATTTTGATGAAATGGTGTGGGAGGTCATCGGATCACTAGAAGTTGCTGATGAAAAAATAAAAATTTTCCCTATCGGCACACCGGAGATATGGCATGGGTAAATTTTTACCCAAATAGCCCTCTATGAAACAAAAAAAAAAAAAAAAAAAAAAAAATTTACCGTCCAACTTTTCATTCAATCAAATCTGTTTTACTATAGCATCCCACATAGGATCTTTGAATTTGTTACGTTCTTTTTTCTTTAAGTCTTCAAATTTGCCTGGATCGATTTTCCACCAAAGTTATGGAAATTTTATGTTACCTAAATTTCACCTCACAAAAATACAGGTTAATCAAAGAAGTTCAGAAAAACAAAAATATTCGTTTCAGACCAATCCTTCCTCTACCCAAAAAAGGCTTTAAAAACCACAACACCTCTTACCTGTCACTTGGTAGGATTTTTTAAAATGACTCTTTTTTTGGGTATTTAAATACCCAATAGTTTGGGATGGGTTAATGTAAGTAATCGATCATACAAGCTTTTTCTAAGCCTTTTTTTGAAAGATGCTCATATTATTGTTTAAAATAACCCAGAATGTTTTGAAGTGAACCCATACTACTACAGTTCTCAGTACGAATCTAGTTGAACTATACCAGATAAAGTGCAGACGCGCAGTGGATGGGTTTTTATGGAACGGAGATCATAAATAGTAATATCGTGTTAGACTCCTGAAATTGGTACAGATGTTTTCTAGTTTAAAAAAACAATAAATTTGGGAATTAGTTTCTATTAATTTGGCAACGTAGATTTCAAAAATGCTAAAAATTGTGCAATATCTTTTATAGTTTTCAAGATATTGGAGGGAAACCAAAAACGGTGTCCATAAATAGTAATAATAGCGCTAGACTCTTGAGATTCGTTCGGTACAGATGTTTTTTTTAGGTTAAAACTACAAAAATATGTAAAAACGAAAAAAATGGCTCACAGACACGCCTACTTCCCAAACAAAAGTGGTTGGAATATTTTCTTTAAAATGGTTATCAATTTCCATTAATTAGGCAGTGCTCATTCCAAAAGTGCTAAAAATTGCGCGATATCTTTTATAGTTTTCAAATTATTAGAGAAAAATCGTTTTAATGGCTTATCTCTTCAGTTTTTGAAAAGCATGCGCTTGGGGGATGAAAAGGCAAATAATATCCCTTCCCTTTTCCCCACACTTTAATGGAACTCTTCTCTGAATTTAAGCAGCTGCCCTCACATTGTAACCTTTTACAATTGATACAATTATTGTAATGGATTGCAAAATGTGAAAAAGTAAAAATATTGAGGGTATTTATTTATACACGAACCAGCCGCAAAATCTTTCCTTATTTTGTAAAAATTAAAAAACCTTATTTTGATTTTGCTTATTATTTTAAAAAACTTTTATTTTTATTTATTTATTAAAAACACAATTGGATGCATTTCGACCAGCCTGCTGGTCATCTTCTGCAACACGAATGAAATTGAAATTCAAAAAATAATCATAAACAAAGCATTCTATGCGAAATGTGAAAAAAATTACATATGTCAATAACCTAACATATATGTACATACATTGAGATTGACAACGGGTAAAAACGAATTAGAAAAACAACAACAAGAAACAAATAAGAAAAAGAGTGTTTCAAAAAATATTTTAAATTAGTTAATTTGGAGTGTTTCAAAAAATTTTTTTAAAATATATAAAAAATTTTTTCTAAATTATTTTATACTGCAAAAATTAAATAAATCTGAAATAATATTTCCTTTGTCTAAATTTATAGCATTTCTATCTTTTTGTATGTAAATGCTTTCATATGCATCCAATTTGTTGTAATCATTCACATGTTTTCTTAAAAATACATTTTCTTTAGAAAAGTTCCAATGTGAATTATTAAGAACATGATCCGCAAAGGCTGACTTCTTTGGCTGATTTTTTTCTATGTAGCTGACATGCTCTTTGAAACGTTTTCCAATCCCTCTTCGTGTTTGGCCGTAATACTTTTGTTTGCAGTCTCCACATTCAATTTCATAAATCCCGGCTTTGTCTAAATCGGCGATTTTGTCTTTTGTTGAACTTAAATGTTGCTTAATTTTGTTGTTGTTTTTAAATACCAATGTCATATTGTGTTTCTTAAACACTGATTTCAATTTGTTGGTTATTTCTGGTACAAAATGCAAGGCAACTCTTTTAGTCTCATCGTCCTTATTTATGGCCTGTGTTTGTGTATATAGAGTTGTCATTTTAGACCGCATTACTTTTTTTGAATGTTGTTTAATTATTTTGTCGACCAATTCTACTTTATATCCATTTTTTAGGGCAATGGTTTTAATATGTTCATATTCTTTGTTGAAATTTGCTATAGATAAAGGTAATTTAACTAACCTGTGCACCATTGAATGGAATGCGGCTAATTTATGTTGAATTGGTGTATGGGAATCAGATGGGATATATCTCATTGTGCTGGAATCCTTGTGGTAGATCCCAATTTCGATTTTTCCATTCACTCTATTTAGCATAAGATCCAAAAATGGAATACTTCCCTCTCTTTCTTCTTCCATGGTGAACTTAATTGATGCGCATTGAGAATTTAAAATATTCAACAAAGGGATCACTTCCTGTTTCTTGACAATTGCAAAAACATCATCAACATAGCGTAGCCAAAGTTTTGGGAGTTTTTTTGTTTTTTGTAAATTTATTTCAAATTCCGCCATAAATACTTCAGCTAATACTGGGGATAAAGAGTTTCCCATGCTTGTCCCTTTTTCTATTTTAAAAAATTCACCACGAAATTGAAAAAAATTTTGTGCCATACAACATTTGCCAATATTCATATAAATTTCAATCCTCTCCGCTGGTACTTCATGTACAACAAGGTGATTTTTTAAAGCATTCAAGGCTTCAGGAACTGGTATTGATGGAAAAAGTGATTCTACATCAAAAGATACCATGATTTCGTCACTTTGAATTGTGATGTCTTTAATTTTTTCAACAAATTCAAATGAATTTTTAACGGAAAGACTCTTTACATTTGGAACACTCTTAAGTTCACTCACTAGCCATTTTGAAATTTTTTCCATTGGTGCATTTATATTGCTCACTATTGGTCGGACCTTTTTGCCAGATTTATGAATTTTCGGTAGGAAATATATTCGAGGTACTTGAGGATTGGATACCAACAAACGCCACTTAAACCTTTCTCCAAAAACGCTGCTAATATTTTTACGAACCTCGTCCGCTTTTTTAACCATCGCTGGTAATGGTGATTTTTTTATCTTTTTGTATCCACATTCGTTTATTAAATTTGTGGCTCTTTCTTCGTAATCTTTTTTATCCAAAATTACTACTTTATTGCCTTTATCGGCTTTTACATAAACACAATCTTTTTCTTTTAATGTTTTTATTGCATTCTGAATTGTAGTATTTGGTTTTTTATTTTTTTGGAGATTCAAACTTTTAATAATATTTTTCGTTTCCGTACGAATTTCATTTTGCACCATCGATGGTTTAAACTTTAAAATCGTCTCAATGTCAGCAATCAGGTCAGTCAGGTTTGGGTTATTTGGCTTAACAGAGAAATTTAAACCTCTATTCAAAAGTTCTAATTCATTTGTATTAAATTGTTGTTGTGAAAGGTTACATACAACGTCATCGATAACGCTCGCAGTAGAATCCACAGTTACACCTTTTTGTTCCTTAATTAGTTGTTGCAACTTTTTCTGTTGAGTCTTTAATTTTTCATCCTGCCTTGTGGTTTGTTCCACTTCGAACAAAAATTGGATCCAATGGTACATGCTGTCTCTTGCAGAAAAATCATTCGCCATTAGTAAGTGTAATTCGTAAAGTTTAATTTCAATGGAAGACAATTCGGCATACTTTTCTTTCAATTCTAGATTTAGCCAAAGTTGTTCAGCTTTCAATTTCACTTTTTTAGTAACGTTATTTTCTACTGCACATTTGAGTTTTATAAATTTTGGTTTTACTTTGTTTTCCTTGCACCCTTTTAAAAAAATAATGTCGCACTTCAGCTTTTCTACTTTCATTTTCAATCGAGTAAATTTGTTCATATTTGGTTTGGTAGCCATATCAATTTATTTATACACGAACCAGCCGCAAAATCTTTCCTTATTTTGTAAAAATTAAAAAACCTTATTTTGATTTTGCTTATTATTTTAAAAAACTTTTATTTTTATTTATTTATTAAAAACACAATTGGATGCATTTCGACCAGCCTGCTGGTCATCTTCTGCAACACGAATGAAATTGAAATTCAAAAAATAATCATAAACAAAGCATTCTATGCGAAATGTGAAAAAAATTACATATGTCAATAACCTAACATATATGTACATACATTGAGATTGACAACGGGTAAAAACGAATTAGAAAAACAACAACAAGAAACAAATAAGAAAAAGAGTGTTTCAAAAAATATTTTAAATTAGTTAATTTGGAGTGTTTCAAAAAATTTTTTTAAAATATATAAAAAATTTTTTCTAAATTATTTTATACTGCAAAAATTAAATAAATCTGAAATAATATTTCCTTTGTCTAAATTTATAGCATTTCTATCTTTTTGTATGTAAATGCTTTCATATGCATCCAATTTGTTGTAATCATTCACATGTTTTCTTAAAAATACATTTTCTTTAGAAAAGTTCCAATGTGAATTATTAAGAACATGATCCGCAAAGGCTGACTTCTTTGGCTGATTTTTTTCTATGTAGCTGACATGCTCTTTGAAACGTTTTCCAATCCCTCTTCGTGTTTGGCCGTAATACTTTTGTTTGCAGTCTCCACATTCAATTTCATAAATCCCGGCTTTGTCTAAATCGGCGATTTTGTCTTTTGTTGAACTTAAATGTTGCTTAATTTTGTTGTTGTTTTTAAATACCAATGTTCACATTGGAACTTTTCTAAAGAAAATGTATTTTTAAGAAAACATGTGAATGATTACAACAAATTGGATGCATATGAAAGCATTTACATACAAAAAGATAGAAATGCTATAAATTTAGACAAAGGAAATATTATTTCAGATTTATTTAATTTTTGCAGTATAAAATAATTTAGAAAAAATTTTTTATATATTTTAAAAAAATTTTTTGAAACACTCCAAATTAACTAATTTAAAATATTTTTTGAAACACTCTTTTTCTTATTTGTTTCTTGTTGTTGTTTTTCTAATTCGTTTTTACCCGTTGTCAATCTCAATGTATGTACATATATGTTAGGTTATTGACATATGTAATTTTTTTCACATTTCGCATAGAATGCTTTGTTTATGATTATTTTTTGAATTTCAATTTCATTCGTGTTGCAGAAGATGACCAGCAGGCTGGTCGAAATGCATCCAATTGTGTTTTTAATAAATAAATAAAAATAAAAGTTTTTTAAAATAATAAGCAAAATCAAAATAAGGTTTTTTAATTTTTACAAAATAAGGAAAGATTTTGCGGCTGGTTCGTGTATAAATAAATTGATATGGCTACCAAACCAAATATGAACAAATTTACTCGATTGAAAATGAAAGTAGAAAAGCTGAAGTGCGACATTATTTTTTTAAAAGGGTGCAAGGAAAACAAAGTAAAACCAAAATTTATAAAACTCAAATGTGCAGTAGAAAATAACGTTACTAAAAAAGTGAAATTGAAAGCTGAACAACTTTGGCTAAATCTAGAATTGAAAGAAAAGTATGCCGAATTGTCTTCCATTGAAATTAAACTTTACGAATTACACTTACTAATGGCGAATGATTTTTCTGCAAGAGACAGCATGTACCATTGGATCCAATTTTTGTTCGAAGTGGAACAAACCACAAGGCAGGATGAAAAATTAAAGACTCAACAGAAAAAGTTGCAACAACTAATTAAGGAACAAAAAGGTGTAACTGTGGATTCTACTGCGAGCGTTATCGATGACGTTGTATGTAACCTTTCACAACAACAATTTAATACAAATGAATTAGAACTTTTGAATAGAGGTTTAAATTTCTCTGTTAAGCCAAATAACCCAAACCTGACTGACCTGATTGCTGACATTGAGACGATTTTAAAGTTTAAACCATCGATGGTGCAAAATGAAATTCGTACGGAAACGAAAAATATTATTAAAAGTTTGAATCTCCAAAAAAATAAAAAACCAAATACTACAATTCAGAATGCAATAAAAACATTAAAAGAAAAAGATTGTGTTTATGTAAAAGCCGATAAAGGCAATAAAGTAGTAATTTTGGATAAAAAAGATTACGAAGAAAGAGCCACAAATTTAATAAACGAATGTGGATACAAAAAGATAAAAAAATCACCATTACCAGCGATGGTTAAAAAAGCGGACGAGGTTCGTAAAAATATTAGCAGCGTTTTTGGAGAAAGGTTTAAGTGGCGTTTGTTGGTATCCAATCCTCAAGTACCTCGAATATATTTCCTACCGAAAATTCATAAATCTGGCAAAAAGGTCCGACCAATAGTGAGCAATATAAATGCACCAATGGAAAAAATTTCAAAATGGCTAGTGAGTGAACTTAAGAGTGTTCCAAATGTAAAGAGTCTTTCCGTTAAAAATTCATTTGAATTTGTTGAAAAAATTAAAGACATCACAATTCAAAGTGACGAAATCATGGTATCTTTTGATGTAGAATCACTTTTTCCATCAATACCAGTTCCTGAAGCCTTGAATGCTTTAAAAAATCACCTTGTTGTACATGAAGTACCAGCGGAGAGGATTGAAATTTATATGAATATTGGCAAATGTTGTATGGCACAAAATTTTTTTCAATTTCGTGGTGAATTTTTTAAAATAGAAAAAGGGACAAGCATGGGAAACTCTTTATCCCCAGTATTAGCTGAAGTATTTATGGCGGAATTTGAAATAAATTTACAAAAAACAAAAAAACTCCCAAAACTTTGGCTACGCTATGTTGATGATGTTTTTGCAATTGTCAAGAAACAGGAAGTGATCCCTTTGTTGAATATTTTAAATTCTCAATGCGCATCAATTAAGTTCACCATGGAAGAAGAAAGAGAGGGAAGTATTCCATTTTTGGATCTTATGCTAAATAGAGTGAATGGAAAAATCGAAATTGGGATCTACCACAAGGATTCCAGCACAATGAGATATATCCCATCTGATTCCCATACACCAATTCAACATAAATTAGCCGCATTCCATTCAATGGTGCACAGGTTAGTTAAATTACCTTTATCTATAGCAAATTTCAACAAAGAATATGAACATATTAAAACCATTGCCCTAAAAAATGGATATAAAGTAGAATTGGTCGACAAAATAATTAAACAACATTCAAAAAAAGTAATGCGGTCTAAAATGACAACTCTATATACACAAACACAGGCCATAAATAAGGACGATGAGACTAAAAGAGTTGCCTTGCATTTTGTACCAGAAATAACCAACAAATTGAAATCAGTGTTTAAGAAACACAATATGACATTGGTATTTAAAAACAACAACAAAATTAAGCAACATTTAAGTTCAACAAAAGACAAAATCGCCGATTTAGACAAAGCCGGGATTTATGAAATTGAATGTGGAGACTGCAAACAAAAGTATTACGGCCAAACACGAAGAGGGATTGGAAAACGTTTCAAAGAGCATGTCAGCTACATAGAAAAAAATCAGCCAAAGAAGTCAGCCTTTGCGGATCATGTTCTTAATAATTCACATTGGAACTTTTCTAAAGAAAATGTATTTTTAAGAAAACATGTGAATGATTACAACAAATTGGATGCATATGAAAGCATTTACATACAAAAAGATAGAAATGCTATAAATTTAGACAAAGGAAATATTATTTCAGATTTATTTAATTTTTGCAGTATAAAATAATTTAGAAAAAATTTTTTATATATTTTAAAAAAATTTTTTGAAACACTCCAAATTAACTAATTTAAAATATTTTTTGAAACACTCTTTTTCTTATTTGTTTCTTGTTGTTGTTTTTCTAATTCGTTTTTACCCGTTGTCAATCTCAATGTATGTACATATATGTTAGGTTATTGACATATGTAATTTTTTTCACATTTCGCATAGAATGCTTTGTTTATGATTATTTTTTGAATTTCAATTTCATTCGTGTTGCAGAAGATGACCAGCAGGCTGGTCGAAATGCATCCAATTGTGTTTTTAATAAATAAATAAAAATAAAAGTTTTTTAAAATAATAAGCAAAATCAAAATAAGGTTTTTTAATTTTTACAAAATATTGAGGGTAATTCACTAAACGCGAAGAAGCCTCAAAAACTATGTGAACTGAGAACATTTTCGAGCCTCGAAAAAAATTTGTATGAAGAAAAGTTTACGTAACCTCTTGAAAACTTTCGAGGTAAATGTTATGCGAAAGCAGCCTCGAAAAGTCGGAAAGTGTATCAGTGTTGCTGTTTGTCGAAATAATTTGCAGCCAGTTTGAAATTTCTTTAGACGATTTTTAAATATATTAAAAGCGCAATTCATAGAGTTTTTGAGTATTTTCCTATTTGTGGTTTGTTATTTATTAACTTAATTCTACCTATTTCGAGACATCTTTTCTTTTTGAAGTGATAATTTTTTTTTTCATGGCTGCGGCAACACTGCTCAAATTGCCATTTTTCATTCGTTTGCATTACTTAATAGGGGTGTTCACTTAAGCAAGCTCGAAAACTTTCGAGCTTTACATGATTTTCGAGTTTACTCGTTTAGAGGAATACCTTTATTTTTTAATTCAAATATTGCAATAGAATAATTAAACTAGAAACAAAATCAATGAGTGAGGGAGAGGTTTCGTTATTGTAAGCCGTATTTCCAGTTCATAAATACCACTCTTCGAAGTCAAAAATTCTTACAAGTTCATCATACAAAGTTCTTTCGTGGGTCACATATTTTTCAAGGCATAGATTTATCTTGATTAATAACCAAAATGAACTTTAAGCTTTTTACTCTACTCAATAATTTTGAGTTTTGTGATAAAGTATTTTTATGACGAATACTTTTTGTTATGGCAAATTGCATCAATTTACAATCCGATCTCATAAAAGTGAAAGGATTACTCACAATTTTTTTTTTTTTTTTACAAAAAGAAAAAGTCATTTCATTTTATTGCTCTAACTCCATTACTTTAATATTATATTATATAAGTAGTACTCTAAAGGAACTTTGTTAAATAACCTGTAAATCATAGAGTTATTAAGATAGAACCCCTTCCTATAAGATTTTGTATTCACAATAAAACAAGGAATCGAATTATTATTCCATTTATAGTAGCTGTTCAGTTCCGAATTACCCTGTATATAAAATTCACACTTTAAGCTATTCAAGACCATAAAAATTTGAGAAGAAAGTAAATGTACTCGCAGCACCTCATTAAAGACATAACCATAATCTCTCTTAAATCGCGCTTTGATCTAAAATGTTTGTAAAATTCATTATCTGGCGCTAATGTGTTTCCAAAACAAATTGTCAAACTGACCAAATTGTTATTGTACACACCAATGTACTGTTAAATCTCCTCTTTGCTGTTGTTGGTACATATTCGCACTCATATCAGGTTCTTGCCATAAACATCTGAAAGCACGTAACATAAAACGAGAGACGACGCACTAAGAAAACATAAAAAAGTTCGACCGAAAAAACGAAGAAAAAATCTACATACAGATTAACTTTCGCCAGATAACTTGGTGCGCCCAACTTGCTATCACTTTCGACGACTCGACGACTGGCGAGTGGCGTCACCAAATTTAATTCACTTGTGTGAGAACAAGCCCACAACAGCGAACTTGCAAAGTTGACTCCAATTTGGAATGGAAATCGAAAACAAACTCGTTTTCATTTTTGGATAAAATTGAAAACATGCGTACGTACAAGTAACAAGCTTGCAGCAGATTCTCATTACTGAGAAGACGGTAACCTAAATTAAATTGAAATGAACTGAACTGATCAAAATGATTGTGAGAGGTTAAGACTCTGTAACTGAAACTTGTCAGAAGTTACCTGCTATAGAGGCTGCGTGTTTACAATCGGCATTTAAATAAACGGATTTAGAGAGCAGATGAAAATATTATGGTAAACTACCGCTATATTCTAAATAAAGCGTTGCTTAAGTATTAGGCTGTGAAGCTGAACTGTGTACTGTGCTGTGCGCAATGCGAAAATCATTCGCAGGTGTTCTTATTAGCGCAAAAATAATTGAAGCAGTAATGCTGTGCTGTAGGATGCTGTTATTGCAAAAAAAAAAAATTCCAACCGGCTCTAAGGATTTTCAAAATAAAGTCATCTGAAATCTCTGCTTCAGGGCATTGCTTCTTATCTCTCTCTGACCAGACATAAATTGCAATCATTACATTCCCATTCAATTATCTTAATTTTTTCTTCTTTTGTCGAAATCTCGATACCTTTCAATATTATTTGATACATCTCCATGATTTGAGGACTTTATCGGCATTATTCATTCCATTTGATAATTTTGCTAATTTTTAAAACTTTTTGACACTTTCCACTTATATTATCCTTTGATTTCTCTGGGTTTTGAACCCAGAATTGAATTTGAAATTGAATTTATTTTTATTTTTTGCACCGATCTATGAAGCTCGCAAATGTATTTTGTTCCCACTCTCTGTTCTGCACTGCACTTTTGAGATACTGTGCGATATTCTTCAACTTTTCCTTTATTGTTTGACACGTCCCGATGCTCTTCAATACAATTCGATATTTTTGGATTAATACGATACTTTTTGATATATTTCAACATTCGTGATAGTTTTCGACTAATATCGATTTTTTCGATGCTTTTTGATAAGTTCTGACATGAATCGATTTTTTCGATGTATTTCAACTTGCCTTGATTTTTTCGAAAACTTTCGGATTATATAGAATTTTTCCATATGTTTGAATTGTTATTGTTACAGGCTGGTTCCCAGAACTTAATGTTGATTTGTATATATGGGACGTTCCATGCCAACCGGAACAGTGGTCTGCCCAAAATTGAGCACAGCGGAAAAATGTTTTTTAGGTGTCAAAATGTTCGTATGCTCAAAAGCTTTCATATGAGAACGGAAATGGCAACCATAAAACGGCGCCTACATATAGATATCTATGTGTAAATAGGCAGTTGTTAAACAGCCATAATCATAATCGCTTAATTTTTTTATTTTGTAGGAAGGCTGTGAAGAGAGGGAGTGCAGTGTATACTTTTTTTTCAATAGTAGGTGGTGCCATATGAAAACACCCGTTCTCATATGAAAGCTCTTGAGCATACGAACATTTTGACACATTGAAAACGTTTTTCCGCTGCGCTCAATTTTGGGCAGACCACTATCCCGGTTGACATGGAACGTCCCATATGTATTTCATTACTCTAAGACTAGTACTCTTAAAGTATAGTTTCAGAGAAGTCCAAAAATACTATCTATGTATCTATGTCAGGATTGCCAATTCACCGGGATTGATCCGGTCAAGCCCATAAATTTCATGTTAAAGCCGAGGAACGCAAAAATTTCTGAAACTGGACGATTTTTATAACATGAACTTCAAAGTTTTGTTGTTGAACGTGCAAAAAAAAAAGGTCATGAAGTTTTTCCAACATCAAAGTTTTAGTTTCTACCGAATTATATTTTTTTATATTGCAATTAACCATCCAACTTTGACTTTTTACCACTTGCGGAAAAAAATTTGTTGCTTATTTACAACTTGGCAACCCTGATTTTGGCTTAGAGTCAGATAATTTTGAAAAGTCGTAGAAGTTTAAAAAAACGTTGAAAGCAGTCGATACATGTTGAAAAAATAGAGAATTTTTGAAAAATATCGTAATAGACTACAGTGAACCCTGCTTAATAGATCCCCTGTTAATTGAATTCCCCGGATAACTGATCAAAAAAAAAACACAATGAAGATTTCATTTGAAATATACATCTAATTCCCGTGTTAAATGATTCCCGCTTAATTGATTTCCCTACTTTAATAATCAGAAAAAGTATTTCCCAAGTGAAAAATACATTTTTTTAATTATGAAGTAAAATGATTAATGCGATCAATTGTCCGGGATTTTTTAATTGATCAAATTGAGGGGCCCGCTTTATTGATTCTCCGGTTAATAGAGCCAAATTTTTTGCGCCGTTAAAAGATCAACTAAGTGGGGTCTACTGTATAACAATTGAAACTATCGGAAAACATTATAAAAAATACTAAGCTTATCTAAAAATTAATAGTTATCGGAAACCATCACAGAACTCGAAAGCTAATGAATACAGCCAAAAATCATTGAAAAACATTTAAATAATCGAAACTTATCGATTACGTCGATATTTTATCGAAAATTATCGAAACGTACCAAAAAAAAGTCGAACCATATCGAATAACATTGGAAAAATCAAAAATATTTAAATACTATCGAAACACACAGAAGAAATCGAAACTTATGAAAAAATATTAAATGTTTAAACTTATGGAAAAGTAAAAAATGTTGAAACTCATCGAAAATTTGAAAGAATTCTAATGTTCGCAAGCTATCGAAAAAATCAAAGCAAGTCAAAAGTTTTCGAAACATATCGTTAAAAATCAAAAGTTATCAAAATAAAAAGTATGGTAGAAAAAATTAGAATCAAAAATGTCTGTCATTTTGGATCAAAAAGGATAGTCCTAAGGATAGTCAAAAGGATTATCATTATTTTTGAGTTAAAAACATAAAAATCCATAATTTTTGATCGAAAAAAAATAGAAATCTAAGATAAAAATTATTTTCGATCGAAATAAATAAATCCAAAATAACGATTACTTTGGATAGAAAAAAATAAAACTCTATTTATAACGATTATGCAGTGATTTATTCATAGAATCCCAATTTTGCTATTTTAATTTTTTTTTAACAATTCATAAGAACAAAATTTCGAGTAAGAAATTAATTGAAAAGGCAAGAAGTTCGGAAAATAAAGAACAATTTAATGTTAACCCATTAAGGTCTATTGGGTAAATTTTTACCCAAAAGAAGAGTGCATTTAAAAAAATCCTACCGAGCGACAGGTAAGAGGTGTTGTTGTTTTTAAAGCTTTTTTGGGTAGAGGAAGGATTGGTCTTAAATGAATATTTTTATTTTTTTGTACTTCTTTGGTTAACTTGTAATTTTTTTTTTTGAGGTAGAATTTAGGTAACTGAAAATTTTAAAAATTTTTGGAGGAAAATCGATCGAGAAAAAAGATTTAAAAAAAAGCGCCAAGCAAATTCAAATCCTATGCTATAATAAAATAGATTTGATTGAAAGAAAGGTTGAGCGATAATTTTTTTTTTGTTTTTTGTCTCATAGGGGGCTATTGGGTAAAAATTTACCCAAGCCATATCTCCGGTGTGCGGATGAGGAAAGTTTTTTTTTTTTCATCAGCAGCTTCTATTGATACCAAATTTTGTCAAAATTGTATGGCCTCTTCTAGTACCAGTCTATAATGGGTTAATAAACCTTTTTGTATGAATGATTAAAGTCAATGACAATTGTAGCCACTTCGATTAGTTAAGGCACTATATCCATAAAACTTCTGAACAAAAATCAAAATCAAATTTTATGAAAATTTTTAAAAATTTCAAAATTTATCTTGGTAACAAATGCAATGCTATCCAGTGTAATAAATAAATTTGCATTGCAAACAACAAAGACCAAATCGCCCTTTTCTAAAACATTCACAATTACTAAACAATTTAGCAAAATGGATCGATCGGCTGTTGCCCACAGCGGTCACTTTCACGTCGTCGAAGGCATATGCTAATTGGCTTTTAGCCCCAAATTACGCATGAACGATCACTCTGCTCTATATAGAGAGCAGCAGCTGCTTTCTGAACGATCATCCATTAAACAACCAACCGCTTATTGTTAACTAAAAATGATGATCAATTGATTTGGAACTACTTTTGTGGTAAGCATTTGAGATGCCAAAAACCGGCAAGCCCGGGCGTTTCTGCTGACCGTATACGGGTAAAAGAGTGAAAGCGCGCTTGTAAATTTTCTATTGTTGCTGCTGCTGCTTAATTTGTCCGTTGATTACAAAATAAAATGCCCTCTTTTTCGCAGCAACAGCAACAGCCAACAGCATCGGTGACAGCAACAGCTATGGTACCAGCAATAATGGTAGTTAGTAACAACAGAAGACACCATTATTACATGTTTTAGTTAATCATTAAAGCAACAAAGCAAACGCGTTGGTGTTATGGCCAAAAACCAAAACAAACAAGCCGCTAACATCAGTAACCAAAAACAAAAAACTAAAAAGTAGCCGTCAAAACACAAAAAAATTGCACCTTCTTTGTGTGTGAAACTCACATAATTATTTCTGTTTCGTATAAAAATTTGTTATTTTTTTATGATTCGTTGGCGGTCTCAGCTGCTGCTGCTGCTGCTGGAAGACACGCTCAGTCCAGCGTAACTCTTTTACTATTCGCAGCAGAGTGCTAACTGCTTGCAAATTAAAATTGTTGCTTTCACTTACAACAAAATCTTGGGAGTTGCAGAGAAGACGAAAAAACCGTAGCAACCATAACTACAGCAACAAAAAGAAGTAAAAGTGTTGTTATGATCGGCCTTGTCATCGAATATACAGCCGACACCTTCCGTACAATTTGTGATCATAAAAAGATTTACTGCAAATAGAACGCCGTGTGTCAGCTACATAGATATGGAAAATGCTGCAAAATTCATGTAGAGTTTTCGTTGTAGAGTGCTTTATGGGTCTTGACCTTGAACATTTTTTAAGTGCCCTTTGTTTGAAGAAAACATTAAAAAAATAAGCACTTCAATACTCAGTGTATCGTTTCAAAAGTAGTATATGAGTGTCTTCTACAAGTTGAAGAATGTGTCTCTGTCCGTTTAAGCAAAACTACATATGAGCAAATGCGTGACCAATTTTTCTAAAAAAAAAAATATTTTTGTCGCACAGTGTCGTAATTAATTGTTAACGTTTCCAATAGATATAAAGTTGATATATCCGCGTTGACAAGTCTTTCAATTTTGAATGCTTGTAAAATTTTATTTGTTTTAAATTTGAATATTACATATGTACGTAGGACATTGTAAGCGCACATAAAATATCAATTTAACGGCTATTTACTTCGCAATTTTTTACTTTTTTTGAGTAAAAAAAAAATCATTCCTTACAATAAATAAAATGTTATTGCTTTCACAGTTATGTATTTCTGATAGTGTAATTTAATTTAATATAAATTACTATTTAAAATTGATTGAAAAACAATTCAAGAAATAGATCAAATTTAACTACTCAAAAACATATAGTTTCGATACCAATGTGAAAGGTGATTTTTTAACCGTTTGGTTTTTGAAAATTGAAAAAAAAACAGAAAGTTTTCAATAGGGAATGAAATATTTATTTAGGGTAATACATCAATTCCTGCCATTTACTTTCAAAGATTATTTTGTGTAAATATTGCCCGCGGCTATGCCTGCGGTGGTTCATCCGTAAACTCCAATTTTGTCATACTTTTTCCAGCATTTCGGATGGTATCACATTAATGGTTGCTGTAATGTAATTTTACAAGGCTGCAATAGTGGCTGGCTTGTCCCTGTAAACGAGAGACTTCACGTAGCCCCATAAAAAATAGTCTAGTTGGGTCAAATCGCATGATCTTGGACTGCTCCAAAACGTAAGATTAATCGCTCACCAAACTCGCCTCTCAATAGGTCCATGGTATTGCGTACCGTGTGGCATGTGGCATCGTCTTGTTGAAACCACATGTCAACCAAGTCGAATTCTTCCATTTTGGACAAGAAAAAAGTCGGTAATCATCGCACGGTACCTTGCTCCATTGACTGTATATTCCGATTTTCATTATTTTTGAAAAAGTACGGTTCAATGATTTCGGGGGCCATAAGCCCCACCAAACAGTGCATTTTTTAGGGTGCATTGGCCTTTGACTGCTCTTCAAATTCGGCAATTCTGTTTGTTGACGTACTCATTGAGTCAAATCGAGAAATTGGATTTCTCTCATTTCTCACAGAACACGAATTTTGATAATAAAATTCAATGATTTGAGGTGTCAAGAAATTTACACTGCAAAAAACAATTAGCAAAAAAAAAATCACCCTCATATATAGAGAGTCGATTTGGAACGCACTGGAAGCAAGGAATGTCCCTATAAAACTTATTCTCATTATTAAGATAAACTAAAGGCTTAAGTGTCGCATTGTTCTTACAAGAAAACTCTCACCGCCAATCAAACCCAACACGAGAGTCAAGCAGGGGTGCTTGATGTTGTCCCCCTGTTTTTTTTTTTGTTTTTTTAAGACTACATACTAAACTGCACTTTTACTGGGAACCATGGAATGCAAGGGAAATTTTCGGGTCGTCTGTAACATGGGTTTAATTGATGGCCTCAGACCCTAAGCTTAGGGGTACTTTAATACGTATAGCAATGAAAAAAATATTCTTAAATGAGCTGATCTAATGCTACATGCTATGTATCCGTGTAGTTCATTGGTAATGAAATCATGACTTACAACTATCCATAATTTCAATACATGGACGTATAAGTTATCATGAGTATTATCACAAACAAAAATTTAATTAAATTTATTAAAAAATGTTATATGTTTGATCTTATTTCATATGAAAAATGAATCATATTTTTCGTCTAAGAATTGAAAATAAATTTTGGCTAAGCACTTGCAAAAGTCGCACCCTCCACGTGACAGGGAAGGTCAAAAAATATGTGCTGATGAATGGGGACAAAACTTGGGAGGATTTGGTTTATAAGAACTTTTGAACAGCATCCTCAAAGTTGTCGTATTGTTCATGTTTCGACGATTCTTCAGTAAGATATAGCGCTCAGTATGTTTTTACGAGAACACAAAGCTTTTATTTTGGGAGTTAAGTTTTTCGCTTCTCCCGAATCGGAGAGGTTGAGTCTATTTGGTATAATTTCGAAAAATTATATATATAATTAAAAAGTCCCCATTCGAAGCAAAGTATAGTATGTAGTCAAAAGAATTCCCATTTCTAATGAAAAAAGAAGAAAATTTAGAAACGTTTTAGAAACATTTTCCATATGATCCAGATTAAAGAACAATAACTAACTAACATTTTACTTATTTTTGTTGTACAGTATATATGTAAATAAAAGGTCATTTCTCGAAGTAGCTGCATAAACCAAAATAATAGTAAATTACAACATTAAGTAATAGCAATTGAGATTGTAATAGATCAAGATCTTTTAAATACTCGATTCTGTTTATTGCTGTAGGACATTTTAAAATATTTAATTTGCCATCGGCTTTCAAAAAACATTAAACATAAAACATTACTAACATTATTCACATATTCCATACAGATTTTATTAACTTCAAATTATCAATAAGGAATACTGTGACTGTACTTTTTTCTACTATCTCTCTTTTCTTAAGCGGCATTCCCTACTGCTGCAATAAATATGGGCAGAAATCATGCTCCAATTGTTTTACGTTTAATAAATTCCAAAAAACTATACAGTGGTTAATTATTAAAACTGGGCCATTTCAAAAATCGGTCAATTCAACAAATGAGCACAAAATGCACGCAACAAAATTGCAAGACCAGAGTCTTAAATGCGCCGAAATGTATAAAATGTCTAGCTAATAGATACAAGTAGAATGATACTACATCATCATCATCATCATCATCATCGTCATCGTCATCGTCATCGTCATCGTCATCGTTGGAACCTTGGCAACGTACAAGTACAAGTACAAGTACGAGTTAATAAAATGAAATATGATCGTAAAGAATCATTTAACAAAAGTATGCTGCAGTAAGAACAAGAAAAATTAAAACAAAAACAACAACAGCATAATAAACGAAAAAAATTTAAATCAGAATCTAGAGCACACAGATACTGATTTTGCTGTGCGGCAATACTCATGTGTGTGTGTACGTAGCTGAACCGCTTAAAGCCCAATGTGACTAACTTAGATTTGCTTGAAAAAATATTTTTGGCTAATGTGCTCCTGAAAATATGTTTTGGAGCTTAATTTTTTGTTTGATTTATGACCAAAACATAGTTCTATGCATGTTGTCTGCGAATAGTTTCTCATCTTAGTGATGTTACATCTCCTTAATCAGGAAAGGAAGATATATAAGATGTACTTATGTATAAAGAGGATTGCAAAATTCAGGCTAATTTTGTAAAGTGTTATTTTGGAAAAAAAAGACAGCGTGACAGCTGACCATTCAGGGTTAACCAGTGTAAAATATTTTCAAAATAATGAAGTTTGGCAGTTACAGTTCGAAATTTTCGTACAAAATACGATCGGAATAGTGATTGAGCCTTATCAACTCTGAAGAGATTAATTACAAAATTCAAGAAAACTTTTCAGGACGACATTTTGAGAAGCTCTCTGCAGTATATTCTCACGAGAGACTTACATCTTCATGCTAAGAAAGTTCAATTGACTTAAGAACTGAAGCCAACTGACCACGGACAGCGAAGAATATTCGTTGAATGGATTATGGAACAACAACAAGGGATACTGCTTTTTCGATCAAAATCATCTTAAGCGATGACTTCGTATAGCATCAAAATCGTCGCATTTGGTGTTCAGAACATTTACGAGTGATAGATGGGAAACAAATTAATAGATAACGTTCCACTGTTTGGTGAGGATATTGGGCAAGATGCAACATCAGAGCATTCCTCTTGGAAAATGCGGCTCGTCAGGCAATAGCAATTGTGCCTAAATAACAAGATATGGATGTAAAAAGATGGTGCTACATGTCATACAGCACGAGTAAAAATTCAATTACTACATGACTCATTTCCTGGACGCATAATTTCCAGTTTCGGTGATCAGAATTGGTAGCCCAGATCGTACAATCTAATGTGGTTGAATTTTTTTCTTAATGGTTTTTTAAAGAAATTTGCTTTTGAGGCTCAAACCCACTTAAAATGGTTTCTTTGGATATATCAGGTGTCTGTTATTTGCTGAAATCTAATGGCTTTGTGCGATGGTGTATTGACGTGATGCAAAATCCATTTGTTGTTCGTCCACAATTCTGACCGTTTTAGGCAGACATTCTAAGGAAAGCGCTTCAGACCGCCTAAATAATACTCGTTATTTGCCTTTCTGAAACAAGTTCAGAGTGCACAACACCGCGGTAATCAAACAAAAGTCGAACTGTGCTCATCAAGCATTATTTTTTGCGCAAAAAAACCATCAGCCAAACCAAGGAAAGGCTTGATAAATACTATGGGGACTTCTGCACCATCGATTGGAATGATTCACAAGTGGTTTACTGAGTTCCGAAGCGGTCGTACAACCAGAAGTGACGTCGAACGTTCTGGACGCTCAAATGAGGTCAGCACATCAGAAATGGTCACTAAAATTCACAATATCGTGTTGGCCGATCGCCAACATCTCAGATGAACGGGTGTGGAACATTTTGCGAAATCATTTGGATATGAGAAAAATATCCGCAAGATGGGTGCCACCGCGTCGACCATAAACGCGATCGTGTGACCAATTCAAAGGCGTGACAAAATTCCATGAATTGAAGTAGGAATTGCTTTCTCATCTATCATATTCTCCAGATTTGGCCACTAGCGACTATTTTTTGTTTCCAAAACTAAAGAAATGGCTCGGCGGAAAGATATTCACCACCAGAGAGGATCTTCCGAAAACGTATTTTTCGGATGGGATCAAAAATTGGAGAAACATTGGACGAAGTGCATCAACCTAAAAGGAGACTATATTGAGAAATAAAACGTTTTCATTCCTTGTGTAATTTTTCACAGAATTATCAAACGACCCTCGCATATATGGGTATATTATTTTTCTTATTATTCTGATTGCCGAGTTAATCACTTTGGTTTCAGCACAATTCCTAGATGATTGGTATATATTAGACTGTACGTTGTATTCTTAGTGCCTTTAAAAGTGGAGCTTGCAACTTTAATGGTTTTGTTTCAAAAATAATAAAAGTTTCGTCTTAAACAAAGTTTTTATTTTAGCCCAGTATAACATGTCACCGTTAGTGTTTCACCGAGGCCGAGGCGAGGCGAGGTTCTAGTTGATCTCGGTCTCGCCTCGTTTTATAAATTTAAGTCTCGCTTCGCCTCGGCCTCGGACGAGATCTTGCCATCACATGCCTCGCCTCGCCTCGCTTCGCCTCGTTCTCGGCCGAGGCACCTCGGTAAAAAAGCGAGGTTTTTATTAAAATAAATAAAAAATTATATATGTATCAGGGCTGATAGGCTGATCAAGCCTCAAGAAATAAAATAAAATATCTGTTTTTATTTTTGGTGAATTGGATGAGATATGATGAATTTAATTCTTTTCTTATATGGGAAGGAGAGGCATTGCCTATTTTTCCAAACCAAACTAAGCTATGAACCTTTTACAAACTATAAGAAAGATATGTACCAAATCTTATTTATCTACGTCAAATAGATATTGAGATATGATAAAGTTAATTTTTTTCTTATATTGAAGGCATGGTACCGCCCATTTTATTAATTGAATCTTAGTTATGCCTCTACCTTTTATAAATATACCAAGTTTTATTAATCTGCATCAAGTAGTTGATAATAAAGAGTTTTTCAATAAGAGCGCTACAAAAGTTTTTTTTAATAAAACAAAAACGGTTTGGGATATCAATGAAATTCTTTATTCTCGTAAAAGAATATTTGATGCCATTATCATCAATTATCGTCAATTTGATCTTGTAAGGATGTACGCTAAGGTCTTTTCTCAAAATTCGCCACAACGACGTCACGACGCCCAATGCTTGAGAACGACGTGTGAGAGACTGATTTGGGTCTTCCTCTATTGATGCGCTAGCGGCAGCAATATTCTCGACACTACGGGCACTTCTTTGTCTCACTGGCACGGGAACAATTTGTACTGTGCCTGTGGATTCAAATTTTTCCACTAGACACTCAGATGTTGATCTGACAGGACGATTATGACGACCATAAATTGGACGTAGCGCTCTAAAAGTTGAGGCCACTGACTACGAATTTCGGTAGTAAATTTTAATAATTTCGACTCGTTGTTGGATCGTATATCTTTTCATGATGAAATGGCAAACCGTATTGAAGAGAAATGTCAAAAGAACGGGAAAAAATATGGCGTTGTTTGCTGTCCCTATTGGTCTACTTTTGTAGCGTCCCTATTGAAAAACCCTTCATATGATGAATTCTGCTTTTCTCTTATGTGGGGGTGGCATCACCCATTTATCGTAAACTATGTTACGGAGCATCCCAAATCATAAGAAACATATATGTATGTCAAATCTTTCGTCGGTCGGTTGAACGGTTTAGGAGTCCATTAGCAACGAACATACATATATTGATCTTTATTTATATACAAGCATTACCCTGTGCGTTTCGCTTCACCTTACCGGTTCTTAGAAAGACTATTAGAATAAATCAATTTCAATGCAGTGTTGTCAATCATGCAGTTTTGCTTATAGCCTTACATAGCCTTACATGCTTCCCTAACTGATCAATCGAGGCAAAGTCACATAGAAGCTGATGCGATCCAAGCACTTCTGTGCATTAGCGCCTGGACCAAATCTGAACTCGTAAGAAGCACATGCGGGTTAAAAATAAAACAAAGTAGTTAATTCAAAATAAAATACTAAAATATTAGTTAAATATAGATTTTAATATAAAAATTACATTCATATTTTGAATCTGCATATGGGTCTTACGAGTTCAGATTTGGTCAAAACGCGCCTCGCTCTTGGTTTCGAAAACGAGGCTATGACGAGGCGAGGCCGAGGCGAGGTGCCGTGTGATCTCGCCTCGCCTCGGTCAAGCGAGGAAAATTTATTGTTCCATCTCGCCTCGTTCTCGCCTCGGTCTCGCCTCGTTCTCGTAGTCAAAAACGAGGCTGCCTCGTAGCCTCGGTGAAACACTAGTCACCGTGCACTTAAGGTTTTTTAAAAATTATTTTTACTCAAAATCTGGAAAATGTAAGACATACACTGAAACAAATTTCCTTTAACGATTTTAACACTTTGAATATTTTTTCCAGTGTATCATAGTTTTTCCTTAATATAAAATAGTTTTACCAATTGGCGTAAAAATATATATCGTATAATATAACAAACGTTAAGTGCTCATTGGTACAATGCAACAACTGTGGCAAAATAATGTTTGTTTTTTAAATCCTATAAAGGATTTTTCATTATTTCTCAAACTTCTTTATCGAGGTGCTCGGCACATTAAAATTAATTAAATTTTTAGTCTCAATAAATTTTTCATTTAACCACAGCATACCGTGACAAGCTACACTGGGCGAGTGTAATAATTTTTGTTCCTTTAATTTTAACAAAAAATTTTTAATACCGCAAGAATCTCAGTTAGAATAACGTACAGTCTGTTATACTCGTATATGGTGTATGTGAACTCGGCCGACATTGATTGAGTTAATTGACTTTATGCGAGTACCTGACCGCTTGCGCAACACTGGAATCATTAGGGGAATACACAATATAACATTTTTTTTTTTCCACATTACTGTTATTGATACAACCAACATCGTCGTCCATCCAAAGTGAATAGTGCGTGTGTGTAAAAGTGTTTTTCTTGATTTCCCTTTTCAATTTACTGTTCAAGAAACGGAAGCACAAAAGATTCATCTTTTTTTAACGGATTTTATTTATATTGCAGCTAGAGGTATTTGATTGATTACAGTTTGAATAGTGGATTCCGGAACATTGAATCAATGAACAACAATGAACAGCAGAACAACAAGAATTCAATTGCAGATAGAAGAACGGCTTCAAAATGTTTTCCATTCTTAATTAATCTTCATCGTTAAGTTTTCATGGGTGTGAAAAAATATTGTTCATTTCCTTTCACAAGGATTAGAAAGAAAAATAAAAAAACAAAAATTTCATATTGTTTACTTCCTATTGTGAATAAAACATTGTTTGACCGTGAGTAAAAGGAAGACTTTATATATACCAATAGAAATTAGTTAGCATGACAAAATATTTTGGTCTATAATCCGAAAGGATCATATATATTCTCGAAAATAAAGCTCAACATTGGATGATGTTGGAAGATTTTCTTGAATATTCAACAGGATGGAACTACATTGCATACTGCAAGATGACTTTGTTTCGGGACATTTACGACGAGTGCTATATTTTCCGCAGTATTTTCTTTCGGCCTATAATTGTTATGTACAAAATCAAAAATATTAAGTATTTTCAGGACCAAAGATAGCAATATTACTTAAGAGGAGACCCTGAATTATGAGGTCCGAAAAATGTATTTTTTTTTTTGTTTGCATAAAGTAACAGAGACCAATTCAAAGGACCGATTTATTGTTTTTTTTCAAGCAGAATATAATTTTATCCCGCGCAAACTTTACTGCTTTTGATGCAGTTAAAAGAAAAACGAAATCGATACGAAAAAACAAATAGCAAAACAACTGCAGATTTCTCTGATAACTAATTTTTAAAATGCGCCTCTATTATTTTATGCATTCAGCAGCTCTTGGACAAATTAAAATTAAATGCTAAGCACCAGCAGTCAACAACAAAAGTTGTAGCATTTAACAACTTGTGAGATACATTCAGTGGTACACAAAAAAAAAAAAAAAAAAAGCGCAAAAATAATAACAAGTGTTGGTGTATGAAAAGCGAGCGGAAAATGAGTATCCGCACCTTCACTCACCATCATCACTGCAAACACTGCTGCGAAAGTTGTAATGCACAGTGGAAATTCGTAATTTGGATAGAGTACCAGCAATGAGATTATACTGCACAAGAATATCAAAATATAGGAGGGAATTTTTTAGAAAGGGTGCATTAGAATTTCAGTTTTAGAAAATATTTTTCTAAAAAAAAATTTAATCTACGCATAAGTGGGAATAATTGGACTTGAAAGATAGCTCAGATAAGCTATTACCAGAGATAACTCGAACTCTCAAGAATTCTTTAGCCGATAAGATTAGCGGCATAATTTTCAATTTGCGGCTTATTTTTTGAGTTATTGAGCAAGCACTTGGTTTCGGCAGGTGCCCATTTTTAATACCTACAACACTTACATTTCCGAGTGAAACATAATTTACCTTTGCGCAGATATGACACTTTAAAGTGTCACTGGCTACATCATTTTGAAAAGAATAATTCAAAAAAAATAAAAATTATTTTCGAATTTCGAATAAAATAACAAAAAACATTATTTAGTTACCCGAGTTCTTTGACATTTTTCATATATAGAGTAACTTCGGGTATTGTGATATGGGTATTTTTGTATCTTAAATTACACGTAACTTTTATAGCATAGCTTCTATTTCTTTATGTATAATGGTTTGCTGGTGCATTGTGTAGTATATTACAAATTCGAAACTCTATAGAGTATGCCAATCTGAAGCAATTACAACGAGATGGAAAAAAGCCAAGTGACACCTCTAAATTAAATTGGCGGGTAATATGATATATAGCGTTTGGATAATGTGATATACCATCATGAAAAGTGTAACAAGTATAAAATAGTAGAAACTGTTAATACAATAACAGAATATAAATAGAATTTCCATAAAAAATGAAACTAGATTTAAACTGAATCAATATGCGAAAATCGGAACATATTAAAGTCAGATAGATGACTCACGTACAAAAATTGCTTGTCGTCTTGTAAGGAAATCATTGTGAGCCCAAATTAAATCGCATTACGGGCATTGAACTCAGGTCTGAATCTTTGTATCCCTATGGAAGAATTTGTTGCAAAAAACACAGGTAATGTCCTTGCTGGGTGGAGCAAATTGGACTATATCACATTATCCGAATTTCAGTTTTAATATACTCGGGTTATTTTTATTAAAACACATTTCAGCAAATAAAGAACTCACATTATTTATGACAAAGTATATCCACCCACTAACAAATTTTAGTACTTCGGCTATAATCTTTACTTTATTTTGGGCTTAATTCACACATGAAATGCACACAATTAAAGTCTCGACTTGTTGCTAAATCAATTTCCCCGCACTGAGACCAAAAACTGTGAATGCGAACGCACTAAACCTTGCAGCACGTATTTTTTTCCGTTACTACTATGTTAACAAAAAAATTTTTGTCGAGAGTGGTTTATTTAAGGAAGTAAGATGGCATATCACATTACCTGACCATATCATAATACCCGAAGTTACTCTAATGCATAAATATTGGAATTGGTTTTTGGACGTAATCAAAGGCATATATTGGATCCACCTTTAATAAAAAAAAAACTTAATTCCACCGATCCATTGAAGTGGGTCGAAAATAGGTTTTTAGGTTCATCCGACTCCGCCAGGAATATATTTAAAAAAAAAAATTGTTCTCTTCGAGTTCCAAAGGGAGCAGTAATTGGTGCAGTAAAATTTTTTAAAAAAATTGGAAAGCCAGAGACAATATTTAGAAGATCTGCAAAGCCTATCGAAGTCATCCATACAATAGTTTCAAAATGAAAAACAGTCTGAAACGCTAAAAGATGCTAGAAGATTCGATATACGATTATCTTCCAGAAGCATTGAATATATGGAGTCGTAAGAATGAGCTTAGCAGAGAATATGACTATGAATATGAGAATTCGTTAAAAAAATCGTTTTTTTTGGCATAAAAATTATGCCAAAATCTTAAAAATCGTCAAAAAAAAAACGCTCGTCAATACCTTGAAAAACTCATAAGCTAACCAAATTGTTTTGATTTTTTGATTGCAGATGATAAGGTGATGAGTTATGTTGTCCACCGCAAACCACCTTTTTTTTAGGCGTCCACGGAAATCTGCTGCCAATGGCTTATTTTGCAATATTTTTTAATGAAATTTTCACAGAATACTCTTTAAATATTGTTCTTTAAATAAATAAATTTACTTTTACCATATCACTAAAAATCATTTTTAAACTTATGCCTAAAATGTAGCGCTCAAACCCTACCCGCTCCTTAAGGTGACAGGACTCAAGAAACTTCCATTGAGTTTTGTTCACCTGTATCCAAGATTCAAAAAAATATTTTTTTTTTTAGGATTTTTTTGAACTCAGAAAATGACTGATTCTAACTATCAAAAACAATAAGAATTTTATAGATTTTCCGTTGATTGAAAAGTCAATAATCCTTTCGGAAGTTTAAGCAAAATAAAAATACTTTACTGATCTCAATGTGATCAGATCTCATTATTCCTAAATTAATAAAAAAATTTAAATTTTCTTCCCAAAGTGAAATTTACTTAACTTCCACTGTGCAGCTTTATGATACGGGTAGGAAAACAAATTTGATGCAATGAATTTGGGTCCAATGTACAAACGAGTAAGTGGCTCAAACAAGACGCCAAATAAATGCAACAAAAGCGATTGTTGTATGCGCGCGCGTCAATTGATACCGGTTTTCAATTAAATCAAAACTGGGTGATTTTCAATTTAGATTTTTCTTCATGAAAAGCACCAGCTGCTAACACGCATATCGCATTTGCAGCTGAAAACAGATACAACGACAAAATTATGATAAGTATCCTCATGCGACTGTAGCGCACATTTTTCCAAATAATTCTAGAGCTAATCCCACTTAAGTCATCTTAAGAGATACAAATACTAAGCTTAGCATCTGCATAGTATCCATTTTAATATCTCCATCACTTACCGTTTTGGATATGGTATCCGTCTGTACTTGAAGGCATTTTCAACATCGCGCATTTTCATTCTGAATGCTGGTTTGTCGGTCGTTTGACTCATTTACAAGCAAATAAAATAATTTAAGTACCAAAAGTACTCGTTACGAATATCTCACGTAACGTAAGGTATATCTCACAAGCAGTATCTGTTTAAATCTAACGCGCGGCAACCGACTGCAATTGGTCAGTTTGTGTATTTGTTGTTAACAATCTGTTCTATTTTTAACTGTTCTACTTAAAATTTTTCTTTTTTTTTTTACGATTCACTGACCGACTGTCTAACTTCACTGAGCTGGATGGATGGTCAGTTGGTTTTTAGTGTGTAGATTGGAAATTTCTTATGAACAAAAATTCACGATGGTTCGGTTCACTTGAAATTTAGAACTATTTTTTTTTTTAATATTTTTTTTAAATTTTATAACTGTGGTGCACACTTTGGAAAACCGAAAAAGAAAAAGACTGTCTTCGCCTGCTGCAAGCAGAAGAAGCCAATGAAAGTAGGAGAGCAACACGTCTTCAGCGCTTGATGAACGCGTCTTAACTGAATGTTCCTGTAAGTCTTTGACCGCCTTTTTGGCCAACTACTCTACTCTATACACCGACTTGTTGTCGTCAAGTATAGTCTGTTGTCTTCTGTTGTCTATCGGTTAGAGCTGAAATTTTAACTTTAAGCCAACACAGCTGTGCACATGTTGCAGTTGTACAATGGGATGGGATGCGATTAAAATTTGTCAGAAACTTAGAAAGAAGTAGAGCAATAGCGCGTGCTTGTCGAATTTATAAATTTTTCGATAATGATGCAATTATTTTATGATAAGTTTGATAAATATTTAAAACCATATTTAATGGTTATTTTAATATAAATGGAAAATAAATCTTTATGCAACAAAAATACAAAATTTTATAAGTTTAAGGAAAAATAAATAAAATTAATGAAAAAGTTAACTTCAATTTACACTTAAGCTATGCCTTTCCTTAAACAAGTAAATTGATCTCCTTAGTATAAGCGAATATTACTCATTTAAAATTAAGAGAAGTTTCTTCAATAAATGACAATATGTGCCATAGCTGAAAGAATGAATTTACTTCATTTGAAGAAAAATGTAATTTGTTTAATTTTGTCGAAATCTGGTTGGTTTTCAGACAGAAATTTTCTGAAATCGAAATATTTGATGTCTTTAATAAAAAAATATTTGGATCAGGTGACAGATGCTTAAATCTTAGAAGGAATAATTTCAAACCGAATTTTTGCTTCGAGAAAGACTCACATTGAGGAATGTCAGCGTCACCCCCAAAAGCAAAATTTATTAGAATAACGAATACATTTTTTTTGTACAATGAATAAAAGTTTAATCTTTAATTTTTCGAAAATATTTTGTAAGTCCAAAAAGACCCCTAAGAGCATTTTTTGAGTTCATTTTGGGAAAAAAATTTCAGTAGGATAGGCAGTGTGACCGAAAATGACCCGGCCAAGCCCGCAATATCATGTCAAAGCCGGGGGTCTAGTAGGAATTCAGAAATTTCAGAAATGGCCATGAATTCTACGATTTTTGTGTGATGGACTTATGTATGAGCTTTTTTTTTTTTTAAAAAAGACCAACTTTTTTTTACCATTTGAGGGTAAAATTTTTTTTTTTTTGAGAAGACCGGGAATTGCTTCTCTCAACTTGGCAATTCTGGAGATGTAAAAATGTCGAAAATTTTGATTTTTGAAGAAGGGGCTGTTTTGTTCTCTTATAAAAGAAAACTTGATTCCACCAATCAATGGTCTAAAACAGCGGTGGGCACAAAAATCTAACAAAAGAGCAAAGCAACAACATCAAGCAATAACAAACGAAATTTTAAAGTTTTTTTACTTTCATTTCCAAAATTGCCATTAGCACAAAAAAAACCAAATTACACTACAAACAAAAACAATTGCTACATTCGTCAAGACACAATGCGGCGCCGTCATTTATGCCTTTGTGTTTTGTTTTTGTTTTCATTTGAATTCAAGTCAACGCTGTGCCTCGATAGCGTTGAATTCTGCGAATTTTTTTTTTGCTTGCTTGTGCGTCGAATAACGGTTAGAGCAATGTGAGCAAATAGAGCCACTAAGTGCCCTTCACTGGTCTAAAATGAACTTTGTATGCACTGTGCTGACACCATTTCTGGTTGAGCGACAAAAAAGTTGGAAACAAAAAATAAATCCTTTCTTTAAATGGGGCCAAAACGATCCCTTAGAAGGGTACACTCTGTTTTTTTTCAAAATACATTTTCGAGCTTATTCCAATAATTGATGTTATACAATGTTGTTCCAAAAATGCGGACAAAACTGTCACTTGGAAAACCTGCTCTGTTCAAAATTCATGTTCGAGCTTCTCCCTTCACTTTGTGGACTAAATTTGTTTCCAGTATCAAAGAAAAACGTTTATTTTTATAAAATTTTGTAAATCAAATTTTGTAAATCGATATGTTTTAAGAGTTTTTATGAGAAAAATTAATATTTACTTATGTGCTTTTAAGCAAATAAACACTTCAAAAATAAGGAAAAATTGTTTAGAAGAATTTTCTGTATAAAAGAAATCAGTTATTAGGCATTATCTCCCATGGAAAATTCGTCAAGTTTAATATCCTCTTAAAGGAAAATGCTGTAGGTGGTTTTTCTTTTAAAAATTGTTGAGCCATTTCCACTTAAAAAAAATATACCCAATAATCAAAATAAAATAAAATAAAATAAAATAAAATAAAATAAAATAAAATAAAATAAAATAAAAAAAAAAATAAAACAAAATAAAACAAAATAAAATAAAATAAAATAAAATAAAATAAAATAAAATAAAATAAAATAAAATAAAATAAAATAAAATAAAATAAAATAAAGTAAAATAAAATAAAATAAAATAAAATAAAATAAAATAAAGTAAAATAAAATAAAATAAAATAAAATAAAATAAAATAAAATAAAATAAAATAAGATAAAATAAACTAAATTAAAATAAAATAAAATAAAATAAAATAAAATAAAATAAAATAAAATAAAATAAAATAAAATAAAATAAAATAAAGTATAATAAGATAAAATAAAATCAAATAAAATAAAGTATAATAAAATAAAATAAAATAAAATAAAATAAAATAAAATAAAATAAAATAAAATAAAATAAAATAAAATAAAATAAAATAAAATAAAATAAAATAAAATAAAATAAAATAAAATAAAATAAAATAAAATAAAATAAAATAAAATAAAATAAAATAAAATAAAATAAAATAAAATAAAATAAAATAAAATAAAATAAAATAAAATAAAATAAAATAAAATAAAATAAAATAAAATAAAATAAAATAAAATAAAATAAAATAAGATAAAATAAAATAAAATAAAATGAAATAAAATAAAATAAAATAAACTAAATTAGAACAAAATAAAATAAAATAAAATAAAAAACCAAAAAAGTTTTCCTCAATCCTCAATTTTTCTACAAATTTTTTTCTAAAAACAATTTGCCGTAATTTTAGTGAAGTTTCTTCAACATTTGCCCCACTGCAAAAGTTGACTTTCTTTCGTACGTTCGAGGTTCGAACATTTTACCGCGCTCTTTCAAGCCGTTAGTTGTTGTGGTTGCTTTTATTTTTACTGACGCACTTTTTCTTTGATTTACCTCTTTCGTTTACTCAGCTGTTGCTAACCAACCATCAACATCGTTTGAGCCAACTGACGTGTCTTGTTGGCTTAAAGAACCAAGCTAAGCAAAGAAATCAGCTTCACACTGTCAACGACAAACTCGTGTTGGAACTCTTAACTGCGTAAAGTTGAAATTTGGTTCATTACTCTCTTTTTGTAGTTTTCTTCTGAGAGAGTACCACGTACTACTTGCAAAAGATCAGATCGACCACACGACGGCGAAAGGAGTTCGCCGTTTTTATTATATGTATGCAGTTGGGATATATGATGAAGAAGCGTTTTGCCATTAAAGTGAGAGGCATCTGAATTAATCTTCCAATTTTAATATTATTTTTTGTATCTTCGTTTTCATTTTGCCTCTCTAATTTTTATTTTATAACACCGTTAAATTGAGTTTCATTTTCGATCAGTCAGTTACACAGACACTTATTCAACCAAAGCACTTCCTGATTTTCTCACAAGTCCGAATTCATTAGCTTAGTTGCTGATTTCGTAAATGCTTATGGCCTACTCTGGTGTAACCCAATAAACTTGTTATTTGCTAACGGCAATGTAGATTTGTGCAAGGAGTTAATGCGCAAAAATATGCTGAAGATCCAACTTGTACCAAATGACGAAAATCAGGTTGAAGACAACATATCTCGGTGAAGGCGTTTTTAATCTGTTTGTTTAAAGATAAAACGCTCATTGAAATAAATTGGATTTTTAAGTAAAAGTAAAAGGTTTGGTTATTTAACATCGCTACATTTTAGTATGTCGTTTATTGACCATATCATCTCATGTAAATTTTATATTGCCAACCATTGAAGCAACAGGTGGGCATTGCACACAGAATACATGAGGACTGGTTGGTGCGTTTATGTATTATTGATTTTTCAATCATGCATCGACAAATGATGTTCAATGAATTCTTTTAGCTTTTAAATGATGCCAAATACTTTGGGATAATCACAGACAGTAAGCAAAGATCACAGATCAAATATTAAAACTGGCTATCGTTTGATAAGGCGCGTGTGACACACAACATGCTTTGTATATTTCAACATACTTTTGTTCAATTTAGCTCTAAATTAATTGGTTTTACATCATCACGAACCATTTTGGTTTTTAGTTTTATAGTTAGAACATAGATGAGCAAAATGTTGCAAGCAGGAGCTACTTACAACAAAAACAACAATTTAAACAGCTTTCGAAAATCTCACCATAAATTCGATCTCAAAAGAAAAATGAAGAAATTCTGAAATAAACCAAAAGCCAATTCCAAGAATCAAGCAAGATCAACATGAGTGTAGAAAAAAAAGGACACTGATCAAACGAAACGAGAGAAGCTATCCTCAATGTGCGCATTGTTTTCGCTAGACTCGTTTTTATGTTTTGTTTTTTTTTTTTCTGAATGATACAACAATAATAATAATGCAAATCCCGATCCATAGACGCAATTTCTAACCCCAATAAAATTAGCTTTTACCCAAAAACCATCAAGCATTTACTAATGGATCTCTCCCTTAAGATAATAATTATATGGATTCCTGGTCGTTTCCATATACCAGATAATGAATTCGCTGACCAAGCCGCAAAATTAGCATCTTCACTACTGACTTCAATTAATAACGTTGCTAACAATATCCAAAAATATACAAAATCAACAATACAAAAACGACAGGCTTTAGTATGGCCTCTCACATCTAAATCGTAGCAGGGCATAAACCAATCAAAATCATCCATAAACTTTTTGTTAAAGTTTCATCATCGTGAACTAAGTCGAAAAGATTTAGTGAAAAGTTTGGGCTGTCATTTGATCCACTTACATTATATTGATAAAAATTTCACCTCCTGCTTTCATTACTGTAACTTATCTACACAAATTTCTATTAAACACAAACTACTATCTGAATGTCCTTTTTTTGATACCAATAGAAAGACTATTTTTACCAATAATAATCCTTTATCATATCCAAACCTTCGATTCAATCTATCCAAAAGTTTAGATCACTTCTTAAATCTTGTAACATATATCATTTAATCTAATGTTTATTGAATCAACTTTGTTAATATCTGCAAGCATGTACCATCATATCATTATATTTTACATCTGAATTTAATTGTTTAACGATCTGTAAGTATTTATGTAGTTATTAAATCAGCAAACGGCCTTCGGTGCCATTTGTAATAGCTTATAATTTCTTTTACAATTGTAAGTTAATTAACGAATAGTAATAAAAAATTGAATAACATCAAAAAGTATTGAATTTTTTCGTAAGACATTGAAAAAGCCGTTAAACACTTAAAAGCATCGCATCACATACCGAAAAACTTCGAAGAAGTTGGCAAAGTAATTTCGTTTTGGTATCAAGAAACATCGATAAATTCAAAATGTATTGAAAAAGGTTGAAAAATTCCATGAGTATCAATTAAAACTAAATAAGACGATACCCAGCCAGCACTTTATAAAATTTTCGATCACATTCGAGTCTTTTTCGAGTCCTCTGTATGATTAAAATGATCATAAATGCGCTCATTTTCTGATCATAAATGATACTTTTGTCGGGAGAAAATTATACCTTATCCGCGACTCTTCTTGAAGAGTCGTTTATGACCCGTTTTTCTGATCACTTTCGAGTTATATTTTTAATCATTTGCGAGTCTTTTTTGAGTCATATAAGTATCTTATCATTTGCGAGTCATATGACTTAAATTTTTTCGCATTCACGTTCCTTCGCGTGTCCTTTCCGTGCTTTTCATCACCATCAGCCCTATATGCATAATTAAGTAAAGTTATTATGAACTACAAAACAGAACACAATTCAAAATAAATTTTCAAGCATAAGTTCAAAAGTCATATTTGAATCATTACATAGATCAAAAAGTGATAATAATGTTACTGTTTTCCTGTGCAATCAGTTTTAGATCATTGGGTGGATCGGAATGTGATTTTTGAAATTTTTTTCTATTTTTTTTTTCTCAGTCATTACTTGTAATCACTTTTTAGTCATAAATAGTAGTCAAAAATGACTCGTATAGGTTTGAAAAAAATTATCATCTAAATGCTAGGTGGGTATAATTCTATAACCTAAACTTGCCATGTGTAGGTAAGCACAAAAAACGTCGATCCAAGTACAGAATTATATCAAAAAGTATCCAAGAAGTCGAAATGTATAAAATAAATAGTTAGAATAGATAGAATATCAAAAACCTTGAAACGGTCAGTTAGGCTCAAAGTGTAGCCCAAAATAGTCAAAAGTATAGAAAAAAAAATTTAAAATTATCAACAAAAAAAGTTGTAAAATGAATGACATTTTCTGGAAATGAAGTTTTAGAGATGCTTAATAAGTCACAAGAAGAGTGTTTTTCAAAGTGTGACTCGCAATGCCACATGGGTAAAGTAAATTAAAATGCAATAAATTTCAATACAGAGTAAGTATTTTATTGTTAACTATTTGAATGAAAATTGGTAAAATTATTATAAAAACTTTTAAGACTAAATTTAATAGTGAGTGTTTCCAATATAATTTCGATTTTTGGATATAGTCAGTGTTAAGCAGTTCGAACACATATTTGAAAGTACCTTCAAAAATGAGACCGATTAGGATAAATATTTCAATACCTTAACAGACTTCCATTTTCAATGGAAGCATTAGAATTCCAAAGGTATAGTTTTGGAAATGAGTTAAATAGCTTTCTTTATAAATTATTTGAGTAACCACTGTGTCGTTCTCTATATTAAAGCCGGACATACTGTCGAGATTAAAAATTCACTTAAATTAATGAGAAAAAGTCAGTAAGAAAATATTTGGTGAGCCAAGCAAGCACTGAAGAAACCTTGTGATAGTTTGTAAAATTTAAAAATACGTTGAAGAAGCTATTGAAGGAAATGTTACGAAACTCGATATAACATTTTTCTTTACACAATTAAGCATTAGAAAAATCATGCGACTTTAACCCAGTTGGGAGGGGAAGAAGCTGGATGAAGCTGGTAAAAAAGAGAGCTTTCATATTTAATGTGGTCGTTTTGCAAATCGCAAATGAAGACGCGTTTGTTCTTTGCCAAGGAACATCGAAGAAAGAATATTCAGTTTTGAAAAAATATACTATGGACTGATAAGACAAATATAAATCGATTGGGTCCAGAGGGAAAAACATTTGGTAGTCGGCCGAAAATCAAACTCTGGGGTACACTAGGAAAACAGTAAATCATGCTGCAGGTAGAATTATGATTTGGGGTACATTTTAGTAGCACGGCGTTGAACCAATTGAATTAATAAAAGAAAAAATGGACCGATTTAGGCATTTAAATAAATTAACCAATGTGATGGAGCCATTCGTTTTTGAGTTGAGCCAATAAAATTAATCTTTATGCGTGATAATGACCCGAATTATATGACCATAAGGATCTTTGCTTCAACGAGAGAAAATAAGCGTTTTGGATTTGCCAGTTCAAAGAAATTTCACAAAGAAAATTTGTGGGGTGATGTAAAGGTAAAACTTTCAAATAAGTATATCAAAAACTTTGACGAATTGTGGACTGCAGCTTGGTATTCATTCCTAAAAAGTGGTGTCAAAGGCTTGTGGAGAGCTAGAGCCGCAGATGCGAAGCGGTTATACAAAATATAAAGTATCCTTAATCATTTACATGCAATTTTGTTCAATCTTTAAATTAAAAATCAAAAAAATTCCAAATTTTAGTATTTGTGCTATTTATATAAACAACTCATTACGGCCTTGTGAGCCATTTTTTTTTTTAAATGATTCAAAGATTTTAAATTTTAATTTCAACTTTTTTTTGTTAACTGAATTGGTAAAATTATAAATAAATAAAATAAAGTTCTGAAAAAAAAAAGTTCCTTTCATTAATATTGAAATTAAGATATAATGTGCTATTTATTTGAGCATGGATGTAAATTTATAACAGTTTTATGTATTTCTGTACTTTTTGAAAAACTTTTGATCTTTCTTACTGTTAAAATATCAAAATTATCAAATATTAGAGAATAGTTTTTGAAGAAAAAGTAAGATTAGTATATGGGGGCTTAAAAACTAACCTCTTTTCCTACTCCGTCCAGATAACTGCGTTTGTGCTAAATTTTTGTTAGTAGCTTTTAAACGTAAACTATATGGATAGCTTGTTTTTTTGGGATATGAAAAATATATATTTTTTAATGGATAATAAAAGAATTAGTTCACAATTCAGTTAAGTAAATACGACTTAGTAAACAAAATTGCTAGGGCAAATAAATAAGTTTGAAAAAAATTTGAAAAAAAAAAAAATAAATAAACTATAATGTCCCGAAATAAAACAGAAAATTATTAATTAGGTACGACGGAAAAAAAACTACGTAGATCTTTTTTCAAACGGACTTCATCGCATGAGACTGTGTGCACAGTTGGTATAGCACAACAAGAAGCATTTGCTCAAACAAACGAAAAATAGGTTCTACAAAATTCTAAACTCAACAAACACACAAAATACTTATTAATGATAAAATGATAATAAATATGTAGTTGTAATTTTAAAAATCTATTGATGTTAGTTAAAACTTCGTATATAATATATATAGTAAATATTTATTTGCGCCAAATACTTTTTATTTCATTGTTTGGACAAATGTTACCACAAACAAAATGAAAAACAAAAAAAAAAAGCAATATTTCCTATTTATACATATGCACGAAATTAAGAAACGGAAAATATCTAGAACGTGTATTATGTGGAATTTTTTCCATCATAAAAAAGACTCTCAATGTCTTATGAGAGTAAATTTGTTTTTGTAGAATGTTCAAAAGAAATTACATAATCATTATATGATAAAAAAAAAATGAAAAGATCGAATTTTTAATTAGGAACTCATGCAGATACGTACAAAAATATTGTGACCCCTAGGGCAACACTTCTTTGAAGCTTGAAAAAACACGAAAAAAACAAGAAGTAAATGACCGCGGGCTAATTTATCTTTATGAATTCTTTTATTTCTCGCTAACATTTCTTTTATTTTTCTACTTGAGAGCCGGTTACAAACTTTTATGTATTCATTGACTTTTGGCTATAATCATTTTACCATAATTTTGCTGCCACCGACTGTTGACTTTTAAGCTTTGATCTTTTACTCATTTGGTTGTTCAAATACAATATGAAATTAATAATTAATCAGCCATGCGATTCAGCGTTGCCGATAACGAGATTTTTAAAACGCAGATTCTGCCTTCATTATTCTATCGAAACTGTTGGCTATGAGCTTAATATCCTTTTAGTAGTTGGCTATGACCGTGCGTGGATTGCATTAGTGGATGCATTGTAGTCCATTTAGTTAATAGATCCAATGCTTTACAGCTGAATACTTTTCATATTTCGAATTAAATTCGGCTGGCGAAATATATATAGTTTTTGGAAGTTCAAAATTTAAAATTTTTAAAAATATGCAAAGTAGCTGTATCCGGTTGGAACCATACCTCCTGATTATATTTAAAAGCTGGGCGTTTGAAATGCTGATTTTTAATAGCTGACATTCCTCACTTTCAAAGGAAAAGGTGCCGATAACTCTTTTAGCTATAACAACGCAACAAGCATTTAATACTGATGAAATTCGTCAACTGCTCCATTTCTTTCAAGCCGGTCGAATAAGTCCGAACCATGGCCGATACTCTTATATTAAAATATTGTAATCAGTGTTCGAAAATAAACAGTACAATTCGTTGTGTACCGAGCCGAAGCACAAAACCTTATTTATTTTCTATAGTGTGCAATCCAATGCACAAAACAATATCAGCACAAAACAGAAATGTGTACTCAGTAAGGTACAAAATATGAATCGTTCTGTGCATTTGTTGGCTTTTGTTTTGTTCTGTATTTGTGTTTGCACCGTAGCATGTACTTTATAAATAGAAATAGAGTGTCGTGCTTTGGCTCGGTACAATTCGCAATTGTGTCGTTTATTTCACTCAACAGCGAATTGCACCAGTGATACCACCGGTTCAAAAAAAATTTAATTGCTTTTTTTTTTTTGTTCAATTTTTTTTTAATTCCAAAATTTAGAATAATCATGAAATATGTATTTAAGTCTGAGTTACGGTTTTTTTATTGTTTTCTGAAAAAATTCAAAATACACTTTTTTTTATTATTAAACTGTTTTTTTACATTTTTTTGTCGCATATGTCGAAAAATTCGGAAAGTATCGAAACATGTGGCCACATTTATGTAAGCTTCTCACAGCAAGAAGAAGCAAGTCTGACATGGTAACGAATTGGTTTTGTTTCGTTCTATTTCACAAAACATAATGAGAATAATGTTATGTTCTGTGCTCAGAGACGTACAAAAGAAGATTGGTTGTGTGCACTCTTCGTTTATGAAAAGTATGTGTACTCGTTAGAGCTTCGGCACGCTATTTTTATAAGGAAAAATAAACGTATTGTGTTTGCACAGTACAATACTGAATTGTGCGCACAAATTAAAATCGTCACAAATCACGATTGAATTGTACCGTACTGTACATTTCCGAACACTGATTGTAATCCTCTGATTTTGAATAATATATCTTCCAATGAAATAGCAAAATTCAATGAATTGTAATCGTTACTGAACTTCAATGTAGCTATTTTAATTCCAAAGACATAAGGTAATAGTCCTGGAAATCCAATTTCAGTTTATAATCGTCTGAACATTATGTCGGCGGTCTACCACTTAGTCTCGGCCCGAACTGAGTTTCCTTAGACAAAACTTATTCCCCAGTTCAAAATGAAATATAACTAGCAGCTGAAACGTGGCTCTAACAAATTTTATGATTACTTAATATGAATCCAGTAGCTCGGTGCTACTTGGACAGAATTATGTTTTCCTTATAGATATACAGAATCGAAATCCAATGACAGCTTTATCCTATCACGTGAAAGCTTTTGTGAATGTATTGTTAATATTTTCTTTCTTTCTTTGAAGTACTATTAAATAGAAAAGTAAATACAAACATACATATATTCTTGATCAGCTTTTTTGGATTGAAAATGGGTGAAATCGGTTCCCGGGCACGCCTTCCGCCCATACAAGTAAGACATTTAAAACGCTATATTGAGAGAGTTATTTGATGTAGTGTAACCAAATTTATCAAAAAATGCTACAAAAAACTTTGACAAGCTCAGAAAAAAAGTTGGCGAATTTCGACGAGAGGGCGTGATACTTTACATTCAATCGAACACTTCAAAATACTATACTGAGAGAATTACATAAGGTAATGGAACGAAATTTCACGCAAATGCTATAAATAATTTGATCTACTATCAGACAAAAATGTAACAAATTTTGAGAAGAGAGCGTGGCACCTCCCACACAAGCAAAAGTTTCAAAACGCTATACTAAGAGAATTATTTTAGGTTATGGAGCAAAATTCCACACAAAAAGTAGGAACACTCGTAATTCGAAATAGCTCTGGACAAGAGCAAGGCGAATTTTGACGAGAGAGAATCCTATGAAAACGAAAACTTTTAACTTTAAACTTTATATTATGGAAATTATTTAAAGTAATGAAACCAAATTTCACACATGTATAAAAAATAGTTTGCTCTAAAGTAAAATGTTAGTGAATTTAAAAAACAGGGCATACCAGCTTCCCTACAAGCAAAAGTTTCAAAAAGCTTTACAGAGAGCTAATAAATTATTCGTAAATGTTGACATATTCAATGTGGGTACGATTAGTCAAACCAGAAGAGATAGTTACCCTTAAGCCCAATTTCCATGTGATCTTATCGTATCTTATCAAATATCAGGGAGGACATCACATGCTATAAAGATAGCAAATGTATGCTATTCACTCTCGCATTCTCCACGCGCAATAGGTTCTGTTCGCATGCTTTTTCTTTCTTACAAAAATTTGATTTGATATCCCTGATATGGGATAAGATAAGATAAGATAAGATAAGATAAGATAAGATCACATGGAAATTGGGCTTTAAGTAAAATTTTTGGACTTAAGTTCTAAACACAATCGACCCGAGATACGATTGCGAGAAAAAAAAAAACAAAACGAGGTAACATGACTTTTTCTATATGTTAGAGCAAGATAGGCAACAGAGCTTTTTTGAGCAAGATAGGAAATAGAGCTTTTATTGAGCTTCCATTATATATAATGTATAGGAAAAATCATGTTGTCTCGTTTTCTTTTTCTCTGTCGCATCTTGTTACAATTGTGTTTAGACCTTTAAGCGTACTTTTACTGTTGCCGCGGTATAGGGTATTGAATTTTTGGTGAGGCCAAAAACAACATCCTTACTTGCTCTATTTTTAACGAAACTTTCGAATGAACTGATAAAAACTGAAAAATAGCGTTTCTGTCCGAACGTGTAGCGGATTCGTAATTTGGACGGTTAAGTTTCACTTATTTATATTCCATTTTGAGCAGGAAAATGAGTTTTGCTCAAGTATTTCACTGCTCAAATAATCAAAAATCCGGCGGCGTTGTGTTCAGATCATGAACAAACTAAATAGGCATATTCGAAGAGAGAAAAAATGGGATATCTCTCGGAATAAGAGAGCATTTTGATGGCATTTGCACTTTCCACGAATGTACTGAATTTAGAGTTGGGATGTACGAGTACTTATTCGAGGTACAATACTTTTTCGAGGTCGAGCGTTTTTTTTTTTTCAATTTTTCGTAAAATGTTTAAAAAAGGTTAGATTTATCAAACTAATGGATTATTTTCTTCGAAAAATATTTATTTATTAGAAACATAAGTAAACATAAATCAAAAGTAGTTATATTGAAAAATTCTCGAAATGTACTAAGAATCAGTTCAATTGTACTTTCCGTATTTTTCAAAGCGCAAATATACTAAAGAAAGTAGAATTGTACTGAAAATGCCATCACTGATGGAGTAAACCAATAGAGAAAAACCGGTAAAATAAAAAATTATTAAAATTAACAAGTCATGAACTTTTTAAGCCCTTCAAATTTTCAGCGGCCACCCTGTATATCATCTTTGCTTCAATCAATAATAAATCAAAAGTTTATTCAATTTTTGTACAATTTTTTGGCATACTTGTCCGAATTTCAGAAAATCGCATTACAGAATATGTGAATGACCTCTCTTTTTTTCGTTGTCACGTCATATTTAAAAATAGTACTACAGCGTCATTATCTGTAAGGTATTACATTTTTACTTAAGCCAAAAATAAGTACAATAGTTCAACTTTTTTCTTAATTGTTTTTATTTGGATTAAAATTTTAAGCTTGAACTTAAAAATTTATTTCGAGTAACAACTTGCTGCAACAGCAATTTATTGGATTTGCTGTGACAGCACTTCAGAGTGCTATAACGACAGCAACAACAATAAATGCAACAATAACAATTATGTCAAAAGTGCTTGAATAAACAAATATGAAACACATTTTTACGTATGTAAACCGCATGTAAATACAATTAAAATACTACGAAATATGTACAGAATAAAACAAAAAAAAAAAAAAAAAAAACAGAATCAACTTAAACAAAAGGCGACGAGGCAGAGAAATAAAAATGCAGCAAAAATTAGCAAAACTATTGGTGCAGTGGCTCCCAAATAATAAATAAATTTTTGGAAAAAAATATTTATTAAATTTTCAAGTTCACGGCCAATGATATAGCGGATAAGCCAGATTCGTCGGAACTCAAATGGAATTTATCTCCAATTCTTTGTTTGTGAAAGCTTAAATTGAATGTTGCCAGTTTTGCTCGGCATATACATATAACTTGATTATAAACTTTCCCGAAAAGTGAAAAAAAAGTTCAATTCGTGTAATACATTATGCCTCAAACCATTATAGTGTTCTTTATCATTGCATTTTTCATAAGTTGTTGATAAAAAAAAAGTTATTACAATTACAAACCTTAGAACTGTTTTCTGGAATGGCATTATACTTAAAAAGAAATAAAATTAGCTACTCTGGCGAATGCTTTCATAAGCGTTATTACTCTTCGAATGTATCCAGCGTTGGAGCTAAAATCTTAAAGCAATTGTTTTATTTTCTGAGGTTTTTTTGTACTAGAAATTCGTGTTTCTGAATCCCGTGATTTTTCGCTAACGTTTTTATATGCAATAACATTTATATCGAATAATCGTAAAAAAATTAACTTATGGAAAAATTGAAAAACTATTTTTTTTTGTAAATGGATTCTTTGTAAATCAATAATAGCTATGCCGATTTATTATAGCCATTATTCGCGGTACTACAAATTTGCGATAAGAGTTGACATAGTTATATTGTTTTTATAAACAACGTATCGCCCCAATTGACATCAATTACTTGAAACTAACAGGTTGAAAGAAAGAAAATTCTTAGCATACAATGGTTATATCTCGGAAAACGTATTTTCCATGCCCAACATATGAGGCGTCCAGTTGAAAACCGGCCAAGTTTAAGAAAATCAAATTTTGAGATAATCTCATATAAGTATCTAGACCAGTGGTGCGCATGGAAATCTAACAAAAGAGCGAAACAACAACATCAAGCAACAACAAGGAAATTTTAAAGTTTTTTTTTACTTTCCTTTCCAAATTCGCCAACAGTTCAAAAAAAAACCAAATTGCACTACAAACAAAAACAATTGCTACATTCGTCAAGACACAATGCGGCGCCGTCGCTTCTGCCTTTGTGTGTTGTTTTTGTTTTCATTTGAACTCAACTAAACGCTGTGCCTCGATAGCGTTAAAATTCTGCGAATTTTTTTTTTCACTTGCTTGTGCGTCGAATAACGGTGTGAGCATTGAGGGCGGATAGGGACACTACGTGCCCACTACTGATCTATACCATGCTTTATTTTTTTATTATGTTTATAAATTAAAAATAAATTTTTTGACAAAAATATTACATTTTTTAAATTTATTTTTAATGCATAGATTTCAAAATCAACCAAGTCTATGAACTTGCTTTTAAAACCGGTCCAAAGCCTTGAAATCAAAACCGACCAAGTTCAGTACATTGATATCCAAGCCCGTTAAGTCCACTTTTGTTTCAAACAAAATTTGTTGATTACTTTGTCAAAAATAGCCAAGTCCATGTTCAATGGATCATAACTCGCAAAGTCTAAAATTGTTTTCTTAAAACCATAGGCAGATGAAACTCGAAAATTCTGATCGGACGTGTTTTGAGCAAGAAATTTAATAAGCTTTTATGTGGGAAATATGTTTTAATTTTTTAATGCCGATGCTGGATATATTGGAGGATGTAAGTTCGGAGCCGCGCTCCAAGGCCGCCCATTTAACCTAACTTTTGTTAGAACTTTGTTAGAGCTAGCGAAGTTGGCGTAGGACCGCCCAAATTTCAAGAAAATCGAAGGTGTCCCTTAAACATGAGCTTATTTTCTTTAAAAACTGCAATGCACGTGACAACTTTTCTATAATTTTTCATTCAAAACTCAACAAAAAGTTTCATTTCCTAGTGAGGCATTTTAGTTAATTCCAGTCGTAAATAGCACTTTTACTATTTCCTGGTAAAAACTTATTATCACGTCATAAAACAATATCATTGCTATTTTAAGCCCAAATAATTTAATTTAAACCATCACCGTGACAAAATAGTTAATTTTAATATGTAAATTAAACAATAAAAATTTGACCACCGTTTAAAATATTGTGAAAGGAAAAAGATTTTTGCATCTTATAGTACACAATTGCCATCTTAGATATGATGTAACATTAGAGCTTACAAAACATATTGACGCACATTCATAGACGTTTGATAAATTGTATTTAAAGATAGCAGCAGTTTTTGGCTGTACTTCGCATATTTACTGAATAAAACATTTGAGGAGATGTTGGTGCAAAGGGTACTAGTGACATTTTTGTATTTTTGAGAAAAAAAAGTTTTTATAAAAGTTCTATAGTGAATTTCCAGTACATATAAATATACATTGGACATTTTTAAAATGAGCTCATCGCTGTCTACTTATTCAAGGAAGGAATTGTCGTCAAGGGGTAAATTATCTACTTCTCCAACGAGCCATTCACAAATTTCCCATTGTGGCAGTTCATTCTCAGACAATCATTTCTCCTTGAGAATTGATAACGAGATGTCATCGGGATTCTCTTCAACATCTGAATTGTTTTTGGTATTAATGTGAATATAGCATAACCATACGTATTTCATTTCAATGTATTGTTGATTATTGTTGACATAACATGCGATCCGGATTAGCGAAACTAAGGTCGGTCTGGATTACAAGGGACAAAATGGAAATTTTTACGTTTTTCACCTTGTCTGGATTACAGTAGGATCTGGATCAGCGAGATTTTTTAGCACATATGTATATAGTTTACATAAGTATTTATTGAATAAATTTATTTGATTTCCGAAAAAAAGGGTCTTATATAAAAAAATTTAGAACTAACAATACATCATTTTAAAGGAAAAATTATGTTTTTTTTTTTCTATAAAAAAGTTATAGGTTATCATTATATTTTTTGGAAAAAATAAGTTTCATAAAAAATATGTTTCATAAAAAGAATGGTTCAAATTTCAGAAAAATTGTCATATCTCCAAAACTATAGATTAAATTTGAAAGATTTATTTAACATTATTGTAGCTCATTAAATTATCTTTTTAATGAAACACATTGATATCCATTCAAGAGTTCTCAACTTAAAGATTAGCAAATAATTTTTTAACTTAGGAGACGTCCATAAATTGCGTGAGGTGTTTTTTTGAAAATTTGGAACAACCGCCCCACCACCCCTGTCGGGACCCCCCTTTCCTTCCGTGAGACTTGTCTTATAATTTTAATATTAAGATGATAATGTATACTCCCAGCATTAAAAACTTGATATGAGATTTTCGTTGATGCTCTCTCCCCTTGGTGAGATTTTGTCGGACCCCCTCCCCACTATTTTGGATCACGTAACTTATGGACGGTCCCATTATCTTACTTTGACTCAAAGTGTCATAGCACACCTAAGCCCATCAACACGGTTAAAATCTGTTTCCACACATCAAAGGGAATGAGATAGAAAAAGTGCAAGAAAGTTATGGGACTGTTTGGTGTAGGACCAAAAGAAAGAATTTAAGAGAATTTGTACCTTAATTTCAAATGAAATATTTTCAATTTTCTGCTGACTTTGGTGGTGGGGCTCCGCTGGCGGAGCAGCCTTTTTCTGAATGCTGCTGCTGTGGTGGCGATAGCTTGGTACTTGCTCTTGTTGTGGTGATGCTATTGATGAACTCACTAAATCACTAAAATCCTTTAGATTTTAATTTAATATATGTAAAAAAAAACACTTCACTTTTACACGAATTTGGCTTTCTTATTTTCCACTTTTATCCTAAATTTAAGTTTAATTCCAGTAATCTCAGGTTGTTTAACACTAGATCTCAGTTTAAAGATTATTTTACACTTAGTTTTAACTTAATTTTACACTTAGTTTTTTAGTTTTAATGAAAACTAAAACTTAAGGAAATTGCTGCCAAAAAACATGAAAAAGTTTACTTGATGGATCTTTAACGAGTGGTCAAATGTCAATGGGTTGTCAGTTGCCAATTCGCATTGGAGTGAGAGAGAAAGTCATAGTCTCGTGAATAACTTGAATTAATGATACACACACATATACATATTATAGAAATTTTATACAAGCCAGCAGCTAGAAACAGTCGCTTCAGTCTTTTGTACAATCAAGCCTTGTTGTACGATGCATTGTATCGTTATGAATCGTACCGAATTTGGTGTTGATTCAACGATTTAATGGAAATAAACAAGACAAAATGTGTGTTTTATTGAAAGTTTTAAATTTTAGGAACAGGTTTACTTTAGCTGACATTGTCCAATTTTTTTTAGAGAAAATAGGAGGTTAAATTTAAAAAAATAAAAAAAAGTCGCTCGGATGTAGTTTCGGAGAAATAGATATCGGAAGTTGCGGATATAGCTTTTGAAAAATATAAACTATTGGTGTCATGAGAAGGATAATTTAATGGGCTACAATAATGATGCGAAAAGTTTCGAAACTTGACCAATAATTTTGGAGATATTACGATTTTTCTGAAATTTTGACCAATTTTTTTTTTTCAAAACCTTATTTTTAATTCTGTCGTTCCCTTTGAGTACCCTCAATATGTTCAATGAAGCATAGTTATAGTAAAGTTAGGATCAATTGCATTGTTTCTTATTAAAAAAAAACATTTTTTTCCACAAAATTTAAGAACATTTTCTAAAAATATTTACTAAAATTCACGAATACTGAAAAAATTAGTGATATTGGGCGATACCATTTGTTTAGTGAAGTATAAAATTTGGTACACTATTTCCCATGATTGATATCGATAACTAATGGTTATAGCAATAATTTTTTCTAGAGATCTAAAAAAATTAATTGAATGTTGGTTTCCTTTGTCACCTAGAGATAAAAATGGTTCCAACCAATTGAAGAACATAATGATCAATAGGAATAACATCAAATATATACACCGTTTGTGTTATGCTATTTCGTAGAAATTACATTTCATTTTCGTAGAATCTTTGACAATTTTGTTTGGAAATAAAATCTTTTCAAAAAAATATTAAGGCTGTTTCACCACTTTCGTTCAAAGTTGGCATTAAATTCTTTTATATTGAAATATGGTTTGGTATCTCTTCTTGACGATCATCAGCTGCAATCTGAAAAATTATAGACAAAAAACTGTCACTGATTTTTATTTGATGATCTTTGGTATGGACTTACCAAGAATTTAGTTATATTGATGTTAAAGTTACACACAACATATTCTTAATATAAGAACGACTGTAATAAGAGTTATAAGCGTTGAGATGACAATTGCGCGAAAAATATATAAAAAGTCCATTACGATAAAAGTCTAAACGAAATTTTATATTTTGTTTATTTTTTGATAGAAAAAAAAAACTCATTATTTTCATATGTCAAATTAACGTAAATTTTTCAGATGGAGAAATTTCAACAAGTTGAAAAATTCAATACCCGACAACAATATCGAATATTTGTTTATCAAAAGATTCTCATAAATGAGCCGAAAAGGTCAATAGTTTTCAACGCGGGTTTTCTTCCGGTTCTACTTTTTGTCGTCCCGTTTCCGTTTCTTCCCGAATTGGTTAAAAAATTTCTTACCTATACCATTGTGTTCCTTCCCTTTGCTCAATGTGTGTGAGCTAAAGTAATCTCCCCAAACAATTACTTTTTGACACTGATTTTTCCTATCGACTTATCCTAAGATCTGAGTTCATTCTCCAATGCTCGGCAATATTGATACATATCACATAGAGCTATATTTTGATCTTTCGCTAGGGGAACTTTCAGATCAGCTATTTTAACATTCTGTAACTATACATGTTGCTTAAAATAATCTTTGATCTCAATTGAGGAGCTTTATAAATGTACTTCAAAGTACAAAAATTCTTTCACTATCTTGATATTATTCTATCGATGGTAACTTTTTGTTCCAGACGATGGTGACACCTTGATTTGTTTCCCAACGAGCAGATATTTGGGTTTGCTTCCTGATTTTTATACTGGTTGAGTTGATCCAAATAAAATAATAGAACTTGTCTGGAACGCCTTAGCAGCGAATGGTGTGCTCCCATATTTTATAAGACTTTAGAAGAATTTCCCAAGGTATAGCTCTGATCCATCAACATGTGCTCAGAAGCTGCAATCTGTTAAAGTTTTTGAAGCACAATGACATTGGAAAGTACCATTAACCCTCTGTTTGAGCTACCGACTTGAAATCTCGTACACCTTTCCAAAATTTTAGTAGCTATCAATCTAAAACTAAATCAGGACGAAAAAGAAGTCCACAAAAGAATAATTACAAGGACTTTATGGTGTACACATCACATACGTACCTAATTTGTCCAGCTAGACCTATTGTATTTTAAATGAAAAATGCATCGATTTGAATAGGATCTTTTATTTTCTTTGGAATCCAAGTGGAATTTTTGCAACCCCGATAAAAAAATCATAAGTTTGGAAGAATGAAACATAAAATGAATTGAATGCATTGATTGAAATACTTTTGGCAAAAAAATGTTTCATACAATGAAATGAAAAAGACTTATTGTTTTGTGACATTCAGATGGCTTGCTTATATTCTGAGCAGCTATATCTCATAAAAGATTCCTTGCATTGCCACGATATATTCGTTGTGATAATGGTCGCAAGCTTGAATATGGTCTAAAATTCGACAAAGCTACCCCAAATCGTGACATTTGAAATATTCTGAAAGAAAATCCTGCACAGATCTTTGTACCGTATGTAACTAGCAAAATTCGGAATGAAGATTTGGCGAGCATGAGAGAGTTTCCGAATTAAGTAGGCTTCTTTTTATTAACATATAATCAGAGAATCAGAGACGTATGTTTTCGAAACCTTGCAAGCTCAAAAATGTATTTCCCGGAGAGATTAGACACCGTTCTGCTCGGACAAATCACATATGTTAATTTTTTGAGGGCAATTTTGAGTGAAGATTAGTCTTAGTCTTAAACCTAACATATCGGTTATTTTGCTTGCAATAAATAATCGAAAGTTAAGCAAATTTATAATAGTTAAAATAACGTTAATTTAGTTTGTCTCTCATTGATATAGCTCAGTTTGCTAGAAGTAGATAGAAAAAAAGTTTAAAAATTGACTTTATATTAAAACACAAGCTCCATTCTTTCGAAGTGCATTTAATGTCAGTTATCGTATATTTTCATACATCTTCCAGCTGTTGCAGTATGTTGGATTTGAAATTATAAGCAGTGTAAAATTCATTTTTATTCAAGTGTACAGCTACGCTTGATTATATAATTGAGTCTTCCGACGAAATCTCTAAATTAGAAAAACTTTTTTCACATGGCAATCAGAATAACTTATGGCTTAACTTACCAGCAGCTGAGATTATATAAGAGCAGTTCTCGCTATGAGGACTACAAGTATTAGCGTTATTATTGTTGACATAACAATGGCACGGAAAATGTACAAGAAATCCATTATGTTGGTATGTAATATTCTTAGAAATTCTCCTTTTGCTTATTAGAAACTTCGACTTTTTGTGATATGAATTATTTTAATTTATTTATTGTCAAAGAAATTTTTTCTCGAGCTATAATGTTCAGTATTTTTCGAAATCTGCCAATAGCAAGTACAAAAAGAAAGGTAATGAGAGTAAGACCCCATGATATCTAGATCTACGTTATGGTCTCAATGGTAAATTTTCCTTTTTGAGCAGCCATACTGTAGCAGGTAAGAACGCTAAGGCATTAAATATGAACCTTGAGTCGCGGTGCGTTTTGGAACTAACAGGTAGTAAAAGTGCACATAAATATTAAAATAAAACGTAAAAGTATCATATCTGATATTTTAGTATGTTCAAAAATCTCATATTACTCATTGCCAGACGCTTTTCAAGGGTCATAACTTTCGCCAGACGCATTAAAACTCTATAAATTATCATGGTATTAACGTTATAGTATCTAGTCTGAGTTTTATATACATACATAGGTATGAAAGTTAACTATTGAAAGGTAACTATTTAACAATATTTTCCGAGCAGCCAGACCTATCCGAAGGGTCTAAGAATCCCCAGACATAATAAAAGGTCAGCCACACGTACGAGTGTGAAAAGCATTGCCTGCGCAAGCGAGTAAGAGTAAGAGAATTAATTGAGTTTACCTCCTCTTGACGTGTCTTTCGTACTTAATGACAGATGCTTTCTCAGTTTTAGTTTCGCGTCTGGCGGAAGTTATGACTCTTGAAAAGCGTCTGTTAATTTTTTATCTGAGATTATAAAAAATACCCAGTTGAATATATTGAATAATCAGATTTGATACTTATGTAGGTCTGGCGGCCATGGGCACTAAGACTACAAAAGAATTGAGCGATCATAACTATGCTGAGGTTTAACTTTCAAATGGGAGTAATTGAGAATTATGTAAAGCATGATAAAATGAAGGTCCTTCATAAAAGTAATCTTAGCTCCGAGGCTTTTAAGCTAAAATTTTGACATCAATTTAGAATTTAATTTCAAGTAATATTTCCCCCCTCTCCCTTTTGGTTCGAAGATATCATGTATACATACGTATATAGGTCTACCATATTAAATTTTAAAACAAACTACTTTCGGTTCAGTAAAGGAGAATTGTAGTACCGAATTTCACCACCATATCTTGTATGTTTCGCAAGATATGACGCAACAAATCTTAAAATTCAAGACGGATATAAGCCCTGCCAAAAGTCTTAGCAAACTTGAGACCTAGTCCGACTAAAATTTTACTATCATATGCACCAATCCTTAAAGGTTCGTCAAATTTCAAAATATAGCTTTGCCATATATGCTACATATACATATATTTTATTTTTAATTATTTATTTTTATATTAGAGTATTTAAACACAATTTCAGCTCGTTTAACCTTTCTGCAGTGTTTGAGTCAAAATGACTCAATTTATATATTATTTTGTTTTTTTTTACCAATTTTAAGAACTTTTTACTCTTAAAAATTTTTTACGAATATTACTTTTTTAGTCGAAAAACACTTAGACCTCATAGGGGGACGTTCAATAATTACGTAAGTCAAAATAGGTGGGGGGGAGGCGGGGTTAATAAAAATTTCACGTCAACTTTTTAATGCAGGAGTATACGTAATTATTGCAGATTACATTTCAAAATTTAAAGCTAAGTCTCATGAAAGGGAGGCGCGGGGGGGGGGGGTCCCTTCATCATAACTCAACAAATCTCCGAATCCGAACTCAACAAATCTCAGGTCCGAATTTTCAAAAAAAAAAAACACCTCACGGACGGCCCCTAGAATAAAAAAATTGTTACAATAAACAAAAAACTTTTTTTGTGATTATTTAGACCAGTGGTGGGCACGTAGTGTCCTTATCCGTCCTCATTGCCCGCACTGATATTCGACGCACGAGCAAGCGAAAAAAGTTCGCAGAATTTCAACGCTATCGAGGTACAGCATTGAATTGAATTCAAATGAAAACAAAAACAACACACAAAGCCATAAGCGATTAGCAATTGTTTTTGTTTGTAGTGCAATTTGTTTTTTTTTGTGCTGTTGGCGAATTTGGAAATGACAGCAAAAAAACTGTAAAATTTCGTTTGGTATTACTTGATGTTGTTGTTGTTTCGCCCTTTTGTTAGATTTCCATGCCCACCACTGATTTAGACCAATTTTAGACAAGAAAACTCTGAGAATCTTTATTTGGTGTTATTACAGTATACTATTTGATAAGCAAGCATGCCTCAAGACTAGGACTTTCCGACGTAGGAAACCTTTGTAGAAGCTGTAAGAATACTGACGTCGAAGAGTATATCTTTCATTATCGTATAATGACAATAGTCATCTCCTTACCTTACCAAAGAACTTTTTACTCAGTGTGATTTTTATTCAAAATTAAGGTAATGCAAATTTAAAATTTCGTTAAGTCCAAATACTCTTAAGACAGAAGAAAGAGATTATTACGTGGTAGATAAGCACCACTACGAAACATTTTGTGCATAATGAAAAATAATAAAAATAAATGGAATTAAAGAAAAATTTCCTTTTTTTTTAAATATATATTCATTTCTAGGATTGGGTCAAAATGATCCACAAACATCATACAAAGAGTATATTTTGAAACACTGCAAAAGGGTCAAGAAGTTTGACTCGTTATCGTGTTCGAAATGTCTTTGGAAATAATTTTTTGGCTTGGAACGGTAAGATTACTAAGTACAATATATCCAAATTACTAGAAAATTCATAAAATTAATAAAGAAGATATAATAAGCGATATATAAATGATTAATATCTCTTAAAAATTTTAATGTATAATAGAGACTTTAAGTTGTGCGAAATTAAGAATTTACTTTCTTTGAAAGGGTCATAATTAATGTGTCTTTTTCTAATGTGTTTTTTCTACATATTTAAAATTTTGGACGAAAACAACTAAACGATTCCTATGAGAGGACTAAAAGTTATTTATAATTTTAATAAATATTTTTTTTAAATGATATAACATAAATCTACTTTGTAGTGTTTTTGTTTTTTCTATCTGAGTTTCAAACTGCGACTTAAAAATCAATTCTCGTGAGCAGAGTTACCTGAGACTGAGAAAACTGGTTAGATCAAAGTTCGCTAACCTTTGCTTATATGCATACAATAGAGAAGACCTAAGTAAATAATTGATATTTTTTTTTTTTATAGTTTTTGTGTTATGTTAATTTCGCAAAAAATTTTAAGTTGAAGTTCAGACAAATCAATAAAAGCGTGGTCAATAGCAAAGTAGCAGCAGTAGACAAAAAATGTCGGGGACAAAAATCGAAACATAAAAAACCCGCATTCCATAGGTTATTGTTTTTCACTTTTAAAATTGATATGTTTTACTGGGATTTATTATAATTGCGCTTTTTCTAAGTTGTAACAAATCTTAAGCATAGGTAATTGTTATTTATATAATTGATTTGTTAATCAGCCACCGTTATATGGAGGAGATTTGATCAATAAAATAGGGTGTGCCAATAAGTGCACTTTGAAATGTTGGAATATTTTATAACATTATGCAGTACATAAGGTGCAATTATGTGTGGAATAAAAAGTCAGACGAACACGTCCAACGACTTTGCTGGCAAATTCTTGCTTTTTTGATGAAATTTTCATGGATATTGTTACATAATTGCGGCACGATTGTAGCATTAATACGTAAGAGCTTCGCTTTAAGTTCAGAAATTGTTTGTGACTTCATAAAACTCCAAAGAAAAAAGCGTCGAATCACTTGATTTTGGTGGCCCAATACTGATCTGCATTTCTAAAATTTACATGACTTGGAAGTTTTTCTCACAGCAAATCAGATGAATTTCTTAGTAAAAATAGACTGTTATTGGCTCTTGAGTTCTTTGGTAGGTTATTTTGAATTCTTGGTTCTGTTGATTTGAGTTAATGGGTCAGTTAGATCTTGATGGCATGCAGATGCAGGTATTTTATAAATGACGAATTGAAGTGATTGCGTGTTGACTTTTTTACGTTCAAACCGATTGCCTCAAATTTTTTGATATTTTTTCGAACGATAACTTATTTGAAGCGTTATTTTATCCGAAAGTTCTACTCTACTCTACTGTATGAGAACCCATTGTCACCTCGCGTAATATTTCATAAATACTAGTCTTCATATTGACAAATATCATACGTGAAGTTGTAGGAGCAGCCCAAATTTAAGTCTGTTACTAACCCTTTCAAAAATGTTTCACATGAAATCTTACAAAGCTTCTGAAATGTTGCAGAAGTCTTCAATTTTTATTTCAAAAGCTCTCTGCAATATTTCAATTTTCCCAGGTCAATATCTCGAGATTAATTATGATAAAAATTTTTTCAAGTTTTTATAGCACAATACAGTCTTACTTAACAACCACACTGTTTTTATAGCTCAATTAATGGGTTTCTGCAAACAATAAGTAAAATATTTAAGCCCATGCCTAAGTGTATGCAACAATTTTTACTTTTTTTTTTCATACACACCACTAAACAGGTGCTGCCAACTATTCTGATAGCGAGAATAAAAAACAAATTTTTTAACTTTTTTTTTCTGCAGTGTTTATATTTTTTTCAATATTTCAGTTACTATTTGATTCAGTGCATCTTTTAATAAATACAAATCAAAATACAATACATAGAAAAACAATAAAAAACAAAAACACTTTTTCCAATAACAAATTCATGAAACTGAAAAATGTCCAATAACATATTGATTGATTTAAAAAATTGTATGTTTCTCATATTTTATTTACATAGTACAAACTTGTAGATAAAAGTTTATGGCAAAATATGACAGATTTTTGTTTCGTATTTTTTTTTTGTATAACTCTTGAAATTGTGAGATGTTTATAATGTCCAAATGCGTATGCATACACAATACGTTCGACAAGTTGGCACAGTTTTGTTGATAAATCTTTTCACATTTTTATTTTATTTTCGTGAAAACTTATAGAAGGAAACTAACTAAAATGAATTTATGTACCTATGAGTTTGGCTTGGCATACATAAAAAAATATAAGGCAAATGAAAGAATTACTCTTTTTTTTTGACTTAAATGCTATTTCTTGGGAACCAAGTGTAATTGATGAACAAGGATTTAATATGGAATAGTTGATATTGCGAAAATAAAAATCAGAAATGTCCTTCCAATCACTTTTCATTTTTATTCTACGCGATATCTAAGTGATACAAAATCAAGCTGCTTAAAATATAGAAGCTTATGCATATCCTTTTATAGTTTGTTCAGTAACTCGGGAAAATTATGGCAAAATAAAAAAATTAAATGTTTTGACTGTGATAAAGGAACTGCCTAATCCCAAAGAGAAACAAATAGCTAAAAATATTTCATGGAAAGAGAAATACTTTTTCTGGGAGTCGATTCTGGCTCTAAGAGCTTTTTTTTTTTTTATATTAATTTTTACTCCATTTGGGAGCATAGGGCTTCAACTTGACATTGCCATCTTATACGATTCATTGCTGAAACTTTGCATTTTTCTAATTCACGGGTAACGGCCTGACACCAGATGTTTTTTGGGGTGCCACGACCCCTTATTCCTTGGGCAGGTTCCAATCTAGAGACATGTAGGTGATGTTTTCTGAAGGTTTTCTGATGGCATTGCAGATCCACTTCCAATTTCTTCTCGTTATTTGATTTAGTACTGGTTCTTCGCTTGTCAATCTCCAAGGATCTTCATTCCGTATGACAATCGGCCAGAATGTTCTGCATATGATACGCAGGCATTTGTTGATGAAGAACTTATAAGAACTTAGAAAATAACCAGCCTTCTCACATTTTAGATATCCCTGTCTGTATGGCGAGTACTTATGATTTTTTTGCTTCCCAAGCAAGGGTACTTGCAGACTTTTGGTTGAGCATAATAAGAATCTTCCTCCATCTTAAACTAAATATGTTGATGAGATGTTCAACATTAGGGCTTTAGTTGGAAATTTTCACGCAACCAAGCCTTTAATTGTATGTCAAAGCCGGGGGTCTTGCAGCCATTGAATCAATGTAAGGGTATGGCCATTTGCAACTACAAGGATATATAGGAATCAGAAGCATCAATTGGGTAGGGCTAGGGGGCATTGAACCTGGATCTGATATTATTATTAATTACATCGATTCTATTCAAAATATCATCGATTCGATATGATATTTGAACTATCGGCCCCACTCCCCCCTCCAAAACTTTTGGTGAAATGACGCTTCTGGTAGGAATTTTTTATCTTACTTCTGGATTTGGAATTACAAAAAGTCTTATCTGAAAGACAATGGTGTCGTCTAGCAGACGAATGCATATGGTGATGTTGAAGTTTACTGAGAACACTCTTTCTCCAAAACAACAGCTCGACTTAAAGCTCCCTGTGAAAACTGTCATGCTAAATTTTCTACTCAGCACCAGCCCATTGTGAACCTACATGAATGATATCTATAGAGCTTTAAGCACAGCATGATTTTCAATAAGTGGTTGATGTATTAGCAATAATGACAAACCATCGACGGAAGTTCCCAGGCAGTTGTTGTTATATTTAAACAAGAACGGTTAAAGGATAGGCAAGAAACCTTGCGAAAAACTATAAGAAAATACTCAATATTCAAAGTGTTAGAACTTAAAATATCGAAACAAACCTTAAGCTAATAAATTTTCATTCATGAATTACTCTTGGTTCCTTAAACTTTATAAGAATATTTCAAAAAATTTAAATAAAACTCTTTCATTAATTTGAATAATTTGTATAAAGTGCGCGTTTCTATAACGAATTATTTTACAATCTTATAATTTTATATTTATCTTTTCAATTTGATGATCTAATCCAAATATAATTCATGCATAAGCGTTAAAATGCATCCAACCAGCACAGCGGTCTGTATCTCATGTCTTATTCGCAATAATGCAAAGTTACAACTTGAAATTAACATCATTTGATTCGCATATGGGGTAAAATTTGTATAGCGTTCCTAATAAAAAATGTAGTTTCCTCGAAGATGTAGTATAATTTGGTATCAGTACGACCTCAAGCATGACCAGTTTTAGAGACATAGCTTGTTACATTTTTTAAAATAGCCCAAACTTGAAATATTCAATGAAAGAAATGTTAATTCAAAATAGTTTTTCATTATTCGCGTTTCACAAAACAAGATTTTGAGGAATTTTTCGAAAGATGAAGCTACGAGCATCTGAAATGTATTGAAACTATGGACATTATGTATAGAAGATAAAACAGAAAGATAAGAAACTTTTGTCTGTTTAATTTAATCAACTGTCCAAGCATTCGTTAGGATTAATCACCGCCTATTACTCCGAAACTGGCGGTGTTAGGGGTCTCACATCTTTACAACAACTCTGAAGAATTTAAAAAAGAAAAAAACTTTTATTGTGAGAACACTATCGAAAGTTTGACCCATATGCAAATGAAAAAGTCAATTCCTACGCTAGTTGGATCTCATGAGTTAAGTTTTCTTTTTTTTTTTTTGGGTTTTCATTTCTAACATGAATTTTTATTATTAAACTTTAGTCTACGCGTAATTAATTTTATTTTTCTATATTATGTTTTATTCGGCATATTCTTTTTAATTTATTTTCTTATTTCTTATCAATTTCCGCTAGAATTAAAATTTTGTTTACTATTTGTCAGTATTTTTCGGTTTTCTTATAATTCGCAATTGCTTTTGACAAATGCAATCGTTCCATAAAAAAGGACACATCTCTCGCGCACAATTCAGAGTCTCCCGTAACTTAGTTTAATGCTTGCTACCCTAATTACATAGGAATGAATTGTATGTTTTTTTTTGTTTCTCATCTTCTATTTATTCATCAATATACTATGCACTTTTTATTATTAAATTTAAATATATCTATTTTTTTTTTTTTTTTTGAATAATTTTTTTGTTTGCTTGCAATTTGCAATAATTGATTAGATTTTCCTTAAAGTTCCATCAACCGTCTGCAGTATCAATGTCTATGTCTGTGTCTGTGTCGTCGCCGTCGTTGTCATCCTATGTACTCAAATAAACTTTCTTACAATTTGTCTAAATTATATTTAATTGCATTCTTAAGTTGTTCGTTTTTTGCTCTTTGTAGTCGAGTCATTTTCACAATTTTATTGGGTTGCCGGCAGACGTACACAGCTGTAGCTGCAAACTTTAGGCGCCGCCACTCCAAGACGCCATTATCTATGAATTTTTCGCTGCTATGGATGAGCGTACATTGGGTAACTGCTGTACGGAAAGCATACTCGCCTATGCAAAGTGTCTTTAGAAAAAAAATAGCAGTAGGTAGGTATGCAGTAAATAGTAGGAGGGTTGATTGCGTAAATTAATTAACAAACGAGTCTTTAATGGGTCTTAAATGCTGCCGCACACACACTTTTGGAATATCAAAGGCTGTATGGCGATGGGGAAATAGAATCACTTAATTTTGCACTTCGTGAGGTTTTTAATCGTATCAAGTGCAAAAAAAAAAAAAAGTGTTTGAAATGATACTCCTACAAGAATTAGGCATGTTTTGGTTGTTATAGCACAAGAGGCGGTTGTAGAAAACTGGAGTTTATAAGATTAAACGGCGACGTTTTCTGGGATGTTAGTAAACTTGCAAAGGTTTACTAAAACAGAACTGCCCCTATGCAACAGATATTCAAGTTCAAAAGTAACAAAGGATAGTTTTTCACATTAACCTCACTTTTTTAACCGCAAATGAATTCAACAGTGCAAGTTATCCATAGTATGAAATGGGATGAAACATTTTGAGGTCTGACCTCAAAACCAAAATGGAGTTTATTTAATAAACTGTATTATTTCCACGGAGTCCTGATATCAATTCAATAGAACACATGTGAGCTTTTCTGAAAAATATGATTAGGAAACAGCATATTTTTGTTCAAAACTAACCCCCAAGCAAACGCGGCTGGAGAAGTGGTACAAAATAGGCACCGATTGTTACCGAAAACTGATTGGCTTGATACCGAGACGGTTGGAGGTTGTTTTTAGCAGCAAGGGTTATAATACAGTTTATTGAATAAATTTCATTTTGGTTTTGCTTTGTAAGAAAATGAAGAAATAAATATGAAGAATGAAGAAATAAATATAAATATGAAAATAAAGACTTTTGTAGGTTCGGTAAAGGGACGGTAAATGGTTTATTTGTCTTATCTCGATAACGGAAAAGTCTATTTTTTATTTGCAATGCTTTTCATCAACCTCATTCATTCATACCATATCTTGACAGTAGCACACAAAATTTGTGAAACATCTTTAAAGTTCATAGGTAAAATCAGTACTAAAAGAATACTTTTGTGTGTAAGTGTACATCAGAGATACATATACGAATCGGTTCACATTTATTGGTGACATGGAAAATCAAAAGTCAATGAAATCCATATTTCTGACTCATATCTATGTAGTGCAATAAAATTTGAAAAATATATTATGGCAACCCTACTTTCTATTGGCTTGAATGCCTACGGCTGCCTAAGAGTATGCAACAAAAATTATCTTAATCGAAATACTACGGAACAAAAGTCGAATTTTATAGGGTGATCAGAAATGACAGAGGTTAATAATAAAGACAGTTTTTTCTTTTTTAATGGTTTTTTTTGGTCGGATCCCTTCCGGTTAATTATGGAAAACTATTTCATTTAAATTACTTATTCGGCTGGCGTTTCAGTAGCCATTACGATGAACCCAATTTTTCAGTACATTTTCGACTGTAATGAGCTCTATTTGAGCGATGGTTGCACTTATTTTGTTCTTAAGGGCCCCAATCGTTGCTGAATGATTAGCGTAGCTCTTATCTTTAACGGCTCCATACAAATGATAGTACGCAGCTCCGAGGTGACCAAGTGACCAATACACACCACCAAAACGGCTAATGATGCGATTTTTAAATTTCCCACACAAAAGGTCGATTGTTTGTATATCATATGTGATCAAATATTATTCAAGTCTATATCTTCGAAAATGGGCCACAAATAATCAGTTATCATTGCACGGTAGCGCTCTCTATTCACTGTAACGCATCTTAATTCCTCATGTTCAAAGATGATACTGCCGGTTCAGAAACCATACTAAACCAATAATCACGTATTGATTTTTAGATGTGTCTAAGATAGACTCTTCCAGATTCCGGAGCCACCCTAAGAGATGTCCTCTTTATTCACCTTTCTCTATCGATTGGAAAAAAACAAGTTTTCCGAAAATGAATCAAAAACAGTCCTTCTCCATGGTCCGGGGACACTCCAACTGATGTACAAAATCTTTTTCGAGGTTTCTCTATTGTTTAGAAAAAATAAATTTTTCGGGTCAAAAACGTTCCTTTCCATGGTCCGGGGACACTCAAAGTGATCCCAAAATCTTTTTTCGAGCTTTTTCAATCATTTGGAATATAAACAGTTTTCAAGAAAATCGGTCAAAAACTGTCCTTTTCCATGGTACTGGGACACTCCAATGTGATATTTGAATTCCTTATTCAAACGTTCTCTATCGATTGGAACAAACACATTTTTTCCGAACATGGGTCAAAAATAGTCCCATTAACTTTGCGGAGCCACCCTAAGTGATGTCAAAACAATTTTCAATCTACCTCCATCGATTGGTACAAAAGAATTTTTCACGCTGTCGAAATCTATTTTTTAAAATAACTTCACAAAATGTTCCACGCGAGTATCCAACATATTTGTTCATACAATGTTTGCCTATATCAAGCCTATGTAAGGGAGACATTCATAAGTAGCTCACGCAACGTTCATAAGCATACGAAAGAAAACGAAATGCAACAGCATTCACAAGAAATGAATCTGAAAGAAACTCGCATTCACAGACTTTGCCATGAGACGAATGGTTGTTCGTTTAACAAAACTTTCTGTAAATGTGAATCGGTGTGAATGTGCTGAAAGTTTCATAAGCTCATGAATGAATGGCTCACATACAGAGTGGCTTATTACTGTTACTAGTTTTTCCTGGGCCAAACTAGTTAATTTGAATGCCTAAAAGTATGCAATTTAATTTTAATACAAAAGCACTGGATAGCGAAGCCACTGTTGCACATGTTTTAGACTGAACCGGTGTTGGAATTATTGGAGGATGTAAATCCTGAGCCGCGGCCGAAGGCCTCCCACTTACCCTCTCACTGACCACTTGCCAAGTATTCAATAAAATTGATATGTTTTATTGTCTTACATCGCTACTGCCTTAGTTTTCACTAGCTACAAGGCTTTTGCATTACGATTTCATTGCTTATTTTTAGGATTACCGGTAACTAGTTTGGCCTAAAACTAGTTTGACCTAAAACTAGTTTGGCCTTAAACTAGTTTGGCCTGAAACTAGTTTGGCCGGTAACATATACAAAAACTTTAACAAACGCTTAAAGGTCAGAGAAAATGTTTTGATAACACAACGAGCACAATTTATAATCTTTGCCCAGGTTCATCATGTGAAGTTAAATATTGTAAGAAAATATTAGTCAACGATTTCGTCTGTCCTTAAGTTTTGTAGCTTTAAGTCCCAAGCTTCTTCATAAAGTACAAGTACCACAGGCAGCATTCTTCTCTTGCGGTCAGTGTTAGTATGTCGTTCAAGATTTGATGATTTTTAGATTTATGGTATTTTTTTATATTTTTTGTTTTTGTTTTTTGAAACTTTATATCTTCAATGTGAATCAACATCACAACACTTTCGAGATTTCTTTGAATTCCTCTAATTTAAAGTAAGTAGTACCTACTAAATACGAGTTTTACCTAAACATAGTTGTTGTTATTTGTTGTATTTGTTTTTTTTTCAGTGTTTTTTTTTAAGATTAATTAAACTTCATATTTAAGTCTTATGCTAATTTTACATTTATACAATTTAATTGTAAATTTTAATTCAATTTTCTCTCATTACTTGCTATCAATTGTGGTTTTTCTTGCATTTCTCTCATACGAAGGTACCTAATTTACAATAGTTTTTTTTTGTTTTCTTAATTCATTTTTTTCTGTTTTAGTTTACATAATTCTCTATTATGATTTAAAATACCTAAAAAAATGTTTTGTGTATAAAAAACTAAGGTGGTTTAAAGATTTCCGAATGTGCGATTATAATTTAAGAGAAAATGGTAGTACATATGGTAGTAAGTAGTAATCAATTAAGGCAGTGATTGTATTGATTTATTCGTGTATTCTTTGTTTTTTCTTTCCAATTTTATCGAACTAAATGCTTGTTATGTGGGTGAAAATTTAACGACTTTCATATAGTATTTAAAATAAAAATATAAAAATATAAATAAAAATAAAAATGAAAATTAAAAAAATACATACCAAAAAAATGAAGAAGCAGTTAGAAAACGTCTTTTAATTGATTTTAGTTTAGTATAGTATATGTTTTAGAAAAACAAACAAAAACAAAAGAGTTGAAACAACATATCACACAGTAGTCTCCCGATCGACATGTATATATTCGACCGGCTGTAGCCCGTGTCAGGAGGCTGGATCAATAAAGAGTGATTCCTTTTTGATGTCCTTTTTCAGTGTGCCGTTTAGTATGGTTTTTTGCACAACCGATTTCTTACGTTTTCGCATTAGACCGAATATACAGAATATTAGGCAGGCTGTTATGGCGGCTGCTATACAACCGAGCGCTGCGAAAACACCACCTGGTAGCTCCAGTAGCTTACGCGCTGTGCCACATTCCTCTTCGGATTCATCAAATCCGGAGGGACAATTGTGATGACCTAAAAATAGAGGGGAAAAAAATCTTAATGAGGTTTAAGTATATGTATGGATATGTATCAGAGTTAAATTTTTTTGTAAGTCATATCAGCATAAATTTATATAAAATTAAATCAAGCAAATAAATTGTGGTTGTTTTGCAGACCATTGTAAATACTTTAAATTGTACTTGAAATTGAAAAAAAAAAAAAAAATATTTCTAACATAAATCATTTTTGCTTTGACAAAATTCCTATGGTAATATATCTCCTTGGGTAATTTAATATGAAAAAAAAAAAAATTTAAAGAAATCCTTAGTGAAGCAACCTTTGTTCTTAACAATTGTGAATGCTGTAACGGAGATATCTGCTATACTTAGGCATTATTAAAACCAAGGAAAGTGAATGCTTTATTTGTGGAGTGCTTGAGATTGCTTAGTTTCCATTTATACAGCAATAACTGCTTCCTAGCAACTCTAACTGGTTGTGGCTCTTTCATGCAAAAGAAATTTGCTTTGTATAGCCAATTGATTTCAATAGGCTACATGCGAGTATGTGCGATAATTTTAAGTACACTTTCTAGAAGTGGATTTTATCAGATGAACATTTGAATTCAAATATGCACGCATTATGTGGGTAAGATGTAAAGTCTGTGCAATTCCTCAAAACGTTCTTATTCTCTCGTGACTTTAAATGACTCCATAGCCTCCCCGATAGGCAAAATATTTGTTTGAAAGTACTTATAATTTTTGAACATTAGTTTAAAAATGATGCAATATGCCCACACACCCGCAATGAAATTTGATCTTAAGCTTTATTAAAATAAAATAGTATGAAAAGTCAAAGGAAGGCAAAAAGCATTGGATATATTGGAATTTCAGAAAATATCGAAATATGTATATTGAAATTGTTGGAAAGTATTGTTACGAAATTCCTGTCTCTTAGACGATAATTTCGATCTCTTTCACTTTTCTGAGTTCGATCACTGGATTGTATAGCAATCAAAAACACACAAACTCATTTAATTATAAAATGGTTTATTTAAATCACAAAAGTTAGTTTTTTCACGGTACAATTGTTTATTTCATTAACATTCAAAATCTAATATTAATCTGGCACTGTATAGACAACTGTTTTACTTTATTACTTAAAATCCACTGTGTTAAAATCAAATGTCTTACTTTACTTTTAAAATCAACTGTGTCACTTTATTGCTTAAATTCAATTGCTTTTCGACAACTCATATGACAACCTTTTATACTACAGTCATCACTTTCTCGAATAATCCAGTACCTTCTAGATGGCGTATCGGCGTGGAATCCACAATTATCCAGAATGTTACCAATACCTTCTAGATGGCGTATTGGCGGCGATAATTTCTCTCGGTTATCGACTTTTATAGTGTACTGCAGCGCCTTTTCGGTTTATTATTATTAGTACAAAAACTACATTTGGCCTCTAGATGGTGTACAAATATTTTTATACAGCCAGTGATGCTAGCTAGTATCGTTTAGTTTTCTTTCGTTGGTTTTTATTTCGAGAATTTTCTGGCATAAGCCAAATTTCGCTACAGTATTTTAGAACATCAAAACAGTCGATATATGTAAGTTGGAAAATATCGAAATAGTCGAGGAGTATCGAATAACATCAGAATAGTCAATATAAGTTAGTAGGTATCGAAAAACATCGAAAAAGTTAATATGTATCAGAAAATATCGAAAAAGTGAATAAAAGCTGGTTAGTAATGAAAAATCTCAAAATAATCGATCGTAGCGATGAGTATTGAGCAACGTCAAAAAAGTCAATGTAAGTTTATAGGTATCAAAAAAGTATACATGCATATACATATGTGTTGGTTATCATCGAAAAACATTGAAAAATTCTTATAAAAAAAGTTCAGTATCGAAAAACTTAAGAAAATCGATCAATGTCGATAAGTATTGGAAAAGATTGAAAAATTGATATAAGTTGGTAAGTACCTTATAATACCCAAAAAGTCGACTAAAGTCGGTATGTATCGAGAAAAAAAAAAAATTAAAACGTTGAAAGTTGAAACGTAAATTTAATAGAAGTCGTTAAATATCGGGAAATATCGAAAAAGTCGCTTACTATTGAAAAACATTGAAGAAGTCACAAGTATCGTAAAACCACTGACAAAGTTGGAAAATATTGGAAAAATTTGATAATGTCAATATAAATTGATAATGTCGATCAAAAAGTCGAACAACAACAAGTAAGACTTTGTAGAAAATCGAAGAAAACGATAGGTATCGAAAAATTCGGTTGGTCTTGAAAAACATCATATAAGGTCGGTAAGTATCACAAAACAATAAAAAAGTTCGTTAGAAATCGATGTGTATTGAAAAATATAAGCGAAGACACTAAGTATCGATAAGTCGACAAAAGCTAGTAAGTGTAAGAAAACAGCGATTAAATTGATAAGTATCGCAAATTTGGATATTATCGAAAAAGTTTAAAAAGCATGAAATATTAAGGAAAAACTTCAAAAGAACCAATCGTAGTATAATTTTTTAAAACATGGACAACAAATTGTGCGTACACAGTTACTTATCATCAATTTTTAACGTTGGTTTGTTTGTATGTAACGGTTAGTCTCTGGAACTACTGAACCGATTCTAGAAACTTTTCTACTAAGAAAAATCTATACTATTTTTGAGTAATATAGGCTATGCATATTTTATTTTGATACAATTAAGGGGCATGGTACATTTAATACAACAAAAACATTTAAAACACCATATCTTAACGCCTATAGTAGCTGGAGTACTGAAATTTGGTTATGGGATGTATTTTGTCTATGTAAAGCACTTCACATATGGAAGGGATTAGACAAAGAGGCGTGGCACTTGGCACACAACAAAAACCTTTTATATATTGGCACCTTTTACAGCAGAGTTTTAGCAGTTTCGTACTAGGATGTAAACATATTGTCTACGCTAAGCATCTCACAAAATATGAAAGGGATTTGACAACGGGGTGTGGCGACAGAAACACTTACAACGTTGATTATTGGCATTTATGGGAGTAGCAGTTTTGAAATTTGTCTATGGCTAAGCTACTCGCAAAATGTGAATGGTATTGGAAAATGGCTACTCCAGTAGCCATAAGTTATAACATTACATTGTAAGTAGTTTCACTTTAAGATCTGTTTAGTAAAAACGATGCTATATTTGTTTAAATTGGTAACGTAACTTAGAAGCTATGATTCCTTGTTTGTTTATAATATATCTTTATCGATGTATACACTCCTGTTTCACTGTTTTCAGTTACAAATATGGGAAAAAAATGCAAAAGGCGCTTATCAAAGTTACGCCGCAAGACAAGAAAATGAATAAGGCTCATATCCCATTTAAAAAATGTAATTACCATTAATAATTGTTTCAAGGAACCACTTAAAGTCTAAGGAATTTTTTCTTAGCTGAATGCATTAATAATACTACGAGTACTCATAATCGCATAAAGCGAAGGGCAGGCACTTCATAAATGAACATTCGATAAATTTTAAAAGCAAAGACAAACCAACAGACCAACAATGTTTGTAATGGTGGACAATCAAAAGAAGCTGGATGCTGAAGCTTGTGCGGGTGTTACTGTAGTAAAGACACAAGCAAAGTAGTCAAGGATATTGCTGCTGTTGAATGTCCTGTAAAGTGTCGAAAAAAATCTTTGCTTGCGGTTGGAAGGCAGTTAAAATATAATTTCGTAAATGTTGTGCAGAGACTTCGATTCTTTGGAATTACTGTGTGCAGTCAATCTCTTATTGGTAAATTATTCATCGTGCTAAAATTTCTACGAAAGACGATCACAAGCCTTGAAAAGAAGAAACCAATAGGTGTTCAGTTACTTGCTACAAAGATTCTGCTTCTGCATAAGATAATCAATCTCTAGCCATTATGGGATCTATTGTCCTCAGTATGGTTTCTGAGTATCACAAGATTGCTCCTAGTAAGCAAAAGTAGAATTTACTAGGCTCAAAGGGGTAACAGCACAATTTTTTAAGGAGCAGAGGTTCGCTCGAGAAACATAGATTGCTAGAAAGTTCAAAGTACTTCCAGCTAGAAAAGGTCAAGATAAGTTTCTATTGTTCTTGAAAGACCTAAAGAATATTAGCTTAGGAAATGATGATAGTTGGTCTTTTAAAAAAGCCATCGCCCGAGCAAATAATTTGCCAACAGAGTGTGATTGAGTTGCTGTCTCGACAGATGATAAGTCTTCGAAAATTATCGCGTTAAATGCAAAAGCCACAACTGTATGACAAGGCGAAGATGCTGGGGTCATTTACTTTTAATTAGAGAATTTCATATCGATATCGTTAACAATGGTGTAATATTTGTACAAATGTATTGAAGTATAATGACACAACACTGTCAGTTACTTTGTCAAGCTCAGCTGAAATTGTTGCTTCAATTCCTTTTGCTTTCACGTCATTTTCTTAATTTTATGAGGTTCAATTATTTATGTGCAACCAACCGACAGCAGCGCAAAGGAGAGAAACCAATTTGGAAACAATTTTTTAACAAAGCGGCTTCCCACAATCGGTAACCAAATTAAAAGCGTTGCTTGTAAAATGTACACCTAGTGGTGCAACAATGGCAGTGCAAACACTGGCACTGATAGCATGGTTGCTTAATGATACCAATTTAAAGAAGCCAAAAATTCAGAATTGTAAGTTACAAGAATTTAAAATTATAGCACTGTCTTAGAATTTATTGTGTTTTACATTATCTTTATATCATTTAGGTTTTTTATGACAGTCATGATAAAAATATTTGTTGTTGAAGAGAATACATATAACGATTCTTCTCGTTTGGCCTATAATTCTCAAGCCTGAAAGTGTGATATTATATTTTAAGAGTAAGCAAAACTATCTAGTCTGTGCTAAATGAATAATTAATTACAAATATTAAAATTCAACTAGCACAGTTTTAGGCTTGCAAATTAGAGTCAAAACGAGACGAATGCAAATGTTACCTGCCAAACTAGTTACCGTTAAGCCTAAAAATATTCAATGAAATCTTAATGCAAAAGTGAAAACACTGTGGCAAGTGAAAACAAAGGCAGTAGCGAAGTAAGATAATAAAACTTATCGATTTTATTGAATACTTGGCAAGTGGGCAGTAAGGGTAAGAGAGGTAAGACTTCGACCGCGGCTCAGGACTTACATCCTCTAATATATCCAACACCGGCTTCGCGGTGGTTCAGTCTATAACATGTGCTATAATACTGGCTTCGCTATCCACAGTGTTTTTGTATCAAAATTTAATTGCATACTTTTAGGCATTTAAATTAACTAGTTTGGCCTAGAAAATCTAGTTTATCCTAGAAAAAAACTAGTTTATCCTAAAAACTAGTTTGGCCGATAACACATATACATAAAGTGGACCTTAATACTTTAGGTTATTAAAGATCTATGGCCGGAAATATAGAACCTCTTTAAATATGGACTCCATTTAGTTGTCTATGCTAAGCACCCCACGAAATATGAACGCGATTAGACAACGGCGAGTGATGCAAGTGTCGTAATTTTGGATCTAAATTGTGGTCATATAAGTCATACATACATTTGAGTAAGATTTCGGGCTTATGAGCATAGCAACTGGCCCGAATATAGCTCAGTCTGAAGGTCACATTTTCCATCACATTTTCAAACACTAAACTAGGCAATATTATGGTAACGTTGCCTATCAAATTGTGTAATATCGTATAGCCTTACGATCTAGGTGCTCATTCAAAAGGTCCGTTTCGCGAAATAATTTATTTGCCGAGCATTTTCTCCACTATATTGATTGTGTTACGCGCTATATGGTACGTAGTGCTATTCTGTTGGCACAACATCTCCTCAATACGAGGACATAATTTCTCAAAAAATACGGTCAGGTGACGGTTAAGACCAGGACCAACGGTTAGCTGGTAATCGGCCTAAATTCAGCAAACTTATGACATAATCGATGGTCATTCAACTGGAGTTTGTAGGAATATTGGCAGAGGTCTTTTCGTTAAGGTTTCCATAAAGTAGACGGACATAAGCTCAAATGCTTCGAATCAACTCATTCGAGTCTTCGTCAACACTGCTATCTGTAACGGCGATATTGTTGTTCGTGCGCACTGTTTGTCGGAAAGGATCGAAGAGTCTGTATGAGCATTGAAAACTATAATCCGCCGGAATGTTACATTATGTCAACTATAAAGTGCTTAAAGCGATCTTGTATTCTTCGACTGTATCCAGCAGTTTCTAATGGATTCCGAACACAGTGTAGGTTTTCACTTTAGACATCTGACTTCGTTTTAAATAACTGAATATAATCGGGTAATTTATGTATTATGTCAATTAATTTATTTTTTGCGTTTATTATGCTCATCCTGAATTAAAACATAATCGTAGCGTGATTGTTGAAATCCGTTTCAGAATCAGCGACCAAGAATATATTAGGCACAGTTGGTTTTGTTTGAAACAAAAACAAAAAAACTTAAATATATATAGTTTATTTTTATTACAAATCCTTAAGAGCTCATAAAAAATCCTTTCGAACATTTAGTTTATAGGTCAGTAAGTTGCTTCTCAAGAATTATAAATTCGAGTTTTCTTAATAATTTAGTAGTGCAACAAAATGGCAAGAAATTATTCAAATACTCTGGTACACAGATGAATAAAAAATGCGAAAAAATACATTCATACAAAATAATTCCAAACGACAACGTTGCAGCATTTTCCGGAAGTCAAACATCGTGCATTTACCCCCTTAAAAACTTTACTTTTATTTCCCTGAAAAGAAGTAGAACGGAAAGAAATGCCGCGAAGTCATTTGTATTCGACCACATTCATTGCTATGCATTCACGTTCATCTGCAACTTCAATTCAATTGCAATTTAAGTTGTCTTAATTTAAATACAAAGAACACGAAGAAGAAGAAGAAGAAGACGAAAGTTCCAAGTAAATGCAAACTGTGAAAAACAAATGGAAAACAAGGATGCATAAACAAAACCGCTGGTTACCGCATTAAGCCAACTGGTATAAGTTCGCAGTTCATACCTACAGCTATGGTGATGTGAACAAATATTTCAGATATTCGAGGATATGTTTCTTATATCGAAGCTTTCGAAAAGATTACGATGTTTCGAGGATTGAGAAAAAAATCAATTTAACTTTTTTTTTTGTAGGAAATTTTACTTAGAGTAAAAAAAATTTCAGAAAATGGGTCAAAAACGGTCCATGCTATGGTCCGGACTCACCCTAGGTGATGTTCAAAAGCCATTTTCGAACTATCTCTTTCGATTGGAGGGAAAAAAAATTTTCTGGAAGAAAAAAAATTTTTTTCCGTAAATGGGTTAAAAACGGTCCTTACTATGGTCCGAAGATACTCCAAGTGATGTTCAAATGCCATTTTCGACTTTGCCCATCGATTGCAGCAAAAAAAAAGAAATTCCGAAAATCGGTCAAAAACGGTCCAATCCAGGGTACGGAGCCACTCAAAAACAATTTTTGACCTTTCCCTATCGATTGGAGCAAAGAAAAATTTTTCCGAAAATGGGTCAAAAACGGTAATTTTCAGGATACGGAGCCACTCTAAATGATGTCAGAAAACAATTTTTGACCTTTCCCTATCGATTGAAGCAAAGTAAAATTTTTCCGAAAATGGGTCAAAAACGGTACTTTCAGGGTACGGTCCACTCTAAATGATGTCAGAAAACAATTTTTGACCTTTCCCTATCGATTTTACATTTTTTTTTTAATTTAAATGTGTTCGACGGTCGAACGAGACCCATGGAAATGCCCATATTTTAAAGGACATTACTCGAATGAACTTAAGTAACGTTGGTAATGACTAGTCATTTCTGTTGAGGTAGTTAAGCAGTGATCCGATTTAATTTTACGTTATTGAGAAAAGCTTGTACTAGATATCTAAGCCTGGTTCTGGCAAAGACTGGAAAGTTGTAGAGAAAGTGTTCAACAGATTCATTCTCGAAAATTGGTCCTTTTCCGGGTACGGAGTCACTCTAAATGATGTCAGAAAACAATTTTTGACCTTTCCCTATCGATTGGAGCAAAGAAAGAATTTTCCGAAAATTGGTCAAAAAGCGGTCCTTCCCAAGGTCCGTAGCCACCTTAAGGGATGTCCGAAATATTTTTTCGAGCTTTATCTATCGATTGAAACAAAAAACTATTTTTCCGAAAATGAGTCCGAAACGGTATGGTATATTACTTTGGATATAAATATCGGAAATAACTTTTCCGAAAACATTCTTAAAACCGGTTTTGATTTTTTAAAATACGAAACTCTTTATATCTTATATGAACTTATAAAATCTGCAGCAACAACAACAACAACAAATATAAAGCAACAATAAAAACAACAGCACAAACAACAAAAAATATACTCACCATCACACCACAAGTTGCCAGCAATGCATGCATCAATTTCAGGACATTTGTATTCACAATCAGACTCTCTTGGATAGAATCCAAATTCAGCGACCGTTTCATTTCCACCGGACACGCTAGAGTTACTTTGCAGGTCCAATTGTTGTAGTAGCGAGGATTTAGTGCGATGTATTTCAAGCCACGTGAAAGCAATATCACCAGGCTCCTTTAAAATTGGTTCCAGTACTAAGCTGACGGGTCTAAACGAAAAGAAGAAGCATAAAAATAAGAGATGTGTTTTAATATGATGAAAATTCACTTAGATTTAAGTATGAGCCGAGTGAAACAACATTTGTCCGAGTGAGGTTTTTGTATGCAGTTCTGACCTTAAGTGAAATAAACTGTTTGACCAATAAACCACAGTAAAGTGCTTAAGACTTTAAAAATTCAATAAGCACAAAACCCATTAGCAACTTATTATCGAAGCACTAACCTTAAGCCTAAGTAAAATGACTTTTGGTAGATGGCTTAATTAATGTGTTGTCATTAGAAATGTAGATATGTACTAATTCTAAATGTAGGTTAAGCTGATAGATAGAATTTGGAAAGTATAAAATTTGATTTGAATTGAATATGTGAAATAGAAATTTTATTTTATTTAAGCTATATGAGTTAAGGAAATGTTGTGAAAGACATAATTTAGAGGTGGCAAAATGTGGTAAGTCCTTTGGTTATTTTAAGCTGACATAATAAAAAGTTTCTTGTTCGTCTTCCATTTGCAATGCTTGAAAAAGTTTCTTGTTGGTTATTATTTTCGCATAAGTTCCATTTGCCTCAGACTTCAATATAGCCGTTGACGTATCAAACTTTATTTCAATATTGCAACAGTTAGCATAAGTTTTATACTGGACTCAGACTCAGATTTATTGTGAAAGAAGACTTAAAAACCTGCTGCATAACTTAAGCTAAAAGTAGTAGCGAAAAATCAGAAGAATGGCTTGGAACTGAAGTTTTTTTCTTCTGACCTGAGCATGGTGGCATGACAATTTTCAACTCCTAAGCATATTGCACTAGCAATTTTTTCACTGATAAAGAAACTGGATACCGCGATAAGTTGAGAATTTAACAACGTTTTACTTAGAACAAAAATAGACCACCTTTAAAGAAAGCTGAGTGCCATCAAAATTAACAAAAATTTTGAACTCGAATAGCAAAGAGAAGTTTTTAAGGTAATGTTCAAAACTGGTCTCGAGTCCGTAGTCTCGACTATAAAATGTCATCTTATTTAAAAAGTTCCAGAAAATAGAAATGAAGTGCAAAGAACCAAGTTCTTTATATTGTTTTGGCTCCGATTCAAGTGCTAGGGATCAACCATAATCGCTAAGCATTCTATCATCAAAAAAAAAATCTTTGTAGTTTCTTTGAATTCTCTTTCAACACGCAACGCTCAAATTGCCAGACAATAAGTTCAGTTAACCCTTTCAAGACCAATGTTGCCTATAAGCACTTGTCAAAATCACCGTTTTGTTATTTTTTTCCGCGATTTACTTTGCTTTTATCTTATCCGCGATTTGCTTTGCTTTTGTCTTATCGGCACTTCTGTTTTCAGTAAGAAAGAACCAGGATACCGAAGACATACAAATTGATATAAGTTAACCTTTGTGATCATATTAATAAGAGCCTTACTTGTGGCGCAGTGGTAGTGTACTGCGCTCACAACCCAGAGGTCTCGGGATCGATTCCCGGTTCTTGCATGGTAATACACTTTCCATATTATTTAATTTTCCTTTCTTTTCAATAATTTCCTACTCCTCTCCTAATTTTCTGAAGTTTTTTTCCGAGCTTTTACCAAATAAGCTGTGGTAAGAAAAGTACATTATATCGGCAAAGCAACAATACCTGAAGTGTAATGAAGTTCAAAGGCATAACGTTTGTTTCAGATCACTTTCACTTATCGTTGCGAAAGAAAAATTAAAAAAAAAAAAAAATAAAAAAAAAATTTAAAAAAAGAAAAAAAAAACCGTTGCTCAATAAGTTAACCTCGTTTCAACTCTTCTTTCTTCCCTTTCGAAGCTAACACACCAGGTGTTAAAGGGTCATCCCCTAAGGTGTTAGCTTTTAAAAAAAAAAAAAAAAAAAAAAATTAACTCAAATATTTTTTTTCCTCCCATTTTAATTCGGTCGTGAAAGGGTTAATGATGTAAAAATGTTTTCATTGACATTTGAGTTCCCATTTTGCGATATTTCTTCCAAAAAACTCACAACGCCTGCAGTCGAAATATTTTCTTTCACGGAGTGAGTTCTTAACGATATTTAGTAAATATGTCATCTGTTATCAACATTCTAACAAATTATTCGACGTAAATTCCCCCATTGATTTAAGCGTAGAAATTCTTGTGAAATTTATTCCGTTTCAGACGAGGATTTTTACGAAAAACAGAGTAAGACACTCGTGTAAGACACTATTTCGATCACTCAGTGTTGTGGCGGAGGTATTTTATTGCCCTGGTGCAAATTGTTTAGAGAGTGCCATCAAGTCACTTCAACATTTCCTCGATTCTGGTTGTTCGATTTGCGATGACCTAAGACGGCCGTGTTTTTTACCACCCTAAGGGGTATTTCTTTTATTTTCTTTTCTTTTCTTTTCTTTTCTTTTCTTTTCTTTTCTTTTCTTTTCTTTTCTTTTCTTTTCTTTTCTTTTCTTTTCTTTTCTTTTCTTTTCTTTTCTTTTCTTTTCTTTTCTTTTCTTTTCTTTTCTTTTCTTTTCTTTTCTTTTCTTTTCTTTTCTTTTCTTTTCTTTTCTTTTCTTTTCTTTTCTTTTCTTTTCTTTTCTTTTCTTTTCTTTTCTTTTCTTTTCTTTTCTTTTCTTTTCTTTGTCAAAATTGGTTAAGCGCTGCTAAGACTTAAAATTTTTCGTGAATTAAATATTTTCAAATGAAATTATTACTGAAAAAATTTCACCACAGCTTAAGTTAAAGTTCATATCTCTTCTTTGAATTGATATGTTAACTGAGCTTGATGTTTCCCTCCCAACGTTAATAAAAAAAAAATTACCAACTAATTTGGCTTTTTATTGCTCTTCCTAAGTTTCCACCTGGGGCGATTGCCCCATCACCTTCTCACGCTTTGCTTTTGGTTTTCTATCCAAACTTTCTCTTAAGTCAACTTAGTAGATGAGTGCAGCAAAAACCAAAAAATAATAAGTTTCAAAATTAGAAAACCCCTAATGCTTCTACGAAACTACTCGCACATTCTGTATGAAAATAAACATAAATGATTGGGGTAAACGATATGTTACAAGTAAACTTTGTTAGCCATTAGAATCTTTGACCATGTCAACAAATATGTTGACCAAATATGTTGGTACTCATTTTTTGGGTCAATTATGTGTATTGCATTATTTCTGTTTTGAGGATAACTTTTTCAAGCAAATGCTTTTGCTTCTCATACATATTGCGGCAAATTTCATTATATTTCTATTGGTTGGACAGCACATTTTTGCTTTCAACTTATTATTTTCCATTCGTTTCATTTATTGAGAATGGCATATATTGTTCCGATTTTACATTTTTTGTTGATTTGAGTAGCACTTTTCAATGAAAACGTGTAGTTTGCTGTATTTTGTCAAATATTACATTAATCTGTTTCTAAAGTAAGATGCGCCTCGAAATTGAATGCTGACGTATTCCTGAGCTTAGAAATAAGCATGCTGCATACTATATGAACCTTACAATTCAACTGTCAATTTCTCAAAATTGTGTTTCAATAATCTCCAAGTGGGAGGTAATGTGTAATACTTTTCATTGCAAACAAAGTACAGTTCAGTTGAGAAAAACATTTAAGACCTGTAATCAAAGGTCATTGGAGAATGGATCAACTGAATACATCAGCTTACTCCACGAATGAACGACTTCATTACATACGAGAAGAGGGAATGTCGGATTCAAATTTCCACAAGCCATTCAGCCCAGTAAATTGAGAATTCGTAGGTTACAATCGCAATGTGAGAGTCTATATGTTTTGTTGGTTTCGTAGAAATGTTGACCAGGCAGTTCACCGAACATCGAATGTTGATACCAATGTGTATGCTTGAGAGTTATACGTTGTGTAAATTATCGACTTTACATTCTTATCCAACATTAATAAACACTTCGTTGCCTGTACTTGAATTGCAACAAGAAATTGAAATTTACGCACAGTGGGCAAATACAGTGCAATGGAGTTAAAGAATGTAGATTGTGCTGAGCATATTTCATAGAACCAGGTTATTTTGAGTTAGAGTGGCGGGTTAGGACAAACATAATATGATTTAATTTAAAGAATATCTCTCAAAGGAACTTAAGGAACGTAGGTCAGTTTTCTAAAAATAATTATAGGATGACCATATTGCTCTGGATGTTTTACTTTCAAGGTCCTTCAGTTCTTTGTTGCCTCGGAAGGAAAAAGTGAGAGACTTTTTTACTAACTATACCGAGCGGAGTGTGCACATGCTCCGTCTTCGTCAAAAGCAGAACCGTGCTCAGTTAATTCATCAGCTTTCTTATTATTCTCAATGTTTCCGTGGCTTGGAATCCATGTGAGAGTTAAATCTAGCTGACGCCCCAGTCTTGATTATTCTTTCCTGCATTGTTCTACTAATTTAGATTTTATCATCTCCGAGTTCATAGCCTTGTTGTCGGAATTGCTATTGGAGCAATTGCTTGCATTCCCATGTTAGAATTGCTCACTAACCTGCAGGCTACTAATACAACAAAGACTTCTGCTTCGAAAATGCCTACTCAGCTTTGAGTTTAATCATATATATTTCAAGATTTTTGCTTCCTCAAGCACTTCTCTTATTTCGATTGACTTACATGATGTACCATTATGACATCAATTATTTTTTTCCTCGGATACTAAGCTGACTTTCAACAATCGAATCCCTTTTAATTCTGCTTACAGTATGAGAAGTTTTATTGCTTTGTATACGTCTAATAGTACTTTGACTTCAAAACGGCTTCGGTAGCGTATATCAATCCGTTTAGGATGGCATAGTTGCTCCCTTGTTCCATCAAAATGCTTTACTATTTCATCCTTTAGCTTTTAAATTGTTGATGGCTTTTAGGCATAAACCTTGCACTTAAGATGACCTCAAGCCACTGTTTCGCGAGAAAATGCATCCCGGGAACTTCTCGTGTTTAAAGTTGGTTGTGTGGCATTTCACACCGTATTGCTGGATTCATATATCGTCCATATTAATATCATCCAATATGAGATAAAAAGAACTTAGTTAGCGTTCAGCATTCACACTACTAGCATTACCGGCATCATTTTCAAAAAAATCAAAATCGGGTTCAATAATTTCTTTAGTCGAAAAACCACACCAAACAGTGATTCTTTGGGAATAAATCGGTTTCTCGACAATCTCTCTTGAGTTTCTTTCGGTCTGAGTGCGAAAATTTAGTTTATTAACATAGCTGCTGTAAAGAAAATGGGCCTCGTTATTTAATATGATTTTTTTGAAAAATCATCATCAGGTTGTGCTTACTCGTTCAATCAATCGGCGTACTTAAGGCGGTTGAAATTGTCTGGAGGCTTTAATTCCTGCATTTTGTACGCGTGCATACTCAATTATTTTGTTATAATTTTGAGATGTAATGAGGTGCTTAAGAGGCTTTATTCCTGAGCATGATGGCGAGTTGATATGCTGCAGATGACAGATGTCAACATAAAAAATTCGTTTTTTTTGACACTTTCATTTTATTCGGAACTCTCATGGAGAAATATCGGCTCATCCTACACTTCGAACACTGTCACTACTTCTAATAATTGGAATGCTTTTACGTATTTGAACAAATACATCTAGACTTAGGGAACAAATTAATGATATTTTGTTTGACTAGCTGTCAGCCTTGCCCAGCGGCGAACAAATTGATTACAGAAGCGATAGTTTGTAACACACTTTGAAAGCAGTGCAACACACCACCCCACAGCCAATATACTTTTGCTAATGCATGGTCGTTTTATAGGCTGAACGACTTCCACTATCACCAAAAGTAATCAAAGTCACGATGTGTTCTTTCGATAAACACATTACGAGTACATGAACCCTGTAAATTTACTGAAGGCAACCTGTATATGAGCTCGAATACATTGTAAATTGGGAAGTGGCAATCTGCTTACGTGCTCGCATACTTTGTAAGTTAGCAAGAAGCAACCTGCCTACGAGCGCGAATATATTGTGAGATAGCAAAAGGCAACCTGCTTACGAGCTCGTATACTTTGTCAGTTAGCAAGAAGAAATCTGCCTACGAGCTCGTATACATCGTAAGTTGGCGCGGAAATAACTTGCGTACGCGACCATATCTAACTGAAAGCAAACGTAAGCACCCAATACTTTTTAAGTAAGAAATATGCAGCTATGTTTACAACGAAGTTTTTTTAGTTTCGAATAATTTCCATAACAAATTTGGGAAAAGAAAATTCCAATTTCTCCTTTTTTTTAAATTTTCATTGGAAAATGGCTGAAGCTAACAAAGTTCCACATAAAATTTTGCTTTTTAAACTGATGAGATACAATGACAATGACAAATAAGGCATCGCATAAAAAGATCACAAAATTCATTTTCACAAGCTTCATATACAAGTGTAATACACAATGTAAGCAACCCAGCATAAAACACCAAGTGTAAGTGAAATCGTATAAAAGATTGTGACGTAGTAGGCATCGTTCGCCGCTGGGTATATTTATTTTATTGAATTTCGTTTTGAAAATCTATTTATATACTCTCTTGCTCTCAAATTTCAGCACGCATGGCTCTCTCTAACAAATTTATCTTGTATAATTACACTGTGAAAAAATCAAAAACAAAATGCACACACAAAAACGCATTAATTCGCCATTCAATCATTTGTTATGTGTGCATGCTTGTATCTATTTGCGCAAGCAATTTTTTAAGCAATTCTAAAACTTTATTAGCATGATATTAAGAAAGGAGTTTTGTGATAATTTTAACTGGAAGTTGAGACAAAGCGTCTTATAAATTAAACTAAATAAACTAAATCAAAGTCAATACAGTAGTTTATGTGTGATACGCGAACAATCGATGGACATATTATAGTTATAATTTTATTAACATAGATTCAGTCATAAGCGTTTATATTTTAACACCAAGGCCGAAAATGTTTAAATTGAAGGGAAGGAACATTTTTGATTTTGATTCAAAAAGAAAACACATTGATTTAAAGTGGTTTCATAAGTATATGATTCAAGCGTTTAATGTGAAGTAGAGGATAGTGTGCGATTTCAAATGCTTTGCAACTTCAATTGCAATTTAAAGTTTTTGACGATTGAAGTAAATTTAGAAAATGTTATTTTAAAAACTTTTCAAATACAAAATTAATTTATAGTTTTTTGTGTTAAAAATAAAGGGAAAAAATGTTATTTTTACTATTTTCAACTTTAATCAAATTTTTCTTTAATTTTCAATACCATTTACCCATGAGTGCAATATTTCGAAACCTTCTTGTAATTTGAGTGTTCTTACTACGTATTCTAGCCAAGTTCTTCTAATACTTCGATTAATATTTAGTTTCGAGTAGTGATATTTATTCAATTGTTCTCTTCTTCAAATACATCTATTATTTTTTTAATAAAACTGAGTATTTTGATAAAGTTCATCATATTGAACAACTTTCTTACTCCCATTACTCATAAGAGCTTAAGTACTTTTATTACTTTGCATTGTGCTTCGACGACAAATGTTACTACTTCAATACTTCGTCGTTTCTTATTACTTCCTGTGTGTTTTTAACAATCACATGAAGTTCAAGTTATTATTTTTCTATGCTTCTCGAAGTAATCAATCCGTTAATTTTTAATTAACTACACTGCTTTGCGTCGTTCGTCTGCGAGCACTTTGGTTACTTGAAGACACAAATTTTTGCCCAAAACTTAAGCGTTTGCTACACCGTATGGCGTCGACCAAACTTCAGAAATACATTCATTCATTTGTGTGTTGTAACGTACGTAGCAGCACCTGAAGGATGCAAACAATCTATTTTAATGACCAGAGTCCTTTTCATACACTAACACACACACACGCATACACAAGTATTCGTCGTATAGTACACATACAAATAGTAAGAGTTTGACTTTAATTTACCAGGAAGTCGAATATCTGCAGATTATAGGTACAGTGCCAGACAGGTGAAAGGATACCCGAAAACAATGTTGTGTTACTCCCATATACATATACGAGTACCTACACACACACTCACACACTTGCACTATGCGAATAATTTTCGATTTTTCTTCAGCAACTTCACTTCAGTTCAGTTCAGTGCCACGTAACGACGAAATTTTACTTGTTACATTCGCACTGGCGGCGGCAAATGTGTTGCCATTAAATTTTATTGCTGTTTTCTACAAATTCTGCTATCGTTGTGGCTGCTTCTACTGTGTTTTTGCTCCCTATTGTCCAGTTGACTTGTTGGGCATAAATTTACCAAAAAGCAAACACACACACACAGATACTCTGTTTCGAAAAAGTTTTACACTTATGTTCGTTCAGTGGAGCAGCAAAAGTATTTGTATTGAAATTGGTTTGTTTGTGCAACTGTATGGAACATTTTAAGGATACTGCTTAGTTTTCACTTTATATTTTTGAAAATATTACGATTGGTTGCTTTTAAAATTATTGGAAAGAACAAAAAAAAAAAATCGATTTGTGAGCATACTTACTTATTTGTAAAGATTGGCTGCCCATTTGTCCAGTCCTCTGAGAATATATGCAACGATGTTGGGCGTGGACCACTTTGCGCTGGGCACACCACACGCATTACTTTCAACGGACGTCCAGAATAAATCATTAGACGATTCTTGGTATGACAACGCATAGCATCTTCCGATGTTGGATCAACCGGCAGGTATGAACCCCACGTTTGCACGAATAGCGAACGTTCGAGCATTTGTGCCTCAATATACCAAGACAATCCCTCACAGCTGGAATCTTGTGATTTCATTGGATATTTTATTTCATCTTCACCGCCAGAACCTTTCAGCTTAAGTCGCTTACGACACTCACTGACACGCTTAAATTCATACGATGCAAAAAAGTTAACATCCGCAAAATCCTCCGATATATTTAGACGACTAACAATGAATGTCAATTCCATAACTCTCGAATTCGAGATGAATGTGAGCGGCGCATTATTGTACAGCACACTGGTGTTGTCACAGAAACAGCCCAGCGGAATTTTCACATCACGAAATGGTACATCGTAAAATTTCAGTTCCGTAATGCGTCCATCGGGGTCAAGTTGATTGCATCTTGGGCGTCCTGTATGCAAATCAGAGTCAGTGGTGCATGCGGTGCCATCACCGAAGGATACATTGTGCAGCACAAGTTTCACACGCTCCGAGGGACCAGCCTCGAAGCGATAGAGGCAGGTTAGATTTTTGGCACCACCACGGCCGTAAAGGAACACATTGCGCGGCACTTGTATGTTGCCTTTGCGTTTGCGAAAGACACGCGAGCATAGCGGTGGTACTGATTCCTCGCCACGTCGTCCCGGCCACTGTTCGCCACCCTGTTCGGTATCGACGAATTCATAATTGAGTGCAAATTGTGCTGGAAAGAGTGCAGTGCCGGTGTGTGTGTGAAATTCAAGTTTCTGAAAAGAGATAATAAAGGTTTGGTTTATTAAACGTTAAAATGGAGAGGGATGACTTAAAATATGCAACATAATTTTGTTAGTTCATAAGCTTTAATAAGTGGCTGGTGGAAAAGTTATTTCGTAGAGCATAGTTTTAGGCACTTCATGAAAAACGCCATTACACTTAAGTTGCCTTTGCCATTAACACCTTGAGCAAATAATGCTTAGCAAATGAAATCAGCACAACAAATAAATTGTATCCTTATTTCACATGGCGTGAATTTTTCATCAATTTCATATAAATTGCAGTTTCCTTGCGGCAACTGACTTCATGCAATGTATTCTAGAAAAAAGTAAATCTACAAATCTGGAATCCATCAGAAATGCGCTGCACGAGAGTGTTTGTATTTATTTTTCAAAAGCTGAGGTAAATACGAGCAAAAATTGTCAATAAACCGTTGACAAATCGAAGCCCTCAGCAAATCCATCTAGTGCCGTCATAGTTCAATGAGTTAGCGATGGGAATGTTTAGTACATATTCTTTAACCGGGTCTTTTGCTGAAACCGGGTATTACTGGCTCCACTGTGCGAGAGTCAAACGGCAGTAGCTAGGAACTTTTGTACACTTGGTGGGATTGAGAAATCTAAGGAGTTCTCTATTATCCTCTATTGTGTTCCGAAAAAGAACTGCCTTTCCATCGAGAGAATCGAGAGAGAGTCTCATTCTCTCCAAATTGTCATGAGTCCGACAAAGAGGAAACCATGGCATACATTTTTGGTCTTGCCACACCTTGAAAAAAATTAGATTAAAATACTTCGGGCAGCCCTTTTTCTTATCCTTGGAAGAATTAACAAAACTTCACCGAAGTAAAATCAAAAAGTACTGTCTAGTTGGAACCACATCTTCTGTAGGCCTTGTTCATACGATTTGGGCACCTGATAGTTTTCCAACATGCCCCGACAGCAGTCACCAGTAACTGAAATTTTCAAAGAGATATGACCGAATGATAGCGGACCATGGTGTAGAAATTGAGGGTTTTCATTACCACAATGGTGGCTATTCTGTTTACTAATAAGGCCAGCTAAATCAGAATTAATGGTGGTTCAAGTAACCGAGTTGTAAGATTCGATCACTTCAAGTTTGCTTCCATTCAGGATCATTTTCCTACGGAATTCCGTTTCGTATCCGATTCGAATTAGCTTTCGTATGACATTCCTCTCGCAAAAACGGAAGAATCGCCCACTTTGTCGGATCCGTATCAAATTCGGAACGGACTTCATATCCGGATCTGTTCCGGATTCGTTTTTTGTAAATAAAACGGATTCTGTTTCGGATCCGACTAGAACTTATTCTTGTATGAAATTCCTCTCGAAGTTTTTGGAAGGATCATCTGCTTTGTTGGATCCGTCTCGAACTCGGAACGGACTTAATATATGAATCCGGAACGGATTTTTGTAAGTAAAACGGATCCGTTTTGCTTACAAAAAATGAATCCTGAACGGAGTCGTTTTTCTTACAAAAAACGAATCGGGAATGGAGTCGTTTTACTTATAAAAAGCGAACCCGCAATGGATCCGTTTTATCTACAAAAAACGAAACAAGAACGGAACCGTTTTATTTACAAGAAACGAATCGGGAACGGATCAGTTTTACTCACAAAAAACGAATCCGGAACGGAACGGATCCGTTTTACTTACAAAAACGAATCGGGAACGGAGCCATTTTACTTACAAAAAAACGAAGCCGAAACGGATCCATATAAGAGATCCGTTCCGAGTTAGAGACGGGTCCGTAGAAGCATAAAAAAAGGAATCCGCACGGACGGATCCGCAACGGGTTCGAAAAGGACCCGCATCCGTTTTTGTGCACATTGGGATGATGTAAACATTCTCAATTCTCCATAAAAATAGAAATGCATTATCCGTTTGCCCACTTAACGACCCACTAAAACCGATGCAACGAATAACCACAATATTTTTCAATATCTCTAATGAAACTCAATTAGATTTCCACAATTCTGATGATATTTGGCGTGTGACAACAGTGCATTTCCATACTACGCTCAGTTCAAGGAGCCGCCATTATTGTTGTTGTGGTCCTAATTAAATCATACAGAGTTCAGTTTTTTACCTATGAATTCTGTTTTTTTTTCTTTCGCACAATTTTTCATTTTGGTTCATCTCGGTTTCGTTTGCATTGCAAAGGCGTTCGTTCATTCCTCATTTTGACTATGCAAACATTTGTAGTATTTGCAGTGTTGTGACTCCTTTGACTGCTTTTGCAATGTACATAGGTAGCAATGTGTTTCCCAAATGTCTGCCAGTCAGTACGTCTGTCTGTCTGTCTGTCTGTATGTCTGTTAGTTTCTTGGCTACATTTTGCAAACACAAACGGCCAAACGATCTACTTGTCTACATTGTAAGGAGCACATATTTTTTTGAATTTCTCGTTAAAATCGCATAGGTCGGATGGAATGGGAGAATTCTACCATGCGAGCGTACAATTTTGGCAAAATGTTGTATGTTGCATTGCTGCAGCATTCTATGCTTCGTTAGTTTGCAACAGGGCCACCACCACACTTAGTGAAGTCAAGTGTTTAAATTTGATTAATGCCGGCGCGCGAAAACTCAAGTTGAATGCAAATAAAAATTTACACGTTAAATATTTTGTTGGTACACAAAGTTGTAGATTTGAAAAAATTAAAGAAAAAGTAAAAGAAATGACAACAAGTTAAATTGCGAATTTATTTAGAAAAAGGACAGCGTGTAGTTTTACGATTGCGATGGTTGCTTTGAGTATCTTTGCAGTTGCTTATAAAAATAAAGAGATGGCGTTTCAAGTCATATTCTAGGCAGACGATAGAACTTAAAAATGTTGGTATTGTTGATAAATTACAAGCAGGTAATGGACCGGGTGCGAACATTTTGTTTAAGGCATATTTCAAACGTAATATGAACTTTAATCCAGAAACCTGATAAGCTGAACAAAATTAAATTTTGCTAGGATCAAATACTCAAAAATAAGTCCTATGCTTTTTCATAAAATAATACGGTCTGGTAAGGACACCCCTGCCAACCAGAAATTTGCTAAGAAATCAATAAAAAAAAAGATGTTATGGACTTAAATCTCCAATCAATCGTCAGGGATCATCCAGTACTGAAAAGGTTTCAACAAAAAAAAAAAGAAAATAAGAGCATACATGGAACAAACTTTTTTATACAGGTTTGGAAAACAAAAAGGAAAGGATGTCGCTTCTATTTCTAATACTGTACAGAAAATTAGTACATGATTTTTTGATAATGCAAGGAACTGAATTAAGAGTATTCGACTGTGTTAAAATAAGCCCTGCGCTTTGCTACCGCAAAGTTTCACCAAATTTTGGAAATCAAAATTTCCGGTGATTTTCTGACGCTCAACTCTTGCTCGCCCAACTATTTCTGGTTCATAATTTTTGTGGTCCAACAAATTGTTGAACAAGTTTTTTGCCAATCAACTTCTTTTTCGTTCAACTTAACTGCGTCAAACTTATTGTCGTCCAACTTCAATGTCATCCAACTTTTTTGTCGCCTAAAGTTTTTCGTCTAACTTACTGTCACCTAGCTTTTTTGTCGTCCAATTTTTTTGCTTTCTAACTTTATCGAGTTACACATTTATAGTTATTCAAATTTTTAGACGACCAACTTTCTTTTTGCCGTCTACCTTTTTTGTCGTCTAGCTTTTTCATATAAATTGTTGTCGCCCAACTTTTGGTGTCTATTTTTTTGCCGACCAAATTTCTTTTCATCCAAGTGTTTGTCGTCCAACGTAACTGTTATTCTACCTTTGACTTTAACTGCGTCAAATTTATTATCGTCCAATTTGCTTCACGCCCAAAATTTTTGTCGTTCAACTTTATTGTTATCCAACTTTTTTATCGCCTCAAGTTTTTTGTCCAACTTATTGTCACCTAGCTTTTTTGGAGTTTAGCTTCAATGCTCTTTAAATTTTTCAGTGTCCGACTTTTTAGTCATGCAACTATTTTAGCTTTTAACTTATTGTCGCCCAACTTTTTTGACGTTCAAATTTTTTGTTGCTCAACTTTTTACCGCTCAAATTTTTTGTCATCCAACTTTTTTCGCCGTCCAACTTTTTTGTCGTCTAACTTTTTCATTCAACTTTTTGTCGCGCAACTTTTTGGTGCTCATTTTTTTTACTGACTAAATTTTTTTCATCTAAATTTTTGTCGTCCAACTTAACTGTTGTCCTACCTTTTTGGGTTTCAGGTAATTTCTCAATGATTAGATCAATAAAGCCATTTTTTTTTCTATATATAGGCTCAAAATGGATCTTTGACCTGGTCCAATAACCTACACTTATATTTGACCTTTCACCATGGATTAATACATTGAAAACTTTTACAATTTTGGGGCAGCCTTTGGTATTATAAAATTTTTTTGAGCGCTCTTTCGATGAAATCTTTCTTAAATTAAAACTGAGAAAATTTATGTTAGGTAAGGTAAGGTAAGGTAAGGTAAGGTAAGGTAAGGTAAGGTAAGGTAAGGTAAGGTAAGGTAAGGTAAGGCAAGGTAAGGCAAGGCAAGGTAAGGTAAGGTAAGGTAAGGGTGGTAAGTTAAGGTAAGGTAAGGTAAGGCAAGGCGAGGCAAGATAAGGTAAGGTAAGGTAAGGTAACATAAGGTAAGGCGAGGCAAGGTAAGGTAAGGTAAGGTAAGTTAAGTTAAGTTAAGTTAAGTTAAGTTAAGTTAAGTTAAGTTAAGTTAAGTTAAGTTAAGTTAAGTTAAGTTAAGTTAAGTTAAGTTAAGTTAAGTTAAGTTAAGTTAAGTTAAGTTAAGTTAAGTTAAGTTAAGTTAAGTTAAGTTAAGTTAAGTTAAGTTAAGTTAAGTTAAGTTAAGTTAAGTTAAGTTAAGTTAAGTTAAGTTAAGTTAAGTTAAGTTAAGTTAAGTTAAGTTAAGTTAAGTTAAGTTAAGTTAAGTTAAGTTAAGTTAAGTTAAGTTAAGTTAAGTTAAGTTAAGTTAAGTTAAGTTAAGTTAAGTTAAGTTAAGTTAAGTTAAGTTAAGTTAAGTTAAGTTAAGTTAAGTTAAGTTAAGTTAAGTTAAGTTAAGTTAAGTTAAGTTAAGTTAAGTTAAGTTAAGTTAAGTTAAGTTAAGTTAAGTTAAGTTAAGTTAAGTTAAGTTAAGTTAAGTTAAGTTAAGTTAAGTTAAGTTAAGTTAAGTTAAGTTAAGTTAAGTTAAGTTAAGTTAAGTTAAGTTAAGTTAAGTTAAGTTAAGTTAAGGTAAGGTAAGGTAAGGTAACATAAGGTAAGGTAAGGTAAGGTAAGGTAAGGTACGGTAAGGTAAGGTAAGGTAAGGTAAGGTAAGGTAAGGTAAGGTAAGGTAAGGTAAGGTAAGATAAGGTAAGGTTATTGCTTGTGAGCACAGATATCATGGCTACGAAACATTTGAGCTGATTTATTTATTGACTATGTTTGTTGGAAAATTTTGTGTGATAGCAGATATTATCCAAATCAGATGGTACATATGGATGTTTTGGAATTTATCAGATAGAATAGACAAGAAATAGCTGATATTCAAAATTATCGAGAGTTAATAGCTACGAATAGTTCTGAAAAAATGTGTAAGGCTTCGGAACATAACTGAAGGTTTTGTTTAGTATCACATGGTATCGTTAGTTATTTAAGCAAATTCTGAGAAAATCATATGATATAAAAAGCTTCCCAAAGAAATCGCATTTAACTGTAAAAGTGAAAGAAACTCAACAAAATGGAGATGAAAACAGCAAGTGCTTATTCCGCCATTTGCCTTGATATCATTTTTAAAATCTATAAAAAATTTCTAATTACAATACATAGTTAAAATCACTTCACACATATCAAAAGTTCTAACAAATGATGCAACCACAAGCTGAACGTGCAAGTGTGCATACATTAATGTTTCATTAGAAAATTTAAAAGTTTGTTTAAGGTTTTTTTTTTTTTTTTTTTTGGGAAACAACTGTTTGTGTGCTGATGAAAACTTCAACAAAAACATTTTGCAATTGCTGCACAGATAAATAAATTTTTGGAAAATTGCAAATTTACTGACCGCATGTGCATTGTACTTAATTGAGAAACCACGCAGTGACCTACCACATAGATGCCCTTTACCCTGGTAACTCTGTTGAAATTACAATTTCGTGCTGTCCAAAAACTTTTGGAAAAACAAGCAAACGTTTTGAAATGTTTTGGTTGAAAAGTTAAGAGTTGGCAGAGCAAAATCTAACGATATTGAAAATTATGCAATATGCTCAATGTTTATATTTGCAAGCAACTGAAACAATAAGCAATTTTTGAAATGAATGCCTATTTTAGTTGCATCGAGTTTTAATAAAAAAGCAATAAGCAAACTAAAAATTAATGTTAAAATCAATTTAAAAAAAAATATCTTCTGCATCTTTTGGAAAAATTTTCAAACAAGCATTATAATCTGCGAATATTATAGAATATTTTTTAGAAAAATAAAATTTGTATTTGCTAAAAATTAAAAAACTATGAAAGAACAAAACATTTTCTGCGTCCTTTGGAAAAATTCTCAAACAAGTATCATAATTTGTAAATATTTTAGAATAATTTTCAGAAAAATAAAGTTTGTATTCACTCACCAAAAATAAAAAACGGTGTGAAAAAAATATTTTCTGGATCTTTTGGAAAAATGTTCCAATAAGTTTTATAATCTGCAAATATTTCAAAATATTTTTCAGAAAAATAAAAATTGTATTCACTAAAAATAAAAAAGTTATGCAAACAAAAAAATATCTTCTGCGTCTGTTAGAGTAATTTTCAAACAGGTTGTAGAATCTGCAAATATTTCAAAACATTTTGCAAAAAAAGAAAGTTTGTATTCGCTTAAATTAAAAAAGTTCTACCCCAGATCCTATTTCAAACCAATGTTTTCAAAAAATTTATGAGATATGCATGGAGCCACAGTACTACCGAAGTATGAAAAATAAGTTAAAAAAAACAAAAACAATTTTGAAGACTCTGTACATCAAAATATTAGATACTCACCAAATCTCTGCCCGAGCTGACATAACTTTCCAAAGGACTGCATGGACGTAACTTTGAACCGCCAGCATTGGTAATGGCAGTATGATCACATAGCTTTGGAGTTTCATAATCATAAATTTCCAACATCAAACGACGTTTATTCTTTCCGGCAGCACCCAATAGCGCAATAGCACCAGCATTTTTATCTGTGCTAGCAGACAATGTAATCGACTCTTTCGAAGTTTTGTCTGATATCTTATTGGCAATATAGTTGAGACTCTCTTTAACGCTGGTTAAACCATTTGGACCAATACCAGCACCACCACCACCACCACCAGCAGTTGATTTCTGCTGTGGCTGTTGATAACCACTGTATTTATTTTCTTGATTGAAAATACTTGACTGAGTCGGTCCGTAAATATAAGTGTCGACTGGATTCCAGGCATTATCAATGTTCACACGTATATTTTTACCAAATTTTGGATTTTGTGGACTGTAGTAGTAGTTACCATAGGTGCTTTGATTTAGCGGTGAAAGTTTACCAGCACCCGCACTAGATATTGATGTTACTGGTGGTGGCTGCGGTGGTTGACCTGTTGTAGCGCTTGTCGTTTTCAATGGAATATACGATCCATAGCTGTCCCACATACGCAGTCGTGTTATCCATGGTGGCAAATCGGCCTAGTTTCGCGAACACAATTGCAGCAGTGATTGTTGTCGTTGTTGTTGTTGTTGTAGAATATGAAATGAGAAAATAAAAGCAAAAGAAAAATAAATTATTAAAGTTACTTTTATTTACAATTACACTGAGAAAAGTTACTGAATGATAAAATTTAAGAAAAAAAACTCCATTATGAATAAAATCAATCGTGGAATTATAAAACATATAACACCACATGACATCCTTGATATGTGAGCATTACTTGGTTGGCGTTTGTTTTAGATCACGCCTCTTAAGCGAAAAAACCTATCCTCGCTTCCTTTGGGAAAAGAGCCGCCCTCGTCACCGATAAAATTTATCATAGGATATTTAATTTACTGAATAACACTAGACTAAAGCTCGCTTCAACCCATTTTCGATCGCACTGAAAAAGTATTTTAAATTTCTTGATACAAGGTATATTTTTAAAGTAGTTACGGTCCCATGATTCCAAATCCGTCATCAAAAAAATTCTAGAATATATATTCATTTGATGAGTTATTGCGAGTATTTGTGAATAAGTATGTAGTGTTCTTTGATTCCGGAACACAAAATGCCACGTTCAAAGAAAAAAAAATCAATGAAGTTGATTAAAGATATATAGAAAGTTGGAGCGATGTCCCACGTTCACGTGGGATGTGTGTCAATAAGAATAATCGAATGAAGAATTAATCGACGAGAATTTCATTGCAATTAATTTGGATCCAAGTGCTTTGACTGAGGCTGCCGGTTATGTGGAAATTGAAATGAGCGAAAAATTTATAAGGATATTGGTTAAGCAGAGATCGTATAAGCTGAGCTGAAGCTTGGGCTTTCAACTCCCAAATCGGCTGCTAAGTTGAATATTCCACTCCGAAAAAAACCGAGTCAGCTACAAGCTATTAAGTTCATTTGGAACTCCAAAATGTTCCTGTAACAGAGAAGAGTAGCATTAAATCATAAGCGCGATCGTGTGACTGGTTCAAAGGCGTGGCAAAATTCCATGAATTGAAGTACGAATTGCTTCTTCATTCAGCATATTTTCCAGATTTGACCCCCAGAGACTATTTTCTGTTTCCAAACCTGAAGAAATGGTTCGGTAGATAGAGATTCACCACTAGAGAGGAATTCATCACCGAAACAGAGGCCTATTTTGAGGACCTTCCGAAAACGTATTTTTCGGATGGGATCAAAAAATTGGAAGAACGTTGGACAAAATGTATCGAGCTAAAAGAAGACTATATTGAGAAATAAAACGTTTTTATTTTTGCCTAAAAATCATTCCTTGTTTAATTTTTCACGGAATTATCAAAAGGCTCTCGTATTGTTTGGTCGCAGGAGTAGACAATAAACCACAAACAATTCAAGTTGCCTGTCACAGAGTCTCTTCTATTGACCAGTGTTGGCCAGATTGATGCATGTCGCGTTGCTGACTAGACTAAAGTTTGCTAGGTTAAGTAATGTTAGGTAGGACTGGCAGTCAGTGTATGAAGCAACTTACTTAGACCAGATGGGTAATCATTATGATACCACAGGGTAGTTGATTATGCCCCCTCATTGAACCAAACAGATTTTGTAATGAGACTAAGTAGCTGATATATGCTAACGTGTACAAGGTCATTCAGGTCCTCAAATGAAGACGAACCAAGTATTTTGTGCCGGACAGGAGTAACTTCTAGAGAATTTAAAAGACCGAACACATGATCTATCCGCATGTCTGATGAGGCAGTTATGTCTGCAACAACTGACGAGACACTATGTCTAGTGCGGAGTATCAGTTCTAGAGAGTAAGGTTTGCTAGCTCCTTAAATTCATTTTAATTCACGTAAAGAGAGCTTTTCAGCTTACTCGTTTCTCCTCAACAACTCTATGCCCCGATACAAAGAGTCTGTGAAGTCTTAAAATTTCTGAAAAAAATCGAATAGATTTCTCAAAGTGTATTCATCAACTTTAAAGTGTTAGTGTATAATGTATTAGTATTGTTTGGATTTTTGTACATTGTTATTGTTATTGTTGTTGCGTTGTTGCTATCGCTGTTGTTGTTTTTGGTTTCATCGTATGAGCATTTCGCACTGAATTATTCGCGTTTTGTTTTCTCACTGCAGGAAAATCTGAACAAAATTGCAAGCGCCTGCTAGCCATTGTTATTGCTTTTGTTGTATGCCGCATACATACACACATTGTTGTTGCACATGGCGTGATATACACCAACAACAACAACAACAACTCCAACAAACAACAACTAAAACTTGTACGCATTCAGAGTGTCATGCAAATCCGTTTGTAGCACAATGATGCCCCGCAGCAATAAGAATTCAACGCGTACGCTGTTGCTTGCGTCGCTTTCGTTGTTGTTGTGCGCGAATAAAACAACAACAACAACAACACTAACACCAACATACAATAGAAGCTGGAGGTTACCATTGCGCGCAAAAAAAGGATCACTTTCAGTGAGAACAAATGATATCGAAGCTGACTGAACTTTTTGATTTGTTTTATTTTGGTTTCTTTTTTTTGTACATTAAATGTCTTCAATTTCCAATTAAATTCAAGGAGAAGTGAAATTATTTTACTTTCTTTTGTTGAGAGACTTAAATCTCCATAAAATTGGCTTTATATCTCAGCGGCAAATCGATGAAGTACTCCGATTTGTAATGTAAGCAAATCTATACCCTTTGTGTTGTAAGTATGTTTCACAAATGAAATTGTTAGTGTGATATTTTTTTTTATTTGCTTGCTGGCTGCCTACTTTGTATATAGTCAGCAAGCGGACTGCCTGTTTTGTATATGGAGCTGTAGGCAGTCTGTTTGTTTGCTGCCTGATTTGTATATGGGGCTGTGGGCAGTCTGTTTGTTTGGTGTCTTATTTGTATATGGAGATGTAACGGGTCTTCCCTGTTGGCTGCATACTTTGTATGTGGAGATGTATGCAACTCGGCAAACTATACAAGCACTTAGTAAGCGATGTTTTAAGGCAATATGCCTTCCTTTGCTACACATTGTATATAGAGATGTAGGAAAGCTGCCTACAAAGTGGCCATCCCTTTGTAAAAAGTATTTACAGTTGTGGCTGCGGTTGTGAGCATTACTGACTACAATGATTGTATAGCTATTCATCGATGTTGCTTATAACATATTTGCCTTTGGGGTACCAACAATGAAAAGTTGAAATGTTTGTGCTGAGAATATAAAATATAGGACTCAAAATTTTGAAGAAATTGTATCGATTTTATTGCAAGATTTTTAGGGGCTCTTGCCTTAAAGTTTAAAAAAAATATATGCACATGTATTCTGAATACCGATGTTTTCAAAAAGTTTAGCTCAAAACCGATTTAAAGTCAGTTCGGAGAACTAAGTGCTTCTTATGTTCAATTGTATAAAAAGATTTTGAATTGTATTCATAAGTACCAACTCCGCTTCAACATTTTGCAAAAATTCAACCGAGCGTAGTGATGTACTTACATACGTAGAATGGACTTTTAAAGTAGTTCAGAAATAGCAACAGTGCTACTTGTTAAGTATACATTAAAAACTTCTAAGGAAAATATCAAAACGAGAAATTGAAACATCAGAAGAAGCATTACAAAATAGAAATTTCTTGTGTTTTAATAGTGATACATGAACAAAATAACAGAAGTTATAAAAAAAACTTTTCACATTAAGCAGACGAAAGAAGTGGGAGGTATAATTTTAAGATACTGAAAGATGCTATATGCTCATAAAACTTCCATTAGTGCAGCTGTTTTACACTGAAAAGAAAAAGAAAAACAAAATTGAGCTTTCCATAGCTGGGCAGCAAAAGCTGCCTAGGACCAAAGAAACTTATTTTTGTTTTCTCGATTTTGCTTGTACTTTTCCGAATTATTTTTCCACAGAAAAGTCACACGAAAAGCTTTTATTTTGAGTTTTTTTTCGCATGCAGTAGGGTTCTTTTCAGGGATCGTAAATAATCGCTATTTACTATAATTAAAGACAAAAAAATCACAATGAAGGAAAACACGAAATGCGAGTTTGAGTATACAGATGAGTTTCTTTTGACGAGAAACGTAGATATGACATGATTTTTAATTTTGTGTTTTGTTTTAAAAATCAAAAATAAACGTAATTTAAGATTTCTATTCTTTCCGATCAAAAGTGATTGTTACTTTGGAATTCTAGTTTATAAGATCAAAAGTAATCATTACATTGGATTTATATTTTTTTCGATCAAAAGTAATCGTTATATTGGATTTTTATTTTTTTCGATCATAAATAATCTTTATTCTGGGTTTCTATTTTATTCGATCAAAACTAATCGTTATGTCAGATTTCTATTTTTTCGATCATAAATAATCGTTATTTTGGATTTCTATTTTTTCGATCAAAAATAATCGTTATTTTGGATTTCTACTTTTTTCGATCAAAAATAATCATTATATTGGATTTATATTTTTTTCGATCATAAAAAATCTTTATTCTGGGTTTCTATTTTTTTCGATCATAACTAATCGTTATCTCAGATTTCTATTTTTTCGATCATAAATAATCGTTATTTTGGATTTCTATATTTTTTCGATCATAAATAATCGTTATTTTTTATTTCTATTTAATTCGATCAAAAATAATCTTTATTTTGGGTTTCTATTTTTTTCGATCATAAATAATCGTTATTTTAGATTTCTACTTTTTTCGATCAAAAATAGTCGCTATTTCGGATTTCTATTTTTTTCGATTAAAATAATTGTTATTATGAATATTTACCTATATATTTAGATAAAAAATATCCGACATTTTGAATTTTCATTTTTTTTATTACTTTTTGGAAAGAACTTCTTTTTGTAAGTTTTGAAATACCAACAAATTTTTTTTTTTCAAAATTTTTTTTTTTTAAAAGTACCTACTTTTATAACAAGTGATTAGAATATATTTTAAAATGAAAACAAGAATTTTGATAAAAATTAATGATATTTCACGCATTTTGTTTTCAGTGTTTTATTATTTAGCGCCTTGACATATTTCACTGCTACAAAGATAGCAACAGAAACTTGACATCTTAATTTTTTTGACAATCATTTTGTTTTACACACTTGTTACACACATACATACGTACAAATACATACATACATAGCACTTTTTTTAGCATTGTCTTATGTTGATATTTTCTTAGCAAGAATGTTTGGGTGTAATGAAATCCTTCATGGGCTCTCTATCACGAAAAGTTTTTTAATTGGACATAAACAATGCGCTGAGGAATTAGTAATGTGCACATGTTTTTAGTATTCTGAGGGAAACTGCAGTCATTTTAGTTTTTTCTCTCTCACATTTTACTTTCATTTTGCACACATTTCATTAAATAAACGAAAAGACAAATAAAATTTAAAAGAAAAAATTTTGTCAATAATTTTTTCCGTTTTTTTCGAATAATTTTTTACTAAAAAGTATAAAATTTAGTTCAGAAACTTACCCGCCCCAGCGTATTATTCTCATGTATTGCCTGTTGTAGTATTTGCAGATTGAAACTTGTGAACGATAACCAAATCAGATCACCTGGATATCCATGAAAGTAATATGTGCAAGTTGTGTTTGGAGGCAGCGTATGCCGTGGACTAACAATACGTCCCATGCGTCCACGTCGGGAAAAAAGTACATCGTCTGGAAAGAGAAAGAATATTTTAGTTTTCTTAGATAGTGGAGAGCTTATATTTCCTACAAACGTATTGAGAAAAGAAATATTATAAAATTACATATTTTTCCACTGATATACCAAATATAGAAAGGCACCCCATTGAGCTCTTTTTATGTGTATGAATAGTGTGATAAAGGGAGATTTTTTGCTAATTGTTTTTTCAGTGTAAGTTTTTTGACTTCCTTCGCGTGATTTGTACCTTATGTTAACGCTAAAAATGCTCAGTAAGGTTTGCCATTTTACCATGAATAGACTAACAAATGTACAGCGCTTGCAAATTATTGAATTTTATTATCAAATGTGAAAAATCAAAGAATTATCGAAACCTTTTCTTCAGCGACGAAGCTCATTTTTTAGCTCAATGGGTACGTCAACAAACAGAATTGCCAAATTTGTTCTAAAGAGCAGACAAAAGCAGTTCAAAAGCTGCCAATGCTCCCTGAAAAATGCACTGTTTGGTGCGGATCATTGAACCGTACTTTTTCAAAAAATAATGAAAATCACATCGTTACAGTCAATAGAGCAAGATACCGTGCGATGATTAATGACATTTTTTTGCCCAAAATGAAGGAATTGGGCTTGGTTGACATGTGGTTTCAATTAAACGGTGCGACATGGCACACGGCACGCAATACCAAGAACCTATTGAGAGGCGAGTTTGGTGAGCAATTAATCTCACGTTCAGAGCAGTCCATTGCCCGCCAAAATCATAAGATTCAAACCCCTAGACTATTATTTGTGGGGCTACGTGAAGTCTCTCGCGTACTGGGACAAGCCAGACAAAGCCCTGAGAGACAAAATTACAGCTCCCATTAGTGAGATACCGACCAAAATGCTGGAAGAAGTATGCCAAAATTGGAGTTTACGGATGAACCATCTCAGGCGTAGCTGCGGGCAACGTTTGCATAAAAAAAATCTTAAAAAAATAAATGGCAAAAATTGGTGTATTGTTTTCATTAAATATTTTATTTAGATTTGCAAATTTTTTGTACTTTTTTGAATTTTTAAAAACCAAACGCTTAAGAAATCACCTTTTTAAAAAAAAAGTTCTCCTTGCTGTTTCTTTTCTCATAAGAACATACCAATACGTTTTTGTCCTATCTTAAGCCCCTGGCAAATAGTTTAATATTCCGCTTCTTGGGAGGGCCTCTTGAGCTCGTGACCCGGGCCTATAGTTCTCTCTTACCCTATCTTAAACCACCGCTGGTTGCATTTGTGATAAATTTCAAACTGGCACAATGTTTGCTGAGCTCGAATCTGCCATCAGATTTTGGTAAAGTTGTTCCTCATGAGTAGACAAATATGTTTTCGATTTACACTACCCTTCACCGCAAATACTTGTTGTTAATCTTCCATTGAGCATATTAATCACAGATCGTCTGGGTACATTTTCAGTCGATTATGTGGTACGTAACTTTTTGCAGAAAATTTATATAAATGCTTCATAGAGGCTTAAGGGCGTGTTCATGAGGAACAACTTTGCTTCAGACACCAAGCATCTTAGACTTGAAATTAAAAAAGGTCGTGAAAGAGCGTTTGTAACCGTATCAAAATCAGGTTAATTTAGCGTTATCTTGAAACGCTAAGGTCTAGTCCAAAATAGCAGATTGAGCTCAGTGACTCCAAATCATCGTACGTTCACGTTCCTCCAGCATTAATGTGTCACTATTGCGCACAGTGCAATAATCAACAAATTTTTGTCAAAATTTCTTCTGTAAACTCTTCTCCGAATCAAAGAAAAGTTCTTTAAAAACTAAAAAAATGTTACATTCCATATATGGCAATCGCTTCCAATTATACCTTCATTGAAAGACATTGCACCAAAATTTCACTATTCTGTAGCAAAAGATTTTCAATGTATAAAAAAGATTTTCCCTTTAAAGCAAAAATGCTCAGGATGCTTTTTGTTTTGTACATCTGAGATTTCTAATGCTTTCATTTAATTGGCAATTATATATTTTTTGATTTAACTTCATGCTTTGCTTTAGTATTTCACTCTTTTGATTTCCATTTCATTTTTATTGATTTATATGTTACGCTTAAGAAGCATCCAAACATAGCAAAATTTCATCAATCCCAAATGTTTTCGCACAAAAGAGCGAAATGTAGATAGAACAGCAACCACAACAAGGACTGCAACGATTGCCACAACAACAGCAATAGCAACAGCAGCGGTGGCAACAATAAAAGCTGAACTGATTTTGTATTGAAATCTTATCTTGATTAGATTGAATGCGAGCACTGAACACAACAATTGATGAGTGGCAACTCTAGCGGTTATTGCAGTAATTGCTGTTGCTATATTGCTGCTGCTGCTGCCAAGTGTTCCCAGTAGGCAAGTGAGCAAGGCGACTCTCGGGGAAAGCACAGCTGCACGCACATGCCACATGCTTACATTTTCATTAGCTTGTCATGCAGATTGTATGTCTTCCAAAAACTTTTCTTACTTGATGTATTAACTAGGCCTTAACTAGAAACCACAAAATTTGAATTAAATTTTTGTTTTCGTGATTTATTTCTTTCTGTATTTCTCAATTAATTTATGGAAATTTTGTGACAAACAGAACTTACTTGGCACTTAGAAAGTAATCGGTACTTAAGATATTCTTCAAACGATACAGTATGTACGATACTGTCATTTTGGCCATTTGATATAAAAAGAAAGTTAATTTCATAGAAGAAGTAAGCGCCTTATCCTTCACAATGAAGTCCTTCTAAAAGCACTTCTTATTCCTGCTTTTGTCTACTGGGTTACTGCGGGTATATCACTCTGCCTTTGTGTGTGCGTACGCAAGTGTGTCTGTGTTGTTTTTTTTACTGCGCGCCAGTGTTGCTTTGAATGCCGCACGGTAGTAAATTTATTTCACCATTTAGACAGTAATGGTGACCGCAATCGACCGATTGCGCCAACCGGAAATGATTCATATGATGTTGCTTTAATGCTCTTATCAACGAGTTGCCAATGAATTTTGTGGCAGCGTATTGTTGCTAGCACGCATGCAGTCGACTTTGAACTGTCACAAACTTAATAATAAATTATAGATATTGACAGTATAGGTAAATGCCAGTACAATTACAATGTGTACTTCAGAAATTTTCATAGGTCTATTGAAAGCATTTGGAAAAAAACTGATTAGCTATAATTAGGGAAGGTGTGAAAGTGCGTTCGGTTCGTTATGCTTCTCATAAATACTGTAAGGAACTGTTTTTCCAAAATTAGAAAATATAAATTGAAGATCTTCCCTCTTAGAAATCTGCCACCCAAAAGAAATTCACAGCGAAAATATGGCATATCACTTAGGATTCAGTAAGCAATGTAACTAATCAAAGAGTGAGATAGCTATATAAATATAATATAAAACTAATCTAAGAAAGAGATAGCTATATAAAGTAAAGCAGCATTTCATTTTTTATGAAGTATTAGTTCTGTAGTGTACTGAGGTTATGGAGGCAGCATTTCTCCAACTTGCTTACGGGCGATGATTCCACCAATTCCGCCCAGAGAGAATGCAGTACGATACCACCAATCGATGATAACGCAGTGGAAGTACCATCACCTAGCCATGAAGAGGTTCGAGTTGCTATCCAGCGACTCAAAAACAACAAAGCAGCGGGTGCTGACGGCCTGCCAGCTGAGTTGTTTAAAGCTGGTGGCGATGAATTGATAAGGTGCATGCATCAACTCATCAGCAAAATATGGCTAGCGGAAAGCATGCCCGACGATTGGAATCTCAACGTGCTTTGTCCTGAAATAAAGAAAGGAGACCCGACAATCTGCGCCAACTACAGTCTTATTTCCATCGCATATAAGATCCTCTCGAGCGTATTGTGTGAAAGATTGAAGCCGTATTCAGAAACAATGATTGGATCCTATCAGTGTGGCTTTAGACCTGGTAAGTCCACCATAGACCAGATTTTTACACTACGCCAAATCCTGGAGAAAACCCATGAATATCAAATTGACACTCATCATCTCTTCGTCGACTATAAAGCTGCGATCGATAGCCCAGTGCGGGATTGCCTATACGCAACAATGTCTGAGTTCGGTATACCTGCAAAGTTGATAAGGCTCTGCAGGATGACGTTGAGCAATACGTGTAGCTCCGTCAAGGTAGGGAATGACCTCTCCGGAACTTTTAATACCGAGCGAGGTTTCAGACAAGGCGACATGCTCTCGTGCGATCTCTTCAATTTCATTATGGAGGGGATCGTACGAAAAGCCGGTGTGCATCATAATGGCACCATTTTCTTCAAAGGTGTTCAGCTCCTTGCGCACCGCTGATGATATTGATATTATCGGTCGGAGTAAGAGAGATGTTACTGCTGCTTTCACTGCTATTGAAAAGGAATCAGCCAAAGTGGGTTTGACGGTAAACGAGGGCAAGACGAAATACATGATGTCTACTAACAACAACAAGAGAGCACGGGATCTAGACTCTCATGTTACAGCGGGCAACTGTAAATTAGAAGTTGTCAAGGAATTCATTTACCTTGGCACTGCCGTAACCAGCAACAATGATGTCAGTCTGGAGATTAAGCGGAGAATAACAATTGCTAATAGGTGCTACTACGGTCTCACTAAGCAATTACGTTGCAGAGCTCTCTCTCGATCGACAAAGCTAACACTGTACAAGAAGCTCATTCTACCTGTGCTTCTTTATGGCGCTGAGGCATGGGTGGTTTCGACAACAGACGCAGCCGCTCTTGGGGTGTTCGAGAGGAAAGTTCTCCGCAAAATCTTTGGTCCTGTTCCAGTTGGCGACGACTATCGCATTCGAATGAACCACGAGCTGTATGAGCTCTACGCCGACATTGACATAGTCAAGCGTATAACAATACAGCGACTACGCTGGCTGGGTCATGTCCATCGTATGGATAAAGAAGCTCCAGCGAAAAAGGTATTCGAAGGGAAGGTCCCCGGTCAACGACGAAGAGGGTGACCATGCCTCCGGTGGATAGACCAAGCTGAGGAAGCCCTAACCGCGCTTGGCATTAACGATTGGAGAAGGCGCGCGCAAAACAGAGGCGACTGGCGAGAGCTAATGAGGTCGGCCGTAACCTGACAACGGGTTGTTATGGCCATCTAAGTAAGTAAGTAATTAGTTCTAAAGATTGCATATGAATCTTCGTGAGTTTTGTAGATTTCAGCATAACACAAGAATATCTGTGGGTTTTGTATAAACCAGCATCGTATTATATAAAAGAGATGCGTTTTATGTGCGCAACCAGCTGAAGTCGAAGTTTTCGTTTGTGTTTGCAAATAAACTGTAACATTGCTTAGATGAAAATCTAAACGTTGAGCTCAATAGAAGTGTAGTTATTGATTTAAGAACAATGACAATAAAAATATACATTTATAAATAAAAGAAAATAGCGATAATAATAATTTAAAAATTTGCAAATGATAACAAAATTAAAGATTAATTTGATCGCAAACGAGAGAAAGCAATTTGCGTCCTCCCAACACCTTTTTCTGTTCCTATCACAAACAAATCCCAATGCAACTAACAATTGTATTCTGCATCATTTATCATTCAAATGTGAATCGATATGAAAAACTTTTAAGCTTTTAGTGCCACTGCATCCATGATGCACTAACTTCCCGTAAATTGACAAATTAAAATCTAAATTTTCCATGATTTTTCTTACAAAAGCAAATATCCTTTTTCTTGCACATGTCAATGGAATTTGTTTGAGTAAACGATTCCCTGATGCTTGACAAATCGCGTAGTTGAAATTGAAAAAGTTAACGCAATGAAAGTCTTGCGACGCGAACGACTTGATGTCGCTTGTAAAAAAAAAAAAAACTCAACAGAAAAACGTTAATGCCGCCTTTGGTTTCACATTCATTCTGACTCAAAGCACAATCACGATGTTGTATTTGATGAAATTGAAGTTATGTGTCTTTTTTGTACTCAGCTGATATAATGTAAAAACAAAGAATCGATTTTATTTTATAAAAATAAGTGTAATTTTGTTTTAAATATTATCTAGAACATTAATATAAAATTTAAAGTCATAAAAAGGACGCTTTAAGATATTTCAAAATTTGCATTGAATGCAATGATACTTTTCTGTTAGGTACTACATACCACTAAAATGAAATGGCTTTATCTTTTTGATGCTTACATACAGTCAGCTCATAGTTAATTTATATTATTATAATGAATGATATGTATGTTTGGCATCATGAGTTTTGAAAATGTATTTTACTGTTTGCATATACATAGGTTCTAAGAAATTTATTGTAAAGTAGCAGCACGACTGCCAATAAAGTGTTGCGTTGCGGAGTCACTCTATATGGACTGCATTGGAGACTCTAGATGTGCCGCATTCAGGAAGAATAATTTTTCTAACCTATGGATTTCGGATGCAGATTGAAGTGCAGTGAATGTGCTCCTTTGCTTTTGTACTCTGAAGTTTGACAAGAGTGCAAGAGACAAGAGAAAAACAAAAATTTTTTATTCGAGAAATGTACAAAAAGTAAGACTCCCTGTATTGCCAAACTTAGGAGAAATTTAGTGGAATTTTTATTTTTTGAACGAATGTTAACATATATGTTATGTAGTGGTAGTTAAGTATTTTTGTCTACCGCCAAACGACTGGGCGTCAGTAGCTTTGCAATCATGGAGACTCCAATTGCTTCTTACACAAAAGTCGTTCGGTGATCCAATTTTTCCTTGAGGAGAAGGCAAAAGTACTATTTAAATCGAATGGGAGATTTTTCTGTATGCGATGAGTCGCCGAGTTACCGAAATAGATCAATTTTTTAAGGAGATAGCAGTGACCGATTATGAGGTCAAATGATAAATATTTATTGCCAATGATACAAAAGTTTATAGAAAAATATGTTGATTATGTAGAAGAAGGAATCCGAAAATAAAATAACTACTATAAATTACTATATGAATTGTAATTCTTTTTTTTAGTAAAATATGTAACTTATTTTTATGCAACCCTGTATGCAGATCGGCAGAAAGCCCTATATTGTTGTCCTTTACTAATTTAAAAGATTTTTTTGGGCATAATCATTTAAGTGCAAGATTAATTATCAAGAGTTGTGGTTAACAGATGTTAAAGATTCAATTAATTTTGCGTATCGCAAGAGTATGTGAGTTGTTAAGTGTAAGAAACTAAACGAAAACCAAGCCAATATCAATGAACATTACTTATTGATTGGTGCAATAAAAATCTATTCCAAAAAAGATTAGTCGGTGCTGCTCCCTTATAATTTCAAAAATCCATTCCCAACTAGTGAGTCCAAAAACCTTTTTGGTATAGTGCTGTTCGAGGTGCCTGAGGATCAATTTTCAACATTTACCCATCGATTGGCGAATTATTTTTTTATAAATGGTAAGTTAAAGTAAAAGTAAGATTTCAAAAATGACAACATATTATAAAAACAAGAAATAAGTAAAAGTGTAGAGTCGAAAAAGTAAAGTATTCTGAAATGTATGTATATTTTTTGACAAAACTTAACTTCATTGCAAAAGTGAGTATGGTAGGACTTTTCGCTTAAAAAGAGGTCACGACAAGTGGATAGAAGAAGCTATTCATGACAACATGCAAAGTGTGGAGATACTCTTGGTTTGAGCAGTTCATAAAATTCCAACAATATACCATTAAAGCAATACTTAACTGAATTCATTCAAAATAATGTGTTATCTTTGGGAACAAAATTAAAGAAAGAACAGTTTTACAACTATGATTATGCTGTAATATTTAGAAATATTTTGAATATAACAGCGAAAGAATACAGCACAAGTCAACGAATATGAATCAAACCAAGAAACGGTATTGGTGCAAGAAACTTCAATTGCTACATACAGTCAGAATTTTAACTTAAGCCGAATATTAATCAGCTGCATAAAACTTTTCAAAAAAAGTTATATGGGTACATTTCAGCAAAACATATCACATTGTATTCAAATGCGCATGAGATTATACCTAGTAGTGTTTTAGTACAAATAAGGATTTTTATCATATTTTTTTTTTCGATTTACTTTTATTTTATAAATAAGTGCTTGGAGTTAATTAAACTTTATTTTTTATCTTAAAATATTTAAACTTTTAGCTCCTTTTCTGATTGAAAATTTTAAATGATGGTTTGTGGCAACTATGGTAGGCCAAATTTGAACAATTTAACATCAAAAACTTTTGCAGTTAGTAATTTATATTTCAGAGACTGAACGCAGAGTTTGATTAAAAATTAATTTAATTTTTTTTTTCGAAACAGTGGCTATTTGAAAGGAAATTGCAGAAAAAAGCTAAAAAAACAAAGTCTGTTGATCAATCCCATCTAGATTATATGAGAAAAAAGATGATCAAATTTGAAAAAAGAAAACGAAGGTCACTGATACTAAAATATAATTTCAAAAAACTTTTGAATTTTATTGTGAAGAAACTTTAAAATCTGACTATTCAAAAACTTTTGAGACTCTTTTCATTTTGATCACTTTTCTTTTCATACACATATGCTTCAAATGTTGTATTTTATAAAAATAAGTTATAGAAAAAGCTCAATTTATAAAATTTAATGATTTCTGAAAGCAATGCATTTTTCGACAAAAGCCACACACTGCCAAGTGATATAATGGGTGGATAATGGAAATGAGTACAGAAAGGATGGCACAAGATCGTGCACAATTTCTAATTTGAATTTTGAAAAAATCATACAAAATCATATAGCTTAAGGGTTTTCCGTGCTGCGCTGAAGTAACTAAGAAACATATACTTTTATAAAGACTCCCTCTCAGAAGCATAAGTAATTAGTACCTAAAATGGTGATGCTGATGAAAGTTGGAATAATTTATAAATTTTTTATAAATTTGATCCATAGATTTATTTCGAGTTTCATCATCGCATACAGCTATTATCGCATATGTGTTTTTAGACAATGTTTCAACAAATATCTTGCTTCAAATATAGCCCCATTTAACTTTTTTGTCCCCAAAGCTAAAACAACCAATTTGAGGAAGTCGCGTTAAGTCGGATTTGACCACAGAAGTAAATTATCTATTAGAGCTAAGGGCTGTTCCGCAATTAGCCTACGAAATATTTATGGAGGACTGGATCAAGTGCTGAAGACTACAAAATAAAATATGGTAAACATTAAGTCTTGTTTCGTTTGATATAACAATTCCGTACACTTTAAACATACAAAAAAAATCTTTATTGACCATGAGCGATACATAGTCAAATTTGGAAGTTTTTATATGGGTTATTTTCAAAAAATTATCATGTGAATGTAAAAAACAAATGTTTTTTAAATAAAAAAGTAAACACCCGATAAATATCGTATCAAATTATTGCAGTGTCAAAAACAAAAGTTAATGAAGTAGTAAATAAGCGTTCAAAGGTGATTAAAATGCATTTTTTATGAAACAGATAATTTTTTTTAATTAAATTACTTAATTAATCGGATTTAATATTTAGTTCAATATTTTTTACAACTTTTATTTTAATACACGAGTATATTCCGTATTTTTTTGATATTTTCTTTTTCAATAAACTTTCAGTCAAATTGAATATTTCATAAAACTCAAAAGAGAAATTACATTGAATGCATTAATATAAGGGAATTCAGAAATTTAAATAGAAAATCATATAAAAGGGATAGATAATTGAATGCATTTCAATTATATTTGCATTAATGTGTGTAAGTATATATGTACATATAATTTGCATTTACGTATTTTCTTTTTTTTATAATTTTTAATTATTCAAATACTATAATGTTCATATGAGCAGCAGTTGTTTTTGTTTTTTTTTTATTTCAAATTATAACAAAAATCGCTTAAAATAGCATAAAATTTGCAATTAGATTGAGAGTGGTACGTTGATGTTTCATAAATTTATGCACAAAAATAAATGCAATTGAAATAAACCCAACATTTTCATATTGCGAATAAATTGATTGAATCTGCCGCAACCCATGTTGGGGCCACCAATAGTTTACAATGGAAATTTTAATTAATTGCGCATTTTCGAATAAATTAATCAATACAAATTATATTTAATTGGTATTTAGTTTTTATAAGTTTAATTATACAGAAAGATTAAAAAAATATCATTGCAAAAATTTGACAAAATTCAGTTTTGAAATAGAAACACACCATAAATCTAGAATAAAATGGTAATGTAATGGTAAATATGATTTCATATTGAATTAAGTTATCAAATTTATTGAGCAATATAATTCTTCAATATAATTCTTCTAGTTCTATGATATTAATGTTCCAAAATTAGTTTTATTTCCAGTAATGTTTAATTTTAGTTCAGATTGAAGTCAGTGTTGATATTTTTTCGATTTTTTTGGTAAGTTTCTATAATTTTCCATAGTTATTCACATTTTCGATAAGTTGCGATGTTTCCTGATAGTTTTCGATTTCAGTTTCGATTTTTTGATGCTTTTCGATAGTTTCCGACAACTACTGAATTTGAACATTATCGAAAGTCATCGAAAAAATCGATCAAAACACATTGCAAAAATCGATAAAACTATCAAGAAGATTAAAATATATCGAAAAATTTCGGAAGTCAAAAAGTATCGAAAATGTTCAAAAATATCGGATTTTAATGAAGAACATCGAATAGTATGAAAAAACAATGGAAAAGTCAAAGAATATCGTTCAGTATCTTAAGAATTTAGTGAGTAGCATTCCATTTAAGAGCTTCATAGATCAGTGCAACGAAAAATGTTAATAATAACGCTGATAGATATAGAAATGACGGAAATATGTATTTGATCAGAATATATAAAAATTCATAAAAGGTGCCACTCTATTTACGAGCTCTATAGATCGGTGCAAAGATAAAAATTAATGGGTCCAAAATATCCTCCGCTGATAGAAATAGTAAATGACGGCTGTATTTGATCTTAAAAATATAAAAATTCAAAATAACGATTTTTTTTTGATAAAAAAAAATAAAAATCAAAATAACGATTATTTTTGATCGAAAAAATAATAAAAATTAAATATAACGATTATAATTGATTTTTAAAATAAAAATCACAAAGTGTGAGGACAAAATATTCTAATGAGAAATTTTGCCTAACATAAATTTTGCAAAAGTACAGTCACGCCAAATTAGCTCGAAAACATGCAACAATAACGGAGTCACCAAATTTAGTGCGTGAGCATGCAATACAACAGGTTCGATCGAACACGTACCCGAAACCAGTTCTGCCTATGCAGCTGAAAGTGTGTATAAAACACTTCACAACGTGCAAAGCAGGTCAGTCAGCAAGCAGCGATCAACGTAAACACAAGTTCAAACCAAGTAAAGAAACAAAGTGAAACAAACAACAACAAGTGCTTGCACAAGAATCAACATACGATCAACACGTGCAGAACCCCAGTGAGCAACAACAGCAAGGATCACCCAGTGAGAAAGCAGCACCTTACATGAGAAGCGATTCTTTAGAAGTCACAAGTTTAGTCAAACCGGAGCCAATCCAGCAACGAGGCGGCGTCCTAAGAACCACCAGGACTAAGAAATCCCAGGTAGGAGTAAGGTCAGTAAGGGTAGGAAAAGTACTGCAGGTTTCCTCACGAGAAATACTTTTTGACTAGTGTTAATTGATTGGGTCTTTCCTCCGACTTTGACATTGGTTTGAAAGTGTTTTCGTCTGATCTGATCTAGAGTCACTGTTCCGAGCCGTTTAGTGCTAGTTCCATCAAAGATTCCTTTGGAATATTATCAATTGATTGGATCTTTCCTCAGACTTTGATTTTATTTGAAAGAATTTTTGCGCCGACTTCGGTCCGGCTGGGCTAGTTTTGAACGAACCTCTCAGATCATATCTCTTGCCTGGATTTCAAACCCTTGCGTGCACTTTAGGCGTCCCAAGTTTACGGTGCGGCCGGCGAAGGAGCGACTTGGAAAGCACTACAAAAGCAAGAAACTTAGAGTTTCTGAATCAAATAAATATTTTTGTAAAAGTTATTAAATAAACCATAACCCAGAGTTCAAAGTGAAATTCAAACCGATATTATTTCACGAACGCCTGGACATCCGGCGACTTTACCCAGGCTGGAAAACTTCTTTACAAAAGTTAAAAGTCATGTCATATATAAAGGCTTCTCGCCAAAAGAAACTCATCTGTATACTTCAACTCAAATTCCGTCTTTTTCTTGATTGTGATTTTTTGATCTCAATTGCTGGGAATAAAGATTATTAGCTTGAAATCAGGGTCAACTTAAGCTGGAAAATCGAAGTAAAGCTTGGGCACTTTCCTTTAAAAAAAAAAGTTTCTTAACTTCATTGTTTTTTCTTAAAATTCCTTTTTTGTCATAACGAAAAATATGAAAAGATTTGGATACCACCACATGATTTCTCCAAATTTTCCACAGTAATATCATTAAAGTTTAATTATTACCCGCTGTTAATAATTACGATGTGTCATAGCACCTTTCAGCTACCTTTTGGGTGCTGTAACCAGCAGCAAAGAAAAAAGTCAAAGAAAAACTTTTAAGTTACATTGTAACGCCTCTGTTAGTGATTTCTCTTTTGTTATTTGTAAGTTTCCGAAAACACGTCAAAGTGTCACAAACAATTTTCTTCCAAAACTAACACGACAAAAATTTCATGAGCAAAGTCATAACAATTTCCACCATCGCCTCCACCACGTTCACACACAACGTCGTGTCGTTCGAAACGTTAAAAGTTAATAAAAAATTAGTGTGATGGCAGCCAGTGATTGCGCAAAAATGCATTGACCCATTTTGTTGGCCATCCCGCCATCTCTCCCCTATACTTCGACCCATTTGAACCCCAATGTATTTATAAGCGCTTTACTTTCAGCAGCATCCAGTCGAGTAAAAGTTTTGCAAACAACAATTTATTGGATTTTTATGGATTTTATTGATTTTTTCTCGAGTATTCAATAAATTTATGTTAGAAATGTGAACCAATATTTTTTGTTATTTCTTTTTGTTTTCTTTTTTATTTTTTTTTTTTTGTTTGTTTGTTTGTTGTTTTTTTGCTTTGGCCATTCAGTCGTTAGTGAGCATTGCGCTTTTGGTTTGCTCTGATTAGTGGACATTGGACACAGTGGTGCCGGATCTATTTTGTTGATTTATGAGATTTTTGATAAGGAGCGTATTTTATTATTACTCGGAATATTGACATTTTTTAAATTTATTAGTAATTTTAAAATTTATTAGTAATTTTAAAATTTATTAGTAATTTTAAAAGACCATTAAAAATATTAAAATAAAATATCAATTTTTTTTGTGAAAACGAAACCTATAAGGATTTTATATCAAATTTATAATTTTATAATTAGCTGTTACTGTGCTGTACCGTTCGCCACTGTAAGCTTGAATTTTGATAGAAAATGAGTTAATGAAGATAAGATTTAACTTTTATTGAGTCAATGTATAAAAATTCACAACTTTATCTACCCTAAATGGCTAGATATAACATTTGAAGTATTTCCGACGAGTGGAGTGTGCAGCACCTTATTGTCGAAACTTCTTCACATTTTGAGATGCGCTTAAGAAGTCGGCGATAGAAATTTTTAAATGATTTTTATCGAGCGGCAGATACTGAATATTATAAAGTCCTAAGTAATAGAAACATTACGAACAGTCTCTGTCACTGCTTTGTCTCTGCGCTATTAACCTATTCCAGACTGCTACCAGAAGGGCCCGTACAATTTTTATAAAATTTGGTGTGGGAGGTCAGGGGATCAATAGAAGTTGCTGATGGAAAAATTAAATTTTTCCCTATCGGCACACCGGAGATATGGCATGGGTAAATTTTTACCCAATAGCCCTCTATGAGACAAAAAAAAAACAGAAACAAAAAAATTGACCGTCCAAATCTGATTTATTATAGCATTCCACATAGGATCTTTGAATTTGTTACGAGCTTTTTTTTTAAGTCTTCAAATTTGCCTGGATCGATTTTCCACCAAAATTTTGGAAATTTTATGTTGCCTAAATTCTACCTCACAAAAATGCAGGTTTATCAAAGAAGTTTAGAAAAATAAAAATATTCATTTTAGACCAATCCTTCCTCTACCCAAAAAAGCTTTAAAAACCACAACACCTTTTACCTGTCGCTTGGTAGGTTTTTTTAAAACGCACTCTTCTTTTGGGTATTTAAATACCCAATAGTCTGGAATGAGTTAACTGAAAGCCCTTTGAAACTGTTAAGAAAAGACAGCATAAGCAATTATATTGCGTCTGGCTTTTATTTCAAAAAAATCGTTTATAGTGAAAAACACATAAATGTAAGAGGCAGACGTTTTTGTTGCTGTGTTTAAGAGCAATTAAATTTTTTTCAAAATATAATGACGTAGTATACAAACTTAAGTGACATTATCGTCCGGCAGATTGCGGTTATTATAAAGATGACGTTAAAAGAAATGGGATTAACAACATCTGCCTCTTAGTAGTTGCTGCATTTAAGAATTGTAATACTACAAAAATGTAAGAAAAATGAAAAATATTTAATCGCTTCGGTTTAATGACTGACAGGTTCTTTTATTTACAAAAAACATAAAAATAAAAAATGCTGACGATCTTAGCGCTGATTTTTTGAAGGCAGATGTTTTTGAGCACTTAATGTGCATACTATTAATGATATACAGATGTATGTGTATAAAAGTAGTACATTGCAAATTTTCTGCTCTGTTTTATTGCTAAATTATATATATATTTTTTTTATTTTTCTGGCTGTTTATATAGGATTTTCTTTGTCAAATCGGATACAATTTTGCTTTTGCATATTTATTTTTTTTTTAACTTTTTTTTTCTACGAAATATTGTAAATTGAAATTTATTGCAGAGATCTACAGAGCTTTAATTTACATTAACAATATCTCGGAGAAACAATAAAAGTATCGATATAGTTTAAAGTGGCTTTTAAAGGGAAAAATATAAGCTTTTCAACAATATAATTTAATATATTCGGAAAAGTTTTTGACTCCCTAAAATACATAAATATACGAAATTGACCTAAATCGACAATTCGGACACGTCTGCCTCTTATATTTTCAGCTTTTAGAGAACAATAATAAAGAGAATGAAATTCTAAAAAAACGATGAAATATTTAATAGAGTTTTTGATTTTTTAAAATACTAACAATTGCTTTAATTATAAAACGCTTTAAAGTGGACGTCTGCCTTTTAAGTTTTCGTTATCCATACTATGTTCTTAACACAATATATCAAAGGCAGACGCTATAAAATAATTAAAAAAAAAAAAAAAAATTATTTTACAATTTAAACATTCAGTTTTAAAAGAAGCTATATTCACTTTACTCTTAGTTTTTCTAATTTGCATAAATTTGAGCTACATTACATATCAATACCAATGACGATATTTCCCTAAAATGTTCACCGGCTGCCTAACTAGACAAAAGATTTTTTTTTCTTTTAAATAGCAGGTGCTTCATCTCATTACCGAAACTCAGCGCCGAATAGGAGCACGAACACTTATATTTCGAGTGATTTTCTTCACATGTTAAAAGCCAATTCTATAAAAATTATAGATTTTTGGGGTGTTCATGACCCCTACAACAATTCTATAAAAAATGTTATATTTTAGGGTGATAATGACTCTTACAAAAAATAGTATTTTAGTATTAAAGCAAATAAATATTTAAGAAATTAAATTCCCATATTATTGTCAAAATCCCTACAGCTGATGCTAACGCTGCTTAACGTCCATAACCAGCGTCCATTTCAATTTATATTTTGTCTGTTCGCAAGGAAGCAGCTGTTTAACGAAAGTTTTCTCATTTTCAATCGAAGAAAAACTTTTATGATGCTATGAATTAAACAATAAAAATATCAGGATGTACACACACACATAAATATATACGGTTACAGACACGTATGATTATGTCAGTGCATTTATAGTAAACAACTTTGAGTATCCTAATTATTATTTTATGTAAAAAAAAAAAAATATTTTATTTCTGTATTTATGATATGCGTAGAATATTATGATAAAATTAGGTTGAATTCAATAATTTATGTATAGCTAAATTCAAAGGTGTTACGATAATTAAGCAATAAATTCTTTTTTCCAGCACAATAGACGTATGAGTAACATTTAATTAAGATTTCTTGTATGATTTATTAATTAAAGTTTCTAGGAACTCAAGTGCGATGTTGATAAGTGCTCGTTTATTAATGTATTGTTTTTCACATTAAAATACTCTATTGTAATAGTACGGTTTAATGATTGGCTGCGAAGGACATTGCGCAATTAATTCATGTTTTGCTTTAACATCATTTGTATTTCATTCAAAAAACTTTTTCAAAACACCTTGAATTGTTGTCAGCTTATTCCAATGCCAATTTACATTTTGGTCTTTATCAATTTTTCGCATAATTTCTATATATCGTCTGATAGCATACCATACACATATTAATTTGCATATTGAATTATAATTTGATTTAAATTCAGTTTTGTAGCAATGGTTTTGACTTTTGATTTGGCAATCAACCTTTCATATGTTTGTTTGTTTGCTTGTTTATATAACGATTTTCACATTCAGCATTAACTTAACATTATTACTGTTGCTGCTGCTGCTGATGATGATGTTGTCGATGCTGCACATTTTGCTGTCGTTTGCATTGTGAATTGGTGAGTTGTTGTATTTTGCTTGAGAACCATTTGTTTGTTTGTTTATTTGTTTGCTTGTGCGAGCACATTCGTTCATAAATAAATTTGTTTGTTTTTGCTTTTGGGTAAAATTTATACATTCATTCAATCATGAATTCATTAAGTGAAGCACCAACATTTATAAGCTACAAATTTGTGCAATCGATTGCACGCTCAAACTAACAACATAATGCACTGTAGGTGCTAGTCTGGAAGCCATTATTAATAAACCTAATCTGGTCGAGCATGCACATTTCCACTGTAATGTAATTAAAAACAATTGGTAAATTAAGTTTTGAAGTAATGAGCTTGATCGTATTCTAAAAAGTCTCTGACTGACAAAGTATAGGGTGAGAAAGAATTGGAAGATTTTAAAGTGTCATTATGGAGTGAAGTGACAAAAATGTGCTAATGATATTTTACATTCATTTATTTTGAAAATTCAAAGTGTTTTTGTCAAAAGAAAGTATTGTACCTTTTGGGGTTTTCGTGACGTATGAGTAACATTTAATTATTTATCATGCGATACGATTTTCTTTTATTTGAATTTAAGTAGTACCTATCTATCTCCTAATAGAATTAAATGGTAGCAAAATTGTGACGCAAAAAATTATTTACCAGATTTCTTTTGTAATAAAATTGTTTGTGTGAACATTCTTTATACTCGTGTGTACGTATTTACTTGCACAATAACACTAAAAATCGTTCGCTTGTACGATTCAACATGGAGGATATTCACTTGAAAATTGTTATTGAAAAGCACGCATGGATGTTCACAAGGAAAATATTATGAAAAAATATCAGTGATAAACAATTTCTCTTACACCAAGTTAAGTTATATTTATTAAAAATCATCAATAATATTGAGAATTCAAAATATTTTGAATTTGCTTATAACAAATAATAAGTTTTTTTTTTTCTTAAGCGTTTGAGTTTTTTATGCAATAAAACATTTTTTGTATTAAGATTTTAAAGATTTTCAAGGTTTTTTTTACATCAAAATCATTAATTTCTGTAAATTTAGTGAACATATGACAGGGTGATTTTTTAAGCGTTTGGTTTTTAAAAATTAAAAAAAAAAAAAATTCGACAGAAATGAATAAAATAATTATTTGAGACGATACATCAAATCCTGCCAATTATTTTTTTAGAATTATTTTATTGCCTGCGGCTACGCCTGCGGTGATTGATCCCTAAACTCCGATTTTGGCATACCTTTTCCAGCATTTCAGCCGGTATTTCAACAATGGCAGCTGTAATATGTTCTCCCAGGGCTGCGATTCTGGCTGGCTTGTCTCTGTACACAGAAGACTTCACGTAACCCCAGGTTTCTTTTTGAAAGCATATGTCAATCAAGTCTAATTCTTCCATTTTGCGCAAAGAAAAAATCAGTAATTATCGCACGGTACCTAGCTCCATTGACTGCAACGTTGCGATTGTCACTATTGAAAAAGTACAGTCAAATGATGCTGCCGGTCCACAAACCGCACCAAATAGTGAATTTTTCAGGGTGTATTGGCAGCTCATGAGCTGCGTCTGTCTACTCTTCAGATCATATTTGGCAATTTTGTTGGTTGACGTAGGGGAAGGTGGGGTTAAGCCGGAAACTTTTTGTCTTTTTGCAAAAATAATGTAAAAAAATTATTCGAAACCTGGGGTGTTATATATCATTCGAAAGCTACATTTTTTAGCTAGAAATCGCATATCGTTTGATGGTTTAATATGTATTCAGTTTGGCGTGAGCTCATTCAGACTATGTCAAACTCGAAATCGAAAAAGCCAAAAATGGTTGGGCTGAACCGGACTGGGGGTGGGGCTATTCCGGACAGTCGCGCCATAACCAAAATGAATAACAAACATGAAGGCACATTATGCTTAAATGTTATTTTGAATCTTTATTGATGTATTTCGATGTGTTTCGTACAAGAAAAGATTATATTTCATTGAAAAAATGTTGATTTTAAGTGCTAAACGCAAAATAATGATGAAAAAACTTTGGATAGAATAATGAAAATATTTTTTTTCAATGAAAACTTAACGGAAAATCAGAAATATTGAAATTCATTCAAAATCTTCATCTGGTTTTTTTGATCCAATTTGCCAATGTTGCTCGCTTGACACCATGCAATTCTGATGCATCTCGAATCGACGTTTTATCACAAGTCACCGAAATAACAGCTTATTTAATTTTTTCCTTATCGACTGCAGGCATTTTACGTTTGTAATTACGCACCATTTGCTGTGAATAACTTAAAATAATTAATATCAATGTTTATTGTGCTTTAGTTATGTCGTAGAAACATTCAATTAGCTTCAGAAGTGTTTCTGAAGAACAAACACGGGTCTAAAATGACAAATAATATGTCCGGCTTAGCTCCACCAAAAAGTGTCCGGTTTAGCCCCATCGTGTCAGTTTTTTAACTCGATCGAAAAACATTGATGAAAAATATTTTATCATAAAAACCACTAACACCATTCGATTCACCACATCTTAATTACCTAAAAACACTCACCGAATATTCTGCGCACTTGTATATTAATTTCAAAATCCAAAAACTTTGAAAAAAAAAATTTTTACTTTAAGCGAAAAAATACATGTGTTTGCACTCTTCGACGACTGACGCTAAACTGAATGATGAAATATCATCGACACTTGGGAAGTTAGTAGCTTATGACAGGGTGCGTTCATCGCGCATATGGCCGTTCCGATATTCAAAGTAGTTTTTGATTAATCGCGACTGTCTGGTTTAGCCCCGCGCCCAGTTTAGCCCCACCCTCCCCTACCCATTGTGTCAAAAATGAGCTTCGTAGTTGAAGAAAATTTTTCGATAAAAACACATTTCTCACATAGTACGAATTTTGATAATAGAATTCAAAGATTTGCCAGCTCTGTTTATTTGTTAGCTATGGCAAACCTTATTGAGCATTTTTGGCGTCGACATAAGTTACGGATCACGCGTGAAGTATCTAAAAATGTACACTAAAAAAACAAGTAGCAAAAAATTACCCGTTATATGGACAGATTAATTAAAGATTGCTTAGAACTTAAAGTGTTCATAACATTTTTATAATTTTTATTATTTAAGTTGGTGATATGTTTTAATTAAATAGATATCTAAGCTTAGAGCATCAAGCTTTTAGTTAAAATGTCTTGAGCCAGGAAGTTTCCAGTTCAGTTGTTTTGCTTTGGGTCTGTTATCACGTTCCGTCATGCCAGCATTCAAGCATTACGTTCCTTAAAATACACTTGTCGGTTTCTTTACCATATGTGAGTGTTGCTCCTTTCTTCAATTTCGTAGTAAGGTACTTTAAGAGCAAGGACTTGTGTGGGTGATTCCACATCCTCCAAAAATTGCCACGCTTGTTTTCCTAGTGCTTGTCCAGACAATATTCCACTTATTCGTGTGAAATTCGGTTGCAGACCCATGAGTTTCTACAATGATTCTGTACTTCGAAATGTCTTTTTTATGAATTTTATGCTTAAGTGTTTAACGGTTTGCTTAAAAGTATAAAAAAAGATAATTTCCTTACACCTCATTTTAATGGTTAACATGGCGTATGAGTAACATTTAATTCATATGTAAGCAATGAAGATTCGTTGTTTCAGTGCCACATCAAATAGCTTAAGACCGATAAAACTTAGACGTTGTAAAATTAATCGCAAGTTTAATTATTGACACAGCACACAATCGTACAAAGTTTTCCAAAATTCAATAACCTTAAAAAAATTTCAATTTCTTACAGCTTATTGCCATTAAAATTGATTTCATTTTTAAAAATTTCAAACATGCGCTTCAACTACAACAAACCCAACAAGCATTTTAAGCGAAATACCCCAATTAGGGCAAGACAAATTTAATATGATGATTAAAATTCTGTTCGTGATGGTCCAGAATTTTTAACTCGTTTATATAATGAAGTAGCGCAAAATAAGAAGAAGCAGCAGTAGAAGAAAAAGATAGAACGCTCCGCTGAAGCTTACGGCAAATGAGATTTTAATTAAATCTCACAAGGATAAGACTTTTTGGAGTCAGTCGGTAGCAGCAGCAGCAGCAGCATCAGCAGCGCCATTAGCACGCTAACTAAGAAAATTAAGGACGAACGAAATATTGCAAAAAACTGCGGCGGCAAAAAATTAATATAATTGTGGTAAATTATTGAGAGTTCAACGACACCGCTGCTTTTAATTGAAAAATCGTTGGAAATTCGAACCAAGAGTAGGCAAAGTAGGTGGAAGAGGCTTTGTTTATCGTTGTAATATTGCACACAACATATTGTAATGATGCTCTAAATGGTAACACAACATAATGACAATGGTATTTGTGTGTGTGTTTTTTTTTTGGCCATGTTGTTATTACAGTTGTAAGTCGATAATGAAATTTTCTTAAAAACAGAAACTTAAAGTCTGCATAAATACTACAGCCTGAAGAATGCCACTCCGCTTGCTAAAGCTTCTATAAAATGCGTTATGAAACTGTGTTCTTACTGTTCGTTTTATCGAGAGAAAACTGTGCTAAATGCGAATTACGAAAATTTGTTGCTTTGAGAAGTAACACATCTGGTGAACTTTCAACGTTAATTAATTTGTTTTTAATCCCTGCCAGAGTAACAAAAAGAATTCAACTCTTCCATACAAATTTGGCAGATTTGCCTTACGTGTTGAATTTCGATGATTTTAACCAAAAATTTTGATGACGACGAAACGCCTAAAAGTATGAAGCACTGAATGTGGTAATGTGCGCTTGCGACATTCAATACTGGGAAAATGTCCAACTGTGATAACAAATAAGAGTGGCACAGTGGAAAGAAATACAAAAAAAAACTGTTATCAACTCTTAATATCTTATGCTCTTTTAAAAGTCCCATTAGGTGATGCACATCTTCCAAACTGGGATTATAACGTCCAACTTATACGTTGAACTTTTTACCATGAAGCTAATGTTGAGCCATAATTGAATAATAAGTATATCCGCTAATGATTGACAAGGATGCTAAGCTGCAAAACTTAAAAGCTCGAATAGACAATCTCTATTCCTCCTCAGAATTATGACACACAATCGCTTTGACTCGCCACAGGCTAGAGATCCACTGAACTTAGGAAAAAGTTTAATCATTTTTATTTTCTTTCATAAAACTTTCTGCTCGTCCCACTGTCCAACAAAAGGACACAAAATTAGCAAAAATATTTCAATGCTTTGCTTTGGTATTTTGCATATCATTAAAAGTTTTATGCGCTTTCCTTTAACAAATTGGCAAGGATTACAAAAGGACTTTGCTTTTAATTTCTTGTCCATGAAATTGAAATGCAAAAAAAAAAAATAGAAAATTAGAAAATTATGAAAATATTATTTTGCAAAACAAAATTCGATTAAAATTATAAAAACTTGTTCAAAAAAAGTCTGTATAAAATCGAAAATTCATTAAACTACAAGCACACGCACATTGAATACAACAACAACAACAACAACAAAAAGAACCACCAACAGAAACAATAAACAAACAGAATAAACAGCGGGCAACTGTGAACCGCGACAACAGGGTCGTAATTATTATTGTGGTCTAAATTCATTTCAATGGCATGACCAGCGAGAGCAGAAAACAGTTGGTAGTTTTGCCAAAACAGCAGTTGGTAACAAGGAATGACGTAGTGCACGTCAGATGTGTAAAATAATAGCGTAGTTTGCGAAAGGATCTAGTGAGCCGAACTCATATTTCAGCACATGAATACTGAGCTCATGGCCTGAGCACAGACCGACAAAATGGTTACTGCGGGTATATTTTATTGATTCGTATTTTATCTATGTTGGTGCAATACCTTTTGCCATATTTCCACGCACAGGAGACTTCTGACTTTTGCTTTTAAGAAACTGATCCAAGTCATTATTGACGTCCACATTTTAAGTAAAGGTTTTGCCATAAAAAAAAATGTTGTCGAGATTAGAACATGTAATAATCCGAAGTTGCCAGTGCTGGAGAATATGGTGGGTATAGTACTACATCCCATCCAAGCTGTAAAAGCATTTGGAGACCAAACTCGTGTGAGGTCTGGCATTATCTTGTTGGAACTCTACTCTCATTCTATTGATCAACTCTGACCTTTCATTGATTGATTCATTCAATTTGTTCTGTACTGTACTGTACTGTACTGTACTGTACTGTACTGTACTGTACTGTACTGTACTATACTGTAGTGTACTGTACTGTTCTGTACAGTACTATACAGTCCGGTAGAAGTCAAGAAATCAATTCACATCTCATATTTTATGAACATCGGATTTCGGACTTCTTTGAGCCGGGATAACTCATTTTTATATGTATACATAAATTTGCTGTGCCTTCACGTGGCTAATTCTAGATAGTCTCAATTGTCGACGTGTATGACATCAAGATCAATTTGGCCATCTTATAATGCCAAAAAAACTTATATTGAGATTTCTCTAGAAATGGCTCATCTGAGAGTCCTTACTGGCGTAGTAACTGAACACTATTTTATTGGCAAACACTCCGCCAAGCTCGGCCTGCTCAAATTTGGAGATCTTTGCTGATGTTGAGCAGACTGTTTTTCGTTTTCCCTGCGAATGCCCTTCGTTCGCAACGTTGCTTTAAGGCTTTTGGCAAGGATAACTCCTTCGACTCTTTAGATGAACGAGCATCAAAATATCTCAAATCTATATTGAAATTAATAAAAATATCGAAATGTTTTGATTAGGTTGAATGACTATATATCAATCGGGTATGCAATGGGCCTATTCGTGCTCTCTGTTATGATGATTTGTCATATCCCGGAAATAATCTAACCTAACCTAGCTCATTTCTTATCATTCGCTTCGGAAATGGTTAATTTACTTGACGTTTGAGAAGCAAATCGTTGAAGTCACTGCAACGAAGTAAATTTCTTTCTGTAAGAAAATGTGGATATGTCAAGTTTTCAAGCTAAGCCAAGGCGTTTCACGTTGTCTCAGCGATCTCACAAGTTGTTATTCGGTGGTTTGTATCAGTCAATGCCTTTATTTTGTCTGCCATACTTCATACTTCAATTGGCTTTCCAGAACGTGGTACATATCCAACATCAAAATTGCCGAAACAAAATTTTGAAAACCATTTTCGGCACTGGCGTTCTTTCATCTGATATCTGCTCCACATATATCGATAAATTTTTTTCTTGCTCGAACAGCATTTTTACCTTTTCAACAATAAAAGAGCAAAATATGGCAAAAATGCTGCTTTCGGCTTTCCATATTTTATAGGGCACCATACATAAACTATTGCATAGAACCGAACAAATATTTTCACAAACATGAATTGCTGTTAGCTGTTATGATCATAGATGGGCACAAGTTCTAACAAGAGCGCAATTGAGAATAACGAGAGAGCATTTGTGTATACCCCAGTCGCAAATCAGTGACGCACTCTGATTTTTCATGTATGAAAAGCTGTACCCTTTGTGTTGTATGTTTCACAAATCAAATTGTTGCTATGATATTTTGTTTATTTGATTGCTGGCTTCCTGCTTTGTATATGAAGCTGTAGGCAGTCTGCTTGCTGGGTGCTTGCTTTGTATATGGAGATGTAAGGGGTCTTTCCTGTTGGCTGGATGCTTTGTATATGGAGATGTAAGGGGTCTTGCCTGTAGGCTGCATGTTTTGTATGTGGAGATGTAGGCAACTCAGTAAACTATACAGGCACTTAGTAAGGGTTGTTTTAAAGCAATCTGCCTTTCGTTTGTTACGCATTGTATATGGAGATGTAGGCAAACTGCCTACAAAGTAGCCATCCCTTTATAAAAAGAATTTACAGTTGTGGCTGGAGTTGTGAGCATTACTGCCTACAATGAGTATAACTATTCATCGATGTTGTGTATTTGCCGCTGGGACGTATACAAATGTGAGCGCGCAACAACGATTCAGTTCTACTAGAGAAGAAATAGAATTCCATATGATTGTTGTACTACTACATGGAACAAAAGTTTGCGTGCATCTTGATGCTCATAATTGGTCAAGATATATAAAGACTTAAGTGTGAAGTTGGCTGTGAAATAATACAATTAAGTCATCTGTTGGAAACAAGAGTTTACTTTCCGAAAAATCCGATCATTTGAAATGCTATAAAAATCTACTCCTTCAAAACTACTGTTTCACGAGCGAATATATTTTTGTAATAGTTGGTGCATGACGCCAATTTTTTCAAGCTCACCTACTTTTTTTTCCACCTCCACTCTTTTAAATTTTTTTATTGTATAAGTGCCTAATTTGTCGAATCCAATTACTTATCCAAAAACAAACTCTTGACCGAAAGTGTCCTTTTTCCTGGGCCTTTTCTATGCAAAACTGCCTCTTCGTCTGAACACTCTTATTAATGCTGCATTATTAAGTTATGGGATGGATTGGCTTTTGGTTGATCAGAGTAAAGTTTCTGATTGCTTTCCACCTGGGGATTGCCAGAGCGATCTCTGAGCCAACCATTAGCAAGTTGACACACAGCCTCCCCGCGGCTCCATCTGGGTAGCTATCTCCGCATCCGCTGAGATAGTGAGCGAATGTGTGCAGCGTGTCCTCCCTGGAAGTAAACTGGGTTGTGCGCAGGGTTTGGTACCCGCCACGTAAAAAAAACACTCCAATGAAGACTAAAAAAGCCTCGGATAATGAACCCCTCAACGTTGACGACCACTGCAAACGAAAAAAGGACTATGATTTAAGGATATGCACCTGGAATATCCGGACCCTCAATAGGGAAGGTGCCTCTATCGAATTGGCGGATGCCCTCGGAAAAATTAAGGCTGACATCACCGCCATCCAGGAAATAAGATGGATAGGACAAGGTTGCTCTAAGCAAGCAAGTTGCGATATCTACTACAGCTGCCATGCGGACAGGCGCGAATTGGGATGCGGATTTGTAGTAAGCAAGAGACTTCGCCACCATATCTCCAGGTTCACACCTGTGAGCGAAAGGTTGGCTACGATCCGCGTCAAGGCTCGATTTTTCAACATAAGCTTGATTTGCGCGCACGCCCCGACGGAAGAAAAGGACGATGCTGTCAAAGATGCCTTCTATGCGAGACTCGAGGAAGTATACGACCGCTGCCCGGCCCATGACGTTAAAATTGTACTCGGGGATTTCAACGGAAAGGTCGGAAGAGAAGGTATATTTGGCCCCACTGTCGGTCAGTTCAGCCTTCACGAGACCACCTCAAACAACGGTCTACGGCTGATCGACTTCGCCGCGGCGCGAAACATGGTAGTAAGTAGCACCAGATTTCAACACCTCGATATCCACAAGGCCACCTGGCTGTCCCCTGATCAGAAAACACGCAACCAAATCGATCATGTTGTGATCGACGGAAGGCATGCTTCGAGCGTGCTAGATGTTCGTACGTTCCGGGGAGTCAATATTGACTCCGATCATTATCTTGTTGCAGCCAAGATACGCATGCGGCTGTGCAATGCAAAGGATGTACGCTCTGCTACGCAACGAAAGCTGGACGTCGCTAAGCTGCAATCACATCGGACGGCCGAAGCCTATTCCGCTCGCCTCTCAGAACTGCTCCTTCAACCTGACTCTCTACCCGATGATGCCGGTGGACTTTGGGCGCATATATCCCGCTCCATGCGCTCTGCCGCTGAGGAAGTCATTGGTTTCCGACGCCCACTTCCGCGAAATCAATGGTATGACCAGGAGTGTCGCGAAGCTACTGCAGTGAAAAACGCCGCCTACAAAAGAACCCTGCAGTCAGCAGCAACGCGAGCCGTGCACGAAAACTACCGGGAAAAGAGAAAGGATGAGAGGCGCCTTTTCAGACGCAAGAAACGAGAGCAGGAAAGGCACGAGCGTGAGAAACTCGAAGTGTTACGGGGCAGGAATGATGCTCGGAAATTTTACCAACAAGTCAAGCGTCTGACCCAAGGTTTCAAGCCCGGAGCATCAACCTGTAAAGATGAACATGGAAATCTGGTTACGGATACGCAGGGTGCACTGAGATTATGGAGGGAACACTTTTCCAAGCTGCTTGCTGGCGATGACTCCACCAATCCCGCCTTTGGAGAAATTAACCCGATGCCACCAATCAACGACGATGGTGTGGAGGTACCACCACCTAGCCATGACGAGGTACGAGTTGTGATCCAACGACTTAAGAACAACAAAGCGGCTGGTGCCGATGGCCTGCCTGCTGAATTGTTCAAAACCGGCGGCGATGAGCTGATAGGGTGTATGCATCAACTCATCTGCAAAATATGGCTAGTTGAAAGCATGCCCGGCGATTGGAATCTCAGTGTCCTTTGTCCTGTACTGAAGAAAGGTGACCCGACAATCTGCGCTAACTACCGGGGAATTAGTCTTCTTGCCATCTCTTACAAGGTCCTGTCGACTGTACTGTGTGAAAGACTTAAGCCGTTTGCCAACACACTGATTGGGCCTTATCAGTGCGGCTTTAGACCTGGTAAGTCCACCATAGACCAGATCTTCACACTACGTCAAATCCTGGAAAAAACCCACGAAAAACAGATCGATACCCATCATCTCTTTATCGATTTTAAAGCAGCTTTCGATAGCCCGATACGGGATTGCCTGTATGCCACCATGTCTGAGTTCGGTATACCTGCGAAGCTGGTGCGGCTTTGCAGAATGACGTTGAGCAACACAGCCAGCTCCGTTAGAGTAGGAAGGGACCTCTCCGAACCATTTGATACCGAACGAGGTTTCAGACAAGGCGATCCATTATCCTGCAACCTCTTCAACTTTGTGATGGAAGGGGTGTTGCGAAGAGCCAGTGTACATCGTAATGGCACTATTTTCTACAAAAGTGTCCAGCTCCTTGCATATGCCGATGATATTGATATCATTGGACGTTGTAAGCGAGATGTTACTGCTGCGTTCTCTGCTATCGAAAAAGAGTCAGCGAAAGTGGGTTTGACGGTGAACGAGGGCAAAACAAAGTATATGCTGTCCACAAACAGGGAGACGCGGCGTATTGGATCCTTTGTTACTGCGAACAACTATACTTTCGAAGTTGTCAAGGAATTCACTTATCTTGGCACCGCTGTGAACACTCAAAACGATGTCAGCCTGGAGATAAAGCGAAGACTAACTCTTGCTAATAGGTGTTACTATGGTCTCAGTAAGCAATTGAGTAGTAGAGACCTCTCTCGCCCGACAAAGCTGACACTCTACAAGACGCTCATCTTACCCGTGCTACTTTACGGCGCAGAAGCATGGGTTGTGTCGCAGACTGATGCAGCCACGCTTGGGGTGTTTGAGAGAAAAATTCTTCGCAAAATCTTCGGTCCTGTTCACGTCGGCGACGACTACCGTATTCGAATGAACCACGAACTGTACGAGCTCTACGCTGACATTGACATAGTCAAGCGCATCACTATTCAACGTCTGCGCTGGCTGGGACATGTTGTGCGTATGGACGAAGAAGCTCCGGCGAAAAAGGTGTTTGATGCGGAAGCCGCTGGGCGACGACGAAGAGGAAGACCATGCCTCCGATGGAAAGACCAAGCCGAGGAAACCCTATCCACGCTTGGTGTGAATGATTGGAGAAGGCGTGCGCAAAGCAGAGGCGCCTGGAGAGAGCTTTTGAGGTCGGCCGTAACCCGGTAACGGGTTGTTATGGCCACCCAAGTAAGTAAGTAAGTATTAAGTTATTTTACATAACGTTTTTATCACATTTTTGGTAACATTTACTTAAAAGATTTATCAACTATGGTATTCGGAATAAATATAAAAAATAAATTCACTAGCAGCTCCGCCAAAATGTTTACTCATACAATTGCACGTACTCACACATATTTATGCATTCATTGCATGCGCATTTTATCAAAGTTTTAATTAAAATTTTAACCTCTATACAATTTAATAATTAATATTCGATTTGATGTGAAATCTTTTTGAATTTATTTGTGTTCCATTTATTTTGTGGGATTTAGTTTTGGGATATGCATCCAAATATGCAATGTTTATTATCTCACCAGAACAAAAATATATGGTTTTAAGCTTGTTTAAGTTAATTTACAAAATATCTGCTAAATAATGCAGTAGGGAGTCGCTAATGATATTTAAAAACATGATGTTTCAATAGCGAACTGATATCACATACAAAGAAAATAAAATACTAAAAACATAATTGGTATACCAGACCATCAAAGTTTCCGACTTTTGAGAAAATTATCCAAGAAAATAGTCATTAGCTTGGATTAGGTTGACTTATCTCTTAAAGAAAGAACTAAATAGTGCACTCTCAGAAGAACATTTTTTGCATTCTTGCAGCTACACAGACTCCTTTATCTCCCAGATCAAAGTGAAATTTCCTTTGTATATAAAGTGAGCTGGCGACTGACGCCAATTTCGATAATAACCCATATTTAAGCTATCAATTGCAAAATAAATAAAGTCTTTTTAAATGACTATCAAAGTGCTTGCTGTCTTCCGAACTATAAGGCTGCGTTTTAGTTCAATATGTTGAGAATTATATAATATTCACATTAACATGAAGTTCAATCAAGTAAGCATAGGATTACCAAATATATATTTGATCTAACCACATCTGTCGAGCTCAATCAAAAAAATACCATGTTCGGCGTGTTAAATAACACTTTTATTTGAATTAAGTGTATATTAATATCAAGAAATATTTGTTAATTGTTAGCAAATATTCTTAAAATCTTTCAATTAAAAGTATCAGTTTTGTTTTTGATGTATTTTGCTGTATACAATGAACAAATTTTGCAATCATTAATTTTCTTTAAATGGATTTTAAAGGGACATTTTGCTACTTCAGTCGCATTTACTCAAGAATGTTCTGAAGCAAAGCAAATACCAAATTATTTTTGTTCAGTGCCATAAGTTACATCAAAAATGATGAAGGTTAAGAAAGCTAATATTAAAAATTGATTTTTTAAGTAAGTCCGTACTTTTAAGGAATAAGTTGTTGTTTTTTATGGATTTGCAATGGGATTTTTCTCTAACTGGATTCTATATGAGCATTTCTCTCATGTCGAACGGGAAGGAAGTACACTTTAAAAGTGGAATAAAAGTCAAAGTAAGACCCTTTTATTTTCTTCTGTTACTTCAAGGAATAGCCCTTTGGTAGCACTATACGTAGTGGTAAAGTTGATGCCAGACGTAGTACTGGTTCCAAGATAGAGGCATCTATAGAAAAGCAGAAGTCAGCGAAACCTGACAACATTTTTTAATGCGACTAATTTTAAAATGTAATGGAATAATATCACTTTTTATTAGATTTCGTTTAATTGAAAAATCTGATTTGTTTTTTTTTTTTCTTACAAGGCATAATATCCATTCGAACGGGACATATTTTTCCATTTTGGTTTACTTGGGCAATTTTTCGAAACCGACTTTAATATTTATATAAAAAATAATTATATTTAAGATATATACAGTAATTACAAAAACAAATTCACTATTTATATTTATCAAATTAATTAGAGAGATCAATTTTAGGAAAGAAAAGAGGAAGGAGTAGATATTTTTCTTTAAAGAGTATACAACTTGTCTTTTTGCTGTTAAAATGTTTTTTATTTAAGGAACGTGACACCGCTCTACTTAAAACAATTTTTTCTCCTCGGGAAACAGTTTGTCCCCGTACCAAATTTGATCAAAATTGGTGTAGCGGCTCAGTCGTAGCTCCATTTGGAACCCATTTGACGCGTTGCCACGCCCACTTAAGGAACTAAGAGTCTCTACTAACCTTTTTATGGTACAATCTATCTCCTAATCAAGTTTCATCAAAATTGGTTTATTAGATTAGCCGTGGAAAAGTATTTTCCTGTTAGGGGCGTGGCACTGCCTACTAATCGAAAAAAAATTAATCTTTTTTCCCAACTTTGCCAACAAAAAAAAAATTGTGCGCTTATGTTGTGTTATGGCAGTTAATAAGTGGCTTAACCGTTTTGCAACTGCCTATGTTTGCGAACGTGACCAACTTCAAACAGATCCAAAAATTTTAAATTTTACTTTATTTGCACTCGCTTTTTTGTTTTCAATTGTGTACATGAAACTCTGTTCAAATAAAAATTTTGACACATTGTGGTTATCAATTTCGAAATGAAAACAAATGATGTTTTTCTATGTTATTTGTGACTTTAGAACATGAACTCAAGCAAATTACAAAATTGAAAGTTTGGATTGGTTTTATGTTTTTGCATTTTTTTTAGCTAATTGATGTTAGAAGAGAGATTTTTCGGAAAGACTATCATCGTGTATCACGTCTCTTACACACTTAATATTTAATCGCATTTGATATCGCACAAATCGCATTTACTTCCTTGTAAAACTTAATAATTCTTAAGTTTGTTGTTTTAAATTTTATTTCACAATTTTCTATTTCAATAAAAAGTGTTTACTAAACACTGACGTCACTCACCTGGATTAGAGGCATTGATGTGAAACTCGCAAATATTCTTTGTTCCTTGTGCAAAGTCGTGCGAATCTGAATCCGTGAATAGAATATCGACATCCAACTCGAAGCCACGATTTGGAATTCCTTGTTGTAACGGTGCAGAGAACGGACTCGAATGAAAGGCAACCAGCATTTCCGGTCCACTGAAAGGAAAAAATAAAAGAGAGCGTAAACGTAAAATAAAAATACGTTTCTTAATTGTTGTTGTATTGTACATGGCATATGGTATATAGAGCATAGAACGTTCTATGATTATTGATAGGAATTCTATGGAAATTCACGTGTTGCAAAAACGTGTACAAAATAATTGCGGAAAAATGTTACACGTTTTACGAGATTGCTCCTTTTAATCAAAGATTGGAAAACACAGTTCACGTACTTTAAGATTACCACATACTAAAGAGTACGCTACAGCTTTATACAAAAAAAAAAATAATACGAATTACCATAATAAGGAAAACTTGCGGTATCAACTCAATAAAATATTTTTCAACTTCAATGAATGTCTCAATTTGTACAAAATTATTAAATTTTTGGCTTCAAAAAAAAAAAAAAAAAATATTGTTGCCATTGATGTGAAGAAATCTCATTTAAAGGATTCCTGAATTGGATGCGTTTTGTTCTTTTGTTCCGGTCGTGCCAAACAAATAAGAAAGAAAAACAAAAAATTCTCCAACACAACACAACACACACACATATACTCACACGAAAAAAAGGACAAACAAAAAAGTCAAGGGAAAAACTATAGCACTGTAACGCCTGAAGTTGAACAAACCCAGCACCCGAACGAAAAAAATGAAGCGCTACGCTGCTGTGAGTTACGTTGTCGGCCGAATGAAGTTATGAAGTAAACAATGTGTTAGTGTGCCAGTGCTTGTGTGAATCTTGTGCAGGACCCGCAGGACTCCCCGAAGTAATTGTTGCCTCGCATTTTGTTGTTTGCATTTCGTTGCCAATTTCACTTTTTTTTTTTTGAAGTTTTTCTGTTTGTGTTTGCAAAGGATGGTAGAAAAAAAAGGGTAGCATGCACAGTGGTATAAATTTTAAAATATTTATGCTTTAAATTTGTAGCGGAGACTTAAGCCAGTAATATGGATATTCGGAAATAATTCCTTAAAATATGCTAAGAAAATGACAAAAAACTTAAGAAGCTTCATTCCCTTTATTGTCTCAATCGTATTTTCTGTCTTTTATAGCCTTTATTTTGTCTTTGTTGTAATTAGGGTCTTAATTATTTCAATTGTCTTCATTGTCTTTACTGCCTTTATTGTAATGGCTCTCTGCTTATTGCTTTAGTGATCTCTTAAGTTTTAACTGTCGCTGTTCTTATTTTAGACTTGCTGGCTCAATTGTCTCCATTGTCGTTATATTATTTACTATCTTTTATGATTTTATTGCTTTATTTGGCTTAACTGTCATTACTGTCTCAATTTTATGATAAGAATTAACCTTGTTGTTTTTATTATCTTAATATGATTGTTTTCTTTACTGTCTAAATATTATTCACTGTGTTTACTGTCTCATTTATCTAAGTTGACAAAATTGATTTCGATATGTTACAGTGTTCATTGTGTTTATTGTCTTGATTGTCATTGCAAGCTTTAATGTCTTTACTGAATTTATCATTCATTTTGTTCTTAGTAACATTATCGTTCGTGTTGTGGTTATTGTTTTTACTGTCTTCAAGGATTTTATTATCTTTATTATGTATATTGTCTTCATTGTCATCCGATTACTTAATATTTTTACTGTCTTTGTTGTCTTAGCTCTTTTTTATTCATTTGGCTCCCTTCCTTATGTCTGTAGTCTTTATTATCTTAACCGTTGTATTGTCTTAATTGACCTCACTCATTAAATAGTCGTTACTGTCTTAATACCTGTGTTGCTTTTATCGCCTTTACTATTTTCATCGGTTTTAATGACTTTTTTGTCTATATTGCATTATTTTCTTTAACTGTCTTCATTGTCTTAGTTGCATTTATTCATTATTTTTATTTCAGCTGTAATCTTTATTGGATTTTTGATTTTAAATGTGCCAATTGCCCTTAACTGTCTTCACTGTCTTTATTATCATCAGGACTTCTATCGTCTTTTTTCCATTTATTATCTTTCTTTTATTGTTTTTTCCTTTCTTCTTCAAGACCTTTCTCGCCATTTGTGTTACCTTAAGAAAAGTATTCCGCTTCCTCGTTTGTCGCTTGATTTTCAAAGTGAATTTACGTCAAAAATGGAAAGCAACCTTTTGGCTGAATATTTTCATGAATTGAAGAATCGAAATATTTTCCAAAGATGATAAGATTATTTTGTTCATACTGCTTATTATGAAAGTCACTTCCCATTTGCATGCTGTGACAAAACAGCAGCACTGATTTGCATTAAGTGGAAATTATCAACATTTCCCCACTGTGCCAATAGGGAGTAACAAAATTAAAACAACAAAAATACAACAGTGTTGAGCGAACGAAACTGATTTTTTCGTTGTCTTTATCGTCCTTTCTTTGCCACTTGTATTTACACTTACAGCAATTGTCGGCTTCGTTTGTGTTATTTGAATGTGCGTGTGAGTCTGTGTCTGTGTGTTTGTGACTTACTTTAAGGACCTCAAGACAAATACAACACGCAGGCAATAAAAAGAACAAAACAACAATTACAAAAGAAGCAACATCGGTAAAGACAAATAAATAAGCGCGAATATTTGTCGACAACACAGCACAAAAATAGGCGGACGGTATGAACTACCGACCCAAAAGTAAAGGCGATTTACGCCCCTGGTTATGACACCCTGTCGTATGAGTAGCTAAATATTTGATATTTGCTGTTTCGTTCGCTATTTACTCAGTTAAGCTGCAAATTGTGGCCTGCGAGAGAAATTTCTTCTTTCGTTTGTTTGTCGCCTTATGGTTATGATTTTTATATTGAATCCTTTGTGTATTGTTGAGAAAAAAAAGCTCAAGGAAAGCTAAAAATAAACCGAAATATTTTTGGAAAGAAATTTTTACATTTTGGGTTTTATAGTTGAAAGAGACTTAAATTGTGAAACAGGTGAAAAGGACTGAAAGAGTCAAAAAAAACAGGAAAATCTTGAAAAAAATTGAAAGAGGTTGAAAAATGTTGAAACAGTTGAAAGTGGTTAAAAAACTCAAAAAAAAGTTGAATGAGGTTGAAAAGTAAAAAAATATGAAAAATATTTAAAAAAGTTGAAAGAAGTTGAAACCGTTGAAAAAGGCTGATAAAGCCGATTAAATATGGAAAATGTTGAAAAAAGTTGAATGAGGTTGAAATAGCTGAAAAAATATGAAACTTAAGAAAAAAGTTAAAAAAGTCGAAATAAATATTGAAAGTATTGAAAAAGTTGAAGGTGGTTGAATAAGTCGAAGAAATATGGAAAATATTGAAGAAGTTGAAAAATGTTGAAAAAGTCGGACGTATTAGAAAAATATTGAGTAAGGTTGAAAAGCCGATTGAAAAATCGATTTACGTGGAAAATGTTGAAAAAAGTTGAAACAGGTTGAAACCTCGATTAAATTTGGAAAAAGTTGAAAAAAGTGAAACGAGGTTGAAACAGCTGAAAAAATATGAAACTTATGAAAAAAGTTGAAAAAGTCGAAATAAATATTGAAAGTATTGAACAAGTTGAAGGAGGTTGAAAAATGTTGAAACAGTTGAAAGAGGTTAGAAAACTCGAAAAAAGTTGAATGAAGTTAAAAAGTCCAATATATATGGAAAATATTGAAAAAAATTGAAAGTGGTTGAAACCTCGATTAAATATGGAAAATGTGGAAAAAAATTTGAATGAGGTTGAAAAGCTGTAAAAATATAAAATATTGAAAAAAGTTAAATAAGTCGAAAAAATATTGAAAGTATTGAAAAAGTTGAATTAGGTTGAAAAATCTAAAAAATATGGAAAATAATGAAGAAGTTGAAAAATGTTGAAGAAGTGGGAAATTTTTGAAAAATATTGAATAAGGTTGAAAAGCCGATTGAAAAAGTTGATTTAAATGGAAAATGTTGAAAAAAGTTGAAGCAGGTTGAAAAGTGATGAAAAATGATAAAAAAACGATAAAATGTGGAAAATGACGAAAAATGATGAAAAAAGTTGAATAAGATTGAAAGTTCGAAAAAAAAATGAAAGATGCTGAAAAAAGTTGAAAGAGGTTTAAAATGCTGATGACGGTGACAAAACATGGAAAATGTTGAAAGAGGTTAAAAAACATGAAAAAAGTTTAATGAAGTTGAAAAGTCCAATATATATGGAAAATATTGAAATAAGCTGAAAGTGGTTGAAACAGTTAAAAAATGCTGATAAAGCCGATTATTTATGAAAAATGTTGAATAAGATTGAAATAGCTGAAAAAATATGAAACTAATAATGAAAGTTGAGAAAGTCGAAATAAATATTGAAAGTATTGAAAAAGTTGAATTAGGTTGAAAAGTCTAAGAAATATGGAAAATTCATTATTTGAAAAATGTTGCAAAAGTCGGAAATTTTTGAAAAATATTGAAAAATGTTGAAAAGCCGACTTGTTGAAACAAGTTGAAACAGGTTGAAAAGTGTTGAAAATGCTAAGAAATCGATAAAATATGGAAAATGTTGAAAGAGGTTGAAAATCGCGATAAAAATGAAAATCTTGGTAAATCCAATTAAGTTCAAAAAGGTTAATAAAGTCGAATGGAAACAAGGAAAGTGTCAAAAAAAGTTTAAATAGTCAAAAAAGTTTAACAAAAAGTCAAAAAAATCTCGCTTTCACATTATTTAATATGAGAGATGCCACGCCCACTGATGCAATCTCGTCGAATTCCATTAAATATCAAAGCTTATAGTAACCGACATCTCTACACCAAATTTTATTAGAATTACTCTGACAGTATTGTTAAATATAATCTATAACATATTTTGCTTGTATTGGAGGTGCCACACCCACTGATGTAATTCCGTCGAAGTTTCACCATTTATATAATCATATGTATATATATATTAACATGCAATTTAAGCTCGTTTAACAAATGTAGATACAGTGGCTCCAACGAATAATCGGACAAAGCTTTCTTTTTTAAAAATTATATGAAAAATTACGAACTAATTGGAACTTCAAAAAATTGGAATGCCATTCAATTCATCCTTAATCCTCCATTCATACAACAACAAACAAATTTAAAAAAATTTAGCCATGAATTTTTTAAAAATTATAAAGAATGAATAACTCAGTTTTACTTGCTCAATGAATAATCGGACAACATACCAAGTAGTGAAAAAATTGTCGATATTTTTTTCCACTGGGTGTTTTTTTTAGAAGTTTGTTTTTCGAATAGAGATAAAACTGGTATTTTATGGTCAAATCTGGCAATTCTAATGTCATTTATGTTCAGTTGGGTTTGCCATTTTATCATGAACAGGTTGACAAAAGAACAACGCTTGCAAATCGTGCAAATTTATTTCGAAAATAATGGTTCAGTTCGCGAAGTTTACCGCAAGCTCCGTCCATTTTATTGTCGACATAATCGTCCATCAGAGCAATTAATTCGGTTAACCATGGGTCGTTTTCGCACTACGTTTACTCTATGTGATAATACGCATCCGCAGAGACGTCGAACAGTGCGCACCGAAGAAACAATTGCCGCTGTAGAGCAAAATGTTGAAGAGGACCCGAATGAATCGATTCGCCACCGTGCACCGCAATTGGAGCTTCGCCCATCAACTTTATGGAAGATTTTGCGCAAAGATCTTGGCTTGCGACCTTACAAGATCCAGCTTGTGCAAGAATTAAAGCCGCGAGACCATGCAATGCGTCGTGATTTTGGTGTATGGGCCGAAAATGAGATTGATCTCGATGCTGATTTTCATCGCAAAATTTTGTTCAGTGATGAGGCTCATTTTTGGTTGAATGGCTACGTCAACAAGCAAAATTGCCGCATTTGGAGTGAAGAGAATCCACATGAGACCCTTGAGACGCCATTACATCCACAAAAACTGACTGTTTGGTGTGCTCTATGGGCTGGTGGAGTCATTGGGCCATACTTCTTCCGAAATAATGCTGGAGAGTCAGTTACCGTTAATGGAGACCGGTATAGAGCCATGATAACCGACTATTTTGTTCCCGAATTGGATGGCATGAATGTGGATGAGTTGTGGTTCCAACAAGACGGCGCTACATGCCACACAGCGCACGTCACAATCAATTTATTGAAGGAAACATTCGATGAGCGCATAATTTCGCGGAATGGACTTGTCAATTGGCCACCAAGATCGTGTGATTTGACACCATTGCATTATTTTCTTTGGGGATATGTGAAGTCGCTCGTCTACGCCAACAAACCATAAACGTTAGGGGACTTGGAAGCCAACATTCGTGGCGTTATTGCCGACATACGGCCCCATATGCTCGAAAAAGTGGTTCAAAATTGGACCTGTGGAATTGGCTTTATTCGAGCCAGCCGCGGCGGCCACATGCCCGAAATCATATTTAAACATTAATGGCATAAAATTATCCTTCCAATAAAGCCAAATTGATGGACATTAAAACGATTTTCTTGTGTTTTATTTCAATTCGAAGCTCTATACCTCTAAAAAAAACACCATGTATAAAGGATTATTAAGAGTATTTTGTTTTACTTTGCACCTATTAGTTACATTTAGTGTTAGAAATTGTATTAATTTCAACGCGTATTACCAGCAATGGCTCCAAAAGGAAAGCATGCATGCCAGCTTATTGTAAAATCACATGGAGAAGGAAAACTGTCCACGAAATTGGTGAATTAGTCGGAAAAAGTCATTCGACTGCCCACGGAATCATAAAAAGGTACCGTCAAGACTTTAGATTGACTTGCAAGTAGTGTTTCACCGAGGCTACGAGGCAGCCTCGTTTTTGACTACGAGAACGAGGCGAGACCGAGGCGAGAACGAGGCGAGAACGAGGCGAGATGGAAAAATAAATTTTCCTCGCTTGACCGAGGCGAGGCGAGATCACACGGTACCTCGCCTCGGCCTCGCCTCGGGCTCGCCTCGTCCTAGCCTCGTTTTGGAAACCAAGAGCGAGGCGCGTTTTGACCAAATCTGAACTCGTAAGACCCATATGCAGATTCAAAATATGAATGTAATTTTTATATTAAAATCTATATTTATTTTATTTTGAGTAAACTACTTTGTTTTATTTTTAACCCGCATGTGCTTCTTACGAGTTCAGATTTGGTACAAGCGCTAATGCACAGAAATCCTTGGATTGCATCAGATTTTATGCGACTTCGCCTCGATTGATCGATTAGGGAAGCATGTAAGGCTATGTATGGCTATAAGCAAAACTGCATGATTGACAGCACTGCATTGAAATTGATTTATTCTAACAGATTTTCTAAGAACCGGTAAGGTGAAGCAAAACGCACAGGGTAATGCTAGTATATAAATAAAGTTCAGTATATGTATGTTCGTTGCTAATGGACTCCTAAACCGTTCAACCGACCGACGAAAGATTTGACATACACATATGTTTATTAAGATTGGGGATGCTCCGTAACATAGCTTACGATAAATGGGTGATGCCACCCCCACATAACAGAAAAACAGAATTCATCATATATTATCAACTACTTGATGCAGATTAATAAAACTTGGTATATTTATAAAAGGTAGAGGCATAACTAAGATTCAATTAATAAAATGAGCGGTTCCATACCTTCAATATAAGAAACAAATTAACTTTATCGTATCTCAATATCTATTTGACGTAAATAAATAAGATTTGGTACATATCTTTCTTATAGTTTGTGAAACGTTCATAGCTTAGTTTGGTTTGGAAAAATAGGCAATGCCTCTCCTTCCCATATAAGAAAAGAATTAAATTCATCATATCTCATCCAATTCACCAAAAATAAAAACAGATATTTTATTTTATTTCTTGAGCCTATCAGCCCTGATACATGTATAATTTTTTATTTATTTTAATAAAAACCTCGCTTTTTTACCGAGGTGCCTCGGCCGAGAGCGAGGCGAGGCGAGGCGAGGCGAGGCGAGGCGATGCATGTGATGGCAAGACCTCGTCCGAGGCCGAGGCGAGGCGAGACTTAAATTTATAAAACGAGGCGAGACCGAGATCAATTAGAACCTCGCATCGCCTCGGCCTCGGTGAAACACTACTTGCAAGTCCAAAGATTGGCAAGGAAAAAAGTTAAATAGAAGATTAGAACGCAACATTTTAAGCGAAATTAAAAAATATTCGCTCAAAACTGCACAAAAAATCAATTATCTGTGGATAGTAGGCTTGGAAAGGATGTATGTTTGAACACTCTATGTAGTGTGTTACATATTAACGATTTTCATGGTAGAGTTGCAAGAAAAAAGCCATTTATGAGCCCAATTAACACAATCAATATGGTGAAATTTGCAAAAGAATACCTTCTCAAAACTGATGAATATTGGAAAACCGTAAGAACTCATTTAATATGTTTAGAATGTTGTCATTTTAACTTTATCTGTATAAAGAATCTGTGTAGAGAATATTCAATATACAGAAAAAAGTTTAAATGACAACATTCTAAACATATTAAATGAGTTCTTACGGTTTTCCAATATTCATCAGTTTTGAGAAGGTATTCTTTTGCAAATTTCACCATATTGATTGTGTTAATTGGGCTCATAAATGGCTTTTTTCTTGCAACTCTACCATGAAAATCGTTCCTATGTAACACACTACATAGAGTGTTCAAGCATACATCCTTTCCAAGCCTACTATTCACAGATAATTGATTTTTTTTGCAGTTTTGAGCGGATATTTTTTAATTTCGCTTAAAATGTTGCGTTCTAATCTTCTATTAAACTTTTTTCCTTGCCCATCTTTGGACTTGCAAGTCAATCTAAAGTCTTGACGGTACCTTTTTATGATTCCGTGGGCAGTCGAATGACTGTTTCCGACTAATTCACCAATTTCGTGGACAGTTTTCCTTCTCCATGTGATTTTACAATAAGCTGGCATGCTTGCTTTCCTTTTGGAGCCATTGCTGGTAATACGCGTTGAAATTAATATAATTTCTAACACTAAATGTAACTAATAGGTGCAAAGTAACGCAACGTAAAACAAAATACTCTTAATAATCCTTTTTAGAAAAAAATATCGATAATTTTTTCACTACTTGGTATGTTGTCCGATTATTCATTGAGCAAGTAAAACTGAGTTATTCATTCTTTATAGTTTTTAAAAAATTCATGGCTAGATTTTTTTAAATTTGTTTGTTGTTGTATGAATGGAGGATTAAGGATGAATTGAATGGCATTCCAATTTTTTTGAAGTTCCAATTAGTTCGTAGTTTTTCATATAATTTTTTAAAAAAGAAAGCTTTGTCCGATTATTCGTTGGAGCCACTGTAAGATGTTATTAAGGACAGCTATGGCTTTATATAAATTCTGATACATAAAAATAGGTGTGGCACCTCCCAAATGAGCAAGAAGTTTAAAAAGCTGTGTTAAAAAAACTACTCAAGCAAATGCAACCAAACTTTGTACAGTAATATTTGGTGATAGGAGTAATCAATGAACAAAAAGTGGGCAGGACTCGAAAAGTTGGCATGACATCTCCAATCAAGCTAAATCTTTGTAACGCTCGACTATGGAGGTGAGTTATTAATATCAATGAAGCCAAAGAAAGTAAAACTCTTAAGACGCTAAGTCAACCTGCCTTTTAACAAACCAATTACAATCCCAGCGATGTCAGAACAAATAACCAGTTAAAAATAAAATGCACCCAATAGTTAGTCAAGTGGAAAAGCTAAGCCCAATATGAGCTGTTGGCCATTTGCAAAGTAAATCCTTATACACGCAATGCTTTGCTTTTATAACTTTTCAAGAGTTCGTGTAGCGAAATATTAAACAAATGGCACTGAATTTATTTTGATTGTGGCGCATTAGTTGAATGAAGGAAAAAATGACAAAATAATTTTGGAACATTTTCGCAATTTTTTTTATTATTTAGTTCAGTGTTATGCGTCAACTGAGTCACATTGATTAGTGTGGGAAAATCGATTTTTAACAATAAATTATTTATGAAATTTCAACAAGAACACTTAACTTCAAATAACACAAAATAACATTTTCAGTTCCTCGACAAATGATATGCAAAATATGTATATACTCAGAGAGACTACTACAAAATCTTATAGAAACAAAACGATTCAGTTTCAAACCTTGAGTCCAGTAACGAATTTACTTTGTTTCACAACATTACATCAAAGGAGTGTACCATTTTACCTGAAGGACATCATACCTAACCTACACTCTGCCCAATGCAGCATTTTATAAATAGCTGCAAGTAACAAGCAGTTTGCATGGAATCTTTCATCTTTGACTTCAAATTAATTGATTTCAATTACGAAGAATTCCATGACGTTAAATAAGAATTTCTACGAAAGCAAATTATGAACTCTGTACATGACTTTTACGTTTATGTGGAAAAGATTTGCAAGAAATAAATTTTGTAAAATTGTTATATAGAATTTTGTGTATAAGTTTTGTATTACACTGTGCTACACAAAACAAAAGAAAAAATGTTCCAGAGTAATTGCGTAAATTGCTTCTGTGGACACATACTGAGTAGAGGGTTTGTCATCAATCATATGAGTAAAAACTTTAAAACATTATACTAAATTCGCACTCTTTTTTCTGTATTCCTTACAAAGCTTTTTTATTATTTTTTATACTGCTAAGGATATCGATATACTTATGTTAGGAGCTAAGTTCTTGACTCATTTTGAGTAAAATAGTTGACACTTGAAGCTTTATGTTAGATAAAAGCCGTTTGAAAAGTGGCTAAGGAATGTTATTTTTTATCAAATATGATATTTTTTAAATATGAGACTATACTCGGTTGACCTGCAAGATTTTGACTGTTGGCTAATGTAATCAGTCGACAAAAAAGAAATAAAACTAAATATTGAAATTTCTAGAAATATTCAACATACGTATTTGTATAAAAAATTCAACAAAGGCCTTAGCAACATAAATTGATTTCTTTGGTAAAGTTTTTTAATATGGAAAAATATCTTTAATGGATACTATGCATTATTAGAGGCATGTACCCAAGTAGCACACGTTGCAAGTCAAACAAAAATCATTGCTGCATTGCTTTTCTTGCTACTAGGAATCGATCAGAAATACACTGTCATATATGTAGCTTATAAAGCGCCTTTGGGAATCAGAATTTAGCATTTCACATATATTTACAGAAGGAAAAATGCTAAAAAATAGCCTCATTGCTATGCCACAAATAGTCTCTTTTTTACAAAAGGTGCAATAATTTAGTTATTAAAATGTTTTAGAAGAATAACTAAATCGGTATTTTTGCCATTCCAAGCATTCTAAAGTGATAAAAAAATGGTTTCCATGGTAACTTATATTATTTTTCAGCAAAATTTTTGATTTTAAAAGCTGATTTATAGCCAAAAACAAGCATAACGAGCTAGTGCTCTTGGTAATGCGCATCAGTATAGAGAAAAGAAATGTGTGTGGATTTTTTTAGCAATAATTTGAAGTATGCATGCATAATAAAAGCTATAAAATATAGCCATTGCTTTTACTGTAAGTTAACTTTAAATGCGCTTTAACAAGAGCCATGAATCTATGCTATGCTCTGTGATTTCTTTTAGCTATAAATGCCAAATTAAAACAATAAATATAGTTGGTTTTGTTTAGCTGTAATCGTTTATTTAAAGTACAGTTTATAGCTAAAGAAAATAACAACGAAGCTGTGGTAGTTGTCAACATCCATTTTGGCTGTATAAACGCTTCTAAAGGTGGTTAAGAAAATATTTTGAAGTAATGCCAAAACACAAGATGTAGAAGTGTTTTTAAAAAATAAAAAATTTCTTTTAAATAAAACTTCAAAAAAAGCTAATAAATGACTTGTGAATTGCATTACAGCTTACTTCTAGCAATTATTGCACAATAGTATTTCAATGCTACTTGGGTAGTTTTTACGGCTTTTGAAGCTCTCAAAATGCTCGTATATTACTAATCGTTGAGTTATAGCTTGTGCCTATAGAATTAAACTATCCGCTGGCACTAAGAGCATTAAGTTTATAAATAAGAAAAATTGCTAACATCGCTCTATATTTTTTAGAGTGCATTATCTCGAAACCTAGACATGCTGCGAGGTATAAGTTCAGCAGGTCGTTTTTGTTAAAATGTTGCTCAATTTTCGTTCAAATACTGATGTTGATAATATCCTTTTGTTATGTTGTGCTCCTACTCCTATCCGTTCTTGCAATCCATTCAATGTTGTTATTTCGGGTAATTATACTAATTTCTTCATTGTTGCTTATGAGTTGAAGGTCAGAACTGTAAAGTCTGATGATCATTCCATTCATTTCCTTGATTTATTTGTTTTGATTTTTTTGAAGAAGTCCTTCGAAATACGGATGAATTTTGGATGAATTTCGGATGAAATACGGATGAATTTTGGATGAAATACAGATGAATTTCGGATGAAATACGGATGAATTTCGGATGTAATTCGGATGAATTTCGGATGAAATACAGATTAATTTTGGATGAAATACGGATGCATTTCGGATGAAATACGGATGAATTTCGGATAAAATACGGATGCAATTTTACCCTAAAATATGCATGCCAATTACCCAATGAGGCCGACTCATTCTATTGCTTTGGGTCTTTTACTTGAAAAATTATTAGATAATATCAGAGTAAAATAATCACTTAAATCTCAAAACCGTTGACACTGGAAGAAATTGTTCGCCCTAGTTAAGACTTTGTTCTGTCAAGATACGATTCCCTTTCCTAAACTGCAGCCCAAATGAAAACTCGTAAGCAAACCCCACAAGCTAATCACAATATTTGTAGCGTAATAAAATTTTATGAAAAGTTTAATGCGCTCCTTTTTTTTTTCTCTTGCTCAATACCTTTCAACTGATAGTACTTATTATGAATGTTGAACTTCCACTTTACAAATGCCACTTTAAATTCATGAAAAATGCAATGAATTTGGTGACCTGCAAATGCATGGATGCAAAATATCTTGAAAATAATTTACGATAAAACGAAGCAGAAGCAGAAATTAAGTATCTCCTTAATGTGAATATAATTCCGTTTCATTCCAGTGCGCCGTCTTTGTGTCGTTTGTTCACAAAAATGAACATTTTTATATTAAGATGCAATTTATATTTTTTGGGCAGTGTTGCCAGATCAATTGAATAAATCAAGTTGTTATATTTTGTTGAATGTGAAAAATCTTAAAATCGACAAGAAATAAAATAACATATACTCTGACTTCTTCCGAAAATTGGTCTCTTCTTTGACTAAAGCATTTAAATAGTAAGAAAATCACAGCCATTTTACAACCAACTGGCAACACTGTCTTCCATTTTTTCTTTTATAACAAAGGTGCTGAGTGCATTTTTCCATTTTATTGCGATGCGATGTTGCTAAAAATTCAAGCACTCTTTCGAAAAAATATTAAATAAAATGAAATTCCTTGAAGAAACCAAATAAAAATTCGTTAAAAAAACGCGTAAATTTAAAGCTGTGTTGTCATCATTAACGCGTTTCTTTTTCAACGCTTAAATGACATAAAGAAAGTGAATAGCGGCAGTTACAAATGGCAAAGCTTATTGGTAGCAGGGAATGAACGAAAAAGGAGCAGATTTTACGACACAGAAAAAAAGAGTGACCGAATTCCCCCAAGCTCACGCAGTGACAGCAGTTTTAAGCACTTAAAGCCAGCTGTCGCGCAACGAAAACGTAATTACAAGCTGGTCCACACAGCAGGAGGGAGACTTATGCAAATCAAGCAGCTGCAGCGCACCTTTATAGTTTAGCGTTTTCTTTTGGAAGGACATAATGCTTTATAACTTTCAATTTCTTTTTAATAAATTATGTTGTAATATTTATATTCAAGACGTTGAATTCAGAAGGACAAAATAAAAATTATCAATTATTACATTAGTGGTTATTATTATAGTAAGAAACTGCAAACAAATGGACGTAGCTGTAATCAGAGCTGAATCGTTCTCTGTGGAATTGAATTCACTTAAAAATTCAAATTCCATAAATTTGGTATTTGCTATCAAAGTATTTATTTCCATGGAAATAGGAACTAATTTCTATGTCGCTTTCATTCCTAGAATGAACATTTGAAATTGTAACATTTTTATTTCATTCCAAAGAATTTAGAATTGCCATTTTCAATTTCATGGAAAAATTACCTTTTAGTTTCAATTTTTCCTTTAGTAAAAATCTAAAATTGAACAGTTTAATTTCCCTTTCCGTGGCAAAAAGAATTTATTTGGAAACCACCAGGTTTAGACCGGAAGTTGAGATGAAATAAATATGCAACCTTTGAGGATATTTTGGCACATTTTTTATATTATTTTGCTGAAATTCTGTTCGGTACTGTAAGTGCAAAAAATACAAAAAAAAAATTACAATCGCAAATACATTAAAAGGACAAAAAGAGCAACAGCTGCCAATAAAGGTGATTTCTTAAGCGTTTGGTTTTTAAATATTAAAAAATTGTCAAAAAATTTTCAAAATTTGAATGAAATATTTATTTTGTACAGTACATCAATTCATGCCATTTATTTTTTTAAGATTATTTTATATAAATGTTGCCCGCGGCTACGTCTGAGATGGTCCATGCGTAAGCTTCAATTATGGCATACTATTTCTACCATTTCTACAGGTATCTCGCCAATTGCAGCTGTAATGTTATCTGCCAGGGCTGCAATTGTGGCTTTCTTGTCCTTGTACACGAGAGACTTTACATAGCCCCACAAAAAATAGTCTAGTGGGGTCAAATCGCATGATCTTGGCTTCATATGGACTACTCCAAAACGTGAGATTAATTGCTCACCAAACTCGCCTTGCAATAAGTCAGTGGTATCGCTTACCGTGTGGCATGTGGCATCGTCTTGTTGAAACCACATATCAACCAAGTCCAATTCTTCCATTTTGGGCAAAAAAAGAAAAGTCGGTAGTTATCACACGGTACCTTGCTCCATTGTAGCGATTTTCATTATTTTTTGGAAAAAGTACGGTCCAATGATGCCGCCGGCCCACAAACTGCACCAAACAGTGCATTTTTCAGGGAGCATTGGCAGCTCTTGAACTGCCTTTGGCTGCTCTTCAGATCAAATTCGGCAATTGTGTTTGTCGAAAGCCAAAAATGAGCTTCGTCGCTGAAGAAAATGTTTCGATAAAAAACACATTTCTCACAGAGTACGAATTTTGATTTTCCATCCTTATATATCTAAATATGTAACGTTGTTCGTTAGCTAGTCTATTTTTTGTAAAATGGCAAACCTTATTTAACATTTTTGGCGATAGCACATGCTAGGAATCACGCGTGAGATGTCAAAAAAATTTCACTGAAAAAAAAAAAATAGCAAAAAAATCACCCTTTATAAGAAATTCAAAGGGCAATCGGATAAATCGACTAAAAATTTGTCAAAATTTTATTGCACTCCGCAATAATAATGTTTGCAAAAATGAAGCCAAGGATATTTTGGGATTACTAAGCTCAAAATCGCCATCAGATTTTGGCCTTAACGTCAGCATTTTATATGTCATCTACACTTTTGATAGTTTATCAACGAAGTATTTTTAGAAGGTGGTCAAATTTATATATAGCTGCGATGCCGAAAACTTTTCACTCGTATTTTTCTTAAGACAGGTGATTTTCTTGGCTGTCCAGTAAATGATTTTTTCGCCCATGTTTTTAATAACTCAACTCTTTCTCTCCTATCCAACTTTGTTTGACATTTTTTTTATTTAAATACTAGTTTATTTCCCTACAGGGTTGTTATGTTTACATGCTTATATCTATGTGTGAAATTAATATTTTAAGCAATTTTAAAACTTAAATATTTTGATATTTGAGAGGAATATCGTGACAATTTTAATTGGAGATTGAGACCAAGCGTCTAAAAAATAACCATAAATAAATTTAATTGAAATTGATCAAGCAGTTTTTGCGTGATATGCGAACATCAAAAACAGCTATCATTTTATTTATATAGATTTATTTTCGCACTGCATTTCTAATATTCATCAAATGAAAATTCATTTAATTAATTTTTTATGTCAAAAAAGTGAAAGTTTTTGTTCCCTCAAGCGAGTTAGAGTATACAAATTGATGATGCATTTTATCATCATTGGTAAATGTTGTTAGTCAGTGCAGCACCACTGCTGCTACTACTGTCATCAGCGCATTATATCATCAGTAGGTACATTCAGCGTGAAATTGTTGCATTTGCCAACAAACCGCGCCGCAACTATGCCAACTGTCAAGCGGAAAAAACTCTTTTTTAGGATGCACTTGCAACAATATCGTTAAAAATCGCTCGCAGCGGACAGTCATACGCTAGCGTAGCACAAATAATGGCAAACACAAAGATGAAAGGAGACAGTTTGGAGGCGGTGGGAAAAGAGGCGGCTGTACATAGTTGCAAATAGGAAACGGATATTTTTACCATAGCTGAATTCATGTAGCAGAAGAGGAAATGTCGGGTAAAAACACTAGCAAATTTGTTTTATTCAAAATAAATCAATTTGCATGAAAAAAAAAGAGCAGTTTAAAATACAACAACAGCAGCAACAACAACAACTGAAGTAGCAACAAAAATACGAGAACAAAAAGCTCTCCAAAAACTCTCTGAAAGCGATTAAATTCAAACGAAGCGCATGAAATTAACTTTGGCAACAGCAGCAGCAGCAGCAAAAACAACAACAATTTGCTAGTAAATAATCTTGTTGCTATGTTTGTTTATATCTTTGTTGTTGTTATTGTTGTTACTGGCAGTTTATTGCTGAAAAGCAAAATAAAGTGTTTTATTAACCGTCATTTGAAAGTTTTCATATCTCAATTAATGACTCGAAAAATTTGACATCAATTAATTACACTGTCCAGCAACGTTGCACAGATTCTAAAAATGAAAACACATAAAGAAATAAATATCAACGGTTGCTGTGATTGCGTTGATGACAGTGAAAAACTACAGACTTGTGAATACCAGAAAGAGTAGGTCAGGTGCAAAGCAATAATTTGTTATGGTGTATCACAACAGAATACAATTTATCAGAACAGTATGTTAAAACACGATAAAAATTACAGAAAACACAAAAAAAAACAACAAAATACGGCTAAGTTCAAACTAGTTTCAATCATAGCTAAGTGGAATCATCAGCGGCCTTTGAGCGATGCAATTAGGTTTAGAAATTATTCATTCTTTGAATCGATTCAAAGGTCACTTATGATTCAATTTAGCAATGCATTACTAATTTCCTGTCTGAATATTGAATTTGGAAATCCATACTAATTTCAAACATGGCTAATCGGAATCATCAGTGGTCTTTGAGCGATGAAATTAGGTTGAGAAATTCTTCATTCAAAGTTCAAAGTTCACTGATGATTCAATTTAGCAATACATTCTAATTTTCTTGTCAGCATATTGAATTCTGAAATCTATACTGATTTCAGATAATGCTAAGTGGAATCATCAGAGACCTTTGAACGATGCAATCAGGCTGACTCATTCTTTGAATTGGCTTTAAGGTCACTGATGATTTCATTTAGAAACGTATTCTTAATTTCCTGTCAGAGTGTTGAATTCTAAAAGCCATACTAGTTTGAGTCATTGCTAAATAGAATCATCAGTGGCCTTTGAGCGATGCAATCAGGCTTACTCATTCCTTGAATTAGCTCAAAGGTAACTGAGGATTCCATTTAGTTATGAATTCTTATTTTCCTATCAGAATATTGAATTTTGAAAAGTATACTAGTTTCAACCATTGCTAAGTGGAGTCATCAGTGGCCTTTGGGAGATACAATCAGGCTTAATAATTTTTTGAATCAGTTCAAAGGGTCACTGATGATTCCATTTAGCAATGGATTGATATTATCCTGAGAAAATTTGGAACTCTGAAATTCATAATAGTTTCAACCATTACTAACAGGAATCATCAGTGGTCTTTGAGCGATAAAATGCTTAAAAAAATCTACATCCTTTGAATCGGCTTAAATGTCACATAAAACAATAAATTTTATTTGTTTTCCCTGTCAGCATTTCAAATAACCATTGCTTGAAAAGGCAAGTAAAAATGCTTATTGTTAATGTAAAATTTACTGCACAGTGTTATGCGTAATTTAAATGTTTTACCACAGGGCGTATGCGCAACATTTAACACTGTAGCCGGAAGGAAATGCAGCAGCAATAACTGACCAAGCTTCCAGCTAGAAGTCAATCTGTAGAGTAGCTGCAGCAGCATAACGCCTCAAACTGCGTGTTGCTACTACAGACTGATGTTGCTGTTGCTGTTGCCGTTGCAACAGCAAATAAATAGAAAATTAATTTTTAATGAAGCACCAAGTGAATGGAGATAAAAACGAGCAGCTCAATTTAAAATGGACGTTTCAACGTTAAAAATAGCATTTTTGGGTAGTATTAAGGGTGAAGTGGAAAAGCAACTTTATTTTGTTAACCGAAAATTAAGTACGAGACCAAGAAAAACAACAACAACAGCAGGAGCAACAAAATCCACATCAAAGTATTTTATTTTTTTTTCTTAAAGATAATTTCCGTTTAAGTGCTTTGATACTTCCATTCATTGGACCCAACACCTCTCTATGCGAATGGCTTTCCTTTGCATCCTTTTGTCCTCTTACGGGTAATAACAACGTCATCATCATCATCATTTTATTGAAATTATTTTGGTTGTTTTCAATTTTCTCGGTTGATTTTCTTTTCATTTTTTTTTTCTTCTTCGCCGCCTTGTTATACTGGAGTTTTTTTGTTTCATTTTATGCGCGTTGAATTCTAAATGTGTTCTCATAAAATAACAAAAGTCCTTAAAATGTTGTTACTTCAGCCGACCGCTGTGGGTAAAAATTCTTTGTTATTCTGTTGGCTTTGCATACGAAAGTGACAGATGTTTCGACAATTAAGCGCTGCTGCTCACTTTTTATGTTTACCGCCGTGTGTAATTTTGCTTTTTTTTCTTAAAATTTTTGTCTGGTCTATCGGTTGAGGAGGAGGCTTTTTCCTCTAAGATGTTAAGTATTTTATTTTAACGATGATTTAACGATTTTCTTTTAATGTGCCAACATTTTAAATAATTTGTTTTTGTTAGCAATTTTATGAACTTTTACGCTTTTATATCTCTAGTACTTGTTTTTAATTTTCTTCATTTTAACACATCGCTACCAACGTAAGGCATAAAATTTTAGCTCGAAGATAAGATAATTGATTTCGAAAATAAATTGGTAGGCTGTAAAATTTTGATATCTTAAGAAGTGTATTCCAAATGAAATACAGCATAGAATAAATTTTTAAGAACTCAAAATATATTTTGCATCCACAAAATTAATATGAATTTTATACTTAAAATGTAAAGGAAGTGAAGTGCAATGCAGTAATTCATAAGAGAGGAGACTACATAAAACTTGAGCAAATTTGCAGGAAACAATTTCCTTTAGGAAAGAGGTTGAAGTAGATTTTATTAATTTTCAACATTTTTAATTTTAGTCCGGTGTTTGCTCCAAAACAGTCAGAAGGCAATGGCCTTCGTCAGAACTGGTTAGACAGTCATTGGCAATCGATGTCAGTGGATGTTTGGATGTCTGGAAGTCTTCTGGTTTCAACAAAACAGCACGATATGTTTCAGTGCGCACTCAACAATGGATATTTTGCATCGGAAGTTTCCATCAACCAGATTGAGATGGCGCAATCGTTATTATTGGACAAAACTAATGACTTTCAAGGTTGAGGTTATCAAGATCGTCTTCTAAACTATTGGTCTTTGCTGATGACTGTGAGTTCAACTAGTTATAATTTTCAAATGAAAATTGTTTTTAAGGTGTTCTAGTGACTTCAGGCTGAATATGGCTCATTTAAAAAATAAATTACGATGAATTTTCTTCTTTGGCATCTTAAGTGGTTATGGTTTTACATCTTTTTAAGTTAGTTCAGGCAGTAGCGTATCTAGAGAGCCGAGGGGGTGGCCGCCCCAAGCACAATGATTTTCGGGCGGCTAAATGATCCTTGATTTTTTAGCATATTTAATTAGTTTTGGGTAGCTCTTTTTTTTTTGGTTAGTAAATAAAAACAGTGAATTGCACTATGTAGGGACCCCATGAGGTTTGGTAATGTGAATAATATCTTATTTTGCTAGGGTTTTCGGAATGCTAAAAGCTATAACTTTTTTTTCTAGCAAATGAAAATTGGCATATTGGAATTTTGCCCCTTGCGCCGGATATCACGGTACTCCACTGAGGTTAACTAAACGCGGGAGGTGGGTTCATTGTATACCACGTTTATAATTTTGTTTTCAACCTATGCAAAACATTTCGAAATAATTCAAAACTTCAAAATTCTCACATTTTTGAGGGATGTCTTAAAACGAGTCGTTGTAAGTTGGCACCTTAAATTGTCAATTTTCAACGACGTGCACTCACAAAAATAATGACAGACAGACATTTCGGCGCCAGGATATATCTAACTTTTACAAAGATATTCTACGTCAGAGAGAACGAAAAAAATAACACTTAAAAAATCAAATAGAAAGAATCCCTAAACGAATAAAGCGTATGTATCAAAAAAAACATAAAGAAAAAAAATTTACACAAAAGCTAACCATTCGTCAAAATGACGAACAGCCAACCTAATTAACAAAATTTAAAATACTGACTGTACCATCATTAAGGTGGGCCGTCCATAAATTACGTGAGTCAAGAAAGGAAAGGGAAGAGGTCCGACAAAATCTCACCAAATCTTACCAAGGGGGAGGGAGGGGTCAACGAAGATATCACGTCAACATTTTAATGCAGAGGGTATAAATTATTATAGCAGATTACATTGTAAAATTATATTGCAAGTCTCTCGTTAGGGAGGGGGAGTCACGCCAGAACTCACCAAATCTCACTAAGGGGAGGGAGGGGGTCCGAATTTTTAAAAAAAAAAAAAAAACACCTCACGTAATTTATGGACGTCCCCTTACAAGCAATCTTTCTGCGACAAACTGAGTTGGTGTAAGGTAACATGTACGAACAATCAATAGTTACAGCGCGAGGTTAACTATCTCAACTTAACCCAGCAGGCAAATGAGCAAGGCCTGCCTCGTAGAAGGCCTGCTAGCACTGCTGCGATTATATAAGGACTTCTTAAAACTAGGTTTTCATGCAAATAAAAATAAAATCACAGAAGGCATAATATGCCTTGCCACAACAGACGTGCTATCAGACCTGATATTAGAAGGCAAGGAAGAAGGACCCCATTTACTTTAAAGCTTTTCTGTTTCTTTTTTTATTTCATGTATTGTAATGTCTTATGATTCGGCATTACTTTTTTGTCATATGCACTGTACATATACGACATGATAAGTATACACATGGTTAGAAATTAAGAGAGGTGTGCCAGGCTAGTCTTCTGTTGTTTCATGCTATGTTATAGGGGGTAGAGTTTTGAGTATTTTTTGTCAAATTGTAAATTAAGAAACGTCACAAAAAAAATTCATTAAAAAAATATCAACGCAAGTGAGAAGGCGCGGATAGAAAAGAAACAATTAATATCTAGAGACTTTACGGTGTATTAAAATTTAACTTTTGTCAAGTACTTTTGAGAGTCCTTCTTCGGTCAGCGGTCTTAGAAAGCCTACTTAGGAAAAGCCTGTTTTCTTGGAACATTTCATATAAAAAAGAAAGTACGTTTGAAAGGAGGGTGGAAGGCTTTATGCTTACAAAGGAAGGCCTTCTAGAAGCACTGTTAGCTCCTGCCCTTGCCTACTGGGAAGTTAACAATTTCGCTGTTTAGAAAAGTACTAAAAACTCAACAAAGTATCTGGTTTATTAATAAAAGTTTTTGTAAAAGTTTTTTTTGACTTTTATTAATAAAAGCTTTTTTTAAAAGTTTTTTTGATTTTTTGAAATATAAGTTAAAAAAAAACTTTTAAGAAAACTTTTATTAATAAAAGTCAAAAAAAACTTTTTTTAATAAAAGTCAAAACTTTATTAATAAAAGTCAAAACTTTATTAATAAAAGTTTTTTATCAAAGTTTTTCAGAAAAACTCTTATGAAAGAGTTTATAAAAACTTTTATTGCAAAAAAGTTTTAAGAAACTTTTATTTCGAAAACTTTTTGAATAAAAATATAAAAGTTTGAAGGTCTGGTTTCCACACAACATTAAGCGATAGAATTTACTGGAATTGTCTATGAAAGACGGGGAAGTAAAAAAGGGATTTTATGATATTGTATAAAAGTTTCCCAAAGAATTATTTTTATATAATATATTCAAAGTGTAAGGAACGGTGCGAAAAGAATCGAGTACATATGCAGAATCGAATCTTCGAAACAAGTTGACGAGTATCAAAAGTCGATGAAAATTGAAGAAACCTTAGGTTTTCAGGAAAAAACAAATAACGTTGTAAATCGAACTATTATATTCGTAAGTGAAATCTTTAGGCTTTTAAGCATAGTGCAGGTGAGTTAAAGAGTTGTCAATCGGTGAATTCGGTATTAGCGTTTATGATCTCCCACGTTAATATTGCAACTCGTCTGTCTCTGTCTGTCTGTCAATACTCCTTCTTTTCGCGTAGGCATTAGCTATTTACATATTTTTAAGCTGCTACTCATTTGTTAATATCCATTCCTTGGAAATAAATTTGCTTAAGGATTACCGCTCCCATTACATATGGATACTGATTAGCTTTTGAGTCTTCTGAGTAAAAAGCCACTAGTGTTGTATAAATTTTGGTCAAATAATCGGTTTAAAGTGCAGCTATAACGCAAATCTACATCGAACACAACTTGTCCTCGGAGGAAATTAAAAATGCGGCACAACAACTGCCTGCAAAAGTTTTCTTGGCACCCGTCGTTTAAAGTTCCGTTGCGGACGAAACAGAAAAAAAGTCGCTTTCAATTTAAATTGCAAATTCATTAAATAAGGATTTCAGAATTTTATAATTATTTCAACAAACTTTATTTATGACGCAAGCGAAAAAAGCAAACAGCAGGAGCCAAAATTCTGGATGGGAAGCACTAGTGCTTGTAAATTCATTCGCCAACATGATGATGATAAAGATTTTGTTGCTGATGATGATGATGATGATGGTGGTGGTGGCACTGGTGGAAAAGTCAATGCGTCCAGAGTAACAGAGCTAAAGTCACCACGCCGCCATCATCACGGTGTCGCATAGTCGCAGTGTTGTTGCGTACAAAACTGCGGATGTTTTACCAATGATGGCGGCGCGAAGTTCATTTGGATTAATTTCGAGTTTTTCATTTTCATTCGTTTGTTCGTACGTAAAGAAAATTAAAGAAATAATTTTGTTAAACGTTCCCGCTCTCTTTTTTGTCGGCACTTTCAATTTGAAATATGGTTGTGCAGTAAGAAAACGAAAGAAAAAAAAATCGCATCTAACTTCGTAGTGGACTACCACGCTGCTTCAAGCAGACGAAACAGCAATGTGAATATTAATTTTCTTTTTTTGAAGAAGTCTAGATTAATACTTTATGGAATTAAAACTTAAAATGCGTTTTAATTATAAGTTTTATGCAAATTGAAGAGCTTTTTAGCTGCTTGGATAGTCAGCCGCACGGTTGGGCGGTTGGTCGGTCGGTTTGTTCTTAGGTTGATTGCATAATCCATAATTTAGATAAAATGAAAGCAAGCATTTGATTTTTGCGTTTACTCTTTTAACTTTTCATATTTCAAAAAACTAATTAAATAAAAAATTTCATCAAAACTGAGTTAAAACGCAGTGAGTGCTTTGATTTTGGCTGGTTTTATTTTAACTAGCGCCTGAAACTATGCAATTGAAATATTAAAAATTCATTGCGAACTCTTGTTAAAAACTACACTTTTTTATATTGCATAGTTTTAGGCGCTTTTTTTTCTCTAGCGTGAAAAATTATGGTAGCAAAAAAAAAATAGATTAAATTTTAAACAATTTCTAGCGAATTGTTCGCTTGTTGCTTTAATAACCAAAAATGTCTAAGGCTAAAAATTACATAATTTTGACCAACATCTCATCATAAAACCAAAATTTACATGACTTACCGCGATACAACTTTTGGCAACCAATCGCCACCGCAGTATTTTGCCAAAACTGGATCATTTGTAGAACTGCCATCGTAGAATATCAAATGGTCTCTTTCACCCGTACAATCTGACCAGGCACGTATTGACCGTGAGGTTTTGTTAAAACTCGCAATGGATCTGCAAAGAAAAAATGGAAAACATGCAACATGAATTACAACAATCAAGTGTTTCAAATTACAACACAACAACAAACATATAATAGTGTTGTTACCGCGGCGTAATGTTGTTGCAAAATTATTGCCAACACAAAACAGCAACAGCATTTTAATTAAATTACAGGGTTTAGTTAATCAGTGGGAGCGCTTTAAACTACGCATTTGTAGAATTGATTTGGAAGTATACGATGGTTGTGTTGCTTGGGAACGTTGTCAGTACAGTACTGCAGTAAATGAAAAAGATTTTTGCATCACGTGACAACTCTCACGAATGTGACGCATTTCATGGTAGCCACCACATGGTGGTGGAAATTTATGCGCTTAAAAGTTTTTACTTGACATGATTTTCCTACAGTATGGGTTAAGCAATGCTTAGGGTTGCCAAGCGAGTTTTTTTATTTTTTTTTATTACAAATGGAAAATCGTAATTTTGTAGTAAAGTTCATGTCTGCATCGCGTGAAATATAAAACTGATATTTTTTGGAAAATTTTAGTTTCGGATTTTTTTTGGGGAAATCACTCAAAAATTTTAAAATTCCAAAGAAATCTTTTTAACCCATCGTCAAGGAGGTGTGAGAAACCCAATGCGATTACAGAAACAACCATGTCCTAGCACGAATATCTGCCCCCGTGTTCTTAGTAGCTGAAGATAAGGCATCATACAACATCGAGCTTAACGCAATGATGGAGAAACACACAGGTGAAAACTGCTGGGGTATGTCACACCCCACTCCATAGAACACGTTATTAGGAAACTTAGCAAAAAACTAGGTAGAAACTCTGAAGAAACGTTTGAGGAACTACAAAATAAGGAATTAAGAAGATGATGTTTTGAGTATTATCGGGACAAAGACAGAAACAAACATGGAAAAGGCAAATTATACTGCAAAAAGTGCGCATTTTCTGAGAAATTTCATTACTTTTAATATATATATCCTCACTTAATTATAAAATTATAATTTTGTATATTTTTTTTATGTAAAAGAAGTAAAAATTTATTAAAAATGTTCAATTGTATTCAGTAATCTGAATTTTAACGAACTAAATATTACTTTAACTTGGCCCTAATAAGAGCGCTATGAATTTTTTAAATGAAATTAATTTAATAATTAATTTTTTTGCTGGCTATTTATTTTAATTAGATCAGTACATATTATAATACATCAAAATAAATTTAAAAAACTTTTATATTCATATTTAAAAATTTTTGGGGTATCTCACACCCCACGTCATTTGCCGTGTTACATTTCCGAACCTCATTGACGACGTGTTAAAAAAGAATAACAGGCACTTACTTATGAAAATAGTATTCAAAATCTGATATACTGTTTTTTGAAACCACTACGAACGATTTCACACGCCCACTATAACTCCAACACTTGTGAATTTGCGTACGTGGACGCTGGTTTTTTAAAAACTGCTAAGGGGACGTCCGTAAATTACATGAGATATTTTTTTGAAAATTCGGACCCTCCCCCCCTCCCCTTGGTGAGATTTGGTGAGTTTTTGCAGGACCCTCCCTTCTGTGAGGCTTAACTTATAATTTTTAGATGTAATCTGCTATAATAATGAATACTCTCTGCATTAAAAAGTAAGATTTTCGTTGACCCCCCCCCCCTTGATGAAATTTAGTGAGACTTTGCTGGACCCCCTCCCCCCCTATTTTGACTAACGCTATTTCTGGACGGCCCCTAAGTTGACCATAATAAATATAATGTTTTAATATTTCCTGTTTTATTGAACTAATTTTATTGTGTACCTTATGTATACGATCACAATGGACCAAACCTGGTCTAAGTGAGTCGGTTTTTGTAACTGACTGCCACTCCTACCTAACCTATGTATACGAATAATTATCATTCCAGAAAATGTACATTTCGGAAAACCGATTCCAGAAAAAATATTCCAGAGAACCATCGTTCCAGAAAATGCATATTCCGGAAAACCGATTCCGGAAAAAAAATGTCGGGTTTTTTGTCGAATGGAAAATATCCATTCCGGAAAGTGTACGGTAATCTCAGAATGACATTCAAAATTTAGATAAAGGCATTTTTATATGCCGCCGAAGCGGAGGCATATTAACACAAAAATGCTATCGATCAGTAAGCATAATTCAATAAAGTAATCAAAATCGTTTTAAGGCAAGTATTTTTTATTCTTATGGAAAAGCTATTTTTGGCCTACTCTGTATAAACTTTAGGACTTACAGACCTGCAGAAAAAAAATAATCGCAATTTTAAAACGCTAAAGGTACAATTGTGCCTATACCGTCGGACAAAGGTTGCGTTGGAGACCCAATAGAATATAGCTTTATTCAAGCGGAATTCATTTCTTGTTTTTTATGAGTGTCTTCATATTCAATAAAAATCCCGGGATCTCAATAGCTTTTCAATCTAAAATATCTTATACTTATACTTGAACAATTCCATATTGAACAATTTAATCCCTTCGTTTAGTATTGGTAACCCTTAAAAAGGATTTAAGTTTTAAATAAATAATTTTATTGTTATTTTTTAAGAAGGGGATTTTTTGTCAAATATAAATTTAGATTTTATGCAAATGCGTTTGTTTTTGCTGTTACGATTTTGTGCAAAATTTTTATTCTGTTTTTGTTTTGCAGTTTAGAAATTCACACTAATTCCATGAAATTTACTCAGTCACAAATGAAAAAAGAAGGGAAACTTCAGTTGAAATTTTGTAAAGGAAATAAAATAAAAGGCTTATAAATATAGATCGTATGTCCATATGAAATGGAAAAAAGTAAATTGGGCTTTGTAATGACAGTAATATCACATTTAAAACATAATATTTTTAGAAAAGAAGGAAAGTAAGATACTTCCCAGGGACATTAAACCGGGTTTTTATATTAACTCATTAAGCTTTTCAAACACTTTTGCCCCCAATTCTGCCATACTGTAGCCTAATCACCAAGTTTTATACGAATCCGGTAGCATATTAAAAAAATTTTTGCTTTGGGGGTATATTTTTTTATTGGCACTATTGCCTAGACCAGTGGTGGGCATGGAAATCTAACAAAAGGGCGAAACAACAACAACAAAATTTTAAAGTTTTTTTTTTACTTTCATTTGCGAATTCGCCAACAGCACAAAAAAAAACCAAATTGCACTACAAACAAAAACAATTGCTACATTCGTCAAGACACAATGCGGCGCCGTCGCTTATGCCTTTGTGTTTTGTTTTTGTTTTCATTTGAATTCAACTCAACGCTGTGCCTCGATAGCGTTGAAATTCTTTTCACTTGTTTGTGCGTCAGATAACGGATCGGGCTGATAGGTCCACAACATGCCCACCACTGGCCTATACCAATATCATTCAGAAAACTTACCTTTTCACTAAAGCCTTGTGCTGATTCTCTTGGCTGACCGATATCATTGCATGTTTGCATGTAGGAACTTCTTTTTGGCGTATCGTCCAATAGCAGGTGACATTTCTGGGATACATGCCCGGATAGTTGGGGCTCTGCAAACGACATTTGCTTCTATAGCATTCATCGAACTGACGCGTGCAATAAGTGCCCGGCGTTACACGTCCCAGTTCGAGTGGTTTATCAGGTAGTCCGTATCTAAAAATAAACAATAGTGTGGATTAGAGTTTTCATGAATTTCAGCAGCTTCAAAATACAATAGAATCTTGCTTATCCGATCTTCAATTTACCCAGGCTCCGCGTTATCCGAGGCAACCAAGCACTCCGCATTAATCGAGTTGTATGCTCGGATAATACGGAAAAACTCGGAAAAAACGGATGGAACTGAGTGTGCCGTAAGGTATTTTGCGATTTTAGCTTTGTTATTTGAATTTTCACTTATCCAAGGTACCTCCTCCTTCCCACATTACCTCGGATAAACAAGATTCCACTGTAAATTCACATAGCACAAAGTTTTTATCTTGCTATGAATGTGTCAGCATAATTCATATTATTTTAACTACCGATTAGTCAAAAACTTCTATGCAATACATAATTCAACTCTAAAGGTTGTAGTTATAAATTCTATGGAAAATTGAATAAAATTCCATTTAAATATGCACACACATAAATTTTCGTTGTACCAAGACTTTGTCACGTTAGTTAAAAAACAAAATTTCAAAGAGAAAAAAGCAAAAGCAAAGCGTAGCAATGAAGACGAAACACCTAGAAATCGTCCAATTTAAAATATGTAATTCAAGTCCATAATTTAGTTCAATTTATTCTTTGAAAGTTTATACCCGGATCTGTCAATCCCTCAGGGCTATGCAAACATTTGAGGCTCTTTATGACCGAACGTCCTGTGGGTGATATTTACACATTTCGTTGGCATACTAATGAGGTCCACACTATGTACGGTAAAGGACGAAAAATAGAAAGCAACGTAAAGTAGAAGAAAATGACACAACCCATGCCAATTGTACGAAGTACTTTGTGTTCGCAATGTATGTAAATGTACAGTAAAGAACTTTGCAAGGATATGACACATTCGTCCATTTTGAAACATTTCAAATGCCGGTACACGTTCCGGTTATACCTCATAATATACAAAGTAGACAAGCAAATGAGTAGTGCGCGCTACATAGCGATGTCAGACATACTTACGATATTGATATGTCACTGATATTGAAGGATATATGAAATTAATTTATCAAGAAAGCACTCAATGTTAGCGCCTGAATATTTTCTGAATAAAATGCTTTTGCGCTTGTTTTGTGGAGAAAAAAAATACTTAAAGCTCCGTGGTACGGCTGGCTGTGGGAGGTCGAATAAAAAAATCCTCTTGAACTCGGAAAGTAAGCCTTAATAGAAAAATATCTTGAGACCAATGTTGTAGAGTAGATGAAATTGCTTCAATTTTATGCCTGAAAAATCACCGAATAACTAGATTTAACCCACCTTTCATGGGACCACCAGGGACAACAAACTCATGCTTGTCGTACTTTGAATAAAACCAATCTTAATTGGTCCATAAGTTACTTGTCAGTCTCTTCACCAGAAGCCTCTTAATGTAAGACACTAGAATCTATGTGTCAATAGGCATTTGCAAAACAGTTAGACCCCTTTTTCACTAACATAACCGCTTAATATTTTGCTGTTGGAAAGGCAGTGGATAATGTGACTTTCTTTGCAATAGTAGGCAGTGCCACGCCTCTAATATGAAAATACGTTTCCACGGCCAATACGCCAATTTTAATAAAATTTAGCTTGGAGATATATTGAACCTTAAGAAAGGTATTGGAGAATTTATATTCTTTAAGAGGGCGTGGCAGCCCTCTCCCCAACAGTTGTGTCGCTACAACTATTTTGATTGAATTCGGTATGGACATAGAATAATACTTGAGAATATACATTTTTTTTTCAGTGGGGCGATGCCATGCTTCTTGCTGGAAAAAACGCCCTTAATGAGAAAAATACTTTCACGGCTGAGCCGCAACACTGATTTTTATCAAGTAGATGATTTTGGTATGGAGATGCTGAGTAAAGATATTTGTTTTGCGTGGTCGATTCCACGCCTCTACCAAGAAACAACTTTTTCACTGGCAAACTTATCAACCGATTTTGATGAAATTTGGTACAGAAAAAGATTGAGTCCTGAGGAAGGCACTTACTCTAAAGTGAACAAGCCAGGCCCGCAATGGTAAAATATATTTTCTTAATACCAAAAAGTATTTTTTGTTTTGTTTAAGAGGTTTTTTTCTTGACCGTAGTTATGTACCCAGCGGCAAATCGATGAAGAAATCTGATATTTCATATATGAAAAGCTATACCCTTTGTGTTGTATGCTTCACAAATGAAATTGTTGCTGTGAAATTTTGTTTATTTGCTTGCTGGATGCCTACTTTGTATATGGAGCTGTAGGCAATTCGCTTGCTGGCTGCCTACTTTGTATATGGAGCTATAGGCAGTCTGCTTGCTTTATATATGGAGATGTAAGGAGTGTTGCCTGTTGGCTGCATACTTTGTATATGGAGATGTAGGCAACTCGCTAAACTATACAAGCACTTAGTAAGCAATGTTTTAAGGCAATCTGCCTTTACCTTGCTACACATTGTATATAGAGATGTAGGCAAGCTGTCTACAAAGCGCCCATCACTTTGTGAAAAGAATTTACAGTTGTGGCTGGAGTTGTGAGCATTACTGCCTACAATGAGTCTAGCTATTCAACGATGTTGCTTATAACACATTTGCCGCTGGGAAATAATTAATTTTTCTCTTTTGAGTAAAACTTCTTAGTCTCTTTCAGACTCTTTAAGATATTTTGAAAATAATTGAAAACTTATGGCATTTTTTTATGCAAATATTTGTAAAAAAGTAAACATAAGCTCAAAAACACTGCATGTTGTCCGGTAAATTATAAAAAATAAAACATAAGTTCATCTTGTTCAAAGTCTTGTGCTGTCTTGTACAAAAATATTTTGATATTCCAACAACATGACATCCATCCCTAATGCTACCTGCATTACATTTCGCCTTTATGTGTTCCACTTACCTGACAACGGCGTCGGACTGACTTATAAATTTGTATCTTATGCTAAATTCAAAAGGCTTCTCGTCCTGTATATTTCTTGGCGCATGGAATACCTGTTTAGAGCAAAAGAAAGAAAGGAAGAAAGAAAGAAAATATTACATGAGTTGCTGATGAAGCAGAGCAAAAGGAGGGAAAAAAAAAACTTTAGCAAAAGCGTCGCAAATGAAGTAAAGTATTTCATGCTATTTTATTATTTATGTGTGTCACAGGCTGTCAAATGCATTCCGATTCAACTCCTTTCTAAGGACACAAAGTGTAACCAGTACCACCATCAAAGACTACATGTACAAATACAACACTATTTTACATGATACACACACACATACATTTATTATTTCATTCATTTCATACTCCACACTTTATTTCGTTTTTTTTTTCTGACTTAACTCCAGTATTGCTATGCGTAGCATATTACGCTCAAAAGCTTTACATGCGAGTAGTCAGTCTATTCTCCATTGAATTGAAATTTAAATGTTTTGTTCGAACTTTTCTATACCCTACACCCCATGCATTATGGTATGGGATATACGTGATCCTCCTCCTGTTGTTGTTGTTGTTGTCGTTGCTGTTGTTAAGGATCTAAGTTCGATTATGCATTGTCCACAAAATGAATATATTTTGTTATTTTACGATAATATTGAATATATGTAGGTGGGTAGGTAGTTGGAGAGTCTAAATGCATTTAAAGAATTGTGCAATTGAATGCCTCAATGTGACTTGAAGCTTTGAAGTGTAATGACCGTGTGCAAAATGGATCCAATTTGAATTCGAAACGGACTCGTTCTACGTACATTCCGGATTCCGTTTTTGATCCGATTCGAACTCGTTTTCGTATGAAATTCCACTCGAAAAAACGGAAGGATCGTCCGCTTTTTCGAATCCGTCTCGAATTCGGAACGGATCCGTTCCGGTTTGAACCCCGAACGGACTTCATATACGGATCCGGATTCCGACAAGTAATGCTATTCGGTTTGATGATAAGCTTCAGGAGCATGTGACTAATGATCTAACAAAAGTACTTAAACTAAAATTAAGTACAGAACTGTAATTGGTATCCCTGATACATTGATAATAAAATAAAAGTTAACATGACAATTTGAAAACTGCATTTTATGTTAATGATCTGTGGCGCTTTCTGAAAAATTTCCCAGTTCAAACTGGGAATTAAACGGATTATAGTCTGTATTGCTTAAAAAGCGAGTCCGTCTAGAATCCGTTTTACTTACAAACAATGAGCCCAGAATGGATACGTTTTAATTACAAAAAACGAACCCGGAACGGATCCGCTTTATTCACAAAAAACGGATCCGTTTATGAGATCCGTTCCGAGTTCGAGACGGATCCTTCGAAACATAAAAAAAACGAAATCCGCACTGACGGATCAGTAACGGGTTCGAATCGGATCCGTATCCGTTTTTGTGCATATTGGGCTGTCATGCCTTCAACAATTTACTGTATGCGTATTACTTAAGCCACTAATGGACAAAGCATATGAAAAAAAACCAGAGCTGCACGTGAAGAGGGGGCAGAGGGGGTTGGTGAGGGAGAGAGTGTAATTCTTGATTAAAGAATCAACTTAACATAGTCGAAATATCAGTTGAGCAATAATTATGACAATATTTTCACAATAGCAACCGAAACATTTTTTTTTATCTTTATCTTTTATCTTATCCATATCGGTATCAGTAAAATTTGAAAACCATCCATTGATACTTTTTAAAAATATAGCTTTTAAAAAAAAATTGAGTGAATTTGCTCTCGAGCCCTCGACCTCCGCATACTTCGCTCAGCTCGTGTATTCTGGCACACGGTTCTCAGAATGTTTGTTGTCTTCTTATTAAGGCTGTACAATGAGCTTATCGAACATGTTCGAACTTTTGCCATACGTAACGAGCCAAGCTCGAACAACTCGATTCGTTCAACTCAACTCATGTTCAGTTCGTTGGTTGTTTGTTTGGAATAATATCCACATCGAGTATCAGTTAAATTTAAAAACCATATATTGAGACTTTTTGAAAATATCACATTAAAAACAAAATCCGCCTCTGGTCACTTTGCTCACGAGTCCTCCGTACACTTATTAAGGCTGTACAATGAGCTGATTGAACATGTTCGAACTTTTGCCGTACGTAACGAGCCAAGCTCGAACAACTCGATTCGTTCAACTCAACTCCAGCTCGTTCGTTGTTTGTTTAGTAGCTAGCTACTCGTTACTCGAGCTAAACGAACTTGGTTTGGTGCGAAAATATTGTGTAAAGCTGGAGTCTGTTCGAAAGAGCACGGCTCGGTGCTCAGCGTTATACCCAAAAATGGATAATCTTATGGACTAAGATGGCTCTTAGTTTATTTATATTTATCTAAAATTTGATCGTTTTGAAACTTATTTGTGCCTTTTATACCGATTTTTGATGCCGCTTCCTTCGTCAAACTCGAACAACTCAATTCGTTCAACTCAACTCATGTTCAGTTCGTTGGTTGTTTGTTTGGTAGTGAGCTGCTCGTTTGTTCGAGTTCCGACTTTTATTCCACACATCGAGCTAAACAAACTGAGTTGAGTCGAGTTAAACGAACTTGTTTTGATGCGGAAATTTTGTGAAAAGCTCGTGAGTTTCGAGTCTGTTCGAACTCATTGTACAGCCTTATACTCCAAAAAGGATAATCTTATGGGCTAAGATATATTTAGTATATTTAGATTCATCGAATAATCGGTTATTTCGAAAGAATTTTACACCGATTTTTGAGGTCGCTTCCTAAATGTTTATGAAACACCGTTGATTCGATTTCAAATTTCTAAGCAAATCACGAGATTTTATTAAAATAAGACATTCAACATATGAAATCTTGAGTTACAAAAAATTATTTATTTCAATATTGGACGTAGGGTGTCACAACATTTTTGCAGTTAACACTATGACTTGCTTTATTTATTTTTGCACTTTTGAAAGAAAAATAAAAAATATTTTACTGCATAATGAGTTGAAAAAGAAAACTTTCAACTTTCATGAAGTTGTGCTGTCAAATGATGTCTTGAATTTTATTTTTTAAAAGATAATTTTCATTTTTTTTTTACTGTGAGATATAAAAGTTGTTTTTATTTCATGTACAACAAAGTTAAATACGAACAAAACAACTGATTACTTTAGAGATTTTCCATGCCAGGCTGTATGAATTTAAATAAAAGTTCGATAACCAAAATTTTCCCTTTTAAAATTCCAAATTTATATCATGTCTTAAAGAAATGGAACATCAATTTCAGATAATATGCTGAATGAAACTGATGAACTGGTATGAAAACACAAGGAAAATAAAAAAACCAGCAAAACTAGTCAGACTATGGCTTAGGGTGCTGCCTTAGAATCATCCTCAGTGACCTCAAGCTGATAGAACAAAGAGTTTCGCAGCTTGCTTCATATATCTTATTGAATGGTTGTACGCTAAGGCCACTAAGAACTTGCGAGGAAGTCCCTGCAAGAAAACTGTAATAGCAAGGACTTTTGTCAGTGTTTTGTTATGTTTCTTACTATGGTTCTTAGCACGTTCATGCAAATGAAAAAATAAAGTAAGCTCGGAATTCTTTACTGTGTCAGCTCAAGACCGCTGAAGAAGACTCCGTGGCAGGAATCGAAAACGTAGTCTAACTTGCTCTGGGAATTTTTTTTTCGATGACAAATAGCCACAAAAATAACTAAACATCTGTGGATCAGTTGACAACGCTTCATAGTCAACGTAAAATTAACCAAGATTTGTAGTTGAATCAGCAAATAATTTTCTTAAGTTAAAGTGACATAAAATGTACAACTATCGTACTCTAAAAAGAATGGTTCTTGCAGGTTCTTTGTGGTTATTTTCCCAGTCATTACATACTGCACACACATTATGCAACCAAAAGAGCAAATGTCAATACTGAGCTCAATTTTATAAAATAAATAATTTATTGCTGTTTTACTTAAATGTCAATTTGAATTATCGACATCGTTCAAAAATCATCTACATCATTACCATCATCTAAAGATGAAATTTTCCAATTGCATCACAATCAAACAATAAAACTCCATAGCATTAATGGATGACGAATTGCAACACAAAAACGCACAAGCACTTTAATGCAGGCAAAATCGTAAATCAACATCTACGCCATTGTTTGGCAACGACTGATAACAATGTATCCCGCTGATCCTTAAATTTCAGGAACAAGAAAACACAAACGCAGCTACCAGCAAAACAGCAGAAAAATCCTCTGCGTGAAGGAAGACAGCAACTGAATGAATGCACACATGCGTTTGCAGTGCAGGAAACAAATGTTAACAGAATTGAAGATGGGGCGAGGTGGAGTGGAGTATATACATAACTTCACATCAAAAGCAGTGATACAAAAACAAAAAAGAATTTTTGAAAATAAAACCAAATACAATGCAGAGATCCTTGTATGTGGTTGCGCTGGTCGAACATTGGATTTTAGACGATTCATTTTTGTTTTATGTTTCCCCTTGCAAACGTTGCAATTGTAGAAAGCTGGTAAAAAAAAAGTTTGCAGCGTTATGCTTTTTGTATCTTGTGAAGCTGAAAGCAAAATCATAGTGGAATTTTTGGCTTTGTTCAATTTGACTCAAATGTTACATTTGGTTATATTTAATGCGAAAAGAAGAGACAACATCAACAGCAACATTATGTTGTGTCAGTAATAAAAATTGAGTTTTTTCTCCGGAATGCTGTGCTTTTTGTATTAAATTGTCAAAAAGATTTTTTCGCGTTGGTAACAAAACCTTTTACCTTAATAAAATTGTCGTATGTTGAAAAAAATGCCGAAGATTTGTGATGTGAAATAAATGGTTTCTAGAGCTGAAAAAGTAAGAAATGGTGTGGTCATAGTCACAGTCGGAACGGTCAATGCTATATATTCTACAAGGCATAATAACTGAGGTAGTCTTCAAAGTTGAGAACGTGTTTTGGAAAGTTCGAGCAATGCTGCTTTATAGGTGGCAAAATGATGCTAATGATAAAATCTCGAAAAAAAGTCTGAACTGTTGACAATTTAAATGGCACTCGCAACACTTGAAACTATTTGTTGATAATAAATTACTTCCGAATCAACAAATTATTCCCAGAAAATTTATGAGAATAAGAACTGACGTCTGGTCATGATGACGACATTTAGTTAATAGTTGATAGATATGTTTTGGAATATTAAACATAAACACAATTTTACAAGCTAATAAACTAGAACTTCAAGCCAGGGACCGTAAATAATCGTTATATTGAGGTCAAAAAATCACAATGTTTGAAAAGACGGATAGTGAATTTAGGAATACAGACGAGTTTGTTTGGACGAGAAGCCTATATATATGACATGATTTTTAATTTTATGATTTTTATTTTAAAAATCAAAAATAATCGTTATTTTGGAATTCTATTTTTATATCCAAAACATTCGAAATTTTGGATTTTTATATTTTTGATCCAACTTATACGAAATTTTCGATTTATATTTTTTTTTTCGATCAAAAATAATCGTTATTTTGAAATTCTATTTTTAAATCCAAAATAATCGAAATTATGGGTTTTCATATTTTTGAATCAAGCTTATACGAAATTTTCGATTTTCATCTGCGGGTACGTTTTGGGACTATTAACTTTTTTGTTTTGCATCAGAGATGTGCACGAATGCATTCATACGCAGTTGTGAAACACTCACAAAAAACGAATTGTGAATCAACACTATGCATCAAACGTGTGAAACGAATGCAAACACTGCTCACTCAAAGCGAATGCGAATGCTGATGTGCAGTACTTTTTTACCGCATTGCCGTTGCTTGCCTTTGTTTTCTTTGTAGGCAACGAACACACTACAGAAGACAAGCACTATTCACTTAAAGCTCATTCATTCGTTTCTATTTTATGCATCGGATTCTATGGCTATGCAACGAATGCTACGGCTATGCAATGAACGTCATTACGCAGCATTAACTATTTTTACTATATTTTCCTTGACTTGTGTATTTTCCATGCTTTAAAATAAGAAATTATTTTGTCTTTTAGAAGAAACTCAAAAATTACTAACAATGGCAAGCAAAGTACTACTCAACAATAGCATGAGCTCAAATCGTATGAGGTATTCGATGCTGTGCAAAAGCATTCGTTGCATAGCCATAACATTCGTTGCATAGCCATATAATTCGTTGCATAAAAATAGAAACGAATGAATGAGCTTTGAGTGAATAGTGCTTGTCTTTCGAGTATGTTCAAAGAAAGCAGAGGCAGGCAATGCCAATGAAATTAAAAGGCAATGCACTGCAGCACTCGTTTCATATGTGGTCGAATAAAAGCACGCAATAGCAATGATTAAGCGAATGGTAAATAAAAACGAGCCACTCATTGCACATCTCTGTTTTTCATTCTCTCTACACTGCTCTTCGACTTATGCGAAGTCTTAAGACCCTGTGCAGTACATTTCAACTTGTTCCATTGTTTTTAACACTGTTCGAAGTTTTTCAAGACGATTTAGCGTCTTGCATCCATTCGATAGTTTTCGACTATTTAGAATTTTTCGTGATATTTCAACTTTCTTGATAGTTTTCGACTAGTTATTACCAAATTTTTCGATACAATTTGATAAGTTCTGATATGAATCAATTTTTTTCGATGATTTTTAAAAAGTTTCGACTTATACGTATATATATGATGATTTTTTCGAAAAATTTCGGGTTTTTCGACTTCTTCTATAGAACTTTTAGCGTTTTTTTTTCGATATTTTTCGATGGTTTTTGACTTTAACGATATTTTAAACTGTTCTCAGTAGTTTTCGTTGCTTTTAATATATATCAGTTTTTTCGATATTATTCCAGGTTTTGCGATAATTTTCGATTTTTTTATACTTTTCGATAGTTTTTGTATAGTTTCAGTCTTAAGCAGAAACAAAATAAATTAAATTTTCAAGCTCTTGTCAAAAATAAAACTTTTACTAAAGTAAAGTAAAGAGTATTATTAAGGCTAAGTTTTTCGAAAAATATTGAAAACTCTGTTTAAATTGAAATGTATCGAAAATCATTACATGTTTAAAAATCTATCGATCGCAAAATTACTATTTATCGAAAGCTATCAAAAAACTTGAAAACTAACGAAAAACAACAAAACTAATCGAAATATGACGAAGAATTTTGGAAAACATCGTAACTTATCGAAAATCCAAATAGCTGTCGAAACCTATCGAAACTTTTCGAAAAAATCGAATAAAATCGGAAAAATTGAAAGTATTCAAAAGCTAGGAGACCGAAGAATTCAAAACTTATGGAATCATATTAATGAAGTTGAAACTTATCGAATATATTCGAAAATTCTTATCACAAAAACATCGAAAAAGTATCACTTGTGATGGGAAAAATTTAAGACTAAAATATAAAATATCAAGTGCAAAAAATTACATCACAAAAGCCCTACCAAAGTGTAATATTTCTGAATTGAATGGAAAACAAATTCGAACAAACTTTTTCAACAAAATAATTGAAAATGCTTTAAAAAAATGTACGTTAAATTTTTTTAAATCAATTTGAAAGTTATTGATAAAAGACAATTTTATATTTAATAGCACGAGCACCAATTACTCGCCACCCAAGTCCTTCCACCCGGGGTGCCTGACTCCCCTAGCTACGCTACTAGGCATATGGCTGTGTCTATTCACACGATTCACGGTATGCAATGCAATAATAAACAAAATCACTAAGTCTACCAAACTCAGTGTTGGACATGTTATGGGATAAGCCGGGACAGTAAATGGAATTTAATGAAAACCCGACTCAGTAATTTACTTACATCTTTGCAGCAAAATTGCAAGGGCCAAACACTTGATTAAAATAAAGTATTCATACACAATCATCAAGTAGCATTTTTGGCAGAGGAAGCTTTAAATGCGCATTTACAACACTTCTATAGCTGTTTTAGGTTTATACAGCTGTAAAAGCGCTGTAAATGCGCATTAAAAGCTTCTTTTGAAAAAAATGCTGCTTGGGATGTATAAATATTTTTATTATTGTTGTTAAGTGTAAAAAGATGTTTTTTTCTTCAACAACCATCAATAAAATATTTAAAAGTGACGAATTTTAACACTTCAATAGCGAAAAATGCATATAATGAAAGCATTAACATTGCAATATTTTTGCATTAACCGCTTTGTTTGTTGGATAAATTGAAGGAGCTGACTGCTTTTGAAATTCTAATTTTTTTTTCTCTCATAGTCCATTACGGAACAATGGAATTAACGCACTTAAGGATTGACAACAACAACAACAACAACAAGAGCAACCAACTCACCAACTACAAGTGCAATTTAAATGTCCATAAGCATTGGTGTGGAAACATACGTAGATTGCCATTAAAATGGTTCGGAACGGAAGGCGGAAAAATTTTATTGTATTATTGCCTTTGTGTTGTTGTAGTTATTATATGAATTTCTCGTATTATTACTTTTATTTTTCATAAATTTCCGCACATTATGATTGTTGTGCGAACCGGTACACACAAATTCATATCTCTTGTAACTGTAATGGCATCAACATACGGTAGCGAATTTAAGTCCTGCTGTTGCCACGTATCGTCATTTTATTGCAGGAATGTCCGCTGCTACTGTTGTTGACGACGACATATGTCAACATGATGCTGGATAACATTTTGTCAGCTTCCGAATTGCTGCCAGATATTTAGAGGCGTTAACATTTCCACAAACAATTTTAAAAACCACATACGAGTTCGGACTGTTGGATATACGGTTGGATTGATGAAAGGAAGTGAAAATCAAGCGCATGTGAAATATTTAGATAGAACAGAGTTTCCAGCGAATTAAGTGTTTGCTCCAGTGCCCTACAATCACAGTTTTGTTGGGAGCTGTACTTTCATATTGCAAGTCGCAATGAAACTGTCTAAAGTCAATTATATTGAAACAATATCCTTCGCGATACCAAGTGGAAGAAGCACGACTACTAAAAATAATTTGAGGATTGCTCTCCACCCACCGAAAACTACTGGAAAACTTGATGAACTTCTATTTCAATTCAATGCTGAACTAACATCAAATCAGGAAGTACGCTGAATGTCAACTGGAATGTTCTAAAATATTATCATGACACATATTCGAATATGGTTCAGAGTTGTCAATTTCAGGCAGAGGACTGATAGCCTATGCATCATATCTAAATTTCACTATCAAAATTTATCCAATTTAATACCGAAGTAAACAAAATCATATTAAAAGTGTACGACCACTTGGAAAGAAGCTTAAGAAGTTAGTCCGGAGTATGATGTAAATATCTGGCACAAGACTTAAAAGCACCACTCAGGAAGAAACCAACTTTGGGGTATCATTGGGAAAACGCAACCTTTATGGCACAATATCAAAAAATAGTTTTCCCCATTATCAATTATGCTTCAAACGAAGAATACCCTTTCAGGTTTCCACTTTTACAAATTTGACCTAAGGATTGTGACGCTATTAATGCTTTTGTTTATTGCTAGAAAAATTCGACAACTTAACTATTACATATTTTACAGAATAAACTGTTTAATACAGTGTGAAATAACATAAAAAAATGGTCATACTAGTTTCAACCATTGCTATATGAAATCATCAGTGACCTTTGAGCCGATGAGTGAGAATTTCTAAGCCAGATATGTTACCTTTTTGCAAAGACTTCTTGAAAAGAAACTAATGATGCAAAATAAAGCTTAACGCTTTAATCTACTTACAAAAAACACAAATTTCTTTTAATCTCAAAAATGATGGGCAGTTCTTTACAAAGTTAGCTATTAGTACTTTTTACTACAGTTGCCTTTAAAAAGAAGTTTATACTTTTGTTTTCAACATGACTTTGTAACACGCATGTTTTACCTACAACTGGCTGTGTACACTTACTTGCTCTTATATTAGCCAATGCTGACTTATACAAAACTTTCAAGCACATTCGTGCAATCTTGAAATTTACCGAGTTTTTCATTTGAAAATGTTGATCTCGCTGACTGAATGGATTGTTGCTCTTATATTTAACACACAGTATTTAAAAAATACTTGGACGTAATGTTTGGATACATACAACTCTCACTGTAGCTGTTGTAAGATTCTCTATATTACAGTCACAGTTGTTCTTTCGTAAGTACGGATAGTTGTTGTTTCCAGCGTTTTTTATTTTTTCATCGATGTTTTCCATTACAGCTCAGTTGTATTGTTGTAAAATTGTTGCTTTACTGCAAGTTTCCGGTAGCTTCAAAAATATTTTATAAGTACCTGTTGATTGCCATACCACTTTGATTTCAGGTTTATGAAATTCTGGAAACTTAAGAATATTTTTTGGCATATGAGCCCACGACAATCTGAATATAGCTCTTTTTTTTGAGTGCCTTGGCAATAATATGCTGAATAGTGGCATATAAATAGTCCAAGTAGCTTATTAACAAAGACTAGGGACTTAATGTATCCTCCAAGAAAAATATTCCAGAACCGTCAAATCAAGGTCACAAATTTAACAGGACATATTTTTGAATTGCAGGAGGGGCGTCGCAATTGGGGGGAAAGGGAGCAGCTGTCCCCCAGAAATTATAGCAGAGGGGTAGTGTATTCATTTTGCCCCTACTTGGAAATAAGTTATATGATTATTCGATCAATGTTTTTAGGACTCGGCAAATCTTTTTATTAATGTGATTGTCTCACATCTTAAGTCTATCGAAATGTGACAAAATTAACATTTAAGAAAAAGTATATGAACTGAGCTTCAAGCAAACTTTTCATTAGCTTGTGAGTGTTAGTTATAGTCACATCAATTGTATCGACCTTTTCAAGTATCGACGATATTAGTCGAGATAAGAGATGCATACTCTATAGGAGCGTACACATGATCAAACAAAGACTACTTTGAAGTGTTGGACCTACTCTTAAACGAATTGGAAAGAAGATTTGATCAAAAAGGTACTACTTTTTATATAACGATCTACTCGACGTTTCTTTGGTATATATTTTTTGATTTGATAAAAATTGCACAAAAAATAATAACGATTCGTATAATACATAAATGATAATGATTAAAATGATAAATAACAAATAAATATTTTGAGTATTTTCGACTATTCTCAACTTGGAATTTTTATGGGTTTTCAATTATATCACCTTGGGACTCAATAAATCTTAGAAATAAAAAGGGTGACTTTGGGCTTTTTGAAATTTAGTGAAAACTTCCATTAGCGAATTCAAAACTCAAATATGAAAAAGTCCAAAATATTTACGACAATGCAAGTGATTGGCGAAAGATCTGTATAGCCTCCGTCCTCAACTTCAAATATTAAAAAACATTTCTGGCAACAAGCCACCGTGCTGTCCTGAAATCGCTGACCTACTTCGGAAAAAATCTCACACAACGAAACACCGAAAAACCTTCTAGTTCAAGTTTATGGACTGGTCAATTTAATAATGATAGTGCCAGGTTCAGCAGCATCTTGTGATAGGTCATTTAGCGTTTTGCGATGGTTATAGACTTATCTTCGTTTACAAATGACCCAAAAACGTTTTACCCATACAACGCTCCTTCATGTTTATATGGAAAAAATTGGATCCTTAGATTTGCGAAGGGTTATGAAAGAATTCAAATCGCGAAGAAATCGAAAAGCTACTTTTGAAAACATTTGAACAAAACTTACTTTATCTTTAATTAATATAAATTGCAACGAATTAAAAAACATCTTCATACAAAATCCCGTCCTAAAGTATAGAATAAATCCTTTTTTTTCAGAAAAATTTATCGACCGTTTTTATTTGAGTATACTCCCCCCCCCCATGAAATATTTTGTTGCAACGCCTCTGAATTTCAGCTATTTTTAAAAACATAATACATTGGATTTTCGAACTTTCCTATGGTATTAAGGAGCTAAGCATTCAATATACCCGGAAAGTTCACATTTTTATATTATAATTTTTCCACTTTTAATATATAATCTTTTAAGAATTTTCGAGCTGTTCGAGCCTTGCACGGTTTTTGAAAGCAAGTTATTTACTTGTTTGAGCTTTCCGAAAGTATTTTGGAGCTATATAGTAGGTCAGACTGAGATTTTCCTCTCAAAGGACGGTAGCTTCTATTCTGCTATACTGGTAGACAAACTGTCGCACGCAGTTTTAAAATCGATAAAAAGATAGTGAATTTTCACGGTTTTATTTGTATTTTTTGTAAGACTTTCTTTCTTTAGTAAATTAAATTTTGTCCATTGCCAATCCGTTGTTTTCAAAATGTAGTGATACTGAAAATGAAATTAGCTGGCATACGATATTAACTCATTCGATTTGTAGATGTCGGCTTATACTCCATTTGTCAAACGAGCGTTCGTTTTTAAAGAAATGAGCAAGGATTCGATATACGCACCCTTATGAAAATTTAAAGTAGGAAACTTCCGACAGTACTATTAAAAAACTGGCAGCTCTAATGTTCTTTTGCAAGACCTTTCCATTTTAAATTTAGTAACAAGACTTCCTCGATGACTTGTCCAACAAAAGTCTTGCAGATTTCCTTAGTTATCTTGAAGTGCTTGATGCCAAAAGTAAATGTTTTAAGGTGTTTATTTCCTTGTGCTTCGTATCCCAATAGCAACATCTTTGGGAGTTAATTTTCTGGCAGACACTGGCAACTCTGTACTCGGAAGTCTTATTGTCACTTTGTGGGTGGTTTTATGAACGTATTGCTGTAATTTCATATGTTTTATTAACATGCGTCTACTCTTTCGTTGTTGTTGTTGTATTTTTTTTTCTTGTGTTCTTTTTCACTTCACAATTGTATGTCCTTGTAATTAATGAAAATATCCTTTAATAATAAATTTTTCATTTAATATTTAAAAATGTGCACAGTGCAAGGACCGCTGCACACAACTGAATTAACACCACAAATGCAACAACGTACAACAACGAAAACAACAACAACAATCCGTTGTAAATTACAATGCGGTGACGGCTTATACCTGCCGTACGCCTGGCTACCCTCGCCTCTCTATCTTTGAAATTTATGCTCACACACCTACTCTCATATCTACTTACTACATTTTAAATAATTAATCAAGTACTTGTGCATCCTGTAGAATGCAACCGATATGTGCGATACGCACAATTCCATTTACTGATTACGTAGGTGGCTGAGATGTTGTTGTAATTTTTCATGTGTCAATGCTTAATGACAAGTTGGCTGAGAAGAAGCGCGTGGTTCAAATATCGGTTCAATTAAAAATTTTTTTTTTTTAAATTTCCACAAAATCCCCACACGCACACATGCAAAGAAGATGCATACCAATAAAAATATTTAATCCGCTTGACATATACATATACGCACGCATTTTTATTAACACACACACACACACACTTACCTTCACCGAAGCTGTAACAGTCGATGTTTCACTAAAGTACAATTGAGGTCCTGTGGCCTTGCCACACCAGGATCCACCTGTAAATGGTCGGCCCAATTCACTGAGCTAAAATGAAAAGAAAAAAATTGCTGATTACTGGAAGGTTCTATAAAAAATTAATTTGTAAAATTAAAACATAACAGAAAATTAGTCATCGAAAATATCGAAAGGTCCCTTAAAAGTTGAAAATTAAAATAGACGGTCGAAAAGTATCAAAAAGGTGAAAAATAAATATGAAAAATATCAAATAGTATTGAAAGTAAGTATAAGTATAACTTGATAGATATATTATGAAAATATCGTGAATAAAATAGAAAGATGGAAAAAAGTGACTAATATCGAAAAAGTAAAGTGTCGATCGTTTCAAGTCATAAAATGTCAAATTGTATCGAAAAGTGTAGAACATATCGAAATATATCGATTAATGTCTGAAAATGTCGTAGAGTGGCACATAACATAATTAAATCGGTAAGGACGATTAATGTTGGAGAAAGTCAAATACTTTCGAAAATAATCCTCGAAGTTGACAAAAGTCGAAAAGAACGGAATAGTAAGAAAAAATTCGATTAAATCGAAATCGAAAAGTATTGTATCAACAAGTATCAAAAATGAATTTGTTGAAAGACGAAAAGTATCAAATAGTAACCACAACAAAAAAAAATAAAAAAATTGTTGAATAGTATGATTAGCATCGAAAAACTAGATACTAGACAAAAGGTGTTGAGTGGTATCGAAAACGTTGGAAAGTATCGAATAGTATCGAAAGCTACCAAGAAAATTACTAACAATGGAGCATTGAATAATGAGATACTTATTCCAAAATATTTTGAAACGCAATGGGGACACGACCTTATCCGATTTCGTTAAAATTTTGTATGAGTATACCTTAGGATGAGACTAAGAAAACAATAATGCAGTTTTGTCTAATAAGCCTTAGTTCACAAGATATCAATACCCATAGAATTGACATTTCCGCGGATTTCCATGTGATTTTTTTGCTATTTGTTTTGTGAGTGTAAGCTTTTTGACATTTTGCGCATGATTTGCAACATTTGTTAACGCAAAAAATGCTCAGTAAGGTTTGCGATTTTATTATAAATAGACTAACAAACAATTAGCGATAGAAAATTATTGAATTTTACTTCATGAGAAATGTGTTTTTATTGAAAAATTTTCTTCAGCGACGAAACTCATTTTTGGTTCAATGGGTACGTCAACAAACAGAATTGCTGAGCTCGGTCTGAAGAGCAGCCAGAGGCGATTCGAGAGCCGCCAATGCACTCTGAAAAATGTACTGTTTGGTGCGGTTTAGAAGCCGGTGGCATCATTGGACCGTACCTTTTCAAAAATAATGAAAATCGAAACGTTTCAGTCAATGGAGCAAGGTACTGTGCGATGAATACCAACTCTTTTTTTACTCAAAATGGAAGAATTAAACTTGGTTGACATGTGGTTTCAACGAGATGGAGTTTGGTGAGCAATTAATCTTACGTTTTGGAGCAGTCCCTTGTCTGCCAATATCATGCGATTTGACCCCATTTGACAATTTTTTTTGAGGCTACGTAAAGTCTATACTGTGCAAAGACAAACCAGCCACAATTGCAACCCTGGAAGACAACATTACAGCTGTTATTGGTGAGATACCGAATTAAAAATATTTTAAAAAGTATGCCAAAATTGAAGCTTACGGATGTAACACCTCAGGCGTAGCTGAGGGCAAAATTTAAATAAAATAATCTTAAAAAAGTAAATGGCAAGAATTGGTGTATTGTTCCAAATAAATACTTTATTAACTGTTGTAAATTTTTGCTTCATTTTTTAATTTTCAAAAACCAAACGCTTAAGAAATCACCAGTTATAATCAAGTCTAAAGATTGTTGACATTAAGAAAGTCACATGTGGCATTGCTGTGGTATATTACCATCTTTCTAACGATTCAGTGCAAGGTTTCAGATTGGTTCATGCATAGATTAGTTTCGATTTGACAGACAGAGATCAAGCAACAATTAAGACAATGGTATTTTTCATGAAAATCTGTACCGAAGTAGGTAATGACGGTCTGATCGGCTGGAAAGTTTATTGCGACAATTTTTAGGGATTTGAAGGGAATAATCCTTATAAAAGTTTTTGAAAAAAAAGCAAGAAGACTATGCAATTCTACAGTGAATTATTAAACAGTTCTTATGAGAAATTCAAAGAGACACAGATCTATTCGACAAAGAAAAAAGTGTTGTTCTACCACGACAATGCATCAGCTTACTGATCAAAAATCAACATGGCTAAATTGCACAAACTGCCCACAAATTGCGTCTTTCCTAGATTATATAGTATTTTTTATAAATATGATAAAAATATGACAAAAAAATAGTCTAAATATGCCCTTGAGGTGTAGAACTAATATCTGAAAAAAGGATTGTATTAACCTTAATTAAGTCAACATGTGCCTCAGAGGCACATTTTTGACTTTAAAGAACTGTAACTTTTTTAAATGAACAAGAATATTAATGAAACTACTTGACTTTGTTTTCTAACTATATTTGTACATAAAATACTTCTTTTCATTTTTATATAAGCTGCGGATTGCATTTTATTTCAAAAAAACTAAAAATGTACCTAATCCACTCAAAATGTGCCTCTCAGGCACATATGAGACTTCGCTTACAAAAATTATGAAAATTCAAATTTGAATTCTAAAGGAATATTATCACGAGAGAAGAAATTGAAAGAGAAATCAACGAGAGTGGTGAGGGCGAGGAGGATTTTGATGCATTCGAAACAAGTGATGATGTGGAAGGAACTTTGCTTCCGAAGGCGGAGATAATGACTATAAGTGTGTCAGAGAATATGAGGATTCTGATATCGAAATAGATGAATAATGCTCAGACGTGGTTAACCTTAACGAGTAACAATTAAATGCTATTACTATAATATTTTCGTTGGAAAATATGGAACCATCTGGAATTCATCGCCAAGTGCCGCTTCATCTAGACTTCTTCTCCGCAGTCAAAACTTCATTCACGAAGCGATAAATAAAATTATTTTACCACCAGGTTCACATATTGATGCTACTGCCGATGAGTTTGGTCTTTTCTCTCTGATGACGATGCTATAAACACTGTTGTTATAAACACAAACAGAAATACCTCCCAAATAAAAAAAGAGAAAGTGAAAATATGTTATTTGCATTCAGAAAAAAACATGACACTTGCTGATTATGTTCAAAAAAAACAAAGGTCTTCTATTGCTGTCTTACTGCTGTCACTATGATAGCAATATCTGCCTTTGTATATCCCGATTGGAACAAAAATAAACGTGGATTACGACTGGAGCTATTTTTGAAAAACTTAGTTCAGAACATCGTTGTTCCACATATTACGTCGCAATCTATCGAAGCTTTCTAAAAATAATGTTTCCAATGTTTTCAATCTTTTGCAAGCAAATTCGGATCAGAAAACTACAGAGCCTAGCACCAGTTAAAAAGGAAACTCTCGGCAAAGATGTTGCATGTGTCTTCTAAAGCTGTGCAGAATGTATGAGCAATTGCCTCATATATGAGACAAAAATCCCAAAATTCCTTACAAATATCTTGATCTAGTATATATATTATATATATATTTATTTTCTTATTATTTCCTAAAGCTTATTATATAAGTAAAATGAATTTAAAATAAAATATTTATTTTGTAAATCTAACTAAAAATTCATAATTTTCTCATATGTGCTTCTGAGGCACATTTTGATTTGATTCGTTATAGAAGTGTCCTGACTTAATTAGGGTTAAATTGAATGAAAATGAATTGGATCAAAATATCGAAAGAATGAGATATAGGACAAATTTTCAAATTATGAACTCAAGTGATGAAAACGCTTTATTGAAATTTTTGGTAAGATTTCAACAAATTTGAGTTTAGCATTCACATGGCGTAGTCACGGTTTTAAGGAAAACACGTAATAAATCTACAAGTCACGTGTACTCAAAGGTCCTTTGAACTCAATTAGCTAAAAATTGAAAATAAACAAAAAATTTAAATAAAAAAAAGAAATCATACCTTCTAATTGTCTAACACAATGGTTGATAAAGCCAAGCGACGAGTAGAAACTGTAACACTTGGCACTCACACACACACACTCACATGCACTCAATGCACACACACTCATATATGAATGCAATTTTTGAAAGTGGGTTAAATCGATGCAATTGAATTATTGATTGCGTCAACGTTGCAAATGCATTGCAGCACAAAAAGAGAACGAATAAAATGCAAAATTGATAACGGAAACGAGTGCAACAATAAAATAAAATAAAAAAAAGTAAAATATCGGCGAATTGCATCCTTATTTTCAGTAACAAAATGCAATTGTTTCGTTACGAAATATATTGAAATAAATTTTATTTTTTATTTTGATATAAAAAAAAAAAAAACAATTGATAAATGCAAAGCTGAAATGCAGTCATTTAGTTCTTTCGTTGTTATTTCACACAAGCAAACAAATTTGAAAAGGATTAAAGTCAAAGAGTTTTATAAACATCCTAGGCAATAATTCTAAATAAAGATAAAGAAATACGTGCCTGATTCTCAGATATATAATATTGCGGTATGTATACAATTTAAGAGAATATATAACAAGGTAACTCATTGGAGACTAGGTCCATCTTTAGTCATTCAGTGGAACTAAAAGCTGTTTGGAAGTCGTACGCTTCAATCATTAGCCATTTAATGATAGTGATCTTATGACTACAAAATCATTTAGTTTTATAGGAAATGGAAAAAACCTCTTCTAGAGCCTCTCCCATAAATTTATCTATTAAAAGATAGAGAGCTACTCTCAATTCTGGAAAAGAGGATGGATTGCTCTTCCACTGTCTGTATTACAAAAATTGTTGGTCCCATTTCTATAAAATTGATATAAAATCTTGTTATCCTTAACTCGGAATGAATACAGTTTATTGATCAGGGCTGTAACTAGCCACTGCCTTAATGGTTCTAATGGTTTTAGTTTGGGTCTTGTATCCCATGATTCGTGTAGAAATTATAAAAAACCCGATAATAGGAAACCATGGAAAACCTTCTTTGCTATTACCCCGCCCAGACAAGAAATAGATTGAAATACTTCAGACAGCCGTGTTTCTTATCTTTGAAGGAATTAAACAAAGTCTACTTAAGTGGCATCAAAAGATTCATATTCCACGAGTACCACAATGAAAGAACCAGAATTTACTTAAAATATTGAAGTAGAGAGTTGGTAACCTAACCTTTAACTCTGAAGAAAGCAATACATAACTACTAAAGGTGTTATCTTCGGCAAGACCAACATTTACTACACTGCATTCACACTTTGAGTCTGGCGCCAGGCCAAACTATGTCTATATTGGTGACATTATCTTAAACATTTTACAAAGTTTATGATTTTGAAGCTATTATATGTATTTGAGGTTGCACGCCCTCTTATTAGAATTCAATCACTTTTTCGACAAAGTTTATCCAAGTCATGAAACAAAAAAATGCATTCAAATTCAGGTCATCTTAAAATAGCTATAACTTTGCAAGGAACGATCAGAGACGACCGTTTAAGGACTCATTTTAAACAGAAAAGACGGTACTGAATGATGCTTGATAAGCTGAAAATATTTCTAAAACTTCTACATAACCTCAAAAACAGACAAAATGTAATTTTTTCAAGTATTTTCTATCAAATATTTCAAAATGCTCGCGAGATGGGCTCATTCTGAGGCCAAATTCGAATGCCCAACAACAAAGCTTTGCCGATCTGTGCTATTAATTTTTTATCACGAGTCAATTCTTGATACTCAGAATATTTTTAACTTTAACATGGTAACTCTATGACAGCTTATTTGAAAACAAGATACCACGAGGCCGACCATAGTTCGGTTTATCGTTTTGAGGTTCGAAAAATCGAAAAAAAACCGACATTTCTAAACCAAATTTTATGAAAATTACTCTCATATCACACTAAATATAACATTTAACGTGTGATGCGTTTGCTGTTAACGTAATTGCCTATAATACAGTAGATCTTAAGAGAGATAATGCTTTTGAAGAGATTTTGGCATCCACATCAGTACTCTACTCTTCCAATGTAATATTAATTACTTTGAAAATTCCTTTAAGTCACATCAAGCCATCATGGTCTTCAACCCGGCAAGTTTCAAACGTTGTCTTAGAGTATTTTCCATTCAGTCTATGAGAAATTATTTTTCTTAGGGCCTCTTTATGTATCTTGATTTTGATTCGAATTTTCCAGTCTTAACTCCTCTTTATGTATCATGATTCGTATCGTTCTGTCTCTAATTTTCAACCCTGAAAGAATGTTATTGTATTTTAAATGAAAACAAAAATATCTAGCCAGTGCTAAGTGAATATTAGCTACAAATATAAAAATTGTACAAGCATATTTTTAGGCTTACAAATTAGAGACGAAACGAGACGAATCGTGAAAAATTATAGTATATTTTTAGGCTTGAAAATTTGAGACGAATCGAGATATATAAAGAGGCGGTTATTTTACATAAAATTCGCTGAACTCGATGGTTTTCAAGAATTCACGATAGACTTTATTGTCATTAAAACTTCGTATAACTTGAATTTGATAAGATTGACCAACGATTCATTGATTGAGTACTACAGTGAATATAAAATGACCTATGGCTGAGACACAAGAATTAATGCTTTCAAGTTGTTAAAACAGAATTTTATAATAAAGACTACATCATATCCTTGTGCAATCAAATATTTGTTAAAATTATTCAAACATTTTAATATAGAAAGAATCATGTAAGTCAAGTATTTCAACGCAGTGCATTCAACGGCAATAAATGTCAAAAAATTTCACGCAAAATAAAAATCCTGTTCTTTGGTCTCGACACATTGCAAACAAATTGACAACGTCTGTTACTGGCGTGAAATGTCAGTCGCTTGATGGCTGATGAGCCAGCATTGCAAAATTCTTTGCAGAACTTACAGCCAATTGCTTTTGAATAATTCCACCACCACACAGTACAGCAATCAATTCATTCTGCATGGTTGCGCCATGCAGTATTTCGCATAATACTTTCAAAGTGCTTTATTGTATTAATTATTATAATAAAGTTCGAAAGTTGTCAATCGGTTGCTTCAGACTTATAACAATTGATGCTGAATGTGTTGAAACTCTTAAGGCCAATTCTTGCCGACCACAGAATTTAATGGTTTCAATAAGAGAAACTGATTTCTTTTTGTGGGTGGGTTTTGCAGCTTAAACTTTTTATCGCAAACTTTTCCATTTTCAAAACTTTAATAGAAAATTCCCTAGGAATCTTACAATATCTCTGGCGTTGCTTTATTGTAATTGTGTGAGATCTAGGGACTACTGCGAGGCTTCCAGGCAACTGTGGCATTTTTCAGGCAGAAAGAAAAAGTAGCGTCCTGCCTGAAGAGAAATTGTATACAAAAGAGACATAAACATATTTCCACATTGACATGAAGTTTCTAGAATCAGTCCTCCTAAGCTCACTAGTGGCCCAGAAATGCCGCTCGCTGGGATGGCAGAACACTTTAACATTCACCTCATTGAATACCTAAGCATAGAAACATTTCTGGGAATCGGAAAGCTAATGAACTTGCTAGGCAAGGGACTGACTATTTCAAGGAAATATTTATGAGATGAGAAAAATCATATCCCCGGAATAAGTTTTCTTTTAGACCCCGTTTTTGTTTTTATTAAAACACCCTGTCTTAAGTCATAACTAAAGAAGCATGAATGCCTGCTGTTTATTTGGAATGAGTGATGTGTGTCTGTCACCAAACACCATGTTCTTGACATAATGTGGAAAGATTGACTGTAATAAACCACATTATTTGTATGTTAGCAACATGTGTATATGTATGTGTGTGCAAGTGTTTATTTACATTGCGCTCTTGTGGTGTGTTTCTTCGTGTGTATGTGTTTGCACATTTTTTGTTAAAATTTACACAGCGATTGCAATTATTTTGCGCTTAATGTTAAAAAACGTTAAGTCACAAAAAGTAAATATTTGCAAAATGAGCGGAAAACATTAAAAAATTGCAATTGTTTATGCAGAGGTGCACAAACAAACAACAACACATTCCAAAAATACCCAATAGGCAAAAGCTGAATTATGAATCTTTGTTAAAGCAACATTCTTCGGCGTAAACGAGCTTCCTAGATAATAGTTTTTTTTTTTTTTTTTTTTTAAAGCTGACCCTTTGACACCTGGTGTGTTAGCTTCGAAAGGGGAGAAAGAAGAGTTGAAATGAGGTTAACTTATTGAGCAACGATTTTTTATTAAACTATTCTGGCACAACGATAAGTAAAAGTGATCTGAAGCAAGTGTTATGCCTTTGACTTCAGTGTTATTGATGGTTTGCCGAAATAATGTACTTTTTTTCTAACCTTATTTGCTTATCTGGTAATAGCTCGAAAAAAACTCTAGAAAACTAAGGAAGGGGGTAGGAAATAATTGGAAAGAAAGGAAAATTAGGACATATGGAAAGTGTATTATCATGCCTGAACTGGGAATCGAAGCCGGGAAGTTTGGGTTGTAAGCGCAGTACACTATCACTGTGGCACAAAGCCAGCAAATTATAATGAAATTATATGCCTGAACGAGCACAGTAGGATTAGAGGTCTGCGTGAGTGCACCGGCTGTACCTGACAGAATATTGACAACAAATAACTCACTGTTAAGTGCCAGTGCTTGAACTTACAAAACATTTCATTTGAGAGTTCAGCACACACCTCACCTACTTGGTGATTCGTTTTGTTTTGATTTGATTTGTAGTTTTCGTGCACAAGGACTTGATGTACTCGCAATCGTTGGGCGAGTGGCTTGATTGTCGTTTCAAGTGCACACGTGCAGAACTCTAATATTTAAATGCTTAACCCTTAAATGCATAGTGTATCATATATGGTACGTGCCTAAAATCATAGCCAAATCTACTCAAACAATCTGCATCGCGTTAAGTTTTGCTCTAACTTGTACCAGGCATTACCAGCTTTCACATAAATGATTTTTCAGCTCTTCGATGTTTATTTCCAGTTCCCAGTAAGCTGTCGAAGTGGTCGGACGTTGTGTTTACAAATAATTTTAAAAGTGATTTTCATCAGTGAATTAAATATTGATTATTTCCATTATTCGTGTAAAAACAATATTGGTGAGTATTATAGTGTTTTAGCAAATTATTGTTAATTTAATACGAACTGGGATAATTTTTTTGACCTATTTTTCTACGTACCATATAAGGTATTTCAAACATCTGAGCCAAATCAGTAATTTGTCATGGCAGTTCTTGCATTGGCAAAGTGATTTTATGATTTTGGTGGGAAATCGTGCTTTATCATGTTTATTCTTGATGTGAATTATTGTGTGTTGAATATATGTATTTAAGCAATCTGTTCGGCTTCAGAATGTATATAAAAGGGTTGTCATAGCATGTTCAGAAAAACGTAGGGAGGACCTGGTAACACATCATATCACTCTACGGGTCACTCCGGGAAAGCTATGAACTATTTTTAGAGATTATCTTAATTTTTTGTGTTGTTTGTAGGAGGGCCCACCAAAAGGGTGGCAGATAGGGGGTAGGTGTGTCAAGGAAAAAGTTTGAGAGAGTAAAACTAATGCGAGTTCGTCTTGCGTTTTACCCCTTCATAGGCATCTGAGAAGAGGGGGAAGTCATTTTCATAATTTCACAAGAATGTAATTTTTGCAGGGGAGCAGCCATAAGAGGTTGTGATAGACGGTAAGAATGTTCAGGGCCAGCTTCGGGGAGATATTAATGATTTTTGAAAGATTGAGGACTATTTTCCAGTTTTCAAAACGGTGGCGGGTCCATCAAATGTTTTTTGAAATAAACCAAATTTTAAGTGGTTCTTATTGACACCAATACGAAACTTTTGGTGCCCGTGGAGCGAAGTTTAGAGCAACTCAAATTTTTTTTCATATATGTCTGACAAACCTTAATGTGCACCTACGTTTGAATAATAAACTAAATTATAATAACTATATATGCTATATGAAATTACCGGACTTGTTATTTCCATTCATTTTGCATTAATTTCTAATATAAAAAGTTTCTAAAAAGAGTTTTTCATTTCAAATTTACCGGCTTAATGCATAGTGTACCATATTTGGTACACTGGACAAATCACACTTTTTAAGCTTTTCCGGGAAAACGGTGAATTTCCCAGGAAAATCAATGCCCATTTCGTAGTCAGCGTCTGATTTTACATAAAGCAGCTTGGTCTCCATATTGGAGGCTGACCCCATGCATTTAAGGGTTAAATGAGCACTGATTTTGCAATAAGAAAATTGCGGCAATGGAGTTAAGTACTTTTGATATTTTTTCAGCAGCTTATACTTTTGGGTTTTGGTTTTTAGGCTATTTTGCTTTAAGTGACAATATAGTGATTTTTCCTACTGACATTAGTCAAATATTTTGCTGTCAATATCGCGATGGTTGCAATGGTTGAAGGATTTATTTTATAATGAATTGTTATTGTTGTCATTTGCTTTATGTTGTTGTTGTTGTTTGCATTTAACTTGGTTTCCTCAATAAACTGAATTTAATTGAATTTAATTCCTTTCCAACGAACGACACAACAACAATAACTGCAATTGCAATAATAAAACGGCTATAGCTGATTTAAGTTCAGATTTATTCAATTAATTTTTAATCAATTGAAAAAAGAAACCAAAAATACATCACGTTGCCTTAAAATATTTCAACAAATAAGCCTCATTTATTTTAAGTTTATTTAAAATATCAACTAAATTTCAGCCATTTCCGGATTATTTGCAACAGTCGATCATTCTAGAAAGTTAATAAAAAAAGTCACTATTTCAGATGAATATGGGGCAATTTTTAACTACTTTTTTAAATAACTTTTTCATTTGGTTAAGGGAGATTTTATATGTATGTAAAATATAATTTAAGTTTACTTAATTAATCCTTCAATGCTTACAATTAACTTCTTAATTGAAAATTTTTTTGCTTTCCACAACGTTGCGAAAACGTAACTTTCAAATCTATTTGCTTTGATTTATGTTCTCGCTCATTCAAAAATTTTAATCTCTAATTATGCCTTTTATTAGTATCCACACTTAGAGTATTTTCAAAATGCCCAATCGAGAAACTTTTGAAATCCAAATTTCCACAACAGCACCAGCACCACCAATCGAATCAATGAGAGCGAACTACTCAGCACAAAGCACAAACTCAGTCATCAGATGAAATCGACGAGGCTTGTCATCATTATCAGTTCGAGATATCGTTGTTCATAAATGCCGGAATTATGCACTTGAACTAATGATGATGTTCTTCTATTTCCGGTCCCTTTAGCATTCCAATTGCAATCTATCTGCCTTTCTCTCTCTCTCTCTACGATGTCAAACGAATTCATTGAAGTGAGCATCCTACATTTGGCTCCCCCCGCAGCTATTGCTACTGGCGGACTGTTGCACTTGTGGATTTGTGGTCATTTGCCGTTTCTTACTTAAGTTATTACCTGCAATTTAATTACAAAGTTTTGCTTCTTCTTCTCGTGCGCTTGCTGTTTTGTTATTGGACTTTCTTCTGCGGTGCATTGGCATAGAAACACACGGAGACTGGGTCGCACAGTGGAAATTTTTTGTTGCAATTAGAAAGGAAAATGTTGAATGTGAAATCATTTGTGTTTTTACGATGTTAGCTGCAAAGCATAAATTGGGATGATGAAGAAAATTAAGAAAACGCAACTTGGCAACTCTGTATGCTAACAGAGTGATGAGTATTCCCTTAGTACAGTGGTTGGCATGGAAATCTAACGAAAAGGCGAAACAACAATATCAAGCAACACAAACGAAGTTTTAAAGTTTTTTTCTGTCATTTCCAAATTCGCCAAGATCACAAAAAAAAAAACCAAATTGCACTACAAACAAAAACAATTGCTACATTCGTCATGACACAATGCGGCGCAGTCACTTATGCCTTTGCGTGTAGTTTTTGTTTTCATTTGAACTCAAGTCAACGCTGTGCCTCGATAGCACTGAAATTCAGCGAATTTTTTTTTTCACTTCTTTATGCGTCGAATAACGGTTCGGGCAATGAGGGCGGATAGGGACACTATGGACACTATGTGCCCACCACTGGCTTAGAATGTTCATCTTCTTCAAGACAAGAGATTCATTCTGTTCACGTGCTTAAGCAGTTTCCAAGAACGCCTGATTATTGCTAACAGGAATCTTAGGTTATTTCTCCAATTTATATTTATCAAGAATTTCGCCATCTTAGTAACATATTTGGAAGGAATATGTGAAGTGCATTCTTTCCCGACTATATTATGGCAGAATGAAGTTAAGTCAACCAAGCTTTTGACTTAGAATAAGTTTTTGAGAGCGGATATGCCACATGCAACAAGTTCGGAGCCAACAAATGATTTGGAAACACCCACTTTAGCAACACTTCAGTAAATTCATTCCTATCTTATCTGGGAAGAATTACCAAATTATTATTGGCTAATTCCGAGAACGCATGATTTGTCTTCAAAAATATTTTACATTTGATCTCCGATGTGTGCAGAGGCTTTCGAGAAACCTGGCTGTCAGAAGATATAATGAAGTATTGACTCGATGAAAGTTAAGTATTTGAACCATATAACTAACAGATGAATTCAACTCGATGAAAGTTAAGGAGTTGAACCATATAACGAATCTTAGTTTCAGCTAACAAAAACTTTGTGAATACCGCATATACTGGCATGAGTTCTATTTGCCGTGGAACTAAGATTCGTTTGAGCCAAAGAATCACAGGAAGTTATTTTCCAAAAGAAGTTGCATTGACGCCTCATCTATTCATATCTTCAAAACCAATTCTTGATCATTGCTCACATTTAAAAAACTATATAGTCTTCTTACGGTAAGAACTTGTTCTAGAGACGTAAATAAATATGCATTCGCCACACACAATTTAAGAAGATTGCTTCCTCTACAATGCGTAGCTTTCCTCTACAGTTCAGGATTTTGATCGGGGTGTTAGTTTTAGAGATTTTAACAAATTGCATTATGAAAACCCTTTTCAAGAAGACTAATGGTCATTCGAAATATTTCATGTCTTAAAAGATTACTGGAATTTGTCTACTGTTTGAAATTCAACCATTATTACGAGCATACAGTTCAGCACCATTTACCTGATTAAATGTCATCGCTTCCAAAAAATAAAAATCATTGTATCATCTCTACCTCTACCTTTAGCTCTTCCTTAAGGCTCAGTTTATCTCCACACCAAATCTAATTTAAATTGGTTCATTCGGGCGTGGCATCGCCCACTTAAAAACAAATGCCTTTTTTAAGGGTTCAAACTATTTCTTTACGAATTTCATCAAAATCGGTCATTCAGCTAAAAAGTGAAAACAAAATTTCCTGTTAGGGGTGTGGCACACCCAAAAAAAAGAAACAAAAGTCCTTACTCAGAAATTTATCTCCATACTAAGTTTCATCAAAATGAGAGTAGCCGTGTCCACTAAAAGATCATAGAGTTTTTAGTACCCATCCATAGGATTCAATGTATTTCCAAACCAAATTTAATCAAAATATGTCTAAACGGATTCTCCTGTTAGAGGCGTGCCACCGCCCACTGTTAGAAAAATATAAATCACAATCTGACCAACAAAAAAAAAACAAAGGTATTATGTTGTGTTATGGCTGTTAAGAAGAGATGGTGCCGTTCGTAGGTCACCCATTTACACATAGACAACGTCGTGGTTTTACATTTTATTTTCATTTGAAGAACAACTTTCAGAGAGCCAACGTTTCTCAGCTGTAGTTGTATATGGAAGCATTAGCATAGCAGATCCAGTAAGTCTTGTTCATAGGTAAATTCTTCTTAAGCTTCGTTCGCTGTATGGTAATGAGTTGTGTCTGAATGTCATTGCCGGTTAGTACAGAAACTTGGCCGTCACGGTTCTCTAACCCATCAATATTTATGAGCTCTATAGTTGAAATTGAACTGCTTGGAGTGCTATTTTCAGTGATTACATGATTGGGAATTTAGTCGCACTTCTAAGTATATGTCCTTCAAAGTTTTGGGACGCCCACGTATATTTGCACGACCTGTTAATTACATTGACCTGCGAAAGTCTGTTTAAGGCTATACCCAGTGATCAGACTACTACTACCTATATCGTATTACTCTATTAGGAACGTAAAACCTGAAAAAGAGTTCGGTATATCGATTCGTTCCGCATTTTGTCATTATATCGCCAAAATGTTCTGGCTATTTCTGGGAAGTTCGACCAAAGCGCTGAGCTTAAAGTTTCTTCAACAGCTTTCTTGATCGATGTCAATTCATTGCTATCATTGTTATCTCTTTAGAGTTGGAAGTATGGATGGTAGCCAAATGAAGTTCGTGATTCATTTGGGGCAGTGGAAACTCTTTGATTCTATTAAGATCTAGACATCATCAGTTACACTGTATACAGTTTTCCGAAAGAATGTACTTTCAATGTTGTGCAATTCCATTTCCAATTGATTAGGACTTTGGTAAATAGATTGTTTGCATTTCCCTGGCTATCGTACAGATTTCTCCCTTGGTCCAAATCATTTGCTGTTAATATGTAGATTTGGTAATGTATCGTCATCTGTACGAAAGGAGCACACCACTGCGTATCACTACCGTAGTTATCGCAATCATTTGTGTGTTGCTCCTGTTGCTAATTTCACCCCCCATCATCACCCATCAGCACAGGCATATGATTGTCCAGGAGTATTAGTTAATGTTGGTTCATTGCAACAACAACGTTGCTCCGTCGTAGCTATGGACAATTGAAGTATAAGTTTTACTACTACGATTTTGTATTCATCAAAGAGTTGTGCCAAAAGTTTGCGTTCATTAACGATAAGCAGCTTTACGAACATTCATATCAGCATTAAAATCCTTTTTTTCTTTCTTCTCTTCTCCTCTCCTCTATCTATCTGTTTGTCTGCGTTTAGGAAAACTCCTTAACTGTATCCATATCAACTATTCGCATGAAGTGCACTCTGGGTTTGTTAGCAGTTATTGAATTATTTCCTTTGATAGCGCCTCATATGTGAATTCAACAAAAAAAAACTATGCTAAAACTGCTGAGGTTACATTTTTCAATGCTGTAAATAAATAACAACTTGGCAGAGGATCAGAGCGAGGATAAGCACTTTAATAACGAGAGCTCTTTGCTGGTCATGGTCTGTGAAGTTTTTAGTTGAGAAATGATTGTAAGTAACTTTTTCTATGGCTTTTGCCAATATGTATTGCAAATCCAAAATGATTTTCCATGTCTTCATTTTAAGAGAATTACCTTTTGAATGGTAATGTACATAAGTAAGATATTCTCATCGCATACATTTGACTTTTCCATAGTTTTAGATGTTTGAATTTAGGTTAAATTTTGTTAGAGAACTTAGATTTCCGTAACTAGAAGATGATATGAAATATGATTGTAATATCATAACAGAGAATACTGTCGAGTAGTTGTAGAAAGATAATGGAATTTTAGGAAAAAGCAAATTGATTTCGTCAATTCAGTACAAAGCTATTCCGCATTCTTCAGTTAACGGAGTGCAGATGGATTTTTGCACTATCGAAAAGCTCAATGAACACCAAATGCAAATCAGCTCCATATCCAATAATCTTTCATTGAAGTCGTCTACCACCTATATAAACATAAAAGATTTGTTCTACAAAGTCAGCACAAACAAACCGTTTCCGGATTTATTGCGTTCGGAAACCATAAGCGGTAGTTGGCAAGAGACCGTTTGGCGCTCGGACTCAAGAAAGAATTTTCCGACGACTCAAAGTCAAAATGTGCCTCGAAAAACCCAGCTGCACATCCTAGGGTTAAGAGTTAATTTGACGAAGATTTTTTAAACTTTTTTAGCGAGAAAAATTTCAGAGAAAGTTTTCAGTAAAATGTGGTTTTAAAACCCAGGGGCAAATGGATGAAGTATTCTGATTTTTCATGTATGAAAGCTATACCCTTTGTGTTGTATGTTTAACAAATGAAATTGTTACTGTGATATTTTGTTTATTTGCTTGCTGACTGTCTACTTTGTATATGGAGCTGTAGGCAGTATGCTTGCTGGTTGCCCGCATTGTATATGGAGCTGTAGGCAGTCTACTTACTGGCTGCTTACTTTGTATATGGAGATGTGAGGGGTCTTGCCTGTTGGCTGCATGCATTTTATGTGTAAATGTAGGCTATTCGCTAAACTATACAAGCACTTAGTAAGCGATGTTTTAAGGCAATCTGCCTTTCGTTTGTTATACATTGTATATAGAGATGTAGGCAAGCTGCCTAAAAAGCGGTCATCCTTTTGTAAAAAGAATTTACAGTTGTGGCTGGAGTTGTGAGCATTACTGCCTACAATGAGTATAACTATTCATCGATGTTGTTTAAAGCATATTTGCCGCTGGGAAGTTCTATGAATCTCTCAAATATAACTGAGTTTATTTGAAACACAATTCAAAGTTTTCATATAAAAAAAGTTTCATCATTTCAAATGCTTAAGCAATATAGTTTATTGATTGAAAAAATATGCTTTCAAATTAAAATGTTATAAAAAAATATTTGAAAAAAAAAACAGAAAATCTCGTTATTTTAACGTAAAGACCCAAACCAGCACGTCTGCTTTGTGTACGTAAATGATTTTGCAACAATAACCAAAAATTTCATTATTATTTATGGTAATGTAAAACACGTCAGGATATCGGCAGGACACCGGCCAAATGGTGTCCCGCATTAACTTTTAATATTTATGGCTTTTGTGTCGCGACGCATGGTTTTTGTGAAATTTAAATTTACCTTTTAAATAAAAAACATGCTAAAAGCCAAAATAAAAACTAACTACTGAACAGAAAAAAAACTCAACAATAACAACAAAATCTGACAACAAAATTAATGAAATTCATGAATGGCAACAATGTGTACCAAATTTGTATGTATGCAACAACTAGCAACAAACAAACAAGCAAAAATTAAAAAAAAAAATAAAAAAAAAAATCCTTTTGCAACAAATTTCTGATGACATTGGTCCCTTGCAGTTCAGTTTAGCTAACAAGCAAAACAAAACAAAAAAAAAAATATTATGCTCCTGTGCATCCAAACATGCGCTGCTGCGGTTACCTACGTAGGTGCTGTGCATAGAATTTTTAACTTACGACCAAAAATTTGCAAGTTCCAATGACTCGACGCACAAAAAACCGTCAGTCGCATATGTTGACCACGCAAATACGTTGGGCTGCATTGCAAAAACTCTGAATTCATTTGGTCCATGTGTGCCAGCGAACAATATAACATGATTTAGCGTGCAAAAAATAAAAAAAAACAGTGCACACAAAAAAACCCCATCCGCTTTAACACGGTTCATGGTTGCATTTCAAATCAATGAATTTGAAAAATCATAAACTTCTCCGTCGTTGTGAACTACTTCTTTGTATGTTAAGCCAAACAAATGCGGTACGGTCGAGCTACTTGCTACTGTGTGGAACAGCGATGGGCAAAATATGAGAAATGAGCCAATTTTAGCTCTTAACAACAAACATGTGATTTTTCTTAAGTATAATATACAGATATACATTCGTAATCGAATTTATGATGTGGTTTTTTCTGTTGTTGCACTTGTTGTTTTTGTTGTAAGTAGCTCCTGCTTCCAAAATTTTGCCCATCTATGGTGTAGAATAAAATCGCTCTTAAACTTTTTGAAATGAAGTCAAATTGTTTGTTTTTCCTCCCACAAGTTTTTAGGGATTCATTGCTCAATCGTGACTGGAACAGAGCATAATGCACAAAAAATAAGAAAACATGCCCATACAGGAGAGGCCTCCGCAAAGCAATCCTTCCCAGTTAATTTTATGTATGTGGTAATGCCTTTTTTAAAAATTTCATTACAACTGCTTCTCGATTTACAAAAATATCATTGAATTATTTGATGGACTTAACTGCAAAAATTATATCCTTTTGTTGGAATTACCTTACTTTCACTTAAAACAAATACAAATGCATGTAGACTCATGGTTTCAACTTAATAATCCTTTCGTTTTCTACTATTCTCGACTGATTTTTCTTTTCCAGTTTTGTACCCCTTGCCGAGTAGGAATTTACATCCAGATCGAATATAGTTGGTCCAGTTCCATCCGGACTTGAGTAAACGGATCAGTCCCGGATAGGTTTGGTAACGCATGGAGCCATATCAGGCAAACCTGATAAGACACTGATCTGTGTGCTTGATGTGGTACTGATCCGCCCGTATAAAAATTTTCGTCCAGATCGCATGCGTTTAGCCCTCTTAGAGATACGGACTGGACTTGGGATATCGGATCGGGCCCAGCCATATATGTTTTTACCAAATATATCTCTTTAAGGCGAAAAAAAACCACATTTCACTTCATCTGACTAGCCTGCATTGTTCTTGTTTTGTGATTTAGATAAGCTTCCCAAGCAGCATTTTTGACAAATGTAGCTTTTAATGCGCATTTACAGCGCTTCTACAGCTGCATACACCTAAAACAGCTAAGAAAGCGCTATAAATGCGCATTAAAAGCTTTGTTTGCAAAAAATGCTACTTGGGTTATCAGGGTTATATAAGTTTGTGATGAGCTTTCCATAAAAGAGATTAATGAAGCTAGCCAGCTCCGGTCCTTATCATAATCATCCAGGTTCATTTATGATTTGGCTAACTAATCAGGACTGGACGAAATTTTATAAGGATAAGGGTGCAATTTGGCTAGCCTTTCCAATACCTGATCTGAAATTCCTTGATACGTTTCCACCTTTCGATCCTGAAAATAAGGTCCGTCGCTCTGCCTGTAATAGGGTCCGTCATTCTGGTCGAAATAGGGTCCGCATTCCTAGCTAGATGCAGAAATGATTATCGTAAAGTTTGCCTGATAGGAACTCCTACTAGGGTTGGTGTCAGCGATTACCTGGTCTCTTAATTTAAAATGTGATAAGCTGCTTTCTCTCAAATGTGAGAATTGTCAATTATATATTTTCTCAGCTGAAGCATTGTCTTTTATTTAATTGAAAGTGTTTGCCATTAATTCTGGGAGTGGACACTGGTTAATTATTATTAAATGAACTTACACCAACATTTCTTTGATTAAATCCAAATTGAAAATTGAAGGCCAACAGAAAAATGTTTTTTCCTTTTCAATGTTCGAAACAAGATCATTTATAGCCAAAGGAACTAAAATCCAGCGCATATACTGGTTTTTGAGAACGCTAACCCATTCGAGGATACTTCATTCAATTCGAAGAAATGTCATCAAATTTGTCAACGCTTGGTAGCCCTAACATCAATGTACAGCCCGTGCATAAAGTGAAAAGGCCAGATCACACGATTCAACGCTATGGCAACATGAACGATTAAAATCACCGGCATAAACAGAAGCATTCAATATGTGAAGTCTTCAATGCCGAAATGTTGCAAAGAATTTGATAAGAAATCAAGAACCCTTCGAAATTAATAATGAAGAAACATGGCGAAACTTGGCCACATTATTAGAAATTAGAAAATCAAACACTGCAATAATTCCGCAAGGTAGAAAAGAAAGAAAGCTTGGATGGAAGGATAGAAATATACAGCACTGAATTGAAATATTGTAAGCAAATTGGTTACTTTGCTTACGGCTGTGATGGTAAGAGAAATCTTTAGAATTTTAAATATTAGTTTAAGAAATAAATAAGTTTTTATATAAGTGTGGTTCACGCTTACATGATAAAATAATTCTGGTCAGTGTTCAGTATCAGAGTCTCAGCCTTATAGAGTTAAGAGCAATAGTTGTGCAAAGCTTTCTCTCCGAAGTCACTTTGATTTTTGATCTAGAACTTCGTAATCATATTCTAAAAAAATTAGTTGTTAGAACTGACGTTGTATTTCTTATTAATTCCCAACTAAGCGTTGTTGTTATTAAAATATCAAAAGCAATAGCAAATTACAATGAGAGAGAGTAGTACATTTTTTTCTCCTCGCTATGGTAAGGCTTTGGTGCATTGTTTGAAAAAAATTAAAAAATAAGACATCTTTCCACGCTTATATCTCAGCTTTTGGTTAACAGATCTCGTAATTGATAGTTTTCGGGCACTTTGCTTGATGAGTACTTTAATTTGATATATCATTTATTGATGTAGCTAGTCTATATCCCGTTAGCTTTTATCATTTTAATAAAAAGAATTTTAATTTTTTAGGGCTTTACTTACTTTCTGAGAATGAGTAGTAGCTTAACTAAACATGTTTACTACTTTTATAATAAAAAGAAAGGATTTATGAAGCTAAGTATGCATAATACCTGTAGTTGAGCATACAGCTCTGCTTTTCATCTTAAGAAAAATCTTCGTTACTATATTATGAAACATATTATTATCATTTGCGATCTACACCATGGTAATTTTGTTACTTTTCCATGCGACATAATAAACTGACTTAGTCTCAAGGTAGCACGAAACGAAAAATGAACACACAATCAAAATTGGTCGCATTCAGACGTTACGAGTGTGTGATAGCCGATTTATAACGATTTCATATACTACAAACATAAGAAAGAAACGGTACGGTAAGGCAATTTTAATTATGGTAAGGCAATTACAGTAAGGCTGAAGGGTAGCACAGAAGTTCAAACGACAGCACTGGTGGGATCTCATACTAAAAGGACATACTTGACTTAAAATTTCAAATGATTAATTTGCTTGGATATAACTTATTTGTATATGAAATATTTGATTGAAAATCAATATCCGTTGTTCTTACGTTTGCTCCATTTTTACTTCCCTCACAGCGTCAAATAATATATCATATAAAAAAGCATTAACTACATCCAGCATAAAATGTACAAATCTCATAAAATTCATATTGTCATACAAAATTTTTTGGGAGTTTTCTACAAATTCATTTGACGTGCAACACGCACGTACATATGTTGTGTTGCATCCAACGCCCCCAACCATTCTGCGAGTGCTCGCATCTCTTAAGATTCGCATTACCGTAGTACTCCATTGAAGTCATCTTTACTATTCCCAAAAGGATTACAACAGCAACTATGGACGTCCCTGGGTTATACTACTCATTTATTTCTTTTGTGTGTCAGGCAAACGAACACATTCACATATGTATGTGTATACAACTAACACTCACACACACACACAATTGTGGACAATTGGCAGCTATGTAGCTGCTCTGGGATGAATTCCCATTCAATGGCAGACAAATAAGTGAATTTTATCGATTTGATGCTTTTTAGTGTGCGTTTTTTTTTTCTTTTCTTCACTTGCTTTCTAACTTCTTTTTACAGGCACGCACACGTATACAACATACGTGTACGTGCGTGTTTCATTGCACACTTTTCACTTATGTTCCGCATGGGTCAGTCAGTCAGTGAGTTGTATGGCTGGGGAGAACGACGAATTGAATTTATACTTTACTTTGAAAATTGTTTTCATATCTTTGGAGATGTGTGTCCACTAAACTCATTCACCCACACTGACAAATACACACAAACATATGTGTTAGTACAATACATACATATGTTAGTGTAGAGTGTAGTATGTATAGCTTTTTGCCTGCAGCTATAGAATTTTGGATGGCGGCGGGTGTTCGGGTACTATCCAATGCAATTCAATTTTACGGGGCTAATGGAATTTCTTTTTGTGTGCATGCTGAATACACTAAATTATAAAAATATTTGTACATTGATCGAGTTGCCCCCATTGTTGCCTCTTGTGGTCTCCGCTCCTGTTTGTTAAAATTAATAGGAATTATTTGACTGGTGAATGAATGCGCTCTGGCGCTTTGGTTGGAGTTGGTACACAAAAGCGCAAGAATTTGATAATAAATGTTTTTTTTTTTCTTTTCTTATTATTGGCGTATAAAATGTGCAAAGGATTCGTGACAAGGTGTTGAACAAAAGAGCGATTTGTAGTTTATTTTAGAACATCTTTTTGTACATACCTGCATAAATCCTTCTGGACAGCCAGGTAGCTCGCCTGTTGGACTTAAATTGGTCTCATAACCATCAATGTCTGAGTCAACCATGCCTTCATCGAAACGACCCACAGTGAAGCCATCGAAGATTATCTGGAAATTAAAGATGAAATTTTTACCATAAATAAAAACTCTGGTTGTTTTAGATAATAAAATGCTTAGGATCTAAGATACCAGAGCTGTCAAGGTATCAATACAAAAGTAATGCGTGATATTACAGCAAAAAAATAATTGAGAGAGAGTTTGTTCCTTGAAACAATACAAATGAGAAGAAAAAAAAACAACAATAACAACACATAATTCAAGAAGCAGCATACGAAGTTGCATAGAAGCAACGAAAAATCAAAACGATAATTTTTGTGTGAGGTTTAGCAAAAAGTTAATTCTTAAAATAAGAATATTTAATTTTAAGAAATAAAAAATTAAGTATGCAGTAACCATCTCTAGCACAAATATGTTGTTTTGAAAAAAAAATTATTGAAATCGGTTCAGTACATTTTGCGCCAAAGCGTTACAAACCATTTCCATATAAGCAATTTTATATATATAGTATAGATTATAGTGCTTTGAAAGCCGTTAGCTGAAAAAGCTTTGCTCGTAAGCCAAAGCAGTGCTCATTGAAAGCTTTTACTTTATCAATCAGCTTTGGGATCAGGAATTCTCTTAAAAAATTTTTAACTCTTAAGGAATTTTTGACTTTTTCAATATTTTTCGACTATTTGAACACTTTTAAAAGTCGGAAAATGTTGATGTTCAAAATTAATCTTTTACCTCTCCCCACTTTAAATTTTTTCAATCCTTCACTAACTGAGAGAACCAATGATCAATGCATTAGAAGCTTGGAGAAATATAATTTTAATAGGTCGCTCGATAATGCAACGAGCTTTGATGATGATATTGGCTATGAAAAGGAATCGGGCTGTCAAATAAACGTACCTGGAGTCCGACCAAAGTTCGGTTTTTCAATTTAAAGTTGAAAGTGTCGAAAAAGTATAAAAAATATTGATTGAGAGTGCAAAAATCGAAAATTTGAATACATTGATAAGTGCCACGCCCACTTTTATAATTCCGCCTACTTTCCGATCAATAAATTATATTCGTGATCGGCATACGCATACCAATTGCATCACAATAACTTTAATAAGTTGCGGAAAATGTCGTAATAAATATTTAAACTTAAAAGGGTGGTGGCACACCCACCAGGTACAATAATTCTTACTATGCACAACATTCTTACTCCAAATTTTAGTATGATTGCGCACACTGTTCGCTAGATATGTTACTTAAAGTATTTGACTTGTATGGCAGATGACACGCCCACCATTGATAATTCGCCCACTTTTGATGCAGATTTATATGCACGTTAAATTTCAAACCAACTGACGCAATAGTTTACATAAAATAAGACTTACAACTTTTTGTGAATATGGCAGGTGCCACGCCCACTTATAAAATTGATTCAAACTCCATTTAATTCCAAAGCTTATAGAAACCAATATCTTTGCGCCAAATTTCATAAGTATTACTCCCATAGTACACTTAGAATAACATTTAACATTTAATGCATGTATGGGAGGCATCACGCCCTCAGGTACCATTTTTGGTTATGAGATACCTTAATTCAAGTTAATTTGCCATAGCAAATTTCATAAGAGTTATGTTAATAACTTACTCATTATAACGTTTATAAATATTATAGGAGGTGCCACACCTTTAAATTAGTTTTGTCAAGGTAGTAACTCAGATAGTATCGATGACTGACAGACATATATGATCTGCAACCGGTTGCTTAATTTCATTACAATATCCTGCATGGTTTGCGGGCTATGACGTTATAAACATTAAGGGCGGTATCACGCCCCAGAAAGAGACTTTTAAAGCTTTAAACATAACCCAATATTTATTTGTCCACAGGAATTTTTTCACAAAATCTACGAGTTTCATTTAGATCACTGCAGCCGTTTTCGAAATAAAGTCTGTCAGCTAGCAATTACTTACAATCCTAGCGCGTTTAATAATATTAAGAGCCTAGCTAAGGAATTTTGGAAAATTTTTTGATTTTCTTTTTCGATTTTGCCACTAAAAGCAATTTAAGAAATTAATTTAAGAATTTTCATACATCACTCGTCAACTTCTGCTGCTTGGAATACATCAATAAAAACAAAACTAAACTCAAATAACTAAATTAAATTGTCAATATTAAATGTTTTGGCAATAAATATTTGATTCAATATTTTTTGCAGAAATTCTGATTTTATCTAGTGAGCAAGTGAGCGCCGCCACGCAGACATGATTTATGTGCAGCAATTTAACCGGAAAAATCGTTTATGCATTCACTCAGTTGACAACAGAGAAACTAATGCCCTTAACAGGAGGAGCTTAACGAGAACTCAAAAAAAGTTCAAAGTCTTGAGCAATTGAGCAGCAACGAAATTCGCAGAAGAGGCCTTAAACTCACAACTTAAATTTTGCATTAGAGACATTCGATTGTACATAGAGGAGTGGCAGAATGCTGAGAAAAAAGAAAAAACGAAAACGAAACGTGTAAACATCATCAAAAGTGTAAACACCTGGATACGCGCGTAGCAATTCACAATCACCCCATGGTTAGAAGTGACGGTAAATAAAGCAACAACAAACAAAAAATAAAAGCTGCTGCTGTTGCTGCTGCTGCTGATGATGAAACATTTGATGCTGACGATCCCTGAAGCGTTGTCACTTTGATGTCTAACAAAATGAACAGTCGCAAAAAAAAAAAAATTGTTGTTACAGGTTTAAGTCGTGCCATGAGCTATGAGCGAATGCTCTAACGAAATTGTCAATTTAAATGATGAAGACATAAGGGTGTGATAACGTTATGACAAACGCTCATTCCTGACACCTGCTTTTTTTCGGTACAATCAAAAATACTTAAATTTTTCCAACAAAAAGAAAAAAACGTCCACCATTGTGTAGCGGAATTTTTCTATAAAGTTGGTTGGAATCTATTGTTTTGTTGCAGTATATTCTTTCTTTCAAAACAGATTTGAAACAGCAAAATGTAGAGGTATCCAATTTGTACTACGGACAATAGAGCTAACATTTACGGTTCGATGAGGATTTTATGTAATTACATTGTTTGGACCTTGCCATTTAATTTCAAATGTCCACTACGACACCTACAGCAGTACGCAATATTTTAGAGTATAATTTCAATAAAATTCAATTTTGGTTCAAAAAAGTTGGTGTTCTTATGGCATCATATCATATGGATCGGTCACTCTTTCTTCGCTCTCAACGAAGCTTAGTACTTTTGCGGATACACTTGCTCCCGGAAAGTTTGCTTATTCACGTATCCACTGAGCGTAGCGTCGTTCTATTCTATTCCAAGTCCTTAATCAGAGCACAATATTCAGATATTTTACCGAATTCGAGGTGGGGAGGGATTTTGGTGTGGTATGCTTAGATTTTGTAGTATATAGTATCAGCTATACTTTTGATGCGTTAACACTTAGTCCACAACCGGTATCCAATTGACAGAGTTCTCTTAGACCGCCTTTAATTACTTGAGTAAGAAGAATTGAATGAATGGTTCTAAGTTTAAGCTCTGCATGCAAGAAATTAAAAGAAACTTATTTGATCAATTTTGTCTAATTAAACTTTAACATTCTGTAGCTGAGCTAGCTAAGGAATGGGGACGCACTCGAACTATTCTAGAAACGAAACAGGTTTAAATCTCAGTCGTATCAAATTGTGTTATTCAAATCATTTTATAAATAAAAATTGTTAGAAAAATTCATTAAAAAGAATCATTTGCTTCAAGGCTTTGAGCCCACATGTTCTGCGTCCCAAGCAAACGTTCTAACAACCGACATAAATAAATATACAATTTTTTTTTATCGTAAAAATCAAGTATAAATTTACTTTTAAATTTTTTAAATTTGTTGAATAAATTTTAGTAATAGATTTTTTTGTTTGCCTAACATTTCGTATACTTTGCATGTCGAAATGTAGGCAGAGTGTATATGGAGATGTAAGGGATATTGCCTGTTGGCTGCATGCTTTGTATGTGGAGATGTAAGCAACTCAGTAAACTATACAGGCACTTAGTAAGCTACACAGACACTTAGTAAGCGATGTCTTAAGGCAATGTGCCTTTTATTTGTTACACATTGTATATAGAGATGTAGGCAAACTACCTACAAAGCGATCATCGCTTTCATTGTACCCTTAATACAAGTATGTACAATTCAAGAATTGGTAAGACTTTCAAATAAAATGTGAATGAAAGCTTAAACGATAACTAATATTTATATTTAAATTCTATATTTGTTTGAAATCGTTTATCTGTCCTTAATTTATTTGATTTACAAAAAATTGGCATCACTTTGAGAAGATTAGAAGAGTAAAGTAGCTTTGAAGCTTTTTATTTCACTCAAACCGTCAATTTTTCAAAAAAATTATCAAGACCATTTAAGCTTCAAGAGGAAATTCTAACCAAAAAATATGTTGTTGAAGTTTTTGGAAAGGGTTTTTGTGTAAAATTTAAGTTTTATTTATGAAGAAAATAAAATTAACAATACTTATATAGTTAGAGGAGTCTATTTCAAGCCATTGAGGACGTATAATTACCAATTCGAGATAGTAATATCGACAATTGATGTCATATTTTTGTTTCTGTAAAAACCCTTTCACAAATCTATCAGAAGTTTATACTTTGCGAACCATCAGACTGCAAATATCCGTTAAGTACTGTGAACGATGCTTCCTTAAATGTTAACAGCATAACAGCTATTTTGTTAGATCTTTTTAAGGTACAAAAGTAAATTTACCGGGACGAATAGGTAACTTTCGGTCCCCTACTCAGAAAAAAATTTTTTTCATGTACCTACACCAAAAAAGTTGAATCAACAAGGTCTGCACTTTTCACATCCGCGAATTCCTAGCAAAATAACATATGAGCATAAAAATCTTGTTGCGCAGCTTATAGTTTCCTTATGACGGAATAAGTTGATTGGTCTGAAATTTTCCGGCCACCTTTAGTACAAAGTCCGTTCTGCAGCCCTTTCATATAAAGTTGAGTTCTAGGTGAAAATGTTGAAAGTTTGATTGTACATTCTTTGTAACACAGTTAATAGAATTACATATCTGGTCCTGATACACAGAAACTTCTTAATAAACAGACAAGTTTCTTTAGCGAGTACTCAGTCTTATAGTTTTTGGAATATGGTCCCCAATTTTGTTTGTTAAGGAATTTTTCTTAAAAAAAAATTTTCAATAGTTAAAAGAAAACTTAATGCAAAAGTCTTTTATCTTTGGAAAGATTTTCTACTGATTGAAGCTTAATTTTCTTTTTATATTCAAGCAATTGTTCAATTTAATTTATCTACAGACGTGTTTTTTATATTATTCCTTATATTTACTATTTAAGCCCATTTTGTTTTGTTTACCTTTTACATGAATTTCAGCATAAAGTTATGAGCTGTTATACCTAAATCTTTTCGATGAATAATCTAACTCGCAAAACATATAAAATATTTTTCAATAAAAAATGCCAAAACTAATTCCAAAAAATCGACAAGTTAAATCTCATAAGCCAATTCAAGAGCTTTCACTTAGCTCATTTTCAATAACATGATAAGGACAGACAGACAAACAGCTTAACTGCAAATAAATAAAAACGTCTATCGCAAGCAAACAGTCTGCTCTATTGTTGTTGTTTTTGTTGTTGTTTTACTATTATTGCGAATAAATATATTGATGCTGGATCAAAATGTAAAAAACCAAAACAAACACACACACACACACACATACATATAGCTCATATATCATACAACATGGCTTTTATGGCAATGTGACCTTGACGTTATTGCCATGTTATAAAGGCAAGGCAAAAGGCGCACATTCGAAAACAATCTGAATCTTTTGTTTTACCATAACAAAGATTTCCATTTTTTTTTTTAAAACATAAAATTCCTGCTAAGAAATTAAAAAGAAAAAAATATAAAATATGAACTGTGTAAAATTATGCGGGTAAACAATAAATTTCGTTTTATGTTCATAAAATATAATTTGCATATTTGAGATTTTGTAATGGTGTTACATATGTTTGTATGTATTTATGTCTGTGTATTGTGTAACATAGCTAATAAAAAAGTATTACAAAAATAAGAAAAAGCGTTTTTTTTCTGAATTGTTTGCTTTCTATATAGGAATACTCGCGAAGTGTTTAAGTTGAACTATTAAATGTTCATATTAAATTGAAATATTTTACAATAATAAACATTTATTGTTTGCTTTTGATGTCAAATTTTTGCAGCAACAAATAAAAATGTAAATATTCTACAAAAAACTTGAAGACTGCTTAGTTTTGGACCAAAGCTGTCTGAAAGTTATAGCCACACAAACATTGGTTATACCCATATATAAAGTTGGTACAACTTCTTGTAAATAAATAATATAAACATGATGATATAACTGTGATATACTCCAAAATCTAAAAAAAACTAGAAGGGATGTCTTCTTTTGCTTCGCCAAAAATTCAATACCCTACACCTACATTTACACTAAAAATGTGTGCAGTTCTTAAATTAAGTACACTACGTGTGGGCTGTTTTGACTTAACGTGCTCTCATTGAATTTATGAGCTTTGACTTAAATAGCTCTCTGTGCAGTTTTTTGTAGCTAATGTTGTTATGGGAAGTGCGACGCCCCTTTTCCGAAATTCGCCAATTTTTTCTCTGGCGATACAGTGAACCATTTCTTGTATTTTTGTGAAATTTAGTTTCACTAATTTAACTAATTATCTCAGTAAAGCACTTTATAGTTTTCGTGTCTATGGAGGGAGCCACGCCCACTTGTAAGAACTCGTTTAGTTCTTGTCCAGAGGTTTTCTAAATTATTCTCACTAATTGTACAAACTTTGTGTCAATTACCTTAAATAACTTTCTCAGTATAGCGTTTTGGAAGTAAAAACTTGTTTGGGAGGTGCCACGCCTCTCATTGAAATTTGCTTACTTTGGCCTTAAAGCTTATTGAACTTATTTCTAGTATTTGTGAGCAATTTGAATGCACTATATCAAATAACTCCAGCCCAGTAGCTATATGATATGCTATTTGTAAGAGCGGTAGGCGTGTTCGTGCACCGATTTCATCCATTTTCCCTTCAAAAGAGATTAGTTAAAAGTGTGGCTTGTATTTAAAGTATAGTTCAACTTAGTTTTCCCGTTTTCGTGATTTCCACCGGAACAGAGGCAAACAGGCGGACTAACATAACTACATACATACATCGACTTACGTGGTAATGCTGATCAAGAATATAAATATTTTCTATATTTTCCACGCCCTCTTCTTATATGCGTTACAAGCGAAATGACAAAGTCAATATAAACTGAGTGTAGGATATAAAGATATTTATATGTTCTGATAATAAAAATACCTTAAAATTTTTATTTTTGGCATTGGTGAGAGAATCAAGAAATGGCCACTCTCATTTTTTCGAAATTGTATTCTTATAAAAAACAATGGTAAACAAAAAATTGGCCCCAACTACAACTTTTATATGTAAATGTGTCTTTGATTTCCTCATTTTGAGCGGAATTAATTATGTTCTCACATGTTTTCAAAAGCTTCATCTACATTGAGCGACCTCTCACTGTTCGTATTCACCCCTATCATGAATAAATACTCCTTCAGATTTTTCTCCAATCCTCTGTTTTGCGATCATGAAAGAATTTTGGGGAATGGGAAAAAATTCCATGGAAAATAAGGTTAAGAAATACTTTTTTAGGGAACATTTTTTGACGTATCTCGCAAATTTTGTTTCCTAACTTTGTAGCAAGGAATTTAATGAGAAAAGAGTCAATGTTAGCAATATTTTGTAATTTTATTTGATAAAAAGATTTTTTTAACAGATTGATGAGATCTAACTAGCAACAAAAACAAAGAGCAATTACTGATATTGATCCAGTACATGGAATCCAATTCGGATGCAGTATAAGTCTTAATGAAAAGGAGTAGATGGCAAACAATCAAGCTATGTTATACTATATTTTAGGTGATTTTTTTTTTTTGTAATATAGATAAATGCACTTCATTTTGATTTGTAAAATTGTTCAGCTGACAGATAAGCTAATGTCAAATATGCAAAATAACTGATAAGCGAATGTCAAATATGAAAAATGTAACTGTAATTTTGGACTGATTGGAAATAATTGGAAATATTTTGGCAGCGCTGACTGGATATAAAGTTTTCCATTCCTAAATTATTTATGATCGCAAAATTCTCCTCTCGAGAATAAAGAAAATCCGAGAGAATCGTTTTCCTCCGGATATTCATGATAGGGGTGATTATGAAAATTCCTAGGGAGTTTATACGAAAAAATGTACTTACTCTATTGTACAGTACCAGGAGACAAACCATAGTTCGGTTTTTATTTTCGAGATAATCAAAAAAATGTATGGCAAATGTTGAAAAAAGTTGAATAAGATTGAACAAGTCCAAGCAATATGAAAAATATAAAAAAAAGTTGAAAGAGTTTGAAAAAATCGAAAAAGTCGAAAGCCGAAAAAAATTCAAAGTCAAAATAATGGAATATACATATATGTTGAAGAAAATTGAATGAGATTGAAACCCTTGAAATTATGCTGAAAAATTGAAGAAAATATGGAAAATGTTGAAAAATGGGTAAAAAACTCGAGAAAAAGTTGAAAAATGCTGAAATATCGATATGATATGGAAAATGTTGAAAGAGGTTGGTTGAAGAACTCGAAAAAAGTTGAAACAAGTTAAAAAGGTGGTGTTGAAATGCTAAAAAATCTTGTTATATTGGATTAAGTGTAAAAAGGGTTGATAAAGTCAAAAAGTTTTACTTTTGAAAAAAGTTGAAAGAGTCAAAAAATATAAAAGAAGGATTATGGAAAATGTTAAGAAACTCCAACTTAAAAAACTCCAAAAAAGTTAAAAAAAAACCGAAAAAAAACCGAAAAAAAAAGGAAAATGTTGAAAATTTTAGTACAGTACTCGTGATATTCGTTACCGACATTTGATTATAAAGAACTAAAAAAAAATAAATATTTTTCTGAATATTGTAAGTAATTCTAAGAATTTTTTACACAGCGCGACTTTCACAGAAAAGTGGTAGCTTCCCACTCCGTATGTAATGTTTCAGAAATATTTCGTAACATTGCAGATATACTTCATTTGAAATGTTGCAAATGAAACGTTACAGAAATCTTTCTGATATATTTCAAATACAATGTTTCTTTTGCAATCATTCTAAAGTGTTTTAGAAACGTTTCATGCCAAGTGGCTTGAAAGAAAAAAGTAATAGAAGGTAAAATTTGGAGCTATTCGTCTGTCAATTGCTCAAACTCTAATGAATTTGTTACTCCAAAAATTGGTGATCTTTAAGGAAAAAATCTTACTTTTTTTATTAGATTATTTGAAAAAAAAAGTAAAAAACTTTACGTATAAATTGAATTAATATAGGATTTTCAAAATTCGATCTAAATTTTTTTTGTTATTTCTAAGCTTAAAATCCATTGAAACATGTGAGGTGAATTTTTTTTATGAATATAAATAAGGCTTTGCAAGAAAAATCGAAAAATTGTACCCCTCTAACTCAGTCCATATATGTATGTAAGTATGTACAAATGATTAAATTTTGGTATACCATCCAATAGGACAACAATTGGCACAAATGTTAGCCCATTCAGATCATTTTTCCTTCGCCCTATATATTTGGTAAATATTATTTTAGCTCGTTTAATAATAGTAAATACATATGACTGAAATCCAACTCAGTTTCCACAACTCATAAAACTATATTAAATTAAAGGATGTATACCTACATAAATCTGAGTCCTTAAACAAAAACCTTCAGTGATTAGAAAGTTAATCTTCCTTAACAGTTTGATTGACTCTTTGATATGAAAATCTCTGTTAAGCCACTAATTGCTCATCGAAACAATTGCCACGTGATTTTATGACGACTGAAGTTCTATTGGAAATTCACCTAATTGACAGTAAGCACAATGATTTATAAAATAATCGTAAATGAATGAGAACATTTAATGGGTACAGAAAAAGGAGCATTATTCAATCATATTGCTCCTAAGAAAAATGAAATGAAAATCTACTATATTTTAGAAAAAAAAACTTGTAAGCAATAAAACGCATTAAATTTAACTTAATTACAACAAGATCACAGTTTCGCAACATAATCTTAAACAAAAAAAAATTGAGAAAAACTCGAATGAAACACATGCCCAATTTCCCAGCCAAAATTATCACTCACTTGCCACTCACCCAGTCGCGAAGAACCGCCCCCCACACTCGCGCGCATTAAGCTACGAGCGCGCGCCCAGCTTTCATTAATCATTTCCTAAAACAAAATCATTTGCTGCTTCCTTTGACTTTTCACGCGTTGCTCTCTTCTGCTCCAACCAAAAAGCATTGACAGCTACCATGCAGAATGACCGAGCCTCGTAGTCAAATAACACAGAGTCAGTACAGAGAGGGGTTGTTGGTGTCACAAAGGGTAAGCGTATGCTGTCGCTGTTGCCGACTATGACGACAATGCTATTAGCCAAAGTCAAGGAAGCAGAAACTCATTTTCAGCTTTCGTAAGCATTTTTGAATGCGCTTTCATTCGATTCGTTAAGTTCGTTTGCCATAATATTTTCCTCATTTCTTTGCGCGCCGATTTTTCCTTTTTTCTTCTTTCTGCCATTACTCTCTTTTTAGTCAGCGACGTATAGTCGACGAAGCGACCGTCGAACGGACTTTTAATTTTCGCCGACCAACCAACGAAACATCCAACTTTATTGGCACTTCCTGTTCAGTTTCATATATAAATTTGAACTTTCTCTTCCATATAAACAACGTCGTCGTGGGTAGGTAGTTAAGCATTTGGTGCTTGTTAATAAGCAAATGATATTGCTGCTCGATACTTGATGCATCATTGAAAGTTGTAAAAGTTTTCTACGAAGGTTACATTTTTATAAGATCGGAAGAGTTGGTAATGTCATAAATCAAAAGCATTTATATGGGAAGATTAAAAATTAAACTATATTGATATGATATATAGAACTATTGGATTGAATTTATACATGACCTCTATACGATCCAGTCATGTGATTTGCCTTTCAATTGTAATGAATAACACTGGCTTTCAACTAAAGGACTGCTAATGGGAAGTAACTAAGTGATTACGATAGATTTTCGCTTGCTGAACTCGAGCCAGGGCTGAAATGTTGTCCATCACATATACTTTCTGAGAAAATGGGGGTTAAACCCCCAAAAAAGCAGTTTAGGCCATTTTTACTTAGTCTTCAAATGATTCTTTTACGAATTTTGAGGGGCTTTTTGTTTGTATAGGAGTGATACGTACGCCAATTCATCCTGGATTAAGTGGAAACCCAAATGCTTGGGTAATGATCTTATAAAATCTAATGGTTAGTAGCCAAAATAAAATGTCAATCTTCATCGCTTATATTAAAGTCGTCAGAACAATTGATCTCGTAAACTAGAAAAACGTCCCAATACTAAAATTATTGGTAGTTTTTATTATTTTATTGGTTTGATTGATAATTCGTGCTAGTCTCTTTTATATTTTTTTTGTACTTAAGCGGGAAGTTGCAGATTTTTCTAGTTTATAGGAGTCTTCGAGAGAGTTTATCTCCTACAGCTACGAGAGTTGTTTGATAACTCAGTGTCAGTGTTGAATAAAAGATATTTTTTCGTCAAATAAGCGGCGTTTTATTTCTCAACATAGTCTCCTTTTATCTTGATACATTTAGTACAGTGTTTTTCCAACTTTTTTTTTTTCTTTCCAAATAAAAGGTTTTTTCAAGGCCCTCAAAATAAGCGTTTGTTTTAGTACTAACCCAAATGTCTTACCGCACAGCCATTTCAATGAATTTGGAAACAGCATAGTTCTGGAGAGCATACTGGATGGGTTTCGTAGCCCAATTTATGGAGTTTTTCCATGGTGACTATATAAAAAGTGATCCAATACGAGGTCCCTTTTCCAACTGGGTTGTTTTGACAGCTGTCATGTGTCAAATGGGTTGTCCATATGACGTTTGTGTTGTACTGTTTGGTGTGGTTTATGGGCAGGAGGCATCATCGGACCGTATTTCTCCAAAATTGTGGATGGAGCCCCTGGATGGAGCCCGTGTTACGGTCAATGGTGCTCGCTACAGAGCAACGATCAATGAGTTCTTGTTCCCATCAATTTAAGATATTGGTGTAGCCGACCTCTGGTTTCAACAGGATGCCGCAACATGTCATACAGCTGGAGAAACAATCGCTTTATTGAGGGAAACGTTCGATGAAAACATCATCTCAAGAAATGGTTCTGTTAATTGGCCACCAAGATCATGTGCTTTAACGCCATTGGATATTTTAAATCACTTGCATATGTCGACAAACCCAAAACTATTGACGCTTTGGAAACCAACATAACTCGTGTTATTCAAAAAATGCCGGCCGATATGCTCGAAAGAGTTGTCAAATATTGGAGACACAGAATGGACCATTTAAGAACTAGTCGTGGGCAACATTTAAGCGAAATTTTCAAGCATTGATTTGTAGGAACCAAACTATCATTCCAAATAAAGATTTGCATCAGTACATTGATTTTTATGTATTTTATTTAGAAAACAAAGTAGGAAGCTCTAATTGGATTAGCCTTTACTTGTACACCCGAGCATTTTCATGGTGGAACAGCACTTTTTTCTTTGCCAAATGCGATCATTTATGCTTAAAATCAATATCCAATATATTCAAAGGCTCTGAATAACATTCACCGGTGATTGTCTAACACTTTTTAAGGCAATCGATGTGAATGACACCACGCGCATCCCAAAAAAACTGTGGCCGACAGAGCCGCCTTGGCCTTGGCAAGCTCACTCGAAGAACCCACTGTCTTGATTGTTTCTTGGTTTCTGGTATTTTGTTAAAAGATTAAAGATTTTCGTCCACATTAACGAAGCGGCACAAAAACTCGCTCGAATTGCAGTTGAACATCGCCAAACACTTTTTGAAGTAAAGACACGTTTGCGCTCATGGTCGAGTGTGGGCAATTACTGCACCCATCGCGTGGATAGCTTTTTGAAGTTTAAATAAAAAGTGCCGCTGAGTTGAAATGCCTACATCCTTAGTCATTTCATGCCATTTTATTCTCTGATCATTCAATATCATTCCATGGACTTTTTCGACAATTTTTAGCGTATGACCTCTTTTGGGTGACCTAAAGTATTCTGGAGTTTTATTACCCAAATAATGATTTATCGATACCTGCAACTCTCTGTCGATATTTACAAAGTGTAAACATTAAATATCGGACACCATATACTCTTGCCACTTGGATTTTTTCCCCCATATAACTAAAGCATAATTACCAAGTTTAGCTTAAGCTTAAGACTACGTTCGTGATGTTTTTACGCCACTAGCAGCAACAAAATGCGATGCGACTAACCAAGTTAATTGAATTTACAAAGTTAACGCATTCACTCATTTTCGCCTTGAACTGTTTTTACAAATTTTGTATTTGTATTTTTAAGCCAAAAATAATTATTTGCATGGCCAATTTTGGGAAAACCTTTTTTTTGTCGTTTTTTTTTTTTCTTTCGAAGCCTGAATGTCCTTGTAAGTAGTAATGTACATTTTTAGTTTGCATTTAAATCATTTGCAATTTAAAGACGATCTCAATGAGCTGGGTCAAACCAAACATCCCAGTAACCGCCTACGTATTACAGTGCCAATGCCGTTTCTGTGCTAGTGCTGGTCGCCAGTCTCTGTGCCTGATTCTAATAAACTGTGCGCTTCATAATTGATTTATACCAGCATTTTTTATGTGTTGGCAAAGCGCACGCACACACACCACACACACATAAACAATCCTTACATAGATAGGCAAATATAAATTCAAACACAAACACAAACACATGCAAAGCATCTATTGGTGTCTTGTGGTGGTGGTGGTGGTGGTGGTAGTAGGGACATAAAACTGAACCAATTTTAATGCAAATTTTGTACAAAAAGACAACGACAACGATGGCTCCATCTGGCAACTGAAAGCAAGTTTTGTCGGTTTTGACTGAGTGGTTTTACATACAGCGAATATTTACTGTCAAGCAATTGGGTTTGTATGTTTTTGTGTTAGCATCCCAGTAGGGAGAGGCATAAATAGATGATTGGTCACAATTGTTATTTCGAGTAGAAGATAATAACAATCAAAAACTTATCAGAGACGAAATCAGTCACATTCGAAGTCAGTTGCAGCCAATTCAATATCAGACTAAGTCAGTCGCGAATAGTCAGTAATTATCATTCAGAGTAGAAAAAAGTACAGTCAAAATCAGTCATTTTTCCAAGCAGTTACAATCGAAGTCATTCGCAGTCATAGTGGAAGTCAATTAGAGTTCAAATATGCCACAGTCAAAATCAGTCACTATCTGAGTTAGTGACAGCTAAAGTTAGTTAGTTAGTCGCAGTCAATGTCAGTGGGTCATATTGGCTGTCAGTTACAATCAAAGTTAGTTACAATCAAAGTCAGTCAAAGTCAATCATACTAAAAGTCAGTAGCAATCGATTTTGATCGCAGTGGAAATAAACCACAATTGTATTCATAGTCGAAGGCAGTCACAGTAAAACTTAGTCCCATTCGAAATAAGCCATAGTCAAAGTGAATTCCAGTCAAAGTTATTTCCATTCGAAGTCAAAGAAAAGTCAAATTAAGCAGCATCGATGACAATCAAAGTTAAAGTCAGCCTCAGTCAAAGTCAGTCATAGTCAAAGTTATTGACAGACGAAATCATTCACAGTCGAAGTCAATCGCAATAAGTACAAGCCAAACGAATACAAGTCAAAATCAGTCAAAGTCGAAGATGGTTCAAATCAGTGGCATTTGGAGTACAAATCAGTTAATGTCAGTACTATTCAGCATCAAAGTCAGTCAAAATTGAAGAAGAGTTAATAACAGTCGACTTCAGTTATCGGTAAAGTCCTCTTCGACTTACGTCGACTAAAGTTGACTTCCGTTATAACTTACTTTACTTCGATTGACTTCGACTGCTAATTCGCAATCATTTGCAGTCGAAGTCAGTCATAATGGAAGTCAATTGAAATTGAGGTAAGCATCGATGACAATCAATGTCGAAGTCAGCCTCAGTCAATCAGTCAAAGTCAGAAATAGTCGAACTCATTGACAGACGAAATCATATCGTAAGAAGTACAAGCCAATCGGATACAGTCAAAATCAATTAAAGTCGAAGGTGATTCAAATAAATTCATTTGGAGTCAAAATCAATTAATGTCAGTACTATTTAGCATCAAAGTCAGTCAAAATTGAAGCATATTATATGCAAAGTTAATAACAGTCGATTTCAGTTATTGTTAAGGTCTGCTTCGACTTACGTCGACTGCAATTTACTTCTATTATGACTGACTTTACTTCGATTGACTTCGACTGCAAGTTCGCAATCATTTCCACTTCAAATTACATCGATTACAATTGACTTCCATTATGACGGACTTTACTTCAATTGACTTCGATTGCAAATGATGGCGAACTTGCAGTCGAGTTGACTTCCATTATGACTTACTTCACTTCAATTGACTTCGACTGCAAGTCCGCAATCATAGTCGAAGTATGTGCCATTTGCAATTCAAAAAAGTAGTTATTCTGAAAATGCTTTGAGCGTAGTAAAAGTATTTTTGGTATGCTTTTGTTTTTTTGAAAATACAGGACTCCGTCAGCATAAGTCTAATTAGCTTTTGACTATCTTTCTAGCACAAACTTATTGTAGAGCTATCAGCACGTGAGATTTTTATCATACTTTAGACTTAGGAACTCTTTCTAGAGTCTGCTTGCTATCCATTTATACGCCCATATTTAACACTTTTAATATTGTCAATGGCAAACTTCTTACCTACTGGGTAGTTTCCAGAAGAAAGCAAATCAGAACTGATATTATGTTCGGTTCTCATGTTCTACAATACATGCGTGATGCAGGAAATGAATACAGTAGCGGTCAGTGGTGTCGTAACTCTTTTGCTTGAGCCATTGAGATGGTGTAGCATCTGTGGGTTACGACTTTTGCCATTATGCTATTTTTTTTATGCTTGCAGCTGCTTGAACAACTTCTCCGACCTGCTTTCGATTTATTTTCAATCAATAAACGATATTAAATAGAACATTTGAAAAATTTTGTTGTTGATTGTCGTACTCTTTATCCTTCCCATCTACCATTTACTGGTACATTGTGGTTGTCATAAAATAAGCTTATAATTTGTGTAACATATGCACGTTCTTAAGAGTAGAGGAGCTATATTAACATATCATACCGCGGCACATTTGAGAAATTCTAATGATTTCTTTTGATAAATGAAGAAAGAAATCTGTCCAAAGAATATGTTTCAATATCTCACGGTATATCACTGGAAAGAACCAAAATTCTCTCTTAAGAAAACAATCTTTTTAATGGGTATATCAGCGCAATGTCAACTATAATTCCAGGTAAATGTCTACTACAGCTAAACTAAGCTATACCACTACAATACATAGGTAAACCGCTTTGTCATATGACGCCCAACACAATGAAAAAAATGTTGCTTTAATGTATGTTTGTATGTGTGTGTGCACAAATACAAATACGCGCAACTTTTCTACTTGAAATTGCTATTGCTGCTGACTGACTTTGGTAGTTCTTATTGTGTTGCTATTCCTTGCTCGTACCACCACTTGCTCCTTTTTGTGTTGCAGGAATAATGTGAAATGCTTGAAATCGCTTCAAATCTGCTGAACATGTTGTCATGTCACGTACAAACACTCAACCCAAACGCAACGGCAGCAGCAGCAGTGGCACTCAAGAAACAACGACAAACGACATCACCAAAAGGTGCGACATTTGAGGGTTGGCTGGCTGGTTGGTTGGTTGGTTGCTGTTTCGTTATTTAGTGTATCGGCACGAAACAACATCAGATGTCAGACGCATTTACGAGTCTCAGCCGTTGTGTGTTTGCTGTTCGCGTTAAAAGCAAGCAGCACGCAAAAAAACAACGACTAAAAAACAAAGATTTTGTGAAAAAAATTATAAAAGTAAATAAAAAATATGAAGAAAACAAAATTAATATGTACTTGAGTCGTTTTGAGACTGTCGAAACAAGAAGAAAGCAACATTTACTTCAATTGTATAGGAGTTGCACAATGGGGCTAGAAAATGGAAAATAAAAATGGCTTAACTTTGTTTTTCTCGTAGGGATTAACTTAATCCATTAAAGGACCTGTGATGTAACAAACAATGCATTAGTTTTGTGGAGAGTATTTGACTCATCATCTATATCTGCAAAGGCTTTGATTCGAAGAAAGCCCGTTAGCTCTTTGTAAACTTCTAAAATCTCCCTCCACTTAACAAAAACAGAGTCTCCGCTTCGGTCACTAACTGTTTTCAATTGCTACGACAGCGGAAAACAAGGACTTTAAAGTCTACTTTAGTCTGTGAAGCTACTAGACTAATCCCATTCCATTCCAGAGTTACGGAAACATTCAACTGCTAAAGAAAACTATAGAATTGAAGAGAATTTTTCCCAATAAAGGACGATAAGATCTTAAATTTAAACATAAAAGTCAGGATAAGTACGAGAAGTTATGGGAGTGATAACTTTCAACTAAATTTCTAAAACGGTAAAGAAAAAACGGTAGCTTCTAGCGTGATGACGATTCTGCCTGTCTAGAAGAAATCAAAAATATGAGCTTAGACTCTTTCTAATTCGAGCACATTGGAGATAAAACAATAGTAATCGGTACAAAGCTGAGTTATAGCAAAATATAATATAAAGAGGAATATGTATACACTAGACTGGAGCAAAAAACAGAAAAGTTCCCCAATCAAATCGTTATAGTTTGGAAGAGATTTTCGCACACTTTATTAGTTCCACATCAAGTAAGACGGAATCAATGAACTAATAGGACACAACTAGGAGCCTTTCGCTGTTTTTAAGACGAGCCGCAGTAAATGACTTTGACTCCGATGCGTCTTCAACAATAGTTGAAATAGACTCCAATATGGAAGGTCTTTAAAAGGAAAGAAGGCATTTTATTCATTGTAACGATGGATGAAGTTTATTTCCGAGGCATCACCTTTTGCATCGGCCATATTATCAACCCAATGACCATACCTTCTCATTTAACATTATTTCGTTAAGTTCTTTCAAATCTGTATGATCGAATTGGAAATATCACTTACATTTCCTGATATCGGTGTACGTGGTTCAACTACTTTTATGGAAGTTCAAAATTAATAGAACTATAGGCCTATTGAACAGTTTGTCGATAAAGCTCTGACCTTCCGTTATCCCGTGACAGTTTTCCATGCCTACGGTTATCAAAGTTCAGTGCCTTGAATGAGGTTCTCCGTAGACGCGCTTGTATTTTCACCTCTTTCCGAACATTAATTTTTTTGTTCGCCTTATTTTAGTATGTTTTGTTCAAGAGTATATTAAGATACAAGGGCAATATCTTAAAGCATGGAAAAGGAAATAATCACCGTGGGTCTATCATTGAAGCTAAACCTCTGACAACCTCTGACTTGGAAATGATGATTTAGATTTCCAAAAGTTTGGAATCTCTGACTTGGAAATGCTGATTTGGATTTCTAAAATGTTGTTCGTGATTTGTTGAGCTGGACGATTTATCTTCTAAAAAAATACTCCCGCATGGTTCTTCCTTCTCGCATCGGATAATGAATATCGTAAGTCTGTGCAACGATCCGAACTCGTTCGAACCAAAAAGAGCTTTTCACAAAACTTTAGCAAACCAAGTTCGTTTAGATCGACTCAGCTCAGTTCGTTTAGTTCGATGTTTTCGCTTAATCTCGTTTTTCTTCCGTTTTTGCCAGCGTACAAGTCGTTCGAAGAAAAGAAATGAGAATTGTGGTGCTGTGGAAAAAATGGCGGAATTCAAATAAACGAATAGCTGGACTACTGAACTGAACATGAGTTGAATCGCACAAATTGAGTTGTTCGAGTTTAACTCGTTGTGTATGGCAAAACTTCGAGCATGTTCCATCAGCTCGTTGGACGGCCTTAGAATATTGACAATCGAAGTAGTCCTGTTCTTCTGAAAAAAAGCCTATACCTTTTGCGAAACCTTTGAGCTTTCGAAAAAGAACAGTACTGGAAATCACGGCACTTGCAAGCCGTTATGTCAAATATATTTTATGCAGCTTCTCTGAAGTCAATAATATTTTTTAAGAATGTTTTTCTGTTGGCTGTGTAGATTTAATTTACGATCTTTCTGAGTTTCTTAAGGTTTTCGTTCATTAATTGCATGGCGATGTATGCGAAACCGATAGAACAAATGCCTTTTTATTAAGAATAAAACTTCTAACATATTAGCTAAAAAAGATAGTGGCTGTAGTAGCTAAGGTCTAATATATTTATTACAATATTTTTCGACAATCTTTCAGCAATAACTGAGAATCCGTGGTGCTATACTACCACCTGAATCAGTTCTTTATATATGGCTCTTATGAGCTCAACTCCTTGGCTCGTCCTCAAATGTGGAGAGATGAGTGAGTCAGAACTTTTTAGAATGCCAAACTGTGGACAGACTTGACAGACAGACAGACTTAGGTGAAATTAGAGTTGGAATTGAACAATATTTACAGCAACATCAAAGGCTCGTTGTAAATAAGTCGGCATTAATGTAAGAACAGCAGCTGGGAGCCGAGCACATAGTGCCAGATATAAAAGGTACGGGCGTGAGTTGCAGTAAATAGATAGGACTAAGCGTCAATAGCATGAACGAAGGTCTAAGTCTTGAAGTCTTGGAACACCAAACGTTGACAAAGGAATTGAGGGAATTTGAATAACTGAGTAGATGAAGAGGAGCTAATGGCAAAATTTATGCCACTGTGCATTTCTGATTAAAATTTAAACTCAATAATAAAGGACTAATTGCTAAAGAAGGCAACATTTTATCCCTGCTCAATATGCGATATCAAGCGTTTGACAGCAGACTCTACCACTTCGCACCACTTTCCATCGCTGATTATCACAAGCGGCAGCTTAGCATCTTGCTATGTTGCTTACCTTTAGTAGTAAATCTTGAAAGTAACGAAACAAATTGCCCCACCAGCAATAACAGCAACAAAAACAACAACTTAACACATCCTTTCGAAAATGTTTTGCTTCCTGTCAAAAAGCCGTCAATTTAAATTTGCAAATAATTGATTTGATCTAATTTGAAGCACTAGACGAATGAGCAATGACAGCAGCAGCAGCGCGCGTTTATTGTCAAGCAGTTGCTGCATTGGCTTCTTCCGCAATTTTCTCTCATTCTCTTTCTCTCGCTCTCTCATATCCTGTCCCTTAACGCTGACTTATACGGCCCGTTGCGTGTCAGCGCAGACAACGCTTGCGGCTCAATGCTTTCCGCTGCTGATAATGTTGTTCAGCACGGCGATGATGATGATGAAGTGATGCTTTTCTTATGCTGATGCTCTGTGTGATGATAATGTAAAATTGCTTTCATAATTTCAAAAAAAGAAAAAAAAGAAAAAGAATCCAGATTTGTTTTTCGCCTTCATCATTTTTTTGGCTTTCTTACGCTTTTTTTTTTTTGTATTTGATGCTTTTGTACTGAGGCGCTGCTGCTGCTGCAAATACGTCATGCATAAGTTATGAGTTATTTTTTCTTGTGTTTCCGCCTTCACTACCGATAACAATGGTGGATTTAACTTACGCGTCGCGGCTAAAAAAGAATGTATGCCAACAGCTAGAGATGAGCGCTGAAAGCCGTCGATGTTAGATTTATTTCGTTCGGCGTTCTTTGTCTTATTAGAAGCTACAGTTTCGACAGAGTTGTATTGAATCTGAACTGGATGCTTAACTCCCCAGTATTGTTCTCTAATTTTTCAAGTTTGCATTTAATCATACTCAAATGTTTTGAGTACAAAAGTCATCAATCCACATTTTTTCAGCCAATTTTTGAACCTCTACTAAGTATAGTCTATTTTTGTTTTGAAAAATTCCTCCAGTAATTTAAGTCCCACACTATACTCTTCTAGTAATACTTTTTCTTATATCCGAAAGCGTTTTATGAATCTCTCTGCTATTTTATGGGAAAACTTCGATAATTTTGCTATATATAGTCATCCCTAAATGGCGCTCGTTTTATCTAACGCTTTAACGTTTTACTTTTTTTATTTTTTGTGACACCCCCTTCTCTGTGTTTCGCTTCCCTCCTAAATTTTCCACATCTTTTTTGTAGTTACTCATTCATCTTTTCATTAATTTTAATATGGGAAACGCTTTTTAAATTGCGCTTTGATGCATTAAACATTTTGTGTGGAAAATCTGTTGAAAATTTATTCATTCTTTTGAAAACAATAAATGAAAGATAATCGCGAATGTGTTTCACAAAATATAAGATATACATATTCTTAAAATATAAAATTCAATTATAATTAACCAGTTATTTATGACATTTTTGAAGCATTTAAGACTTTAAATAGTTCAATGGTTTAAGAGTTGCAGCTGAAAGAAAATTTCTTGCCCAAAAAGCGCTCAGAATATTAATATTAACTGCTGGCTCGTTGAACTTTCTAGTTTTTCATATGAATAATATGGTAAAGAATACTTTACAAGACAGTTTCGGCTGTATCTAGTGAAAAAAATCAAGCTAAAATTACGAGTAAGAGGCGCTATTAGAAGGTATTCCCTTCAAAGGAGCAGCTTACTTACCTACTTCCTTTTCATATGAAATGACTGAAATAGCAGGCCTACAGCGGAAGGGAGTAAATAAGGCAGTTTGTTGTAGGGATCAAATTTGTCCTTCTGTGTGAGTGAGAAAGCAAGACCTTCCATAGAAATGAGACAATTAGGCATGTTCTGACTATTTTTCAGAAGAAACCCAAAAAAATTGTATTTATATGAAAAATCGATATGTGGAAATATCGGCATATTTAAAATGGATATTCGAAAATATCAACAAATTTGAATGCCAATACATTCAATATCTACATCCAGTATCAATTGGAGATTAGTTAGTAAGTAGCTAGTAGTTTTTGAGGTACGTATTACGAAAACAAAAATTGAGAACAGATTTCGTGCCATCTAACTAGTTTAGGACACACTTTCAGGCATTCTATTGGAAAGTACAATAGCATGAGTAACATATCTGAAATTAGACAAAAGTTCTAATTGTGCTAGCAGATCAGCTCTTGAAAGGTATATTTACAAGAATTTAAGAATAAAAAGGCTTTTTCTGGAAAAGCTGATAATCATGACCTACTGGGATGTTAGGTCATTTCACCAAAAGCTTGAGGGGTGGGGGGGCGGTTGAGAGTTTAAATAACATATCGAATTCATGACATTTTGAATTGAATCGATGATATGTATAGTAATATCAGATTCAACCCTACCCAATTGACCTTTGGTTAGAGCAACAACAAACAAAACTAGCATTAATGCAACAAATTTGACAGCTGCTAAAAGGGGAGTGGCATAGCCTCGTCGACAAGCACTGATTGTCAATAAAAAAGCGAGAAACCAGCGAACGACACATTAGACGATATCAGCATTCTCTTGTGTCGTTTATCTCCTCTAGGAGCATAGAGCCTCCGCAAAATTCTAAAACTCTTTCAAGGTGCACGACCAGCAGCGAGTCCCTTCAACTTTCTTCTACATTTCCCCGATTTACGCATTTCCTGTCCAAGCGATTGTTTCCACGATGATTGAGGACGACAGCGTTTTCTGCTACCCTCATGGTTCCAATCTAGTGCTTGCCAGCATACTTCAATTAGCGATTTTCGCAAAATGAGTCCAATTCATTCCATTTCGCTATTTGATTTGAATGAAATTCGGAATTTGACAGCATCTGGTGTTCAATTCGTCATTAGATATGGTCCTAGGCCACGAACAGAGCGCTGTTGGTAAGTTTCACAGCGGTGCAAAAAAACAGGCTTCACGTTCATCTCAAAGACTTTGAGCTTTGTTGTCATTGACAGGCTAGAAGGTTGCCAGACATTCCGAAGCAAAGCGAGTTTAGCTTTCGATTTGTGAATTCTAGCATGGATGTCTTTATGGGCACCACCATCAGATGTTATGACACTACTCAAGTAAGTAAAGTTTTCCACTTCATCTATGAAATCTAAATCCACCTATCATGAAGCCATTCCTGTAACTGTTTGGGCGAATGGACATACTTTTTGTTTTATTAATGTTGATTTCCAGATTAATTTCTTCCGGAGCAAAGCTGACAGCAGTGATTTTTATTGCACGACAGCATTGCCAAATGGAAAAGTTTGTAAGTGTCACGATTGTAAGAGAATTTTTGAAGGTTTTGTATAAAGCAGCATAGTCTGATATAAAAGCAATACGAGTATTATTTTTTCATGAAAAATGACTTTTTTCATATCTGCATTGTGTGAGAACTTGAATTATTTATGAGTTGATTTATAAAAAAAGCAGGTTTTCTTATTAAAGAGATATATCTAGTAATAATTGAAGAACTACCGATTTTCTGCAAATGATATATTAGACTATATATTTATTTATCTGTGTAGAAATTTTATTTATAGTGAGTAGTGTAGATAGAAAGAAGGCAGTAACCTTTAATGCATTAAAGCCTTTTCACTGTCCGTTTCTTGGACTAATAACAGTAATTTACCTATTCCAATTTCAACGTCAGTTCTAATAGCAACATCTATAAATATTTGGTTTTGAGAGTACACACGTATATAGATAAAGACGTCGATATTTTCAGTGTGAATGAAACGAAAAAATGCTTAGAGTTCACCGATGATATCATTAAAATGCAGTAATCCTTGGAAGTTTCAAGCATCGTTGCTTCATCTAAAAATTTCCTAAATACTTACTAAATCTTATTAGTTTTGTGAATAGAACAATCTATTTGCTCTCTAAGTGCTAAGGGACTACACAAGTAAAGATGTGGAAATTATGTTTCGAAGCAAAACAATTGAGTTGGCAAAGCTTTATTTTTGCATTTCACGTCTCGCTTGACAGATTCTATGCCAAAGACAAAAGCTTACACGAAATTTCGCTGTAATTCTAAGTACCTTCAAGTATCTCAACAGTAATGTGACATTAAATACTGTTCACATTTCTCAAAAAAAAAAAAAAAATAATAAAAGAAGATGCAGCGCTGTATGCCAAATTTTGTTTTGTCTTTAGAGAAACGAATAATTTCTAACTTTAATGGGGTAAAAGTCAAAGTACACATTTCTCTACCGACTTGAATTTGTTCAATACAAATGAAGAAATACAATTTAAATCCTAATCAACTGTCAGGATTTAAAATTCACTTGAATTTGCCGCAGACGCCACAATATTTGTTAACGAAGCAAGGAAGAGTTGTCTTTTGAGTTTCCGATAGATTCTGTTGTGTGCTCTACCCTCTTTCCAACTGTCACGCTTCCCTATCCTAAGTTAGAATTTCTCGCATAATGATAGTGCATCCCAAATGAATCCCTTCTATATATCTCTTTTGTTACTCTCTTATTTCTCCCTGCTATTTTCTATTACCTTCTTTGGTACTTTAATTTTGGACTGTCAAGAATGTTGCAATGTTACCGGCATACCTTTTGGAAAATTTCGTAGCAGCAAAGTGTTAGGTTTGAGTTCTTTCTTGGGTGGGGGGGAAGTTGGCTTATTGGAAACTTCAAATAAGTATGTGCTTGAGTGTATAGCTATGTGTATTCAACTGACTCTTTCTTGCTTGCCACTTGCTGTTTGACTCGTCATCGTTAGAGTAACATTACTCTTTATGTATCTCTTTTTGTGTTCCTTTGGGAAATTTTATTCGATTCAAGTTTTGCTCCAATGATGCCCAGCACCATGAAAGATGTAAAACTAAAAAAAAACGAGCAAAAATCGACAAAATTTATTTCGAAGAGTTACTTTCTGAAGCGATTCATTTTTTTTTTTTTTTTTTTTTACATGAGCGGGAAGTAGTTACTTTCTTGTGCAGTAGGAAACCGAATTGAAGTGTTTCCGTTTTTTGAAATTGCTACTTTAAAGCTTAAGAAGGAGTTGCTTTATTGTGATTAATAGTAGTGCCGAGAAGAACCGGGCAACGAATTTTGAATAGAGCTGACTTTCATCAGTTGTAGCGCCGGTCTTTGGGGCAGCTCTTGCCGAAAAATCACAAAGAATTTTTTCAAAAAAAAAACGGCATTTTCATTTTAATCAAAATAACTAATTATTTTCCTTTTAATTCTGATAGAACTTTGTATTTTGTCTCAGAACCTCTAAGAACTTTTGAAAATTAATGAAATTTGAGGCAGTTATGAAATGAACAAAATCGATTTTCTCTAAAACCACACAATTTTCTCACTAAAGAAATTTGAGATCTGGAAAACTGTTTTTCTCAAAATCGACGTGTCAATCTTTTTTTTTTCAACATTGGCAAGCAATCTGTGGTACTATTTTCAAAATTACATTGCAAATCGGCCTTTTTCTCCAGGGCTTGTCCAAGTCAAATAACTCTTTTGGTATTTCGTTTCAAATGTGTTATTTATATGGGTAGTGGGCGTGTCCGTAAGTTTGCTTAAGTGTGTTGCCAGTATGTCAAATTTCATTAAGTCAGCTAGATTGGTTCTTCTACAATCGTAGTTTTCGATGGCAGACACACAAACAGACAGACTGACATACAGCTAAATTAAATCAAGTGATGATGCTTATCAGGAATATATATGTTACCGGCCAAATTAGTTTTTAGGCCAAACTAGTTAGGTTAAGCCTAAAGCTGTGCAATGACATTTTAACGCAAAAGCACTGTGGTTAGTGAAGACTACGACTGTAGAAGAAAACAAAATTTGCCAATTTCAAACTTGGCAAGTTTAAGTGAGGGTAAGTGGGAGGCCTTCGGCCGCGGCTCAGGATTTACATACTCTAATATGTACAATTTCGGCTTCGCGGTTCAGTCTATAATATTTGCAACACTGACTTCGCTATTCGCAGTTCATTTGCATTAAAATTAAATTGCATACTTTCAGGCCTTCAAAATAACTAGTTTGGCCTAGGATAAACTAGTTTGTCTTAAAAACTGGTTTGGCCGGTGACATATATACTTTTCTTTACCTTCTACGCCACCTTCTACGCGATATCCCTACCCTCTGTGTAGGGATATAAACAGCAACTTTAGAGTTACTGAATGCCAGATACTTAGCTCCTGAAATCCGCGTGGAAACTCAGTACAATGCTGTTAACAGACAAATGAAAGCTCTGTTGATATCATAGGGGCCGTTCATTAATTACGTGTGTCAAAATAGTAGGGGGGAGGGGGTCTGGCCAAATCTTACCAAGGAGAGGAGGGGTCAACAAAAACCTCACTCAACTTTTTAATGCAGAGAGTATATATTATTATAGTAGATTTCATTTGAAAAATATAAGGCAAGTTTCATGGAAGGGAGGGAGGGGGGCCCCGCCAGAACTCACCAAATCTCTACAAGGGGAATTTTCAAAAAAAAACACCTCACGTAATTTATGGACGTCTCCTTAATGGCAAAAGCATATTTATATACAATAAACATATGGGGCAATCTGAGTCAAATCGTATATTATTTTAATATCGTATGTCTCATTTTTTTGAAAATTTTTTTTCTTTTAGTTCTGACTGAGAGAAGTCTTTATAATTTTCTAAAATTTTTATTAATCAAGCTATTTGAAAGATATAAATTTTTCAAAAATTTGTTTTCTTAAAATGCTCTGAACTCGGTGAGTAATCAACAAAATTTAATTTTTTTTTTTCTAAAACTTTTCGAAATTTTGAACAACAAGGGCATAATTTTATTATAATCATAAGCGCTGAAAATTCGCAAAAAATAAATTTCAAGTAATTGGTAGGTAGAAAAATCAGTGCTTTGATGGATTTCGCAGGAGAGATGTAGAGATCTCAGATAGAAAGAGTTATGTCGAAAAATGGCACAGCATAAGACAATGAGCCAGGGATAAAAAAAACATTAGAAATTTTGTTCAGAGCTTGTGCTATAAAAGTACTTAGTACGACTAATAGAAGTACTAAAGACCCCAATCTTCAACATTTGTCCAGCTGCATCGGTCTCTTGTGTATTATGCACTCAAGGATGCAGAATTTTTGGAAACATACATTGTTGCTTTCTATTATATAAAATAGTTTTCAATGGCGGAAAATTTTGCACATAACAATAGAAGAAAGAACAAAACAAAGCAATAAAAGAAGTAAACAAAAATTCTATCGCATACTTTTAGTTGATAGTGGTTCAAGTCAAGAATAAACAAAAGAAACATAAGAAGACAGAAGAGCAGAAATATTGAGAAGCGCGCTTTCAATTTCTTTAAATATACAATTTTTACACAGGGCAAATTATATATTGCTCTGCAGAAGCAGAGAAGTAATAAAAATCGAGTGTAAGTTGGAAGAAAAGAAGTTCAAAAGAAAGTGTTTAAAGAAGCACTGCAATAAAAACTTACAAACTTAAGCGAAATCTACGTTTTTAAGGAAAAAAACTTCTAACTGAAATTTATTTCTTACTGCAAAATCAAGCAAATCAATAATTTATCTCTTAAATCCCACTCCTAACCTCAAAAAAAGAAAGAAAAAAAAAATCAATACTCCATTTCCCTAAATTCAATTCCACTGATGACAGCTTCTTAATTTATAGTAAGCAAGCAATTCCCCAACTGCTTACTTTACTCATCTCAAGTCGAAAACTTACGCAATTCATCATATTTAATGGGGCGTTAAACAGGTGAACTCTCGACGGAATTCCAATAATTTCCGGCATTGTTATTGCACAACAACACACTTAAACCGGAAGAAGTTTCTTAGCGTGCATTACAACTGCAACAAACTCCATAAAGGGTTTGAGAGTACGGTGACGTTTTAAATGTTACTACACTTGTGCTCAAAGTGCTGCTGCTGCAACTGATGCTGATATCTGACAGCGTAATGTCGCCGCAAGTGAAAACGTTAAAATTCTGTTCGTGACACACAAAAATGAAACGAAACTAAACGCTGGATAAAAAGCAAAAAAAAAAATATCAAACTTCAACGCTTAATTCTTAAAGCCAGCAGCAGTTATGATCCGACCATAGCAGCCACACACTTCATCGCCTATGCGTTAGAAATATTTTCCACCTTATTACACACAGACACTCACACCTGTAAGCACTTGTGTATATGCACATGTGTGTCACGCACACGCTTACACTCGCATATATGATGCATCAAAAATATTGCGGTTCGATGGCGTTACTCACCTGAACAATGTCTCCTTGATCATGTCCGGATGCTGTGAATGTCAAGTGGCAAAGAAACGGCAGTTTGTTCCACTGTGGTGTTGGCACTTTTATGGAGTACGTTCTGCCGATGTCACCGTAATACGTGCGGTTGCAAACTGAAAAAAAAACAAAAGAAAAGCGGTGAAAATTTTTCATTTTTTTAGTATCTTGAATAACTTTGATTTTATGCAGTAAAATGCAGCAAATTTTTCGGTTAAAAATACTTTGGAAAATTTAGCACACATTTTATTCGCAGAATGATAGCAAATGTGACAATTAAGTAAGTTTGTAACGGCTAAAGAATGCAGTGTATTCAGATAGTTCTTTTTCCAAGAATTTGGTATTGAGAACAAGCGAAATTCCTATAAAAATCTTTGGCATAACAACGACTAGAATGAATACAACGGCCAGAGTGGAGTGGCATAAGATACTCTTCAAACACCGATTGACTTTAAGAGGTCGAGAAAATAGCGAACAAGAAGGAAAAGTTTTACCAAATGGAAGAATTGGTTATTTTGAAGATAGTAACAGACTATTTGAAGGTTTTTGTATAAGCCAGCATTGGTTCATACAAAGGAAATACTATTTAACATCATCGCCGTCGTGACAACTATCGCTAGAACAGGAAATACGTTAATCGGGGAAATGTTGTAGAGAATAAAAGGCAATCGCCGTCGTTTGGTAGACCAATTGAATGGCAACACCAGATCTCTAGGCCTACAAAACTGAAAGGAACTTGCCCAGGATCAAGGAAGATGAAGTGCTTGTTTATTTTAAGCCATAAACTTACATACATGCATGGCTACAAAGAGTTAAAGAGAGAGTCAAAGTCAGTCGAAGTTATATATAGTCACGGCTAAAGTCAGTTTCAACCATGCTCAGCCAAAGTTAGATTTAGTCATTTTCATTCAGTGTAAAAGTCAGTTACAATCGAAATTCGACACAACTGAACTTACACGTAGTCAAAGACGTAGCGGACAATATCAGTCGTAGCAAAGTCAGTTACTTTAAGCCAGTGTAAAGTCCAAATTGGCTAAAGTTATAGTTGAAGTTAGCTACAGTTAAAGTCAATCCCAGTCAAAATCACACATATTCAAAGTCAGTCAAAGCATAAGAACTGCTGGAGTCAAAAAGAAGTTGTTCGCAGTAAAGTATAGTTAAAGAAAGAACGAGAACAATTGATTTTTGTTACGCCTAAATTCATTCCCAGCAAAAGTCTCTTACTGTCGAAGTCATTCAGTGTTAAACGCAAATATAAAAAAAAGCATTCAAAGTCTGTCACAGTCAAAGTCAATTACAGACTTATCAATCTGTCAATGTCATTCGCAGTCAGTCAATAAAAATCAAAGTCATTCACAGTTAAAGCAAGTCACAATCGAAGTCAGCTACAACCAAAATCATACAAAGTCGAAATCAATCACAGTTGAAATCCATCACAGTTTAATCAGTCAGTCAATGGCAGTCAATCAGTCACAGTCGAAGTCATTTACAAACAAATTCATTCAAAGTCGAAGTCAGACACAGCTAAGTATAGTCGCAGTCGAAGTCAGTCATAGTCGAAGTTGGTCATAGTTGCATTCACTCATAACCCAAGTCAGTCGCAGTCAAAATCAGACAAATTTAAAGTCCGCCAACGCATAAGATCTATTGCAGTCAAAGCAAATCCCAATTGAAGTTGTACGCAGTCAATTATAGTTAAAGAAAAAACGAGTAAAATTGATTTTTGTTACGCTTAAACTCATTCCCAGCAAAAAGTCTCTTAGAGTTGAAGTCATTCAGCGTTGAAGACAAGTACAACCATAGCACTCGAAGTCTGTCACAGTTAAAGTCAATTACAAACTTATCAGTCAGTCAATGTCAGTCGCAGTCAATCAGTTAAAATCAAAGTCATTCACAGTTTAAGCAAGTCATAAAAGAAGTCGAAATCAAACACAGTTTAAGTCCATCACTGTTGAAATCCATCACAGTTTAATCAGTCACAGTCAACGAGTCACAGTCGAAGTCATTTACAGACAAAATCATTCAAAGTCGAAGTCAGACACAGCCTAGTATAGTCGAAGTCAGTCATAGTCAAAGTTGGTCATGGTCGCAGTCACACATAACCCAAGTCAGTCACAGTCGAAGTTGGTCGAAGTCTATCATAGTCGAAGTCAATCATAGGCCAAGTCAGTCATAGTCGAAGGTTTTTGTTGTCCGACTTACGGAATAATTCAAGACTGAATTAGGTTCAGCACAATAGAGTTTTAGTAAGAGTGCCATCTGAATTAAGTAGTACGTCATTCTATCCTTAATATCATCAATATATCATTCCTTTGTTTCATCAACACACATGTCATTCAAGCAATCGTTCTCTAAGTCCATTTAAGCGTTAATTCATTAGTGTAACAGTCACGTTTATGAAATAGTCTGTGTTTCATCAAAATTAAATAGGGAACTCAAAGATAAATTTTTATAAGTATTGTTTATATGTTCTTGAACTATCAAGGAAGTATCACGCAAGCACGGGCCAGCATATGTGCACTGAATAACATTTGAAATAACTATATTCGGGGGAAGCTCCTCTAGAGTTTTAAGAGTCTAAAGGTATAGAGAAATTTTTAAAATATCGATCACAATACTTGCGAAACGTTGAAGTTCATCATTCGAAAATAATCATTTGGTTTGAGTGAAGATGAGTTCGCTTTCAGTCTTCAGTGTCCATCGTGTAAGACACTCTTCATTTGAATTGCGATAAGTATCGTTAAAGTGCCTCAAACTAATACAAATTATAATACAGTTTTCCTTTGAATTATTCAATAGTTCTCTGAAGTTCAATTACTATTGATATCCTCTTATTACACCCTTTAAGCAAACCCTTAAAGTCGAAGGAAAACATACAATAATTTGACATTTTCGATTGCATGTTTGGTTGACGTAAAAAGGAAAATTCAAATCAAATCAAATATAGTGGCAAAGTTATTTTTCACACCCTCTCCCCCCGCCCTCCCTCCGATGAAATACAACGAAATCGTCACTCGAAAATTCAAACTTAGGCAGACATGAGTGTTGCTCACTTCGCATTTTGCACTATAAATTTCGTTAAACATCACTTTAACTGTAATTAAAACAAAATTACACGCCAGCCAGCGAATACTACCTACTAACACTTAAATGAGCTTTATTGCTACACTTTATCCCCGCACCTCCCGGGCACATTTACATAAATCGACGAATCCCTTTTATATGTACGTAAGGCGCTTAGTTTCATGCAATAAATTCGCGCGACGGAATTCGTTCGCATTAGCAGAGTTTGGGGATAAAAAGACCAAATTCATTCAATGAAATTTTTTCACACAGGCGCATTAAATCAAGTGGGTAAGTAAGGCGCAAAGTGAAAATGAAGAGGGCTCTTGAATGTACAAAGGCAACTCATTACATGACATTCTCTCCACATACAGTTCGTTGTTTTTAAGCACAAAGAGCGACCGAGCGTATTATGTCTAGAACTTTTTGTCGTTTTGCTTCGATTTTAGCCTTCGATTTAAATTGGAGCAAACACGAAATATCGACAGCTTAATCAAGAGCAACATGGATACCGAATGGTGGATTGGGACAACTGCTATGCACGGCAGGCCATATTTTTAGCACTCAACTAATGCAGAGTGACACTGCAAAGGAATTTGTGTTCGTGTCCTGTATAAGGGAGGGGGGGTTTAATCTCGATTTGCATTACTTTTGGATTGTGCACCATATAACAATGTTTTGTTGCATTTGTTGTTGAACATTTGATACAGGGTTGAGCGAAATTTTCTACTCGAGTAGATTATTTGATTGCTAAAATATGAACTGGATCTTAGCAACTGAGAAATTGATGCAGTTTAAGCATTTTTTATGAAAGTTTTCTTATGCATTGTGATATGAGATGAGAAGGAAAGTCATATGATCATTTGCTATGCCAAAAAATTTACGAAAAGGAAGTCTTTACCCTAATTTTTTTTTTCTTTTTCTGTTGTATGCTACAATTATAGAGTATATCAGAGTATTTAAACCCACAGCACTGGAATAACCACACTACTGCATTGCCATACACTTACCAGTACAATGTTTTGGCTCATCGCTGCCATCCTCACAGTCATTTCGTCCATCGCAATATTTATCCAGCGGCACACAGGCACTGTTGCCTTTGCATGGATATTCTGAAACCCGACAGGCATTTCCGATGCCCAAAGCCAGCTGTAAGGCCAGCAACGCATAGCAAATCGTTTGCGTGCGAGAAGAAGTCATCTGCAAAAAAGAATAGAAAAGAAGATATTTATCAATTGAAATCAATGTTAAATTTTATAGTCTATGAATTTGCAAGAGCTTATTGAACCAAAAAGCATTAAGGAAATAAAACACTCAAGTCAAGAGTAAGACTTCACATAATATGAAATAAAGTTCCATTTTCACAGTGACAAATTACCTTACCAATAACTGAGATTTGTAAGTAAAAAGCGAGTTAAATTATTTTAGATTGCATGGTAAGGAGTTAAATCTTAAATGTTTATAATAATTGGCAATTGATTTGGGATTTATAACTAACAATATTGTGTTATGTGTTGACAGCACACAATCTATGTATATAGGCGGAGAGACCGCTGTTGAAAAGTCGAGTGTATAAGATTAAAGGATGGAAAGTACTGGAAAGATAGTGATGCGTTTTGGTAAAACTAACCACCAGGGTTTATTTGCCAAAACGTGCCCCGTCCCGATGCACAAAAATACCCGAATTTTGGCAAATTTTTATTATTTTTATTAAAAGTGCATAATATTACGCTTCAAATATATGCCAAATGATGGAGCTCGAAAGATATATAGGATTGTCTTGTTGAATCCTGCTTGAAACACGAGTTACCTTGAAATGTGTGCCAAAGGTTGTTTTGTCATATTCTATACCAAACATGGGTTTCCACCCGTTTTTTGGGCCAATTTTTCTTAAAATCAACCAAGAAACCAATCAACAAACCAACCAAGGAAGCAGCCAAGAAATTAATCAACCTACGAGCCAACCAACTAACAAACTAACTAACAAACCAACCAACAAATCAGCAAACCTACCAACAAAGCAACTAACAAATCAAACCAAACCAACCAATAAACCGACCAATAAGTCAACCAACAAGCCATCCAACCAACCAACAAGCCATCCAACCAACCAACAAGCAAATCATCAAAACAACGAACCAACAATCCAACCAATAAGTCGACCAACAAGTCAAGCAACAAGTCAACTAACAAACCATCCAACAAACCAACCAACAAACCGACCTAAAAACCTAGATATTATATATGATATATTAGGTCGGGCTCTTGGGCGAATATATATAAAAATTTAGTGTTCGCTGGTTTGTTGGTTGGTTTGTAGGTCGGTTTGTTGGTTGGTTTACTGGATGGTTTGTTAGTTGACTTGTTGGTTGATTTTTTGGTCGATTAATGGTTGGTTTGTTGGATGGTTTGTTGATTGGCTTGCTCGTTGGTTTGATGATTGGTTTGTTAGTTGTTTTGTGTATTGGTTGGATTTTTTATCTGTTCATTTGTTGAATAGTCTGTTTGTTGGCTGAATTCTTGATTGGTTTGTTAGACGGATTGTTGGATGGTTTGTTGATTAATCTGTGGTTGGCTTGTTGGTTGGTTTGATGGTTGGTTTGTTGGTTGGTTTGTTAGATGGTTTGTTAGTTGGTCTGCTGGTTGGCTTGTTGGTTGGTTTGGTCGTAGGATGGATTGTTTGTTGTTTGGTTTGTTCGTTGGCTTGGTGGTTGGTTTGTTGATTGGCTTGATGGTTGCTTTGTTGAAGGGTTTGTTGGCGGGTTTGTTGCTTGGATTATTGTTCACGTACATAATAGCGGAAAGACCAATTGACCTACAACAATCATATTTATGTCATAGATAAGCCAGACACTGCAAGACATTTATATTATTATTCGTTAGACCTGAAATAATTGGCGGTGCCGAGCCCCTATATAAGATAAAAATTAAAATCGTCATATCTCATCAATTTGGTATACACATTTATGAAAGGTACGAAAAAAATAATATGTTTCAAAGAAAAAATGGCTGATGCCACTTCTATAATATGAGAAAAATCAAAAATTTTCTTTATAATCTGATATTTACTTTATTTATTTATTTTCAAAATTCAATATACGGACTTTAAACTTAAATTGTCATTTCATTCTTTATCTTCATAAGCCTTCAACTTTACTGCTCATCCTGAAACGATACCGAAAATCGTTGTAATCATATTTTAAAAACAATTTGCTCTCATATGTTATTATCAGTCCACCCGTATCTATCACTTCAATCAGCTCATGCCCCTCATCACTGGCATATGCCATATCCAAACATTCATTTCATTAATTAATTTTTATTGTTTTCACAAGCGCTGTTGATTCTTTTGATATGAGAAATCAACAGTTTACAACCCACTACTAAGGTTAACTGCTGAATAACTTGCCACTTTTTAATTGAAAATTACCAATTAACTGCTGCACAGGAGTTAACATTAAAAGAATAACAAAGTAAATCAATAGAAAACTTAAAATATCCACTGAAATTTTGATAAAACTTGCACTGTTCAAAGGTTCAAAGGCTATGACATTACAAATATTTATTAAATTTCTTCAACACAAATTACCAAGTTCCATTGCCATTAATTTTAAAATGATTTAATGCGACAAATTGTGTGTATTTTTAATGAATTTCTAATTATTCACCCATGAGATTTTAAAATGCTTCTTCGTTATAACTAGGGGAGCGCATAATTCTAATTTGCTTAAGTAACTACCATTGGGTTGGGGCAATAGTCGCCCAGTATATCATGGCCTCTTTAAGGAGAGAAGAAAAAACGAACTAACGAAAAAATTGTGAAATCGAACATAATGAGTCTGTTTTCTTTGGGGACGATTACTGTGTGCTGAATAACAACCAACCCCAACGAATATTTAACACCCACCGTCGTCGTCGTAATTGCCGCTCATTAGTCTGAGTGTGACAAACACCCGAAACGCACGCATCAATGCTCGCTCGCTCGCTGGTGTAGCGACACGCATAATGAGCTGTTGTTGTTTTCCTGAATTTTGATTTCCTCCTGAGATAAATTATCTAAACATTTTCTCGATTTCAGTGCTAAATGTTAATGCTATGTGCTTACACTTGGGGGGGGGGGGGTATAAACTTGGAAGCGACAACGTACTGGCGTACAGGAGACGACTTAATTGAGAAATAAAACAAATCGTTATGACTCCGCTGACTGACTGAAAAAAAAAAAGTTTAATTAGGGCCAAATTAAAATTTTGAATTTTTATCATGATTAATTTGTAATAATGTAGAAGTTTTAAAGAAACTATTAGGGCAATATAGCTGATATGGAACCTTGAAATGCGTGCTAAATAGTAGAGCTCAAAGAGCCTAAATGGAATATATAGAGTTACCTTGTCGAACCCTGTTCCAAATTCAATTTTATGTCCAATGTTTTGTAAGTAAAAGTTTATATGGTTGGCAACCCATGTTTGGGAGGACTACTTTAGAAAAAAATCCATGGATAAATAACGAAATGAAAGACAATTGTGTGCAAAATTCCACTTATTCTTCAATTCTGTCATGGTTCAACTGTCTTTAATTTCGGAATTTATCCACAGCTTATTTTTCCAAGAATTTTATTTGATAATTCGGTTTTCATACTGTGCCAAAAAAACTTATTACGGTCGATCTTTTAACCAAATTTCATTAAAATCGGTTCAGTAGATTAGCCGTGGAAAGGTATTTTCCCTTAGGGGCGTGGCACCGCCTACAATTCGAAAGAAATTTATGTTGTGCACCTTTTCCCTACTTTGCAAAAAAAAATAATTGTGCGATTATGTTGTGCTATGACAGTTATGACTGCCTATTTATTACACTTATGTTTGCGAACATGACCAACTTCAAACAGCTCCAAAAATTTAAAATTTTATTTTTTTGCACTCTTTGTTTTTTTTTTAATTATGTACAAGAAACTCTGTTCGTGCAAAAATTTTGACACACTTGCTGCTGCTGTCAATTACGAAATGAGAACAAATGATGTTTTTCTATGTTATTTGTGACATTAGAACATGAAATTAAGTAAATTGAAAATTTACAATTAATAGAGATCGGCTTTATGTTTTTGCATTTTTTTTTTTTAGCTATTTGATGTTGGAAGAGAGAATTTGCGAAATGACTCTCATCATGTGTCACCTCTCTTACACACTTAAATATTTAAGACAGAAAACTATACAATATTACAAAAAAAGAGAAATTGCATTTAAGCAGTGGTAAATGAATTCTGGTATAATTTGCTTAAATTAACAAAATTTAAATGTTTTCTTAGATAATATCAGATAGTAATGCTTTTATAATTATTTTTTATTTTTTTGTCACGGTTGGCCATTTGGCGGAAATGCCCGTGTCTCAAAAACATATCTATAAAAAAATGTTCAAGTATAATTTTCGAGTATAGCGGCTCATTTTGCATAAGCAAGAATAGTCGCAGCTGCTGAAAAAAATTGCCGTAAGTAAGTGTCATTAATTTTTTGGCACCTTTTGATGAAGAAGGCTGTTTGACAATTCATCTCACAAACTTTTTCTGTTTCAGACGATGCTCTGAAAATCAACGATTTAATGTCGAAGATTTACATGCTGGCAAATTTCACGTTGCTAGTGCTGGATGCATTTGTTTTAACTAGGGTATTAATTTTCAGCTTTCATAAGTCTCTGCTAAGAGGCACATAGAAGGATGATTAAAGCGGAATTTGAAACTTGAAGTATTGCTCCATAGGAGACAAATTTCACTTGACCTTAAAAATGAAGGTAAAATCGGGTCTTCTCCCATTTTTTGCAAGTATTTCGTTCAATAGAATTTTCCTTTGAATTATATTTCTTACAGTAATGAAATATAAATTTAAAGTGTATATCGAAAAACTTTTTTAGTCTTATGGATTTTTGGAAACAAAAAAATTCTGTCATAGCGACATAACTTAATGACTTTCATTTTCAAGTAATATAATTTTAAAATTTAATATACCTGAAATTTGAAAGCTTAAGCTTTAAGACAGCATTTGAATTATTTATTTATCGTTATTTGAACAGAGACTATTGCCATTTAAAATTTCTTCCCATGAAATTATGTGCACTGTGATGAATGATTGACTTTCTTCTACTTAGCAAGCATATGTTACTCATACGACATGTTGACTTTAAATTCATTGGATATGTTTTTTGAAAGAAATGCGTTTCGAGATAGAATTTTGAAATCTTAGACAGTAAGAATACATTTCAAAAATTTATTTCAGTGCCTGGCGAATTGCAGAAAACATATAAAAATCTCAAGCACTTAGACAGCATTTTTCGCAAAAATTATTTGATCAAAAGAAATCCTTCGAGATCTCATCGATTTGCTATTTAATCGCTATAAAAAATATAATTTACATGGTCTTCTTTCATATCCTTTATCTCTTTAGAGAGCATAGCTCGTTAGACTTTTGTCTATGTTGCAATCACTAAACTCTTGTAACTCCTTTTCAGGATCTCATCCTCAGTAGTTTCTTTCTAACTTTCTCACATCTGTTATTTCTTTATTGGTATTTGATTTCAGTTTATGAAACCATAAACGACTTAAGCATTTTTCATATATACTTATATTAAATGCAATATTGTATTCTGTAGCATTTACTAAACCCTAATGCAAGTTAAGTTCAGATGTGTTTGTAGTTATGTATTTTCAATTTTTTAATATATTCAGTTTAACGATTTCGTGAACAAAAACGAAACAAAAAAGAAACCAAATAAATTACTTTTACCAAGACTTTTCCAATATCTAGTGATGGTTTTATTTTAAATGCAAAATATAAAAAACAAAATTCTGTACTAAAATGCTACAGCAGCAAAGAAGCGATTGCTGCAAGCGAACGCACCATGGAACGTCGCACAAGATGTGACGCGCGATATGAACATCAAACGTTCCACCTTTTCCTAGGGTTCGCTCAACCATAACGACTGTTCAACTTTTTATGTATTCAAGACGATAAATTGCAATAAAAATAAAAATTTCTTTTTTCCCAGCGTTAGTTAAGCGATGTTGTAGGTTGGTAGGAGAGGAACTCTAAAATAATACGAAGGATATTTGGAAACTGGGTGCCGAAGAAAGGGAATGGTTGCAAAAACCAATAAAAACTTTAATACCAAGAGTGTTATCTTTGGCTAGGCCAAAAATTAAGTACCCTACACTTAAATTTTAATTTAAGAGATATTTTTCTAGTTTGTTTTTTATGGGGGGGGGGGGGCGGTGGAGGTACTCTTAGGTGCTATTTTCAGAAGCTTTCAGTTTTTGCATATTTCAAAGACTATAATCAATAAAGAGTTTTCTCAGCAAAATGTATCAAATTTTTTTCGTATGTGAAGGGCCAAGCCACGCCCACTTTCTTACAGTGCTTTCGGCGAAATATTTCTGCACAGAGTTTTGTAAAAAAATTTCCTACACATGGCGCACCAAAGTTTTTGCAAGTATGGCTGCTTCCGAAACTAATTGTCGAACCACGCCCAATTTTTGTGCTATGCTTGACTATATCGTAAAACGTCTTTGTAAGAGATTAATAACCGAGATTAATAAAATTTTCTTCAACAGTTTTGATAGCATTACGTTTAATACTTTTTACTTTTATGGGCGGTGCCACACCCACTTATATATATTTTCTATTCTAAACCATTCCAAGTACTTTTGAAAAACTTTGTTGCTCTAAATTGTTAACTCTCTCTTTCGACGTGGCTATTTGTATGGAAAGTGCCACGCCCTCTTGTCAAAATCTGCTGATTTTTTTGCCTTTTTGAGTGCTGGTGTAAAGTTTAGTTGCAGTAGATTAAAAAGCATTTGCCACTCTTCCTTGTTAAAATGGTTTTTTGCTCATTTAAAATATTTGCAGCTTCGGGAGATGCCACGCCCACGTGTCAAAAGCTGTTTTGTGCAAGTACTTTTTTGTCTCAGTAATTGTCTTCGTATGGTAAAATATAAGTAGAAAGTTTACAGTAATTTCATTTCAAAATGTTTGCTGACATGGGAGGTTCCACGCCCACTTATCTAATTTGATTTATTTGTTGTCTAACATTTACTTGTATCAACAGAGATGCCTGTACCGAGTTTAACAAAAATTTCTTCAACAACTTTAATGGCATAGTGTTAAATACTCTTAAAATTAATGGGCGATGCCACACCCACTTATATATAATATCTTTTCTGAACCATTCTTAATACTTTTGTGAAATTTGATTGCTTTTTAATGGCTAACTCTCACAGAATAGTTTTTCGATGTTGCGATTTATAACTTTTAATGCTCTTTGCATTTATGGGCGCTACCACACCCACTTATATATAATTTATTTTCTAAACCATTCCAAGTACTTTTGAGAAATTCAGTTGCTTCTTAATGGCTAACCCTTTCGGAATAGTCGTTCGATGTTCCTATTTGTATGGAAAGTGCCACGCCCTCTTGTCAAAATCCGCTGACTTTTTGACTTTTATAGTGCTTGTGTTAAGTTTAGTTGCAGTAGATTAAAAGCATACATGATATAGCACTAAAAAGTATTTTCTTCTAGAGGAGGTGTCACACCCCTTTCAAGCACGCGTGAGCTATAATCAAAGACGAAACCGGTGTTCCAAATTTCGTCAAATTTTCCCGCTTCGCTTTATCGTAACCGTGATTTCAGCCGTCGATTATATACATACGTGAATGTTGTATTAGAATTTCCTCAGCCAGCATCTCCCCACTTTATGCGTTACAAACGGATCGACCTAGTGCATATACCCTGCGTGTAGGGTATAAAAATGCGAGTTTGGTTTTGATTCGCATTTGTGACCGCCACGAATAAATTGAACTGAAACTGAAAACTGAAAGGCAAAAGAGACACTCATGCGATATTTGTTTCAATAAACTGTAGACGTGACTCAACAAAAGTTGGAAGCATCCAAAAAGCAAATTGCGTACGAAGAAGGTCTAAGGGCAAGATGATGGCAACGTGGCGAGGTGACATCAAACTGCTGATACAAATGTTCTGATAAAATTTTGATCGAACAGAAAAAAAAATCTTTTTGTTTTTTCTTCTATTTTACAGTATTGTTTTGGCGTGTGCAGGCTTTTAAAATGATGAAAAATTTGTGCAAAGTTTTTCAGATTTGTCTCTTACTAAGTCTTTTGCTGAGATTTTAAAGAGCTACATTAATTTTTACAAAAATCCTTAAAGCTACTCGTTAATTATTTAACAAATAAAAAAATATCGCCTTATTGTAATAACATGATACCAAACAATTGAAACTTTCTTATAACAGAAACTTACAAGGTTTGTTTTATCTTTTAACTCGAATTTGAGTCTTAAAACATTAATTGATGTACTGGTATAATACAATGCTTAAGTTGAGGTTTGGAACTTCTCAAATGTGAAGAGTGTGAAGTTAAATTTCAAATTTAATTAGTAAAGACACAATCCATCTAAATTAACAGAATTTTTGCAGAGTATTAACAAAGAAATGTTAACACGATGCGGAAGGAGATTTGGACAGGAACGAAATAAAATTGTCTAGCATTTTCAAATTAAACAGGGTGCTTGAACCGGTCAACATCGAGTCAATAGAATATAAAGCAACGTTTCCAACAATACGCAATATTGATGCAGTTTCTGTTTTATAGTATTAGAATTTCTCATGACCCAAGACCCCTGATTTTTAGTGGAAAAACACAACATGGTCATCTGGCTGCTGAACACTCGTTTTTGACTTCCATATGTTCAAAGGAAAAACCGAGACTAAAGTAATATATCGTTTTAAACGTTGATCTATTATCGGAGCACTGCTATCAAAAAGATAGCTTGATAGATAATTTGCACGAGATAAATATAAGACTTTCACACTGGCATCAAAAACAGCACGTTTTTGGAAAGCGTTTTTAAAAGTAGCTTTCACACAAGCATTATCGCGTTTTTGCTGACAGATAACAATGATAATAGCAATATTTTAGTTGCTAATGTAATATGCAAAAGTTCCTTAGACGGTGTGTCACCGCCAAATATTCAAATTCTAAAATGTTCTTTAAAAGACTATGAAACAAGTTTGAGAATAAAAAAACTTTTTTAAGAAACAAAACGGTATAGTAAGAAAAAACTTTAATTTCATGTTCTTTATACAAAGAGTTAAGTCTGGGCATTGATGCTGATTCAAACATTTTATGCAGAGATTTCAAGCATTTGGAATTTAAAAAAAAGCGCACTATATCCAAAATTTTCTCAAAAGACTCACATTACCATCAAAAGGATACAAACTCAATATAGATTCACAAACAGAAGGATTTTCTACCAAACGTAGTGTGACGACAACAAATAATCAATCTAAATGTATAGCACTGACTCTGACGATAAACTCAACATTCAGCAATTTAAGAATGCAACTAGAAATTTTGCCAACGCCCGCATATCCTTTTAAAGCAATACAACACACATATACCCTACTTTATTTACAGAATACTTGTAATTACTCACAATTTATTTCAATTATTCATGTATCCCCATGCAAAGAATTAAGAGTACAAAATTTTGCTTAGAATTCAGTGATTGCTGACAAGTGAAAATGACAGAGGGACGCACGCAGGAGGCGCTGCTTTGTGGTTCAAAGATAAAAGGAGCATCAGCAGTAGCATACAACAGAGTTGCATGTCCTTTCAATTCATGCAAGCATATTATACGCCATTTTTTGGTTGTATGAACAAAGTACTCGTACATACATATATGGTATATATGGGAACTTTTTATGTATTTGTATAGATGTGTGTGTGTGTGTGTGTGAATTTATGCCAAACGAACGCATTACAAGCTTATGTAACGCATTTTCAATTATACATACAATATCTCGTAGTTTGAAGAAAGTAATAGCAAGGATTCTAAAATGAAACCGCACGGTTTCAAATTCTGAAAAGTTTCAACATTTGGCAGACGCTCGCTTTTATTCGTCGATTGTTTTTTTGATAAGCATATACTTAAGTGAGGGCACAGGAACAAAGTATTCGCTTACGAAAGAAAGAGAGAGCGCGGATGGAGTTCAAAACTTTTCATTACAGTTGTCGTAACTTTTCTACGGCATTTTTCAGTGTACATCAAGGTGGACCTGATTCTGATATTGAATGTTGGAATCAATTTCAACAGAAGTTTTCATTGATCATATTTTCACATCAATAATCAGTCCGTCGATTCGCACATTTGCCCGATTTTAATGCAAATGAGTTTTTCTAGTAAGCTTTGTTAATATGTAAACATGTTCGCGCATCATCCAAAAACTACTAGATGGATTTTGATCAAATTTTTTTAGTTTTGTTTCTTAGAGGCTTGGTCTCAAGCTTCAATAAAATTTTATACAATCTTCGTATGTAATATCAAGTGATTAAAGTTTTAATATTGCTTGCGCAAATGGAAACAAGCACGCAAGCACAACAAACTATTATATGGCAATTTAATGTGCTTGTGTGTGCGCAATTTGTTTTTGTTTTTTCCATGGTAAAATTGTACAAGGTGAAGTCATTAGGGATAGGAAACAGATGCCATTTTGAGAGCGATACTCAATAAGATATAATAAGTTTCAATAAGAATGGAGGTATTTTCGATGAGAGTGCAAATTTTCATATGACTTCACTTTCATGGTTTTTTTTTTTTTTTTTTTTTGAGTTTCATTTCTTCATTTCAAAAAATCAAAACAAAAAATTAACGAAAAAGCAGTGCTTTACAAAAAAATTTATGAAATATTTATGGGAGAAAACAACAATATAAAATATATTGTTAATATAGTCAATGCCTGCACAATGACGAAGGCTTCAGTTATTTAGAAAATAAGACTCTAAAAGCTTTCCTAGAACAATGATCAATAAATGATATTCCGAACTCAACACACTGAACATGGTTCATCGAATATTTATTACAATAAGTTACACCCTGACGTATTTGAATGAGTATATGTCTTAGCACCCAGCAAACATTTTTAATCGTCAAAGAGTCATATTTTAATCACCTATGCTATGATTTTGATAGCAAACGAGCAAATATTCTAAAGGGAAAACGACTCGCCAGAGCGAATCGCAAACGCATCATAAGGAAAAGTTTCAAATGGAAAGAGTTGTTTAAATTCTAACTCGTAAGACTCTGCCAGAAGAGTTACCGAAAGAGGAAACTTTTAATGCGCATTTACAGCACTTCTACAGCTGTTTAAGATGTTTGCAGCTGTAAAAGCGCTTTAATTGCGCAATAAAAGCTTCCACTGCAAAAAAAGTGTTACTTCGGTATAAATTCAATGCCATAATCTATGAAAAATTTAATAATCTTCCAATTGCTTACTGGGCATATTTGTATACACGTTCAACTGTGTGTATATGTGCTTGTTTATATTTGTGTGTGAGCGTGTACGTTTTTGCTTTTCCTGTGCTGACGCGGCTGATCTTACTTCTTTGCTCAAATATAATTAATTGAAAATTGCAAATCATGGCAGAATTTGTACAAAATTCAAGTCATTTTAACACCACCACCAAAACAACCATGCAGACGCACTCTATACAAAGCACAATCCTCTTACACACATGCACACATACACATACACACACATATACAATAGATAACAACAAATTTCAGTAAACTATAACTCATTACAGAAGCAACAAACCCATCTCCCCCATTCCATCTACAAGGGTGACAAAACGATAAAGGAAATCTGAAAAAAGAAGCGTTCAACCTTTTTCCTCAAACTTTACAAATTTCGACATTAAAACTTTCTAATTACTAAAGCCAACATTACGTAATTAAATATACGATACAGCTGCAGGTAAGCAGAGACTTCAAACTGCGGGTAAGACAAGTACTACATCTCTTTTTGCTGTTGCTTCCTCTTTTATATGCACTTCCTCGTATAGTAAATCATTATCCTGCATATCCTGCTGGTGCAGACACTTTTTTGTTATATGATTCCAATAGTTACGGTAAAATAAACCATGTGCGGAAAAACACAATTTGGAATAGGGTATTGTCATATTGATTATGGAAGTTTTGGATACTTTATCTTTGAGGGTTGTACTATTCCAATTTTATTCCTATCGATTTTCAAACGAATCCAAGCCAGAACGAGCAGCTAAATAGTAATTCAGTTCAAGAAAGTCAGAAGAAATATATTTTGACCAAGCCAGTGATATGACTTTATGTAACTATATCAACAAATTTCTTAATCCCATCCCATATTATAGATAAAAAAAAAACAACAGAATCTAATAACAACAGTTGTAACAGCTCTACAAAAACTTAATAATGCAAAGTTTGACTTTACACCGAAACGTAGAGCAACAACACCGTCATCACCACCATCACCAAACAAAAGGAAAATAAATTTGCATTCGAAGTCATCTGGCTGTTTTTGTTTATTAAAATTTTATTTTTGTAACATGCGGCAACAAAAGCGCCCATCTCCTTTCTATACAAAACATACAAAACTAACGACCTAACCCAAATTTTATGCTTCTGGCTGGGTTTATGCTGCGTACAAGATTAAAGTTTAGTTATTTGTTTGATGAGGTTAAAGTTTTTGTGAAATAATAAGAAAGCGTTTCAATATAAAACTAAAGAATTAAATTGTTTTCGAAACATAAACAAAAGTTAATGGAAATGTAAGCATTATTCCCAAGTTGCAATTTTAAGATTTTATAATAATAAAATTTTTTTTATATAAGTACTTGAGCTATGACCTCCGAAAACTCTTTCCAGGAAACTTTTTTGTTTGCAAAGAAAATCGAAAATATTGAAAGTTATATTGTGTTTCTAGTTGAGAAGATGTCAATGAGATGGAGGCTTTTTCGGAAACCACCCGTAAAACAGCCCCTTAGCTTAACCGTCAAACGCTTACTTTTCACCTAAAATTTATCATAAACGAGGATTAATCTGCACGGGGTTTCTACACTTTTGTGATCGGTAATGGCTGTCACGCTTTACAATGTAGCAGTAACTTGGGTCTCTGATGAATAGACTCAGAGCTCACCCATTTTTATAAATAATTTTCTAAATAGGGAATAAGTTTCCTTTTCTATATAGATGGCAACCTATTCTCGTATGAAATGTTGTCTATTTATATGGTTACCAGATGACCTTCCTCCGAAAGTAGTCCGTCTGAAAAATTCTAAATTTTCATAACAAAATCCAAAAAGGTATTCACATTTCTCATTTTTAATATTAAATATTTTTGTCGACCAAAAAGAAAAAAAAACCAAAAAAAAAAGGTCTTCATTTCTCCGAAAACCCTTGGAAAATGAAAGTTACAAAAAAACAACAGCTACACACTTTCCCTTCACAAAAAATATTTGACGAGGTTCAATTCAAAAGTAGTCAAAAGTATAAAATTTCACCCAAAATCAGTCCATTTTAAGTGAAAAGTTGAAAAATTCCTCCCAGTTACATTGCTCCACATAAAATAACGCAAAGTAGTCCGAATCAAAAATTAATTTCTTTCTGGTGTGTCGGAACAAAAAATTATTTATAATTATTTTACTGATAAGTGCAGTGTATGTCAACATCAAAAAATTACACAAAACAGAGATAAATTCGACAAAAAAGGGGATAATTCTAGTAAAAATAGTTCCACCCAATGCATAGTGGAGTCATCAGTGACCTTAAGGCCGAATAATAGGATAGGCCTGATATCTTTCCTTTTTGCATAAATCTATTGAGAGCCCAAGCTTTTAGTGAATATGTTTCCCATTTGCATAGGTCTGTAAAGAACCCAGTCAAATGTTAATCATTGGCTTAAAAGTCGCTGAGGATTCCACTCAGTAATGGATGAAACAAGTATGACTAGCTTTAGGTCCTTTCTTCGTTGAATTTTTCATTGTTTTGTGTAATTTTTTTTTGATGTTGACACGTACTGCTATGAACATTAAGTTCAGTAAAATAATAAAAAAAAAACAAATGCTAGACACAGGAAGTAAAGCACAAACGGCACATTCATGTATCATATTTGAATATGAATTTTGAAAAGCCTACTGTGTAGGTTTATTGTAAGCATTACAATTCTCAGTTATATCGATTTGCCGCATGAATGTGGCTCCTTTCACAAATAAGTTAAATAGTAGCACCATTTTCTATAAAAAAATAGTTGATGGAATTCGGTAGCTGCTCCAATAATGTCAAGACTTGGTCTCTTTTAGTGGCTTTCTCTACAAACAGGTAGCAAAGCTATGTTAAGAGTACAGAAATGGACAATCGAAAGGCATCCAGGAAAATATGGTTATAGTTCTTTCTCATAAATTATCACAAGCTGATCCCGGTAATCTTTTGAATAATTGATACCTCGAGGAACCAATTGTCTTCAATTCTATTTTCTGGAGGATCAAATTGGTAGCCATATAGGCGTTCTAGTATCACTGGTGCAACATATCAAATCAAGACCTGGTCATTTATGCTGCCAAGCAGAGCTGAAGACAAAATTAAACATAATTTTTATTCAAGAAAAGTAGTACTACCAAGACTGATATAGTATCTGGTCACCTCTTTTACGATTCCAATACATTTCTGCATCAGAACATTACTTGAAATCATGCAATATGAGCAGTAAAATAAATCTTAAGGGTTTGCAAACAATACGTGAGGAAGTATCGATATTTTAACCGCAAGAATAATATGTCAAACTTGTTAATCAAAGTCAATGTTAGAACCATTTGACCTTTGCATCAAATATAAAGGCAACAGGTGATCAACTTTCAAAAAGGTGGTCTATTGTTGGCTGCCTGTCTTGGAGCTGTAAGCAGTCCACTTGCTGGCTACGTGCTTTGTATATAGAGTTGTAATCAGTCTGTTTGTTATCAGCCTGGATTGTATATGGAGTTGTAGGCAGTCTGTCTGTTTACTGTCTGATTTGTATATGGAGATGTAGGGGGTCTTGCCTGTCGGCTGCATACTTTGTTTGTGAAGATGTAGGCAACTCGCTAAACTATAAAGGCTTTTAGTAAGCGATGTTTTAAGGCAATCTGCTTTTCTCTTGCTACACATTGTATATAGATATGTAGGCAAGCTGCCTACATATCCAGTTGTGACTGGAGTTGTGAAAATTACTGCCTACAATGAGTATAGCTATTCGTCGATGTTGTTTATAACATATTTGCCGCTGGGTCGTAGCAAAAGAGTCATAAGGGAAATGGTTTTCTCTGCTGGAGCACACGCAAAATTCTCAGGACCTTATCCGATATCGGCGCTTCTCCTGAGACTCACATTCAGACAAGACTTTATATGCTGTTCAGAAAAGATATGAGCAAAGCTACCAACACTCAGAAAGACTATGACATAAATGCTTACAACTTATTATAGAGGAATTATAAGAAAATGATTTTCTAACTACCACTGAGTTTTATTGGTCAACACAAGATCATTGCTCGTCATATTATTTCAATGTTAAAGATCAACTATTTAAAACTTTTTCTTGGATAGCAGTGATCTTTGTCATCTGACCTTTAAATTCGATTCGGGCACCTTAAAGTTGTTTTTCTTAATTGTCCAACAATCTTAAATAATTCAATTAAAATGAAATATAAGCTAAGAATTTAGGCTCATTTACATCGCTAACAATAAAGTGCACCCTTAGCACATAGTACCAATCTGTGAATCTCCTCACCAGAAAAACGGGCAACTTTATATGCCACCATCAACTTAAGCAATCAAAATAATCAGCAATTTGTCTTGGACTTTAGAGTTTCAATAGAACTCCAAAGCAAAACAAAAGAAAAGAAAGCGAAGAACAAAAACTTTTTAGAAACGGCCCAGTTATGGTACATTCGTATATTTTATTATTTTGCCATTTCCATAAAAACAAATGAGATCCAAAAATGGTGAAGATGAGAAAAAGCACAAGCAGCAAATGTATAAAAAATAAAGCCAAAATGAACCCAGTCAGACATGAGGCTGAATTTTGGTTTTATTTCTTAAGACATTCGCATACACAGACACACATACACACACTAATACATACACACGTAAGAAATAAATTAAATTGAAATAAACAACATTTGTGTGCGACGTCGACACTTGGCACGGTTTCATCTTCTATTTTATATCTGCATTCGCATTTTGAGGAGGCTCCTTTGTGCTCCTTTACTTTTTATTTGTTTGAATTTGACCTGGCGCACAATATGTCATTTTGGGATAGGGAAGAATCGTTGGGAGTTGCTTGTTCTGGGTGGTGGGTGGAATAGAAATCAAAGTCGCAAATATAATATGTGCGAAAAACATGACTTTAATTTAATTTTGTACGAACGTTTGAAATCGTCACTATGTGCAATAAAGTGGCAGCTGAAATAAAGTGGGCTTTAATTCAAGATTTTGGACATAAATTGCTGCTTTCGGTGGTTCATGAAGCTTTTTTGTTTTTGTGTTTTATTTCCGCAACCGTAAGTAATTTTGATGTGAATATTAAATTTAACGAAGAAAATTACAGTTGGTGGAAAGAACAGCGGTGGGCATGTCGCAACTTTAATGGCTCCAAGTGGCTCTTACAAAAAAAATACGTTTCAGAACTATAGCTTAGCTCAATGTGAACCGACTACTACCTGAACCAATTCCCAGCACATCTTAGTCGAGGGCAGAACCTCGTTTTTTCCAAACAAAATCCAAACCCTTAGAACATGTTAGGGAATTTACCTGAACTGAATATGTTACACTGAGAGCGTTTTACTCTTCTAAGCTTATATTGCTATATGTGAACGTATAATAATAATTTATCATTTAAGGTCTTTATTACCATATTCCATACAATTTGCAGGACACGATTTAAAATGTTCTCCTTTCGCATTTTCTTTTATCGTTTCATAAGTCGTGAACCTGTAAACGTAACAATGGCATTGTTTTGTGTGTGGCGTTCAACTGCCTTTTTTAAATGTCAATAAATATGCATGACAGTTGACAGCAGCTGCTCATAAATAATGACGCCATGACTACTCTTTGATGACCCAAATAATAGATGAAATCTGACAGCTTGTCAGAAGGAATTTCTTCTATCCATTGAATTGCATTTGTGACAAAAACAGAGACACAAGCAGAGAAATAGCAACAACGGCTACACAGAAACACGTCGCTTCTTCTCGCACTCGCAGCAGCACAAACTATGAATTGTTTTGTATAAAAGTATTATGTGTACGTTTGGTCCTGATTCTGGTGCTGCTGCTGCTGGTTACTCTGGTACATGGACAGCGTAACATACAACACATTTTAATGCAGATTGTTG